>CM051621.1:53165702-54415702 GCA_028020825.1 Podargus strigoides | reverse complement strand
CTTTAATATCAAGTATAGCTAAGAGAACTGCAGCTTGTTTGTGTACACTATAATAACAAGAAAAACATTAGATTTTTGGTGATGATGAATTTCTTATTTCATTTTGCTAATTAAATTATAGTTCTCAGTCCACCTATGTCAGACTGGACTGTCCATGAAGTTAGACTAGGATTTTAAAGATAAATAGGATCAATAAGTACAGAAAGGCCATGAAAAAAAATCATGGGAAATTGATGTTTTGAAAATCCTGGGCTTAGTTTCGTTGTCACAAAAGCACACCACCACAAATGAAGTTTATGTCAGCAGAAAGAGCTAGATTACATTTCCTTATAGAGTAGGAAGAATTTGCATGACTGCCTTCACACTGCAATAAGCTGTGATGCTGGTCATGTTTATTATATATAATATGTAGTAAATACACTACTTAAAGATAAGGGTCTAGTAGTACTGAATAGCAAAATTCTCACTGCCTTGAATGGGAGAGGAATCTCAGCACATTCTCCCAGTGGCTTGCTTTAAGTAATCTTTAGTTTAAAGCTAGCATTGCATTCCTTTAACATAGGTTTTACATGCTTGTGTTCTTTGGTGCTGAAGGTGTCTAATGGGAGCTCAGCAACTGCCTATATATGAAAGTCAAAACATAGAGCTTTAACATGCCCCAACTAGCATTTTAGCTGATCAACTGGAAGATTATAGGTGAAGATAATATACATGGCTGTCACTTTCACCAGTTGAAAGTTGGTCAATCTTGGCATCCCTTTTGCTTCAACATAAAGAGAAGGACAAACTAATAAACCATTCAGTTTCAAGTATTACAGATTGGATATAGCTATAACTCACTATTGAAGTCTGTCTCATGTAATACAGAGTTCTTCAATAAAGCCAGACAGCAGAAAAATTGTATCTTTCAACGAAACAAGATGCATATGTCACTGCCAAATGCAGGTGAAGACAATGGAGTATGGTTCTCCAAATTCTGTCTGTGACAGGACAAAGACAAAACACAGGGACTCATAATACACAGCTATGGATAAATTTGGTGGCTTACCTCTGGGATGTTCTGGAAGAGAAGCACCCTTTGAGGCAATAAATAACAGACACTGTTACAAAAAATGCTTCTCTGCTTTAAGAGAATTGGGACTTTTATTTTTGATAAAGAAACCAATGCACATTGAAGAAAAAAATATATTTTCATGAATTCTGCCCTCTAGCAGTGAATGCCTGTAAAATCCAAAATGCTGCAGATCTGTTCAGATCAAAAAATGGTAACGATACATATATTCATGTTTGGGTTGATAATTTCTACCACATTATCATAAGAAAGCCTGTTCCTATTCTCTAGACACTCTTGTTTTATACCAAACATCAACAATACAGCTCATATATCTTGCTTCACTGAATCAGGAAGTTTCCATTCTGGACTACACCATCAATTGCAAACAAAATGCAGAAGTTGGAATCTAATTTATTACAGAGATGTTAACTAAACAAAATCACAGAATCTCAGAATGGTGGGTGTTGGAAGGGACCTCCGCGCAGTGCAGCTTGGAAATGTGCACTTCTCAGCTGCTGCTCAGCAGCATAGCCTGACTCCTTCTCTGTGACACCTCATGTGAAATGTAGCCAGCTGGCAGGTCACAGATCTCCTTACAAATGAGTTTGCATGTAAGAAAGGGTCTGCAATACTAACATTCAAATCTCCTGGCATAACTGGAGACTCCACTCTATCCCAAGCAGAGTGGCAACTCTCACATTTACTGCAGGCCCATGTGTCTCCCACCACCTCATAATCATTGACAGCATGTTCCATTCTACTCATAAACAGGTTACTATCCCACTATTAAAGGTGACAGCCTCCTGCAGGTCCAACCTGATGGATATTTAAAACTTCTTCCAGCAGCCCATGGTTTATCACACATCGGCTCCACCCTGCCCTCAGATTTCTGTACCAGCCATTGAGCCTGTCAATCATACCACCTATGCCTTAATGACAAGATACCACAGTTGCTTTTACCAGCTGATTTTCCTTCCTATTTTGGTTTTAAACTGAATCTGTAAGAAGAACCAGAGTTCTCATGTTATCTGCACCTAATTAATGTCTTCCTGATATTGAAGGATTCCCTATGTAAATGCTGTAGTTTGGATCTCAAGTCTGGCATCCTCTTATGCTAAAGTCTGTTGCAGTTCAAGATAGTAAATTAAACATGTATTTTTTTGTAAGCATTTACTCAAACTGAACAGGTATAGTTCAACTGAACTAAAGAAGTTTAACATAAAGCCCAGTGTGGGCTATTCTGAACAGGAACAGAGGGATCATTTCTTGAAATGCATTCCTTGTGAATAATTTCAGCTTTTTATTCCTTTCAATCTTTATCACGTATGAGACTGTCTGAATGAAGGTGGAACAAAAGGGGTTTTCCTCCAGATCTGCTAAACTGGGTGGAGATTTTTTGCGAATTGTTACCTTTCTTTGTGTAACTTGAAAGACATTCAGAGAAGATGCTTGTTGAATACACAGAAAAAACGTATCACACTCCAAAATGTAATTCAAACAACCTTCATTACTCAGAAATTCTCATTTAAGAAAACGTTCCCAAGAAAAAAAAAAATTGTCTCTAACTAGTACAATAAACATGCAAGCAGGTCTCAGATGGGAACTGTACAAAAGAACCAAAGTGCAAAGCAAATAAAAAATCTAGACATCAAAACCAGAAAACTGACAGTCAAATAGGTCAATTATCAAATAAATTCCTGTCTACATTTAGATGTTACTCAGGACTAAACTGTAGCAGTTAGTCTATCACCCAATGCTTCCTCCCTAGTTGAGAAGGAGAATCAGGGAAAAAAAGGAAAAGGCCCATGAGTTGAAGAAGAAAGAGATTTAATAGAATAATAAAACTGAAACAACAATCAACGTAAAGCATAGAGGGTTCTGCTCAGCCCAGTCCTCAATGCCAACAGCCAGAACAGAAGACCATCAGTAAGGAGCCTCAGGGAGACAAGGAACCCCACTCTCCCTGAGCTCCCTCCTTTTATAACGAGCATGATGAAGCGGTATGGGATACACCTGTGAGTCAGCTGCCTTCATTGGATCTCCCAGCTGACTCGGGGTTACTCATGGTCTGCGTGCACGGCTGGCCCATGAGTCTGTGCCCGGGGAACCAGGACAATTACTTAGTAAATCACCAAGGAATGAACATAATAAAAAGTAGATTGAATTGTGCTGGGTTCAGAATCCAGTTCAGTGACAGATGATCTGATGGTATAGAGTCAACTCAACAAGAAACAAGACTTAGACTTACTTCTGCAAGACCTTCCCCACAGGAGTCCTGCTCTCTGGCTCTCTGGCTGCTCCCACAGCTTCAATCAACCCCCTGAGTTTAAAGACAGCTGGACTTGGATCATACCAAAGGCTATACAAATCAGAAGAAACATTTTGAGGGAAGGGTTGTGGTTTAAAATTCACCTCACTCATTGATTTTGCCAATCCTTTTCCATTGCTCATCTTCTGGAGTAAGAAGGGAAATCAGTTTAGCCACACAAAACCCAGCTGATGGAAGAAGCATCAGAATCCCTGTGTCTACTAACTAGAGGCATCCCTACAATGTGCGAGACTCAGAGTTTTGACTGATGAATCCTGGCTTAGGGTATGAAGGCATGAAGGCTTTAATGCCCTGTGGATTTATGCCCTACCTCCTGAACAGACACTATCAACCCAGGACCATCTGGAAGAACACAAACTGTCCTAGTGTTTTTGGTGTGACAGCTGAGCTCAAACCCCCTTCACATGAGCTGCTAATATCCAAAGCCTGTGTCAATGGGGATGAGGTGCAACAGAGCCAAAGCTTTAGGAAATGTACACTCCTATTACACCAATGCTTACATAGCCCAAGATTTCTGAGTCATCTTTCAGCAACATTGAAGAGGAATATTTAGCCAAGATAGTAGTAATTCTCTTATAGCTTCTCATTTCCTTTTAGTCCCAAGAAAAGATCATGATGTAAATGCTAAATCTGCTGTGTCCATTATTTAGTTAATTTGCCTACCAACTCATGTTTACATGAAATGCATTTTGGATGCCCTGGGGAATTTTCTGACCTACTTAGTAAAAGCAGTGCTGAGTGTCTGATTTCCTTAAATGAAACTAGACAACTTCTCAGCTCAAATGTTGCTTCTTTTGTCTTACAAATAAACAGATGAGGCAGAAAGTAGACCATGACAACCTTTGGTTTCCTTTTTTTTAATTTTAAGGCATGACCACAGAGAAGTGGTCTGCAAAACAAAGTCCTGTTTCCACAAATGTATAGCCTATTTCCCTTGCGCAACCATACTTGTAAGAGATGTTTGCATCATTCTCCCTCATCACAGTCTTTCTGTGTCAGGATAAATTTGCACATGACTGGCAGAAATGTGACAGCAACAGCCAATGAACACTCTCCAAATGTCTGGGATGCTGTCTCAAAAACTAGCATTTTGAGGAGTGGGAGTCTTTTTTTTTTTTTTTTTTCTAGAAAGCAATTTAAATCACACCATATAATTGGTTTGAACCAAAACCAAGTCAAATGTCATGGCAGAATGGAGCTACATTCCACTCTCATAACAATGTAAAAATACTCTGGTTCCATTACACTTCTAGCTCAATCATACTTTTTTATAGAGAGAACTGGGTTCATGCCTTACACCCATTTAATTGTTATAAATAATCAAATGAACAAAAGCCTTTGCAATATATGTGGCTAGTCACAAAGGTGGGAGTTTACATGAAATACAAGACACAGAAAGTCCTCTGCTGATGTTCTTCTGCACATCTTCATTGACTTCAGTAGAATGATGCCGAAGACCTGGTCCAAAAGCCTAACAAACTTTGAATTTAATTTTTTTTTTTTTCAGAAGACCTACATTAGACATTGAATTAATTATCAAGCTTGTGAAAAATAAATCAAGTACAAGTTTCCCAGGTTCTGTCCCTCCCACACAGTAAGCTAAAACTTAATTTAATTGTGGCCCATCACCTGACAAGAAACCAAAAGAATAAACAATAACACAAAGGCATGTAGAGACGTTTTTCCCATAAATCACTTTTTTGAAATGTGGAAACGCTTGCTTCAGAACTTGCTTCAGACATTTCATGCAAAAATTGATGTCATTGCTGACGAGTTGTACCTAAATCTGTCTAGATTTGGTCTAGTTATCAAAGGAATAAAATAAACAGCTTAAATTAGCTAAGTTATATATATATGTGTGTATATATATATATGTATATATATCAGAAATGCCTGTGTCATCTGTTATTTAGGCAAGAACATTTTAACAGTGGATACAAAGGGGGTGAAAGGTGCCTTTGAGAATATAGTATAACTTAGAGTCAATTCAAAAAGTGTCTTGTACCTCTATCCAGGTTGCTTCCGATGGGAAGGGAAAAATGCCATGTCCATAAGTCAGCTCCCACCAGGCACAATATTATTTGACCAGGACCAGCATTCATGTCTCACGAAATTATGAAATTAACTTAGTTGCCATAACATTTTGAGCAAAGGTTTTGAGGGTTTCTTTCTTATAGATTTTAATCCATTTGAGTTGTTTTTAAATGTTTTGGGTGGTTTTCAGGTGTTTACACACAACCATTCACAAGTACTCAGCAAAACCGTGAAAAAGGCACAAACCCAACAATAAGGCAAGAGGTGATAAAATTGTGAAAGACTTCACAGAAAGCAAAATCAGACAAAGAAATAAATAATTGCAATAATCTGAAATACACTCTTGCACTCCTGTGGAATATTATTTTTAATAATTTCTTCTAAAATAGCCCTTACGCTCAAGATTTGAGCTGCAAGGCCAGTGGAGTTGATGAAAATCGCTAAGAAATGCAATTTCTTTTAGCAGTTGAATGCTGCAAAGAATAGAAAGTATTCTGTCTTGTCCATTTTGGAGCCTCTGCTTAGAAAGGATGTGCCCGTTTCTGAAATGCCAATGAGCTCTCTTGCTCACTTTAAGACTTGGTAAACCTCAAGAATGCTCCACACATCACAGAATTGTTCAACTTCACATGGAGCTGAGCCTTAAAGGAGTGAAAGAAGATTTAAATCACCTCTTTCTGAAGCAAGGGGTGTGTTTATTTCTTTGTTGTGCTCTTTCAGAGTTGCTTTAAGCAAGGCATTCAGCAGAAAGATTACTCCTACAGCTGGTAAATTCATTTTTAGATTAATCTATCCAATCTAACCCAGCTCCAAAAAGGTCACAATTCCATTTCAAGAGAGATTTTGCATTTTTAAATTGACTTCAAAATCAAATGTTTCATTAGAGAGAATGTACTTTTCACACAGCTTTTAACACTATGGCACAGCTTATCCCTATGGACTGGAAGTTTTTGAGGAAGGGCAGAGTGGGTAAGGGAATCATATATGTGTTAAACTGAATAAAAAAATCTTATTTGTTTCATTTGCATTTTTCATTTTGAAAATGAAAAAGCAATGATTATGCTGGATTCTTATGAAGAGAAAAACACTGAAAGTTTTAACTAGACTTTCAAAGAATTCGATTTCCCTGGATGATAACCAGCAAGTTCTCTGCAGCAATGAGCTCTCTGCTATTTAGACTCAAGGACAAGGGTTGCTTGATACCAAGCTTTTCTGAAATAGTGGGTGTCAATTCAATAAGTTTTTTGAATAGATAAGGAGTTTTTTGTGAAAGGATCTCATGAGTCTGTCCTCCCCAACAAGGTGTTCCCACATCACTGATACCTTGCTGGTTTTTATCAGGTAGATGTTGTTTCTTTGGGAAAAATAATCCAAAATTTTTCAAATAACATTATGTTTCAGAGAGTATGTTCTGACATCTGCTGCTGAGCCCTGAAGAAAGACAGTTTAATATTGATTGACTGGCAAGTTTTTATAGGATCCTGTAGTTTCAGAATTCCTGAAGTAATGACCCTAGGTGACATGGAAGTGCGTCAAAATGCTACAAGCAGGGACTCCTCTTTCCTGCTTGTACCTATCTCTTCTGGAAAGCCCCAGTTGTAAACATTCCTGCTCTGCCACAGAGCTGTTCAATCTTTGGGAAGTCACTAAGCCTGTCTGTGCTGCTATGAGCTGTCAGCCCATTGGAGATTATCCTTTCCTACTTCACAGAGCTGCATATTAAAGTCTAGGAGATATGCAGACATCCCAACAGAACCCAAGTAAAACCAATTGAATATTTGGCTGATGACCTCTGGATAGCAATACTCACAAGTATGGCAGTATGGAACAATACACAGACCTGATCAGACTCAGAAATGATTTATGCTATCACAAATGGAACCTTCTTGCCTGCTGTCATGCTTATGACACATAAAGAGATATTCACTTTTGAGGCAATAGCAATACATAACTGTGAACTATCTCCTTTTCACATTCAGATTTAAGAGCACCTTGGGCTCTCCACAGAATAACTGTCATGCAGAAATTTTGGATCCAAGCTAACTCATAAAGCTAAAAACATGTCTATAAATTACTGATGTGTGCATCTTCCCTCTCATCTAGTTTCCAATGCTCTTTTATTTCCTTCCTATATACCTTGTCAGTGTTTCCAGACACCGTGTTTTCAAAGAATAAAGTACAAATGTTTCAAGCTGGCTTAGTTACCAGAAGTTTGTTTTCCATCTGGTGCTTTCTTCTTCCTTGAACACAAGCTTGAAAAATGCACCTTCCCTTAGAGCAGTATATTTATTTTAGCTTGTTCACATTCCTCTAGGCATGAAGGTTTGTGTTTGGAATGGCATAAGGAGTTCTAAAGGTATAACCAGGGCAACATCTGAAAGAACATCCTGTTTTAGATAAATTGTGAAAAATCAGATAAGAATTAAAGATTTCCCTGAAAGATCATCTGTGTTTTCTAGATGTATCAATTGGTCTGTCAAAAAATATCTTGACTCCTTATAAACACTGTGGTGTTTACACAAGGAATCACACATAGGCTAGGTGAACTGTGAGAATGAGCAGGTGGCCAAAACACCAAGGACTGTGTCCTGGTTTGGCTAAAACAGAACCGATTTTCCTTTCAGTGATTTTACTTTTCAGTTAGGTCTCTTCTAACACTGCACTTTCTGAAGTCAATAACATGTTGTTCAGACACTGTCTGCTCCTAGAAGTGATAACACTCGATGTTTATAGTTAGTACTGAGCTCACAGTACAATGGTGTGCAGAAAGGCTCTTGCTTATACTTAATCTTGCAGAAACCAAGGTCACAGCCAAATTCTTTCAATGCTGCCTTGATGGCTCCCCTTAGTGTAAGGGTGCAAAAGGGTTGCACCTGCAGGGAGGAGCGGACAGGACAGGTGACCCAAACTGGCCAACAAAGTATTCCATCCCGTACACGTCAAGCTTGGTATAAAGTTGAGGGACCACGAGGGGCAAGGCCTCTTCCTGCCCCTTGCCCTTCTTCCTGCCGTTGCTTGTCTTCTATGGCTGGCATCCTGGGAGGATTCTGTTTGTTAGTCTGCCCCTGATCTGTACGTTCCTGAATCCAGCTCCCATCTGCCGCTGTGTCCAGAAGCCCAGTTTGGGATCTTCCCAGTGCTGCTCTGCAACACCAGTGGTGACATGGGCATTACTGGGAGGAGTGTGTGATTCAGGGAGAGAAGCTCGATACTGGTTTTGTATATATTTGTACATATTTCATTATTTTTCTTCCTGTTATTTTTCTTCTCATTATTATATTTCTCTTTTTATTTTTATAGTTTCATTAAAGCTGTTTTAATTTTATTTGCAACTCGTAAGTCTCTCCGCCTTTTCTTCCTGCCCTTCCCCTGTCCGGGAAAGGAGAGGGGTTAACAGAGAGCATCTGCCATCTGTTTAGTGGACGGCCCAGTCTCAAGCCGTGACAGACTGAAACAGGAATTTCCAGACAAAGTGAATGGTCTTTAACTGCATAAACAAAAGAATTAGAATTGCTGGGGCATGTCCATAATACACTCATGTACTCTGCAACTCAGAACAAGGGTGACTTTTAATGCATGTTCACCAGTGGATTATAATAGAATATCACTCTCCCTGGTAAAAGAGGTACATACTAATAATACATTGCAATGTGCAACAGAATACATCATAACCTATAGAGGATGGATATTAAAATGATTAAAATATTTTTGCAGGATAAAGTCACTCTGTTTGAGGCTTTCTTCCTTCCCTTGGAGACAGTGGTCAAGAAAAGTTGACATCAGCAAGCTATTTCTCCTCTCCCTTCTGCCCCTCATTTAAATGCCTTTATTCCCTTCAAAGTCATCCAACTCTCTGCAGATAATTTTTGTTTTAACAGAACAGAGACACTGAGAGCTTAGATGAGATTTTTGTCAGACGGAAATGTGTCAAGAAATGCTGAACAGCAATGGACAAGGAGAAGTAAAGAATAAAAAGTGAAAATAGGTAAGTGGTAGAAGGGAGCCAAAGGCTGAGAAGTGCAATTGGAAGGGTAATTGTGATGCTTTTGCTCAGCAAGGATTACAGAGAACTGGTTAAGCATGGGAGCATGGGAGACTAAGATAAAAGGATGTATCCAGGTGCTGTAGAAGCTTGTATCTAAGAAGGAAAGGAAGAAAAAAGAAGTATAGGGGATATTGTTGATCTCTGACCATAGTGATTGAGCTGCTAACAAGAAAACTGTTCTGTCATCAAACTTTGGAGGAAAACAATGGAGGAAGGCACTGGGGGGAAATAAGAACTGCTAAGCACACAGTAACTCTCTTATGCAGTGAAGTGAAAGAGGTGAGAACTTGTTCCAGAATTAGAACTAGACTGAATATCCATTACATTTTGTTATGCTTATATAGCATGTTTCTTTTAATTATCAAAAGGCTTTAGATTTGTGTGTGTGTATATATATATATATATATATATATATAAGAATGTGTGTGTGTGTATATATTCTGTATCCAGATCTTCTGTTACATTCAGATTGAAACCTGAGCAGACCCAATTTTCCAGTTAGTTAAAGTGCAGTTTAAGTTTTAGAAAGCAGACTACTTCTAACAGAGACTCAGACCTTTCAAAAGTGATACCTTATGATATTCAAACACAGCTTGAATGCACATATAAATCTAAGCTTTAGGCTTGATTTACCTAAGAGTAGAAATGCCAGAAAGATTAAAGAAAATAAAATCTCTGGATAACAGCATCTTTCCTACCTGTATTCAGTTTGCAATGATTCAGCAAAGCTCCTTTCCTCTTCTAAAGGAGAGTCTTAGTTATCTTCCAGCTTCTTAGTTTATTGGTCTCAGTTAATGCAGTTAATCTGCAAAGTTACCATGACTAAATAAATTAAAAAGCTTTGAAAAGTTCAGTTTCTCTTGCTTTTTCAGAAGTTTCTGGTGGCTTTCACTGGTCTGGCATTCGCCTTTAAAGTGACCAAGAGGATATGTCACATCTTGCAGAGCTTTTGATTTCAAAATAGGTATCAACCAGAAAAGCCATTTATCTGCAGAGCTTCTCTGTGAAGAAGGGACAAAGCAAGTATGAGAGCATCCTGAAAGTCTATATGGTTAAGCTGTAGACGGCTGCTAATAATTCAGAATTTACAATGAGCGTAACCATGTCTGCTGACACCTGCACTGTGACAACATTGTCTTTTTAGTGTCCATTGCTTACCAAAGTTTTGCTTCACAAATACTTATGCTAGAAGAGTTGTATCATGCTTCTGCCGATGTCAGAAGACTTTCTGCTGTTCTACATGTGCTGGTTCCAAAAGTGTCAGAGCCAGTGTTACAATGACTCACTGGGTTCATTATATACAGAAACTATTTGTTCACTGTGTACTGTAAATCTCAGTTCTCCAGGATACATTTTACCATTCATGCAAGGTAGACACCAGCAAGGTAAGCAGCAGGTATTGTCTACCAGCAAGGTAGGCATTATATATATTTCATGTTATGGGAATTTCACAGTCACTGATTGGAAGGAAAACTTGGGGATGTGGTAAGACAGGCAACGTGTACAAGTTTGTAACTACCTCAGTACACAGGGTAATTGTCAGGGCTACGTAAAACTTACACTACCCCAGAATATTGTGGAAAGACATGCAATGTTGCAGTTGGAATAACGACAGTCCCCTGTGTGGTATGCAGAGATCACAGGACCAGTAGATACCATGATATACAATCCCAAGATTTTGTTATAAACCTCTGTTAGAATTGGAATATTTCAGAGTATTAAAAAAAAAAAAATAAATCCTTACTGAGTTATGTAGATAATGTGAAGCCTGTCATTATTTGTCCAGAATCACATGGTAGTCTAGAACATTGTCACTATTGTCACTACATGACTGGTTGTCAGCAAGGGCTAAAAATTTCTGGAGCTTGAAGAATGACTTTTAAGTATCTGTGGAATGCTTAAATGAGTCATGACTCTAGAAATCATATGACTGAATGAGAAGTGCTAGTTAAGTATGAGCTCTCTGTAGGTTAACATGAAAAACAGTACAGGAGTCCCTTATGTCATGGGACTGACTCTTTTTACTGTGTGGAAGAGGAATTGGGGATGAGATAGTGAGACTGAAACCTAGTAATTGCCATAGTTTGCAGCCTGCCTTCTCTACCAAATTAAATCTTTAAAAAAGATCTTTCTGCTGGACTCATGTGAAGGTGAGAAAGTGATGTTTTTGATCTTCCTGCATGCTCACCAAACCTTGAAGGTGAACAAAAATAGGTAAATTATATCAGCTACAGCAGCAGGTGCTAAACCTTGCTTAGAGGGCTATTTTGTACGTAAACCACCTAATTACAGCCTCTGATTTATTTATTTATCTTTGGTCCACTGGAAGCATGCCAGCAACAGGCAGCTCTCATACTCTGACTTACTCTGTTATGTCCCAGTTCTTAAAGAGCATGAAGCCAGCTTCGATAAAATTCTGTAATTTAACACAACTTGTCATTGTTATTTCTTTTGCAAATTTTAATTTTTTACAATTAGAATGTTGTTCCTAAACTTTGGAATGCTTTAAATAAAAAAAGGGTAAAACCAGGCAATCTTATGTTTCTCTGTCTTCTGCAGAAATTAGCAGCAACACTGGAAGACTTCAAATAAAATTTCCTTCTTTGAATGGCACTGTAATTCTCTGGATTTTAGAGTATTTCTAAGGGAATTACAAATCCTCTGTGTCTTAAAAAACATAAATGATGAAATCACTATACGCCCAATTTCTTTCCATGGTCTTGTGTCTCAGAAGCTTTCTCCAATTTCCCTGAAATGTGCTGGCTTTTCATTAGTCCTGGTGTCCAAAACTTTACCATTTATTAATGAAATATCAATTGTGTAATCATCTCTCTAGCCAAAAGAGTAAAATTCTGCTTGTCTGTGATGTACCTAAGAGCAAAACAATTTGGCATGGATAACCAGCCTGTTGCCCAACCTATTTAGACCTGACAGAGCTTTGGGGCTAGCGATTTCCTTAGCTCTACTTTAGCACAGTAGACAATGAAAATAGCTGGGAAAGATATATATCTTCTCTAACCACTAGTTTTCTTGCATAAGAGTTGCTTAGGAAGAGAAGTGAGTACGGAGAGAAAGACTGCATCATGAGTAAGTGTGAATGTGGGTCCAGACTAGTGTCTGGAGTTCCTCTTCCATGTTCTGTGTAGGGACGCAGCTTTACCAGCAAGGACAGAGAGCATCTCTTACTTTCCCCTCGACTGAGTGAAGGGATCTGCACCTGTATTATTATAACAAGAAATGTCTCTATAAATACATTAACAGTAAAAGAAAGACCAGGGAGAGCCTCCATCCCCTGTTAGACACAGGAAGAAACATGGTGACGAATGATAAGGAAGAGGCTGAGGTGCTTAACACCTTCTTTGCCTCAGCCATTAGTAATAGGACCAGTTATACTGAGGGAATCCAGCCTCCCCAGCTAGAGACCGGGGACAGAATGACCCACTCACAATCGAGGAGGAGATGGTCAGTGACCTACTGCACCACATAGACACACACAAGACTATGGGACCAGATGGGATACACCCAAGGGTGCTGAAGGAGCTGGCAGGGGTGCTCATCAAGCCACTTTCCATCATTTACCAGCAGTCCTGGCTGACTGCGGAGGTCCCAACAGGTTGGAAGCCAGCCAATGTGACGCCCATATATAAGAAGGATGATCTGGGAAATTACAGGCCTGTCAGTTTGACTTCGGTGCTGGGGAAGCTGATGGATCAGATCATCCCGAGTACCATCACACAGTACATGAAGGACAACCAGATGATCAGGCCCAGTCCGCATGGGTTTATGAAAGGCAGGTCCTGCTTGGTAAACCTGATCTCCTTCTATGACAGGGTGACTCGCTTACTGGACAAAGGAAAGGCCGTGGATATCATCTACCTTGACTTTAGTAAGGCCTTTGACACCGTTTCCCACAGAATTCTCCTGGAGAAATTAGCTGCTCATGGCTTGGATGGCCATAGACTTTGCTGGGTAAAAAACTGGCTGGACGGCCAGGCCCAAAGAGTTGTGGTGAACGCAGTTAAATCCAGTTGGCAGCTGGTCACAAGTGGTGTTCCCCAGGGCTCAGTACTGGACATTGAAATACTTGCATGTGTCCAAAGAAAGGGCAACAAAGCTGGTGAAGGGTCTCAAGAACAAGTCTTACAAGGAGCGGCTGAGGGAACTGAGGTTGTTTAGTCTGGAGAAAAGAAGGATGAGGGGAGACCTCATCGCCCTCTACAACTACCTGAAAGGAGGTTGTAGAGAGGTGGGGATGAGTCTCTTCAACCAAGTAACAAGCGATAAGACAAGAGGTAATGGCCTCAAGTTGCACCAGGGGAGGTGGATATTAGGAAAAATTTCTTTACAGAACGGATTGTTTGACACTGGAATGGGCTGCCTAGGGCAGTGGTGGAGTCCCCATCCCTGGAAGTGTTTAAGAGTCGGGTTGACATAGCACTCAGGGATATGGTATAGTTGAGGACTGTCAATGTGAAGTTGATGGTTGGACTCTATCTTCAAGGTCTTTTCCAACCTAGATGATTCTGTGATTTTGTGATTCTGTGATTCTGTATTGCTGCTCCCTGGATCATTATTTATTGCTAGGTTATTGTAAAGAAGGTGGTGGTTTGATTCTCTGTCACCTCCATGGGCTTGATTTGTAAATAAAATCTCTGAGTGCACTTGGGTGCTAAAGAAACATGGTGAATCAGAAGCAGGGTGTAAAAGTCTATGGTAGTAGCATCCAATGTATGGATTATGCAGAGTAGCAGATGTTTTCTTTATACAACTGTTGGGGAAAACGTTGGTGCGAGTTCATCTGAGACTGGATTTAGACTTACAAAAGCTTTTACACATTTAGAATGTGGAACTGAATTTCCCCTAGAGCCAGAAGAAAGATAAAAACATACTAGTTTAACAATTCTCATGATTTTCACTATTTTTAACTCATGGGGTTGGCAGTTTGCTCTGACCCATGTTGATGTAGTTCTCTTTTGCCCTACCCAGAGCATGGCTTAGGCGTGCTGGTCGACAGCCGGCTGAATAAGAGCCAGCAGTGTGCCCAGGTGGCCAAGGCGGCCAACAACATCTTGGCTTGCATCAGAAATGATGTGACCAGCAGGACTAGGGAGGTAATTGTTCACCTGTACTCAGCTCTGGTGAGACCACATCTCAAATATTGTGTTCAGTTTTGGGCCACTCACTAAAAGAAGGACATTGAACTGCTGGAGTGTGTCCAAATAAGGGCAACAAAGCCAATGAAGGGTCTGGAGCACAAGTCTTATGAGGAGTGGCTGAGGGAACTGGGGGTGTTTAGTCTGGAGAAGACGAGGCTGAGGAGAGACCTCATTGCTCTCTACAACTGCCTGAAAGGAGATTGTAGCGAAGCAGGGGTCAGTCTCTTCTCTCAGGTAACTAGTGAAAGGACAAGGGTTAATGGCCTAAAGTTGTGCTAGGGGAGGTTTAGATTGGATATTAGGAAAAAAATTTTCACTGAAAGGGTTGTCAGGTATTGGAACAGGCTGCCCAGGGCAGTGGTGGAATCTCTATCCCTGGAGGTATTTAAGAGACGTGTAGAAGTACTGAGGGACATGATGTAGTGGGGATTTGGCAGTGTTAGGTTAATGGTTAGACTTGATGATCTTAGAGGTCTCTTCCAACCAAGGCTGTTCTGTGATTCTGTGATTCTGTATAGTGACATATCAGTACCTTATCAGTCTGCTGCTTCTTTCAGTAGTGGAACTCCTAAATGAGAGCAATCCAAAGACTTTTAAACTAACTTCCAAATAAATAGTCATAAGGGATGAATGAGATGCTTATATATGAAATAAAGTGAGGGGTTGGTGGGAAGATATCAGAGACTTTAAAAACTAGCAGATGGAAGAGTGTAATAGGAGCTGAAATGAAGACTTCTGTGGAAATTAAGGACATGGAGGTATATACTTACGTATTTTCTAGACACATTAGGGTTTCTAGGTTGCCTACCTATGGAAAAGTTAGAGGCAGAGAACCTCTAACTCTGTACAGATTTAGTTGGCACAAATTTCAACTTGATTTCAGAAACCTAAAAGTCCAGAGGATTTTTTCAATACTTGTCTAATTAATGATGTGGAGTGTCTTTGTCCCTGGCCTTACAACAGGGAAGATTTAAGGAGAATTCTATCTGTAAGCATTTTGTTTACAAAAAGATTTTTTTGCCGTTGGAGAAAACTAAGGGGTTTTGGAGGCTGCATATGAAATAATCAGCCTGTTCTGCATATGAAATAATCAACCTGTTCTGCCCCTCTTCCCTATACATCTGAGGAATAAGGAAGAGTAGCGACAGGTGATTCTTTGATTCCTGGATGTTGACTTGACTGCAAATGGTGGCTGCAACTCCTTGGGCTACTGAGGAATCTCTGCGCTGATGCCTGGACCACCTCCTTCCCCTCCTTCTTCACTGACCTTGGTGTCTTCAGAGCCTTTTATCTCACATTTTATCATTCCTCTTTCCCAGCTCCTGTTGCATAGTGTTTTTTACCCTTTCTTAAATACATCATCAGATAGGTGCTACCACCACCACTGACAGACTCAGCTTTGGCCAACAGCAGGTCTGTCTTGGAGCCAGTTGGAACTGGCTCTGTCCAACATGGGAGCAGCTCCTGGTGTCTTCTCACAGAAGTCACATCTGCAGCCCCACCCCTGATACCAAAACCTTGCCATACAAATCCAATAAAAGGAGCAGGTTTACAGTGTGTGCTGGTTTGGACTGGAATAAAGTTAATTGTCTTCATAGTAGCTAGTATGGGCCTATGTTTTGGATTTGTGCTGGAAAGTGTTGATAATACACAGAGTCTGTTGATACTTACACAGAGTCAAGGCCTTTTCTGCTTCTCACACCACCCCACCAATGATTAGGCAGGAGATGCACAGAGTTGAGAGGGGACACAGCCAGGACAGCTGACCCAAACTGACCAAAGGGATGTTCTCTACTATATGACACCATGCTCAGCAATCGAAAGCTGCAGGAAGAAGGAAGGGGGGACATTCAGTGTTATGGCATTTTGTCTTCCCAAGTAACTGTTACTTGTGAAGGAGTCCTGCTTTCCTGGAGATGGCTGAACACCTGCCTGCTTCTCCTGAGGAGAAATTCAGAAATATTTTTTCTAAGTATTATTCATTTAAAATGCCATACTTAATTCAGAAGTAGACAAAAATATATTTCCTTCATGGAGTAGGAACTTCTGCTTTTTCTCCTAAACCAAATTCCAGCAGATGTGTCTGAATTTCAGTGCTATATCCTTTCATCAAAATTCATTTGATCAGACAAACTCTTGTCTTTAAAACTTCTGATCCCCTTTGTTCAGATGTTCCTCTCTCCCTGTTCAGTAGTCGCTCCCTGAACCAGATGCTATTTTGGAAGTCATTTGGATAGCAGTAGTCTTTTTGTATTAGCTTATTAAGATTTCATAATCCTGAGGGCAGAGCCCCTTCTGGGAGTGAGATATAACATTTGTCCAAAGAGCTGCTCGTATGAAAGTGTGTTCCCCATTTACCTGAAGGTTATTAACACTGCTCAGTACAAAGCACTTGGTCCTCTGCAAAATGTTTTGTGTTGTGGGCTGCTTCGACTTAGAGAAGTAGTCCTGAAGTGTTCACCAGTGCCTCACCAAAGCTCAGTATCCGTATTTTCCATAGAAAAAGGAGCTAGCTTGTTTCAACTGTCAACCACACTGACTTCCAGAGCTAAAAAGCATTGTGGCAATGTGTAGTTTTCCTTGTTGGTATCTTCAGAAGAGAGTAAATACTGAATGGGATCAGAACTGGCTCATGTGTTTCAGATTTTGAAGCTCACTGGAAGGATATTTAGAACTTCTTTCTTGTTTAGATGTGTGTTTTATAGGAAGGATAAGAGGAAAAATTGCCTTTGTGGATGCAGCATTCAGAGTTGAGAGCTGGGAAACTTTGATTCTTGAATCTGTCATAGATGTTTTAACTCAGCAGTAGGACTTCAGTGCTTATGAAGTTTCCTACTCTTCACTTCTTTGCCCTGGATTCATGTTTTTACAAATGGAGATAAGTACTTTATTTTGCCTCAGAGAAACTACTTCTGTGCTCCTGGAAGCCTTGCTATATTAAGGACTAGGATAAATAGTATACGTAGTAAGTCCACACGGGACTTCGCAGCACTGACATATTTTCATACAAGCAGATTGGAGATCTTCAGAGAAAAGTCTATGGCAGTTTTTGAGCTGCCTGATATCAGAAAATTGCATCTGCAAGTACAAAACAGGACTTTGAAAGGTGTTTTGCAAAAGTCTTGCAAAGCATAGAATAAATACCATTGAAAGAAGTCAAACAAATCAGGGGATGTGTCAAAGTCGCTAGCATGTGTAGTGAGGCATAGATAATGAAATCAGAGCACTTGCTGCCTGATGCAATGAAAAAACCTGCAGTGGTGGGCTTCTGGCAGCAGTTTATACTAAAGTGGCAGAATGGATACAGTTCACGGGAAAGGTATATATGCATGTTCCCCAGTGGAAGGAAAAATAAATAAATAAAAAGGAAAAAAAGGGGGGGTTGCTAATCAAAGGTAAATGATTTCTGAAGTCAGCATTCTATGCTGCACTAAATAATTTTTTCTGGGTTCTGCCTAATGAATTTTAAATCAATAGTTCTATTGTGCACTTACCTACACAACTTTCAGCAAAGGTATTTTACCTTGCAGTGTTGTGGGTGAAGCCTGTTGTAGCAGAAAATTGTAAATGATTCAGAAATGGAAAATTGTAGCCAGAAAATTCTATATAATTTCATATGGGAAAACATGAAAGTAGGAGAAGATCTTCTTATTCTGTAGAAAAATATTTTTTGTGGAAAAAGATATCTGGGGTGCCAAATAATGTTGAACAACAACTGTGGAACTTGCTGGAGTTGGTTTGCATTTCCATTTTCATTCCCTGTTTTTCACATGTATATTTCCTTGTGTGTCTGTTTGCCGTTTCTTGTACAGCAGTGTAAATGATGAAATGAAATTACACATATTCCTGCTCCATAAGCTCAGCAATGCCAGTGTGCATTTGGTGACAAGCAGGTAACATCTGTCATCTCTGCAAGGACACAGTTTTTTAAAACTGTGTTTTCATGCTATTTATATTAATTGAAATAAATGTAGTGATTTTTGATTATATTTTTGTATTTCTTGTAGACAATAAAATAGGATTGTTGAGCAGACAGAACACTATAAATTAGAAATGTGTAAGTTAAATGATCTTTTATTATGCAACTAGCTCATGACAGAAAAAATAGGGGGATTCTGAAGGAATTTTGGAAAACCATGTGGTGGTACTTCAGTGGTTAGGAGCAGTAATGTTTTCTCAGACACCTTATAACTAGAACACTTCTCTCTAACAGTATTTCCTTCCGAAAATATTTCTTATGACTCCTTTGGAAGAGATGTAAATCATCTTAGTTTGTTTTGTTTTGCTTTGTTTTCCATATTTCCACAGGACTTCTAATTTATTTGATGGTTCCCTGCCCCCTTCCCCCCAACAAAAAAGCTTAAATGATTCCATTCTGTCTTTTTCTGTACCAGTCCCCACCTAATGACTGTTAACCAAGTCTTACAAAGTAATGTCAGAATTTAACGTAGCTTGTACCAGGATTAGAGGGGAAAAAATGGTCTCTAGCTACAATCTAGCGCCCTCATCTGAATGCTTCACATGTAGAATCATGGAAACAGAGTGGTTTGAGTTGGAAGGGTCCTTCAAAGATCATATAGTTTCAACACGCCTGCTGAGGGCAGGGACATCTTTCACTAGATAAGGCTGCTCATAGCCCCCTCCAACCTGATTTTCAGTGATGATGCATCCACAACTTCTGTGGGCAACTTGCTCAAGTGTCTCACCATCCTCATCATAAAGAATTTCTGCCTTACATCCAATCTAATTTTACCCTCTTTCAGATTAAAACCATTGCCACATGTCCTGTTACTGCAGGCCCTGCTAAAAAGTCTTTATCTTTCTTATAAGCCTTCTTTATATATTGAATGACTGCAATAAGGTCTCCTCAGAGCTTTCTCTTCTCCAGGCTGAACAACTCTCTCAACCTTTCTTCAAAGGAGAAGTGTTCCAGCCTTCTGATAATATTCATAGCTCTCATCTGGACCTGCTCTGTTAGATCCATGTGCTTCTTGTGCTGCAAACCCTGGTGCTGGACGAAGTGCTTCAGGTGAGAGTGGAGTAGAGGGGAAGAATCCCCTCCCTTGACATTCTGGTCATGCTCCTTTTGATGCAGCACAGGTTACATTCAGCTTTTTGGGTTGCAAGTGCACATTGCTGGCTTATGTCCAATCTTTCACACACGAGTAATGCCAAGTCCTTCTCTGCAGGGCTGCTCTCAATGTATTAATCCCCCAGACTGTACTGATATTGGGGATTGCCTCACCCATGTTCAGGATCTTGCACTTGGCCTTGCTGAACTTCATGGTGTTCACATGGGCCCACTCCTCCAGCCTGTGAGGGTCCCTCTAGGTGGCATCCCTTGGTGTCATCCACAAACTTGCTGAAGGCGCACTCAGTCCCGCTGTCTGTGTCATTAATGAAAATATTGAACAGGACCAGTCTGAATACAGACCCTGAGGGACACCATTTGTCACTGATCCCTGTTTGGTCTATGTCACTGCAACTCTTTGAATGCAGCCATCCAGTCAATTGCTTATACATCTATTAGTCCATCCATCAGTTCCATCTCTCTCCAACTCTCCAATGTAAAGTTGGTCCTTAGCTGTCAGAGTATCTGTGGCTAAACCTCAGGGCAGTCTATATAAAAGCACATTGAATTAGTTATACTGCTTGAGGAACAGGTAGCTAAAAATGTTTTTCTTGTAATTTCAGCTTTAAGAGGATCTTTTGTCTCTCACTGCTGTGGATATTTGAGCGTTGAGCACTCTGACACTCCAGCATGAGACTCTCTTGAAGTAGAAAGGAGTTGTTACCTCACTGGTGACAGGAGGCCAAGCCCAGGTTTATACAGTGACTATCTCAGTGTATTGTTATGCTTATGTTTGGAAGTCTTGTTAGGCTCTCTCTTTGTATGTGAGAGAGAGAGAGAGACAAAACAGAGACCTAAATTTCAGCCTGTGCCAATTCCTTTGCTATTGTAATTTGTCCTGTATATGGCAAATCTTCTTTAAAGGTACCACTGGTGTGGTACCACTTCAGCAGACATAGGTGAGTATGAATCAGACACAACCATGAAAGCTAAGGCAGAACCTGTTTAAACTAATCAGAAGAAGCAGATCCTAGAGATCAGTGGCTTGCATCAGTTCCTGCATTTTTGCAGATGGAATAACTAGATATTCTCTGTAAGTGACTTTCAGGATACACGCCCTCTTTGTGTTATTTTTCCCCACCTTCCATTCCACCTCTCAATTTTCCTACCAGTCCCATGATCAGAGGTGTTTTTCCCGGCTTGCATGACAGTCTCAAACTTTTGTTTGTTTGTGAGCTTTCAGCTCATGCTCATTTTCTTGCAGGTACAATTTTTAATGCTTGAGTAGGAAGTATTGTGAAGTGGGCTTTTCTCAATCCTTCTAATTGGGATTCTTTTTCCAAAATTAATTAGTGACTTCAGTAGGGATCAGGATGCAGGCCTCCCTCGTGAGCATCCTGGATGCTAGGTTTAGGGAGTCAATGAATGATTAAATATTCTGTACAGTATGGAATGTTCATTGGAGGCCTCCTCCACAGTTTTGCAAGTGATAGCAGAAATGTCATTCACTGGAGATTTGAGAGCTCTGAATTCAAATCCCACCAGACATGAAAAGGATTTGAAGCATGGGCTGCCAGCTTTCTATATGGATGGTTTGTCTGCTAGGAAATTGGTAGCAGCTGACTTTACTTTTACTGCCTTTTGTGTGCTCCATATGTTAAGTGCATTTTAAACTATGTGGATGTTGTCTCTTATACAGCTGGAACAACAGCTGCTGCTGTTTGGGAGCACATACTGAGGAAACATCACAGTAGAAGTCCTCCTTTTACTCCTTCCTGAAGGCATTCATTGATCACCTCAGAGACTGGCTACTGAAGTACACGTGCCATGGTAACCTTGACACTGAGGAACTAGCCTATTTGACAGTTGGCACTAATATGTAGAGGGCATATATGGAGCAGGGTGGAGTAAGTGTCACTTTTGCTGCTTTAATTGAACAAGTGTCCCAGAAAAAAAAAAACCAAAAAGAACACATTTTCACATTTTGCCCTGAGCTTGAATTGGAAATTACTTTTAAATGCAGACATTTCTAGAAGGAAGAAACAATCAGTTATTAGATTCATTGCAATTTATTATTAACCTCTGGTACCCTAAGAACATTCACCTGCTTAGTCATGTGTGCAATTGAAATTTTAATTTAATTTGTTTAATTTCATTCTGTACATAGACAGGGTTTAGTGAATTTATTAGGATTCTTTTACACTTTGCCCTCTTTATGCTAAAAAAGTGACAAATTAGTTAGTTATTCTGAATAAGCAATTTTTCAAGGCCTGTAAGCCATATAAAACTAAGTGCATAAATAATTTATTGCCTACTCTAGTAGTAGAAATAATGTACATTTGGTAAATTCTAATTAAAATAATCAAGAGATTAATCATTTGATAGAAAGTTATTTATTAAATAGAATTAATTCTCTTAAAGATGTGTTTAAACTTGGAGTAGTAATGTGTTCTTACCTGAGACTTGGTAAATTAAGAGTTTTTTATTTTCTAATCAGCAACTTAATAAAAAGTGTGACAAGTTAGCAAAATCATGTAAGAGGATATTCCTCAACTGAAGTGATCAGATCAATTTCTTATACTGTAATTGGGATTTAATTTAAGGCACATTTAATGAAACATAAGTTTTCTTGGCAAGTATTTTCATATGGAAAATACCTGTAGCATAAATCTGGGTCCAAAGTAATTTTCATAAGACAGAATTAATTTTGTTTGCCATAGCCTAATTTACATGTATGTAAAAATGCAGAAAGAAAATAATTTTATTGGGAGGCTTACAGACACATACTGTGAACTTTACAATACATTGAGGCAGATTCAGACCCAGGATGAGTCTGTGTAATATAATGCTCTTTGTTGCAGTAATCCAGTGGCAGATCATGAACTTCAGCTCTATTCTTGCAGTTCTGCACTTATATAAAGGTCTGTTGTCTTTTTTGGAGGGCCTGTGCAACAACTTGCACACACCAAATATGCTACATGATTACTATTTTATTCTGTGTGCCTTATATATAGGGGTAATTTTACTCTGGGACCGATTTCATTGATGGGAGGGAAATGGCTTTTGTATGAACTGCTCCCTTGAAGAAAACTGGAGGATGAAAAGGAAGTTTGTTCAATAGAAAGCTTTGGTACTTCAGAAAAGTACTTTCAATGGATGAAGCACAACCAATGTCTGAGGTCTCATTTTCCCTTTTAGGCAGCAATCTCTTTTTACTAATATTGTGTCAGTACCTGAAACAATTAGAACATACTACTGGAGAGATACTGGTTGCTGGTCATAAACAGTGCTCCATTCTGGTCACCACCATGCAGTTTTTGTTATACAGAGCAGACAAATTGGTGCTTAAATCATAGCAATACAAACATCAGCTATTTGGATGTGATTTTTTGTGCCTTTTGTTGTTGTTGTTTTGAGTGGGGTTTTTTGTTTGGTTGGTTGGGTTTTTTCCCAGTCCAACAGGCATTTTCCTATGTAGTCTGGATCCATAGAAGTTTATCTTTGCTGTTCTCTTTTCCTGAATGAAGCCCAAGTTGTTACGTGGTTTCAGTTTAAATCTAGTACTGATAGCCAAAAAGTTACTATTCCAGTATTAAACAGTACTAGTTAAATCTTGTTGTATGTGGTTATGAGTCTTCAAAACTACATAGAAGAACAGAGATGGTGGGAGGAAGTCCATGAAGAGGCAAACCCAGTAATTTCCATGTCAAATTAAGTGGATTGTTAATGATACTATCAGTTGTTTATGCACAGAAACAAATAAAAAATGGACGAAAAGGCTATATTGTGTATGTAGATTATAGCCCTTCATGTGCTTTGTCTCTATTTGAATGACGTTAGCTTAGACTTTTTGTATGTGTGAATAGAAACTGCTTTCAAGACTGTGTACAGACAGATTTTAGAAAATACTGGTTTGGAAAGGTAGATGCTTATTTTGAGCTGTCTTCACAAACTATGTAACTTTAAACTAAACTTTTGTAAGTATCTAACCTAAATAAAGGCAATGTAAGCAATATAGAATCCAAATACTACTGTCTTAATTCCTACAGAAGCTGAACAGATCATAGTGGAATGAGGTTAGGAAAAGAAAACTGTGAGAGCAGAGAATATACCATCAACCATGGAGGGAAGGTTGAGGGTTACAAGAAGTCTGGTGAGAAGTTAAAACTGAATGAAATGTAAAACTTCTGTAATAGTGAGGCTGTTATATAAATGTTAACCTTGTCGGTCATGTGGTTTGTTATAGCATGTGTTTTGGGAAATGTTACCATGGCTCAAGGAGTAATTCAGTAGCCCAAAATAAGGGCCCAAAAATAGACCTGAATGACTCCTTAAATTTGTCTCCATTCAGTAACACACTTGCTAGCATATGCTTAATTCTCCTTCGAGATCTTAAGAAGAGTTCATATTTAAATCTCTGCTTAGGCACTCTACTTATGTTCAGGATGATTCTTAGATTACTCTGGTAATCCTAGTTACTTTTGAAGGTGACTTTGTTGCCAGAAAAAACATTCTAAACAAGCATTTTCATTGAGTTCAGAGCCATGTTGTTAATTTGTTAGTATACTAGGAAAAGATTAAGGCAGAATTTATGAAAAATGACACATTGCAAAATACAGGGCTACAAAGACCTTAGATGATTCTGTGGCCCACTCCCCTGCCTCAAGTAGGTTCACCTAGGCTGGGAAATCCTGTGAGGGGTTCCAAGAAATGCTGAAGTGAGTGAAGCTGTCAAGAAATGTGATACAAGAAAGATGCTCAAAGAAAATACGTAGAGGACTTGGGCCATGATGTGCTTGTATTTAATCAAGTTGGGTTATGGGTCAAGGTCAATATGCTCCCTATGAAAGCAATCAGGAACACAGCTAAGTCAGAGAACTTCAGGTAGCTTCATTCTGATTAGTGTAGGGATGTGTAACAGCCATTCTCAGTGTGAGGTTGGTTAGACACCTGCATATTTGGATAGGTATCTGAATTTCCTTTGAATGCAAAACCAGACAAGAAATCTTCCCCTATTTACTCTTTCTTGTGCAGTCAAAAGTACCCTGAGAGACATCAGTGCTTCTGCTTCTAATCATACACAAAACATGAAGTTGAAGAAGCAGTCCTGTAAAAGTTAACTGAACTTGTGATTTATTCAAAGCAGATAGGAAGCATGTGTGGTAGTAGTAAATAATATTACACGTACCTAAGGTGCTTGAAAGAGGTGTTCTTTATTAGGTGACTGCTTCCAAAGAACTCTGCCTAAGAGAAAACATGCTTCTGATGTTGCCTTCTCCCTGACTCCCTGTGTCTGGCAAACTAAGTTGCTGGCAGGTACAGTTTGCAGCACCATCACATGATTTTGCAGTTAAGAAAGAGGCTGTAGGGACCCCTTCAACCTGTTTTCAGTTTCTGTGGCTGCCACAGATTTCAGTGGCTTTTCTAAGTTTTCTACATCCCTCACTGGTGGTTCTTATTTGTTCTCTTTTTTTGTCCACAAAGGCTTTGTTCAAAAGTAACATAAAGGCACTCTTACTAGACGTGATTTCATCTTCCAGTGTGGTGGTAAGCTGAGTGCATTTGTGGTCTACAGATGTACTAAGGGAGAGCCCAGTGCTTCTGGCAACTTCAGGGAAAAGTTTGCTTTGATTTTTAGCTGAAGGTTGCAAGGATGCTCAGAGTTCTTTCCTGACTTGTTTGACCTTGTTTACTGTGACTGACTCTGAAATCCAGTGGATTTTTTATTGTGGATCTGTACGTAGACACATGATTTTGAAATTAAATGTATATCAGTCTCTCTCATCTGTAGGTATCCCATGTTTTATTAGATATTGAGGAAACACCGGTGTATAATTACTTTAATCCCTATTTAGACAAATGTTCTTATTGTTAAATAATAGATTTTGTAAGTTTTTATCTAGTGATATATACTTTTGCTGATTCTTCCTAGATTTTCGGTTCTTCTAACAACAAAAGTTTACTTGCGCAATGGATTACAAAGAAGTTATTTTACATCTCATGCATTGTGGTCTGTCTTGAAGTATTTGGACTATGGTAATCTTTCACATCATATTTATGCTACATGTTTATATTGACACCTGAAAATAAGTTAATTCAGTGTGATTTTTCACCTAGAGACCTGACTTGACTTTTCTATTTGTCTCTGAAGCAATTTACTAACAACTAGAAATTACCTTTAACAAGCTTCTACTATATTCATGAGGTTTTTTTCTCCCATCATATGTTTGGAGACAAAATTGGCTGAGGACTGTTGCACTTTCTTGTTTCGGAAGATTTCTTTTCCTTAAGGTTTTATACTGAAAGTATAAAAAATAAAAAACATTATGATTTATAGGGTTGTTGAATCTTCTACCTGTCTCATGTCAAAGTCTTTAGTAGCTGTGAATGATGAAACAAAGCCCCTTGGACTTAGGTGACAAAATACAAATTTATGTCAGTGACAAGGCATAAAAGTTGGAACACTTTGGCCTAAGTTTTAACCCCTCTTTTCTTCTGCAGACAGCCTTGACAAAGTAAAACAAGGCTAGGCTTGAAATATTGCCATCAGTTTTTCATGAAGAGGATGGGTTATTCATGTTTGTCTCTACGTGTGCCTTGAAATGTATTTCTGATAAATCAGCAGCTACTCTTTGCATGCATGCTTTTTTCTGTGGGATGGGCAACTTTCCAATCGCAGTTCAGAATGGCACAAAGTTATGATAGGTAGTGAGCTGTTTCTGCGTGGCCACAGGAGGCAAAGTAAAGAGCTCCAAGAGTCAAGATTGTGAGGACTGAAGTTTTAAGTACTATCAGAATACTGCTGCTGCAACTGAGAGTGCATTTCCTTTGTATGCATTTGATAACTGACCATGTGTATTCAAAGTCCAGGTAAGTCAGCAGGGGGAGTTATTGCTTCCCATTATGTTCCAAAGCTGACTGTCCAGAGCAGGAGACATCAGGTGGTGACCTAGCAGGTGGCACTGCCAATATCATAATCTGATTGTTTACAGACTTCTAAGAGGTGATATCATGTAACCAGGAATTTGTAATACCCATCACCTTGAGGTAGTTCTGCAGTCAGGCTATGACAGTTTAGATTGGATTCAGTATCAATTAGATTAAGCACCTGAGGAAAGTGTCCTGGTTGCCCAGGCACAGACCCATGGGCCAGCCATGCAGGCAGGCCATGAGTAGACCTGAGTCAGCTGAGAAATCCACTCAAGGCAGCTGACTCACAGGTGTATCCCATACCACCTAGTCATGCTCCTTATAAAAGGCTGGAGTTTAGTAAGAGTGGAGTTTCTCTTTGTGGGGCTCCTTTGTCTTGGTTTTCTGTTCCTGCTGCTGACCTCAAGGACCAGGCTGAGTAGAGCTTTGTATATTCTATGTTGGTGATTGTATTAGCCTTGTTATTTTAGTAAATCTATTTCTACTTCAACCCCCAGGGCTTCTCCCTGTTTTCCCTGATTCCCATTCTTAGCTGGGGAGGGAGCATCAGCTGTTAGAATAATTGCTACAGTTTAGCCCTGGGTACTGGCTAAATGTAGACAGAAAGTTAAGTAAGTTGACTTTCTACTTCGCTGGCAATGAATACATGATCTTCAGGGACTTGAATGGTTGTTCTTTTATCTTTCTCTTTATTTCCTGTCGAAATAGTCTACCACTCATGATCTGTTTCTTAGCGTTCTTTGCCGGTTGTACTAAATATGCAATTTAACTTCAGTGTCCCATTGCTTGACAAGTTCTGTTGGGCTACTAAAAACTGGCAGGCTTCAGTGAATTGTTTTTTAAAATTCAGAGCTGTTACTTGAGGAAATCTATATAACGTATATTTTTTATTATATGTATATTTAAAAAGTATTTTTCAAAATTTCCTGAGGCTTTTTTTTTCCTTTCAAACTTTAAAGTGTTTGAACTTGGTGGTGAAATAATATTTGTCTTCTCTTTATCTGCAGTGCCTGAGCTCTTGCCAGTTCTTTTTAAAACTGTGAAATATTTCTGTGCTTTTGAAAACTTTATTCCAAGTATGAAGGTGTCTGTGACTCATAGGAGGCTGTTCTGTTGTGATTAACCTCTTTTTATTCAGCAAACTAGTTATCAGATTCTGTGGAAATTTAGGTTAAAAATGTTATCTTCTGGCAGTCCAAAACTCTTTTTTTTATTTCAAAGTATGAAGCACCAACACCATTGCTAGTAAAGAGAAATTAATACACTAAACTCAGGGTTTGGTATTATTTTTGTGGAAAAAGTTGTCAATGGCAAACATTAGATTTTTTTTTTTTTTTTTGGTCAAAAATTATTTAGTATTCAATAGATTTCATTACACAAAAGCTCTATTCCTTGCAAGTCTGTTTCCTCTCAAGCTCTGAACTTTTAGACTTCCTTTTGATGCAAACATATATTGTGGGGTTTTGTTGGTTTTGTGTGTGTGTTTTAGGGTTAATTGTTTTTGTTGACATTTCATAGCAGCTGGTGACTTTTTTATAATCTCTGAGAATACATGCTAGTGGAAGTAGCTGGTTTTTTACTTATCCCAGTGTCTTGTTACTCACTATGCTGACACTGCAGTTCCATCTCTCTGAATGCCTTTCTTATTTAACATGTTTTTGACATGAAGATTTTCTTAAGAAACATCGTTTGTTCTATCATCATGAATTATTCTGCGATTTAATGATTGTGTTTTATTAATGCAAACAAGATATCTTTAGTATGCTATGCCATCTTCTGAGTTTACTATAAAATCTGCAAAAGTGCAGCTCTGAAAATACTGATTAATACTGGGAAGCTTTCAGAATTAGCTTTTTTCCTACCTTACAATGTAGAAGTTTAATTTTTAAAACATTTATTGTTATATGTATATGTCTTTATAGACCTCAAAAAACACAAAAAAGCTTGAAAGCATAAAAATATTTCTGTATTAAAACCGAAACATTCAGAAAGTTAGAATCAATGTTTTATTTTGCTCTGTGTGCTGGGGCTATTGCTGTATTTTATAGTAAATGATTAATCAAGTGAAAACAGTCCCTGGCTGAGGACACTGAGCGTAGTGCTCTTCACCTTCCCCAGCTGTCTAGGTGTCTAGCTACCAAATTTGAGGTTTGTGATACTGTTCCATTATGGCTTCCAAGAAGCCAACTTCTTAAATCCTTTATTTCCCTTCCATGGTGAAGTTTTTATGATACCCTTGCCATAAAAGTGGGTGAAGGAGGACATCAGACATGGAACAGAATGGAGAAATGATCATCTGCCTAGCCCCTTTGAACAAAACAAAGGAAAACAAGTGTGAACCCTTCTCTTTTTGATTAGCTTTAACTCTACAAGAGCATTTTACTAGTCTCTTGCTTATTATGACAAAGGGAATTTAACACTCTTTGTTTGACAACCTACAGCCTGAAAGAGGATTTGTCAGAGAAATAAACACATGCAAGACGTTATAACTTTGGCTGGCAATTCCTCTCTCCACTGACAAAGTTTTTTGTGTAGTCATGCCATGTAAGCATGACTCATGTGAAAGGTGAGGTAGTACTGTTTGAATTAAACCCCACTAGATGTGAAACTTCTATTACTAAATTGCTTGTTGCTCCTCTACAGGAAACCTCACTGTTCAGCATCCTAGTCTCCCCATCTGTAAAATGGAGTGTTGGTATTTGTACAGTAATTTGAGAACCCCTGGTGAAAAAATGCAGATGCACTTAAGTAGCAAATAGCACAAGAATACCTGCCTGTAATTTTGTGCTTCATTTATTTCAGCTTTATGCCAACATCCAACTAGAATATTCATTTCAATATGCAAAACTAAACCTAATGGTACTGATGATGGAAATATCTTGGTACCATAAAAGTATCTTTTTGAACAGAAAAGTTTCCATCAGTCTGTTTGGAGATTTTATTTTTCTTTTGTTCAGTACCCAGCGACTGATCAGTGTGTCCTAAGACTTCACTAGGTTATTTTGAATTATTTTTCTTTTCCTTCTTAACAGTAGCCCTCCTTGATATGCATGTGCCTATTTGCTCACAGATTTATACAATACAAACCTTACTCAGTATAATAAAAACACATTTTATTTTTCATCATAAAAGTTATCTCAAAACAGGGGTGATAATATTTTTGTTAGCTTTTTTCCTAGAGAGTGATGAACAAAGCAATTATTTTACAGAGTCAATCACTGAAGGTGGATGGTAGCAGCTCCCTCCTGAGCACTGCTGTTTTTATATTTGCCAGGTGAGCTCTTGCAAATTTAAACTGAAGCACTGGAATGAAACACTTTTCTGAGGCAATTTTATAACAGGAAGGCTCAGGGTTACTTACTCATTGTGATACTGCTTTGGTACTTATTTGAACACGTGCTGAATGTATGTCACTGGTGTGTCTTCTGCTAGAAGTGAAAAAGGAGCAGACCTCAAGGGCAGAAATACGGTGGGCTAACTTCAGTGGTTTAATAGTTCTTTTGCGGTGTTCCTCAAAGGAATGAAGGCAATATCCCAGTATTCTTTGCAGACAGAATGACTTGCCCGTAGGATGTTAAGGTAAACAGTAGCTTTATGTAGCCCACTGAAATTCTTATTGCTGAATATTAAGAAAGCTATTTGCAACCCATGATCTACCCTGAATGTAGGATTTGTTCCAGAACAAGTTCTTTTACAGTCACCTGTTGGCTATAACCATTAGTTTTTTCTTAAATATTGCTTTTATATTGGATAAACTGCATATTAGTCTTACTGTGAGTGCAGAGGACATCTCACATGTTTAAGTTTTGCCTAAGTAGAATTTGTTAGAGCAAAAACAAACGTATCAATTTTACATCAGTTGTGCTGATGCAAACTGGCAAATTGGGCATCAGGAGTGTAATAATATTCATGTCCTTATAGCTCTATTTTATTCTGGTTTATTGCATAGGCTTTATTACAATGGTATGCTGTTGGCATTACAGCATGTTTTCCTTTTGCGTCTTCCTATATACTTCTCCGAATATACTAAAGAAGTGAAAACTTTTTGTGCATTCTGGTCTGTTTATTCTCAAATGAGTACTTTGTACACAACTTGGGAAAGAGCAGGCAAGGCCAAACCTGACTTTTTTGTATGCTGAAACTTTCAGAAAATGATGTTAACTTCTTCCCTTATAAACATTTGCATTCAAATCCTTTGAATTAAGTAGGCAGGAAATTACCACAGCATTATTGTATGGTTAGGCTGAGCCAAAATCTTTGCTGCTGTTGCTTGCTTTTTAGGAAAGAGGTAAACAGGATGAAAAGTGCAAATATATGTGTGATGAGGCAAAGAGAATGGAAAAAAAGGAAAGGGAAGGCTATGAATTTTAGCAGTGACTTGGAATCATTTCCCATCGTGCCTAAGATATGTGGTTTGTAATTGGCCCAGATGGCACTGTCTTCATTAGGCAGCTCTTCATAAACTGATATCTCAGTTGGCTACAAATTCCAGCTGTGCTGCTTTGATTGTGTTTACTGAAGTGCTAGGGGATTGTGCTACCAATATATATATTAAGCACAATCACTTTTCTTTCACACTGGTCGTACACTGTATCTTGGTTTTCCAGTTTTGTTTCTGCCAGTAAATAATCAAAGTATTTGCCACTGTAAGGGAAATGTTTCATGGGTTTTTTTTCAGTTCAGATGTGGTTTGTGCATAAGTTTGGTTTCTTGGTGGTTGGTTTTTTCCTATTTGGCATCTAGTCAGCTGAAAATCACAACTCTGTGATACTTTGTAGCTTTAATGCAACAATATTTGGTCGGTAATGAGGTGAGTTTTGCATAATGTCTGTGCTCCGTGCCTCCCATATTTTTCTTCTGTGAGCTGCTGCTCCTGCTTCAGAATCCACTCACTGCTTTCCTCTGAACCTTTGCCTTGTGTTGGCTGTCTTTTGAAAGGCAAGTTGTTTGTATGAAAATATGATGCTCCTAGTTACGGTTTTGATTTTTCTGTTGAAGCAGCACGATCTTGCTAGGCTGGATGCATTTACGTTGCTGTAACGACCCCTTAACTTTGTCGGTCTTTACGTCAGTTTTTAAAAGCATTTTTGTGCTCATTTAACCACATGTATGCTGTGGACTGAGCTACAGAGTTCTGACAATACCAGTACAACTTGTCTTGTCAGGAAAGCTCTGAGGGAGGTTAGGATATGCTTTCACATGCAAATCATTTCAGAGCTTGCAGTGCTGCTGTGTGGTAGCTGTGTTCATCTGTTTTGTCAGCGCTGAAACGTAGACATTCTCTGATGCTTTTGTGTGGTGAAGTAACTGCTGATCTGTCTTGATGTTTTGTTCTTTTTTGGAGTTTTTTACCCTTTTCATAACCCTTTAAGAACAGAACATAGGGGGAATAACCAATCTGACTTGCTGCATGCACCTTTCCTCAGTTAATTATTTTTGGGTGGCAGGTGCTATACGAGTACTTTAAGGAATGTCCTATGCCTTCTTAAGCAGAACTACTGTGGAATTTTTTAATGAGGAGGTCTTAAGAGCTCCTTGGATTCAGCATGAATCATTTCTGTTTTGTATCCTGCACTGTGCTTTTGTGTGCCTGCCACCCACCACAGAGACCCAGCAGTATCCAGAGCTCTCTGGAAGGCTTGGAAATGCATGTAAGTCATTGCACTCAGGAAGTTAAAGTCTTAGTTGACCAGACAGAGGAAGGAAGGATGTTTGTTCCAATTTAAGTACCAGGAACTGACAAGAAAAGATAATCAAAAAGTGTCTGTGATACTTAGAAGCATGCTTTCTTCAACACAAGTATGGGTTGACTTCTAAATGGGAGCTGGTCAGAAACCCTCTGTTGGAAAAAGTTGACTCAACGTGATTAAGAACTTGTGTGTTGACTTTCGTCTGAGTTAAAGTGAAAGCTTGTCTGGCTGGATGTGGTTAGAATGAAAGAGAAGGGCAAACGAAGGCAGGAAGCTAGCTTGTTGCTAGGGAATTTCACTGCCCTGGGTGACCCAGGTAGCAGTGTGTGACACTGAAATGTTAATTTAATGTCTATATTGCCTTTATTTGTGTGCTTGGGTGGGTGTGTATGCAGATGTGCTAAGAATCCTAAAAATGGCTGCTTTTTAGAGAGTGAAATACTACATTTTTTTAATACAACATGTACTTGTTTTTCATCTGTTTTGATGTATTTTTGGCTTTTAAATACTTATGAAAATATTAAAAAGGAAAGCTGAAAAATGAAGTTTCTAAAACAAGATAAATTTGACAAGTTAAGATTGTTTTACACACGAGTGACTTCCTATTAAGTAAAAAGTATGAAGTTTTTGTTTCAAAGTAGAATATTTTCTATGGAGAATTCATATCAAGAATGGGATTTCATTCTCACCAATGCCTCACCTGCACATCCTTAAAGCATATTTTCTGAATTTCTGTTATATTTTTTTCAGTTGGACTTAACTGCAAAGTTTTAAAGGTATGTAAGGCATTGAACCTTGATAGGAGGATGTGATCTTCACAGGTATGTGAACTGTATGTACTTATCATGTACTTCTGTGATAGGTATACTGTGTTTTGCTGGGTGATATTTTCATCACTAATATGGTTAGGTATAAACTTCCTTATGAATACCTTGAAAAATGCAATCAAACCTCAGTAGTGTCACATAAGAACATTCGTTCAAACATTTATTACTTAGTTTGCAAGTATCTCAAACCAGCTTACAAATGTACTCCAAGCTCAGTTGTTAAGGGGAATAAGGTGACCTTGCTTAGTGTAAGGAAATCTCTATGTACTACTTAACTCATGTCCAGTATGTAGTCGTCTTTATCACAGAATCATAGAATGGCAGTGGTTGGAAGGTACCCCTGCAGATTATCTAGTCCAACTCCCCTTCCAGAGCAGGTTCACCTAGAGCGGGTGACACAGGATCATGTCCAGGCAGGTTTTGAATATCTCCAGAGATGGAGAATCCACAATCTCTCTGGGTTCCAGTGCTCTCTCTGTTCCAGTGCTCTGTCACTCTCTAAGTAAATAATTTTTTTCTCATATTCAGATGGAACTTCCTGTGTTCCAGTTTGTGCCCATTGCCCCTCATCCTGTCTCTGGGCACCACTGAAAAGAATCACAGAATCATCTAGGTTGGAAAAGACCTTGAAGTTAGAGTCCAACTATCAACCTAACACCGACAGTCCTTGACTACACTGTGTCCCTGAGCATTATGTCAACATGACTCTTAAACACCTCCAGGGATGGGGATACCACCACTGCCCTGGGCAGCCCATTCCTATGTCTAGAAATATGTCCTGTGAAGAAATTCTTCCCAATATCCAGCCAAAACCTTCTCTGATGCAACTTGAGGACATTACCTCTTGTCCTATTACTTGTTACTTGGTTAAAGACACTCATCCCCACCTCTCTACAACCCAGCGTGGTGGTGGAATAGCCCTGAATCAGCTGGGATATCCAATCAAGGCAGCTGACTCACAGGTGTATCCCATCCTGTTTAGATCATGTTCATTATAAAAGGAGGTAGTTCACTGAGGGTAGAGTTCTTCTTTGTGGGGTTCCTCCCCCTTGGCCTTCTGTTTCTGCTGCTAACCCTAAGGGCCAGGCTGAGTAGAACCTTGTATACTTTGGTGGTGGTTGTGTTAGTTTTATTTCATTAAAGCTGTTTCTACTTCAAATCATGGGGCTTCTCCCTTTTTCCCTCGATTTCCCCTTCTCAGTGGGGGAGGGGTCATTGGGTGGTAGGATAACTGCTACAGTTTAGCCCAGGGTACTGGCTAAATGTAGACACCTCCCATTAGATATTTGTAAACATCGATGAGATTCCCTCTAAGACATCTTTTTTCCCCCAGTTAAACATACCCAGGTCTCTCAGCCTTTCATCAGAAGAGAGATGCTCCAGTCCCCTCATCTTTGTAGCCTTCTGCTGGACTCTCTCCAGTAGTTTCTTGTCTGTTGCATCCCTTGCATACTCTGATAATATTCCTGTATTCCTCCCAAGTGGAAGGACCAGTCCTTCTTTTCCACATTCTGTAAACTTTCTTCTTTCAGTTGAGTTGTTCCAGAAGCTTGTTGCTTATCCATGCAGGTCTCCTGCCTCCTTTGCTTGATTTTTTTTTTTTTTTTTTTTTGATTCACAAGGATGCACCAATCCTGAGCTTGGAGGAAGTGGTGCTTGAGTATTAACCATCTCTCTTGGTCCCCCCTTTACTTTCTCTAGCCATAGCCCATGGGATTTCTCCAAGAAGGCCTTTGAAGAGGCCAAAGTTAGCTCTCCTGAAGTCCAAGGTCATAATCCTACTTATTGCCTTGCTGCTTCCACTCAGGATCTGTAACTCCACCATCTCATGGTCACTGTATCCAAGGCTGCCCCCAACCTTCACACCCCCAACCAGTCCTTATTTGTTTGTTAATAACAGGTCCAGCAGCACTCCTCTCCTTGTTGGCTCCTCTACCACCTGTGTCAGAAAGTTATCATCCATGATCTACAGGAACTTCCTGGACTGTGTGTACCTAGCTGTGTTTCTTTTCCAGTAAATATCAGGGTGGTTGAAGTCTCCCCTGAGAACCAGTGCCTGTGATCATGAGGCTACTTTCAGCTGTCTGTAGAAGGCCTTGTTGACTTCCTCTTCCTGATCAGATGGTCTGTAGTAAACACCCACAACAATGTCATTCATATTAGCCTGCCTCCTAATTCTTATCCATAAGCTCTCAACTCTTTCTTCATCTGCCCCTAGGCAGAGCTTGATACACTGCAGTTGCGCTCTCACAAAAGAGCCACTCCACAACCCCACCTTGCTGGCCTGTCTTTCCTGAAAAGTATGTAGCCATCTATGACAGCATTCTAGTCATGCAAGCTATCCCACCATGTCTCTCTAATTGCAATGAGAACACGGCCTTGCGATTGCACACAGACCTCTAGTTCTTCCTGGTGGTTCCCCATGCTGCATGTATTGGTGTACAGGCATTTCAGAGATGTAATTGAGCACGCAGGTTTCCCCGAAGGGGTATAAGAGGATTCACAATAGCCACACACACCCTTGAGGGTTCCAGAATCTGAAGTCACATCAATTTTGAGACTCGAATATCTAAATGTCAATCTCATTTTTGGTAAAATAAATTATGCTTCTAAGTCACCCAAAGACATTTTGGAAATTTGATCCCTGGACACAACAGATGAGTGGGATGAGAAGGGAACGTTTTTTTTCCATATTTCTTGGTGATTATGTTCTGTACAGTGTTATGTGACAACATCAGTTTGAAGTATTCATGTTCACCTTTTTCTGGTCATTTGTTCCCCTGGCTATTAAGCATGTGCTAAGTATAATCACAAACAGAACAAATAGCATAAAAAGTGCTAAGTAGCTTTGAATTATTCCTGCTCATAAAAGAAACAGGTGAAATACCAAATTAGTTCTACCTCTTCCCCAGCAAAATGCCATTATCTATATGCATAAAATATTTAGGGGGAAAAGAAAAATGGAGGGCTGTAATTATAGCAAAGTTATAACAAGCTGAAATGTGTTGTCACTGCAAACAAAGGGCTGCTTTGGGAAATGTTAATGTCTTCAGATGTTCTTCAGGACATTTCCAACAGTTCAATGTGAAACAACTTTATCTACTTAACACAAATATTTTAACATGTCAGTATTTTGCACACATAGACACCTTAACTCACTGCAGGGAAATCTAGAGTATGTGTCTTTCCATGCTCATCTCACTGCCAAACTGTTGGATTTCTAGGAGATATTTCAGGCATAGAACTCGCAACAGTTGCATCAAATTTCATTCAAGGTTCTAATGTAGCTTTGAATTTTAAAAAAATCACTCTAGAAAGTCAGTATCTAAGTTTGGAGCAAAATTAACAAACCTAAGAGGAGAAGATCTTACATGAAACAAAAAAATGAAAAATCTTCCGAGCAGTGAGGTACAGTTATTTTGTTTTATTTACTTTAAGGAGTAATGATTGAGTTTACTGGGGTACAGTTTGTGGCACACAAACCTGAGACACAAAGCATCAGTCACAAAGGCTAAGTGCTCTGTAAGTTTTGAAATTCAAGCTTCTTCGAGTCTTATGTTGCCCTTCTTCAGGCACTGATACCCAGGAGGAAAGGAATGGATGTGCCATATATCTGACAATCTGATCTGTGTGCTCACTCTATGGATTTCTTCCTATCAGCCTCTTTACAACATTAATTCAAATAGCTGAAACACTGACTTGTCTATAAAACCATTGTTTTTGTAAATGTTCATTAAATACCTCATTCAGTCATATCCAGTTGTGGAAGTTGGTGCAGCATTCATTGATATTTTAATTAGAAGGGTATGTCTATGTAATTTGATATTAGAGAATCAATCTTCATTATGTTTGCCTGTTGGATGAGAGAATATTAGGTTTTACTTGGATGTATTCTGCAGAGAACTTCCACTGGAAGAATAACCAACAATGAAATACAGGAGATGGAGAGTAGTATTTCAGGGAACGGTATAGGACTAGTGTGAGTTACAAGTTGAATGTAAGTCAGTAGTCTTGCTTTTGGATCGTATAGGAGAAATTGAAAATGTCATCTTGGTATGCAGAAATGGAAGAATAATGCCAGCAACACAGAATTTGCTATAGCCTTGTTGAGGCATTAGTGCTGGGGCTTCTTATGCTTATGGTCATCACACTTGTAGAAAGGTTTGGAATGTTTGGTGTGAGAACAGCAATGAGAATAAACACTGATCTAGAAAACATGACTCAAGAGGGGAGGCTAGTGATATTGGAGTTCTCTCATCTAGATCTGAGAGAAAACTGGAGCAGGACATTGGCCTTCAGGTATTAAAAGAAAGCTTAGAAAAGTAAACAAATTCCATCTTTTTCTATGCTCATTCTGTGAAGGACAAGGAGTAGAAGCCTAGAACTAGAACATAAGAAAGAAGTAGGTGTTAGGAAAATATTTTCAGCTCTGAAATGGATTGCCTGTGTTTTCTGACTCCTATCATTGAGCAGGTTTTAAAATAGTATTAGAAAAATCTTTCAGTAATGATGGAGAGATCAGCTAAACCATCCTTTTGCCCAAGGCTATCTGGATAGCCCTTCCAGTCTTTATGTGGTTTCATTGCCTGGAAATTCAGAACTAAACCCAAGGTCTGGGTTTTTTTAACTCATCTGCACTATTAATGCTCTGCGGGTGATATCTTCCATGATTTGAAGTGTCCTGCATTTGGTCAGAGTAGGCCCTTAACATTATTCAGTTTCCATTTGCTCAGTACTAACAAAGATATTTTTGCAAAGTAGGTTAGGTTTTTCAATATTTAGATGCACAGAAAGCCTGGAGGATTTCCTCAGGATAGAAATAACATTTGGCAGATTTAGTGGAATTTCCCTGGGATAAGGGTAAATATTTGACATCTCCCCATAAGTAATGGAACTGATCTTGACAAGCTGTTTACTACCAGTCCTCTAGATTGCTTCAGCTCAGGGTAGAGGTTTAGAAAAATAAGTTTTACCCCTCTTCCAAACAAAAAAAAAAAAGGTCCTCCATATTTATCTATTCAGTTTTGAGCCTGCTTTTTCCACCACCTGAAAGACAAGTGTCTGCATCACGTTTATCCCATCTGAACAACATATTATAGCATATGCTACTGAAGGGCTATATATATAATTTACTGCGGCTGTACCATTGCACATTATGGTGAAGTCTCATTCTTGTTAAGTCAGAAGAAATGGCAAAGCTATGGAAGGTAATGCTTGTGCCTACTTAAAAATATTGCAGAAAGTCAATGTGTATTTTACTAGGAAAATTCACTTCAGATTAAATATTTTTAGGTATGAACAGTCAGCATCATTCTAAAGTAATTTTGGTTGCTATCACATGACAATTATGAATTTATGTATTTAACATTCTGAAAGATTTACCCTGGGGAGGGAAAAAGGATGCAAGTTCTTGGGGTCAAGAATGTTATCAGACCTCTTCAGTGGCATGAATTACACAAACTGTATCTTTTACCCTTCCTTGAACTGAACCCAATCAAACCTAAATTTTAAAGATTCATGTTATGCATGGGAGATGGTGGGACTCCTGGGGGATGTTCTCATAAGAACTCATTCATCTTGGGCCACTCTCTTACAAGAAGGATGTTGAGGTGCTGTGGACAGTATAGAGGTGGACTATCAAGCTAGTAAAGGGTTTGGAGCAGATCTCATATGAGGGAAGGCTGAAGGATCTGGGGCTGTTTAGCCTTGAGAAAAGAAGGCTGAGGGGAGACCTTATTGCTCTCTACAACTACCTGAAGGGAAGTTGTAGTGAGGTGGGAGTTGGTCTGTTTTCCCTAGTGACAAGCGATAGAAGAAGAAGAAATGTCCTGAAGTTGAACTAGGGGAAGTTCAGGCTGAATATTAGGAAGAACTTCATTACTGAAAGGGTAGTCAGGCATTGGAACAGCCTGCCCAGGGAGGTGGTGGAGTCACCACCCTTGGAAGTGTTTGAGACTAGATGTTTAGCGATGTTGACAGGGCTAGGAACAAGGTTGGACTTGATGATCTTGAAGGTCTCTTCTAGCCAAAACTATTCAGTGATTCTGTCTTTTATGGCCAGAATTTAATTCAGAAGAGATCCCTAAAGGATGCAGTTTTGAACACTTGTATTTAGAGTTTATTCAGTTGCTGTAATGATGTCAATATTGTTGACACTGTTTGTATTATGCTGTGGACCCTAATTTGATTTAACACTACCAAACTCAATTAGAAGCAATTAATTCTCTTACTTGTTCAGTAACAAAAGTATAAGAATATAATGAGAATATACTGAGAAGCTCTGAAAACCTGGGTAGTTGTTATTGATTAAATCCATGTTAGTGTGGCAGTAACTGTCTGGATTTCCCTAGCTGGGTCCCTAGGCAGACCCATATGTTCTGCCTAAGTGTTCTAGAAAGACTATTATCCTTGATTAGTTTGTAAGTGCAGATAATTTGTTACCCTCCAGGAAGCCAGAAAATGTTAAAAAGCTTTTAATAGCTCTCATAAAGAGACAAAATTAGAGACCACCATGAAAACATTGAATAAGTGACCAACATACTCCTACCAGTGTACTTTTCAGAATTACATATTGACAGGGAACATTAACAACAAGTGGATGTAGTTTTCTTTTCATGGCATGCATAGTGTATGCATGAAGAGATGCCACTGAAAATGCTTGGATGTTGCAAGATGAAGCTGCTCTCCACAAAAGAATGACAAGAAGTCTCACAGACATAGAAAAGGATTATCTAAAATGTTATTAGTTTTGCTTATGCAAAAACGGTCCACGGTTAGCCAGTACTCAGGCTAAACTGTAGCAGTTAGTATCTCACCCAAGACTCCCTCCCCAGCTGAGAAGGAGAACTGGGAAAAAAAAAGGAAAAGGCCCGTGAGCTGAAGTATAGACAGATTTATATAGAATAACAGACACATTTAAAGAATAACAAAACAGAAACAATAATCCACACAAAGCATAAAGGGTTCTACTAAGCCTGGTTCAATGCTGATAGCAGGAACAGAGCACCACCAACAAGGAGCCTCAGGCAGAGGAGGAACTCCACCCTCACTGAGCTACCACCTCATCATGTTCATTATAAAAGGAGGGATGGGATACACCTGTGAGTCAGCTGCCTTGATTGGAACTCTCAGCTGTCTCAGGGCTACTCATGGCCTGCCTGCATGGCTGGCCCATGGGTCTGTGCCTAGGGAACCAGGACAGCAACATAATGAGTGTCCACAATGCCTAATTTAGATAGGTTATTTGTTGGTTTTTTTTTTGTTCTATGTAAACTGAGGTTAGCTCAATTTTTCATTGTAGCTCTGCAGTTTCTCCTTAAACTGTGATATAGTTCCTTGAAGATAGACAGTAACTTTGCAAGATATACTAACCTGTGCCTGGAGCTAAAATGTGCAGTTCTACCACCTGATGAACCCTCCCCAGATGAGAAGGGGAAGCGGGGAAAAAAGGGAGAAACCCCACGGGTTGATATAGAAACAGATTTAATGAAATAACAAAACTAACACACTCACCAACATAAAGTGTATAAGATTATACTTGGCCTCATCCTTAGAATCAGCAGCAGGAGCAGAAGGCCAAGAGGGTGGAGCCCCAGGAAGAGGAACTCCACCTTGAGTGAACTCTCTCCTTTTATAATGAGCTTGATTTAAGTGTTATGGGATACACCTATGAGTCAGTCTGGGTCACCTGCCTTGATTGGCTCTCCCAGCTGATTCAGGGCTACCCATGAGCCTGCCATGGCTGGCCCGTTGTTCTGTTCCTGGGAAACCAGGACAGTTATTCTTCAAGCTTTATGAATTTTCCTAGTATTGACCTGCAGAAAGAACTTGCATTAGGTTTTGTGAGATGTGTATGGGATAGATACGTGGTAATGTCAGGCAGCCTTATGTGACCTTTCTGGTTCTTTATTTCCTAAAAGAAGCATGAAGAGGAAAATCAGAGGAGTGTGAGATGTTGTGTAAGGAAAAAGTAGGCAGAACTGGTTGCCTGCATTAATCTATGAGAATGGGGAAGGACTCTGCTGGTTTGTCAGTCCATGAGAACCTGAAATAGCTGGTGGAAAATATGCTGGATTGGCAGTACCTCTGTTCAGAGATGAATGTATAGAGCTACACTTTAAAGCTTGCTTTAGTGATCAGCAGAAGGGAAACTTTAGAAACTGGATCAGTGAAGATGCTACATCACCTCTGTCAGCTTCCCCCTCTCTAGCTGTTCTTCTGTCTCCTTCTTTTTCCTTTTGGTTACTGTAGAGAACTCCCTTTTTTGACCCCTGTATCTGTTCACGCAATGTGTTGGGGACAGTGGAGGATAGGGAACACAGATATTCTCAGAATGCTGAAGGTACATAAAAGGTGCACTATGAATGAGATGTATAAGCAGAACAAAATGTCCTCACAGTTCTTTTCAGGTTTTGGCATGCCCATTGAATATGAGTGCATGATGCTAGCAGTCATCTCTGAGTTCTTCTCTGTGTTGACAAAAAGTCTCATCTGCTTCCAAAGTATAGGCATCTCCACTAGTGGTTCATGTTCCTGTACAAAATAGCAACAGAAGTGGCTGGAAGCTGGAATTAAATGGCTTTGGGCACCCCCAAAAAGACTCAGGATACTTCAAAAGTTAAGTGAAAGCAGCTCTTGGAATTCATGACTGAATTCAGTATTCCTTTGTGGTACTACTGTGGAACTGCCAGCATCCTTCTCTATTTCTGAGGAGAGCAAAACTTTATTTCATTTACATGTGATGACATATTTTCTCCCATCTTCCTAAGAGTAAGCATGTATCCTTGTTTATGTAACGCTGAAACAGGAGGGAGTGGGAGAACTTACGGATGCACTTAAACCTTGTGCATTGTGCTAGATATGCAGAACACAAAAGTTGTTTAAATAAATTACATCTCCATGCTTATAGACAAGTAAATTCCCCCAGGGCTTCTTATAGGTTACATTTGTGTATTTTGCCATCAATTACAGTGGTACCATTTTTCGAGACAAAAATACGGATGCCTGACAGACTTGCATTATGGCTAAAGTTAATGTTTTGGTTGCTCCTTGGCTTGGAGTCCCAGGATGGTTCGACTTCTAGACTATACTGATATTCAGGCTGCTATATGGTGCTGCCAACTTAGTTAAGTCTTCTTACATGAAGATGCATGGTTATGAGGCCCAGTTCATAGTTACCTGATGAACTGGAATTCCTACTGTTGACTTAAATGGCATGATGTATGTGAGACAAAATTAAGAGTCCAGGAGCTGTGGTATCATGGAGAAGTGGGGAAGTAGGTGAAAGTTGCAAAAAGGTGTTCTCCCCTGAAACTAACTATAGCCAAAGGGAAAGGAGCAGAGAAGGAGTTGCTGTCATGAATCCCATGGATTAAAACGTATTACAAGTAGTAATGCAGTTCATACAAAAAGCCCAGAAGGGCACATTTATACTGCATGGTTAACCAATGTGCACAAAACCTTAACTCAGGACAGATATCCACTCCAGCAATTGGTAGTCACACAATCATTTTTCAAAGAATATGGTACAATATCAGAGGTATTTTCTCCTGTCTTCTGCTAGTGAGTGTTCATGGTAGGCAGTCTTTCAAAGTCATTTATATGTCAGCTATGAAGTGAATGAGGCAAACCTGTGAAAAGAATTGAAACTTGTTTTGCAACCAATTAGTCTTCCATTCATCATCTTCCCCTTTAGGATAAAAGACATAGACTGAAAAAGGAAAGGAAGATGATTAAAGAAGTCTAAGCAGAGCGTCTGCCCCGGCTTGTGCCAACAATTAGCTCCCATCTATTGGTTCTGCTGGTGGAAACACCACTGGGACCACTTATAACCCACCACTGCTGTAGGAACATAATTTTTGAAATGGGTACTTGCAATTATTTTATAGCCAAAGAAGAGAAAATGCTCCTGTAGCTTAAGGTAAATGAAAGTTAGTGTAGGACTGAGCATCATAAGAATGAATAAGGATGTTCTTTTTCATTGTATGTGAAATTAAAGTGTGCAGGACCCTTGTGTTATACTCTCTAGGCCTGAGATTACCTGATGTCATAAAGCATCATGACACAAATATTGCTCATATATGTACCACTATAAACTTAACTTTATAGTGACAATCAGTACTACAATTTATGATATCTAAGCTCAGTATTACTAATTGTATCACCATAAAGCTATTTTATACTCATATAAACAGTAGAGATAATGCTGTCAAGCATCAGTATTAATGCTGCAAATAAACCTACAAACACTTTATCCAGGTATCTTTTATGGTGCTAATATGCAAACACTAGAGGCAAGCTCACCATTGTAATTTGTGGTCCTGTGACCAGTTATTTTTATTGCTTGAGTATGAGACAAAGGAATGCCCTTGCACTTTCTCTGGCTGAAATATTTATTGCCACATTTGCTTTTCATAAATGTCTTAATTACATCTCCAACTGGGGATGTGCAGCAAGTACATCTCTAAGGGTGGGTCATACTCTGGGGATCTGCAAGCAGGACAAGTTCAGTTTCTGAATGAGGGTATGGTGTAACTCAGTAGCTTGTATTTTTGCTGGAAGAGATAGTGGAAGTCAATTTGGGAAATAAATGTTCTCTACTAGAGAGTATATTGTAGTTTTGTTGCCTCCTGAGCATAGTAGACAGCGAATAAAAAAAGAGCCTTTCTGTGAGAGTTACTACTGTGCCCTGTTGCCAGATTCCTACCTCATCTACTTCCTCCAGTAAGTTTCTTGGTTGGCAGAAGACTGCAGACCTGTAATGGAAAAACAAAAGGGAAATTCTTGTCTCTTATACATTTCTACCGATAATTTGCATCTTGTAATAAAATGCATTCTACTGATAAAGCCAACTTAACATAAAAATTTTTTTTAAAAAATCTGAAGACCATGATAGGTTATACATAACCAGCAGCAAAGGCAGGGATACAGTTGTTTAGTCTTGGGAAGAGGAGGCTGAGGGGAGACGTCATTGCTCTCTACAAATACCTGAAAGGAGGGTGTAGCAAGGTGAGGGTCAGTCACTTCTCCAAGGTAACTAGTGATACGACAAGGGGTAATGGCCTCAAGTTGTGCCAGAGGAGGTTTAGATGGGATATCAGGAAAAATTTTTTTACTGAAAGGGTTATCAAGCATTGGAGTCAGCTGTCCAGGGCAGTGGTGGAGTCCCCATCCCTAGAGGTATTTAAGAGACATACAGATGAGGTGCTGAAGGACATAGTTTAGTGGTCAATTGGCAGTGTTAGGCTAATGGCTGGACTTGATGATCTCAGAGGTCTCTTCCAACCAAGGCTATTCTATGATTATTTTATGGTTTAAGGGCTATTAAGCTCCTGAATGGATGACACAATTGCACATGCAGTATGATATTGTTACTTATAGTTTGTCAGAATCTTTTAGGTGTCGGAGGTGTGAATAAGGGTCCTAGGATGGGGCTGATTCAGGTAGTACACAGGAGTAGCAGACAGGACTATCTGTTAAGAGCTCGCATCCATTTTGAATGGGGTCTTCTGAGGGAGATTTATCAGGTGCGAAGGTAACACAAGGTTGGGCAGTTGTGTAAATTTAAGGTGGCCCATTATGCTGTTTGATATGTATTGCTGAAACATGTTGGGTTTTGCATTAAAACATGTAACACTTTCTTCTTTGCTGAAGAGGGTACATTTCAACTTTCAGACAAAAGATGCTGAACTTCATCACCTGAAGATAGGGCCTTTTCATTGTAACATTTTTAATGTTATACTAGAGGACAGCTAAGCACTTGAGAGTAACATAAAAAAAAAGTGAATCAGAAATCCTATAAACCCTAGCAACCTTCTGCAAACAAAAACTTATGTTTTCCCTCAGCTCTGCAGTATATTTTTCTCAAAGCAGTGAACAAAGTCCCTTACACCAGCAAAGAAAGGGGAGCTGCAAATACTTTGAGCTTGACTTTGGTATTCCTTTATGTCTCTCGAAGGATTTCCTTTTCCAAAGTGCCAGAAGTGTGAAGGAGGAGGCTTTGTCCCTCACATTGTCATGCTGCAAAGTCAGATGCTTTCTACTGCATCGTCAGCTCTAGGCTGACTCTTACCTTTCTACCTTGGGCATCGGTCATGGTGTAGGTACCAAAGACAGTCAGCACAGCACATTTAATCCTTTGTGCTGAGTCAGCTGCCTGAGTTTCCTCCTGCTGCTCCATCAGTCTCCTCTATACAACTATAGAGCAATACTTGACCCACTTTCAAGCACTCTGTTCATCTTCACTTTTTTTTGTCTTGTTCACTCACTGTCTTAGTTGTTTTACTCTGTCCTTGTTAGTGGTGTTGCTGGGGGACCTTTTGCCAGTGCAGCTGCTCCCTAGAGCCAAGTATTGGATTATGTCTAATTATTCTTCTAAGCGCACTGCGGTGAACCAGACTGTTTTCCCAGGCACAAGAAAGAATTCACAGCAGCAGCTGAGCTGCTTTGCAGAAAGCTGGAGAAACCAAGCCAAGAGCTGAGTTTGCTCAGCACAGTTGAAGAAATCCCGTACAAACAGGGGCAGATACAGATACGTGGGTTTGGACCTCAGCAGCATATTGTCTAAAGACACATTTTATATGTGGGATTGTAAGATCTGATTTCAAGAGGGTTCACATGGAATAGCTCCATCTAGTTCTTCATTAGAGCCTTTTCACATGAGGATTGGTATTTACCATTCTCACTAGTCCTATACCTCCTACACTTAAGAATTGAAGGAATTAGGCAAGGATAAAAGTCAAAAGCAATCAAAAAGTGAAAGTAACTGATTAATTTAGTGAACTACCTAAGCAAAGGAGGCTATGGTCAACAGCTTAAGAATACTGAGGTGTAGGGGTACTGGAAAGCTTAGGTATGAGATCTGCATCTAGCTACGCTGAAGTGGAAAATGCCGTAGGATTTAAGGGACAGGCAAGTTATGATCATGAATAAGGAAGAAATCAGTAAGAGACTTTACAGTGGATTATATTACCAGCTTGTTCAGTGTAGCATTGCAAACAATTTCTTTTGTTGTTGATGTGTGAGAAAGCGAACTAAGAAAATATTTTTTCCTTTTTTTTTTTTTTGTAGACCTATATGAAGTGGGAAGGATGTGTGTTCTTTTCTCATTGATGTGAAGTTCATGGTGCCTTGTTTTTTCTCAAGGTAAATTTGAAGGTCCTTTAATTTCTTCTATATTCTTTTTACTAGCCAAGAAGCATCTCAGGTCTGTTGTAGACTTTTCTGTCTATCAGTCCTGGGATATGAATGGCTGTGACCATGTTTTGCCAGTTGGTGGAGTCAACAGAAGGGACACAGACACCAATAAAAAGAGTAGGCTTATTTTGCTGTTTTTATCAAGGTAATACAAAAAAAAAGTAATGCAGTTAGTCAACAAGATAAGCTTATACTCTAATTTTAAGCAGCAGAAAGAATAAGCAGGGGTCAGGAACTATGAGAGGACATAAAAACAAACCTAAGGTCTTCCACTATGGATCAGAACAGCAAGGGCTGGGGAAGGAAGTAGCACATACACCCCAGAGACTGGGGTGAATCAGTAGTCCTGGCGGAAACCAGGGGAAGACATTCCAGTCGGACCAAAAGAAAATGGTTTCGTTGATAAGAATTTTCTAAGATTATCCTATCTCCCTCTCACTGTATTGTCTGAGCATCTTTCAAATCTAACAAAGTCTATAGCTAAATCTGTAGGTTTTCAGGAATTCTCTAACACTTCTCTCTGAGCTCTCTGGAATATTTTGGGTTGGCTTTTTTTGTTGTTTGCTCTGACATGACTGGATAACTCTACTAAGTGTTAGTGCAATCCAAAATAACTGAAATAAACTAGATCATTGGAGAACATGGACATTCTCACTGTGTCAAAATAAATTACCTCCTTTGAAAATCTACTATGTCTTTGGCTGCCACTGCTGGCCACTGATGGAATTGGAGACAAAATACCAAGCTTATCTTGACTCTGATCCAGGGCAGTTACTCTTTGCTTTCGGGCATAAACCTAAGAATGTGAAAAAAGGTGTTTAAGTTGACAACCTAGAGAGACTGCGTATTCTCTCCCTAAAGACCTCCAGTGGCAAGAATCATTCAGGAATGATGCAGGTATAGTTCAGTCTGCCTGGGGAAGGATAAGTTGACTTTTGAAAGTTTCTTCCAGCCCTGCAGAGAACATACAAACATAATGACAGCTCCAAAGAAATGTCAGGTTTTAGAGATTTTCAGATATGAGTCATCTAACCGTGCCATTAGGCTGTCTACTTGCATTATGTCCAGATCATTGTACCTCTGGATTGTTTCAAATGCTGATGGTAACTTACTGCATTGAAGAAACTGTTTCTGCTGAGCAGAAAGCTCTCTTAGGAAATGATTGTGTAGATTAAAATATAATCAATACAGTAGCAAGCTTCTGTTCAGTCTGATGAACTCTGGAGCTTCTGGTCAGCACATGATGCTGTGGCAGCAGAGTGGAGTCTGACAGCTGTGCTGGGCCCTCAGTCTGGGCAGGATGTTTACACTCCTGCCAGTGAGAATGGAGGAAGCAAGAGCACATGTGTACGTCCACAAGGAGAGCAGCTAAAGTAGAGTCATGTCGACTGCACTCAGTGTGCACAACAAATGTGATAGCTTGATGTTCTTCTGATATCAGCATCACAGGGTTGAAATACGGCCAACTGAGAGTTAAAGATAAGTACAGAGGCTGCAACCATTCCAGTACCACTTAGCACAAATGGGAACCAATTAATCTTTGCAGCACATCTGCAGAATACATATGAAAAATAGAATCAGTGGCTTCCTGAAACCAGTGAGAGTTTTATTTCTGACTCTACTGGAGCCTGATATCACCTTAAAAATGCAAATCTTTATTTCTGTTTTGTAGATGACTTAGAAATACATGCCAGAGGGTGGGCATAATTATCGGATTTTGTCCTAGAGACTTCTCTAAGTTTTCCTCACAATTTAGGACTCTTACACAGTGTTGTGGTTTAACCCCAGTCAGCAACTAAGCCTCACACAGCTGCTCACTCCCTGCCAGTAGGATGGGGGAGAGAATCAGAAGAGTAAAAGTGAGAGAACTTGTGGGTTGAGATAAAGACAGTTTAATAGGTAAAGCAAAATGCACACATGCAAGCAAAGCAAAACAAGGAATTAATTCACTACTCCCCATTGGCAAGCAGGTGTTCAGTCACGCCTAGGAAAGTAGGGTTCCATCACATGTAATGGTTATTTGGGAAGACAAATGTCATCACTCTGAATGTCTCTCCAGTATATATGCTGAGCATGATGTCATATTGTATGGAATATCCCTTTGGCCAGTTTACGTCAGCTGTCTTGGCTGTGCCCCCTCCAAACTTCTTGTGCACCTCCAGCCCTCTTGTTGGCAAGGATGAGAAGCTGAAAAGTTCCTGACTTGATGCTTAGCAACAACTAAAATGTCAGTATGTAATCGACATTATTTTCATATTAAATCCAAAATATAGTACTATACTAGCTATTATGAAGAAAGTTAATTCTAACCCATCTGAAACCAGGACACAGTTTTATTCATTTGGCTGTAAAGGGAGTTCTTCATTACAACTTCTGTTTTCTTTTGAAACTTAACATAAATGCACAGGTGAGACTTAAGGCTTATATATTCAGGTACCAAGTAGGTAGATTCAACTACTTTTTTACTTTTTCCCTCAGACATAGTGGTAAAATGTTGATAAAGGGGAAAGCAAAGCACCTGTTCAAGTTGGGTTATGGTGATTACAAACTTGAGAATAGGAAGTAATCGGACTTCTGGTAACAAGGGAATACAGGGTATATGAAAACACCAGACATATGCACAAGGTGAAATGTCCTCTGGAATTTCATCCTGAACAATTGTTAACTTTAACAAGCTCTTAGACTCCCTCTTGCACAGGTGAATATTTTCTAGTGCAAATTGGAAGGACATTTCAAAGAATTTTGCAAATGTTAGTTGTTTTCTTGCCTTTTCCTTGCAAATTCAAAGACTGGTGAAATTTCTCTTTGAGACATCCAGTTTCTAACCTTTTGACCACTAATCATCTGCTCGCTTTCAAAAGTATTTAAAGACAGCTGCAGCAATGTAGCTGTAAAGATACTTTTACCTGGATTTCAAATTCAAAAAACTGAAGAAATTTCATCAGGTAGTGAAATTCTAGTGGTGAAAGAAAGGCTGGTATTTGCCTTCCCATCACTATATGTGACAATGTGTATTTTTATATATGCCTGTGGTTTTTTACTATTCCTAAAGGTTTTCATATAATATCACACTTCAGATTTCCAGATTCAGGAAGCTGCTACTTTGATATTATTTTTCTATGAATTTTATTCTGCCTGAAACTAAGTCCAGATTTCTTTTTCTTGTAGAACTGGCAAGTTCTCTAGCCACTGTACATGCAAATGGTCTACATCATTACATTTTTAGAAGGAAGTTGTTGCTTGATTAAGCAGAAGCACAAGAGATTTGTATTCTATGGACGGTTTTGACACAGGCCTCCTCTACTCTTGTGCAGGAGATATTAATCTTATTGTGTCCCTATAAATTCTCATGAATGGTCTTTTCCTGCCCGTTCTGTGAGCACTTAATTAATTATTGTAAATAATTTTAAAGTTCCTTAGAGTATGAACTGTCAAAAATGCAGTACATATTTCATCATGAAGACATCAGAACGTGGTAATATGCATGAGTCTGTATGCAAAATGCCATCCCTTCCTAAGGACCATGGTATCTTGGACAGAGATGTTATCCAGGAGTGGGTATTTCTTGTGAAATGGACAAATTTCCCATTCTACTATTTTGTGCATCCCTGGCTTTGCAAATACTAACTAAACACTCACTGAAACATACACAGTGAGTAGGCCAAATGAATCAACAGAAATGCTTACCAAGGCTCAAATATAGATTTCACTGGCAAAACTTAGTTAATTTCATCCTCTACTCAAGACAGCAGGGCTACTTGTATAAGATTATCTGAGTTTTCCCCTTGCTGTTCTAAAAGCAGTGCAACAGCAATATGAGAGTAAATTTTAGAAAGGTGATGCTGCTTTTTATATCCTGGAACTGAAATCTTTCCATGCCAAATCCCCAAGGTCAGAGCATTTGATCACAGCTGAGAAGAGTTTTCTAAAACTCCAGTAGCATCAGTCATTGTGCTGCTCTACTTTTCTATTCTTGTGATTCCATTAATTTCCATTGATTTGAATTACAGCCACACAAAACTGGGGCAAAGCAGGAGGTAATCCGGCTCTTTGCAAGGACACTTCCTTAATTACAGAAAACAACAATATTTTTACCTAGGCTTAAGGTAAACTTTCTGCTTTTCTCAAAAGTCTTATATCCGAAACATGTGTTGCTTCCTCACCTTTTATAGACTTGTAACTTAAATACTTTTTTAATACATTGTTTTCTTCTGAAAACTTACAGGGGAGACCTCTACAGCTACCTGAAAGGAGGTTGTAGTGACATTGGTGTCCATCTCTTTCCCCCACATAACAAGTGATAGGATGAGAGGAAATGGCCTCAAGTAGCACCAGGGGAGGTTTAGATTGAATATTAGGAAAAATTTCTTTACTGAAAGGGTTATGAAGCACTGGAACAGGCTGCCCAGGGCACTGGTGGAGTCGCCATCCCTGGAGGTATTTCAAGTATAGATGTGCTGCCTAGGGACACTTGGCAGTGTTAGGTTTACAGTTGGACTTGATCTTAAAAACCTTTTCCAATCTATATGATCTATGATTCTATGGTAGTGGTACAAAAGCGATGCTTTGGAGCTTTAGAGCAGCTGTGCTGCCTGGTCATCATGGATGAACAGTGGGAAATGGGGAGTACGAACATTTTCTTGGTAAACAGCATATTTAGGTCTGACTCCTTTGCAAACATCTCTTAGTTCAGTAGTTATATCAGTGACATCTGATATTGACAGTGTTTTGCTGGCAAGGTCATTAAAATTTGAGTGTATTGTTAAAGAATCAATAGAGGAGCATTCAGAGCAGCTTTCTGAGGTTGAGTGCTCAGCAAGGTTAAGAATGGAAATTCCACAACTTTAAACCTTTCGGAGATCAAAACTCTTTCGTTCTCCTTGAATAAATCTATTCAATTAACCAATGAGATTTTGATTCCTTTCTTCTGCACATTCCTTTTAATAACAGTTTAACATAGGACTCCTCAATCGGTAACTATCATCCTGTCTGTCCCCATCAAATATGCTAGCTGTTATCTGTTTAGTGATTTATCCCACAAATACAAAGGAAGCAATCATAAGATTGTGCATGTGAGTTTTTAAGAGCATTAACTGTGTTCATCTCTTTGATTTTGCTGCCTCTGGTTTTACAACTTAGTCATGCTAACCAAGCTGAACCACATCTAAGAAAATAGCTTTATCTCCAAGTACAATCTCTTACAAATATTCCTGCAAAAGGATGGCTTTTGGAACATCTCCCAAACCAAGACATTTCAGTTCTGACAAATTTCAATGGAAAGTAATCTTAAATTTAAATTCCTTTCACCCCAAACATCCTTCCTGTGTACCCCAAGACAGACTCAAGCACTGTTGGTCCAAAGTCCCTGAAGATCATTACAACGGCTGAAACCTAAAAAAGGACTATGGACATGTTTCTGTCCTTGAGTCCACCTAGCTCAGGCGTTGGACTGGTAGGAGTCACTGAGTAACAGGACTTTACAAGGTGTAGAGAATCCAATGTGTGGTCTCAAATCACGACAGTGTTAATTTTTACAGTCATAGGTTGGATCTCCAGTCAGGATTGGAGACAGATTCCTGCCTTGGTCCAGACATGGAATGAGATGCAGATGAATGGTTATTCTGATGAACAAAATCTGTCTGAAGGATTCCAGTTCAGGAAGAATGCAAATTTTTCATTCCATGTTGTGTTGAATAAGACACTTCTGCCTGCCCCAAGCTATGTCAGATTTGTGGATCATGTACCACCCTGGGAGTAAACTTGAGGAGCAGGGGGCTGCATTCTGCTCTAGCACACCCTTTTCATTTATAGACACTCTGTCTCACTTTGGCTTACTCTTTATCTCATTTTTTGTCCTTTTCATCCACTGAGGGAAGGATCTCCCATATTTGATTCTCTCAGAAATCTGGAAAAATAACTCAAATGGAAAATGTTACTTCCAGTATACAAAATATAACACTTCGGAGTATTGTAGGTGAATTTGATACAGTCACAGAGTTCATGGGGAAGTAATGGCCCTTAAGAGGTTGAAGTTAATGTTCTCTTGGAATATGGGAGGAAGATCCAGTTTTCCATACCCGAAAGCCCCACTTTTCTTTATGAGAGTAGAGAGGTTTGTATTTACTGAAAAGCAATTGGAAGTAGAACCTATATGAAAGTCTGGTTGGAGAAGGGAAAGAGCTGAGCTCAGTGGATGAGCTTATGCTTTCATTTGACACCAATTTCAGCAAAAATGAGATCTCACCCCTCAGAGCTGGAAGGTCGTGTTGTTCATGCCACATCCTGCTGGCAGAATCAGCTCAATTTAAATGGCTTCAGGGAAAGGTTCATATTAAAACTTTGCAGAGTGGCTGTCAAGTTTACAAAGGAATTTTCGTCTATCTATAGATATGTAAGTCAAAGACTGCCTACAGCTAAAATTGATTTAAATCAAAACTGCAGGGATGTGTATACACAAACCAGATTGGAGAGCAACAACACACATATTCCTAAACCATCACAGCTGAATGGCAAGAAAAAATGCTACCATAATTTAGCAGCAATTTTGTATGTTGTGGGGATGAAGCAGAAATAAAAGCATCCTTCAGTTCAATAACTGCAGGTTATACATATGTGAAGGCAATGTAGTAAAATGTTTACTCCTGAGCCTCCTTCTATCATTTACTTCCCCTGACTCAAATTTCCCTTTTCATCTGCCACTGCCCTTCCCCTTCTTAACTTTGTGTGGAACATCTGAGGTGATGTTTATATGTAAAAAAACTGAGTATGATGCCATGCCCACATGCTGTGCTGCGTTTTCTCCTGATCATCTGCTGTAAAAGGTAGTTTTTGGAAGTGTTTAAAAAATGAATGACAAATGTTACTTCCTTTTGGAACTGATGAACCAAGTTGGCTTGGTACTTGGAAAGCATACAGGTGAAAAAGTACTGGGAATGCAAATGGAAAGTAAGACATTTCAGTTGGAGATGAATCAGAAGAGATATATGAAAAGTATATATAATACTGTTTTGGAGAAGGGGAACAGATGCTTAAACTTATGCTTTTTATACAACCATAAACTGTGATAAATTGTAAGGTCACCTATTTAGAGCTAATTGGATGATTTGAAAGAAATTGAAAATTAGCATGTAATACAACTGGGGTTACTGTGTAGTCCTCTATTTTTAGGGCATCTCATAAATTTTCTTAACAGTGGTGGGACATTCCAGTTAGGATCACTCCAACATCGCTTGTGTTCAGTATTGTGCAAAATTATTCTAAGTAGTAATATTTTTTCCTACCAACTTACAAGATGAGACCTGCTAGATGTATTTCACACTTTACCAGTTTCCCTTTCTCTGTCTACATTATGCACTTATTTATCGCTTGTCTTCTTTTGGTTTGTTTTTTTTTTTTCTTTTTTTCCCTAAAGATGTATGTTCCTAACTGTTGCAGATTTGACCCTTTCTGAGGTTCTATGCAACTAAGATGTCTCAGTGTCGTTCCTTGTAGGACCTTCTTAGCAGCAGCATGCCTCTCCATCTGCTGTTATGCTGCATGGCAGAGGGAGGCCAGAACTCACTTCTCATACCCACAGTTGTGCATTTCTCATTAGACTAATTACCTCTCTGTTAAAAATGACTGATTCTTCCTTTTTGCCTTTTGTCTGAGTTTAGCAGCAGAGCGTTGCAATTGCCTTCTCCCATATTTAGCTTTGTGCTTCCAACTCGAGATATAAAAGTCCTCTTTAAGGGCTACTTAGCACAGTGTTCCTATGACAGTCATTGACAGATACTGAAAGGAAATTTGTAACAGTGATTACTTTTTTTCTCGTCAGGATCACCATCACTGCAACTAACAGCTTGGAAAGTTGTTCAGCGTGCTTGTCCATAATGAATAGCACTCAATAGTTTCTATCTTGAGAGGCTTTGTAGTCAAATGCAAATTTATCAGTAATAGTGGAGCACTGTGGAAGAATAATAAATTGTTAATGGATGGTTTTCTCTGTGGAAAAATATCATTAGTTTCCACTGTTTCAAAGTGAAGGCACAAGTCTACACAAAGTCTATCAGCAGAAGCTTTTCAATTGGAGTTGTATCCCTAGGCTGACAGGTGGAGAGGCTGGGCTTCACTGAGCTGGGTACAGTTTTACTGGTGGAGAGCAGATGGGTCACTGGCCCAAAGAAGTCATATGTTCTTGAGTGTACCTGCTCACTTTGCTCACAGCTCATGTTTGAGTATCAGCTTCAGTGGCCTTTTAGAAGCACAGCTTTGCTGGCGCTAAGCCACAGCAGCCTCCTCCTCTGCCAGTCATGTTCTCTTCCTCTGGCCCCTTTTTATCCAGACTCAAAATTTTTCCTTTTCCTTTCTACCTAGCACCTATGTGGAGAATGTCATGAGCAGCTGGGCTGCTTTTAGGCAGTTGCTGGGTCTAACACTAGCTCTTGAGTCAAGAGGTGTCACTGAAGCAAGCAGATAACAATCACTTTACACTGAATTTTAGCCACAGAGAGGGAAGCTTCAGTCTTCTTAGGGTTAGAAAGAAAATAAGTCTAAGTCCTCCATGGGTGTGAAACTGAGGAGGATAATTCACCTCTGCCTTAAACTTGTAACACATCTCTATGATCAATTCCCAAATAGTCCACATTGATTCCTGGCTGAATGCTTTCACTCCCCCTGCCCCATCAGGCCCATTTTTCCCAGTGTGACTCTTTCATCTTAATGTTTTCTTCATGCTATAAAAGAACCAAGTGAGAAATTCTCATAAGGAAGGAATGGAGGAAGGCTAGAACAATCCCACTGTGGGTTTTTTCATTTCTAAGACTGAAATATGAAGAACTGTTTTACATCTTCATCCCTACACCTACTTGTAGCCCCAAGCTATAGCAATTTAAACATTTGCCACTTACAGTTGGCTGAAGTCCAGGAAAAAGTTTGATAACTTCTTAAAATAACTGCATACTGGTGCATTAGGAGGGTCCAAAACCAGATTTATTAGATCTAACATGAAGGGAGAAGAGGTGCATGGCTGGAATGCAGATCCATTTCTGGTGTGGGACTAGTGTTTGTAGAACTTCTAGGCTTTTTAAGACAAGCCTGGTGTATCCTTGCATTCTTCCAGAGAGACTCACCATGTGTTTCTGGGAGAAATGCAGAAGCACCATCAAAAATGTAGCTGAAATAAAATTGTATGGAAGAAAAGTTTGAGTCAGTAGATGGAAAGGTACTTCTGTATTTGTCTGATTGATCTAGCAGTGCAGGTGGCACTTATTATGGGAAATAGCCTGTGTGACGAGTTGAATGGGGGAGCTGCCACCTTCCCAAGGAAGTGAGATGCTCATCTGGAGCATTTCAAGCCAGCTGGGAGTTTTCAGTTAGAGTTTGTGTCTTTTTGCAAGGGAAAAATTGAAGCAAAATAGTGCAGTGATTCAAAGCCAGTCTCTGGTTTTGGCTTTCCAACAGTCTCATGGGATTTTCAGCTTGACTTTATTATGCTTCTTGTCAGTCAAATATACCACTATGGGTTTCGCTCTGGTCAGCACTGCCCTTGCTTGTGTCCATGGTGAGAGCTACTGGCTACCCAGGGTCATCAGACATTTTGGCTCCTATAAGCCCTTGCATTGCCCTAGACAGGGATCCAAATTTCTGATATATTTCCAGCTGAAGTAGAGATGAAAATAGGCTATAGGGTGACATCTTGTGTATCCTACTACTGGGATCAAGGAAAAACTAAAAAAAAAATGGGGCTTTTATAAAAACAAATATTTTGAAAGAGGAAATTTTCTTTCAGATGGCAAAGATTTTGCCTGTTATTTGTTTCTGTGCTGACTGGACAGAGCTTCATTTCCCATCACATTGGGCAGGGGGAAAGCATTTTACCTTGTGTGAGCATCACTGTACTTGCTAGGAAAAGTGGCAATGAATTTCAGTTGCAGTTCAACATCTTTGAACAAAGGCAGAGGTAGCTTTTATGTGGCTCTTTATTGAACAAAGACATGAAAGTGAAGGCTGATGGGAATGAAATATTTTGTCATCTGAAAACAAGAAATCAAGAATATATAATCTTGTGTGTGTGGCTGTGCAGTAGCCCCAGAAGCTAGGGGAAAATAAATTTGAAAGCTAGATTAAATGTATGCACAAATTATTTAAGAGGATAGCTGCACCCAGCAGCCAGTAAGCTCCAAACAGCAGGGCAATTTTGTTTTCTTTACATCTTTTGCCCTACATGCACACAAATTGGGGTCAGGGAAGAGGATAGGAAAGGAATGAAGGAGGGGGAACTTGTTTGCATATTTATGCACAGTTGTTTTATTTCCTCCTGTCTGTCCCATCTTTGTATCAGGTTAAACTATTCCTTACTGCCTTTGCTGTTTTGTTCCTTGGAGAGGAGTGTCTCTTTTAGCCATGATTAGATCTGGACATCCTGCAGTTCTGCAGGGACTGAAGGAGCAAAGGAGCAGGAGGTGGGTGCAGGAAAGAGAGGAGGAAGTATATCCCAAGCAAAACGTAAACCTCAGGCCAGATCTCCTTGGCTTTGAAAAGGCATACTACAAACTCACAGATCTCACTGTCAAATCAGGGGGATCAAGTGCAGCTGCTCCTGTCAGCATAAAATCCATCGGGTTAAAATAGGCTCTACGTGTGTGCAAAGCATGACAGTTTTCCCTGATTCTCATCAACGCCAATCACATCTAGTATCTGCTTTTGTTTCTACTGGAGAACAGTTACAGGTCCACAAATAGAATGCTTTTGGGGTTTTGGGAGGCAACCAAGGTCTGGTATAATTGGAGATTCAGGAAACCTGCCAGCCTCCTGTGCCCACCTTTGTACAAGCAGACAGAAAACCTTAGAGAAATCTTTTTCTCTTCCCGTGCCTCAGTATCACCATTTGAAAATAAGGAGAATAATATCATTCTCCCTGACTGAGATGCATAAGGAGCTGAATATTATTACACTTATAGGCTATTGCAGCAGGACTTCACATGGAGGCAAACAGGCACAAAAAAACATCAATAATCTTGCAACACTGCCATTACACCCTTGGCCTTTGTTTTACAATTCCAGCTCTCCTGAGTCAGCACAGTAAAGAACTTTTGAAATTTTTCAGAGGAAACCTTTCAATATCAAAGCATCTAATAATAAAGGAAAGCAAACACAGAGAATATTACTGTTTCTTCTAAAACTACATTTGCATAAAAATATTTTATGCATGTAAAAACATACACCCATACTTTATTTTTTTTTAGATTAGCCTAAAATGCAGGTAGTTAGAAAAGCAGTTGCTTATTAGAGTTTCTCATATACATTTTCAAGGGCGAGTTACAGTAACCCCACTTCTCCCAACTGGTAATTAATATACTTTTATATTTTGCTGCTTTTATTTAGTGTGCAACTTACGACCAGAGGTTTATAAATCCCTGGATATATATTATGCTGAAACAACTTCTTCCTTATTACATGTCTGTGCTTTAAGATTCATCTTCCTCCATCTGTTAGATGTCAATATTGGATTCTGTGATTAAATTTATAGTTTACAGCATTTGCTCTTAAGTATCTGGAACAATGCTGTTCCATTTTCTTTTTTTGGTTCATCTGTTTTTCTAGCCTAACTTTTTTTGTCTCTCCAGGTTTCTTTTTTTTTGTGGTATTATATTTTAAGATTACTAAAAATGGTTGTCTGTTGTGTTTGACAAATTCAAATGGTAAATATGAACAGATGTAGTTCCAAATTGCTGTATAATGGGTAAAAAAATACAGGCAAAAGTAAGACCCTTAGGAAGTACTATGCTTTGGTTTTTCTATCTTTTGAAGTCTGTATTGTCATCAAGTGAAAAAGGCTGGGTAACTGGGTGAGTTGGTGCTGAATGGATAGATAAACAGTTCTGCCATCATTAATGTACTATCTTTGTCTGAGGCCTCCTTATATCAAATGTAATACAGACTTTTCATTCAGCAGTAGCTTCTGTTGGATTGTACCTTAGTATCCCAAAGAACAGCTATGCCATCCCATCACCCCACCTAGTTACCTGTACTGGAGATACTGATGAGAATTTGGTTACTTAGTTTCAGTGTTATGTCCAGTGCTGTCTTTGAAATTAATTCTAAGGGGAATGCTCTTGATTTTTGTAATTGTTAATGAGAACTAGAAGAGAAGGTTCTGCATTCACATAATGAGAATATCATGGTTTGAGCAGAGCTCAAGAATAAGTGTATTTGAAAGGCTGATCTTTGTTATCAACCTGAATGTTATCAAATAGCATGTGGATGTTGTCTGCCTGGACTTCAGTAAAGCCTTAGTTTCTGTTTCCCATACCATTCTCCTAGAGAAGCTGGCAGCTCATGGCTTAGACAGGTGTACTCTTTGCTGGGTTAAAAACTGGCTGGCTGGCCGGACCCAGAGAGTTGTGGTGAATGGAGTTAAGTCCAGCTGGAGGCCGGTCACAAGTGGTGTTCCCCAGGGCTCAGTGTGGGGGCCAGTCTTGTTTAATGTCTTTATAAGTGATTTGGATGACAGGATTGAGTGTACCCTCAGTAAGATTGCAGATGACACCAAGTTGGGTGGGAGTGTTGATCTGCTTGAGGGTAGGAAGGCTCTGCAGAGGGATCTGGACAGGCTGGATCAATGGGCTGAGGTCAATTGTATGAAGTTCAATAAGGCCAAGCGATGGATCCTGCCGGATCTATCCATCACTAATGAATGCTGTGGAATTTAGGAAAACAGCTTAGGTGGAAAGCTGCTATGTGGAATCCTACACGACGGGTTGCAGAAGCAGACAAGGGTGAAGGTGAATCAAGTCAGTTTGCAGAAGTAAAGGCCATCCAGCTCGCTTTACATATTGCTGAGCAGGAGAAATTGCCAATACTTTATCTGTACACCGACTCATGGACGGTGGCAAGTGCCCTCTGGGGGTGGCTAAAACAGTGGAAAGAAAATAACTGGTAGTGCAGAGGCAAGCCCATCTGGCTGCCTCACTGTGGCAAGATATTGCTGCCCGATTAGACAAGCTGGTTGTAAAGGTACGCCACGTAGGTGCCCATGTACCCAAGAGTCGGGCCAATGAAGAACACCAAAACAACCAGCAGGTGGATTGGGCTGCAAAGGTAAAAATATCTCAAGTGGACCTGGACTGGCAATGCAAGGGTGAATTATTCTTAGCTTGATGGGCCCATGATACGTCAGGCCATCAAGGCCGAGATGTGACGTATAAATGGACTTGTGACCAGGACTTAACCATGGACACTACTGCACAAGTCATCCATGAGTGCAAGATGTGCCACAATTAAACAAGCCAAATGGGTAATACCCCAGTGGTATGGAGGGTGCTGGTTGAAATACAAATAGGGTGAGGCCTGGCAGATTGACTATGTCTCACTTCTGTGAACACACCAAGGGAAACACCATGTTCTCAGGATGGTGCAAGCCACGACTGGATGGCTAGAAACGCATGCCGTGCCCCATGCCACTGCTGGTAACACTATTCTGGGTCTTGAAAAGCAAATATTGTGGCGCCATGGAACCTCAGAACGATCGAGTCAGACAATGGAACCCATTTCCAAAATAGCCTGATAGACACGTGGGCTAAGGAGCATGGGATAGAATGGATATCCCCTGTCATCCACCAGATGCTGGCAAAGTGGAGTGATGCAATGGGCTACTAAAGACTGTACTCAAAGCAATGGGTGATGGGACATTTAAAAACTGGGACCAACATCTAGCAAAAGCTACTTGGTTAGTCAGTACTAGGGGGTCTGTCAATCGAGCTGGCCCTGCTCAGTCAGAATTTCTACGTACAGTAGAAGGAGACAAAGTCCTAGTGGTGCACATAAGAAATATGTTGGGGAAAACAGTTTGGGTTACTCCTGCCTCAAGCCAAGGCCAACCCACTCGTGGGGTTGCCTTTGCTCAAGACCCCCGGTACGCTTGGTGGAAAATGCAGGAGGATGGACAAGTTAAGTGCATCCCTCAAGGAGATTTGATTCTGGGTGAGAACAGGCAGTAATTTGAACTGTACGATCTTAACTGTCATATACTGCCTGTAACTACTTCTCTAGCTTAAGAATCAGAATCACCCAGACCAATGAAGAAGGAACCTCAGCACCCAATGACTTCCCCAACACCAGCATCCTCATCATAAATTCAATATGGGCTAAACAAGGCATACCAGATTAGAGCTCTGGACACACATTGCACCATTTCAACCTACCCTGAAGGACTATCATGGCATGAACCCATGGCCATGGAATAAAAGGACTGATACTTCTGTAAATATATCAGTGTAAATATTGAGATATAGGAAGAGCAGTACCTTGGACATGATGTAAAAGGCAAGGGATAAAGGATGGAACGGTGTCTTGGTTTCCCAGGCACAGACCCATGGACCAGCCATGCAGGCAGGCCATGAGTAGCCCTGAGTCAGCTGAGAGATCCAATCAAGGCAGCTGACTCAGGTGTATCCCATACCACCTGATCATGCTCATTATGAAAGGAGGGAGGTCAGTGAGGGTGGAGTTCCTCTTCCTGGGGCTTTTCCCTTCTGGTGTTCTGTTCCTGCTGCTGACCAGGCTGAGTAGAACCTTGTACACTTTATGTTGGTGAAGGTATTAGTTTTGTTATTTCATTAAATCTGTTTCTAGTTTAACCCATGGGGTTTCTCCTTTTTTTCCCCCAGTTCCCCTTCTCAGCTGGGGAGGGGTCATTGGGTGGTAGAACAACTGCTACGATGTAACACCAGGTAAAGGCTAAATGTAGACAAGGATCAATCCTATATATTACAGGTATCCTATCACAGCCTGTTTGTGATTGGATGTGCACGTTCAAGCCTGGACTTAGATCCAGGGTATGCACGTGGTGTGAGACCTTCCCGATGAATGTCATGTCACTTTTAGGCATGCTGGAAATCTACAGATGTGACACCAAAAGTAAGGCAGCATCCATTTGAAACAGAGGAGGACTGTGCTTGGCTTGTACCCCAACCTCAGCTGACAGCGGATTGGAGGAACATGATGCAGATGGACCAAAAGTCCAGTAAGACAGTAAACTGCTTCCTCACACTTGCCCATTAATTTTTCACCAATTTTAATTCTACTGTTGGGTGGTGAGAATATCTGTAATTCGGCTTATATAGCAAAGTCACAAGAGGATATTTGAAAGTGTGCTCTTTATTATTATTATTCATAGACATGATGGGAGGGGGATACAAAAAATACCTGAAAATTGCAGAACACTCAAATTATTATCTTATGAAAAAACACTTCCTTTTTCTCCTCCTCTTCAGGAGGCTTATTCCCAAGTGTGGTCTTATCCATGTGGAAGGATGAATTAGCATATCCAACCAGTATCAGCGTTTTTTTTTTTGTTTACATGTTGGAGGAACTTGTCAGGAATTAAGTAGGATACTTTCAGCTCAGGTGAGGTACAGCAACTACTCAAGGCTATTCAAGTCTACTCAGAACATAGCCATCAGAGGTATTAGCTAGGCCTGATCCTGTCTTTGCTGAGATCAGTGGCTTCTCTTAAAGAGGATAGTAATCCGTTATTTGTTACCATGCAAAAAATCTGTAGTGGATAACAATATTGTTTCTCAGTTGAAGTCATTTTTCAGGCCTGCACACAATAGATGTAGAGAATCTGCTTGCTGCTTCAGTCCCTAATTTTTGATTTTACGGTTCACACAGAGCCCAAAGGGAATTACTGAAATCATACCCACTGATTCAGCTAAAACTAAGACTGCTGGAACACTGGTATAGACAATGCTCAGGCAGTGTAGATGGAGTTTAGCAGCACCACACATCCCTCTTGTGGGTTTCAGCTTCCTTTCTGGTTCATTTAACCAAGTGAAAGAAGCTGAACTGATCAGCCCACATCTCCTAGGGAAGCTAGAATTTGGAGAAGAAAGCATTGTATGAATGACCAACACCAAAACAACCATTTGCTACTAACAAAGCAGGGGGATGTCACCAGTTGTTAAGAGTGCCTGTTAGTCTGTGAGCAGCTCGATCATGTGTATTTGGCATTCATGTGAAACTTCAGGTGACTTTCACCTTCCCAGTGCTGCCCTGACTTGCTTACATTCAGTTATAGTCAAATATTGTGGCAGGCAATTTCTAGCAGTGAAGTTAGACTTCTAGCAGCTTGGACTATTCCCAAAAAAATTGGTTATGCAACTGGAGTTAAATTAGAGAGATGGTGATGGCTTGTTCTAGCTATAAAAACAGTAGCAAGTAATACTTATATAGGCATCCTATCTCAGTCTACCTATACGCTTTACATACAGCACATAATATCACTCCAAACACTGCTGAAAATGCAGCTATTGCTGGGGGCCTGATATTTTACCATGTTTTTCCAAGAAATAGCCTGTTACAAGGGATAGACCAATTCCTATTAATTCTTCTTATCCTTCCTAATTACACAGATGGTCCAGATTCAAAAATTTGGGGTGCTATTTTCACTCTGCCTTTTTTATTATCCATATCTTATCTTTCTTTAAGATTACAGTTTAAAATTAGAACTGCCTAACAGCAAAGTTTGACCTGCTGTATTTTGACATTAACTAGAAAAAGCAGATGGTTTTTATTCTTTAGTCATGTGCAAATAAAAAATAGCAGGTCACTGGCAGGAATGAAAAGGTGTATCTGTTAATGGTGCCTGTCAATCAGCAACATGCCCTGTGACACAGTCAGGGGAAAGTATTTGATTTAGTACTGACATATTGTAAAAAGTATTAAATTATCATATGTCTGAGGAATAGAAATGTAAACACATTTCTATGTACTGGGATCCAGCACACCAATGTGTAGGTAAGCTTGCTGCTGTGGGGGCTGGATGGCTCACAGATTTGGTGTTTAATCTGTGTAGATTTTTCTCTAGTGTCGCAAAATCCTTGTAGGGCTTAATATATTTCACTGTAATAAACAGGAATTTTGTAATCAACTTCAGGAGAAAGGTCTTGGTACTACTACTACACCCACGAGAGCAGACCTCTGTGACCATACAGTGTAAAATAGGAATTAGCGGCTAGGATTATGCCTTACATGGGCCTGGAATTTGATCCAGGCTAAAAAAGGAGCAGCATTTTAAAGTGGAATGGAATGGAACAGAATAGAATAGTTGGAAGAGGCCTACAACAATTGTCTAGTCCAACTGCCTGACCACTAATTTTTTCACTTCAGAGCTTATTTGAAGAAACTGCTTATGCTCTCAAAGGGCTCGTGTCATTGCTCTACTGAGGAAATAGGGTTTATGCTTTAAACCAGAGTTTTCTCTGTTACTAAACACTGAGTAGTATCAAAGGCTTTAACTCAGCTTCCCTTGAAAGATCTGTTTTCTTTTTGAATCTTGGACCCAGTGTTGCCCTGTAGCAGAGACTCGCCTGTCTCGCTGAGCTGTGAGATGCTTCTGATTTACCAACTGGATGTTAGGCAGATTTCTGTGAGCTCCAGGGCCATGAGTGAAGTTAGACTGGAAAGTCAGCTTATCACAGGCCTGTATGGAATGAGCTTGTGACCTCACTCGAGGTCCTCTTGGGAGTGGTAACCCATCAACCATTACCCATGTCCTTCTGCATTGCCTGTTGTTATCTGGACATTGTTCATAGGCTGAGTTGGTGAAATAGTGACCAAAGTCCCATGAGCTCCTCATCAGATTCTCTCCCTTTGGAAGAAGAGCTGAAGCAATCATCACCCCATTTTGGCCCTATAAATCGCAACTCTTACGGGAGAGATGTCACTACTGGAAGAGATACCACCATCTCAGTGCTCAGGTCCCCTTGTCCGTCAGCTTTTCCTTGTTTCCATGTGCAAAGCTCCAGGGGCCCTAGATTTTACTAGGTGCATCTTTGGGCAGGTCTCTTGATCTGCAATGCTTTGCTGGCACTGGAAATCCGTTCTTGCTTTCTTTCATCAAGGTCAGAAATCTCTGTTCCTGGCCTCAATGTGTCAAGAGACAGTACAGGAAGGTCCCCCTTCTTGTCTGTGTCTGAACATCGTGCATGCTGCCTTTCAGCCTAGCAGACCTGTATGCATTTGCTGCTGCTCAGGATACAGAAGGGAGCAACTGTGCATACAGGTGGCTTCTCAAAGCTAGGCAGCTGCTTTAGCCTGCTCGGAGGTGACCAGCATTAGCAAGGCCTGGAAGGAGGTGGGATAAGGCAGGCAAAATGAGAAGGCCATAATAAATGGGGTATAAGAGGGATTTTTGACCTTCTCAGAAAACACTCCTGCATGTATCCTAGGGATCTTGCCTCTCTCTCTGTGTTGGTTCAGAGCAGGGTGCTGGTACAGAGCAGCAGCGTGCAAAAAACCCCGCACCTCCCCAACAGCCTTTAAATCCTATTAGGCTGCCTGCATGATTTGATGCCATACTTGTACCAATAGGCTGGGTATTCAGTCCTGAAACCAAGTTCTTAGCTGAGCTCTTGCAGAGACATTTGACAGATTTGTTGCTCTGAAATACCTAGCCTGCAGGTTTTTTCCTGCAGAAACACCTTTCTGCCACAGCTAAATACAGTCGCAGTGACAACGGTGAGATATGGTTGAAGGTTCTGCAGGAAAAGCCAGGTGGTTTTTGTCCAGCTAAAAAATATGTGCACGATGGAGATGCCTTCAACTCTCAGAACCAATTCTGCTGATATGGCTCCACCTGCTGGTCACAAGCCAAGAATGACATTTTTCATTTTTCTAGGGAAAATTCTGAAACACAATTGTTTTACAAACACCCCCCCAAATCCCCACACACCCCCCCCCCAAAAAAAAGCCCTGAACAGCAATACACACAATAGACTAAATAGAATAATTCATGCATGCCCTCCCTGAAATTAAACAATGAAAGTTAAATGAAAAGGGAATATGAAAAACTTAATATATTATTGGAAGGATTGAAGTAGTTTGAATAAGCTACTGATGCTTGATAGTTTCAGGCTTAAATTAAAATATGGACAGATAAAAATTCTGTTCTTTGGGGTGAGATATCTGGCTTTCTGGCCACAAAATGGCTTTAAAAATAAAATTTAAAAAAGACGGGTGTCTTTCTCTAGAGACAAAGCTAAATTCTTCCAGAGGCACTACTAACTTCATGGATATATGGAAGGAATGCTAAGGGAGTTCATCTTTGAATTAATATCTCTTTCAAAAGGCCTAGTTATCTGTATTCAAACTCTCTGTTAAAGATTCAATGACAGAGTATTCTAGCTTTTGGGTGGGTAAGCTAAACACATCCATTCTCAATGAGGATGTAAAGCCAACTGCTCTCTAACAGCTTATTAGAATTTCTAGGGCTTGTGAAAATGCTGATTACAGTGATTGTTATCCAAATGCCTTTCAATTTAATAATAAAAGTGTGATAAATTTCTAACACTGTTGCCATCTGTTCAACACTGAGGTTGGACAGATGAGTTTGGGAGTTCTACTTCTGTTTTTTATAATGACTTAGACATCACTTTCAAAAACTGTCTAAATTCCAGCAATGTATTTTCCATCCTCTTTTCCTGCTTCTGTGGGACAAAGGAGGATGTGCAAAGAAGGAAGGTCTTACATGTAAAGAAGACCAGTTTCAGGAGTATAGATTTAGATCCTTAGTGTGTCACAGATTTCCTGTGGGATTTTATTGAAGAACTGGTGACTTTTATATTCACTGCTGGTGGTGATCCATGTTTGCTTTAGAAGAAAGTTTCTGGGAAGCGTTGCCTACAGTTTTGGGTCTCTGCACTTTGTTGCTATCTCTGCTGCAGCCATAGGGAATGCTACAATAAGCACAGTAGGATTGACAGCAGCAACAGCACACCTCCTTTCTCCTTTGCATAATGGTCAAGTGACTTCAGGCAGTAATTGTAGAGGAAATGTCTACCTGCTTGCTCTGTACATGACATCATTTTGAAAGGAATACCTTTTTTTACACTCAACAGGAGTCATCTCCAGAGACTGAGATGCTGTGCTCCTCTTGCAAGACCTTTGTCTTTGCTCACATATCTAGCCATCTGTCCCAACTGCTTGGCTTCATTACCTTCCAAATCCAAACCATCAGCTCTGTTGTCCCAGCACTAGAGCAGCCGAGAAACCAGTGTCTCACCTTCATAACATCTATAATCTTTGTGGATGTCTCACAACTCACTAAGGGACAAAGACCGAGTACTGACTTCTTCCCAACCTGCTCTTCTCATATATTGCCTCTTATATACAGGGGCAGCTGGCACCGATTGAGTACCCAGGACACCATGTCACAAAGATCAGAAAATGATGTCATTACAAATTAATTTATTATTTATGCATTAATTATTTCTTATTACACAAACGCTGTACTCAGAGAACTTTTCTTCCAACCTGTCCCAACTGGAGCATTGAAGGATGAGATTTTTCCCTGTGTCATCACTGCTGGCCTTGTTGACCCCGCAAGACTAGAACAACTTTTATCAGTAGCTGTTTCTCCATGGGAAACCATCTCAATTCATCACACAGAGAAAATTAAAAGACTGGACACTGATTTGTTTTGGTCAGCTCTTCTTCTTTGCCCTTTCCATGGTTCAGCGTAACTCAGCTTGAATGTGGCTCTAATGAGCTTTGAATGGTGTATGTAAGCTTGGTTTAGTGTTTAAAAACACTTGGAGCTCTCTATTTGCAGTACATGATGTGTAGAGGCAGAATGGTGTTTTCCTTTAGCAGGACAGGATAATATAGGAAGGACTGGGCTAGATCCTGAGGACTTGGCCACACTGCTGCTCTATCAAGTCCCATGACTTACTGGAACATCTTCCTAAAAGGGAACCCAGTCCTGAACTGAAGGTTTGAGCCGTTTTAATAATCATCTCTCTTCTTCATAATCATGCAGTGCAAACCACATGAAGTTCAACAAGGCCAAGTGCAAGGTTCTGTATCTGGGTCAGGACAATCCTAAGCACAAACACATGCTGGGCAGAGAATGAATTGGGAGAAGTCCTGAGGAGAAGGATTTGGGGGATGTTGGTTGGTGAAAAGCTCAACATGAACCAGCAATGTGTGCTTGCAGCCTAGAAAGCCAATTGTATCTTGGGCTGCATCAAAAGAAGTGTGGCCAGCAGGTTGAGGGAGGTGATTCTCCCCCTCTACTCCGCTCTTGTGAGACCCTACCTGGAGTACTGTGTTCAGCTCTGGGGCTCCCAATGTAAGAAAGTCATGGACCTGTTGAAGTGAGTCCAGAGGAGGGCCACGAAGATGATCAGAAGGCTGGAGCACCTCCCTTATGAGTGATGCCAAGATTGACATAAATAGTCTGGGCTCACCCAATATAAATATTTGGACTATCGTGATTATGGATGCAATACTAATGCTGTGCACTACCCATCTAACTATGTTCCATGAACTATCACAGCCATATATAGAGTTTGGCAGTGTCCACTATAAAGTATCATGGCCAGATTAAGGAATAGTGCTGTTTTATTGAAGCAACAGATACACAAGTTATTTTGGATTGCAAGCAATAAATCTACTGCCAGTAAAGCATGTGCAAGCACTACAGATGTTAATACGGCCTGGCTACAAATGTGTTAAACTACAAAATGACTCTAGAGAGATTTCTAAGTTTCCTGGGGAAGCACTTGGTGTAGCTGAGTGTTGAAATCTTACCCAAAGGAGTCGCTATCAGGGGGAAGAGAGGCTCATCCCACAGACTGATCCCAGAAGTCAGAGGTGATCCAAAACGGTATGTTCCCTGACAGTGATTGTATCTTCCATAACATCCCCCTTCTCTTAAGCCACTCTTATACTACTTTTACCTTTCAGGTGGAGCTTAAGTGACTCTAGTCATATATACTTTTGTTATGATCTGTGTAAAATTTTCTCACTTTGCTTTTAAAGGTATAGACTAAGAAAAATTCAGTGCCTAAGCTCAGGCGCACCTCGGAGGCAGGTACCTTTTGGGATGGAGGTGTGTTTTTGTATTATAATGAGCAAGGTTCACCCAAAGGATGGTATTTTGTCAATAGACTGTTGGCCCAGGGTAACAAATATGCAGTTTATCAGTTTCATGGAACTTCCAGTTCCATCCGTAGTCACAGAGCCTTGCTGCAGTGTCTCCACTCTGCTCCACCCTCCATGTAGTTTCTCTTAGAGTCAGCACATCAAGCTTCCCTGATGTTGCCAACATCTAAGGTCACCTTAGGAAATTCTGTGGAATGAATTCCTTGCATAACAGCTTCACCTCCAGTCTGGAAGCTTCTTTCATGTTGTACCTTTCCTTAATGTGTGAACAATGCTATATCCTTTAAAATAAGTTTAATTTCCAAGCCACTTCCAGCAATTATTCCACAGGGGCCTACAAGAAAGCTGGAGAGGGACTTTTTGCAAGGGCATGTAGTGATAGGATGTGGGACAATGGTTTTAAACTGGAAGAGGGGGGTAGATTTAGACTAGATATTAGGGAGAAATTATTTACTGTGAGGGTGATGAGACACTGGCACAGGTTGCCCAGGGAAGTTGTGGCTGTCCCCTCCCTGGAAGTGTTCAAGGCCAAGTTGGATGAGGCTTTGAGCAACCTGGTCTGGTGGGAGGTGTCCCTGCCCATGGCAGGGGGGTTGGAACGAGATGATCTTTGAGGTCCCTCCCAACCCAAACCATTCTATGATCTGTTACAGTGCGGTAAAATTGTTTTTAAAATATGTGTCTTAAATCTTATCAGATAAGAATGACCTTAGGATTGCAGTAGTGATCTTTTTCAGTGGGAGGATTTCAAAGCAATTTTTTCTAGATACTGTGAATATGTTAATAAAAAAATAATTTTGTTTTACTGGATACAAAATTTCTAATGATGTGACTCAGAATTGGGTGGAAATGTATCTCAGTTTTAAATGAAATTTTTGAATATTGTGGAGTTATAACTGCACATTCATTTAATAAATGGTTCTTATTTCTTTCCATACATGCCCTTTGCTTCCATCCCCCACAGTGCGGAGATGAAAAACTTCTCCTGGTTACAGAACAATCTCACTAAGCAGTTCTTCAATTCTGTGGCTGCTTCTGTGTAGAAATAGGCTCTGACTACTGCCAATTGTTTATGATTAAGCTCAGAGGAACACACCACAGTTCTAGCAATAATGTGACTCTTTACTTAAATATTGATTATTTCATAGTACAGATGACATTGAATATACAAAGTCAATACTTTGAATGAGGCACGAAAATTGATACTTGAGGTCTCAAGTGGTTTATAAAATAAGTCAATACCGCAAGTCTGCCTAAGAGGTTATGGTATGCTTGTATGGCATGTTACTCCTTAAGAAAAGAAATACAAAAGCAAGGTTTAAAGTACATACAAATTAATTGAGAAAGTAGCAAGCATAATCAATTTTTTAATAAAGTTCATTGACCTCAATATGGATTTAGTATGATGTATTCAAGTTATCAATTTTATGCTCTCACAGCAGTTCTTCATAACGTGAAACAATGGCTCCACTGGGTCATGCAATAGTAGAGTACCACACTTGTCACTCCTTTCTTTTGCTTGTTCAGCCATAATTAGCATATGCATGACTTGGTGTTTGCAGTGTCTATAACATGCCCTTTTATACGTGTGATTTAGCAGGGAGTGGCAGCTCTTTTGGATTCAGTCTGTGACTGACAGCTTTACTTCACAAGGTGACACTTGATCTGATTTCTTTTGTAGTTGTGTTCTTGAGCTTGTATTTTCCCCTTTTTTTCCTTCCTTTCCCATAAAATAACTTTTACACCTGCTGTCCAACCATAAAAGAAATGTGTGGATGGATAACAGTAGTGAGAGAAGCCTCCATCATTCACTCCATGCTTTAAGCACGTGCAGGGTGACCAGCTGTATGAACCCAGCCTTAGGCTATTGATTATGCTGCCACTGTTTTAAACCTTTTGCACCTTATCACAAGATGCTATGCCTTCAGTCTCATGTTGCTCCTGCTACCCAACAAAACAGGCAACACAAAGAGACTCTTCTGCAAAATGGTCTTTCATTCCTCTAGATCTTAAATCCATCAAAAAGTGTTGCAACAGATATAGCACCTGCTGTTTCTTGGGTTTGGCTTACTGCCATAGACTATCATACAAGTTTCATAAATAGGAATGTTTGTATCTGTGAAAATGTAGAAAATTTGTGCATGGTTTACAATTAAATAAGACATAGCAAGCAATGCATTATAGTGAAATAACAGCTGCTCTCACTGCCGTGCGCTGTCAAGATGGCAAACTGGAAGTTATAAAATCTATCACACACTCTCATCTGTAAATCTGTTAGTCCTTGTTACCATTACAGGATGTAACCCAAATACTAAGTGAAATACAGTCAGCACTGGGAGAGCTCTCAGTGCTTGATCTGATGTCAGCTCTTGGGCTTATATGTGTTTTAGGTTTCAGTATCTTTTCTGTAACAGAGAAGATATTTTCCACAGGAAACTCTGTAAGAGTGCAGAAATCCATATATTGGGTTTTGAAGAAAAGGTGGGGCAGTGCTGTCCTTTTTTTTTTTAATTTTCAAAGTTAATAAATTAATTTCAATTGGATAAATTAGAAGAACTCAGATAAATATGCAGTCTGTATTTTCCCCCCTTTTTTTTTTATTTATATCAAAACTCAAAATGAAGAATAGTTACGCATTTTTACCATGACAGACATTATTACTGGTGATCCCTACTCATTTTATGTGTGTATGTGCACGCATATGTGTTTTGATGTGTACATGAAAAAATTAGACCTTAACTCAAGTGATACAGGCATACGAAGTGACTGCTTTCAGTTCACGTAGTTCATGTACCTGCTGGGCAAAAGAACTCTGCTCCTTCAGTTTATCAGTCATATGTGAAAATCTGTTTATGTGCAGACTAGGGCATCATTCTGCAAACAATTTTCCATGCACCCATTAGGAGATCAGACAAAACATGACATGCAATTAACTTTTGGCCTTCTCTCAACATTATCCCGTTACCTTAAACTAGGAAAATGTAGATTGGTAGATGGAGAACTGGTTGAATGACAGAGCTCAGAGGGTTGTAATCAATGCTGCAGTCTAGTTGGAAGCCTGTAGCTAGTGGTGTTCCACAGGGATCAGTACTGGGTCTAGTCTTCTTCAACATATTCATCAATGACTGGGATGAAGGACAGAGGGCACCCTCAGGTTTGCTGGGAGGAAGTGGCTGATGCACTAGAAGGCTGTGCTGCCATTCAGTGAAACTTGGACAGGCTGGAGAGCTGAGCAGAAAGGACTAATTAAGTTCAACAAAGGCAAGTGAAGGGTCCTGCACCTGGGGAGGAATAACCTCATTCACCAGAGCAGGTTAGGGGTTGACTTGCTAGAAAGCAGCTCTGCAGAGAAGGACCTGGGAGTTCTGGTGGACAAGAAGTTAACCATCAGCCAGCAATGTGTCCTTGTGGCCAAGAAGGGCAACGGTATCCTGGGTTGCATTAAAAAGATTGTGGCCGGCAGGCTATCCTCCTGCTCTCCTCTGCCCTAGTGAGGCCACTTCTGGAGTATTGTGTCCAGTTCTGGGCTCACCAATTCAAGAGAGACCAGGAACTACTGGAGAGAGTCCAGCAGAGGGCTACAAAAATAATGAGGGGACTAGAGCATCTCTCTTATGAGGAAAGGCTGAGAGACCTGGGTCTGTTTAGCCTGGAGAAGAGAAGACTTCATCTTCTCTCTGGAGAAGAGAGGGGATCTCATCAATATTTATAAATATCTAAAGGGCAGGTGCCAAAAGGATGGGGCCAGACTCTTTTCAGTGGTGCCCAGTGACAAGACAAGGGGCAATGGGTGCAAACTGGAACACAGGAAGTTCCATCTAAAGATGAGGAAAAACTTCTTTACTTTGAGGGTGACAGAACACTGGAACAGGCTGCCCAGAGAGGTTGTGGAGTCTTCTTCTATGGAGACATTCAAAACCCACCTCAACACTATCCTGTGTGATCTGCTCTAGGTGAACCTACTTTACGAGGGTGTTGAACTAGATGATCTCCAGATGTTCCTTCCAACCCCAACCAAAGAAGGTCTTTGAAGAGGCCAAAATTAGCTCTCTTGAAGTCCAGGGTTGTAATTCTACTTATTGCCCTGATTCTTCAACACAGGATCTGGAACTCCACTGTCTCATCTGGAACTTCACCTCTTAATTCTTAACCATAAGGTCTTGACTCGTCCTTAATCCATCCCTAGGCAGAGCTCAATATATTCCAGTTGTTCCCTCACATAAAGAGCCGCTCCACCACTTCATCTTGCTGGTCTGTCTTTCCCAAACAGTACATAGCCATCCGTGACAGTGTTCCAGTCATGCGAGCTATCTCACTTTGTCTCTGTAATTGCAATGAGGTCATGGCCTTGCGAGTGCACACAGATCTCTAGTTCTTCCTGTTTGTTCCCCATTCTGTGTGTGTTGGTCTACAGGCATTTCAGAGAATATGTAGGTTTTCCAAGAGGGGTGCAAGAGGATTCACCATAGCCATACACAACCATAAGGTGGTTGGCCTTCTGGTTCTTATCTTGGAAGGCAGCTAAGGAACAGTTTTCTGCTACTCTGTTTGGTCTGGCTTATTCCCCAGTTGGATTTGATACCATGAACATTGCCATTTTGGACCTCACTCCCCAAGTCCTTCAGCCTAAAGCTCTCCTCCCCAAGTTGGCCAGTCTGCTCCCAAAGATTCCCTTACCTCTTCCAGACAGATGGATTCCATCTCCCCGTAACAGGTTATAGTCATTGAAGAATGTCCCATTGTTATGGCTGCTGTGAAAACCAACATAGCATTTAGTGACACTTTGCAAAGGTGTAATGATTTCTCTGTGTGTCTATCCATTGCTCTATGAAGCATAAGCCCAAAATACTTAATAGCCTTTAGGACTTTTGCATACTTTTTGATATCATTCTTGCACAATCTTAGCATACCAATTTGTTTTGAAAAGCTGGTCCGAAGTCCACAGTCCAGCTCCTTGGAAAACTTGCTTAATCATGAAATCTGTCATAATTGCCGAGCCTGAAGCATGTTTAATGTTCTGGGGGTTTAGGGCCAGCTGTTGGCATGCACGGAGACAGAACAAAGAAAAAGATTTTAGGAGTGATGCGATACTGTTCATACACACTGTCATTTGCAGTTATATTACTCCATATTTGCTAAATAGTTTTGAAAGAATCCACACTAATTTGTCACATAATCTAGATGGTTCAGAAAAAATCAAGGACAGTAAGGCTGTTGCAGTTGTGATCTTGGAATATAAACAAGATGATGCTCTGTTGGAAGAGCAGTATCTCATACAATTGGAGGGAAAGCAGACAAGCTTTGGAGCACACAAACCCTTTTACACCTGAAACAGAAACCTGAAACTTCAAGGAAATAATGATAGGAACAGTTGCTCTGATTTTGCAGTTCATTTTTTCCTGGCATTTAGATGCTAAACCATCATTATAGAGGGACATAGCTGTAAATTAATACTACCTCATTGATACGTCTTGGTTTTAGGGTGTTTTTTTAGGCTAGGGGTAGGTTCAGAGGGGGCATGGCTCTTCTGAAGTAAAAACATTGTTTCCCCTCACTCTTCCCTGTATTCTTGCTGCAAGTGTATATCACTATTTTTCTTTCTCTCATAAACTGCCCCCTCTCAATATCAAATAAATACATCTGCAACTGTCACCCCCTGAAGCATACTGTTTTGTGAGCTGTTAAATTAGCTTCTCGATGTGACCTGAGACATAGGCCTTATTTGTAAATCTGAACTTCTGTTCCAATTTCATAGAAGCATTGCTGCTATGAAGAAAATGGGGTTTCATTGTTTGTGTTCTTGTTTTCAAGATGGTTTTTGTCTTGTTTAAGAGTTTATTTGGCATCTACGCTTCTCTGTATTTTTTCACTATAAATAATATGTCCCAGAATTAATTCTTTGTTAACAAGCAATTTTCAACAAACTTTGTATGCTAATGACACATATTCTCTCAAGAAGCATGGTGTGAATTTGAATTCTGCTTTCAATAACAGCTCTACTCTGCCTTCCCTGCAGACAAATGCATTCAGTTGTAATGTAAGCATATAAAACTATCTTGACCTGTATTTGTTTAAGCCATTTAAAAACAATAAGATTCAGATCTTCCAAAACTTGTCCTATATCTCTCAAACTGATATTTGTGTCATTCATTTATCTCACATTAAGAAGAATGTAAACCCAAATTTTTGTTGTTATCCTGAGGGTGATTTTTGATGCTTTTACCTTTCACTTTCCAAATTACTGGGGTAATGCTGACCAAAATATCTAGAAGATGTTTTCTTCCAAACATTGTTTCAAAATTTTAAAATTGCTGTGTAGGTTAAGAAAGTTCATTTTGAAGTTTCAACACAAATCAAGGCATAATGAGTTGTGTGATTGGAATACTAATGCATGTCAATTGTTTGTGTTTCCTAATCCAGGTAACTCTTCCTAGTTAACATGGGGTTTGAAGAAGCCATATGGTTATGTTGTCCCAAAAAAGCAAGGCTCTTTACCTGGTGCGCAATGACCCAACTAACACACAGAGTCAAGATATTTGTTTTATTCTGTGTCTGCACAGAGATGGGTGCTAGGTGGTAATTCCACAAAGCTAGCATACCTTCCCTGTAATACAGGATTTCTTTTATAGAACAAAGTATGCAAAATTACATTATCTCTAAATATACTGATATCCTTTGCCTGCGTGGTTGGTTAGCTAGTTTCTGGCTTCCATTTAAAGTGGTAGCACTTCTTTTTATTTATTACACATGGTCAGATGGCAGGAGGCTTTTGTGAGTAGGGGCCTTTCTAGCCCAGGGGAGGATATTTTAGCATGTTAATGAGGTAAGTTCACAGTAAGTTTAAGCAATTAGCACTTTCTACAATCAGCTCTACTCCTTGTGATTAATGCTCAAGGCTAAAGACAATAGTGGTTGCTATCTTCCATTCAACTTCTCTTCTTGTCAGCATAAGCCCAGGAAACCTCCTTCTCCTTTGGTCATGCTGACCTGTTTTCTTTTGACATTAAAGATAAACATCATAGGCCATTCTGTCCTCTTGACATCAGCTATGAACATCTGAAAAAGAGGTGGTGGGTGGATAAAAATAAAGATGTTTGTGGTCGAATGTGTGGTAGCACTTTCAGCAGATGATTTGGCATCTCCTGCTGAAACGAACTTGAGAAGCAGAAGCAGAATGATACTGCAGTCCTGGAGCCTCAGGATTTCCCCAGACTGTATGGATGTTGTAGAGGTTGTTTTGGTGGGTTCCCTGTTTCTGACCTTTCCTCCCACCCTGCTTTTTTTAATCTGTTGAAGATGCATTAAAGTACCTAGAAAGTCAGCTTTCAGCCACCACACTTCATACGTTTATTTTGATTCATTGTTGTGTTAAAATTTCAGAAGCCTTAGAGGGTGAGAGATTATGGACTGACATGACATTTCAGCTCAATGGTCAAGATAAGTGTTCTGGTTCCCCAGGAACAGACCCATGGGCCAGCCATGCAGGCAGGCCATGAGTAGCCCTGAGTCAGCTGAGAAATCCAATGAAGGCAGCTGACTCACAGGTGTATCCCATACCACTTCATCATGCTCATTATAAAAGGAGGGAGTTCAGTGAGGGTGGAGTTCCTCTTCCTGGGGCTTTTCCCTTCTGGTGTTCTGTTCCTGCTGCTGACCTCAAGGACAAGGCTAAGTAGAATCTTGTGCGCTTTATGTTGGTGATGGTATTAGTTTTGTTATTTCATTAAATCTGTTTCTAGTTCAGCCCAAGGGGCTTCTCCCATTTTTCTCCAATTCTCCTTCTCAACTGGGGAGGGAACGTTGGGTGGTAGAATAACTGCTACGGTTTAGCCCTGGGTACTGGCTAAACGTAGGCACTGACTTTTGTTATTCAACAAGAAAATGACCAAACCTGAGTTTGTGGACATTTCCAGAGACAATGAAAACCAAACTGCTCAGAAAACATGTACTCTCCTGTCAAGAGTAATTTTAAGAATAATTGACTCTGCTTGACTTCTGATATTGGAGAACTTTGTATTGCTGTCAGCGTAAAACTAAAAACATTCCATTGTTTTTAAGTGGTGGTTGGTTTTGCTCACAGTCTTATAACTGAAGCAGCAAAAACTCTTATAAATTTTGTGTTACTCAATATTTTAAATTGAAAATATACAAACATGAGCTGGAAGTGTTATTAGAAAGGTTCAAGTGTGGTTTTTGGCCTGGTCCTATGATGTCAGACCACCTGGCTGCCTCATTCCCACTGTTTAGCCTACACAGATTTGTATAGCTGCTTTCAAGATTAATTCTTTAAAAGTGTAATTTAATTCAAAGTAAGGTTTATGCAACTAGCAACTTGTTAGTAAAATGTAGGCCTTTATTAAGGTGTGCTAAATATAAGAATAATTATCATAATTCACTGGGATAAATAATACATGTAAGAAAAAGGGGTTTTTTTCTGATTATCTGTGCCTCCTTTCTTTGGCTGGATCCCCAAAACATATTATGAGTTCAATTACAGTGTTAGATCTGGAATTATGGAGCTGTATTTTCTTTCTGGATCTTGTATCAATTTGAAGATGGGGCTTAAAAATAGTTAAAAGAACACTAGTGGCAATATCTCATTATTTGACAATCAATAAAAGACTCAGCCAAATAGAGACATCTGGTCTTCTGTATTGTTACATGTAGAAATGTACTAAGCATATTTTTGAGCTCTATTTTCCATTGAACAAGGTTCTTTGCCTCTTGGCCAAGGTGATATGGCTAATTGGTGAGTGTCTTCTGGTTCTGGTGAAAGAATTTTCTAATCTGACTGACTTGAACTATGTCTTTATTTTAAAAGAGCATGCCATCCCTGGCTTTTAAAACACTTGATCTGGAAAGTTCTTCAGTTCTTGGAAAATACCTTGTGCTTTCTTGGCCATGAATTGCTCTATACAACTACCTGAAAGGAGGTTGTAACAAGGCGGGGATCAGTCTCTTCTCCTAGGTAACAGTGATAGGGTGAGAGGTAATGGCCGCATGTTGTGCCGGGGAGGTTTAGATTGGGTATTAAGAAAAATTTCTTCACTGAAAGGTTACAGACAGGGAAGAGGCTGCCTGGGACAGTGGTGGAGTCACAGTCCCTAGAGATATTTGAGACATGTAGATGAGGTGCTGAGGGTCATGGTTCAGTGGTCAATTGGCAGTGTTAGGTTAATGTTTGGACTTGATGATCCTAGAGGTCTCTTCCAACTAGAGGCTATTCTATGAATTGAACAGATTATGGCTTTATGTTGTAGCTGTGTTTTGAGTTAAGCTACTTCTAGGCTCTTCTGTCTGATTCTGTCTTTTTGTCATGCAATACAATAAAGTGATTTCATTGAGTTGCTTGATTTGTCTTCAGGCAGGCATAATTAATGAAATGTTGTACAATAGCTGCAGATATTCTGCTACATCAATACTTCTGATTTTCTGCCCCTCTGTGATGAAGTTCATAGGATATTTTAATAGAAGGACCTTTATATTTAGTGAGCTGACAAGGTGTTCTTGTCCCTTATACTTGTTTCTCTTTTTGGCTAAACAAATGATTTTGCACTTCATCTCTTGTTTTCATCATAGCATTTGATAGCATTGATTCTCTTGCCCATCTGGATTTGTAGTCTTTCATTAATCTGTCTGTACTAAACATAAGCATTAAGTTTCTTACTGCAGATCTACCAGTTTAAAATAGCAGTGCCACCATATCTTTCTCTCTTTCTGACAGTCTAAAGATACAAGTCAGGAAAAACTCGCAGAGGAAAGGTCATAGAAAATACTTTGAAAAGTCAATCTCAGAACATGAATTCCTAACTAAGGTACTTAAAATTGTGAACTGTACAGAGACTGGTTTTAAAACTGACAGCAATTTTGATGCTGTCTCTTCTTTCACACAGGTGCTAGCAGCTCCTTCTCCTCTCTACTGACACAGGTTAGTTATCTCTGTCTCCAGCGGTCCAATTGATTTACTTAATTAGATTGCACTAAGAGCTATAATACTTAACCTGCATTTAGGCTGGATTTCTCTGCTCTTTGTATGCCTTTATGACAAAACACTAATTGCAAAATTTTGTCTGGTTTTGGTTGCTGTATCAGCTGGCCTAGCACAAGAGAATTACCTTTCAGTTTTGCCTCTGTTATTTAAAACCTATAGCATGATGACATATTTTCAGTATCTTCTGATCAGTTGTCCAGGCAACAAAATTTTCTTAAATTGAAGTGGCCTGCTATAGAATGTGCTTAGATATTAAAATATGAAGCTACATTTTTTTCTATATTAGATTATATTTTTCAAAGATATCTCCTGATATTTTTAATATTATGTTTTTGTTTATGGCACTGAACTAGGTAGTCTACAGTATCCTTACTATAACATGGGGAAAAATGACTACAGAAGAAAAGACTGTCTGAAGTTGTGGGTTTTTTAACTGAAGCCTGTAGATTAGCCTCGCTAATGAATTGGTTTAGTTTCAGCCTTCTATGTGAAATGTTCCAACAGTATTTACTATTATGTCAAGGAGTCATATGCATGAAATCATGTCATCATGATTGTTGATAGACATTCTATCATTCCCACTATAAGGAATATTTCATTAAGCCTGTATTTTATTCTCTCATGTAGTGTGTTGAACTGTCTGGTGCAAGCTTTACTAGAGGAATGATAGGTCCTTCTCTAATTCTACAGTAAATTGAATATCTCGGGAGCTTGAAGTTTTTCAGAAATTTATTAATTGTAAAATTAATCCAGTATTTTTAAAACTAGTTATGTCTGATCCTGGGCATGTGTTCTCTCTTAATTTTATCTTTTTCACTTTTAAAAGATGATGACAGTGTCTTGAAGTCTGGGAAGAGATTATAGCTAATGTTTTTGAATTAGGCCTCTGTTGGTTTTGACAATTTTTCTTAGTTGAAGTGAACTGAGGATATTTAGCTCATAATTTCCAAGTGTAGACATGAGTTCAAGTTTGTAAAAAAAAAAAAAAAAAAAATATGCATGTATTTAAAAGGAAATACTAGAATTTGTATGCACATATAGATTTAAATGCTTAGCTGATGATGACAAACCTTAAACAATCATGATTGTGATTACTGAAAACTGAAGAACAAGCAGTATTAGAAGTTCCACTATTACTAAAAGTGAAAATGATTCACTAATTCAAGAATTCAATAGTTCATGTGCATACAATTTTTGCAAAGCAAAAGATTAGATTTCATGTCAGCTGACTTCTACCCTGGTAAGACAAATCTAGCTATAATGGACTGAACAGTTTACTTTGTTTGCTTTGCTCTTCATAGCTTTAAGTGTCAATCCATTAAGTTTATAAGGTCTTACACCTGACAATGTATTGGGGAATATGTAGAGTGAAAGCTAATGATGCCAATTACTCCTTTTGTAAGGAACATTTCTACACTTTGTATTTTTACAGTTCGTAATCTGTGGATGTTTAGTGCCACACACAAAAGTCTTTTTACCATTAAACAGCTGGTCTAAGTTTGTAGGGAAATTCTACTTTTTGTGAACTGTTGTCTGCAGAAGCGGACAGAAATCAGTATGCTCACTGAGTTGATAGTAGTAGAGCTTTCCCTGAGCTTTTGCACTTCTAAATCATTGCATAGCAGTAATAAAGGTTTAGCCTGTTGTAATACAGTAGGACCTTTTACTTTTTACTACTTTTCCTAAATTCATATGAGCAATTGAATGGAAGCAAAGCTCAAGAGGAGGAAGGAGAACAAGAACCTCAAAGGGACAACATTACAACAAACTAGATATGGAGATAAATATTTCCCCTTGTTATCCTGATTTATATGAAATGTTGTTTAAAAATGTTAATTGGTTCTACAACCACGTGTAATAAGAAAGTTATTGGTATGTTTTCCATGAACTTAAATATTTGCTTTCTCTTTGTGTCTGGAAAGAATTTAAGAGATTATGCCAGTTCAAAACATTCAAACCCAGAACTTTCCTATCTATGACTTGTGTAATGCATAATATGCAGTGCATGCTTAAAATTAAATGGAAATATTCAGGGTAAAAAATCAGTGTGGACAAAGCTAGATATTCAGTCCACTAAAAGCATGATTTTATTTAGTTCCAATTCCACACAGTCATTCGGGAAAATCTCCATAACATTTGTTATCCCTGTATATAATGCACTGTCATGATCAAAGGAGATGAACAGATTTTTTAGAACAAACTTATGTATGCAATTATGTAGTCTGTAATATATTTGTACTAGGAAAAGTTTGAACACAGTGGGAAGATGGAAGCTTCAGAGCACTGGTAAAGAAGGTTGTGAAAGAACTTTTTCATAGGATGAATGTGGTAGTAACTTAACATCTGGGTAACCTTTTGAAATAGGGACCTGCAAATGTAATTTTAGAGATTGCTGCCACACTTAGAAAATAACAGTTGAACAATAGTTTGTTGCTAGTTAAAAAAAGGGGGTTTCTTAGAACTAATATCCTAATAAACAGCACTGATTATCTTGTTTGGGGTTTTTATACTGGTTATTCAATACTGATAATTAATGTTGCTTTTTACCAACATTGAATAAGAAAGCTTGTCAAAACTAAGGAAAGCTGATTCCTGTCTATCTACCATTCATCTTACTGTTTCTTCCTACTGCTCTCCCTGTCACTGCTCATGTAGTGCTGTACATATAAATATGTAGTGCTATAGTCCTATAGTATTGTTAAAGGTTTTAACTATCTGCAGAGAATCTTCTGTGGCTTAAGATTTAAGTGAAAGGAAATAGTGTTCATCTTGCTTTACTGTTATGGAATTGTTTACATATCATGCTTCAGTGGTATGTTCTTGGACTGAAATTTTTAAACGTTTATGCCTGCATTTGGAAATTAGAATCTGTATGTCTGGCCTTAAATGAGTGCAGGTATTTCCATTACTCCTGTTTGTTTTCAGTACCATGCACGCACATGGTACATGCGGCACAGACTACTGTTTTGTTAATGTTTGCATCGCAGCAGTGAGGAATCCCAGAGATGTGTCAGGGCTGTATAGTATGCTGTCAGAGAAAAGCTACCATTTCCAGGAGTGTAGGAGGGGAGCATGGATGCTGGGACTTGTACGCTTCTTTCTCCTTCTCATCATGCCCAGCCAAATATTGTGGGCTGGCAGGCTGGGGAAAAGGATACGTCTTGATCTTGACATTCAGTGGACTATTCCCTCTGACACCAAAAAGACAAGGTGGGGTGAGGGAGGAGGGAATAGTTTGCTGTGAGTCACAGAATCATGGAATATTCAGAGCTGGAAGGGACCTCCAGAGATCTAGCGCAACTTCCCTGCTTAAAAGCAGGATCCCCTAGAGCACATCACTCAGGACTGCCTTCTTTTTATCCTCTGTCATTAGGGCACCCACCTCATTCACCAGTGGGCCTACATTGCCTTTAGTGTTAGTTTTATCTGCAATGTATTTGAAGAAGCCCTTTCTGTTGTCCTTGACCTTTCTTGCAAGGTTTAATTCCAAGGAGGCCTTGCCTTTCCTAGTTGCCTCCCTGCATCCTCTGACAACAGATTTATATTCCTCCCAAGTGGCCAGCCCCTCCTTCCATGATCTGTATGTTCTCTTCTTCCCTTGAGTTTTCCCAGCAGTTCCCTGTTTAAACATGCAGGTCTCCTAGCACCCTTTCTTGACTTCCTACCTGTTGGGATGGACTGATCTTGAGCTCGGAAGAAGAGGTCCTTGAACACTAACCAACTATCTTGGGCCCCTTTACCTTCAAGTACCCTGTCCCATGGGATTTCCCCTAGCAATTGCTTGAAAAGGCCAAAGTTGGTCCTCCTAAAGTCCAGGGTTGTAGTTCTACTGGGTATTCTATTCCTGCCACAGGAGATCCTGAACTCCACCATCTCATAGTCACTGCAACCAAGGCTACCCTCAACCTTCAGCGCTTCAGCCAGACCCTCCTTGTTCATGAGAATAAGATCCAGCAGCGCTCCTCTCCTAGTTAGCCCATCCACCATTTGCATCAGGAAGTTATCATCAATGCACTGAAGGAACCTCCTGGACTGTGGCTGGCTGGCTGAGTAGGGCTCCCAGCAAATATCGGGTAGTTAAAGTCCCCCACGACAACCAGGGCCTGCATTTGTCAGACCGCTATCAGCTGCCTGTAGAAGGCCTCATCAACCTCCTCACCCTGATCTGGTGGCCCGTAATAGACACCCACAACAGTATCACCCATGCCAGCCTGCCCCTTAATTCATACCCACAAGCTCTCAACTCGCTCCTGATCCGCCCCTGGCCAGAACTCAATATACCCTAGTTGCTCACTCACATATAGAGCAACTCCACCACCTCTCCTTGCTGGCCTATCATTCCTGAACAGAACACAGCCATCCATGACCACATTCCAGTCACGTGAGCTGTCCCACCATGTCTCTGTAATCGCCACTAGATCATAACCCGCTGACCGAACACGGATTTCTAACTCCTCCTGTTTATTCCCCATGCTGCGTGCATTGGCGTACAGGCATTTCAGAGAGCGAGCTGAGCATGCCGACTTCACCCTAAGGGGGTGGGAGGCCTCCTGGTCTTCATCAATACTAGAGCACTGCCCCAGTGCTGCAAGGCCAGCTACAACCCCATCCCCCTTTGAATCTAGTTTAAAGCTCTTAAATCTGGTCTCTCTCAACTGGTACAAGAACTTCGGGGGAAAAAGGAGCAGCATGTGACAGAGAGCATGGCATGCCAGAAATAGGTTTTTAGCAGTTGCTTTTCCCAGACCAGATTCAATTGCATCTGAAACTGCTCTGAGCTGGCAATAATCTTGAAGATGACAACTTTGAAGTGCATAAAACCTGTTGCCATTCCTGGAAAACTTCATGTCTCCTTCTCTGTTATTTGTTTTGACCCATGTTACCATAATTATGTCACTCTAACAACCCCTCTTCACCTCTCAAACCTGATTGCTTCTTGTTTGTTAAATTTGTGTATAGCCAGTGCATGCATATATGAAAGATATTTCTTTCAACAGCTTTTGGAACTTGCGTTGTGAATTGTGAGCACTGCCATACCAGGTAAGAAAGCCCTATTGTGGGTAAGCACTGTTCTGTGTTAGCTGCTGTTCAAGCATAGGAGAATAAAGCCTGATTTACCAGGGACAAAAAGCCTGCAGGCATCACATTGTGTTTTCAATGGTAAGTCTGTGATTTAACTTATGGTGCTAACGTCTCAAAGTTCTACTACCATCTGTACATATGTTTCTTACACAGGCCTGGTATGCCAAGCCATCATAGTCAATGGATATGTAAAGTTTGCAGATTGAAATATTTATATTGGTAGAAACCAGCTCTAAAATTTAAATCCAGATCTACTGTTTATTTCTCTAGAACCTTTTTGAAAGATTTCCAACTTCTGTTCCAAGTCATAATTTTCAGTTTATTGCATAGAAATCAGGTAGAACAAAAGCCATGCTTTCCCCAGCTTTTAAAATGGATGTTTTGAGTAATTTGCTGTTGGGAAATTTATACATCACCTCACAGAACCTTTCAGACAGAGGAAGTTAAGATGAGAGTGTGCTGGATAAATAACTTAAAGGGGATCTTGATAACATTCTGCTTCTCCCAAAGTAATTAAAATTTTTCTTTGAGATGTATAGAAAAATCCTCTAGAAAAGAGAAAGGGATTTACATATGAAGCATAATATTACCTTGCAGAACACTTGCATTTTTGAAGTATTTTCATTTGATTTCCAACAGCAATGCCCAAATAGTATTTTACTATAAACCATGTTATAGCAAAAAAGGAATCAGCAAGCCTACTGTATGTGGAGTTTTTCATGTTGGTTGTGGCTTCATCCTCATCAAACTGAGCTATCCCACAGCAAAATACAATCCTGGCTCAAGGGGGATCAAAAATAAGACAGGGCTAGATTAAATTATGAATGAAATGGAATAATTAATTTATCTACTTACAGCAGTTGACTATCATGATGAGTGAGAACTGTTATGAATTTTTAACAGTCCTTATCATTACTTAAACATTGGGAAGCCCTGGATGTGTATTTTTCATTTCATTGCACTGGGGTAAAAAGGTTGTGTGAAAACTAAGACCACTGCCAGACATGCATAATGGGTTCTTTCAAAAAATAGAAAAAAACCCCGTGAATTATTTTTCTCTGGCTTAGGTGCTAGCACCTGACAGAGTACAAAAGGATGTTTGCACTTCAAGCAGAAGATAAGATTGAACTGCCTCCTCTGGACCCTACACATAACTCCCACCACCTCCTCCTCACATGCCCCTCTTCTAAAAAACAATCCTTAACTTCTCATGTGTGCCACACAACTTCTGTTTCCTTATTTTTGTGTGTGCAGTTCACAGCTGATATGGATCCACAGCTGTGAGTCCTTTGGACTGCTGCAATTTGAGTGTCATTTTTGGCATCGGCTCATCTGAGTTACTGGGACTAAGTCTTATTTGTACTGGAGTTCCTTTCACTGTTGTACTCTCCCACTCTCTATGGTGAACCCTTAAAGTTTTTAAAGTATCTGTTATACTTCGTTATTACTTGAATATAAAGGAGTATGTCTCAGGGTAAACAAAATTTCCTGGTTTGAATTAGAACAGAACTGTTTTTCCTTTTAGTGATTTTACTTTTCTGTTAAGTCTCTCCTAAGACTGCACTTTCTGAAGTTAACAACAGGTTTTTCAGAGTGTCTGTTCCTTGAAGTGATAATGCTTGACATTTATAGTTATTACTGAGGTGCTGGTATAATGATATACAGAAAGGCTCTTGCTTATACTTATTCCTATAGAAACTAAGGTCACTGCCAAATTTCTTATGTGCCACCTCGGTGTCACATAAGTGAAAGGGCATAAAAGGGTTCCACCTGTGGGAAGCTACTTACTGTTTTCAGCTGACGTTCTGTCTATTCCGCTGTTCCAGAAATGTCCTCATCTAACCCAGGTCATATGAATTGCTTTTCCTCTTCTGCCATGTAACTTGTAGCTTACACTGAAAATAATGGCACACATCTACTTATTTTTAAATGCATCCCAGGTTCTTCTAAACTCCTTCAGGAGCCTGTTTAAGCATCCTCTCTCTTTCTGGGCTTGCAGTTACCTAGATTCAAAAAGTTGGGAAGGAGACCTGAGAAGACTCAAGGATCAGGAATTAAAGGACTGCTGTGGATGGATGACTTTCAGTTTATTTGATTTGCAGAAAGGGAGAGGCAAAGGAGCGAGCAGGGCTGAGTCAGCCTGAGGCCTAATTACAGAGCCCCTCAGGATTGAGGAATAGAGCTTTATAAGCTACTTCCATAAAACTTCTATAAAGTAGGAATATGGCTAACAATGCAGATAATTTTTAAAAGGTGGCTCTTCTGGTTGATGTCTCCTTGGACTTAAAGTACACTCTCTGAAGTATGAACTCTTGTCTTCCATATTTTGTGCTGCAATTAGAGCTAATGGAATTTTTTTTTGACTGATCAGCCTTTAAAATCTCATCAGGCTAATGTGATTTGTATACTTGGTGTGGGCATTTCATCTACATTTTTGTTATCTGCCAAAGTGTAAACTACATAATGAACTGGAATGCTCTGTTCTTACTGCCTAGATAAATCATCATCACTTCTGTCATCATCACGTTAATATTCTTAATAAGTCTGTGGCAAGTTGTTTTGACTTTCCTACTAGGGGTATTTGAGCTTCAGAAATTAGCAATTGAGAGACCAAGGCTTTCGGTCTCACTTATTGTAGAGTGAAGAGAAAAGGAAAAATAGAATATTTTTACTTTCTACTTTTTGAAAAAAATATGCTAGTACTGGCATGAAACTGGGCAAATAGATGAGTTAGTTCCAGTTAACGGAGCAAAGTTGCTCCCTGTCTTGAGCTTCTTATTGTGAGATTTCTTTTAAATCAGCAGCAGGAGCTAGTTTTCCCATAAAACAAGGACTACACAAACAGCTGAGCTTGGAGAAGCAGTTGGCTGTTCATCAATCAAAATATGACTGTTTTAATGTCTATGAGGTGGGTGGGTGCTGGTAATAAGCAGGAAATTAAGTGCTTGTAACTCATGAGATGTCTTCAACTACCTGAAGTGAGTTCAGATGATGCCTTTATCGCCATCGTATCAGTCAATTTGTCATGAAGATCGTACTGTATGCAGGGACACCTTTTAAAATGATGGAACTAGCTGCCGTAAAACACTATGATGTCACTGTGTAGCTCAGGAGGATAGTGTTACCCATTGTTGTAGCAGCTACTGCTGGGTCATACGTCCTTTAAACAATCCTAACGAAGTCAATAACCCCTTGAAAACATTAAAGAAATGTTTTAAGAACTTTGGCATTCCCATCTAGATGTGAATTTTGAGGACTGGGATGTTGGAAGAGAATGCAGACTGAAAATGAATTCTTGTCAGTATGAGGAAGAACAATATTTATTGTTCATTGAGTGGCACAATAACAGAGTTGAACAATTGAAATCAGAAAAGTATTTTGCAGATGAACTAGGGAAGAGACTGGAGAGGACTGCAAAACTCAGCAATTGCATCCAAGAGCCAACTGCCAACATGCTCTGTTAAGTGTATTGAATTGAGAAGAACTCTTTAGGTTATCATATTTGACTATGATTTGGAAGACACTTCTCCAAAAATAATAGGTAGGAATGTTAGTACCACTAGGAGTCTTTGAAAATGGTCTGTGCCCGCGAACAATGCTATGCTGTATGAACTGTCCAAGTGTGGTACTTTCTTGTTACTATCTTTTGGTGCAAAGTAAAGTTTTGCATGAATAGACATTGCTTTCTTGGGTACAAGTCAGTCTATTGAGTTAAAAATGAGACAACATGCCTGATATACAGGGTGCACAACAGCGGGGAGAAGTATAGTGGTTAAGAAATAGAGAATAAATTATTTTGTATTTATTGGATAGTTACCTTTTTATTCATGGTCTTCATTAAATAAATTTGCATAAAAACTGAAACTCAATTAATGCAAAAACACAGTTTAAAACAATTTCTATTACTTGATTAGAATTAACAGATTTTTTCTTTACAGATGCTGAAACCTCAACTTGAAAGGTGTTGGATATCTCTAATGATAAATTAGTGAAGAAAAACCTAAAAGCATTTTAATGTTTCAACTTAACAGAGTTAAGACAAAACCTTTCATGTATCACAGAAACAGAACAACTTTGATTTTTTTTTTTTTTTTTTTTTTTTTTTTTTTTTTTTTTTTTTGGAAAGGAAGTTAAATAGAATTTTGATTAAACTTTAGGTCTCAGGTTCTCAATCAGAAGGTTATTGTACACTGTCACCCCTGGTGGTGGGAACTTGTGTCTGTGCTAGGCTATGCACTTCTTGTGCCCTACATGGTGCTGTTTTGGGTATCTGTAATAGTATGGTTCTGTTCAGAAAGTTTCATTCCTTATGTTAAGTGTTGGTGTCTGTAAGTTTGGTCTTGGTGTTTTCTGGTTAAGTGGTCTTTTCATTAGTATGTATAAGGAGATTTAATTGGTTGAGTTTCTCTTTAAAGAAATGCAGCAGATTTAAGCTGTGTATTGGCATACATACACCTCTAACTTTAAATGGGTTTACTTTTTTGTTTTAATAAAAACATAATTAGGCTTTGTTTATTTTGGTTTTGTTTACCCTCTTTATTTGCATCTTCCTAGGCATAATCAAAATAGTTCAGGCACTATCTCTTAAGAATTCAACAGAAGCTCATAATGGACTAGACTTTCAGAAGAAAATGGCTTCAGGAAGCCATTTAAGTGACATATCAGTTTGTATAATTACTGGGATTAAAATCTGTTTTCCACTCAGAAATGTTTATCTTGAAATTTTTCTTTTGTAAAATCAAATTGATTCACTTCATGCATAGTCCCTTTTTCCAAATGAGTTATTTCAAGTGGCTGAGTTTTGCAAACTTTTTAAAATGGTGCGTTTTGTTTGAAATCCATTTTGTGTTTATAAAAGACTGAAAGATAGCTGAGGGCCTACTAGACAAACCTGACATATCTTATAGATTGGAGATGTGGAGGAAATTAGCTGTGTATCTGAAGGCATGAACGATGTCATTCTTATTATACTTCCACATTGTGGTTTCCAGTCATGTTTCCTTGTTCATTTTATGACTTCAAAGCTAATAGCATGTATATTCATTTTCAGTGTAGTATTTTATTTCAAATTTTATGGTTTTGCACATTTGCTTACAACTCTGCTCATTTATCTATTCCTTCTACAGCAGCTTGGACTGTTATGGAAACTGAAATTTAAATTAGTATCAAGTCTAATGAGTATCTGTTCACATGAAATAGCAGTAGAAGTTCAAGTGTTTAAGGATAGATGCACCAAAGGTCAGAATTTAGTTTCAAATTAGTTAGTTCTGTGGTATTGGATGTTAAAAAATGCGGGGACAACTCTCCACAAGGATACATGCACTCACGCACATTTGCCCTTTCTCTCACTGATATGAAACATGAAAGCCTTAGGCAAGGTACTAAGTAATCACCTATATGCCTCTTATGAAGCAAACAAGTGTGTGTGTCACACTCAGAGACAAGTACATGCATTATACTGTTCCTCACTGTGATTAGAATGGAGAGAGCAACAGGAGATGCCACAGTCACACAAAGTGGTGAAGGATCCCTCCCAGCAGAAAAGCAGGTTTTTAGTTGTATGGGAAAATGAGGGAAAGGCCATGACTATGGCTATTGAAGTAGCAACTGTAACTTTATTAATGGTCACCAAGAAAAAATGATGTACAGTTCACAGCAGGGCAAGGACAGAGATGACAATCTTTAATTATAGAATAAGAGGATTGTTTGAAAACTTGGAGGTGCTGCCTTTCAATTTGTTTTACCACATTTGATCACTGACCTGAAAAAAAGAATAATATTAGACTGTGTCTGAAATCTAATTGTGCTTGGATATGGTTAACTAGAACACTTGCTGCCAGCTTGATGCCAAGAAACTCATAGAGCAAGTATTGATCCATGCAACTCCCAAAGGAAAAAGAACCATCTTTTTGTCAGGTGCAAGGAATTTATGCTAGTTAAATGGTGAATTGCATAAGAAAACTCTTTTCTGGGTGGTTTTTTAGAGTGGATATGCAGGTGTCCCCTGACATCAAAGACCTTGAACCAGGAAATCAGTTGAGTAATTCATAAATCTATCTTATTGAGGAAAACATTTAAGCACACACTTGGTTTTCAAACTTGAGTACAAAACTGTCCATTCTTGAAAAGGTGGCAAATATTTAATGAGTTCCAAGGGAATCTCACCCCATCAAGACCACACATTCTTCATGCCTGTAACAGGCTTTGTAAATAGTTTAATTGTCCAAGACATGAAGCTCTTGTCACAACAGACAAGAAGAGGGGAAGTGATAAGAGTGAACAAAGTGAGGAAGAGGAATGAGAATAAGGGTGGGAGCTACAGATGTTTTCAGTCAGAAAGAGTATTCCAGTCCTTTGCACTAAATCAGCACACATGTTTTGGAAGAGTACCAACCTGCCTTTTTGGTTTTTTTAATTCTGTAGGGGGAGTTCTATTAACAAATACATTTACTAGCATTTGTCACTGTCTACATTTAACTTGTACCTGGGGCTAAACTGTAGTGGTGGTTCTACCACCCGATGACCCCTCCCCCGCTGAGAAGGGGAAGCTGGAGGAAAAAAGGGAGAAGGCCTATGGGTTGAAGTAGAAACAGATTTAATCAAATAACAAAACTAATACAATCACCAACATAAAGTATACAAGCTTATACTCAGCCTCATCCTTAGAATCAGAAGTAGGAGCAGAAGGCCAAGAGGAACCCCACACCCTCTGTAAACTCCTTTTATAATGAGCTTGATCTAAGTGGTATGGGATACACCTGTGATTCATCTTGGGTCAGCTGCCTTGATCGAATCTCCCAGCTGACTCATGGATTGCCTGCCATGGCTGGCCCATGGTTCTATTCCTCGGAAACCAGGACAGCCACATAGTAATACCATGGTCTAAATCACTGAGGCATATCTTGAGTGACTGAGACCCATATACCAAATAAGTTGTGAAAATATTTTCAATATGAAATGTCTGGGATGTGCATGCAAATTTTTTGTGATATAAACAGTGTCATAACCCCTATTATAATTATGCACTGAAGCAGATTGAGATGAAGATATCACTAACACATTTTAACTAACCTTTCTTTGCTAGTTTAGACCAGCAACAAAAATATTTCACAGACTTGCCTCTGTGCTAAGTAGCACTACATTAAAAGAGGGGGGAAAAAAAAAAAGGCAACAATAAGTAACATTATTTTTTAGCTGTACATGAATCTTTCATCCTTCTGTGTTAATAAGGAAATAAAATTAATAAGCATATGGCCTGCTCCTGGATAAGTTACTGTTTAGCCACTGTCTTATGACAAACCCTAGTAGGGAAAGCTTTATTTTTAAAGGTAGGGCAGACAATAAACTTCTGTTTACCAGACATCAAGATGGAGATACAGCAAGTATCCATAACCTTCTTTGAAGATGAGAGATGCAGATGCTTATGTTCCTGAAACTCTTGTCAGAGTCTTTTACTCACTCAGAGAACCGTATTAGTCCAAAGAGCTAGTTCATCTGCTTCAACATACCTCTTGTGGCCCTCAGATGGGGTGGGATTTTCCAGAATTCTGAATTTACCTTCACATCAGTCATAGAAACCTGATGTAAACTCTGAAAGTTTCCCATATGTATCCTCTGAAAATTTCTTAAGCATTGTCCTGGTTTCATGGGAACAGATCCATAGGCCAGCCATGTCAGGCAGGCCATGAGTAGACCCAAGTCAACTGAGAGTTTCAGGCAGTGCAGCTGATTCACAGGTATACTCCATACCATTTATGACATGCTAATTATAAAAGGAGGGTGTTTACTAAGGGTGGGGAGTTTCTGGGGCTTCTTTTTCTTGGTGGCCTGTTCTTTCTGCTGCTCCCAAGGACAAGGCTGAGTGTAAGATTGTACATTCTATGTTGTTGATTTTATTACTTCTGTTATTTCATGGAATTTGTGTTTATTTCAATTTACAGGGCTTCTCTCTTTTTCCTGATTCCCTCAGTGTCCCCTAATCTCCTGATGAGGGGGCATCGAGTGACAGAGCAGCTGCTACAGTTTAGTCCCAGATACAGGCTATACGTAGATGATGTTTACATGTTCATACACATAGATGAACATATATTTAAATTTTGTTAACTATTGCAGCGATTTATCATAGTGCTCGGTCCAGGTGGCTGTGATCTAAAATTGCATACTGCATGATTTATGAGTGCTACAGAAGTCTCACTGAATACTAAGGAATGCTAGTAAAAGGCTCACAATACTTGATTTCTTGCTTGAAGACCAAGTTCCTGGAGTCAGTTAATTGTCAGAGGTAAAAACTAGTGAATCATTATTTTAAAACAAAATCTACGTGTTTAAAACAGCCTCCCTGTGGGAGGACAAGGGCATAAAACTACTTCTTGGAAGTAGTTATTAATAACAGGAATTTCACTATTTGTCATTCTAGTGACGTCAATGTACTCCTTGTTACTCTCTATTTTAGTAATGGTAGTAAAATAATGACAGCTGTTCTTTCCTGAAAGTACAACATGCTGGTATATCCTCCTGTGTTTCAGATGCAAGGTTATGGCTCACACGGTAAAAGATAGAAATCATGCTTGAGTTTCTTTGTCTCTGGTTCTTTTTATTCTGACAACAAAAATAGATGCTTGCTTGAGAATTTAAAATCAGACAAGGAAATAAAAACAACTTTGGCTTTGTGCAGATCATAACCTGGGCTTGTTGCATACATTAGTAATGAATCAAATCTTCTAAATGAAATTTCTTAGATATTAATAGACTCAATTTTGTATTGGTTCAAAATCTTTTCAGTTTAATCCTTCAGGTGAAGTAGAACGATTTTTTAGAAAAACAAACTAAATGTGAAGGGGAAAAAAAAGTAAGAGAACACAAACCACCAACCTTCTCTGACAAGCTCTTTGTAGTTAGAATGGAAAATTGATATTCCTCCAGATAAATTATCAGAGGCTTAAATTAGAGGGTCTTACAAACCATTATTTGACCTTCTTAAAAGATGACATATTTCTACAAATACTTGGTGAAAATTTTCTCTTGTCCATGTACATTCTCATGGCAGTCTAATGAGCCTGCAGTATATACAATATCTTAAAAAAATAATAAAGATATGTTTCCTACTGATATATTTCACTAAATTATTTGCATGCAATGTTATGTACCAGCGTATGTCTGTTATCAAGTCCCCCAACTGATTAATAATAAACACCTTTTCAACTTATTTTCCCTTTGGAGTTTAATGGGATTTTTCCTGTTTTTCCTGCAAGTCAGTGTGGATGCAACTTTACCAGGGCTGCTAATACATATTCTACAGCTAGTGTGTTATGCTCATACTCTAGACAGGAAGGCTTTTTTTTGTTCACTCTGAACTTTGTAGTAGTCTACTGTTGCTGAATACAGTACTTCCTATATTTATCAAAAAATTTCAGTTGTTTTATAGGTTCTAAGACTGATTGAATGTTTTAAATTCAATTTGCTTATTAATTTCCAAAGCTGTTTGTTCTACGTACTACAAAGTAATAACAATTTTATCCATTGCATAATAAAAAACAAACGGAAAAGACAAAACCATCTTTCCTATAAAGATTTTCAGTGATTAAGCTGTTGAGATTTCACTGTATGTAGGAGAAATCAAGTAACTTGGGCAGCAATCAATGCATAGGAGGAACAACATGCCTAAAAGCATTGAACAACATTAGTTTGTGTTTCTAGAGATGTTCTGAGCCTAGCAAAGTCTTACCCATATACTGAAGTGTTGTTTCCTTGTGTAAATTTAACTTTGAAACAAGGAAAAGAGCACCTTCTTTATTGCTTGGAGACTTTGAGACAAGATTGGTACCTTTTTTTTGACAGAAATGTTACAGCTGTTATGTTAATGCAGGCTCTAGTAGCAGGTTGTGCTAGTGAGTATAATAAGGCCTATAATAAAAACATCCCAGTTTTTACTGTGACTAGCTAATGAATTGGTGGTGTTTGAAATCTCTAGTGTGTGTTGTGTGACCTGGTGGTGTTGAAAGTGGTAGATGGTACTGTGTTGTCATTGGAGAATAGCACTGACAGGCTTTTATCCTTGATGCAAAATCTGATTTTTCCCCTTAAGGGTTTTTTCAATGCTGTTTTGTGACACTTTTTCTTGGGTGGAATTTTCAGAAAGTTATTTTGAGAAGATGGATTCCACCAACTTTTGGAAGAGTTAGTGTACTTTTAGAGTCTTGTTGGATTTTTTTGCTAAATGCAATGCAAGAAATGGCAAACGAGAACTAGTCAGTAGGTCTTTTCTAAAAACTGTGATCGACATTTCACTGACTTTAATGAGACCATTTCTATGATCACAATTACAAAAAAAATCCTGATTTTCGCTCCCCCCTAAATATTCCCTCTGAGGCTGTGATAGTTATCTCAAGAGTGGGAATGGAAGAAAATGTTTAAAGAATGATGCTGTTATTAGGAAAAAGTAGAAATAGAAAAATGTATTTAGGCAGGATATTAGAAGGAAATTTCAAACAGTTAATCCTAGAGCAGTCTTCCAATGGGAGCAATAGTCAGTAAAACCTAATTGATCTAGAGATAAAATAGATGAGTTTTTGCAAAAAAATTGAGGTAAGTGCTTTCAACAGGATTTTAGACTGCTGGTCCATGACTTCTTACTGGTGCTCTTACACAGGGTTCTAATGAAAATGTAAATAGTAAGCAGAAATTCCAAAACTGTTCAAGTGACTCAGGATAAAACTCTCTACCAAAGGCCCATACCAAATGCTTTAGAGGGAGATACTAGGACCTTGGAGTAGAATGTGTACCTCGTATCACACTGAATCTTAGTTGTTAACAGGTGTGATGGGCTTTAGCCTTCCAATGTAAGATTTGATATACCTTTTAAATACACAAACTGCACAGCCCTGACAGACTAGAGAGCAGCTATATGGTGTTTCCTGCTTCAGTCATGTTTATGCTGCTCTTCATTCTCAGTAATGCTGTTCTCCACTTGAAACAAGTCAAATCTGTAACTAGCACCAGAAATATGCCCTCTTGGACACAGGTGGCCAGCAGCGTAAGGATATGACTATACTCTGAGCCCTTCCTGTGATTTTGCTTAGGAACTTGACTTTGTCTAGCTATCTGTGCTGTACCTTTTCTAGAGGCAAATAGGAGATATTTAACCTAGGCTGCCACTTTCTGCTACTGTTGAAGGTGATAGCTTTGCGTTTAAGAGATCTGAAGTGTATGGCAGTAAGACATTTTGCTTTTTCACATACTACATTTACCATAATTTCCTTCTGTTATGAAGCAAACCTTGTACAGTGGAGATTTCCCCTTTCACTTTATTAGGGCTCAGATTTCACTTGTCACTAAAGATAGAATCTGTTCTCAAGTGACTACTACATAACAATTGATTTGCAAAATATGCCTTTGAACACCTTGATTCAGAGAAAATGGACCTACTTCTATAAAGATTTCAAAAGTCACTCAAATGGATTTTCATCTGATGGGAAAGACAGGCAAGCACCAAGGGACACTAGCTAACACAAGGTGACATGAAAGAATGTATCAAGGCAAATCCTGCTGTAGTTTACCTTTTGTTACATCTTGTGACTCCCTATTTACATTGTAGATTTAAAGCAAGTTCTTCTAGAAGCCTCTAATGTTATCCAGTTGCTTTCTGTGAAGACACTAAGTTCACAGTGAAGATGATGCAGAATTTGCTTCCTTTATTCAGCTCAGAGCTATTCAGGTCTTTTTTATTGTATGTTCTGAACATCATCTTAATAGATTCATTTCAATTATCTACTTTCAAGCCACCATCTGAAGACAAGAGCCTAGCTGAAAGCTGCTTCTGCTGAAACTATCTAGATAGAAACTGGATGAGAATATTTAGCTTTCTGACAAATGGAGTAAAAAAGACCACATGGAATCTGTCTGTCTTCTACTCTCATGTTCTCCATCAGTTCTGGCTAAGGGTGACATTATGCCCACAGATACTTTGAAGTGTAAGGATGTCCTGTTTTAGAGAGGGAAATATTGACACAATTCATATAAGTTCAAACCAGCTTCTTTCTTTAAATAATGTTGCTCAGACTATTGGATTTGCAGGCATAAGGCAGATGTATGAATAACATGTAAATGCTGCTCTTTTACCTGTATTCATTTAAAGTAAATTTTTTCTTCTCCCATGCTCCTCCAGGGTTATAATGAATTCAAGGAGATGTTATGTCTAAAAATCTTAATAGCTCAGTCTGAGATAGATTACCATCATCAATTTAACAGGAAGTTCTTGAGAAAGGTAGACCTGTCAGAGAAGAAGTTATATAACCTTTGATTTGGTGAGGTTGTTTTCTCTTGGTTTTGGGAGTTTTGGTGTTTTTTCTAAATATATGAGTTATTGTTTGCCTGGTCTGTGTTCTTCTGTAGAACTGTGAAGATGTTAGTGGTAGGACTTATCCCTTACTCTGAATGAAGTCTTGCTGGTACTTAAGTTTTTAATAGAGACTGTATGTCTAAACTGATGGAAGACCCAGGGCAACACAGCTAGGAAATTACCAACACAACTAAGTGGAAGATGTGAAGCAGGATCTTATATACCCATACAACATTCTATTTGGGCTACCGAGTATGTTGTAGAGCAGTTGATGAGTTTCCTGTTGTGTCATTTAGATCATTGTTGCCAACACTGTCAGCTGAAGTAGATAAAACCATACAATTAATCTCCCCCTACACTACTCCCGTGACAGGTATTCCATGAAGCTACACCAAACTGGATTTTGCTGTACTGTACTTCCTCACTCTTCCCCTCCTGTCTCTCCCTCTGCTTCCTGAGTGTTTACCTTTTGTGCCCTTTTTAAATCCATCAATAAAATGTATTGAGGTAAATAAAATTATTACTTTGTCAGAGTGAATACAGCTCTAGTGACGTAGTAAAACTTTGGACATCATAGCAAATACTAAATATCTATTATCAATATCTAGTGAAAATCATATCCTTTGAAACTTAAAAAAACACCCCAGAAAACCTTTTAAATCACCATCCCCTGTAACAACAGACAGAAATTCCTGAGAAAATAACCTAAAGTATTCTAAACTTAAGTCTCATTAAATGCCACAGTATCTGCATACTTCAGCCTTTTGAAAAGGTGAAGAGGGGAGATCTAGCCATGAAATGCATGGCAAATCTTGCAAGTATTGCATCAAAACTGATATAAAAATCTGCCATGTTGCTAAGAGTGTTATATGGTGTCACAGGAAACATATTTGGAACAAGATAGATATGTGGCCACCTATCACCATGAGTCTGTTGTACTGTCCTTCCCTGAGAACTGCTGTGAGACAGATGCACCAAGATGCAAAAATAAGTGGTTTATTAAAGCAACAGATATAACAAGTTCAGAATAGCCATTGATAAATCTGCTAACTACAATAGCACTACTAATCAATGTTAATACTACTAGCAATAATAATACAAAATACATCCAGAGATACTTTCATCTATAAGGTGAGAGGTATAATTAAAGAGGTGTCCAGAGAGGCATCCCTGCCTGGGGTGGAGGAAGAGACACAGCCCATTGACTACGTCTGCCAGCTTCAAGGTTACTTCTCTCCCAATTTAATGATCCTTTTCTCCATCTCTTATCCCCTAAACTATGAGGCTCCCTCCCCTAGGTGATGTGTAGCATGATTTGGGTGGAGAGGCAAGTGCTATGGTCATATATGTATAGCATGATCTCTATAATCTTCATTAATGTTTTCACAGGTGTCAATTTTAATATGCATTTCACAGGTAATGGGGCAAAGGTCAGTCATTAGATATGTTAACCTTCAAGGAAATGAAGAACCACAGAAGAGTCTTGTATCTTGCTGGCCAGAGCTGGAGGCCTCTGTTTTCACTGAGCCCCCTACTCAGCTGTATCCTGTGATAAGATGAGTGAGCTGTCACTCCCCCAGGTTACACAAGATTTAGCAAGGTCATTCTTCAGAGTTCTGTTGTAAACAGGGCAAGGCTGTCCTCACTACCCAAATGTCACATATGGGCTTAAAGATGGGGAGATATGTTGATCTTACCTATGGCAGTGAGTATCATGGAGATAGTGTGCTCACACCTGTGTAACTAGAAGCAGAACTGAATGATTAGTTGACCAACTTGTTTATTAAGATTTGGGGTTTCTTGGTGATTTTTTTGGAGCAGAGAGTTGTCAACTGGATGTGGTCATCAGCTGCCAGTTGGGATTCAAGCCAAATGGAAAACTAGCAGCAAGATGTCCTGCTTACAATAAGCAGAACAAAGAGCTCTTGATCCTTGTGTGGACAGCCTTATCTATTTTATACTGCTGTTTCCCATCAGTAAAATGGGGATAATTGCATTCTACTGCCCTCAGGGGTGCTGTGAGGGTAAATACATTATAGGTTACAGAGCGTTCAGATGCCTTGGCCAAGAGAGCTGTAAAAATAGTGAGAAAGAGAATAATTTTCACAGCAAAGAGGCAAGTCTGAAGCAGAGACAGGAGTGTGCTGGTTGGAGACTCTGAAATTCACTTCTCACCCTACACTCAGATTGAGCATACAGTTAACAGCAAGATAAATTTAGCACAAAATCAGGGTTTGCTGTTTTGAACTGGGTTTGTACTGGCTGCTAGAGATGTTATTCACACTTTCCTGCCATCAAAACCATTAAAGTTCCACAGCAGCAGAGAAGCTTTGCACAGCTAAGCTCTCCTGGACTATGCTAACACATGCAGCTGTTTCCTATTAATGCCTTGAAGCTGCAATATGGGTCTTTAGCATAAATGAATCTCATGCTTTGTGGGGCTCAGGCAGATCCTTGGCTGCATTGACCTAGCTGGGGACACAGTATTTCCTTGAACTCTCTCTTTCCAAGGAAAAATGTCAGAAGGTGACTAGACCTTGAGATACTATCATGATATGGAAACACTTGCAGGTTGTTTTCTCTTGTTATGCAACAGACAGTTTTGAAAATTATAGGGCAAAGAGGTTCCCACAGCTGCAGTGACTTTTAGGGAAACTCACAAAAGATAATATATCTTCTATGAGTAGATTTCAGGTGACTGGAGGGATAGATTTCTGGACACAGGAAGAAGCCTTTCCATTGATTTCAAGGAATGTTATTGCAGGGTGCAAGTGAAAGAATAATGTGGCCAGTTTTGCACAGAAAGTGCTAAGTGCCTTTCTGACAGAATCTGCTGCTGCTGGTGTTTTCTCATCTCTAAACCTCGGCTGTATTGGCAGGCTTGCTGGGGAATGCTTCTCCCCCTGGGTCAAGGTGAAACAAAACCAAGAAATATTTGCTGTTCCTACTGTGAGAGGTTCAACTTGATACTATTTTTCCTTTTGACAGGAGCTTGGAACCCATTGTATTGAACAAATGCAAATGATGTTAATTTAATTAAGCAAGGCACATAAAATCAGGAAAATTACAGTTCGTGGTCAAGAGCAGTTTTTTATTTATTGGAATTACGTCAATAGCTAACTGAAAAAGATTACATGATTGCTTTTGGTCATGGTTTAACCCCAGTAGGCAGATTAGTCCCACACAGCAGCTCACTCTCTCTCCTTCATCCCACAGTAGGATGGGCAAATCAGGTTTTGGGGATGAGGTTGGGAGGGGAGGGGAATTTGCTGAGCAACCTCTAGCTTGATTTATCAATCTAGTATCTCAGGACTTTAGAGTGCTGCTCTTTACAAAGTAGAAAATAAGTTGTGATACACTGTAAACTGCCTTCTGGCTGTTCTGCTGCCTCAGTTCAACACAAATGCTCACTTGTAGTGACTAAAGTTGTGATCAGGCTTTGCTTAGGCAGCTGTAGAATCCAGGCTAGCATTGTTATGCCATTATTTGCCCTCACGTGTTGATCTGCCATCATGACCATATGCTTTCCCATGTCCTCTGCTGCAGTAGATTAGATGTACAGCAAAAATAAATAAATAAATAAAAATGTTCCAAACCTCAAAACAAATATAGTACAGCTATATTCTCTTTCTGGAATCACAGGACACGCCAGTTTGGTGGTGAGATAGACTTATGATCTTACCAGTAATCCATAACGCATAAAACATGCTGAGGTGTTATATAGCGCTACCAATATTTAAATAATTTATCTGAAATCCTTTCTTTTGCAGTAATGGATGGGCCTAGCCTTTTAAAGCTTGATTTCTTCATAGCTAATCAAAGAGGATATTTAGGCATATTTGTTGACTAACAAATGAGCAGGGAGATGGAAACATTTAGTGTTATATTCTGCAGTTTGTGCCAGTGATCTGCTGCTCCTACAGACTTCTCTGGGTTTCCCTCAATAGACTAAGAGATCAAATCTGCAAAGTAAACAGTCAAGTAAGCACTATGTGGTAGGTTAAGCTAGGCTAGTTGCCAGACACCCACTAAGCTGCTCTCTTTCCCCCTCGTAAACAGGATGGGGTGAAACTAACATGAAAAATCTTGTGGGTTGAGATAAGGACAGGGAGCTTGCTTACTAGTTACCATCGTGGGCAAAACAGACTTGTAGAAAATTAATTTAATTTATTGCCAATGAAAGAGTAAGATAGTGAGAACAAAGACAAAATTAAAACCTTCCTTCTACCCCTCCCTTCTCAACAGGCTCAACTTCCAAACGTTTCTACCTCCTCCACCCAGGTGGCAAAGTGGGATGGGGAATAGGAGTTGTGGTCAGTTCCTAATGTTTCATTTCTGCTGCTGCTTCTTTCTCATGCTCTTCCCCTAGTGCAACATATGGTCCTTCCCATGGAATACAGTCCTTCACAAAGTTCTCCAACATGGGTTCTACCCATGGGCTGTAGTTCTTCAGGAACTGCTACAGCATAGGTCCCTTCCACAAGGTACAGTCATAGGTTTCTCATGGACCGAAAGTCCTGCCAGAAAACTTTCTCTAGCATGGGCTCTTCCCCACAGACCACAGCTCCTGCCAGGAGCCTGCTCCAGTGTGGGCTCTTCATAGGATGCAACTTCTTCAGGGCACATCCACCTGTGCTAATGTGGGGTCCTCCATGGGATGCAGGTGGATATCTGCTCCACTGTGGATCTCCATGGGATACATGGATACAACCTGCTTACCCATGGTCTTCACCATGGACTGCAGAGGAATGTCTCTGGCACCTGGAGCACTTCCTCCTCCTCCTTCATTGACCTTGCTGTCTGCAGGGCTTTTTCTCTCACATTTTCTCACTCCTCTCTCCTAGTTGCTGTTGAGCAGCACTTCTTACCCTTTCTTAATATGTTATCACAGAGGCACTATCAACATCTGTTAATTGGCTCAGCCTTGGCCAGTGGCCAGTCTGTCTTGGAGGCAGCTGGAATTGCCTCTGTCTAATAAGTGGACAGATTCTGATGTTTTCTCACAGAAGCCACCCTGGCAGCCCTTTCCTAGTATCAAAATCTTACCACATGAGCCCAAAAAAGACTTAAAATTTAGGCAATGAGATTGGATTTTACACGATCTTGTAATTATTTTGTTAGTCCTCTGACTTTCGTGCTGCTAAGGGCTCATAGTTTCAAGCTTAACATAATTGCAGGAATTCAGGAGCTGGAGATTTGAGAAAGAATAACAGAAACAACCAAACTATTGCCAGTTGTCATATTGTAAGACATCAGAGTTGACACTGTAATAGTGTGCAATGGAGTGGAGCACAGCACTACTTTTTCAGCAGGACTGGAAAAAGTAGACTGGGAATAAAGGATATAACTATGTCCTGACAAAGACGCTGTCCTGGTCTGTCTGTGCTGACTTCAGCAGCACAAGCAGGTGTGAGTGAGTTTGGAATAATGCATGAGATGAATAAAGGGATGTGGTGAAGAGAAATTACATTTTAAGTTAAACAGCTGCTTTAAATGTTGTTCTTCAGCCATTCATGAAAGTGTAAGATGACACAGGACTGGAATAGTTTTCATTTAGAGCAGGTTTTTTTTGTTTGGTTGTTGGGTTTTTTATTTGTTTTCTTTCTTTGTTTTTTTGAAGGCTGAGATCACAATGTCTGTACTGTCTGTATTCAGTATGAGCAGCATCTTGATTAGTAACCCCTTAGAACCTGAGTGAGTCCACTTCAGAGGAGCAGTGCCTCATGAAGATGAAAGAAAGCCTTAGTGGAATGTGTTAAAAGCCTATGCTGCTGATCTTGTAAATGAGCTTCCTTAACAGGGGTACTGTGGAAACTGAAATGTTTATAAAGTGTAGTGTTTCCACCTGAAAAAATACTAAATATATTTAAAATGTTATTTAAAAACACACACTGAAACACAAGAGAAATTGTCAACAATACTGCAGCTTCATGATAGTTTTGTTTCTTTATATTCTTAGAACATACTGCAGGTAGATTGATGCAGAAGCATCTGTGAAGATTGTAATTGATATGTGATAATCATTCTGAGGGGCTGGGAGGAAAATTCTGGGTTGTTTTCATAGTGCTGCTTTTTGCTTGTGTTTGTTTTCAAGCATGATTTTCATAGATAAGAACATTTTACTTAGGGTGTGGTAGAAATCTGTACATGAAAAGACAATGAACTAAGACTTTACCATGACATATTCTAGTTTACTCATAATGTATTTAAGTATTCAAATATTTTAAGCAGGTATCAGGTACGCAGAAAACATTAAACTTTCTGAGATATGAAAAAATGCAGAGGATTACCGGTGGTTAATTATATGCTTTAAATGAAATACACAAGCATTACGCATGATTCAGAATTTTCAGCTGTGCTTTCAGGCTTGCTTAAGGCAAATGGATGCTTAAACTTTATTAATTGAATGGGAATTAAGTGTCCATATCTCTAAGGGAGCTTTGTAATTTAGGTCTTTATGCCAATTAGATGGGTTAATTTAAGTCTTTATTCAAGTTAGATGTCCATTTGTGGTGGACAATAACATTCTGCTCTTTGATTGAGAGGAAAGTATTTATGAGAAGATGACAGGAAATGGGGTTTCTTTCCTTTGCAAACTCCAAATCGTGTTCTGTTATGGAAGTGTTAGAGCTGGGTAAAGACAGGAATTTTTATGCCTTAAATAAAAGAAAAATCCCACACACAGCTAGAACTTTTGGAAGAGGAAAAATGTTTGCAGGCCCTGCTGTCAACTGCTGTTTTATCTGTACAAAACTCAGTCATGACCATTTGTTGGAATATAGTGTGCTTCACGTGAAAATATTCCAGACATATAGTTCAGTAACATGTGCAAGTGCACATTTGGGAAATTAAAGCTAGGCACTTAAAGCTTTTTAATGTTTGAAATGTTAACTTCAGTTCAGCATCAGTCCTGCTTTTCACAGAATCACTGCATTGCATTTTTCACTGCAGCATTCTGATTTCCTCAGGAATAATATTGTCTGCTATTCAGGCTAATCTGACAATGCAGAGAGGTAACTACTGTGTGAGCAGAGGGTAGGTTTCAGCTCTAGGTTGCTCTCTTTCTCCCTGTTCTTTCTACTGTTATCCTTTCTGTCTTGGTTTTACATGCTTTCTTGTAAACCCCTGTGGCATGCTTTCAGAAAAAGACCTGTTAAAGTAATCTTTTCAAGATTATGAAGAGTTCTTCCAAAGCAGGAAAAGCGGTCACCACAGACTGAAGAAAATGTGTCCTATAAAGCAACAAGTGTTGCCCTTTCAGTGGTTTTATTCACCTATATCTCTTCCTCTTTGTTTTTTTGAAAATCATCATCAATACTTTTTCTATTTTTTGACAACAAAACATCTCAGCCTCCTTATTTTAAATTAAAGCTATCAACCTTTGCCCCATGTCCTCCTTATTTGGATTTGCATAGTCTTTCCTTCCCTTGTATGCTTTTGCTTTCTCTGCTTGTGTTTCTGAAACCTGCATGCCTACAATAAACAAGTGCTCTTGTTACTTATGGTGCCAATCATTATTATTGCTTTCATTTTTTTCTCTAAGGATTAGTATAGGGTTAAAGTGAGAGCAAGCATCACTAGGAACTCAAAGATCTTTTCCCTGTATTATTTATGGGTGGATATAAATAATATTTGTTACACTGATGATTCTTTGAAAAAGACATTCTTCTTCCTTTGAATTAATTAGCTAATGCAGAGCTGAAGGTTGTCCAGCAGACACACAAAAAGATATACCATCCTTGAAATTAAAGAGCTGTGGGAGGAGGTAAACTGAAATTTGTTTACAATGAGTAATCTCTCTTATTTTAATACATCAACTGTGAAGCTGTTAATTTCTTTGGAAAAATAGCTGAGGTCATTTAAAAGTTAGCAATTAATTTCTTTCTTTATAATTGATAAATTGCTGGCTACGTATTGCTAACCAAATAACATTTTAAATTATTTATTTCCAATCTTTCTGTTCAGATTTATTTAAATTCCCTATTGCAAGCTATGGAGCACCTGTGCTATCTGTTTGCATGCTTACCTCAAAAAAAAAAAAAGCCAGCTGTTGCATTGTTACATGAAGATACTCAAGCAGTGAAAAAGTTGTATATACAGTTACACTGGATATTGCTGTTAACCTGAGGCACTTGTCACCATTTTGATGGATCATATGGCTGAATTGTTCACAGTTTGTAGCAGAAGTTTTAGAGAATCCAATTTTGCATCCAAGTGTCCAAGACTCTATTTATAAGGATGGTAAGGGAGAGCTTATGCTTTTAACTGCTTTGAGATTTATTTTCAGCCAGCCCATGGTTGTTGGTTCTGTCATCAGCAGAATCTTTCCTGTTCATGTGTGGCATGAGAAATACCTAAAGTCTCTCAAAGGAAGTAAAAAACCTCCCTGCAATACTTGTAAGATTTGGATCAAGCCCTGAGAGTCTCCAGAACAGATACATGTCTTTGACCTTTTTTGACAGGGTTCTTGGTAGTCCCTGCCTGGAGCACAATGGCAGATTTTATGTCCTGTGAAGCTGCAGGATGCTCCTAGTTTTCTGAAGCAGGGAAACCAGTAAGGGAGTGAGAAACATGAGAATATTTGTTGGCATCATTTAAGAGCAGTGAATAAAAAGGCCAGAGTAATTTAGTAGTTTCTCTGTCAATATCTACTTGGATGGTGAAAAGCAAGAGGGAGGACTGGAAAGCCAATAGTATTTTATTACAATAGATAGTGAATGTTCATGTTATTATTTTCCAAAAGGTAAGGCTTTCTAGTATAGTTGGTCATGAATAATGTAAATATCAGAAGGGGAAATGAACGGTATGCCTGAAAAGCAGTGGGTCTGGAGGCTACTCCTGCACTGGCTACAAATGCATAGCCCCTTCCTTCAGAAGTATTCTAAAAGGCATGAACCAACACTTTTATATTGCTGACAGGACTTATTTGCACCCTTATATCTGTGTTTACATAATGTGACATTTCAATCTGCAAGCAATTCATGGAAGTATATGACCTTTTTTAATAAGCTTTTTACTCTCTTGTTCCTCGTTGTCCTGCCAACGGAGGCAAAACAATGGGAAATAGTGTGCAAGATCATCTCTAATGCAATTTCTCCCTTAAGAAAAAGAGAAAGGAGCCAGGGAGTACTCTGAAGACTTTGCTGGGACTACTGAAGGACTGTAGTGCTTAGATGGTGCTGTTGTGATGGGTAATAGTGTAAAGCTCAAAGACAGATACACAAGATAAGTCCTTTAAGAGTATGTTCTTTAATCATCAGCTTCTTATCATCATCATATTATGACTCACCAGCAGTCTTCCTGAAAGGTCTTTATGTTGGGTATTGTGGTAATATGCATATCAAAAACCAGAAATGAATTTTTATAGCTAATTTAGAAGACTGGTTACTTTGCAGAACCTTTGGATATTCAGTTTCAACACCTCCTTGATAAGGGAGAGCTCACTCGCTTCTTAACGAAAAACATGGCAAAACTTAATAAAAAGAATAGAAGGTCTTTGGGGAACGAAACCTCAGAGAGGAAAAGAAAAAAAAAAAAGGTAAAATAAATAGACACTGCACCTTGATTTATGTGCAAAAAGGATTGTCAGGAAATAAGTGATCATTTGGATAGAGCCTTGGCACTGATGGGTTTATATAGAACAGGCCATTGTGAAGGTTTATTTTCTTACATTTTCTTCTTGCATATAGTTCAGTTTTCATTGTAAAATGAATATTCCTTATGCATATTCATATTTCTGAGATATTTGAAATACCTCAGAAACCAAGATAAAAAATCAATAACACATTAAAAAAATGTTCAATATAAAACGTTTAAATAAAACACCTGTCAACAAAGACAAATGTTAACTGATAGTTATCATAATAAAGGTAAAACTTTCTGGTTTAATAGTACTTTCCAAATCAGTTTGTGTAATGTATTCCTGTTGATCAAACTCTGGCTTTACCATGGGGATTTTTTGAATTCAGAAATAGCACTACAAAGGTGGATAAACATAGCTTTTCTTGAAATCTCTTTTGTATTTGAATAAGAAGATTTTCATTTTCCTGTGCACTGTAATCTCTAAAGAAGAATAGATTTAAGTATATGGCGAGAATGACCAGGTTTAATGAGATCATTATATTTCTTCTGACATTGTATCCAAATGGAAAACATTTTGCCACTGTGACTCATCACGATGCACACACTTTCCTAAACTGTCTTCAGACTTGACAACAAAACTATCAAAAAAAGCCTATCTACCATTTAGACATTTAAATAAACAGGTACATTTTCAAAAGTGCTGAGTATTCTCTGGTGAAATTCATTCATGTGCTTAAATAGGCAGATGGATTTTTAAGAGCCTAGTGCCTGCAGCCCCTATAGAAAATGACAGAAAATGACTGTTTCAGCAAGGCATTTTGAGAACCTCTCACCTTCATTTTGCTGGCTAAGTAAGAGTTGAACTCCTTTGGAGATATGTCCAATGTGAATATTGAACACTTTGGATAATTTGACTCTGTTCAAAGCTCTACTTAATTTGCGGGAAACTGGATCAGGTGTGGGGTTTTCTGTTTGTTTGTTTGTTTGTTTCTGTCAAACTTTAAAAATAGCTCTCAAACATAGGTGGGTGTTTTCTGTATTGGTATTTAATGCATGAGTAGCGGTAGACAGGATTGGGGGGCCTTGTTAAGCACATTAGTATTTAAACCATTGTCAGCAAAGGACACTAATTCTCAAATTTGCATGTAAATCTATGTTATCAATCGTTACAGAGTTTGTGTGAAGCAGTGAGCAGCTGCACTTCCAGATGGAATTAGTAGGCTACAAACATGCTGAATGTTTTGTGTTGATGGTGAGATATAAAAGCCTGGTGGTGGTGACTGCTGTCTCAGAAAAAACATCCCTCCTCAGGAGGCTTTGAGGGTTCATTTTCAAGGGTAAATATTCTGCTCCGCAGAGACATCATTTTGCCATGGCAAAGCATCTATGCACTCCAGTAAGCAGATTTTCCAAATTATGTCTTTACTACATGCCTATCCCATTAGCACAGTCACCTTGTCGTTCATGTCCCTGTAATGATCTCTTCTGAAACATTTACACCCTGTGTTTGGCTGGCTGGGTACTGCTTACTCAGTGGCAAGATTATTGATTGCAGGTGCGTATTAAGAAAGTAGGAAGCAATAAGCTATGAGAGATGTTGATAATTCAAAAGGTGAAGCTGGCAATTATATAGAGATCAAGGGGATTATTATATACAGGGCCTGGGTAAATATGACTGATTGATGTGACACTGGTGTGACGACTGTTTGAAATAAAATGTATCATTATTGATTTTTTGTTGGTTTTTTGAATTGCATTTTAAGTCTACATCTTTTTAATGCGAACAGCCTATTCTACACTAGAGCTAAAATATGCTACTGTAACTTACTGATTTATGAATACATACCTCTGTTAAGGTATTTTCATTTCTTGGTACAGACTTTTTTCTTATTTTTCATTCTGCTGCTGTTATTTGAGACTCAAATCATGTACCTGATTTTGAATTCTGCCTTTTCCTCTATTGCTGCTATTACTTTGCCTTTAAGTTTTCTTCTAATGATAAAAAGACAATGAAGAATGTTCAAATTAATAAATTAAAAAAAAAAAAAGAGACATATTTTGGTCCCTTTCTTGTTTGGCTTTTAGGTCTCCCATGAACTGAGCCTTATTTGAAATTAAAAAATAAAAAATACAAACAAAAGAATTTATCAAAGCCGGTTACTTTAACATTTAATAATTTTGTTTCAAGTTGACTTCTGATAGTTGTTTGAGCTTTCATCAGAGTTTACCTGCAAATATTAAGCGTGTGGCTTTATTTTAGATCCTTTTTTTCTGCTATGAATAGTGCTGTTCTGTGATCTCAAGAATCTATCTAAAGAAGAGAGCAGAAAAAAGTAGTTAATAACAAGGCCCCAAATGTGGCAACTAGCTGTGTTTGATTTAAGGAGCTCTGTTAAGTCTAGGATTCAGGTTTAAAACTAATCATTTTTAATTAAATTGAAACTTTCAGATCAGCTGCTTAGCACGGGCAACAGAAAGAAAGTATCTTATATACAGATTATTCTGTTTAATGGTTGTGATGCATGGACCAGTAAGACTTTGTGCATGCAAGGGCACTGAAACTGGTATAAGTATAGTAGTTTAATATGAGTGAAGAACTAGCACTTTTTAAACTGGAATCTGTATAAAGAGATTAAAGCCTTGAGAATGAGCTGAAATTCACTTGTGGAATAACTTTACAGTGATGATAAAACTCCCACTTCCCAGAGTATTCCTTTTCTGTAGAATTTGCAGAAGGCTTGGATAAAGAATGTTTCTGGAGCACACAAGTTAATCCTTCTATCCAATGCCACTGCTATGTCAGCAGAGATAAGTCCCAATTTTGCACAAATTAATTAATGGAAGGGAAGCCCATGCTTCTATTAGTACATGCAGAAGTATCGTTTCATTCTGTGTATACAGCATCTCATTCAAAAATCGTGGTTATACAGCTCACATGCTGGTATGGCTACAGTGGTCCTTTGAAGTTGATCTCTGCCTGTTAGAGGACCTCCACTGGACTGTAGGTCAATTGCTCAAGATTAAGAAATTCTAAAAGCACTTCTAAGTGCATTTTGGAGCCTTCTGATTAAAGAAGAAATCACCCTGTCCACTAAATATTTCTTTTGTCTTCTGTAGTTCTCATCAGTTTCCCCAGATACTGAGCTTTTAGAGGTTCAATACAGGCAGTACTTGATCTTGCCCTTAAAGTGTCATGAAAGTATAATTTAGTGCTTTTTATGTCTAGAAAAAGCCACTTTGTGTACTCTGTTTTCTTGAGAAGCAGACAGTACTTTATAACATTTATTGAACTCTAATACTGTGACATTCTTCCGTCTTGAAGCTCTGTCATAGAAAATATTTTAGAATTTGTTGGAATATTATTTCTTTTAGCAGCATAGGTTTTCATTAGTTATGCAGACGGGCTCAAGGTTCTCAGCAATCTGCTTTATAAAGAAGGAAGAGATACGAAGACAGTTTTGGTCATGGTTCACCCGTTTCTGTTGAACCTCTCTGAGATGTGTTTCCTTGTACAGGGAACAGTACACAGTCTTGTGTCACCACCTTGGCTTGCTCTAGGTCACTAGTGAAGGGTTTTGATTCCATACAACGTGCTTATCCAAAAGCCCACAAGAAGAATACTTTTCACCTCACCATCATTTATTGTTCTTGTCTTCTGGTCCAATTACTTCTAGTAACTACAGAGTAGCTCTATGAAGCTTATATTATTCCCTATTTAAGCATGGGAATTCCCTGCAATAAGTTTTGGGAAGTAAAAACATTTCATTTCCTACTTGTAGAATGTCTTCTTATGCCAAATTCTAGCCATCACCCTTCATCCTTCAGCTCCTGCCTTGTATCATTAGGCTCCAAACACTACTTAAAGCTTCAGACAGGATTTCCCCAGAAACTTGTGGGTACTAGAGATAGTGTGTTAGCAGACTGGAACATGGGGGAAGTCTGTTTGCTTTATGAATTTGAAGCTCCACAGTAAATTGAATGCTGCTCTACAAGGCATACTTTTATCTAGAAGTAAGATGAGCTGTTTTATCAGACAGAGATTGGCTTTTCTACTCTTCTTTAAAAAAAAAATTAAAAAATCAAAATCTAGACTCTGTTTCTAGACTATCATCTGGACTATTTTGTTTTATATTTTAGTATAATCTCAAGGGCATCAATTAAGACAATGTGTTACTCAGACTATTATAGAAAATAGATGCTTAGTGTTGAAATCATAGGAGATTTTTTTTCATATTTTGGTGAGAATTTGGCTTTCAATCAAGCTGTCTATCCCAGCAACTACATCTTTTTACTGGCAGACAGACACATGATTTTTTTTCTACCCATATTTTGAGTATGAATCTAGAAGCAGTGTAACCTGCTTTCAGAAAAGTTATTTGACCAGTTTACTAGGTGGAACACTAGCTGTCTGCACGGCTTCTGACTGGAATTAGCAAGTCGTTGGCCTGCTTGAGGTTCAGTAAGAAGTTCTCATTTTGCTTCAAAATGCTCTGTCATTGCTAAAGTCATATAAATAAAAGATGGCTGGTATTTTCTCCAGTAAAAATAAAAAAAAAATAAATTAAAAAGTCCTCAGGAATTAAAATATTTATGCGAAAGTATAACTCTGATAAGTATGCCAGTAGCGATAATCCTCTCTTTGATTCTTGACTCCAAAGTAGTATTTCTGGTTGGAGGTAGATGGGAACTAGGGGTCTGGTAGTTTAAACACTTCGCTGGATTTGGAGAAACTCCTACTTAGATCATGGGTTTTTTTTCTCTTTCTACTCCAGATTACAGACTTGGATCTCAAGGGATAGTCTTATTTATGTAACATTACAAAGAATCAAACTACCACTGTCTTTAGAACTGTTTAACTACTCTGTAGTAGCCACACTCACGGAGTCTGTCATTAGAGGTAAACTGCTTTTTATTCATTCTGATACAGTGGTATGCTTGAAAGTAGCTACCAAGCATAGCTAGCATACAATAAGTGGAGAATTGACCTTAATTGGTGTTAAAAGGTTTGGTGGTGGTATTGTCATTGTTCCACCTCCTAGTAGTTCTCTGTCTTTCTCTCTGTTGTGGAGATGAGGGAAATGTGTACTGAGTTTGAAGTTTTCAGAACGGAAACTTTGAAAGCTTTGAGATGAGAAACAGCCACTGCACAGGAGGAAAAGAGAATGATAGGTTTGATTTGCTTCAGGAGAGCATGTCAGATGTGTAAAACTTTATGAAGGCAGCAGCTTTTTTCAAGAAAACTGTTTTAGAAAACTGTTAGGAAGTGTAACTATGACCATGTTACCAGTGTCTACCCTTGTCTTCCAACCCCAGTGCGAACAGCAAGAGGGATGTTGCATCAGAAGACAAAGCAAACTGGCTTACTAGTCAGCTTCGAGTTTGAACTGCAACTTTATTTGGCAATGTGTCTTGTGTGTGATATTTTCAGGATGTCTTGAAAATCCCTAAAATTCTTAAGGATCAAGGGTGAATAGTCAAGTGAGTTTATTGTTTATGGGATTGGCTATATTTTGTGCCTCTAATATCACTGCAAATAATTGAAATGTAGCTGCTTCCATTCCAAGATGGTTCAGTGGTGAACCAAAATGTGCTTCAACCAAATTTTTATAACTATAACTCAGTGAAAATATTTCTTACTCCAAACAGACCTATAACCTAGGTGTCCTGGTTCCCCAGGCACAGACTCATGGGCCAGCCCCGAGTCAGCTGACAGTTCCAATGAAGGCAGCTGACTCACAAGTGTATCCCATACTATTTCATCATGCTCATTATAAAAGGAGGGAGCTCAGTGAGGGTGGGGTTCCTCCTCTCCCTGAGGCTCCTTGCTTGATGGTCTTCTCTTCCTGCTGTCAGCATCAAGAACTAGGCTGAGTAGAACCCTTTATACTTTATGCTGACCGTTATTCCAGTTTTGTTATTCTATTAAATCTGTTTATACTTCAACTCACAGGCCTTTTTTCCCTGATTCTCCTTCCCAGCTGGGGAGGGAGCCTTGGGTGAGATACTAGCTGCTACAGTTTAGCCCTGAGTGCTGGCTAACCATAGACACTAGGTCAGCCATGAAGATTGAGGAGGTAAGTTTTTGCAACAGAAACTGCAGAATTTAGCCAATGTTTTGAAAGAAAGTCAGGCAAAACTTTTCTGTTCTTGTCTCCTGGCATTTAACAGGATTCCTTGACTTGTAATGGGAATAAGCAGTAGGAAATTATAAGATTAACACCCCAAACTCTAAAAAAATCTTTTATTTCCTTTTAAGTGTATGGATTGGGATTGGGACAGCCAGTCTGGAACATACTAATGTGACTAAGAAAGCCTGTTCTTAACAACTCCACTCTCCTATAACTTTGAAATTGCAGGTGGGAGGAATAAAAACCTCTGGTTAGATGCCCAGCACACTTAGCATGCATCAGTTGTCTTTATAACCACTGAGGTCCCTTCTAATCCCTAGCATTCTGTGATTCTGTGCGATTCAGCAAAATCCTTAAATGTTGTTCATTGGTGGTTCTCATAGTTTTGGAGGAATTGAGGAAATTGAACTGTGTAGTATCTACAGTTGGCTGATCTGGGTTTGGCTCCAGCTGAAGCTGAAATCTGTTTGCCCCATGAGATTGAAGGATGAATCTGAGAGGAGGTGTTGCTCTCTTTTTGATATTCATGTTAATTTGTGAGGAATGAACTCCTGAAGGTCTGGTTGCTTTGTTCAAATCTCCAAGCTCTGCTATCTTGTGCTTCAGCTGTTCTGTGTCCTCCCAACACTTGCTGTTTACAGGGTGTTATGGGTGGTGAGAGGGCTGCAGTCTATCTGTGCCAGAGCCCTGAGTGGGTTGCTGTGGAGAGAGGAGTTCAATGTAGTGTGGTGTTATGTGCAGAATCTTGCCTCCTTTGGTAAGCAGCAGTTGTCTCTCCTGTCCCTGATTCCAAGGAGGAACACACCTGGCCCCTCACCTGAGGCCTGGCAAAACTTAATTCTGTCTGCATTGCAGAGAATTTAGTTTCTTACTGTGCAATGGAAATTTCCCCTTGCAATTCAAGAGACTTCTGAAATCTTCTTTGTTTCACATAACCTGTGCTGGCTTATATCTAGATCCACCTCTTTACATTTCTTCTGTAGAAGGAAAGTTAATGGGGGTGTTTGGAATAAAGAGTTCTTCTCACCTCCTCCTTCACACCCCTGTGATCTTCACCAACATGTTCCTGGCTCTGTGACATGTCTTACCAGGACCCTGGAGATTTGCTTGGATGCTCAAAATGAGAGTAACAAATCCTATTGTAGTATTTACACCTCTTGCTGATTATAGTTAGGGTATGGATTTTACAGTAATATTATGCTGAAAGATTTACTGAGCCCAAACCAAAGACTTGTGCTCCCTTTTCAAATCTACATCGACATTTTCCTCCTCAGGAACAACTGGTCTATATGGTGAAGGCAGTGATTAAAGATACAAGGTGTTTTCTGGAAAAGCTGAAAGGCCTATGAATCAGTGAACACCTTCCCTCCCTCAGCCCTGCAGGAACAGATGGACTGGAGGATACAAGTTATCAGTAATTTATGAATGGCTGGGACAGTGCTTCACTTAAATAAAACAACACACAGCATGAAATACATGGTTTGAGCCTTGTTCCCAGGCCTCCACTACTGAATTCTTCCATGGAGTATGTAAAGGAGTCGCTTCTGAGACTCTTGTTTCGTAATATATTTAAATGCTATAAATGCCATTGCTGTGAATCGCCAGTGGATAGGACTAAAGAAATTAGTCTCTTACACGTGATCTCCAAAGCAATTTCAGTATGTTGGAGGAGTATATCATGTAGTACTCTTTGGAATGCTATAGCTTGGCAATTTCAGGGAATTGTTTGGATTTTTATTATTGACTTTGACCAAAGCTAGTTTGGTATATGCTCTTGCTTCTGATTGTTTTCACCTGGATACAGCAAAATACATACTTTTGTGCTTTATTCAGACATTTCAGTATCTAACTTGTTGCAATATATTCATTTAAGTGCTGCAATTTAATAGATTTCTACTTACTTTCCTGGCCTGAAGTTTTCTCTGCTGTTACCTTATTTCATATTTACCCTGCCTAGTTTTTTAATTATAATTGTGTGGTATAAAAATGAAATTGAATCTAAGAAATAATTTTGTATTTTGTGGTATTTGTACTTAATTACTTTTAGAAAGATTGACTTTCCAGAATTTTTTTTTTACTGAGTTACTTTCTGCTATGTGTAGCTTGCTCAAGAGTAGCTTGCTCAAGCTTGCTCATTGACATATCGCTACATAAATAAATATTGAGAGATAATTGTCAAAATTTTGTAGATAGACTGATGGAGTACGGTAAAGTAAACTCAGTAAACTTGTGTTCTAATAACTGCCATTGAACTGCATTGCATCTTTGGGAAGGTGACTTAGATGTCTAAGTAGTATTGTCTCACGGGCAGCTAATGCTCCAAAGCTAACTCCTATCTTTTTTGTGTGTTACTTTTTCCCCGAAATAATTCTTCCAGAAACAGTATAGAAGTGTGAAGTATCACTGAGATACAGTGTGCAAGTTGGAGACTTGTGCTAACTAGGATTTGAGACTTGTGATGAGAAAGTGTCTGCCTCCTTCAAGGCTGTCTGGAAAACTTTGCTGTTCTTAGCTGCGTGTGCACAGGATGAGGCCCATAACCCTCTGCAAGCTTTTGTAGTAATTGTTGCATATCAGCTGGAGTTTTAGCTTTTCAGATGCAGGTCAGTTGCTGCAGCTTTGAAACTTTTATCTGTGTGGTTTGTGGGCTCACTGGTGCTGGCTGTATCATTATACTGCTTGGTCCTCTGCTGCAGTTTATTGCATGTTATTCTGGTACTAGTTACTAGCTCTTATTGTGTGAACTAACAAGTGGAAGAGTTTAACAAGTATTAAAAGTCCCCATTTCCTTAGAAGCTAGTGAAATTAAATGCTAGAAACCACTCGTTCTCATTTCTGTTACCCAGCAGAATTAGAAATTTGTTTCTAATAAGCAACATAAAAGTCACTTAATTATTTACAGTTGCTGAAGAGGCAATGGTTATAGTTGTGCAATGCTTAAAGAAGTGGGCAGCATTTTACTAAGACCCATTTATCATGTTGTTACTGCATGCAACCAGTCACACTCTGGATCATTTCTGGGCCAAATGCATCTTTGAGATGCACAGAATGAAGCACACTCACACATTATTTACCCATGCATATTTAAGAAAACCTCAAAACTCAGTTGTACAAAAAGAAGGTTATATAAAAAGTTGAGACTGCAGTTGCATGTTCACCTTAATCTACAGAAATACAGGCTCTTACTGAATGAGGTGGTCCCCCACTGATTGGCCTCGTTTCCTCTCTTATCTTCCTTATCAGGTTTGTGCATCTCTATAGCAGCCTCAAGGACAGATCTTATTGGAAACTCATTTGTCATAGTTTATGTTGTGGACAAATTAATGCAAGTATGAAGAAGGTCCGAAGGGAGATATAGGCAATCCTTTCTGATGGCAGCCTGCTCTTTACTCCAGGGTATGTGACTGTAGAACTACCTCTTCAGTGACCTGACACCAGTATCATATTTGAAAAATTAAGTTATTGTTGAATGACTGTTGTTTTTTGGAGCTTCCCATTTTAGCTACTTCAGTTGCAAAACCTAAAAAAATTCACATTGAACATTAATTTCATTATAATTTTTAAAATTTTGGAGGGTAGTTTTTTCACCTAGTCTCCTCCTGCTGAACTTGCCTTCAACAATACATACTTTCAAAAATTGAAATCTCTAGAGGATGTAGCTTTGAATTTAGAAACAAACATAATAAAGTGACAGATGAGTGACATTCAGGTGGGGCTGGGGGTGGAGGTGAAAGAGAGGCAAAAAATAAGTTAAGGGACAAGATTGTCTAACTGTTTTTTTTGTCAAGGAGCAGTGTTAAAGGGTTATGATCTTCACTAATTTACATCTGGGCATATTCTTTGGGACATTACAATGGATATGCAGGCATGTAAATTATGCTGCTCGCATGTTCTTTTCCCTTGAACATATCTGTTTTTCTGAGGTGAAACAATGCAGTGTTCTGCATTATACCACATGATGTACCAGTTAACTAGGAGATGTTTGCTTATGCATGTATCTTTGCCCTGCATAGAACAGATCTGCTTGTGTAAGAACCAAAACAGAGAGGAATTTGGTTGATGTCAAGATGAATTCTAGGAACCTGTGGATTTTGGTGCCCTTAGATGCATCAAATATATATAAAACATATTTTTAAATTGTTAACTCTTACTTTTATCTGCCATCAGATAGCATGTACAGCCCCTGAATGTTCTTCCTTATTTCAAGTACTTTTAACTAACTCACTTAATTTTGTATTACCTTTATGTTCCTTCAGCTCATTGCTTATGCCGTTTCCAGATCTTAAATGACTATACTAAGTAACATCAGACCTAGTACAAAACATGGAAAGGCATCCATTTTTTGAGAAGGAGAAAGAGAGAAAGTCCACTGCTGTAGCTTGTATTTGTCAATTCATGACTACCCACTCTGTTGGAAAGCATGAAATAGTCTCAATTCCTAGAGTTTGTAAAACAAAAAAAACCAAAACAAAACCAACAAAGAGGTCAGTGCTAGAGGGTGGATTTTCTTTGTGCTCTGCAGAAGCACAAACAGCCTGAAGATTTTTTTGAAAGCAGAATACTAGGTATTCAGGTGTTCCTGCTGTCTGGGGAAATGCTTTCATATATCTTTTATTCAGAATTATTTTTCTGGTAGTTTCCACTCTTAACATTTGCCTAATGAACAAGGTTTTCACCTCCAGTGTGGTTCATGATAATGGTGGAAGGAGGCAGGGATAATGGCATGAAAAATTTATGCAGTTGTATGACTTATTCTGCATAAAACTAATATTCTGAGAGACTGTGAGCTACATAAAACATTACAGTCACCTCACTCACTTTGCAGCTTTTTGTATGCAGGGTCTATTCCTCTTATCACCAAAAAAAAAAAGATTGTTATTTGGATAGGGTTGTCATTTTCTTATTTTTAGCCAAATCCAGACTGAGCCCCACAAGCCTGAGGCCTAATCAATATCACACTAACTGCTCCATTAATCCTCTTTTGCTGCTATTTCTCTCTCATCTTTCCAGGAGACTGTTGTTACCTCAGAGCAGATAATTGATTTTTCTAGGAAATAAATGCAGCAGCTTATCAGTGATATTTCCCACATACCCCTGTACTGCAGGTGCCTATCAGGGTCAGACAGATCAAAAGCTGCTCTCTGATCATTCTAAAGCAGTGATTGTATGTTTAGCCTAATGCAAAAAGCTCATGTAACCGTCAAATAACCCTAACTGGCCTTTCCACCTCAGATACGAAGTACTCAGATACTGGCAAGGAATTTTGCACAAATTATCTCACACATGAAGGGCCTAATTAAAAAAAAAAAAAAGTAGATAAAGAAATTTGGGGCTGGAATTGTTATTGGACATAAGGTTTTTAATTCAGGGTCTCATTGTATTCTTTCCAATTTGTAAGCTTGGGTAAATGGCAGTACGTGGGGATAGTACTAGGGACAACAGCAGGAGATTTAAACACTGTCATTCCAGACGCAGTTCAGTAAAGCCATCCAGTTTTCCAAAAGTAATTCCAAAACTAAATGCCAAATCAGTTCACCCATGGACCATCCTGCTTACACCAACAGAGTGAGTGGGTGGCATATCCAGTGAAATCTGTTAAAACTTCAACCCTTGGATTCACCCATATGATCTATTTAATTCAAGGTCCAAACACACGTTGGGCGCCAAATAAACTGTCTATGTTTAGCCTGTACCCGGGGCTAAAATGTACAGTTCTTCTACCACCCAATGACCCCTCTCCAGCTGAGAATGGGAATTGGGGAAAAAAGGGGAGAAGCTCCATGGGTTGAAATAGAAACAGATTTAATGAAATAACAAATTTAATACCATCGCCAACATAACATATGCGAGGTTCTACTCAGCCTGGTTCTTGAGGTCTGGAGCAGAAGGCCAAGAGGAAGGAGCCCCAGTAAAAGGAACTCCACCTTCTGTGAACTCCCTCCTTTTATAATGAGCATGATTAGGTGGTATGGGATACACCTGTGAGTCAGCTGCCTTGATTGGATCTCCCAGCTGACTCAGGGCTACTCATGGCCTGCCTGCATGGCTGGCCCATGGGTCTGTGCCTGGGGAATCAGGATAGATCTCTCAACATTCCCCCCCTCTTTGGGTGAGTGAGTACTTCTTCTGGATATCCTTGAGAGAGCCTTGCCTCCTTTGGGTGAGTGATTCTATTTTCTGGGTACCCTTGAGTAAGAGTTTTTTCTGCTTTTGTGAGAGTGTGCACATTTTGAGTCATCCTTCTAAAGTACTATTTGCAAATCTTAGGAATTCTTAATTGAAGTTGTGTAGTATTAAATTCCCATCTGACATCTTTAACTTTTGGTTTACTTTGGTTTGTTGGAATGCTAAGTAATTTCGGTTAGAATAAATCTTCATTCTGAATAGCTGCTCTGTCTGTTTTGTGAGTGCCTCTGCCTAGCATCTGGGCTTGGGGTTTGCTTGGGTTTGTCAGCGTGGTTTGAGTGACTGCTCTGCAGGTTTTGTGGGTGCCTTTGTGTCAACTTCTAGTCCTACACACTGCAGTGCAGTCAGCAGCACATTGTTAAGTCAATATGTTGTTAAATCATTGCCTGATAAGGTGCTGGATTGTTTCCGATCTCTAAGAAGTTTCTAATGAGTGAGGTTGCTATCAGAAAAGGAAAATGGAATCTGTGAATAATATATGCACAGTGGTGGATCAGAAATATCCTTACAACTGCTTTTCTCTAAGGTGAAGAGATGGTTTGTGTTCTACTGAGATACTGCTTTGAAAAGACATGGTCATTCTTCATAGTGCGCCCAGCTACCTCACCCTCAAGAAGACATTATTCTTCAGCGGCCTTCCAAGGCCAGAGTGAATGGAAGTCACTCAATAGGATGGACTAGTCGTGCATGGTTTTCTAAAAGCATCTGTCAGCTTGATAGTCACAAGGCTGATTCATATCTTTTGTACTCTCCTTTGTGAATGGTGACGGTGTTGCTGTTTACGGTATGAACAAGAGGTAACTCTGAGATCCATTTCATTGCAGCTTGTGTTGTAAATCATTTATACTTCTCTATTAATCTCTATAACAGAACACATATAGTGTTCCTTTAGTGAACATGTTAGTCAGCAAATTCTTCCATCAATTATCAAATTATTCAATGGATTTTTAGTGTATACTCAGCTTTAAGGATAATTAAACCACCAAAGATATTAATTTAAAAGAAACTGCAGGCAGAGTTCTGCCAGTGCATTCTGAGAAGCAATAAACAATGCAATTGAGATTGAAATATATGTTTTTTAAATATTAAATCTTTTTAGTTCTTTGTAAAATAAAAATGCCTTTGGTGGAAAAAATGAAAAATTCTGTCTTGTCCCAAATTGAAACACAGAAGAATCTAAACAGTTGAAAGTATAACATTTTTACAATTAATTGAAGCTTTCTGTAATTCATCAACATCCAGGAATGATGTATTTTAAAATATCTTTGAAGTTTCATTTCATAGTAAATTTTTTGATTTAAGTTTGACATTTAATATTATCATTAAAACTAAAAAAAGTTTCACTTTAAAATTTCAGTTGTCCTTGAGCCTTCTGTTTTAATTCTCTCATAAGAAATCTTTGCTTCAGGATGCGGGAGAGAAACAGGACAAAACCTCATTTTTCAGCATTTTTAGAAAGTTTGAAGTGATCATGACCTTCATTTAAAATACATAAGATAAATTATTCTACCTCAAGATAACTTGCTTTCGAGAATCTTGTTAGATTCTACCCACTTCTTTTTAAATAGATCTTTGGACAACTGGTCATACTTTTTTTCATGCAGTTCATTTAGAACAAGTAAAGTAACTCAGTAACAGGCAACTGAATCTAACCAGACATGGTTTATTTTGTGGAACTTGAGGAAGCTTCTGGATTGCACATCAATTCAACAGTTACTTTGTCTCACACTCAGAAAGAATTTTTCTTCTTTTATCTTGTCACTCACGAGTGTTGAGGATGTAGAAGTCTTATGACTGTAAGACAGAACCCCTCTTCACTGCTTAGAATCATAGAATAGTAGAATAATCATGGTTGGAAGGGACCTCCAAGGTCATCAAGCCCAACCTTTATCCCTTCATATTCCTAACCATTAGACCACTAGACCATGGCCTCAAGTGCCTCATCACCCCCAGGGACAGTGACTCCACCACCTCCCTGGGCAGCCAATTAAAAATTGGCCTCACTTCAACTTCAATTTTCTAGCAAAACTTTCAAAGGTTAGGTCTTGCTGGAAAATAATAGCCTCCTGTGAAAACATGGAAATTGATAGTAATTCCTTAGGGAACAATGCTGTAAGACTTTAGAATATTTAATTATTAAAGCTTTTTTAATGTTTTGAAGCAGTAGCAGATTACCAGACAGATTATTGTGAATATTTCACTGAGCATTTTGGAGTAGGATTTTCAACCTGACATTGGCTAAATTCACTTTTCTTTTGAGTGGAAGGTAGAAATCACAGTGCTATCAGTTGCAAGTAGAGTGAGGCCAGCACTGAGCCATTCTGAGCAGCTGATACTCTCTCTCATGCTCTTTACACAGCAGGTGTGGGATAAATGGTTTGCTATTTCCCACTTTCCTTTCATCTTCCTGATATTTATTTCAATTTAAATATGTTTGCATGCATCAGTGTTGAGAACAGGCACTTTTACAACTTTACAAGATATAAATGGACCATATGAGAATTAATTAACACAAAGTTTTCTTTCTGCCCTCCTCCCCCACCCCCACCAGTTTGATTCATATTTGGATCTTGTAAGCAGCAGGACCAAAGTTACCAATCTGTCAAGAGGAAAATATATAGCCTAATCATAAATTGTAGGGTAGAGCTCAAGGTAACCAACACTGAAACATGGCTTATGATACTATATTTTAGAAGTTGTTTTTTTTTTTTTTTCTAGAATAAAGAAGTATTAAGAACTTTAGTCCTTTGAAGTTTTGTTTCATTAAATGATTCTTAGCAATAAAATAAATTGAATGTTTGTCATACTAAATGCATGTGTGTGAATTCAGTGTATGGATTTCATATCCTTACATTAGTCTGAGATTGTTCTGATCCTAGAACTTTCACTATGGACTAACATAAAAAAAAAAAAACAAAATGAAACTGCCACAAAGAATTAGACTGGGGTTTAGTGAGCGTAACAGAAGAAACTACCTTAAGGATTACTTGCTATTATGTTTGATTTTAGCCAACAGAAAACTTTTCACGAGGAAAGAAGTGTGAGATTTAACTGTAGAGGATGAGAAAGAGGCTCTGTTTATTTTGCCTCAGGAAATCAATGATTCAAGTTTCAGTCTTTTTTTTATGGACACCCTTATTCTTTATCGCTCTGTCTGGCCTCAGAAATAAACTCCTCATATACTTTGTCATATGATTTACAGGTTGTTGGTTTGAGACACAGAGACAGTAAGTCAATAGCTTCTCTGAAAAACCTGCTGAGATTTAGGATTGTCTAATATGAGATGTGCAATCAGAATTAATCTGCTGTCAAGGAGCTGTATTCTCTACTTTGTATAGAGATACCAACTGGAATAATTTCCCTGGAGTGCTCTGAAGGCTTGTCACTGGAAGGCACAAGGGAATTTGGATGGAGTTCTGAGTAGAAGTCAAGGGCATAGAGTATGACCTTGGTAAATCTTCATTCTTAGTTTCATTGCAGAGACTGGTTGAGTTGATCTTAAAAAGAAAAGGAAAAAGAAAAAAGCATGATATTCTTGTATGCTCAAGGTTTATATGACAATATTGACTATAAACTACTTTTTTATAAAAATATGCCATTCCAATTGAAAACAGAAGTTTAATACTGACTTCATATTTAAGGTTTTGGTCCATTTTTGGTAAAAAGATACAAAATCTCTTGCCCTACCTTCATCTAGTTTATTATATTGTTACCCATAGTAAATTCTTTTCGAAGTAAAGCTCTAATTATGTTTTTTTTACAAGGTGTTCTTGGGTTAGTCTGACAATATCGCCTAAAATGTACAGCAGGGGAAAATTTTTAAAAAAACACCGTAAAATTAATGTTATGATACTTTTTTTTTTTTTTTTAAAAAAAAAGGCTTTTGACTTCTGGGTTTCTTTGTTGCCTAAACTGAAACACTTTTAATTAACGAAGTCAGTAGCTTCAGCCTTCCTGAGAACACAGCTAAATTAGTATGCCGTAAGTTTCTGAAGATGATTTCTGAAGACACAGAGCATCTTTTTTAACATTTTCCCCCCCCCCCCCCTCTTCTCTCTTGGGAAGGTTTCAGGACTTTGAAGGGCTTCAGCACAGAAAACTAAATGAGTAAGAACAGATTATTCATTCTTGTGCATTTTATACAAGAGATTTCCTTGTGTAGAAGAGAATCATGTACAGGATTCTAAATGCGGCAAGGCAACTGTGGGCTTTAAAGAGCTTTAGTTCTGAAAAAAAAATCATGTGGACTTGTAAAAATGGATGAGAAACACGATATAACTGGAAGCAATATTTGCTCTTCTCTGTGGTAAAAAAATATCAACAGGGTGGGGTTCTTTTAGTGAAAAATTATAGATTTGAGCTGTCAAAATTTTGCTGCACTTTTGAAGAAGGTTGTGTATGAGAAGGAATGACAGAGAAGTCACAAGCTTGTGCCACTAGCATCACTGACTGTACTGTATTTTTTATTTCTTGCCAAAGAAAGTGAATATTTTCAAGAAAGTTATTTCTCATTCAGTAGGGAAGTATCAATAACAAAGACTAACAATGCAAGTTGCTGATGTGAGAGAAGTCTTGAGTTTGTCAGATGAAAAAATGGAACTTGGTGCCCACAGTAGGTAGCAAAAGGGAAAGGATAACTAGCTCTTCACTTCCCAGGAATACAGTGCTGGTTTATGTATGAAAATCATGTCATACAAAGTCTCACAGAAGTAAAAATAATAGGCCTCAAACTCATGCAAAATTTGTTAGGAGTTAAAACATTTCTGATGAGACCCAAAGTTGTTAGCTTAATGTCTGTTGGCTGTAATTTGATGGATCAGAGGATCTTGGATTCATTTATGTATTGCTGAGGGTCTTAACTCTATCCCAGCTTGAAAATCTTTGCATGAGATGCCTAAACTGAAATTTCATCAGTAAGCCCATCAGCTAACATATTTTGAAGAAGTTTATTGTGAATAAATAATTAATGGATGTGATCTCCCTGATTAAAATGAATAATCTTTTGGAAATTCTGGTTACACCTTTGTCATGTTGCTGTAGCAAAGATTTGGAAAGTCAGCTCAATGTGACAGTGTAATAGAAGATGATAATCAGTTGTTTCTTTTGATTCTGCTTTACAGTATGCAATATAATGCTAGTTTCAAGTCATTCTAGTAGCCCCTTGTCTAATCTATAGTTACAGGTCTGATCCAATTGTACTTCAGTGAATTGACTGTCTCTCATAACAACTGAACTACAATAAATAAAGATTAAAAAGTACTCTGTATTCCCAAAAAGGCTTTAAAAACTTCTATGGAATTAGTAACATTTTTAGAGGGGTTTTAGTAAACTATGGTGCACATATTCATCTGAGTCCAAGTTGTTCTGCCAGCCTTATCATTGGGAACTGCCAAAGGTAAATCTAAACTTCACAGATCAAAAGCAGTGATGGGTTCTTTGACAGTTTTCTCTGAATTACAGTCCGTGATTAATGTCTCTGCTTTTAGATTAGTGAGCTGGCAAAGGGCTTGATCCCTCATAATCAATTATTCTTTGGCGGCTACTGAAGCTAGCTGCTCTGGCTTCAGTTGCCGAAGCAAATGGGAGTTCATGTTAAGTAAAAGCCCTCCTTTTATAATGAGCACGATCTAAGTAGTATGGGATACACCTGTGAGTCAGCTTGGGTCAGCTGCCCTGACTGAAACTCCCAGTTTTCTCGGGGCTACTAATGGCTTCCTGCCATGAAAAGCCCATGATTCTGTTCCTGGGAAACCAGGAAATACTGTCATTTATTTACTGTTTGCTGAAGGGAACACTTTACTCAATTACCTCATTGCATTTTTTATATTTCATTGGCTTGTGACAGTTTTTCTGTTAGTTTCTGTATTTAAAATTCTCTATTTGTTTTGACCACTGTACAAATTAAATTAATAAATAAGATTTGAGTAATTTAAATGGTATGAAAGAGAGGTCTACAAAAGAACAGCTGTGTTTTAGCTTTAGGTTTTCAACACAAAAATAATTTTTTTCATAATCAAGGTTCAGGTTTGCTTAAATGCAAGGAAAGAGGCAATTCTGGAGATTGCATGCAGGATTGGGACCGAGGTTGATACAACTAAACCACCTCTGGAAAGGCAACATGACTGGGAAGTTTTACCATGCCTCTTAGCATTTCCAACCTTGTCAACAAAACCAGAATTGACGGCTAGTGGGAAAGGTGAGCCTCAGAGGGGTAGAAAATCTTACCAAAACTCACAATCTAGGTCAGCTTCAGAAAATTAATCTCCCAGTTCCAAGTCCAATATCTTATGAGGACATATCTCCTCTTGTCTCTACTCCTGACCTTTGAGCTTTGAATGTGAGTGAACCCCAAAACAAACAGTTGTCTGGTAAAGTCAGTTTGTCCATAACTCTAGAAAAGTCTTACCTGACAGTCAACTGCATTCTCATGAAGCAGGGGTAATTAATAGTGTGCTTCTAGATGAGAAGCCTCCTCTCTGTTTTGCGATATTCTGTGATGTTAGTTTGACAGTATAAATCCTTAATTTATGTCTCCTTAAAGTGTGAATAAGCTTTGGAGCTTCCCACTACAATTTGTTCTTTGATTTGTAAAGGTCAAATAGTGACTGCATAGATCAAAATTGGACTTGTTTTCAATAGGATTCTAGCTCAGTCAGTCAATTGTCTGCCACCTTTTAGACTGCAGTCCCAGAAGCCCTACGAAAAGATTTATTCCATTGCTATCTCACACCCCTATTTGAGGACAGTTAAAAAACATATCATAGTTCTTCTTTCTCTGTAACCAAATAAGAAACATTTAGAAATACTTTTATTCTGGAGTACTGCATAAATTAGATTAAATCACCAAATGTGAAGTCCATTTGTAATAACTGGCTTTGTTAGGGTTGTCTAGAGCATCCTACAACTTAAAGCATGACATATATTTGCTGAAGTGATTATAAACCACTCAGTGAATATATCTTACCTTTCAAATCTTATTCTAAACATTTTTTCCTGCTTGGTAGCCTCAAAACACTTGTCTCTTCCTGGTTTTACAACAGAACAAATTCATCACCTCATCATACAATGTCAATTTTCTTTTATGTAGTTGGAACAAGATTATATGACATTAGAAAATCAATACTTTACACAACATTCAAATAATTTTTAATGAAACTTTCAGGAATGGGTAGGAGTTGATTCCTCTGAATTAAAATAAGTTGAAAATTCAGGATAGGAAACTATAGGCAATATTTTTTCTCTTTATTCGCTCAATTATTCTGCCAAAGAAGCATGCCCTTTCTGCAATGACCAATACAGAGAATGAAACAGTAAAATCTGAATTAATTTCTAGGTATTTTTAGACCATGAACACATCCTCTGAACATTCTTCTTTCTTTTTTTCTGATCTATATGCTAGATCTTATTGTTATAATTTTCTGACCTTGGTCAAAAACTGCATTAAATCCAGAAAATAGTGCTTCACTGTTAGGGTGATAGCATGAGAAATCCCAGCAAAGATTATACTCTCAATGTGTTTGGTGTGACATAAATAACAGACACAAATCCCCTATATATTCATTATCTTTGGGAAGCCAAGTAATCTGTTTTTAAGAACAAGTTGTAATAATTCAGTGGACCTGGAATTGCTTTCACCTCCATGCCTGAGTGTCATCATTTCCAGCTCTGGCACTTCAGGGATGATGATCTAGTCTCTGAACTAGTTATGGAAGAAGATCCAGAATCCTGCTTAATGCAAAATGCATCTGTCCTCCTTATGTGAGGAAAGTGTTTAGTATGGCTCCTGTATTCAAGAGCTTCCCCCGAGATTCAGTGCCGGTTAAAACTTGCCGTCACTTTGGTATCTTGAACTTGTGAAGGCAACTGGGATTTTATATTCGGAGTCCCTAAAAGAGAATTCTTTCAAGTACTTGATCAACTACCAGTTAAACATAGAGGTACTTAGACTTAGAGGGAATCTCATTAGTGCTTACAAATATCTAAAGGGCAGGTGTCAAGAGGATGGGGACACACTCTTTTCAGCGGTGCTCAGTGATAGGACAAAGGGCAATGGGCACAAACTGGAACACAGGAAGTTCCATCTGAACATCAGGAAAAACTTTTTTCTTTACTTTGAGGGTGACAGAGCACTGGAACAAGCTGCCCAGAGAGGTTGTGGAGTATCCTTCTCTGAAGACATCCAAATCCTACCTGGACATGATTCTGTGCAACCTGCTTTAGGTGAACCTGCTTTGGCAGGTTAGCAGCTATCTCTTGACATGTGTTGTTGAGATTCAGAAACTAGACATCTCTTCTCTCTGTCAGAGGGACTGTCATATTTTCTAATGCACAGCTACTGGTTTGGGTTCTCTATTAAAAAGTGGTTGCTGTAGGTACTTTCCTTCAAATTGCAGAGGACTTTCATATTGCAGGACAATGGAAAGTCATGGTGCATCTTTTTCTAGATGGGATGCTGAGAATGTCACACACCAGCTTAGTAGATACTGGGCAACTGTCTGAGGAGATGTGACACAAAATTAATCAGCCCTGGCACGTGGAAATAACTATACCACATGCAGTATGGTAGCTTAGGAAGTAGCTTATAAAATACATGCAGTATGTGGTATAGTTGGGATTTGTTTCTAAATCTCTGAAATGTAGAAGTTCATGTAGATGGACTTTTTTTGCATCAGGCTGTCAACATTGACAGAGAGTCACAGAGTCTGAGTACTGCTCAGGGTAGGCACTTGCATACTCAGATCTGATTTTGTGAAAATCCTACAAAATCATGACCATTAATGGGATGTGAGGAAAAAAAAAAGAAAAAAAAAGGAGGAAAAAAAAAAAAAAAGCATTGCTTCTGACACTTACTGTCAAATTCATTTGACAGAGAGGCACTGCATATAGAATGAGGTATTTTAAAGGAGAACTGAGACCTTCAGTGTGATTTCACCCTATATTTTTGTTGGACAGCTTTTGAAAGTTCAAACTCTGGGGTGCAGTTTACAAGTGGTAAAATTCAGTCCTCTGGATCTCAGAAGTGCTCTTTGAAAATGTAATCTTTAATCTGAGGGTTCTAGCTCTTCATATCTGTTGGTTTGTAGAGAACTGGTTATATGGGGGGAATACTTTAACAAACACTGCTCAGCAGGAATATACAGAATGCTGATCTGATAAGGATGGTGCTGGGGAAACATAAGGATTCATGGTGTGGGAATGCCAGGTGCTCGATGGGAAAACAGGAGACCTGAAATTTCTGTAGTTCCTCTTACTTTTTCCTTAGTTAAATCCCTGGCTGTTCATGATTTCATTTACTTCTACTTCCATCTAAAATATTCAGTCAATTAGCTGATTTTGAATTGGCATGCCTTTTAAAATCAGCGATTTGAAACTTTGCTACCAAGGAGCCTGTGTAATTTCTGACTATTGCTTTTGACACTGGATTTTTTAAAAAAGATAATATGCTGTGGAAAGCAGAGAGATTTGTAAACTGAGTCTAATATCAATGGTGCAGTATTCAACTCGACATTTTGTGAATGTCTGTTTCTTTTTTTCAAAGAATCTCATTTTAATCAGTTACTTAAAAGGTCATGTTTAATGTCACATCAAAACTCTTCCAGAGAGATTTATTTTTGTTCTGATGCTGATAATGTTAAGCAAATATCCAGGGTTCTGGTCTCGGATTTCTGTACATTCCCTGTTTAAACATTACATTCCAGCTTATTAAGATATTTCAATCTTGTTTCACAGCATTATGTTTTAAGGGACCACTCCAGTTCTCTTATCACCAGAAAAGCACCATAATGACATGAAGAGGCTTCAGTCATATGTGTGAAGTGTGCATATGTTAGTAGCAGTGCAGTAGTAGTCACAAAGATCGGGGACAGATGGCAAGATTTCCACAGATGTATTGGTAAATCCATCATTCAGTTATTTCTAACTTTCAGTGAGAATTAGCAATTAGATCTTTGAGGTGTCTCTCAATATGCTATATGTGAGTGACTTTGCCTAGGTATTCCTCTAGAAACCAGAGCTAACTTTGCTTTCAAATCTTGTGGTTCTGGCTTTTTCATGTAAGTAACACTGCTGCTCTTTTGATTATTCCATTGAACTTAAAGATAAATAAAAAGCAGTAACTGATATGTTGAAATCTCTAACCACTGAAACTGTAAAGAATACCAATTATTTTTATTCTTGACAGAGGGGGGAAGGCTTGTGTAAATAAGTAACCATAAGAAATGAAAGCACAGAATAAAAAGTAGCATATTGTACCACTATTCTATGCAGTGAATTTGGATTAACAAACTAAGTTTTTAAACACAGAAAATGTAGGTAAAAGAAAACTAGGGCAAAGAAGACACAGATAAGACAGTTTCTGCACTGAACTTCAGTTTAAATTAATTTGAAAATATCGTGAAGTTTGGCAATTTAAATGCAAGCAGGTCCTTGAAGGTGGCATAAAATAGCCTGGGAAGTAGCTTGTAAAACACATAAAATTTGTAGTAGATATATTTGGTTTTAACATATTAATCCCAGGAAACATATCAGTACTCTGTAGATTAGAGAGGTGACTGATGAACAAAGTGAGCCCCAAAAAATATAAAGCCACATTAAAGCAGAAATTACTCCTGTCGGTGTTTGTTAGGAAGGATTCTACATCAGCCTTTTAATAAGGTCCTGAGGCATTGCCTCGAGAGAGGCCCGAGTCAGGCACATTGGCTCAAATTGAAGTGTCAATGCAAGAGGCATTAGAAAAAATTGCTAAAATAGGTAGTAACCAATTGCCGGGTTCAGATGATATTTACTGAAAACTGGAAGAAGAATTTGCCAAAGTATTAATGGTGATATGAAACCTATTATTCTAATCAGCATACATCCAGGAAAATAGAAGGCAGAAGATGTGATTAAGTTTTAAAGAAGGGACCCAAAGAGATTTAAAGCAGTATGTGCATTTCCAGTACTCTGAAGGAAAGGTCATTGATGGTGTGGTGGTTTTAGAGTCATTGGTGACTGTGATTCAGATCATTACTGCTACTCTGAGTCCCTCTGGGATCTATGGGGAAGACGAGGATAAGCACAGCACAATGATTTTGCATTACAGGCAATGTAGAGCTTTTCTAATTTTCCCTGCCCAGCCTGAGGGACAAACAGATGAATTAAAGCACTTGTATTTACTGCTAATCCAAATAATTTAAATAGGCTCTTCTCATTTACCAACAGAGAACTCTGTTCCATGTCTTTTTCAGAGAACAGCAGTCCCAGCACATGTTGTAATACATCCTTGTTCCTACTGTGTCGAATAAAAGAAGGCTTTTGAGAACCAGTCCTTTGAGCCCCAGTCTGCAGGGTAACATAAAACCTGTGCTTTTAATTAATCCTTTTTTTGTTTTTCAAATGATAAGGGGTGGTGAGGAATTCTCAGAATGTCATTCTTCCTTGAGATTTTCCAGTTTGGCAAGAAATTCTAGTTTGTCATCTTTCCCCGTACACTTTGCTAATAAACAAATGAAATATTCAGCTAGGTATCAATTCAAACTGGAAATATGGTTGAGACAAAACTAATTATATTGTTCATGTTAAAAAGCATGCAAGCAAGTTTGCAGGCTTGTCACTGTGAACATGTAGCTTAGGAAAAAACAATTTGCAATACTGCATTTTCACAGAATTATTCCCATGATTTTTCTTCATATAGTTATCATGGTATAAAAGAACACACGATAAAAATCATGTAATTGTAGATGCATGAGGGACCTGAAGCAAAATTGCCTGGACTACTTTATTTTGTCGTTTTCTAATTGTGAAGTTACTTGGCCAAAGTAACTCAAAAATTAGGATTTTAAAAAAAAAATAGTTCTGTGCAAAGGTGAAAAAAGCAGTCTGTCCTGGGCTTTTGGTTCAAAATATAGAGTAGAAAGCCTGCAAGTGAAATACTTAGACTATGTAGGCAGCTAAATTGCTGTGATCAGACCCCAGTCATTGCATCATTAAACTCGGTTGAATTTTCATCTTCCAAAATTGTTCCTCATTTTTGTGTAAAGTCAATGTGAAAGGACTGGATCATAAAGCAGCAGCTGCCTTTTGGTCTTTTTTTTTTTTTTTTTTTTTTTCTTTTGCGCTAGAGTAACTGCATATTTAGGACTTGATTGTGCTGTTTTCATGCAGCATAGCATGTTTTCATATTTTAAGAATCAGAGCATAGATGTGTTGCCCCATGGAAGCATCAAGAGTAAGAACAAATCAAATCCCCGAATAAGACATACTCAGTAAATCAGTGTCAATGAAGTACACTCTCATCAATGCCCTCATATACATGTCAGAATATTTTTTTTAGTCAGAGTACTAAAGTATCTGGAGAAAGTGTATGGCAGTCCAAGCAAGCACTTCTTCAGTCGAAAGATAGTAAATGTTTGTGATTGTCTGCATGGTCAGGATTACTGAGGGCAAAACACCAGGGTTATTCTAACAGCAATTTGATGCTATCCTGGGAAAATGAGATGTTTCAGGAAGTTACCTAGTTTATACAAAAAAGACCTAAATTTCTTGTGCCTTTTATCATGCTCAACAAAAGCACTCTTCAGCTGCATCTTGCCTCACAGTTAAGATACATACAATGTTCATTTTGTTCAAATGAATGCCAGTAATCTTTATTCTGAACAAATAGCTAGTCCTCCAGGGGAAATGCAGCATTGTCTCTGTAGTTCCTCTGTATTAAGTTCTCATCAGTTATGGCTGAGCAGCAGTCATATTTTCCTCCTCTCCATTTTGCCAACACCAGTTCTAGTCTCTCTAAGTGATTACTGTATGGTTCATTAAGTTTTTGTACATATAAACTGTTATTTAGAGAGGTTTTATTAAGATCTACAAGTGACGGGTTCTGGCCAAATTTCTTGTGCTGCTTTGTTCAAAGTATGTTTCCCCATGACAACATTGTGTGAAATGACACTATATTAGATGATAATTCCACATTTAGAAAGCGAACATTTTTCCCTGAGTTCTCAAAATTGTTCTGAATTGTTGTAGAAAGCATTGAAAATTGTGAATGACTGCATTTTCCTGGAAGTGTGATGTTAATTTATCTCTGCCATCCCCAAACTGCATGAGAGTTTTATTGTGTGTATACCACAGCGTATAGAAATGGAATGGGATGAAAACGGTTTTATTTTTTCTATATGTTTTATTGTTTCCAGTTGAACTATAGATAAAACTAAGGCAACATCATAGGCAAAAATATAAGATGATAAGGAGTATGTAACTTGGTAATCTAGGAGTCATAACAAACATGAACCTTTGAAATTTTCCACCATGTGCTTAAGTTGAAACATAAAAATGGGCTGTCTTGACAGGCGAACCTCTGAGGCCCTGAGCAACCTGGTCTAGTGGGAAGTGTCCCTGCTCATGGCAGGGGAATTGGAACTAGGTGATCCTTAAGGTGTCTTCCAACCCAAACCATTCTATGATTCTAAATATAGGACAAAACCATTAGTCCGCTTTGTTGAAAAACATTATTTTACCCTTTACGGTGAAGACCACCAGCACAAGAAAGTTGGGCAGAGGAAAGGTTTATTTCTGCATCTGTCAGATACGCTCACCAGCTCAGCTGGTAGAGTCCTTGAGCTCTCTCCCCTTGCTCAGGTTTTCATTTGTGCATCTGGCCAGGTGCTGGCAGTTCCTTTCTAGGGTATACAGATACTTGTTACTAGAGCCAGAAGCTCTGCCTAAGCAGATTTGCCCTATTTACATGTATACTTAGCATGGCACTGTGTAGATATCACTGAGCAAGACTCTGAGGTGGCCTGCATCTCTGAACTATGACTCATCATGCTTTGTCAGCATGTTCTTAGGTGTCTTGAAGTATGGTGCTGCAGCTACAGCTGAAGGAGCTACTGAATTTAGGACTAAAAAAGCCATTAATGGTAAGGCTAGTTATTTAAAACAGGAACCATAATCTTCTAAAAGATCTATCATTTTAGTTATTCAAAGCCTGTATCATTTTGAGGGGGGGGGGAAGAAAGAAAGACTTAAACTATGATGGTAATGCTTTTGAAAACTGTACCTAGTCTGATAAAAACTTTAATTGATGGTAATCAGGACCCTGTCTGCATGTGTTCAGTAAACACATAAACTAATACTTTTCTTGCTTTTTAAGTTATTGTGTATGAAATATTAATTACTTCTACCATGCATTAGTATTTCAGGGGTTTGCGCTACAAAAGATGCATCATTTGAGTAGTTACTTACAGTCCATTGTTCGGAGTACTGGAAATGCACAAAGATAGAGAGTGGGCTATTTGGCTGATAGAGTTCATGAAGCTAATTAACATAAGATATTTGATTGAAATAAAGACCCATTTAGGATGAGGCTTTGCACAGATGGAATAGCCTTAATTTCCATGGTCTAAGACAATGGACCTTCTAATTATGTTTAATTTTGCTCTAAACTTTGTTAAAGTGTAGGTACGCAAAGTACTACTTTTATAACTAGAGCATGATGATAATTGAGTGTTCCTGAAGTGAGGGGGAGTGCAGGAGGGGGATGTTGTTGGAGAAAGGGTTAATGTGGCACAGAACTGTCAGCTGTTCCCTGTGCTTGAAGTTCTAATTTCTGGTAACGTGTTTTCCTTAGCGTCTTTGTCTACTTCTAGATGTGGGGTCTTTTTGAGTTCTAATAATACACTTAAGAGATGTCATATTCTTCATTCTGCTTCCATGCATGCATGAAATGTATTTTGTGTGATGCCCTGTGCTTATGTTAGTGCACATAAACTGATCAATTTTCACTTGTGTTAAGGTTTTCCAAATCTGAATGAGGATACCCATCTGTTTCTGACATTCCTGAGCAGTGCTCTCTTTGGAGTAAGACAGCTTGAAAGACATCTGTCACCTTTGTCCTGAAAATTTGCAACACAAGGCCAAATGACAGCCATAAGCATAGAGCAACACTCAGGCAACCTGGCCTAATAACACTCTGAGGCAACTCAGTTCTCAGATTGTAGATGCCATGCTTCTGCTGGAAAAGAAAGGACTTCTATGACTGAGAGAAGTTCTTTAGTACCTTCTTGTACTGCTCTGTCCTGGTAGGTTCCCTTAATTCTTCTCTTCACTTGTTCTCCTGAAGGGATTCAGGCTTAATAATTTTTTTTTAGATCTTTTTCCCATTCTTTCCCCCTTGGCTGATTGGTAGAGGAAGGACCAGCTTCTCAGCTCTACAGCTTTTTTGGACATGGTTTAGTAAACTGAGACAATGTGTTTCTGCACAAGCTAACTCTGGTTTTGTGGTGGTAGTGGGAAAGACAATGAACTGGCAGCAAGGTTGACATCTAGCTGGGGACACAGAGGCTTGGAGTGGTGGAGAACTGGGCTGCAGTTCTAGCAACAGCTTGCTCAGCCATGGGTTGAGATTTTCTACACTGCGTATGTGAATTGGTGGCCACTGCATTTGTTGTTGCTATCTATCTGTTGCGCTCCCTGTGTAGCTGGTGCTGTGTCTGTAAGCAAGCATCTATTGCTGTGTCAAAGGAGATATCCTGCAGTCAGGTGTTGCGTATGATGGTAAGGCCTATAGGGATTTTTGCACCTGTTGGAACAAGCTCATGGCTATGTACTTCTCTCACAGAAGCATGTAAGCATATGAAACATCCTCTGCCAAAGAGTGTCCGAGGCTCTGGGGAAGGAAGTTTCTGGACATTTTGAGCAACCAGGATGGCATCTGGCATATGGTTTGGATTCTGGGACCTACTTCCCATCAGAAACTTCAGCATGGAAGACTTCTTAATTCTGCACCTCTTTTAAACCACAAAGCCTTTGCAGAGGAAAGAACAGGTAAAAAGTAAAGCAGTGCTTAATTGATTTTGTGGATTGAGGGTCAAATGAATTATCTGACTCTACTGTCCTTTCTATTGTCACATTCATTTAGGTAGTCTATTTAAAAAAAATAATCTGAATCTTTTGCCTTTTTTTTTTTTCCCCCTTCCCTTTGTCCCCTTTATTTTTGTTACTCCAAAAGTTGAATAAACAAGGTGTCTTCAGCCAATGACGTGTCAGGCAGCAGATGTCTGCAAAGGGAGATGTTGAAAGTTACACTTTTGGATATGCAGGTCTAAGGAATAGCCTGCCTTCCTAATAAACCATTTCACTTTTGCATGTCTCATCAGCATTGTAAATATAGAGCACTTCTCTGCAGCTTAACCTGCCATCTGGGACTGAATTCCAGTAACAACCCACCATAAGGAATAAGTAATGAATAAATGTGAGTCAGCTCTGTTGTTAAGAAATACAGCTTTGGAAGTTCCTCCTGTAAATTTTACAGAATTTTTCCTCTCTTCTGAATTAGAGATGTGCCAAATTATTGTGGAACAACTTGGATAGTCTGCAACAGAGCTGTATTTTTGTATAGAACAGTGAAATTTCTAATAATTGAGAGCCCTTCTGTCTACAGAAACTTTTGCTTGTTTGTTTATTTTAATAACATAGGAAGCAGGAGATAAGACTACAAGCTGTCAGTAAAGGTCTGCATATACTAAAATGGCCTTTAGCTGTATGAAGACCAGCATACAAAAGTACTTCCATAACAGTCACAACAAAAATATGTTGCTTTTACCAAGGCACTTCTCAAGTGCAAAATATTTCATGAATGCTAACCACTTGCCTGTGTTTCCAAATCAGCAGTCAGTACCTGAGAAGCCATCCCAGCTATATACATAGGTGAAAGCTCGTGTTAATTATGTAAGTCAGTAAGTTGCCACATTACATTTCTTTTTTTTTAATCTCTCACAAATCAGTATCTCATAAGCTACTAGACACTGATAGAAAGATAGAAATAGGGGTAGATCTAACAGAGTATTTGCTGAGATTTTGGCTTTGAACCTAAGGGCTGGATCAAGCTAGTGTTTCCCTTCCCCAGTGGATGGGGAAGGGAAAAGGGAACAAGTGGCTGCGCAGCTTTGTAGAGTGAGTGGGAGAATGTGCTGCAGGAGGCTATATCAAGGAGTGAGATTGAGCCTTCTTCCTAAATTTGCTGTCATTTATGACACTGAGACATATTAGCTGTGCTTGTGACTTGTATAATGTAATGCCTCCTGCATTTCCATAGATATGCTGCATATTTGGCAAAATCTTAGTATGTTACATGCAAACAAGATGAGGGCAAGAGGAAAGCATCCATTTGTGTGAAGCAGTGCACTAGTGCAAATTCAAAGTGCAGAGCTCAAGAGCTGACACAGCACAAGCAGGAACAGTGCTGGTGCTGTTCCTGTGGCCAAGTACTCAAAAAACAATTTGCAAATACCACTCTTGGACTGTGCTTCCTTTCACTTCTCATTCAGAAAACACTGACCCTATTGCCAGATGGTATTATTTATGCTAGTTTACTAGTATTAGTCTTTTCTGTATAGGAAGGAAAAACAAGGCTACTACCATTATTCCACAAAGGCTGTGTGATATCCATTAGCAGAAACAATTTCCTCAAGCAACAAATTCTGTCATAATATTTCAAACACCATAAAACCCAGTTTACTCAAACATTTGACACATTTTTTTCCCATGTGTTAAGCTGATAAGGCAGGATTTACAAAGTGTTCCTTGTGGGATGGGACAAAAATAAAGAAAAATTGTAAAAGTATGTAGTGCTTTAATTAAGCCTTTGCGTAGCACTTAATAATAAGGACATTGCTTCCTTCTCTACTGTTTGTTACTAAGTACTTGCTTTCAATCCTTTTCTAATCTCTTTTTAGCTGCTACTGCAGTCACTGGACAGATGATGTTCTTACATACTGAACTACCATGCAATCTGTGGAAAAACTTTATTAGGAATTTGGCAAATTCTTTAATTTCTGAGGAGCCATTACAAAAAGGGAAGTTTTCTTCTTGCCCTTGATACTTCACACTGTAGCACTGTTATTCCCTTGGGCAGCCCATCACCTGTCTCTGTTTATCTTCTTGCTCTTAGGTGGGCCTGTTGTAGCCTTGCCAAGTAGATGTTGGCAAGGGGTGTTTTTTCCACCCCTTGAAAAGATTTGGGATTAAAAATAAAATTGCATCCAAAATCAGGTTAAAAGGCTGAAATTATGTCAAATTCTGCAACTCAAAAAGTTGAAGGGGAGAAAAAAACAGCTGAAAGAACAAAATCACCCTAGCAATTATGGTAACTTTTTATCATCTTATTACACATCCATTTAAATTTCTGAATGAAATGTTTCCAACTGAAAAATATTGTTTATTTTAGGAAACATTAAAATGTCTCTGATATTTCTGAGAATATTTTTCCAAAATGAAACATTCATAGAAAATTTCAGACAAACATTAATGGAAAATTCCAAAGAATTGACAGAATCTGACAGAAATATTTCCTCTTTTTTTTTATTTTTGTAAAAAATCTCTATTAATTGTGTGTGCAGGCACTTCAGAAGAATAAGCCTTGGGTGATGAAACCTCTGCACTATACAGCTCATATAAAATAATGATACATCAAGGTTCTTTCAAAAACAAGCCCAAATATCTCACACTCTAAACATTGCATCCTTTATATTTCTCCCATGAAAATCATCTTATGGGCAGTCAGAGTTCTAATGAAAGAAAGATTTTACCCATTTTACAGAATATCAGATCTATAAAGTAAACATAACTTACCTGGAAAATAATAGCATGCTAACAAAAGGTGATTTTGTTTCTAGCAGAGATGCACAAGTAACAGAGGGAAGATGTAGCATCTTCCTGAGCAGGTGGATAATAGACTAAGAATAGATGACATACCTAAAGGCAACAGAAGGAGGATTAATTATTATTGAAGAAAGCTCTAAAGGTATCTAGGAATAAAATTTGTGATTTGTTACAAGCTATGACTGGAAAACAATAAAAACCTGGAACAAAGAGGAACACTATATGCAGTATAGTGGATATAAGACATGCATTATTATTTATTTTAATACATCTTTATCTAGGCCTGTAAAGGCTAGCACAGATAAGAAAATAAACAAGATTGTATAATCTTGAGATCCTGGTATAAGCTGATAATTCCTCCTATGACGTTTAAGTATTATTTATATAAAAGCCCACTGTTACTGTATTAATAGCTTTGCTCTGATTTTTAGCAACAGGTATAATCAGAAAAAAATAAATATTTGTTTACAGGAACATCCGGATATTATGAGAGTATTCTTATCTAGTTGCTGTCATGTGAATGTTACGAAAGGCAAAAACTTCTAAGTATCATCCACTCCAGCCCTGTTCCATCTAGAAAAAGGATTATCGAGAGATTCATTCATGCGTTGTTTGAAATCTTTCTTAGAAATGTCAGCTCCCTGAAGAATTGATATTAGCAATTTGTTCAGAAGCATAATTAGCTGTTTGCATATTTTTTTCTAGTTGTGTCATTTCTTGGACTAAATTAGACTGTAATAGAAGTTTTTCAGTTGATGTCTCTATTGGAGAAATAGAAAGGACTGGGGTACAATGGCACCCACTTCGGTCAGCACAGTGACCTAGAAAGTTTTGGTTTTGTGTGAAAGGAAGTGTGTCTCCTGCTTTTGCATGAACTATAAATTTCTCTTATGTCAGTTCAAGTTAAAATTGGCATTTTTCAAGAGCTTGTTAGTTAGTCCCCTCTGGCAGTGGCCATCTTCTGAGTAAGTTGCATTTGCTATCCCATCTGACACTCTCTGCAAGGGTCCTTGTCAGTATGTGCTGGCTGTGTGATACCTTAATCCTAATGCACCAGTCGAGTAGAAAACTTAATGATTTATAGAACATTACAAAAATATGTGCACAGTTCTTACATCTGGGGCAATGTGAAAGCTGCAGAGTAAGAAAGAGGTGAGATAAAAAAAAAAAAAAAAGCTTTATGAATGAAAGGCTATTAAGTCCCTACCAGGGCTGTGTAGTTTGAATAGCATGGGCAGGATTATGCTCAAAGAAAAACACCAAGAAGATTCAGATATCCCTTGCACAACTGTAAATTTGATTACGTTTCTAACAGTGTTGCTACAACTCAGTCTCATATTATGGGCTAGATGCAATGTTTCTGGGTCAACTGCTGCAGCCTTTGCTGTGCAGACAGGATAATCTGAAATCTCTGAACCTTTTGAGGAAAGGATATCTTTCCAGCTCCTGGGGGCAGGAATGGACTGAATATGTTGTTAATTCATTACTATATATTCCCCTTCTCTGCCTTGCCCCATCTGTGCTTAAATAGCAAAGAATGTGTCTAAATTTAGCCCATATCTGGGGCTAAACTGTAGCAGTTGCTCTATCACACCACATCCCCCCCCAGGTGAGAAGGAGAATTAGGGGAAAAAAGAGAGAAGCCCCATGGGTTGAAATAGAAACAGATTTAATGAAATAACAAAACTAATACATACACAAACAAAAAAATACAAGCTTATACTCCGCCTCATCCTCAGGAGCAGCAGAAGAGCAAAAGGGAAGAGGCACAGAAAGAGGAATACCCCACTCTCTGTAAACTCCCTCCTTTTATAATGAGCTTTATGCAAGTAGTGTGGGATACACCTGTGAGTCAGCTTGTGGCAGCTGCCCTGACTGAAATGCCCAGCTGACCCAGGGCTACTCATGGCCTGCTTGCCATGGCTGTGCTTCTCTTGTAAGACCTTTGCCAATGTTCACATCTTTAGCCGTTTATCCCAGCCGCTTGACTTCATTACCTTCTAAGTCCAAACCATCAGCTCCATTATCCCAGCTTCAGAGCAGCCAAGTAACAAGTGACTTGCCGTCATGCGGACTATAATCTTTGTGTATGTCTCAACTTGCTAAGGGACAGAGATCTAGTAGTCACGTCTTCTCACATATTGCCTTTTATGTACAGGGGCAATTGGCACTAATCAAGTACCCTGGGCAGCTGCATCACCCATTACCGGTGTCTGAGTAGCTGCAATGCTTCTCGCAGAGGTGAAGATCACTGCAGGGCCAGTTGCAGAGATTATGGCAGCTACAGAGTACCCAACTCTATGCCAAGGTTTCACTTTAAGTAAGACCAGAAACTGAAAGATATTCAAAAGTCCTGATAATAAAAAATCACGCCTCCACCCCAAAATCTACCCACTTCTGATGTGCCCCTGAGCTTGCACACTGATTTTTTCTTGGTTTATACCTTTAAAAGTGAGAAAATTTTACACCAATCATAGCAAAAGTATGTATGATTGAGTGACTCCAGCTCTACCTGAAAGGTGAAAATAGTATGAAAGTAGCTTAAGAGAGGGGGAGATGTTAGGGAAGGTACAATCACTGTTAGGGAACATACTGTTTCAGATTACCTCTGACTTGTGGGATCAGCCTGTGGGATGAGCCTCTCTTTCCTCCAATAGCGACTCCTTTGGGTGAGATTCGAACACTTGGCTGTGCCGAGTGCTTCCCCGGGAAACTTAGAAATCTATATAGAGCTGTTTTGTAACTTAACACATTTGTAGCCAGGCTGTACTATTAACATCTTTAGTGCTTGCACATGCTTTACTGACAGTAGATTTATTACTGGCAGTCCAAAAGAACTTGTGTATCTGTTGCTCCTGTAAAACTGCACTGTTCATTGATCTGGGTGTGGGAGTTCATAGTGAATGCCACCAAGCTCCTTATGCATGGCCGTGGGAGTTCATGGAATGCCACTAGAGAGACAGTTTATGGCATTAGTAGTTTGCCTGTAATTGTGATAGTCTGATACCTATATTGAGGGCAACCAGGGTTATTAACACCAAGACATTGATGTTTCTTTAAAGATTCGTTCCCACATGTAAGTACCAAACACTGTTAAAAACCTCTCTTGCTGCATAATTCTCTCATTTAAAATATATGTATAATTAGTGAATGGAATACTTACATCCTTAACATTTTATGTATTGAGCTGTTAATCTACTTGTATTGATTGCACCCTGCTTTAATCACGATGCAAAAAACAGGCTATAAAAAAGACTGCATTTAACAGTCCATTTTAAATGGCTCATTCACAGAGACAAGAGATCTTGCACTCTTTGAATGTGCTTTTTCTTGGTGAAAAATTCTACTGTTACAGAGGAAGGTTATTTATAGCTATGTTTAGGCAAAAAGTAGACCTGGTTGAATAATTTATTGCAAGGAGTATTAACTGTGAATTTAGTTCCATTTGCTGTTCACAAATCATTCATGAAATGACCTGATTCTTTTTGTGAATGAAAAATGTCAGCCTACAGGTTATTCTATTGAGCTATATGCTGGATGCCTCCTCAGTATGAGAAATTTTCCATCTGTAGGTAGTTTCATCCAAGAGCCTGTTTTCCATGGGATTTAATTAGCTGCTAAAACCAACCTCACTTCTTCTACTTCAATGGACAACTGTGAAAACCACAAATATATTTCTGCAATAACAGTAGTACTCACCTATAGACAAAGGTCTACAGGCCACACTGAAGAATAACCCTTCCTCTGTCTTCAATGCAAACAAAATTCCTTCCCTGAAAATTGGCAAAAATAGCTGACTGTACGTGGCAGAAAATTTGTAACTAAAGGATAGTCTAGTTTTGATTTATATGCTTAATGTGGAATGAATGGACTATGTTCATTTTCACCTATGTCTATCAAGAAGTCATTTGTTCTATGCAAATTACATTATATGAAAAATTCTAAAATATCGTTACAAATGACCTAGTCATGTCACCTGCATTCATCTAAGTGTGTTTATGAAAAACTCATACTTATGGGAGTGAAGGTTCAAAACAATAGGGGAAAAAAATATCAATTTTACTTGGGCGATAGACTTCCATTACTAGAAGTAACATAGGCACTGAACACTTAAACCCTCAAAGACAGGTGCTGAATTTAGTAGTAAGCAAGTACATAATGCCTTTAAGGAGCTGAGTCTTAGTTAACCTAAATCGCTATAAAAGCAAAAGATAATTATATTCCTAAGCGTTAGGTCTCAGTTGGAGGCTTATATGTTATTATGAACTAGCTGAAAACCAAAAATAAAGTGAAAGTACATAGAGGAATGAATGTTTCTCCTCTTTTAAATTTTTCATGTAGGAAAAGTAGTTAAGAAAAAAATTGGGTTTGAAATGCTGTCTTTTCTGAGATTGGAATGGTGCTGACACAGTTTCTTTCATAGAATCATAGAATGGTTTGGGTTGGAAGGGACCTCAAAGATCATCTAGTTCCAACCCCCCTGCCATGACAGGGATACCTCCCACTAGCTCAGGTTGCTCAAGGCTCCATCCAACCTGGCTTTGAACACTTCCAGGGATGGAGCATCTGCAACTTCCTTGGGCAACCTGTTCCTCACCACCTTCAGGGTGAAGAAATTCTTCCTTCTATCTAGTCTACATCTACCCTCTCAGCTTTGGTTTTTTAAAGTCCATGAAAAATTATTTGGTTTAATTCTTTTGTTTCTTTTATGGTCTTTACTTAAAATCTGGTTATTTGCAGCAAATGTTAACTGCAGGTTCAGTTCTCCACAAACTCCACAAACTGAGATGATTAAAATTGAAAATCAATCTGTGAATAGTTCTGAGGATAATCTGAATACTACATCATGATTTACATGGTGCTCTATGTTCCCAAGCTTTTAGCAAGATCTTTTCAGGTATTTTGCCCTAAACCAACTATAAAGCAAATATTTTCCTGCTAGTAATTAAGTCCATTTCCATGTCATATCATGGGTCCCAGAAGTTGCATTTGCTTCTCTGAAATTACTCAGGTTAGAAAATTGATAACGAACCTGTAACACGCGGTGAATCTCAGTACTCTGCAATTAACATCGCAGTTTAAACTTTAATTAGATTTTCCCTTTGAAGGCAGCAGATTTCAGCGCAATTTAATGGTTTGTTTGTTCAGTGGCTCTCTGCTTCCATTTAATTATGGAACTTTAAAAAATAATTTTCCTTACTAAAACAACAAGAAGAGTCTGAAAAAGGCATTACTACTGCTTATCATGGGAAAAGGTAGGTGGGTGGATTCTTAAAAAGGGTGTCAACAAGACTAAGTGGAACTGCATGGATGTACACAATCCTACACTGTAGCAGTAAACTATGAGGCATCTTTTTGACTACTGTGCAGATAGACTGGAAAGCATCATATTTTGTAGTCCCTTAAGCTCTTGTCAATGAAATGAACTAATGTTCCTCTCTAAGCAGGTTTTAGTTCAGAGCCCACTGTAAGTACATATTAGTCTTGCATGTGTTATATCAGAAATGAATTAACAGTATCATCTGTTGCGGCCTTCCCTTTTGTAAGTGCTGGTAATCACACTGTGCCTCACAAGGGCTGACCAGTTGGCAGCTTATGAACTCCTAGTAAGAGGTGGCATGCTGAAGTAATACTTCCTCACTCAGATCATCACTGGCTCAGACACACAAGCAGGTTCTCATGGCTTAGTAAATTGCTCTTCTAGCAGTAGGAACTATCCATGTGCGTGCTTTTAGCCCATGGCAAATGCAAATTAATTCAACTTAATGTAGTCTGCATTCTGAAATGTAGTCTCCTCCTTCATTACCTGCCATGTCTAAACCATCAGCTCTGTTATCCCAGCACCAGAGCAGCCAAATGACCAGTGGCTCACCTTCATGCTGGTTATAATCTTTACGTGTGTCTTGCAGCTCGTTAAGGGACAGAGATCGAGTAGTCATCTTTTCATGACCTGCTCTTCTCATGTATTGCCTTTTATATACAGGGACAACTGGCACCGACTGAGTACCCAGGGCAGCTGCATCACAGATTAAAGACAGGCATTAAAGGAATGAGTTGACTTGTCCATATGGTTTTCATCTAGACTAAAAACATTTTCTGAGATAATCATTCAAAAATGAGTTCTGTTTTTATAAATTAATTTTCCAAAAATATTACATTAAAAAAAGAAAAAAGAAAAAAGAGAGAGAAGACAGAGGAAGAGATTAAAATATGAAACCATAGCATACCCCAAGAGAACCAATACAGTGGTGAAATGAAATGTGAAGAGGTGAATAGAAACACTGGCACAAGCAGTTGATACCTGTGGTAAGTTGTTCTTCTGGAAATGTGTTTGCATATGGAGAACCTTTTCTGGATCGATGTAAATGTATTGGAAGACCACTGATGTCCAGAAAGGAACATCCAAGGAAATCAAAGATGGGGGGACTAGGCTTTCTGATATTAAATTGTAGAATTAACCTGATTCTACAGAGGAGATCATTTACTGGATATAGTCCAGAACATCTCAGACTCTGTGAGTCATTCCAATGTTCTGAGTAGGCTTGGAGAGTAATCTTTAATGCAGTAGTGGTGTTTTACGCAAGATATGGTGAATGTAGCTATCATGTTTTGCAGATTGCCTCTGGCAGAAAAGTTACTTGTGCTGGATACTGCTGGATTTGCATGATATGTGAAGCAGAAGCAGAATACAGATGAAACAGTAGTTGGGGGAAAGTGGAAAAGAAGGAGTGGGGCAAGGGAGATGGAAAGCAACAAAAAGCAATAAAATAGAGGAAATCCTTACCATGGAACAAATTAATCTAATCAGATGGGGAAAGAGCTTACTCTGCTTTTTCATCAGCTGGATTTTAGTCCAAATACATGAACAAATAAAGAGCAGCAATGTACCAGAGATTCTGCTGCCATTTTGCTGTGCTGCTTAGAAATAAATGAACAGGCGTTCAGGTAGCTCTACAACTGTTGTTCAGAAATGCAAAGATTACATGATTAAAAATATGTTTCAAAGCACATTTAATCTTTCCACAAGTCTTCAGGCAGTTTCTTTGCCACATCAAGTTATTATTTCCTACATGGCATGAGGAGACTGGACAGCTTGGGTGCAAAACCTGAGAGCTCCAGTGATCAATAAGAAGGACCTCTGGTGGACTATATATAGCTCAGAGGAAAAAAGAGAACCAAAGGAGGGTACAGATTTCATATTTGTTAATTTATTCAGCTTTAAAAGCCAGCTCATATAACAGAAAAATAGATGGAAAAAGTATCACAACAGTGGATTGTTCTTCAGGTAGTTGCACTAGCGAGTATAAATTATTTCCATAGATTTGTTTATTTATTTTCCCCCTGGGTAATTTCATAATGTAGTCCAATACTTCCATGTTTACTTTTGTTTTTAAAGTTTAAAAATACATTTGAAGCAATTTGGAAGCACAGCAGAAATGAGGTTGCTAAAAGTGTGTTTGTCATGTGCATATGCATAGGAAAATTAATGAATCACCGAAGTGCACATACACTATGGTAAGACAAGTTGATTGATTCCTCCAAATTTCTCTCTTTTATTTCCTTTTTATATACAGCTCTTCATTTAAGTGAATAAAAGTTGTAACTGGTAATTTCAACATCTGGCCTTGTTTGTGCCTTAATTCTAATCAGGTGAGACTACTATAGTCACCTCCTCACTACCGGCCAGGTTGGAGTTGCTAATGCCAGGACATTAAATTGTCATCACAGAGAGGATGTGGTCTCTGTTAGAACCCAAAATAGAACCTTTAAAATCCATCTGGGACCCCAGGCACAAAGAGTCTCCTCTAGTCACTTTAGAACAGATTATAAACTGTGCTACTGGCCCTGGTGACCCACCTGAAACATGGTTAATAGAGACTGTTAGAGTGCTTATATAGGATATGTACACGTGCTGGGGATATCCCACATATAGATTTAAGAACCAGAACCCACACTGCTATCACATTTACAATGAATCTTCTGCTAATGATTATAACAGTGTGAGACCAGGTCAGGACATTAAATTGGCATTTCTTGCTGCTGTCAGCCGGGTCAGTGTGGCTGATGTCACTAACCAGGTCAGGACATGCCTTCTCTGCAGGGCTGCTCTCAATGTATTCTTTTCCCAGTCTGTACTGATACTGGGTATTGTCCCAACTCAGGTGCACAACCCTGTATTTCTCCCTGTTGTACTTTCTGAGTTTTGCATGGACCCACTCCTGAAGCCTGTTAAGGTTGCCCTGAATCCCATCCCTTCCCTCTAGTGTATCAACTGCATCATGTCCTGACCATAAGTAGATTCTAACTTGATTCCAAGACTTTCCAATTTTTGTAATGCAGTTTGAATTCAACAATAGAGAAACAAGAGATGAATAATACAGGTTCTGTGCTCAGGGTAGCCTCAGGAAAGCAGCTCTGTGGAAAAAGACCTGGGAGTCCTGGTGGACAACAGGATGACCATGAGCCAGCAATGTGCCCTTGTGGCAAAGAAGGCCAATGGTATCCTGGAGTACATCAAGAAGAGTGTGGCCAAGGGAGGTGATCCTCCCCCTCTACTCTGCCCTGATAAGATCCCATCTGGAATATTGTGTCCAAATCTGGGCTCCCCAGTTCAAGGACAAGGTACTGTTGGAGAGGGTAGAGCAAATGGCTGTGAAGATGATTAGGGGACTAGAATATCTCTCTTATGAAGCTGAGGAACTTGGGGCTTTTTAGTCCGGAGAAGACTGAGGGGGAATCTTATCAATACTTACAAATACTTAAAGAGTGGGTGTCAGCAGGATGGGGGCAGTCTTTTTTCAGTGGTGCCCAGTGACAGGACAAGAGTCAATGAGCACAAACTTAAACATAGGAGTTTCCATCTAAGTGTGAGGAGGAACTTCTTTACTTTGAGGGTGAAGTGCTGGGGTCTGAACCCCAAGCCCTGAGTTAAGGTTGACATATGGGTGGTCCCCATGGTCCTTTAAGAGGAGGGGATGAGTTTGCCTTTTGGCTTTCCTCCAAGGTGTGGCCGACCTTGTAAGGAAAGCCCTTGGGTAAACAAGCCCCAGGTGCCCTGCATTTTGATAACGAGTGCCAGGTGTCCTGCTTTGGGCATAAAAGCTGGGCCCACTTGCAGGAAGGGTGCAGTGTCTGTCTGTGAGGTGGATGTACTTCACAGAGTTTCCTATTGGGGAAGGACCTCCTGACTCCTCATGCAACTGGATCCCAGTCAGGTCTGGCACTTACAAACGCGGGCTTTGTGGGGAGGCAACATGGGGTTACTTCTATCATATATAACCACCTTATTGTCTTGGTTGTCTCCCATTTTCTCCGTGGGTTACCTTGTGTCTTGGTTTGTTCCATCTATTGCGGGTCATGCTGTGTCGTTTCTGGGGTCGCTGGGGTTGATGTCTATTATTTGTGATCTGTCTGACTTGTTTGTACCCCCAGCGATCCTCCATATACTGACTCCTTTACGCGAAATAGAATTCACTTACTGGATTGTTTTTCTGCTGTTGGCTGTGTCTTTTGTACTGGGCCTAATAATTGGCAAAACAGAGGGTGACAGAGCACTGCAACAGCCTGCCCAGAGAGGTGGAGGAGTCTCTGTCTCTGAAGACATTCAAAGCCCTCCTGGATGAGACTCTGTGCAACCTGCTCTATGTGAACCTGCTCTGGCAGGGGGGTTGGACTAGATGATCTCCAGATCATGTCCAACCCCTAATAGTCTGTGATTCTGTGAAATGGGAATGGTTTGGACCAGGTAGATGTGAAAGACAAGAAAGAGAAGGATCCATGTATTTTTCTGTGTGCAAACATTATCAAACATTTATGTATTTTAGTTTCTTGCTTGAAATACAGAAGTATTTTTTAAAATACTTATTATTTTAGTAACTGTTTAGTAAGTATTTTACTGTTCAGTATTCCTACCTCTAATGTAGTACTTTCCTCTTAATTGATGCAGGTAGCTCAGCCAGCTGACTTTCCTGGATTCCCATCTCAGGGGCTACTGGGATGCCTGCCTGTGGGTTGAGGATTCGGTGTGGCAGTGGGATGGTCAGGAACTGAGACCTGGATGGGTTGATTTGATTGCTTCTTACTATCATTTGGTTTGTGTGTGATTTACTTGGATTAATATGACTTGGATTTGTCTTGTAGCCACTTATCACTCTTACCGGGGCATATTTCTTGTAAACATTTGCAATTCAAAGATTTTTCTGTGCTCTGATTTTTAGATAAGCTATTTGTCATTTAACACAGATGGCTGGTGATGTACAGATTATTTCTAAAGCAACAACTGCAGAGGCAGGTGTTTTTCAGAACTGAAACCATAATAATTAAGACTATTCCTCTGTAGAAAAAGTCACTGAAGTTGTGATCAACTTTACAGAGTCTGCGAAATATTTTATTTGAGAAAAAGCACATGTTTATCTTGGAATTTAAATCCAGATTAGAGCTAATGCTTACTGTTGGAGTAATAGCTAATGGATATCAATGAGTATACCTGTTCCTGCTATGAGTTGGGGCTGAGGACATCCTTCTGAGTATCAGATCATGCCTCAAAGACCATAAACTCTTTTCTTCTTATAACTGTCTGTAGGACAGGCCCGGCTGTTGACATTCCCTTTGGTGTCTCAGGCTCTGAAATTATTCCTCGTCAATTCTGTACCATTTTTGGATCTAAAGTGCAAGAAGCTGCTGGAGCTGTAACTTGAGTTTCTTTCTCCCATATGACACTTAATCCATAACACTTGACATCCTGATTTGCACCGTTATGTTTTGTAACTTCATGTCCCCAGATTGGCTGCCAATGAATCAACATTATGTAACACTGAAGAAGGTTTCTGGGTGATTTAGGTCTGTCTTGTAACAGATTTCCCTAAGAGTCATTAGTCAGTCATAGCAGTTTTTTGGACTGTCCTTTTGAGGCACTGTCAGCTGTTTTTGAGAAGACCTTTACTGAGAATGAAATGAATGATGTAATGTAGGACTACTCCATATTGCACTTTCAAAATACAGGTTTCCCTTTTACTATTTATGTAAACCTAGAAAGCTTGAAATGGCACTTTCACTCACTTGCAGACCTGTCAAGTCTTGCAGTAGACATAAGATCTATTTACATTAACTATCTTCTACATACTTTGTTATTTCAAAGGCTAAGCATCTCTGAAGTCTCACTTTGCACTTGTCCCAGTCCCAGTGGAGTATGCTGTCTTAAATTTGCTTTGTGCACTGGACCTGAGTTACCTTATAGACATGGAAGAAGAAAGAGAGCAATAATCCTTCGGCAAAAAGGATCATTAGATAAAAGTTGGTATTAGTAACTGGATGTTGTCTCAGTGTCTTTGGAAGATTATCACAGAGAGAACTTTGTTTGACCAGTCTGGATTTAAGGCTTAGTTGTACTGACACATGCAGTTGTGTTGCCATATATTTTGAAAACTTCTGTTCACTAGAGCTCTTGTAGGGCTTTAAAAAAATGCTTATGTGGCTAGTTTTGGGCCTGGGCAATTTGCAAATAACTTCAACCACTCCCAGAAATTTAATGAGTGTCAGAGATTTCCAGTCATTGTACACAAGGAACTTGGGGTGCATTCATGTGAAGAATTTGCTTTTAAAACAAGCCATAAAAGACTGTGGAAAAGCCTACTGGCTAATCTCTTCTCTGTGTGGCATAACTGCATAGAAGATTTTTTTGAGAGACTAAGGTAGCCATTCCACAAGTACTTCATTGGGCATAGACTTCCCGACAACTTGCAAATCACTAGAAGGGACAACAGCTTACATTCACATTTTCAGGTAAAAGAAAAAGCATTTTTCTAGGTGTGTTACAGAAGATTGCAGCTACCACTATTAGGAAAAAAATTAAAAAGGAAAAAAAAAAAAAACTTTTGAAAACATATGCTAACTGTGGCTGTTTTACCATTGGAGGCCATCATGTGTTTGAAGTTTCATTAGCATGTAAACCCACTACCAAGGAAACTTCAAAAAACGAGAAAAAAAAAATATTTGCATTTTGCAACTTTGTCTTGTGCTTTATTTTCAATAAAGGCCTTAATTTCTTTAGACTGACAGTAACCTAAAGATTTTTCAATAAACCATAAAGATTTGCTGCCAATTTTCTGTCACTGGTCAACCACATTTGGTAGGAAGACAGATCAATTATTAAATTCAAAACTGTCATCTGAACAAGCATAAAACATGACATGTTGCAGATAACAGGAAACAATACAATGATAAATAGAACAGGTATAAAAGATAAAATAATCATATATCAAATGGTGAAAATCTGGCTCAGTAATGAGAAAGCTTTTCAAAACAGACATTGATTACTGTAAAATTGCTACAAATGAAAAATTAAATTAAGATGAAGTGAAGTTATTGCAACAAGAAGAAGATACGACACAAAGGTGTGATAGACAGAAATGTAATGAAAGCAACACAGCAGCACAATGCAGAAGAACACTAAAATGTGTCAGAGATATCTGGTGATTAAGGCTTTTTGATCCCACTAACAAATGTATGTGTATTTAGCTTTCTGGATGTTTTTAGTGATGCTTTTCACATGTGTTCAGTAAGAACACACAAAGACAGCAGAAAATAAAAGGAAATTGAAATGCTTCATTAAAAAAAAAAAAAAAGTTTAAAAATGGTTTAAAGCCATAAGAAAAACTCATATGTATTACAAAGAAATTGTGATAAATATGTGACTTCACATAGAAGCTTCAATATAGGAAGCACATTAATAACAGAAAGGCATGGAAGACTGGGAAGAGAAGAGCTATCCCAAAGTGTTACTGTGAAGGTGTGCCACACGAATCGACAGAAGGCTTTTCTTCAAGAATAAAAATGAGGATAAATAGTGAGACAAACTATAGAGTTTAGTATCTTGGAGTATAATAGGAATATCATAATCTAATTTAAAGTTGTCCCTCATCCCACATGTGGAAACTCTAATGGACCATTAGAAAGAAAATCCCGACCAAACTGTCTCACTAACAGGACATTCGTATCTGCTTCTGAGTTTGACTCAGCAAGCCTACATGGAACAGGATCAAAGCTGGTGTAATTTGCATGCTGAGAAGATATAGGAGGACTGGTTAGAAAACATGCAAGTAATAAAGAGTACATAAAAGTATGGTACTTTATACTGTTATTTGGGTGTTGGTTAGACCATATTCTGTAGCTATGAAGGTCATCAAAGATGCTGAAGTCTCTGAGCAAGCTTTAGACTAACCAGTGAGAGTACTGCGAGCAGACCAATTTTCAGGAGATAGAAGGACTTAAGGTTGCTTAAAGAATCACCATAAAAGATATTAGAAAAAGTTATTTTAATATCAATTTGTAAAAGCATGACTTAACAGGGTAAGATGACAAAGTTCACTCTATTACTTATGATGTGGAAAGAACATATAGAGGTTGGAATTGGGTTGGAGTGATTTACACAGGAGAAATGGCTTATACAGTGGTCAGGGGAAATCAAGTCAGAATCATGTTTGAGCGATTTAATATTCATTAATACTATTATGATAAATCACAAGATTATGATTTTCCTAGCAACACTTAATTATTCAATAATAAACTATTGGTTACAATTAAACATAGCAATTTAGTTAAAGATTTAACAAAATTTCCTAAATCAAATCACATACATGTGCACACACATATAGACACACTGAGATATAGAGGTTAGCCTATAATTAAGGTGTTTCTTTCTCTGCAGATTACAGTAAATTTTGGTACCAAATGATCTTTAAACTTCACAACAACCAAATTACAGTGAATTACTCACTCTTCTGATCTTTTACCAGTGCAAGATTGAAAAAGAGTGAATTACTCTTGCCCTTTGTCTACGTCTACTTGAATTACATGGCAAAATCTTTCCTGAGAGGCAGAAGATATGGGGTAGCAGCCTGCCTCTAGAGGGCCTCACTTAGGACTGGTATTTATAGATGAATTACGTTGATCAGTACCTTTCCATTGTGGCTGTAATTCTTATCAGGTAATCTTGTCAACTTTCAGAGTGGGCTGTCACCCAGGCAGGAGAGGTGTTGGGTACATTTCACAGGCAACAGGAGTTCCAGGTGCAGTTAGGGAGTGCCTTATCATCCCAACTCTCTGTACTTGTACCAAGACAAGAAAGTACTAGATTGTCAAAACTCACTGCCCCAGTAGGCAAGGTCAGAAAGTGCCAGATTGTCCCAGCCCACTGCACCTGCAATTAAAACAAGAACAATATTGGGCCCACTGCCCTTTTCATAAAGCAAGAACAATGCTGGCTGCTGTTGACATCTCAATGCAGCCTTGGAGGTGGGGTCTGCGCCACCACAAGCACTTAGATACATTCATTTAAAGAGAACTTGAGCGTGGCTAAATGAACATTGACTGCAGCAATGACTGCAGTGGGAACAAAGTCTTGGGATCCTGGTCTTGGATTTCAATTGCCTTAAGTGTACCACTGAACAAAATCAATGGCTCTCTGTTTTGTCTACCAGTGCCATCCTGGACAAAGGTGTGTGATCACAGAATCATGAAATAATTTGGATTGAAAGGGACCTTTAAGGGTCATCTAGTCCAACCCTCCTCTAATGAGCACCCACCTCTGAATGGAGATCTTGTTTGACAGAAGACACTTGCCATAGGAAAGAGATTGTAGGAGGACTCCTCCCAGGGGAGTTTAAAATCTGTTTAAAAGAACTGTTAAAAATCATAGAGATGAACTGAGCTGTACCAAGCTCTCTGGTAAGCAAAGCTAAAGCTTAGAGTAGAAGAGTTTGATAAAGACATGGGAACTCTTATGATGAAAACTACAGTTCAAGAGGCAAAGTGCATCTATCATAAAGCAAAATAGCAGACATGAAGGTGGTAAAAAAAAACGTTTGCACAATCTATACTGAATGTGAATTACTGAGCAGAACACTTGATTTAGAAGGAAAAAAGAAACATAATATCTGTGAGAGCTGTGATGGTATTTTTCTAGCAGTGAACTCAGACTTTTTTTCTTTATTATAACTTCATCTTTCCATGGTTCCTTGCCATAAAACATCCACAACTCTAGAGAGAATTATTAAATAAAGAAGTAGCTACTTATACCTCTCATATATTTCTTACTTTCTTGTTTCAGAGAAGCTGTATATACACAATATCTTGCAATTGATATAGCTGATATAGCTAACTTGCCATCCTAATATCTGAACAACTTTAATAAAAAAAAGAATCAGCAGTAGTTCTGCCTCAAGGAGTCACTGATGCTTTTCCAGAGTGTAAATTTTCTTGGATTCGATGCTTCTGTTTAAGAGATTTCAATCAAGTAAGTGTTGATGTTGTGAGTAATTGTACAGTAATTTCTCAGATCCTTTTCTGAGATTTCCTTTTTTTTGACAGTTGTCTAAGAGCTCCTTCTGAAAAGGTAAATATCACTTGTGCTCCAAAAAATCTGGGAAATCCAAATTAAGTTGATCAGATGTTCTCCTGCACATGGAGCTGCAGAAGGAAAATAACAGTTTCACAACATACTAAGGTTTATTTTGGGATTGTGGACTAGCAATTTGTGAGTGCAGTACTGAAGTATTGCAGCAGTTGCGGTACTGAAGCGACTGCTTTCAGCTGACCAGGGAAATAAAACTTCACAATGGAGAAAATCTTAAAAAAAGTTTCAGGAGCACCTTTGAGCATCAGAGGGAGTGTCTCGAGGGAGAAAAGATCTAAGTTCTTCTGAGTAAAACTAATATCCTAATCACTTGTACTGTTTTCCAGGACACCACTCTATCAGTATGCAACCTTGCAGCATGAAAAAAATCTGTTTATAAATATGCTACTTCATATGCTAGGTGTTCTTCATAAGTGTCTAAGTCTTTTCTTGATTCCATTGACAGAATTAAAGGTGTTTGACTATGCCCTCCTCCTTGAAGCTGAGAACACCTTGATGATACTCCCAGTGTCAGAGTTTATTTTTCACTTTGCCATGGAAGCTACTGTCATTGTGATAAAGCAGCAAGAAATTGCTCCATTTTGCTTAAGAAGCAAATTGAGCACATATGTCACATGTTTAATTCAACACACCACAGTGCACCTTTTTAGCTCTTCTAATTGTTTATTTCAGTACCATTGCCTGATGTGTGGGGAAAAAAGAAGATATCATAAATAAAATTGTTAATTCATATGCAAATGCAACAGAGGAGCATGAAAATAATCACCAACTGTTTTGTTCAATTGCAGTCTGTTTTTAAGTGAATATTCAAGAAGTTATTTGTTCAATCTTTTTATATCTTTAATACAAATTTTGGTGAAAATGCTTTTGAAGACCAGATATTATATACTTCAGGCTTTGCAGTTTGCATGACTTACATGAAAAAAAGAATGGATTTCCTAATAGTAACTGAATCCTATACATATTTGCATATAATTTCTAGTCCCATTTTTTTAAAAGTACGCCTTTAAACCATGACCCGAAATATTTGTCTTGAGGTACTGAGGGGAACGAAAGTCCAACTGGAATTAATAACTTTCTGAGTTTCTTGGGCAGCATGCATCGCCTTGTCAAGGGGGGAACTTGTAGTCTCTACAGTATTTCTTCAGTAGAAAAGATCCTAGTGTATATTGAGGGGAGAAGGAATGAAGAAACAAAGTGTCTGTGTTTAGCCTGTATTCAGGGCTAAACTGCAGCAGTTGCTCTACTACCCAATGCCCCCTCCCGAGCTGAGAAGGGGAATCAAGGCAAGAAGCCCCATGGGTTGAAACAGAAACTGATTTAATGAAATAACAAAACTAATGCAAATACCAATATAAAGTGTACAAGCTTATACTCAGCCTAGTCCTCAGAAGCAGCAGAATGGACAGGAAGTCAAGAGAGAGGAGCCCCAGAAAAAAGAACTCCCCATCCTCAGTAAATTCCCTCCTTTTATAATGAGCATGATGTCAGTGCTATGGGATACACCTGTGAGTCAGCTTGGGGCAGCTGCCTTGACTGAAACTCCCAGCTGACTTGAGGCTACTCGTTGCCTGCCTGCCATGGCTGGCCCATGGGTGTGATCCTGTTAAACCAGGACACGAGGGATGACAGGACTTCCATTAAATAGACCAGTAAAAACAAAAAAATAGCCTCAGGATGAATGAAAAGATTTACTCTCACTGAGCAAGTCTGAAAAATTGTTTCATTGTTATTTATTTTTTTTAAACTTAATACAATCCATCTGTTCAAGCTAGCAATATCAAGACATCTCCCTGCCCAGACTAGATAGAATTTCAGATGTTTAATATATGAAGCATGTGTTTTATCATCTCACTATCTATAAAACTGTAAGATTTGCCAACTAAATAGCCAAGACTTAGCCCCATTGAAAAAAATATTTCTACCAAATTTCAATCATAAGAAAATATGTATCTATTTCAACTCTGCAAGCCATTTAAACCAGTATGAAAGAATTCAGTTGAATGTAAAAAGCTACCCTGTGCTATGTGTAACTATGATATCACCTCTGATGAAAATTTTTAAACAAAGATTTTTTAAATACTCCCCCAAATCACAAAACTCTTGAGAAATAAAAACTTTTTACTTTGTTTATGTTTTTATATCTGAGGATACTACTGAGATCACTTTACCATGAGAAGTCAGTAGGAGTAAAAAACAGCAAGTCTAATATGATTGTAAATAATAAACCAAAGTGCAGAGGCACCTCCAATGTGTCACTTGCCACTTACCTTGACTCACTGCTATGCTCACATGGAGACAGATCTTGGAGCTACGTAAACATGAGTCACAGACTACTTACAAAAAATGCAAAGAATTTTTTCCCACATGGATATGAATAAAGTTGTTAAAAAGAATTACTTTTTATTTTCATTGTTATTGTTCTTATCTAAAAGATATTAGTATTTTTGCACTGGCCTATTGTGAGCTGAAACCATTTTCAGAAAATGAAACACACAGTCTCTTGATCCTGTTCTGTGCTGTATGCAAGGCAAGTTTTGCCAGCTCAGCTGGCCCACAATCAGGCATTGTTAGATTTGTTACTTACTGTTAACGATCAGTACAGTTTTGTTTCATTTGTTAATTATTGTTAACGATCAGTACAGTTTTGTGTCTCTGCGCTTGACAGACCTATTGATTGGCAGCACAATGAAAGTATATTCAAGGACTGAAATACAGACAGAATAAATAACGATATGATGCAGCTTCTTGTTAGGGTACACCTGAGAAAGGTCTTGTTTTCTACTCCGCAGTCTAATGTAACAACCTCAAAGGAGACTTTGGAGAATTTTCCTCCCATACTTTTACTGCACCTGAGACCCCACTTGTACTCTCCAGAAGGCTTCCCTTCACACACTCCACTGTTTCCTTTATCCCCAGCAGTAACGTCTTTGTGCTATATTAAATCAATATATTTTTATTTAGTGATTAGAATAAAATACTCAAGAGCAATGTCTTTTAAAGCAGGACACAGATGCATGTACATTTAGTATCATCTAAGTATATGCTTTAACATAATTTGATAATCATAATTCAATAGGCAGAACCAAATCAGTTTGCTTTTCCCAGAAACTTTTGAGTGTTGAAAGGTTTTCAATTTGTTTTTGTGTTCTCTCTATGCTTCTGTTTCTGGAAAATATAGAAAAACACAATGATATTTCTAAACCCATTGTAGTACTGAGTGTCACAACAGTATTTGGCTTACAATCCTGCCCCAGTAAATTCAGCTAGATGTCCTCACAATTTGAGGTTAGTTGTTTGCAAACCCTCCACTTAAAGATTACAGCCTGTGTGTACAATGTGAGTGAATCTCAGAAGATACCATGAGTCTCAAAGATTTGTGTAAGTGCTGGGAAAATCTAAACCACAAAAATTTTCTTACCTACTTGCAAGCTGCAATTTCAATTTAAAAGCTGACCTTTAGACCTTCTGCTTTCTGAGTGTTCTCTCTCCTGCCACCTACCAGCCCTTCTTAATCTTGGGATCTTAAGCACTTAGCTCTCTTAAGCACCTCCTCACCCCCTCCAGGAATGAAGCTTCTTTATGCAGTGTCTTCATTTGGGCTTGGGGGTTTTTGTAAGGTGTGGGAAGAGCTGTGAGGCAGCTCAGGAAATACACATCACAGGGACCAAATTGCAAATTCTAGTCATTGAGCGAGGAGAGCACCTGATAGTAGGGCATGTGGTTGGTAAGACTGCAGGAAGGCTGAGATGAGGGTCATTTTATAAAGGTATTTTATCACTTCAGAGTGATGGACAGAGGAACTGAGAGAAAGAAGAAAATAGTAAGAGGAAAATGGGTTCCGATGGTCTGGGATTTTTTTGTTTGTCTTGCTTTTAATGCTTTCTCTCACAGTGTATTTTTTTTTCAAGAAAAAGGCTGAATATGGCTCCTTTCCACTTACAGTGTATCTGTTATCTGCTGAAAGTTTGTGCATTGCCACTCACCGTGCTTTGGTCAGGCTGAGGGACAGCAGTGTACTTCCTAGGAGAGAGGTAATGCAAAGGGAAAAGAGCATAGACTGAGCACAGCTCCCTTCTTTTCAGTGACTCACATGTATCAGAAAAGAGGCAGTCTTTCTATCAAGGGAACAAGCCCTTTGTATCAAGGAAACAAAGTCGTGAGCACTCTCCTCCTTGTCCTGTAAGATGAATAAAAAATTGGGGAGATAAAATCACTTTGCACTTTGCGCCTCTCTAGACCTTATAGGAAGCCAATGACAAATACTGTGTTTGATTTCACTAGGCAAGATCCAATTCAGGTGTAAACTGACACAGGTCACTCAAGTTAAACTGATGTGCTCTAGTGAAGAATCTGGTGTGGAGTAATAATGTACTAGAAACGCTTAAGAGTAGCGTTTCTCCCTTCCAGTTGATGACATTATTTGCAATTGTAATCTAAAACAATGCTATTTTTTTGGTTGTAAACTCTTGGATATATTACCAAAAATAAGAGAACGACAGACCTCTTTTAATCTGGGATATAGGGATGAGCAGTTTATGATCCTCTTTTGGTAGTCTTTTCTCTTTTTGTTTTGAAGGAATTATTAATTTTCTACTGGGCTTAAAAAAATGCTCAATACTTCATAAACTCTGTACAGACTTGGAATTGAGGGAAAGTTAACTACCTGAAAGAAAACAACAAATGTGTTGGTCACACTTTCGTATTCTGTATACTAGCAGGGACAAAAAAAGATATTTCCTAGGTTTACCATTAAAATTAATGAGGTGCTATAAACCAAAGTGTGTGCTTCAGGATGAGAAGTGGTAGGTTATAACATATTTTTACATGCGTATGTAGATTATAATGAATCAATTATATTACTTTTATATTCACGTTATTAATGGTTTTTCTGCTTTTCTTGGCATTTTTAAAACTTTGAATTGATTCAGTACCTTGAACAGAGCAAACACTAATTCCTGGTGAAGGAGGAATCAATATTTTGCTTACCATTTAATTGAAAATAAAACAAATGTTTACAGATCATAACTTTGAGGGTAACTTTGTAAAATCCTGAAGCAGATTTATCTTCATTCAGGGCTTGCCTGTCCAGGAAGCTAGCATGTAAGGAGTTCAGTGACTTTGCAGCATGTTTGCTCCTTCCTATTAACTTCCTCTGGACACAGCCTTGGGCCACAGTAAGTCTTAAATTGCTCACTATTTGCAAGATAAGTTTGATTGCATACACATGGGGAAGGCGAGGCATGTAGTGTGCTAGTAATCCTGATTCAATTTCACTGTGAGCTGACTGACCACTAGCTGTGAATATCTTTTAGCAAAGTTTCTGTAAATTATCATGTGGTTTCATTCATCGGTGATACTTGGTGTTTTAGCCTGGTTTTCAAAGAAAAAAATGACAACAACTGGAAAAATCTCTGAAGGTCCCAAAATAACAAACAAGACTTGGCTTTCCCTCAGTTATAGGCCATTTAAAGTATGTCTTCAGTTTTTCTTGGACAACACTACAGAATCACAAGTGGAGCTTAGAAGGGACCTCTGGAGATTGCCTCCAGTCCAACTGCTATGTTCATTCAGGGTCAGCTAGAGTAGGTTGCCCAGGACCATAGCCAGCTGGGGTTTGGATATCTCCAAGTTTGGAGAGTCCACAAACTCTCTGGGCAACCTGTGCCAGTGCATGATGATACCCTCATTGTAAAAAATGTTTTCTTATGTTCAGATGGAATTTCATGGGGTTCAGTTTATTTCTTGTCCTGTCGCTAGATGCCTCTGAGAAGAGGCTGGCTCCATTCTTTGCTCAGCAATATATTTGTATATATTCATATACATACTTTAGTCAGCCATATATTACAGTGATCCTGAGGTTCAGATCTGTTAGTTACCATTTTGAAAGATGATTATTACCTATCTATCAAAGGTCAGGATGAGACACTGGAGTAGAGAGAGCCAGAGCCGAACCGTTAGTACTCTACCAGCAGTCTACAACCCTAGAATCTGAGATCATGCAGGGGCCAGATGCTTCAAAAAGCTCTGGGGAGACTGCTGTCCTCCTTCAATTCATTCCTGCTAAAGTCAACCTGTGCAGAAGAGAACACTTCACTGAAAATTATCTTGAAGGTTTTTTTTTTTAAGCTGTGGTGCTAGCTTCTGCAACACTTTATCATCAGCTGAGCCGAGGACAAATGTTAATATCTCACAGTCCTCAGGGCTGTAGCACAAGGGATGGGATTTATCAGCTGCCAATACCTACATCAGAAGTATTTGTATTGACTGCTTTTGTAGTCTGTTCTTGAGCCCTATTGGTCTGACTTCTTTTAGACATCTATTTCAGGATAGGATTCATGCCACTCTAGAATTACCTGTTTCTCTCCATTTGTAAAAGAAAGGTGTAGAAAGTTATTTCAGTGGTAGAGAGATATATTTCAAATGTAGGCACATGGAACAGGTGTTTCACATTAGGCAGATGAATCCTGACCAAAGCTTTCTGCTGTGAAGTTGAAGTGGTAACCATGGTAAAGGAGGAACATTATGAACTTACTTGACTTCCATGCAGAATGAATTCAGTGTAGGTTACAACTACCCAAACAGTGCATCACAAAAACTCATCAAAGGTTATACCACCTCTTTTTGGTTTAATGTCAGAACAAGCACTGCAGAAACTGGAATTAAGAGCTATGAAGCTGCTTCTACAGGACTCTAAAGAGATAATGAAACACATAACACAAAAAAATGTGATCTGTTTAAAAATACATATATACATGTGTGTTTCTCCAGTCGTAGGTCAGCTACATGACTTTTGGGTGCTTTGGATTCCAGCAACTAAAAGGAAAATAGTACTATAACACAGAAAATGCCTGCTGCTCATAGGATGTCTGTAATATCATCTAAGTGGAAGTGGGTGCCAGAAGAATATCTGTTATGAGAGCATCTAGCAGGTATATAGCTGACCTCAGCTCACACACCTGCATGCTTACCTGTTGGGCTGGGTGAGGCACTGTTGCTTAACTGAAAAATTTTGACACTAAGGTAAATTTTAGTGAAGATACTGGTTATTTGCATTTTAATTGTTAAGGTAGGACACTTGTCTGCCCCCACATTTAGTCCAATTGGAGTGTACACAGGACAAATGTTTGCTTATAAATGCTTTTCTGTCACAGATGCCAATAGCCTTCCTAAATGAAGGACTTGAAGGACTGTTCAACAACTTGGCACATCAACTGGGTGCACCATGATGACAGCCTGCTTTAATCTACACAAGTGTTGTTGAGTTTATTTGGATTTGTTAAGAAAAACGTGTTCTTTATCTGCTTTCTCACTTTGCTTCATTCCATTATAGTACACCATAGAGCCCTGGCAACCATAAAAGTCATGCCAAGTAATAAAAACTGGGACATGATTTATCCATAATACACACATTCAACCTGTATCAGATAGATATCAGGAAATAATAATTTCCTATTCATAGCTCATTGCTGTAAAGGATTTAATACCTTGCTGCAGTGGGATTCAGGCTGCTTTTCTGCAACAGAAGATCATGTCTGGAGTAAAATGAAAAAAGGTAGAACCTCTTCAGGTGTAAAATAGTTCAAAATCAATGAAAACAGGTTACTGCAGTGTCATACATGGCAGAGAAAAGGAAGCTCTGCGTTTGTAGCATCCTAAATTTTAACTACTCCAAAAATAGTATTACAGAAGGTTAACTGGCACTCCTATGTAATCACGGTACTAAATTATGCCAAAAAGATAAATGGATCCTCTTAAGACTTGCCAATACCCATCGTGCCAGAGAGTTTAAGTATTAATATATGGGAATTAAGAACAATAATATTCTTGTTCTAATTGGTCTTATTTCATATTAAGTCCTTGTGGAATAATTGCTGGTGGTGACTTGGAAATTAAACTTGGTTTAAAGGGTATAACATTGTTCACACATTAAGGAAAGGTACAACACTGAAGAAGTTTCCAGGGTGGAGTGCAGCTGATATGCAAGGAATTCATTCCACAGAAGTTCCCAAGGCAGTCTTAAATGTTGATAACATCAGGGGAGCTTGATGTGCTGACTCTAAGAGAAACTACACAGAGGGTGGAGTAGAGGCACCATGGCCAGGCTCTGTGACTGTGGATGGAACTGTAAGGTACCATGAAACTGATAAGCTGCATATTTGTTACCTGGTGCCAACAGTCTGTCATTTTTTTACAAAATACTGTCCTTTAGGTGAACTTTATTCATTATAATCTCATTGTAATACCAAAACACCCCTCCATCCCAAAGCTATCCACCTACGAAGCGCCCTCATGCTTGCACACTGAATTTTTCTTAGTCTATACCTTTAAAAGCAAAGCAAGAAAAATTTACACCAATCTGTAGTGGTTTGGGGCTGGGCCGGCCACTAAATAGATGCTCTCTGTTAACCCCTCTCCCTTCCTAGTCAGAGGATGGGAAAGAAGAAAAGGGAGAGAGACTTACAGGTTGGAAAAAAACCTAAAATAGCTTTAGTGAAACAATAACATTAAAAAGAAATGATAATAATAAGGAGACTAAAAATAATGAAATATTTACAAGTATATACAAAACCATTATTGAGCTTCTCCCTCTCAGTCACACACTCCCCCAGGTACTGCTCCATTGGTGCTGCACCATTGGTGCTGCACAGCAGACCTGGGAAGATCCCAGGCTGGGCTCCTGGATGCAGTGGTAGATGGAAACTGGATTCAGTAACACACAGATCAGGGGCAGAAGAGTGGCAGAGTCCTCCCAGGATGCCAGCCACTGAGGAAGAGTAAGAGCCAGAGAGCTTACCCCTTGTGATCCCTCAGCTTTATACTGAGCCTGATGTGTATGGGATGGAATACTTCATTGGTCAGTTTGGGTCACCTGTCCTGTCCGCTTCTCCCTGTAGGTGCAACCCTTTTGCACCCTTACACTAAGGAGGGGGTCTCAAGGTGACACCGAAAGAATTCAACAGTGACCTTGGTTTCTATAAGATTAAGTATAAACAAGAGCCTTTCTGCAAACCATTGTACTGAGAGCTCAGTACTAACTATAAACATCAAGTGTTAACACTTCTAGGAGCAGACACTGTCTGAAAAACCTGTTGTTGACTTCAGAAAGTGAAGCCTTAGAAGGGACTTAACTGAAAAGTAAAATCACTGAAAGGAAATATTGGTTGTTTTAGTCAAACCAGGACACAATCATAACAAAAGTATGTATGACTAGAGTCACTTATGCTTCACCTGAAAAGTAAAAATAGTATAAAAGTAGCTTAAGAGAGGGGGGATGTTAGGGAAGATACAATCACTGTCAAGGAACATACCATCTTGGATTACCTCTGACTTCTGGGATCAGTCTACAGGCTGAGTCTTTCTTCCCCCGATAGCGACTCCTTTGGGTAAGATTTGAACACTTGGCTGTGCTGAGTGCTTCCCCGGGAAACTTAGAAATCTCTATAGACTTTGTAATTGTTTTGTAACTTAACACATTTGTAGCCAGGCTGTACTATTAACATCTTTAGTGCTTGCACATGCTTTGCTGACCATAGATTTATCACTGGCAATCCAAAAGAACTTGTGTATCTGTTGCTTCAATAAAATGGACTATTCATTAATCTGGGTGTGGGAGTTAATAGTGAATGCCACCAAGCTCCTTATGCATGGCCATGGGAGTTCATGGAAGGTCATTAGACAGACAATGTATGGTGTTATTAGTGCACCCATAATCATGATAGTACAATAACTATATTGAACATGACTGGGGTTACCAACACCAAATTGGGCGTCACTCAGAATCTAAGCACAGCTGTACTCCAGCCCCTCTGATATCTAAGGACAAGCTGGAATGCAAGGGGGTTTATTTTCTGCCTAATTACTTTGCCCTTTAATGCAACAGTCCTACCATCTGTCTCCTGCTCCTGATCGTATGCGTGGAACGGTATTAAAAAAGCACAGTAGCATGATCTTAAATAATCTTTTTTTCCATCTTCTGCAGCTCTCTCTTTTTCAGTACATAACACTTATGTTTTCTACTAGCAGACACTGGAACTGTTTTTACTTCCATAAAGGAAAAATTAAAACTCTATCAGGATTTAGAAATATCTGCAGTGACTGACTCATAGCAAACCAATCAGTTATAACACAGGTCATAAAATAGTTACTTTTATAAATTATTCTTCTATTTTTCACAGTGAAGATAGAAAACAAGATTAATGTTCCATGGAGTTCTGTCTAACTTGCTGCTGTGATAGTTTTTGGCCTTTTACTGTTGTGAGGCTTTTACCATCATAAGTTAGTGCCTTCAAACTCCTCTGTGAGTTCATTGACCAGGTTATCTTTAATTTGTTTTCTCTTGGTACCTGCTAAAAATTTTTATGGATTTTTTTTATTATTTACTGTGATTGTAGAAAGGATGCTTACTGCAATAAGGAGGAACATTGTTACATCACACATTAGATTAGATTTTGATCACATTTAGAGAGATGTGAAAAATGGAATTATGCCTATCAGTGGATGAGAAATCCACATCTCACCTGTAAGTCAGCAGTAGAATATAAAAAATACTGATATTTAACATGGACAAAAACAACGTTCAGTATATAACCACCAGATTGTGTTTCTACTCTGTAGATAGTAAAGCTAAAGTTCTCAGATCAAAGTAAAGCTTTTCAAGGCATAGGGAAATTAAAATCGGTCCCCTGCAGTGCTACATCAATTAAAAAAACCATCGCTTCCAAATAAAACATGTTAGACACTCTCTAAATCACATATAAATGCCAAAATAAGTACTGAGAGCACCATATTATAATTTTATTAATAATAGTAATTTAATTATTAATTATGCCATGCTGGAATACTGGTCTCTCAAATAGACATAGGAAATGTGTAAAATAGGGCAGTGTGCCAGCTGTTTTCACAGCAAGTTATGTCTTGTTTTTTACTTTTGCTTTCATTTTCACAAACAACCAATTCTGCTCATTAAAATTAGAAGGATTCACTTGAGATAGGCCCTAGATGTGCTTCTCATCAACTTCCTCATATTTCCTGTAAATGCTTAGCAATCAAAGTGAGGCGAGACATTTGAAAAATGTCTCTGAGTGAGATTTTTAATGGTACTTAAGAATTTAAGGATCCATTTAGGAATGCTGAAGGATTTTCAAAAGCATGGAGACTCCTAACTCCTATAAGTCTGGTCCTTAACGTACTTGAGGCATACATTCCTATGACCTTTATGAATCCTACACTCTTAGGTAACTGAGAGCTTTGAAAAATCTTGCTCCTAGCTTTACAATTGATTCACTAAGTATTTTCTCATAGAAGTGAACTCTTCAGAGCATGGACGTCTTCTATATGTGAATGTTATTGTTAGAGCACACATAGCACAGGGAGTGCAGTTACATAGTTGCTTTAGGCATGTATACCCCCATGCCACTGAACGCAGCAGCTCCTCTTGTTCTGGCCTGCTCATTCCTACCCGCTCCCCATGCTGATGGTTAGTTTCCATATGAATCAGTTCCCATTAGGCCTGGTGTATGGCCAAGGGGCAGGGTTTAGCAACTTCGTTAAGGAAGGGAAGGCATCTATGCTCCTTTCAGTAGTAGATTGGATTTCTGCCAGATTAAAGCAAGCATTTAACCATAGCCTAAAAAAATATGATGCTATGATAAAGATAAAGCTTCCAGTGCTGTTCATACTTAATACAGGCAACTTTCTGTGTCTTCCATCAGTCTTACATTATTATTGCTTTTACAAAAATTACATCTACTCGTTAACCTTTGAGCACTGAGAAGTGAACAACAATCATTTCAGTCTGGGAATTAATTTTGAAACTGTAAATTAACTTTCAGTTTAATATTCCCAGTCATCTGACCTGCAAACTGACCGGAAGAGTCAAGATATACAGCAAGAGAGACTTTTAAAGGATATGTCAGCTGCTTCTTGACATATGGTGCAAGAGACAGTGTACAAGAATGTCAGCAGTACTCGAAAGGTTAATGGAAGTGGGATTTGCAGAGACATGACTGATTCTTCTAGAACACGTGAGGATTTTGACAAAGGCCTTTAAAGCCCTTTTACATTTTCATCTTTCTATCTAAAGGGAAGAAAAACACTAGGATGTCTTTTAACTTAAATCACTCTAATTTCTTGGAGGATCTAAAACTTGTCAAATAAAACATTTTCAGACCAAGAATGAGCTATCAGAATGAATGAAATACTCAGTCTGAAGCTTATGAAAATATATTTGTTGTGGTAGAGTGCCTTATAGTATCAACAGAGTTAAGGTTAAGTGTTTTGGCTTTATGTGTGTCCTTTCTCACACGCATTTGCACATGCCTGCATATGTGCACATTTCTGACTCATCTTTATCCCATCTGGTCCTTTTTTCTTATTCTTAAATTTAATAGGATGAATTAAAATACCTTTATACAAGGAAAACAAGTCATAAAAAATAATTACTCTGTTATCAGGTCACTTGTGATTTGAATTCCTCGCTTAGATTAAGATAAAAATAACTAATGGTCCTGTTGTATGTTAAATATAAGACACATTCTTCTTGCATTATATGAATTCACACTAAGTCAACAAATTAAAATAATAGCATTCATAAATTTGCTGGCTGACAGCAAGACTGGAAAATCTAGAGAATAACCTTTTTTTTTTTTTCTGGAAAATAACCTCAAGCTATGCCCTTTAACAGTAGAAAGTATTGGTCTTCTTGCTCATTTTAATTACTAAGTCTCTGATCTAGATCCTGCTGCCTCAGCATCACTGAACAGGTTGCAGATGCCTCTGCTGAGTAGTGTTGGCCAGAACTCTGCATACATGATACTCTATTTGGTTTGGTGGGGCAGAACCAAACCCATTTAAAGATGGGGGCCTGTTGACCAAAGTTGTAAGCTTCTCTAAGATATGGATCCTAACTCGCTTAGAAGATGACTTCCTTAATAATGTCAGTGTCTCAGGATGTGGCCCTGGGAACTCAGCTTGGTTTGTGATTTGGGCTGTAACTTCTCCAATATGGCCTGGCTATAAAATACAATGAAAGTTAAGATACAGGGACTAGAAAGAATATTTTTCTATAAAGAAGATATCACATAACTATCTCTTTCTGTCTTCATTGTCGTCCTGTACTACACATGGAATTAGGAGATGGCAGGTCAGCTGCTCTGTATCCTGAACTCATTTGGCAGAGTCTACCTTTGTACCTGTGTTCTTCTCTTTTGGCCCTTATCTTATGGCCTGATGCAGGTAATATTTACAGATTAATCTTGGTTGAAAGAGACCTCCAAAATCATCAAGTCCAACCATTAACCTAACACTGACAATTCACCCCTACACCATGTCCCTCAGCACCTCATCTACACATTTCTTAAATACTTCCAGGGATAGAGACTCCACTACTACCCTGGGCAGCCTGTTCCAATGCCTGACAACCTTTTCAGTGAAAAAATTTTTCTTAATATCTAATCTAAACCTCCCTTGGCACAACTTGAGCCCATTACCCCTTGTCCTATCACCAGTTACCCGGGAGAAGAGACTGACCCCTACCTTGCTACAACCTCCTTTCACTCATTTCAAGAGAGAAGCAAGGCCAGGGGTCAGAACTGGTTCATTCTCGCATAAACATTTAGCTTGTGTGGTATTGGGAGACTGTTAACCAGAGCCTTTTCCTTCTGGGGTTGTCATAACAACTTGTCATGGGACGGTCCCAAGCTGAAAATGCCACTAGACTCCTATTGTTACCTACAAGAAATGTATTGATGAAAATGAGAGGATTGTCAGAGGAGCTGTGAGCTTTGGAAAGCCAACTGAAAAGTGAGCAAAGTCAAGAACTCAGCATTTGTCAAAATAATGGTTACAGATAGTCTTGTAGACTAAGGTATTAAAACTTAAATTCATTCTGAAACCAATGTATTTATCAGCAATGAGAATAATTCATCGCTAGAATGGTATATACTGGGATTGTGGTGTTTTTCTCTAACAACACTTTGAGTTTCAACAAAACTGGTTTAGAGTTCCCAGGTCACAGCAGGGGACAGAATACACAATCCCAGTTGTTCCTTCTAGCCCTTGTAATACATGAATACAACTCTTTTCCCTTGGTAGGCCATGGTTTTCTATTGAAGAATACGACATCTCTTATCTCAGTGATGACCTACAGGTGTCATTTGGGTAATGTTTATATGAACATTGCTCTCATCTAAACTAAAGCATTCCTGTGGCCTTTTTCCCATTTATGTTCTGGTTTCTGTAACTTAAAGTAAAATGGACGAAGTAAAACTAATTTAATCATCACTTAGTAGATGGTAGCAATTCTAAAAGAGACTTTTTGTCTTTCATATTTATAACATTCATTTACAAGCTTCGTCAACACCTTAACACTGTGAGTTAAAAGTAGCTTGGTGTTCATTGTTAGATTTCTTTTTTTAAAATCTCTAAATGCTAAAAATAATTCAAAGGTGTATTATTCTCAACATTAATTCACCTGTCAAAGGAGGATAGCATCACAGAACCTGATTCGATGCCCAGCAAATAGTGCAATTTGACAGAATGCACCATTCAGGGGATTGACTGACTGATCTTGGCTGACATAACTGTTGGGCAGGCAGCCTGAATTTTGATAGAATATTTGATGAGATAAAGGACTGACTAAAAGAGGGTAAGTATAACTGCATGAAAGTCACATCTCTAGCTTATCCGATATTCTACTGGCTACATTTAGCCAGTACCTGGAACTAAACTGTAGCAGTTATTCTACCACCCAATGCTCCCTCCCCAGGTGAGGGGAATTGGGGAAAAAAGGGAGAAGCCCCATGAGTTGAAGTAGAAAAAAAAGATTTAATGAAATAACAAGACTGATACAACAACTGCCATAAAGTATACAAGGTTCTACTCAGCCTGGTCCTTGGGGTCAACAGCAGAAGCAGAAGGTCAAGAGAAGAGGATCCTGAGGAAGAGAAACACCACCCTCAGTGAACTCCCTCCTTTTATAATGAGCATGATTAAGTGATATGGGATACACCTGTGAGTCAGCTGCCTTGATTGGATCTCCCAGCTGACTCAGGGCTACTCATGGCCTGCCTGAATGGCTGGCCCATGGGACTATGCCTGGGGAACCAGGACATCTACCAGCCCTAACCGTGGACTGGAGAGTTCATATGGCTTTGTGTACCTTTATGATTGTTTTTTGCTTGTGGTTTTTTAACACATTTTCTGCCTGCTTTGTCTGTCTGGTGTAGAGCTGGGGAAACCCTGCATTATTTTCCATCTACCTTATCTGGTTTTCAGGGTTTACAAAACTCATTCTGGTTTGACTTTTCTCAGGAGTTTAACCTCATACAGTTTCTAGTTTCTCCAGTTTCGTAGTGCTGTAGCTAAATGCTAGCCAGACAGAAGACTGGTCTTCTGATGAAGAAAACTATTTGTGTGGTTTAAGTAGAAGTGGTATTAGTGACACATACACACATGCATACATTCATGTCTAATAGGAATACAACTTCCTCCTCCATTGCACTCTTTTTCTCAATCCCTGGTCAAAATATTTTTTTTTACATTGCTTTTACCACTTTTTTTTCTAATTCACACTAGCATACACTAGAAAAAAAATGAAGCCTTTGGCCCGTTGGGAGTATTTTCTTCCTGCTTTTTCTTGGCAGAATATGTCAACTTATACCTTTCTTAGGTTTCCCATCTCTGTGTTCATGGTACTGCTGTCTCTTTCAGGCCTAAACCAAACAGCACTTTTGTGATTCTTTGAAGTATAGGTTGCATATTCTCCTTAAAATTAAACTGTACTATTTAATAAGTTGGATTTTTGTTTGTTTTAATTTGAATTTTAGTTTTTATTTTGAGAAACTTAACAATTCTTTGAAATACGGAGTCCCCACAGCTTCTTACCAGTTACTACTGATTGTCTTTCTTTGTACGTGTGAATATTCATTCATGCAAACTATGTTTTTCTTCATTTTATCACTGCCGCAGGAAGACACATTTATCTACAGGTTTTAAATCAAAGCATACTGTGAGGATCTATTCATAATGGCAGCTTATGTCTCAAATGACAACTTGCACAATACAGCTTCCATAAGGGCCATTTGTGTCTCAAACAACAACGTGCACAGCATGGCTTCCTATCCCAAAGGACTGAGGAGAACCACTGACCTGGCTGTTGCAGCAGGTGGTGGATTTCCTTCTGGGACCATTATGTGGGGAGAGCCATGCACTGAGATAACAGATTGGAGGCCTCATGTGGGTAGATTGAACTTAGAAAAAAGGAAAACTGTTTGCCCAGTGTGGTGTGTCTGGGAGAAGAGCAGGTGGAACTGTGAACTGTGTGCAGTATCCCCAAAATTCTGAGAATCAAGACTGTGGCCCCAAGATCTGCAATGATCATTGGAGCAGTGTCAGAAGTAGAGTGAACCGGTGACTGAAGGCAAGAAATGGGGTGCCTGATGAGTGGAGGAGCAGTGTGGTGCAGCAAGAATTTCAAGTGTATGAAAAGGACACAGATTCCCAGAGTTTCGCCGTCGGATCGGACTGCCACCCCCTCCATGAGGAAGGATCATTGGGACATGGCTGGATCTTGGGTGGTGATACTCTTCCTCTTCTCTCTCTCTCTTTTCCCTCTTTTCCCCATTTAAACTTCTCTCTCTCTCCCTCTCTCTCTCTCTTTCTCTCTCTCTCTCAAATTCACAGTTAACAACAGTTGAAAGATTTACCAAAGCTATCGTTGCTCGTTCCTGACATTACCTGATAATTACCTGCTAAATAAAACGGTTCTATTTGCACCCAACCGTTGTGGTTGGACTTTGCTTCTGCGGGACCCAAACATTTAAAGATACTGCTCAAGGGGGCAGATCGTGACATACACGTTCCTGCGGATTTCATAGACCCATGTCTTCACTAGCAAAGGAATAAGTGGGCCCTGATAATGGAATCATTGCTCCCAACGTAGGTAGTCAAATACTTTTCATACTAATTTTAGTGGTTCAAAAAGTTAAAAAAATCCTTGCAGCATTAAGTTTAGGAAGATTTTCAGCCTCAAAATGAGCTTAACTTTTTGCAGGCATTTGCCACATACCTGTGCACTAAGGAAAAACAAAAAATAACATTAGGAAATGTCATTTCAGACTGCCAGCAAAAGGTATTCTGAATATTGCATCCGTATGTTTCTTACATGTTTTAATTTTAAAGCTTCCATTTAAATGCAAATTTTGCCGTTTAAATAATTAAATAATGAATAATAAATAATAAATAGTAAATAGTAAATAATAAATAATAAGTAGTAAATAATAAATAATAAATAAAAAATGATAAATAAATATCGCAGGATACAGCTGAGTAGGGGGCTCTCTGGAGACAAGGGACTTCAGCTCTGGCCAGCAAGATACAAGAATTTTGTGTAGTTCTTTGTTTCCTTGAAGGCTAACGTGTCCAAAGACTGATCTTTGTCTCATTACCTGTGAAATGCATATTAAAGTTGACACCCCTGAATATGCTAATGAAGATTATAAAGATCATGCTATATATATGACCACAGCACTCACCTCTCCACCCAAATCATGTTGCACTTCACCTGGGGGAGGGAGCCTTATAGTTTAGGAGATAAAAAAACGGAGAAAAAAGATCATTAAATTGGGAGAGAAGTAACTTCGAAGCTGGGAGAGAATTAACCTGGCAGCTTTAACCTGGAAGACTTAGTCAATGGTCTGTATCTCTTCCTTCATCCCAGGCAGAGATGTCTCTCTGGGTAAGAATTGCGCCTTTCACCTTATGAGTGAAAGTATCCTTGGTTGTATTTTGTATTATTATTGCTAGCAGTATAAACATTGATTAGTAGCACTGTTGTAGTTTAGCAGATTTATCCATGGTTATTTCAAACTTGTTCTATCTATCACTTTAATAAACCACTTCTTTTTGCAACTTCATGCATCTGTCTCACGGCTGTTCTCAGGGGAGGACAGTGGAACAGACCCATGGTGATAGGTGGCCACATACACACATATCTGTCTCATTTCAAATTTGTTTCTCGTGACACTAACATAAATGAGAAGCTCTAACACTCAGATATTAGGTGAGATGAATCTCACCTTTGTCTGTTGTTCCTTCCTGCTGTCTCCCAGGGTCAGGGTCTGTTTTTTCTGGCCAAGATACAAGTGTAAAGCCACATTTAGTCTATCTCAAGGACAGCAAGGGACTTTCAGATCTATCATTCTGTGTTATGTTAGAAGTCATGGGAGGATACTTTTGCAAAAGTATATTTATGAGACAAACTTTGCATAGATTTTCTCTGTTGTCTGGCAGGTGATTCACTGCCTAGTTCCTTGTCTGTGTCCATCCTTTACCCAGGCAGCTGTCAATGTGAAGAATGGCTATCATCCCTTTCCTGACTCTGTGTCCTTCCAAAGAAAACAGTGGCCATCAGACCCAAGTCTCCAGGCTGCTTGCAACAGTGCTTGTAACTCACACAAGAAAGGAAGGAGTCTCTTTATTCCTTTGTAGGACCTTGCATAGATACATGAGGCTTTCTACATACTTATCCATGTGTTATATACCCTGTTCATTCTAGGGGGTAGCTGTTCAGAGTGCAATTTATTTTGTCTGCTGCTCACCATCAACAGGAATGTATTTCCTGAGCTAACAAAAAATATTTCTTATCATTATGTTTTTCTGCAGTTAACCTCCTAGCCCATGGGTTCAGATAAAGTTTATCCACTGTGACTTAAAAAGTTGTCTTGGGTCATTTGGCTGACCTGGGTAACTAGCAACATACATGTTCTTAGCCCATAGCAAATACAAGATACTGCACTGAAGGCTAAACCTAAAGTTCTTACTTTTTCTGGGGACCAAGTGTGTGCTCATAACCAGTTACCACCAGGATCTGTGGGGCTTGGTAACATAAACCGCACTGGGATCCTTCATTTCACATGACTATTTCTTCACATTACACTGCGTGTATACATATCTGAATAGATTTTTTGGCTAAATGGGTGTGGGGGTGTGTGTGTGTGTGTAAAATATGGATACAGAAATGCTATTTAAAATTAATGTTGTGTGCATTTATGTATGTCCAAAAAGATGGTACTCTTAGAACTATGATCTATATATTTGCAATAGAAAGTGATGGACAAGGTACATTTTTGAAAGATCAATTTTCAGCATATTAAAATAATGATTTGCAGCCTTGAGGCTTTCTCTGTCCTTTTGCTGCAATTAGTTTTGTGTGCTTTGCAAATATGGTGGCCATTGTAATGGTAGGTGACACTTCCTGAATTACTTTTCTTCTTGGAGAAATTAGTACATCTGTTGACGATGTGCATTCCCCATCTCTCAGTTGTTGTATCCATGTGCTATACTGTGTAACAGTATCTCTGTATATTGCTTTCCACCTTCTGTGTTTATCCTTCTTTTTTGAGTATAGCAAAACCAGAAGGCTGGTCCTCAAATTAGGTCTCTACTACTAATTTAAAAAGCTGTGTACTCTGCACATGAAACACTCAACTCTGGATTATTAAACACTCTGTTATGACTTAACAAATTGGAAGCAGCTACCTATGCTAGATATTATCCATACAGCAAAGGTATGCTAACTTAATCAAATTGATTTAAAAACTAAGTTAAATGTGCCAATACAACATTTTTGTCCATTCAGAGATCACCCCTATCAGTTAAGCTTAATGTGGTAAATTAATTTATACATTGATTTTAGTTAGAGCACTACAACTTTTGGATGTATCTCAACACCAAGTTTATTGCCTCTTTGGTCTGAGTTTAGAAGAGTTTTGACCTGAACATGAAATAGAGAGGTTAACACCATGCGTCTGTGGCTCAGTACATGTTCCGTCCCACATACACAACCTTTGAAATACACTCACACTCTTTTCTGGAAACAGCTAAATGACAAAATTCTTTGATATTAATTTAGATTAACATAAACCAGATAACTTAGAGAGAATATTCCTGTCCATTTCAGACAGGCATGATGTCAAAAATATTTATGCTGTGAGAAGAGAGGATATTGAGGAAATATTTCTGTCAACATAACTAAATTCATTGGTAATGAAGGAATGAAAGAAAAGAAATGTTGGGAATTACCAGGAAAGAAATAGAATGGAAAAATGGAAGACATTATTATGCCATTGTAAATTATCAATTTATGTTGTAAATATGGTACATGGTTCCTTCCCCTTCTCCTTTCCCACAAATGATATCATAGAACTGGAAAAAATACATTAAAAAGTGATCAAAATTCTGGAAGCATCATTGTAGTCTACCGGATGCATAGGCTGGAACTCTTCAGCTTTGAAAAGAGATGAGTGCTGACATGACTGGAATCTCTAAAATCAGGCATACCAGGTGAATACAAAGTGACTGCATTGTTGCTTCTATCATGACATCATGATTTCATCAAGTTAAACCTGGGAAGAAAGCTATGATGAAAACAAACAGAAAGAGGTACTACTTTGCCCAACATCTAGTTGAGTTTTGGACAGTTGTCACTGGATACTGAGGATGCTAAATTTTTACATGGTTTCTAAAAGTGGCTCATGATTTTTGCAGAGGAAAAAAATATACTTGCTTAGTTCTTATACTCTTCCCTATTATCTGTTATCAGAAATTGATTAGGGAGCAAGAAGGCTGTTTGGCTTGGCACATTATGGTTATTCTTTTCCATTACTTCCCACTGTCCAAAGAAATATAATTTAGCTGTGATCAAGGTAGGGTAACAAACACTGTGTCCTGACTGTCATTAAGTTAGGATAATCACCAGCCCTGACAGCCTGCCTTAGTTCATCAGTGTTTATGATGTCTCCCTTTCACCTGTGTTTATGATGCCCTTTACCCAGGATAATTGAGCACAAATGCAAGTGTAGTCATTGCCTACCATCTTTCTGTCAAAGCGATCCAGATTTCAAGGAAGTAATTTTCTGGCTACCTTGGATCACTTGTGATGAATTGAGTTAGGAGAAAGACTGCAAGTACAGCTTTGCTGCCTGGTTCTGAATGAGCAGTGGGGTTGCTTAGAAGCCTAATATGCATACTATTGCAAACTAAACTCTCTGAGTGGAACAGCCTTCTGCTTCCTGCTACCTGCTCTGTCTCTTCCTTGCAGATCATGTCCCCTGTAGCAGGGCTGACTAATGCACATGCAGAACAGCTTCTGGAGCACCACATTCCATACATTAAAGTAGACTGGGATCTGTTATTGGTCACCTTTGAGGTGAGCTTGAGTTGGCTTGGGATATGCTGTAGAAATAGACCTATATATGGGTTTAAACCACAACTAAGCCTGAGAAATCATGCATGAATGTAGCAACAGTATGTAACAGCCTTTGATTAGATAACTTTGAACAAAAAAACCCCACTGTGTAAGAGATATAGGCTAAAACTTGAAGGAATGGGACTTGCCTTTAACTAGTCAAGGGTAGAAGTTGGGATCCCAAATCAATTCGTTGTAGGATTGAAACAAAGATGTTTGTTAACAGTAAGGCTTTTTGCTAACTGCTGGATCTTGCATGGGGGAAATGAAAATAAAAATTTGTGGTACTGAAAGAGATTATCCTCTGCACCAGACGACTTCCTTTTAAAAGTCAAAAGTTTAAAACCATAGTCAGGATGCCTTATAAAATTGAAAAAGTAAAAATTTTGTAGAGAAGAACAACTTTAAAAAATTTGTTTCTAAACTAAAACCTGCGATTTTGTTTTCTGACAAAAAAAAAACAACCCACAATTAATAAAAATACATGTTTTTAAAAAGAATGGAAACATACAAGATTTATTAGGAAGCTTTGAAGTAGCCGTATTCATCATATCACTGTTTGTTTTTTCCGAATGCTATCTTAGAAATATAGGCTCAATATAACAGGTAGTATGCAAGGCAGAGTCTGTATGCATCTGGGGTTATGTCATTTGTGCTATTCTTTCCCTTGCTGATATGTTTGGATAAAGTCCTATAGGCTTTCTGTGGCCTCTGAAATAGCCATTTCACATACTGCCAAGCTTACAGAGGCAGTGGAATCTTTCTAGATTGTGTCTTATTTTTGTATTTTCCCTAAAGAGATACACGAATGAGGGAAGATAAATGTGGCAAAATCATTATTCACATTAGGTGGAGTGATACATCAGAAAATGTTGGCAAGGCCCAAGGGAAGTACCCAAGGCATTGGCTAATTTGCAGCATTTCCATCTGTTGTTGGAGGCAGTTAAAAAGGATTTTGTAATTACCAAGATGGTCGGAGAGCATTAGCAACCTCCCAAATGGATGTTACGGTTGTCCCAACAGCACACGATGGTAACAGTTTATACAGTCTACTATAGAGCATATTCCTTAGCTATAGATCATCTCATTATGTACTTTTGAAACAAGCAGGATATACACTGAGGCTTCTTCCACTGTATGGTAGTGTCAAGTCCCCAGGAGAGCAGAGAAATACTGGAGATAGGGTGGGCAGAGGAGGGAAATGGTGTCCTTTGTTCTTAGCAGAGAAAGAAAAACAGAAACTAAATGACAAGAGGATGGAGACATGATAATGGTAACTTGAGAAGACAAAAGCTGGTGCAGAGAATAAGGAAACAAACAGCCTGCCTGCATGCCCAGAGAAACTGCAAAAATAATGAAACTAAAACTAAAACTTTTACTATGAGGAGACCTCTTACCTAAGAGGCTAGGCACTGGAGTAGTCTATAGGAGAAACAAGGAAACTCCATCAGTGAAGATCTGGTGGAGGTTAGATCAGGCCAAGCAAACACCTGACAGAAGTGTATAGATATAGCTAGCCATTTTTTTTTAATTGTTTTCTTTTGAGTTTTTTACTTTACTCCAAGTTTCAAAATTAAAATTGCGGTTGGAGAGAGCAGTCGTAAGCTAACTGAAACTACAAAAGCAATGTTTGGGCAAACCCTGTGAGTTGAAGGCAGCATGTTTTGTTTCAACCTCTGCTGCCTGTCACGTGATGAGGCAGACTCATGTATTGAGTGATAAAAGGAGCATGTATTTCAAGAGCTCCAAATCCATCTCTACCTCACCTCAACTAAGGTGAGAAAATCACCAAACCTGAAACATACATGTTGAGACCACAGGGAAAAGCAGAAAGAAAATCAGATCATTTTCTGAACAGTGGAGAGTTAACTTTACAGACACTTTCAGATCCAGTAGCTGTGGTCCTCTTATAAATAAATAAATAAAAATTTAGTTAGGAGTGAATCAAACCTCCTCCTAGATTTTGATAATTAAGTTTTCCTCTTCTTCAGGGAAGTGGAGAAACTCCTCCATGTGGCAGCAGCCCATGGGCTCTGAGAAGCTCAGCAACTTTTGGAAAACATCCTCAAGAGCAGAAACCTTCCCTGAACGACCGCCGCAACACTGATGCTTGTCCAACCTTGCAACCTTCTGCTTTTAGCTACCCTGCTTTCTCCTTGCTGAGTGTATGGTCTTCAGGCGTTTGCATCTTTCATCAGACACTGCATTTGCTTTGCGCTGGATCTCCATGGTCAGATCTATGGCAGTGATGTGTTGCTGTGCCTTGTCCTTTCTCTTCCTGACTCACCACTTCTGAACAGAGCTGGAAAGGTGGGGTGGAGGAGACAAACAGCCTTCAGGTTGACACTGACAATGGACATATGAATGTTACTGGAAAAGCACCGCTAGTGTTGTGCCGACTGATCTGCTAATACTAAGTTAGATCCCAATATTGATCTGGGCTTGATGCAGTGTTGCTTGTGCGTTTGTGCTGTGTGTATTTCATGCTCTGCTTATGCATTGCAATAAATGATCATGGCTGAGGTTTTATTACTATAAATCAGCATGACATGCATGCATGATGTCATTTGTAATAGAAATGACAGTGATTTAATAGAACATATAGGTAATGCCCTCACTTAATAGTTATTGTTCCTTATCAGCATTACCATTCCCATGCCAGTTTTGGGGAAAAGTAATTCAAACTGCCTTAATTTTCAGGGTGGCCTTGATTTAAAATCACAGTGGGAGCAATTGCATTTCACAGAAAGTGCACTCACTAAACAAAGCTCCAGAGCATTTTGCTAGCAATAAAATTGTTTCCCAGGGCTGCCTTTGTTGTTGTGCAATCTTTCTTTTTTTCCTGCTGTGATTATCCAGCTCACTTGTGGCATTACATGAGATCCTACACTCCCCATGGGTGCCTTTGGCCACACCAGTGAGCCTGAGACCCAGGGGCTGCCACCGAGGGAGCAAATGGGACAACAAGCCTGTGGTGGAGGCCAGGCTTTGGTTTCAGAGAATTGCTTTTGCACCATGACTCACAGAGCAAAGGCATGAAGGACTTTGCCCAGGCTTCCATTCCCCCATCCACTCTCAGGTGTGAGACTCAGTATCTTTCTAGGGTGATGCTGGCAACACCTGGGGGGCATCCTGCAGGCACAGCATGCCAGCACCCAGTGCAGCAGGGGCCGGTGGGGACTGGTGGCCACACGTTAAGTGAGGGGTGGCCGGGCTTTTCTTCTGCTCTGCCTGGCTGTCCCCAGGCTGGGCTCCTCAGGGCCAGCTCTTTCTCTTGCTCCCAGGAGGAGAGGACAGAGCAGAGGAGATGTGGAACCCGGCCGTCCTTGTGCCTCCTCCAGCTCGTCCCTGGCAGCACCGGCTGCAGACCCAGGCTCTCTGTTTGCAGTGCAGCCGCCTGCTCCCCCCACCCGCCCTTCCCCTTTCTCTTTCCCTTCTGCGCTCCCTCCCACGCATCCCTTTATTAAATCTGGTACCACAAAACCCACAGCAGAGCAGAGAACCAGGCAAGTTTCTCTCTTCCCTCCCCCTCAAGCAGAAAAGCAAGACAGCGTTTGCAAGCTCAAAAAGGAGCTTATTTCCACAGCCTCTGCAGCTGCTGTGGACTGAGGCCCCAGGCCAGGGCCCTTCAAAGGCAGGGGGATATTTTCCTTGACATGAGCACTGCATCATGTCTCATCCCACTTTTTTTCCTTCATACGGTAAACATACATGAGCTGTAGCTCCTGATTCAGAAACTAGACTTATGCCATATGTCTCATATACAGAGAGAAGCACCAGTTGAGTTCAGCAGGAGTCCTTTTCAGGCCTGTGGTACCCTCTTTTTTGTATCTGCAAGCAGGAAAACCTTGTATTTCTACCCACAAACCAGCATCCACCAGGCAAAAAGCATGAGGGGCTGTTTCAAAAGCCCACCAAAACCCAGACAGTAGTTTCCTTACTGGTACACATGGTCATGGTGAGTGACTTATCATTCAATGCTTTCTAGGTGGCCTCTTTTTTAATAAGTAGTTGTAAGAGCTGGAAAATAAATTATGAGCAATCTTGCACGCATTTCAACAGCAAAAAAACAACTGCAGTTAATAAAACCAGTTATCAAACAGCAGCAGGAGAAGGCTATTGCAACTCAATGCAATGATGAGACTTGACCAAGAAAAGATACTCACTGGTTTAATGTAATGTGCAGAATTAGCACTTGCATTTCTACCCTCGCACCACCTTCCCTGAGACACGAGTGCCTCCCACCCTAATTGCTGTCTGTATGATTTCGCTCTGGACTTTCTTTCAGTCCAATCTCATGAAACACGATCTAGCAGTCAATGGTTGAGGGTGCACACATTCATATTCTTCCTACCTTTTTCCCTTTTCCGCCACCAACCTGCCTTGCTGGGGCTGTATTGGCTCCCAGTGCCTGCATCCCTGTGCCCCTGCAGGGAGTGATCCCCAGTCATGGGGCGCTTGTCCTGCACGGCGATGGCTGGACCTCACTGGCAGCTGCCAGCCCTCTCCTCCTTGGCACTGCCTGTACGCAGGCAGTTAGAAGGGTTTTCTTTCCCAAAACACAGCTCTAATTATAATCTAACTCATCGTATTTGAAGTACATTTTGGTAGCATTTCCATTATGCAAATATCAATTTATTATCCTCACATTATGTTTTGACTACAGTTGTGTTGCTAATTAGAGGCAATTTAACTGCTTCTAAAAAACCCCATCCTTTCCTCTCCATGCATCCTTACTTCCTCACAAACCATGTAGAACAGACATTTAGCACAGAGTCAGTGATAAAAACCTGCAGTTATCAGCTTCATTTTCATCATTCTAATTGACTTTCATTATGTTATAAGCCACTTAGAAAGTACAGATTTTTCTGCTTTGCTTAGGTTAGGGGACAGAGGCACAAGAGAGGAGGGCGACTTACTCCAGCTGTATTTCTAACATTTTTCTGCCCAAACCTTTGGGTGAGTTTGGTGTGGCTGCCCACTCCCAGTCACTGGCCATGCTGCTGCCTTTGGCTGTGGGGGCGGAAATTATAGTGATAACCATGCTGGTCTGGAAAACATGACACACTTCAGAGAGAAGAGGGAAGAAGGCTGATCCTGAGGGTGTGGGATAAAAACCTCATAAAATGAGCTGGGCAAAGAGGTTTGTGTGCCCCACCAGCAGAGACATGGGGAAATTGGGCAAAACCCCATGAAAGCAGCAATTCCCACCTGCGCTGGCCGAGCGCAATGGCAGGGCACTGTAGGTTTCGGCTGTGGGGGCTGCTCAGCTTGATGTGGACTTTATGAGATGGACAACGGAGACTTTTTTTTTGAGGGGAAAGTGAGGCAGCCACTAGGAGGTGTGTGGAAATAGGGACTGGGTAGTGGGAGTTTATAGAGGACTGGACACCTGTCAATATGTCACCCATGTCCTTAAAAGACCCCACAGAGTTATTTCTCCTATCATATTTTACAATGACCATGACTTCTGATCACTTTTCTCCTGCAAACTTTTCTGTTGGGCATGTTAGATGTGTCTGCTGCCATGGCTCAGGAAGGGATCCCTACACACTAGGTGGGCAGCACAAAGGTTTCTGCCTCCCAAAGCATCTCTGGGGCAACCCCGTTGCATGCAGCTGATGCTTTCTGACCTAGAAATGTTTTACCAAGCGTTTTGAGGAGCTCTCAGAACTTCCCAGACAGATGACTTCTGGCAGGGGAAAGGAAGCGTTATTGCCCGTAATAAAAGCCCATCTAAACGATCAAACCCGTAGGTGGCTGAAGCTCTGCAGCTCTGGCTTTGAAGTGGATGCTTTAGCAGAAGATGAACACTAGGGGTCCCCAGAGGACTTTTAAAAACTGTAAAGCGCGGGCGGGGGAAGAGACTGAAGCCTTCCTGGATTCCTCTCCACCATAAATCCCAGTACCCCACCCACCTACCAGGCGGGCTCTGTTGATACCAGGGGCGAAACAGCAGCATCAATGCTCTGACGTCCAGCGAACACAGCAGCCGCCGCGCTGTGCCTGCAGAAACCCAGGGCTCTCGGGCAGGGCTTTTCTTCCTGCCCAAAGTCACGCTTCAGAGCTTTCCGCCCCGTTTTGTCCTTAATTGCAAGTGCTATTGCAGCGCAAAGGATTCCTTTTCTTTTGCTTCTTTCCCCCCCTTTAATTTATTTCCCGCCGGTGCCGGAGCAGGCGGGGGGGAGCAGTGGGCTTTGCCCGGCGGGAGGGACACGCAGACCCACGCCGGTCTCACACAAGCACCGGGCAATCGCGGAGCATCGCCCACGGATCCCCCGAGATCAGCGTTTTGTGGGGGGCACAGAGCCTGCAAAAGGCCTCTGTGCCTGGGGAACCCTGCTTAGAGCCCCTGGGTATGGTGCTGGTGTGACTCTGGACACCGGGAGGGGAGGAGATGGTACCGACAGCACAGACAACTTCAAGAAATCCATTTTGTTTTGTATTGCACTACTGAACAGCAGTACTTTAAACTGAGGAGCTCCCCAGAAAGGGAAGACACGATGAATTTGTCTTCCTGAGGCTAAATCGAGGTTTTGATGCAAGCATCCAACAAGAGCCTGAAAGCACTTTAAAGGGCTGTCACGTCAGTGTCCCGCAGCTGACAGCTCTCGGACATTATCACACCTGATAACCCACATCGCTTCCCCTCGTAGGTTAAAAAGGAACAAATACTGCAGTGTTACGTCTTTAGTGCATTAAGAATTTCTTCATGCACGACAGATGCAAGATGAGCGTTGCATTTCTGCTTGGTCAGTGTCCTGCATGGGGCGCTTTCTGGCAGCTGGTCCCAGCAGGATTTAGGACCTTTGGCAAACGTTCTCTGCTAGAATGAGGCTTAACAACCCCCGTTTCCATTCACAAACCCATTTTTTAACACTGAAAGTGGCCAAGTGGGCATCGCATCCCTACAGGCTCTGCAAGACAGACTGCTGCCGAGACAATTTCAAACCCCTGCATGTTTGGTTCAGTTCGCACCATGCGCAGCTCCCTCAGAAGAAATAGGCTGCAGCTGAAGTACTGAACCTTATCTGAAGGCTGGATGGGGCAGTATTAATTAAAGGTGGGTATCAGCCCTCACAGCCTCCCAGGGAATAACCCCTTGGCACAAGGCTGAGTGGTGCCGTGGTGCAGGGGACGCCGTGGTTCACAAGGGCTGGTGGCGTGATGTTAGCCCTGATGCAGCATCGCATCCCCGCAACACAAGCCCAGCCTTATGGGAAGCCACCAAGGTCTGTCCAGCCTTGTACCCTGCCCTCGATGTACAGGGAAAAAAAAGCATTGCAATGCAAAAACCAGGCTGCATGAACTATCATAAACTAAAATCCAAATATTCTCATGTTGTTTCAGTTTCCCTGATGTTATCAGGACGGCTCTGAGGGAAGTTTCCTTCTGCCTCCCTGTTGCAACACTTTTCCAGCTATTCCTCAGGATGGTCAATGCCTTCCCACACAGCTTCATGTGCAGTGTGGAGCCCGCTAGCTGTGAGAGCTGAACTGTATATTGAATTGGGCTGCAGTTCTGCGTCGCCAGAAGAAAGATGTGGATCCACACCTGGGGGGCAGAAATTGTCATCAGGCAGTAAAATAAATGACAGATATTAATGCCAAATGCCATTATTCCTGGGGTATTCCCAAAGGCAGTAAAACACCTGCGATTCCTTGGCTCTGTGAACTTTATCACTGTCAAATATGTCAGTACATACTCCTGAGCATTCAAAGCCAAAACCTGTTCAGGAAATGGCTTAAGCACGGGCAGAATAAGTGTCTTCCAGTGCTACATATCTTAACTGGGACTTACTGAAAACATGACATCATCAAGCTTGAAGTTTTGAATCTGGCACCACCTTTTCAAACCCATTTCTGAGCGAGGAGTGATGACCTTGGGAATAAATGGGCTGCAGCACAGGAAAAAGTTTCAGGAGGTTGTTAGGAAATCCCTCTCACTTTCAGGAAGGCCTGGGTCCAGACCCACTCCAGGAGACTTCTGGGGCTAGCTTTGGGTACATGCTGTGGCAGAGTGACAGGGAAGATGGACTGCTGCAGCTGGAAAAATCTTAGAGATAGCTACAACTGAGAAGAAATGCAGTGACGAACAGCGCAGCAGTTTATACAGTCAGCAGCCCCCCTTAAATACAGGCAATGCTAGCACCTATTTCGCCATTGGATGCCAACCAAATGTCCATATGTCCCTGCCCAGAAGTAGTGATCTAGCCTTGAGGCTGCCAAGAAGGTGGGATGGGCAGGAGGGAAGGGGAGGAGGTGGAAGCAGCCCTGGCAGGAGCTGTGCAGTGGAGGCAGGACTGCAGCCCTTCACCAGCCGTTTTTACAGAAGAGCTGGGAGTGGCTCAGTCACAAAAACTCAAGGGAAAAATTCAGAAGCCCACAAAGGTGGAACTAAAGCAAGCTATTAGAGCAAGGCAAGAGTCAGATGCTGAGGAAGGGGATGGGTTGCAGCTACAGCAACGACTTCACAGGAGTGACATTCTGTTGAGGTTTTCCATAAGATGATCTCTAGACTTACAAGCTACAAAGCTCTGAATGTTGTACTGGCACAATCAGTATAAGGACAGTGCCCTAAATTTTTGGCTGTTTTCATCAGTGTTAATTTTTCATATTTCAGTCAATCAGAACTGCGTAAAACAGTGTCATGTCCCTGTAGTAGCTTCTAATTCCTGTGAACATTTCCCCAATTATCTAAAACTGTAATCAGGAAAATATTCCATGCAATACAAGTCATTACCCAAATGCATATGATCCTAGCCCTGGTCCTCCACTGAAATGTAGTTAAAGCTCCACTGATTTCACCAGCCAGGGAGGAGCCAAGGAGATGCAACATGCACTGTATTAAGGGGTGACCTGCAACACGGGAAATGCCTCATAGATTGATCCAGCTGTGTCTCTATCCTGCTTTTCAGGGAACTGTGTCAGTATTTCATGGAATATAAAAAAAATCCTTACAGAAAGCCATGATCATTCTTATCATTTTTCTGCCTTAAGCTTAATGAAGAGGCAGGAGCAGCTACAAAAGTAAGAGACTCTACAAGATCTGTGCAGCACTAAGGCATGACCATTAAAGCAAGGCCATGCTGTGTCCTGCAGCCAGAGCCTCCATTTTACGGTACAAGACCCCGCAGAGCTGGGACAGAGGCGGAATCACAAGTGTGGAAAATAAAAACGATGTAAAACATGGTGGCCACAAGAAGCAAGCTGCTTCCTGCATTGTGTCAATCATTGCTTTGACAAGATGGCTTCAAGCAAGAGAGCATGTTATCATTAATGGAGCAGAAGATAAATGATGTTTGTAATACCTCATCGCGACGAGGGTTAACAGCATAGTAAAACATCAATGTGGCATTATTACCTCCAAGACATAACTGTGTGTCATATTGTGCAGCACCTGCTGAGGTTTAAGCATCTCAATAAAGCCATTCCCTGACACAAAGTTCCTACGGCAGTCATTACTGACCGCCCCGTCTAAAAGTGGCAAAAAATACAGCGCATTAAAGCAGTGGTGCTGCACCTGGCTGGGGGGGAGGCAAATGGAGCCTAGGGCCAAAGAGATCCCATTTTATCTAAATCAATCTCCTTTGCTGAGCCTGGATAACTCTGCCAAGGGCAGGTTATGCTTTAGCTCAGGGGCCTTAGAAATAACAGGTCCAGTTCTTCCAGGCTTGGGCAATTTTTCTTTCCCTGCCTGGGGTTTGTTGAGCAAAACAAGCCACGTACAAGGCACACAGCTGGTCCCAGGAAACATCGCGGCTGAGCTGTCCTTGGCAGAGAGCCAGTCATGATGAAGAGATATTTAATTTATTTCAAGACAGAAGCCAAACGTGAGATCCAGAATAGATCCTAGTGCTGTCTGCATACTCACACATCGCTGCTGGCCTACCACCCTCACAGGTGCCCTCATGGCACCAGCACTGGCTGGATCTGCCACTGACCCTCTTGCAAATCTGGTTTTCCTTCCCCAAAATCACCGTCTGTCATACAGATGTCAGTGAGAGGCACCAGCTACACACATCAGCAATTGCATCAGCTACAGCGATGGGGCAAACTGATGAACTGACTGCCTGCATGTGCATCACACACCTGCAGGTGGATGCACACACCTATTGTTTGAAGTTTCACCTGGACATGGGTGCTTTTCCCCAATAAGAAGTAACCTGCATGAAAAACTTCAGGTTCCCATCATCGCTCTGTGATCACAAAGGACCTGCAAAATCCAAATTACAGGAAACCATCCGTGCCCTCTCAGCTGCCACTGGTGACTCAGTTTGCTGTACGTCATTAAGGAGGTCAGCTTCAAAGTTTTCCAGTTGACCATTTTCACTGGTAGCCCCATCCATAGAGGCAATCCAAGTCCTGCTCTGTCAGTCATATTTTCACCACGAACCATAGAGATGACTGTCCAAAATGTTGCTTTTATGTAGATCCAATGTTGTATCTTAGCAGTGCAATGATATGAGCAACCGTATTTCTCATATGTCTGAGATTTATATCAATTGATTTGCAAGAGCACTGTGAGATGGAGCTATTGAGACCCAGAGGGCACAGGGAAAAGGAAACAAGACCTTCAACAAGGAAAAAAGTAAACTGCAGTTCTTTTTCCACATCTTTACTATGCTTGTATTTGATATGGTGTTAATAAGAGGCACTGAAATATAGCCACATTATAGCCCAAAATAAGTCCAAGATATAAATTAAGTTGTCCCTCAGGAAAAGGCAGATGCCTGGGTGCTATTTGAAAACTAAAGGCAAAATTATCCTCCCTGTCTGGAGTACAGCAGCGGAGAGTCCCCCTCTTTCCACTGTGGCCACCCAATGAAGGATAGATAAACTGTGGGAGAAGTGCCTCCCAGAGGTGGAAAATGTTTTCTCAGCATCCAGAAAAAATAGGTGAATTGGGATGGCAGCCTCCACCTTTTGCTGCCGCACAGCCGGTACTTCTGCTCCTCGTAAAGCGACCGTTTAATTAAGGAGTCAGCTCAACAAAATTAGAATAAACGTTGCTGGACCTTAACGCTGACCAGACCCCTTTTACTGCCAATTTTCCTTCAAAATGAATAGCCAGCCATCACGGTCTCTGCTGTGGCTGGCTCTCGCCTGGCTCTCCTTCATTTGCTGCTCGCATCGGCATGGCCGATTGCCTTAAAAATAGCAACATTGGCCAAGTTTCCCCCTCTCCTATATGACTCATCCAGAACAACACTAGTTGATCTTCACTGGTTTCCCCAAATGCCTGTGCACTAGTGTCCAAGTTATCAACAGGATTTTTATGAAATACTTTAAGCAACATGTCAGTGGCTTTGCCCAAGCTCCGATAAATATCTTCTTAAGACAAACTGAATCCAGCAGGTTTTACCCCGAAGTCCTAAGTCAGCAACACGCTTAAGTCCACACTTAAATTATTTTATAAAGTGGGATGGACAACTGAGTTGGGGCTTTGGGTCTCTGGCACTTTCAGCAGTTCCTAGACTGTTTGCCCAAATCTTGGTCACAAAACAGCAGTAACGACTGTAATATAACTTGCTTTTTCAAAGATGAGTGGAAAAACCCAGGCACACACATTTTCCTTCATACATGAGGTGGGAACCAGACCAGTAAGTGGTTTCATAGAATCACAGAATGGTTTCAGTTGGAAGGGACCTCAAAGATCATCTAGTCCCAACCTCCCACTAGACCAGGTTGCTCAAAGCCCCAGCCAACCTGGCCTTGAACACTCCCAGGGAGGGGGCAGCAGCCATTTCCCTGGGCAACCTGTGCCAGTGTCTCACCACCCTCACAGTAAAGAATTTCTTCCTAGTATCTCATCTAAATCTACCCTCTTCCAGTTTAAAACCGTTACCCCTTGTCCTATCACTACATGCTCTTGTAAAAAGTCCCTCCCCAGCTTTCTTGTAAGCCCCTTCAGGTACTCAGAGGTGCTATAAGGTCTCCCCAGAGCCTTCTCCAGGCTAAACAACCCCAACTCCCTCAGCTTGCCTTCACAGCAGAGGTAGTCCAGCCCTCTGATGATCTTCGTGGCCCTCCTCTGGACCCGCTCAAACAGCTCGATGTCCTTCTCATGCTGGGGGCTCCACAGCTGAACACAATACTTCAGGTGAGGTCTCACAAGAGCGGAGTAGAGGGGGAGAATCATTTCCTTCGATCTGCTGGCCACACTTCTTTTGAAGCAGCCCAGGATACAGTTGGCCTTCTGGGCTGCAAGTGCACGTTGCTGGCTCATGTTGAGTTTTTCATCAACAGACACCCCCAAGTCCCTCTCCTCAGAGCTGCTCTCTATCCATTCTCCGCCCAGCCTTTATTTGTGCTTGGGATTGCCTCAACCCAGGTGCAGGACCTTGCACTTTACCTTGTTGAACTTCATGAGGTTGGCATAGGACCACCTCTCCAGCCTGTCAAGGTCCCTCTGGATGGCATCCCTTCCCTCCAGCGTGTCATCCACACCACACAGCTTGGTAGCATCCACAAACTTGCTGAGGGTGCACTCCATCCCACTGTCCATGTCACTGACAAAGATGTTAAACAGCACTGGTCCTAGTACCAATCCCACAGATCCCAGAGTTTCTTGCCCATATGTAATGATAGTGCCTGCCTCTGCAATCCTCATACCACTTAGATCAATGGCTTTGTGCAAAATTTCTTTTCAGATATTTCTTCCACATTCGCCTTGGCTCCTGAGCATGGAAATTTATTATATCTCTCTCTGTCTATGCCTCACCATCACAACACTCAAGTCAGCTGGCCAAATAGCAGGAGCACACTGAAGCAGAGCTAAATCCATCCACTGCAGCATCTGGCCTAGTGCCTTCTGGAAACTCCTCTCACAGCTTTCTCCATCTAACTTGCTGAGTCAAAACAACCATGGCAAATCCCCCCTCTCCTCACGATTCCCCCTACTCCCAAGCAGTGACTCGCTCTGGGAAGGCCTGGGGACTTTGGGAGCTGCCCTGATTCAACCAGATGAAATATCATAGCCCCCGTGAGCTTTAAGCATCTTAAAACCAGCACAGATACACAAACATCAGAGAGGACTGGTACATCCATGGGCATCCTGTTGCCTCTTCCTAGATAACAAAAAGGGCAATTTTCAACGTAACGTGAGCCCAGTGTGCAGCCACAGGGGCAGCAGCATCCATGAATGAGATACACTTCCTCTATCATATTACAGGAACTATTATTGTATTTCCTAATTCCCAGCTGTGTACAGCCCCCTGCATCCCTCTGGCTCCACCTGCTACTCTGGGATGCCAGAGGAGCTGAGCAGCAGACACTGGTGCCTCGGCCCTTGCAATGAGAGATGCATCTGATTTTTTTGGTGTGCAGCCACAAGGCAAAACACATCTATTTTTTTCTGCTTGGTGTGGAAAAACATACTCCTGAAGTGTTTCCCCTCCCTTTCCCATTGCATTTGCACAGGAAAGAGACAGAGGGTAGTTGTGTTGGTGAGAGCAAGGGGAAGCAGATTTGGGCAGAGGGGAAGGCAGTAGGAGACCGTAAATTTTCAAAGCCTCAGCAGAAGCATTGCTAAGGTGATTACGATGATGCTTCCCCGTCACTGAATGCAACAGCACATTTTCGAAGTGGGAAGAGTCTTTTGACTAGCTACCTTTGAATAAAAGGTGATGCAAGAGGCCTGTGCTTGAGACTTCTTCCTAACAAAACCAGCCTGAACATGTAATTTAAATTGAAGGGTTGCAGGGTACTGGCTTTCCCAGACTAGAGAATTTTATGAGCTAAAGAAATGCAATGAAGCAACCAACAATCTGGCCAGGATCTCTGGTGCAAACTCTTCCTTTGAAAAAGGATGAGTGAGTTACAGGCACATTAACGCCCACAGCCACAATGATAGTGCCCCATTGCCCACAGCCCCGCCTGTCTGGCAGCTGAAATCTGGGCTGTGGCTGTGAAGCTGATACAGTAACTGCTGAAACTGCAAACACGCTTTGGGCACAGGCAGGGGAGAGGGTGCAGAAATGCATCCTGTCCGCTGCCGCCAACCCTTAACCCACCGGCCCCTACCGATGAGTTGCATCCTTATGCAACCTCTCGGTATTGCAGAAGCTGCTTGCAAACTGGCATCCCTCCCTGGTGAGAGCCAGCCCTCTGCTTTGCTGCCTGGGGAAGCACCGGCTGAGCTGCAGCCATCCCTCAGCCCTGCTGGGACTGCTATCCTGCTTTGTTGTTTGTTTGTTTTGGACTTAAGCAAACAAGGAAACATTTGACCTACAGTAGGTATCAAGCAAAGTTTCTGTAAGACTGTAAGTCTAAGAAGAAGTGATGAGGAGGAAAGGGAAGAGAAGTGCACACTGTGGTTTTCTTGCACACACACATCCCATTAAAGTCACATTATTTAGACAGTACCTAAAACTCCCTGAAGTAATGTCAAGCTTTCTGTTGTCTCATAGTAGGTTCCTGACCCACGGGTGGAGCTAAAACCTGCTTTGGTAATGCAAGGGTATGGTGGCACCGAAATACCTCTTGGAGTGGTATTTATGGACTAGGGAAAGAGAAAATCCTTCAGTGTCTGCTGCTGCCCAGAGCTCAGTGGAAATGCAGGGGGACAACCTCACCTCAGAGGGATAGAGAGATTGCCTTGCTTGCTTTATGGGGAGAGATCTCCCCCATGGTGTGGCTGCCTCTTTCCCACCCATGCCTCTTGCTCTCCCCACACAAGTCAGGATGTCAAGCAGTGCACGTGAATCCCTCCTTACACTCCTTTGTCTTGAGGAGCTTCTTTTCATCCTTGTCCCAAGCCTAGACAATCAGTGCACAGTTTACACGTGAAATGTTTAAAGAATTACCCCTACCTGTAAGACAGAAGAGCACCGTAGCCACTATCTCAGGTGTCCAATTTGCTTACTGGAGACGCAGCAGCCTTCTCGGTGTCCCTGAGAGCCACGAGGCCGCAGCACAGAAAACCCTTGTTACCGGTGACACTGTTAGTTTTTGTGCACACAGGAAAACCACCTTCTTTCACATTCATGATCCTCTGCAGGAGGAGGGAGGGGAAAATTAAAACAAGGAGCCTACCAACCTGGGGTCCCACAGTCCGGCATGGCAGCTGGAAGGCGAGAGCTGCAGGGAGGTGCAACCAGGATATCCCCACTCTGTGAGTATCCCCTCACCCGGCCACCTCCACCATGAGGCTTGTGTAAAAAATGGGTAATGGGCGATGGGTACCTGCGGTGAGACCTGCTAGCCCCACACCTGTCTGTGGGGCTGCATGCTTGGGGAGCTTGAGTGCATCCCGAGGATTCTGGATCTGAACTCACCTTGGAAAGCCAAGGTGAAGGAACTTGCAATTTAATAAATTTGGCTTTTCCTTTTGTAAAGCTGCTGGGACTTCCCCCCCCCACCCCCCACCCCCCACCCCCAGGCATGAGAAGAATACTGTTTATATTGGAGCTAGAAGGAAGTACGCAGACTTGCAGCTGGTACTGCAGCACAGTGCAGCTCTCTCCAGCACATATGGTTCCCAACACCTTTTTTTCCTTCTCGGGTCTCTGCCTCATTTGGTTCATGGGGTGGCTTTACAGGCATGGAAGACTAAACTTGCCCAGAGAACTGTAAATGGCTGTTCAGGTTCAGGTGTTCACCTTTCAGCACAAGTAATCTGTTCACACACAACATCTGTCAAAGACATCAGCAACTGACACATCCACACCTCCTTTCTCACCCACAAGTACAGCTGGTTGAAAGACCTCTGCTAGAAGGCAGGGACCTTGCTGACATTGCTTGTCATTACTTGGATCTCCTGGCCACTTCTTTCAGCCCAGTTTTCCTCTCCTCTAACCCCATTAACGAGCCCACTGGCATGCCTAGGGGAAGTCTCCAAAAAGTCATAGCACGGCAGGATGTCGCTTTGAGAAGCAAAGGCAGTGTGAAGCCCCAGCCCCTTGGAGCTGCTCCACCAGAAGGTTGCAGGATAGGCCCTCCTGCACAAGGAAGCTCTTTAAAAACACTAACTTGGCTTTGGAGCGATGGGTAGAGGATGAGCACAATGGATGTTAGAGGTTCTGCAGGGTTTTCCTCTGCCGGGAGATGACGGGTTGGTCCTACCATGGCAATGTGCTTTTTCTGTCTTGTGAGCAAATCCCTTTTGTTTCCTTCTTTCTGATGCCCCATGGGCAAGGACCATCACATCCTATTCTCTCCAGAGGATGAGGAAATGGATTCAGGTTGAGGAAGCAGACAGAGGGCCAACTCAAATGGTAGGATTTGTTCCTCACTTCACAATGGAAGGAGGCTTCATGCTGATTTCTGCTCTCCAGAACTGAGCATGCTGATGTACTTCAAAATGAAGTAGGCTTCTCCAAGCTTATCATCGCTCTGATTGCTATAGCCTCTGCAATCTCAAATAATTATCATTGCCAAGGGCTCCTCAGAACTCAGTGCGAGGACTGCTGAAGCCACAGTGCCACGCAGCAGTCCTACCCCAAACCCAGTCTCTCTGCTGGGCTCTTGCATTCCTGGCCCTAGCACTGCTGGGAAAGCCAGGAAGAGGAGGTCGGTTCCCAATACCCAGGCAAGGAAAAGAGCTTCGGCATCCTTTCCTCTGTTTCAAGGCTCCAGTATTGAGGTATCAGTTTGTCCTTGTTGCAACATGTCACAGAGCAGCTCATTACAGGAGGAGTTGTGGTCCCCACTGGCTGGGACTATGATGCACACCTTCGCTGGTAAGCAGGATTTCATACTGCAGACACCCTACATTTAAAACCAAAAATGTCTTTAGTCCCAACACAGACAAGCTCATTTCTTGTATCTAAGGATAGGGCTATGCCAGCAAGCAACTGCCATCATGAAACTAGAAAGAGAAGGATGGCAGAGGAGCTTAACAACACATGGCAGTGCAGGAGATCCAACCTCTGCAAGCTATAACCACACTTGAAGACACTGCTTAACATTAAAACCATCATGAGTGCAAAAAACACTTGCACTTGTGGGAATAGGACATTTTCCCATAGCTTGAACCATAGCTCAGCTGTGACTCTTTCCCAGCAGCTCAAAAAAAAAAAAGGAAAAAAAAGGAATTGCGAGATACTTGAAAAACTGGAGGAAAAAAAAAAAAGCAGACACTAGCCTGGGTTTTGGGAACTGAACCATTAGCTTGAGCTGCCACAGAAGAGCAGAGAATCCCCCTGTGAGTCTGGGAAAAGGCCAAATTACTGCTGTTCCCCAGTGTGCCGAGTAATGGACAGATGCCCAGGATGAAGCTGCAGGTGTTCCTCAAGGTCAGAGGGTTTAGTTCCCCTGCTTCAGGAGCTGCCTTGCACTTAGTCCTGTCCCCAAGCTGAAGGGTCAGGAAACCCACCCCGAGGGCCTCCCTCTGATGCTGTCCCCCCAACACAGGGTCCATCTGTGCCTGGGAAGCACCAGAGCATGGGTCTGCATTGCCCTTCTGCTGTCAGCATCCTCCCTTGTCCCCAGTATGGCATGTTGGAGCTCACTCACCTCTGAAGTATGCTTTACTGAGCTGCACTTCTGCTAATTAAACTAATTATTACTCCAGGCATTAATGAAGTCATTCACCACTCGACTTTATTATAGCCATTATTTACCTTCTCTAGGTGGCAGGAGAAGGTAGGCTTTCACCTGGAAAGCCCACAGCATTAGCCCGTGTGAGGGGAAGACTGTAGCCAGGTGCTGAGAGCATCCCTGTGCCAGCCCCAAAACACAGGCAGGGCCTGTGCTGCTGCGGGCAGTGCTGCCACTGTCCCAGGTGCAGTGCTCAGGCTCCACAGATGTATTTGGGCTCTTCTGTGTGACTGGGAGATGGGGCTTTTACAGGGTCCTTTCCTAAAAGCCTTCAGCTGGCTCAATGAATTACAACTACTCCTCCACTGAGAGCCATTCCAGTGGATGGGTTCCTGGAATGGCTCCGAAAGAATAAAGATTATTAGTCTGTGGCTGTGGCTCATTAACCTAACATCACTGCTCATCCGGAGCACAGGAGTCCGCTCCTCCAGGTCAGAAAGAGCAACATTCTCATTTTAAGCATCAAAAAGTCTTTCCGTGGTGTCCTGCTGGAATAACTGCAGCCACTGAGCAGTAAATCCACTTCGAGGAAGAAATGCTCGAGAGTGTGCAGGGATTCACAACTCTATTATGGAGAAATGAGCCAAAAAAAATAATTAATGTTGAAAGTTACAGGTTTTTAGGAAAATAAACATTTGTGCTGCCTCCCTCTTGGAAAGAGTGGAAAAAAGAAACATTTTAGGCAAACAATTCTGTTACTCGTTACATAAAATGGATATTTGCTGAAGAATGAATAGGCTGCAGCCCCCAGAAAGATGAAATATCAGGGGTGGGTGCCAAAAATCCTGATAAAAAGTCTCCTGGCCTGGCACAGACCCAGGCCAGGGAGGAGGGGATGAGGCCACCCTGCTGATACCCTCTTGGAAGTGGTTCATATTAGCAGCAGGGGCTTCTCTCCTCCCTGAAGCCACTTGTGGACAACTCCCATGAGAGCCAGCTGGAGCAGCTCACCTAGTTGCAAGTCTGGTTTTTATCCCCTTGAATTGAAAACAAGCTTTGCGACTGGCTTGGCTGGGGCCATGTGGAGCATTACGCTGATTTACCTGCAAACATCCATTGTGTCTCAGCAGTCTGCCAAGGTTTCCATACATCACCACGGTCCTGGGAACAGAAGGGATGGACACAAGTACCCAAGGAAGAAAAGCTGAGAGGTTTCATTTAATTATTTTAAAATAGAACATGCCTAAGCCAAAGGAAAAATCTGAATTCGTGGCCAACCCACTTGCTTACAGCAGCAAACCTGGACCCCTCTCAGCACATTGCTGGTCTTGGGATATGTGGACTATATGCAATGAAATGCGAGCTTTCAGGAGGCCTTGTTTATCTTACACTTTCCCCTCTGTAAGGGCAAAAATCTTTCTTGGTGTTTCGCTGGAGTCTGTCAAAGTATTTAAGACGCTGAAGTCATCGACCACAAATTCTGACAGTACATTCAAAGCAGGTTTTAGTCTCTCTCTGTGAAATGTTGCATTGCTGAATTATAACAAATGATGATGCCTGTGGGGGCAATAAAAATAACTCCAGTATGCGACAGAAAATGAATTATAATTGAGACTAATTCTTGGTAAAAAGCACACATTTTTTAATTACAATCATAACCACTTTTTGATTCTGAGATAAGAAGTGGTTACCATAGTGATGCAATCCTTAAAGATAATTTTTGTCCAATGCTGTATAAAACACTATATGATACCTGCCTTCACAGAAAGCAATTTACAAAGATGAGTTTTCCAAGTGTTAGGCCTTGGGTGTGAAAAAGCAACGTGGGCTATACAGAAAAATAATATCCTTTTGGTTACTGCCTGAAGAGCCTTATAAGCACATTTCCCTGCAAGTACACTCATAGATGTTGCCTCAGATTTGGTGCAAGCTACAAATCTTGCTCAGCTTTCAATCCCATGTAGACTCTCTGGAAGAATTTCAAGCCCCTGTGGAGAATCAGAAAAAAAGGAAAGAAGAAAGTCAGAGACATGTTTGTCCTGCAGAACAAACCATCCACTATTGCCTACCATTGGGGGAGGGGGTGTTAAAAAAATGTTTTTACTTACTTTGAACACTCTTAATATATATTTCTCTAACAGACAAACTACCAGCACTTTCCTATGAAGATTTTGGAGAACATATTCTGAAGTCACAACCATTGCTACAGTCAAGCAAAGGCACATTTTGATGCACTGTCTATGGTTAGCCAGCACTCAGGGCTAAACTGTAGCCGTTAGTATCTCACCCAAGGCTCCGACCCCAGCTGGGAAGGAGAATTAGGGAAAGAAAGGAGAAGGCCCATGAGTTGAAGCAGAAACAGATTTAATAGAATAATAAAACTGAAATAAACAACATAAAGCATAGAGATTCTACTCAGCCCAGTCCGCACTGCCAACAGCCAGAACAGAAGACCATCAGCAAGGAGCCTCAGGGAGAGGAGGAACTCCACCCTCAGTGAGTTCCTGCCTTTTATAATGAGCATGATGAAGTGGTATGGGATACACCTGTGAGTCAGCTGCCTTGAGTGGATCTCCCAGCTGACTCAGGGCTACTCATGGCCTGCCTGCATGGCTGGCCCGTGGGTCTGTGCCTGGGGAACCAGGACATGCACCAAATGAAATTCAATCCTCAGTGAGCCTAGTACAAATTATTAGTAGTCAATAGTATCATCTTTTGGGGGCTTCTTTTGGTAATTCTTGCATGTCTCCCTGTATCCCTCTTGTGGACTTGGAGGGACTGGTCTGCGAGGTTGTGTTGGGGATGATCCTTGTCCCAAGCCATGTGGGAAGCTGGGTGCTGCGCTCCTTCCCATCGATGACCTGCCTCCCATCCCTTGCAGCAGTGAGGGTTCTGCCGCCCTCTTTTGTTTGGGTTCCCTGATAGCAAAACCAACTTACTTGTGGGCAGACTCCCTGTGGACAACTGCTAGCAGCATCATGAGGCTGAAGAACTGGGCTAGTTGCTGGACCTCTCCCGCCCTATGGAATGAGGTCGTTTGCCTACACACAGCTCAAAATCATTTTGGTTATTAAAGAGAGCGAGTCAAAGAGAGACAGGTATCAGCGATCCAACTGGGGTGGCAAGTGGGTTTTCTCATGTCATTGTAGGGTTTCTCGTCATCAGTGGTAGCCCTGAAGCAGGCTACTTTGGTATACGATATCCTTTATTAAATTTACCCTGCTGAAATTGCTTTATGACACTTGCACTGATCCCCAGGGTACCCCTGATTTGGGAGAGTACAGATCTCACAGCCCCTGGCCAGTGAACCACGGATTTCTCGCTTTCTGAGATGTCTTCTGCCAAAAATTCCTGCTGAACCTTAGCCATGGTGTGAAAATCCTGATCCTATGGATCCAGCTGATTAATACACCAAGCCAGCTTCATTGGAGCTTAGTTTATGCTGTTGGCTTTCATCAATGCTTTACTTTTGGAAGTTAATAAATACAAACTTCTTCATTCCTGAAAAGGCAAGGGTGGGAGGTGGTGTTTCAGAGGTGTTACACCTTTCTTCAAAGAGATATGTGGCCTTTTCAACTTCCCTGCAATGTGCAGAGAAAGAGCAGGAGGTTTCTCTGCCCCACCACCAAGTGATAAATATTTTCAATAGCGGCTTTAATTAAAAAGTGTTGAGCTTTACAATAAACGTCTCCCAGTCCCCTTCTGCGATCATCTAGCAGTGATGAGGAAGATCAAGCCTGATTGCCTTGAAATGCCCAACTTACTTACTAAAATCTGCCCCCCCTCCTTTCCAGTGCTCCCTCATCCCTCGCCCCTGATAACATGCTTCTGCTAAAAAACATCCAGTCCTGGCCCAAAATCCCAGGGTAGCCAAGTCCCCTTGGCCAACCTCGTCTGTCCCCAGACTTTGTGTGGACAGGGTCCCTGCTTTAACATGTGGGACGTTTCAAACTCCAGTAAATCCTCTTGTGCTTCACCTCAGTTTAAATGGTTTTGCTTTCCAAAAATGTTGGGTCCAAAGGTTAGAGGTTTAGACAAGAAAAATCCTAAAGGACATTTAAGTCTTGATATAAAAATGCTAAGGTGCTAGAGCAATTCTAAATATATATTTAATATATGAATAATTAAGTATCTCATGTTGGTCTCCAGGCACTGAATATGAAAAACAAAGGATGTGAACACAACAACCGAAATGAGCCTTTGCTTCAATTCCCAGGCATAGGACTGAGGAAGATGGGAGAGTCATCTCATCCATCCTTAAACACTCAATACTTTGCCAGTTAACTAAAAGCAAAAGTGGTAATAAGAGAAATTTGTAAGAAGTGATCCTCCTCATGTAGAGCATGAGCTGAAAATACCCTTATGCTGTCCACAGCACTGGATGAATTTCCACTGTCCTCCCCATACCCAGGAGCACCCATGGGACCAGGGACTGAAGAGCATCCCCACATCTGTCAGGGCTGAGACAGGGTCACTGCTGCTCTCAGGAACCCCAGCCAGTCCCTCTGAATGCAGGTCTGGTAGTAGACTGGCAAGAAGGTAAACTGAATTTTAATTTCACGTTAATTTCAGTTTTTTCACGACGTCACCTTGTGATTCACAACCTATTTCATAGCAGGGCAAGACCTCAGGAGGAAGTAAAGGTGCTGTCCCTGGGAGCAGAGCAAACCTCCCTTCAGCGTTCTTGTGAAACATGGGCAGGGGAATAGTCGAACAGCCGAAAACTTCAAGACTTCAGAGAGTCAAAATAATGACCTAAATTGTTAGTTTTGCACTAGTTAGGAAAAAAAAATAAATCAAATCCTTTCATTTAATTTTAATTGCTGTTTACTAGTGTTAAAGTTAAAGCAGTTTCATATGAGTTTTCAGCAAAAAACTAATAAATATTCAGGAGCAGGGATAAAGAAGGGTTTAATTTCAGGGGTTTTTTTAGCCACCAAACTAAAAGCTGCATGTTTAGAAAGCATGAGCCCTTCCACAAGCCAAATACTTACCTCAAGACCAGACTGCCAGCACCCACAAAGCTCACCTCCTTCTAAAAAGCCTGTAAGCTTAAAGGCAATCGCAAGAATATAGCAGTATAGACTGGTGCGCTCAACATTTAGGCTGCAAAAAAGAGGAAACTTTTATTAGTGGAGCAAAGACATCAAGCAACCCATTGGGTTGTGCACTATCACCATGGTCATCACCATCACTGTCATCTTCATCACCATCATCATCTGCCTTTCCCACTGAAAGAGCAAATTGTCTCCAGAGGGAACAAGGAGCCAGCAGCAGCTCCCAGACCCAGGGTGCTGGCGTGGGCCAGCAGCAAGCATCCTCATCAGTCACAGGCAGGTACACAGCTCTTCACCAGCAAGTACTAACAGCATCTACCCATCCATATTTTTGGAAGAAAGCATCATACTGAAAGCACAAGTCTTTTCTCTAATTGCCTGCGAGGCTAAGTAAGACCTACACATTTCCCAGGCTCTGGTTTCACTGCCTGTGAACATCTCCACCTGCCAGCTGGTTGTGGTGCTTCATAGCTCAGGGGCTGCCACTGCTGAAATATCTTTCCCTGCCCAGGAATCCTGGGCAGGGGCTTCACGTCTTGCATTTCTCCTTGAAAAATGCCTCTGTTATTTCATCACTGGGTTTTTGGTTTCTGGGCATGGAAACCCCAGGGAAAAATAAACCAGCACAGACATCAGGCATCGTTACCTACCCACCACCACTGGATGCAGCACACCCAGGGCTGACCTAAAGAGCACTTGCAATCAGAATACCAAGTTTCTCTCTGCTTGGGGATAAACAGAAATCAAAGATGGTTGCATTGTTACACTGACATTTCTGGTCTATTTGGATTGAAAGATAAAAGTTTTTTGCAAGTTGTCCCATACAAAAAGCACTGCTTTCTTCTGTAAAGCAACTTTTTAATAGGTATTTTAGTCATCATTAATCATTTAGTCCTCTATTGCAGATTATGAATGTCATAGGTTGTATATTTGGTTGATTATTGTTTTGCCAATCGCTAGGCCTAGCGCAAAGGACGCAGCCAGCAGAAAAACAATCCAATAACCAGATTCTATTGTACGTAGAAAAGTCAGTATATGGGGGATCACTGGGGGTACAAACAAGTCAGATAGATCACAAATAATAGACATCAACCCAAGCGACCCCAGGAATGACACAGCACGACCAATAATAGGTGGAATAAACAAAGACACAAAGTATCCCATATTAAAAATGGGAGACAAACAAGTCAATAGACTGATCATATACGACAGAAGTAGCCCCATGTTGCCTCCCCACCAAGCCCACATTTGCAAATGCCAGACCTGACTGGGGCCCAGTTGCATGAGGAGCCAGGAGGTCCTTCCCCAACAGGAAACTCTGCCAAGTGCATCCACCTCACAGACAGACACTCCACCCTTCCTGCAAGTGGTCCCAGCTTTTATGCCCAAAGCAGGACACCTGGCACTCATTTACCCAATGCAGGGCACCTGGGGCTTGTTTACCCAAGGGCTTTCCTTACAAGGCCGGCCGCACCTTGGAGGAAAGCCAAAAAGCAAACTCATCCCCTCCTCTTAAAGGACCATGGGGACCACCCATATGTCAACCTTAATTCAGGGCTCGGGGTTCAGACCCCAGCACTTCAATTATACATTCACTTTTTCCAAGAGATCTTATGGAAGTTCAGTCCCAACCACTGCTTTGATTTTGTTTGCTTGTTTTACACCTGCTCCACCAGCAGCCTGCCAGGCCAACGGGCCTTTGCCAAACCCTTAAACCAAACATTAAGTTGATGTGAACAGAAGTCACCTGAATGGGCGGGGGCTGGCAGCCAAGAGGGGGGATGCATCACTGATCCCACCCCAATGATCCCCCCTTGGAAGCACCACCTGGGGGCTGCCCACATGTCCTGGAGTGGGGCAGAGGGGAAGCTGCTACCTCTTCAGAGTTGTTTTACTTGGCAAACTCCCTTTGCAGCCCAAACACAATGCTCCCAAGAATACCTACAAGTTTGTGGTGCCTCTTGGCACCGCTGTGGGACGAGCTGGGGTGGTCGCCCCTGTACCTTGCTGCTCTGGCAGCATCTAAGTGCTCTCTGGAAGGGTGAGAAACTGTTCACACCCATTGCTTGAGCAAGATGCAAATACTCGATTCTCGGTAAGCATCCTGAAATATGCCCCAGAGCATCTCCCGGGTGAAATGACATAAGGGGGGAAAAAAACCACAGCAACAAACAATGGGGTGGAAACAAGACACCAAAACACCTTCGGGAAGAAGAGCAAAAGCTGAAAGCATTACGGTTTAGGTTGTCATCTTATTGTGAGTACTAATAGCTGTTACCTAGCTTGTTTCGCATCTGCATTATAAGGTAACTACTGTAAAATGGATGGATGTAACATTTTAGTCAGGCCCAGTTGTCTTTGGGAATATTATCTGCACGGCGGTAGGTTTATAAATGGCTGTTAGGGAACAGAAATGGTTTCTTCGTGTGCAAAAAACCTCAGCATGCTTGGTTGCAATTCTCAGTTTATAAAAGCTGAGCTCCCTGCCTTACCACATGTCCACTCCCTCCGTCTCTGCCCCAGGGCTGACCTTCATTACCGCTTTGGGATGTTTCCTTCTCCCATGTCAAGCTGTCAAATCCCTCCCGAAGAGCAGAGACCTCTCAATGAGTCTTTTTGCCATTGTGTTTGCTTCAGTAGTACTTTTCAGACAGCTAAGAGTTAGGGGTTTTTTGAGGAAGGTGGAGATGCAGGGTGAGAGCTCTGCTTGCAGAGTTTGAGGGCCTTCTGCTCCAAACACCAGCATGCAGCTCAGGAACCAGCAGAAGCCCTAGGTAAGGACAAGGGGTTGACATTTCTTCCAATGGGAATGACACTTTTTTTCTTCCCTTCTTTTTTTTTCCTTTCCTTATAAGCAGGCCTAGAGAGATCTCTTAAGAGAGCACGTTCAGGCCACTGTTTTTATTTTTGATTGCAGACTCAAAGCGATGGACCCACCTGCAAATAAATAGTCCCCCAAGAAATGCACTAACACCTGAGTTTTGTTGTACATCACATTAGAAGAAACTTTTCATTTTTTCACAGCTGTGTTGATGTTTGTCTAAACTTGAGGTTTTGATGCAAGTGAATGCTGATAAGGAAAAAACACACAGAAATTTCATTTTGCGTACAAAAATCCAGCCAGCAGCTTGCTCCCCAGGAGCACGACCAGCGGTGGGATAGCCACACTAGCATAGCAGCTCCCAAGCTCATCGCCTGGCCTTGAAGAGGGCTGCTGACACAGCACCCCAGCAAAAGCCTTTCCTGTTCTGGAGCCAGCTCAGGCATGGCAGTGTGACACCAGGCTGCTCAGCACAGAAATGAGGCCTGGGAAATCATCTGCTGTCAGTTGAGTGTTCATCACCACACTGGGCTGGGCTGATCACTGGTCCTCACCACCTTGCACTGCCTGTCAGAAACTGCGCTCCATCTTTGCACTCCAGAATCACACCAGTGTCTGGGTGGGGAATCTGGGAGGGTTGTTCTTCTTTGCTGCTTTTGCACAGTCTGATGAAATTCCCCATTGATATTTCTCACAACAAGAGCGAGTGCATGCTAGGCATCCTCATCATTCATGTCACAGCCTTTCCCAGAGCCCCGCCAGAGCAGCTCACAGACTGGGAGAACCCGAATCCAGCTGCTGCAACACCTGCTTTCTACAGCCAAACTGAACAGCACTGTTTGTACAGCCCTGCACAACCCGACAGCATATTAATACAGTGGTGGCTGTCAACCTCCAAATGGTCTCTGCCTGCAAAGATGAAATACTGCCCTGACAGCATGGGCTGCGCCTACCAAAAGGTGAGGATTATTATTCTTTTTTTTTAAAGTTCTCATGAAGTAATAAAAAAAGAAGTATGTTGAAGCAGTTCAGCCACCATCCATGCCTTCAAGACATGTTGGGGAGGCCTTACTGCAGTACCAGGAGGCAATGCTGGTTAAAGCCGGAGCACCAGCTGTTGTTCCCTGCAGCACTATGAAACACAGGTAAGGAATTGTCTAGAAATTTGCTTGGGGAGTTTGATACAGAAGAGACCTCAACATAACCAGAGGTGATGTTCTTACAAAGAATGTTACCTTCCTATCTAGGTATTAAAATGCATCATTAAAAGACATTGGATTGCCAAAGCAGCTTTTGCTTCCTAATGTGCTGCTGGGCTCCCACATGAGCCAACCCTCCCCACCCAGGACACACAACTGTTTTGGTGTACTGCTCCCTCTGCAAGAGACCTTCACGTTCATTATCCCCAGCACAAAGCTAAGCTGCCTTCAATTTCCTAATGATCTGAGCTCACCTGCTGTGCTGGCTTCAGGGTTGATACCCAAGCTTGTGCCTTGCCACTAGCACACTGAAGGAAACACTGCTGGCAGCCAGTTTGGTCCACGATAAAACCAGTTTGGTGCTGTGCCTTCCCTCCCTGCTGACTGCTGGAAAATGGAGGGTGGATGGCTTTGTGACTTGCTCCTGTAAGAGCAGAAGTTAGCGAACCCAAATCCTGCGTGGTGTGATTCTGAGACTGGGCAGAGGAACTGCTAACACAGCAGAACTGAGACAGTGATAAGACAACCTCCTTTTGAGGAAGAAAGGCACAATATCCATTTAACGCAGACCATCAGCATCCATACTGGTTTGTCTGTCCCTGCTTGATTTTAAAGCATAGTAGGTTAGAATTAGCAACTAGAATGCATACCAGTCTTTGGTGGTTTTGCTTCTAACAACCCCCTGCCCATTTACAGAAGCAAAAGCAATGGTTTTGCTTCTAACAACCCCCTGCCCATTTACAGAAGCAAAAGCAATGCTGCTTCAAGAGTTACATCAGACCCTGCACCAGACACACCAGCAGCTTGACCCACAGACATATAGTAAATCAATAAACAGCAGAGTCCCTGCATGGCAAACTCCTGCTCCATGGGACCCCTATTCGCCCCCACAGCTTCCCAGGCAGGGTGTCTCTCTGGTTCCTGGCTGCTTTTAGCAGGGAAGGCAATATCAGATTTCCAAGCTAAACCAGCCTAGGATCATCTTGCATCCCTGTAACCCTTTTATTTGTATGAAGTGACTGAGGTTAATTTTCTTGGTAATGCATCTGGTACTTTGTGTTTCTTCAGAGCACTGCTTAACACAACATACATTATTAAGAAAGTTAACATGACCGAGAGCCCCAGCCTGAGTACTGCAGGCTCACCTGGCTTTGGGCCATCGTTATCATGTGCCAGTGGGGAAGCATTTTCTCCATGCAAGCACACAGAGGCTGTCCAAGACCACTTCGTATTAGGTCTCTTGAAGGAGAGGGAGGATTTGTACCAGAAGGCCTCACTGTTTCTCTGGCATTTTGTTATGGCATGCTGGAAATTGCAGGTCAGCTTAACTGAAAATAGACAGATTTTAATTAATATGAGAGATGAATGCTAATGGCGCAGGAGATTTTTGGTGTTGGTCTCATCTTATACTGGCTGTTGCCCCAGCAAATGGGGCAGCAACACTCAGAGGTAGTGAGAGGAGGTTTGGGAGGGTGATGCAACAAGTTCAGCTGCCAAATATTTCTGGCAAGGCAGCTGGTGGCAAATAGCACTATTTGAGCTGCAAATGCCATGTGGAGGTGAACAATTTGAAGGGGAAAACAAAATAAAAATAAAAGAAGAACAGTTAATATTATCCTAATATTATCCTTTACAAAGATGACCAGAAGTTGCAGCTTCCCTTGATTTCTCTTTCACCTGCAGGACTTCAGGTCTGAAATGTGTTTTCCTGGGCATTAAACCTGTGGAGCAAAGCAGGAGCAGGGCCTATGTGAGCCCTGGTGAGCTGCTGTCCCCATCCCCACCGCAGACACACGCTATGCTTTGGCAAGGGGACACGCTTTCACTCTCATTTTTTCCTCTTGGTAACATGGGGATAATGTTACTCATTTTCAATTAGAAAACACAGACTCTAAGTATTAATGTGCTCCATTTGAAAGGTATCTCTGAAAGCCTAGAACTTATTTTAGCCATAATTATTAGAGTTTCTTCTCTGAACATCACCTTGAATACTTGGAATGCTCGCTCCAGTAATTATATCCATTAACTTTTCCTTATTTTGCTTCATTGGGTATGCTGTTTATACTCTACACTAATTCCTTCTGCTTCCAATATACAGAGGCAAAATAACTAAATTTGCATGTCAGACCTAGCTATGGAAAATAAAAAACATATATCCCTAATGACTGAGGCTCAGATAAATTTAGTACATGGCAGCTGAATCCTAATGATCATGTTCCTAAAACTAGCACAGTAAACCAGCTGGTTAGGTGCCCTCCTTTAATGAAAAAAAAAAAAAAGAAGTCTGGAATATTTTTAATCAAATATTTCTGGATCTAGATGTCACCTTCAACCTACAATCCACAGCAAACCTCTGAAAGTTGCAGTTTTGCTAACAAGCTTTTTTGCAATTGCAAGAAAACAAAGGTCCTTCTCTTTCCAAATCATGGCTCTGCCTTGCAATGGTATCTGTCCTTCTCTCCCTCAGAGAGAGCTGTGATATATTCAGATCACCTGGTGCAGGTCAAGAAAACATATAGGGCCACGCAATTTGGTTTTATTCTACCAGAGGATGCATGGGCACATAAACACACATGCTTGCCCCAAGGATGCAGAAACCCCACTGACTTTTTCAGTGTCAGGATTTCTTCTCCTTATACTTTGGATTTAATTTATGACCTCTGTGGGTCTGGAAAACTGAGTGTGTGATCAAAGCATCACCATACCTGAACCAGTCCTGCTGTATCAAGATGGTTGCTCAGAGAAAGGCAGGCCTATATTTTCCAGCCTACAAGTGGCACGAGGATGGCTTCAGTGCAAGCTCCTGCATCCTCCGAGCGGTATATGGCACACACTCCTCCAAGGGCACAACCCCCAAACAGCTCACACCCTTGGTAATCTGTAGGCACAGGAAAATTGTTTCTTTGAAACTTTGAAATCCCAGACCAGAGAGAGAGCATATTTGGACTATTTGATCATCAAAAGCCATACCTTACCTTTGCTCCCAAGACACTATTTGAAGAAGCACACTGAACCCCACCTCCCAGCTCCTGGTTCAGCTGCTCCCTCCACATCACTCCACCCAGGGGGAGAGAGAATTCCATCACCTTCATCGTGTCATGAAGGTGATACACGATACTGCACACGATACTGCTTCAGGCCAACAAAGTTGCAAAGAACTGCTAAAATGCTTTAAAAAAAAAGTTTAAAAAACAATTACGAGCTTTGAGAAACCATTTGAAGGGGCCAAACATCATTCCAGATCACATCTTTTACAGGTTTTGAGGCTGGGCACAGCAAGCAGAGAGTTGGACTCCAAACTTAAATGTTGAATTTAAAATGGAGCTTTTAACTGTATTTTTTTAGGTACAGAGCTTGATGGTGGCTGTGCAGAGAGGACCAGGTGGTGTCCGTTACAAATAGCTCTTCTTGGTAAGCAGATGCTTTTACGACTGTGCAAGGGCAGTGGGTGCAGCCCAGAGAGATGCAGGTGCCTTTCAACCCTGTAATGCCATGATTTTCCGGGAGAGTGCAAAAGTAGATCACCCAAAAGTAGCAGCTCCCAAAAGAGAAGAAACATGGCTACAGGACAGTAATAACTTTTCCCCTCACCTGCCATAGTAGCTCAGTGAGATACACCATCGCCATGCGCCAGGGACTGAGATGTGCTCAAATTCTGCCCAGACCCCCAGCAGCCCCTTCCTCCCAGAGCTCAGCCTTCCTGCTCCTAAGCTAGCAGCCAAGCCTGGGCAACTGCAGGTGATCTAAGTCCATCTAGGTTTTTTGGGGATGGAAGACACTCCAAAGTCTCCATCCTTTGCAGACAGCAGGATTTATTGCTATGGAGGAGGGATGTAAAGCAGCCCCAGCAATAAGAAACCTACCTGGGAGGGAGGGGGGGCAGTGCATGGGGCTGAATTTCCCTGGTGATCACACAGTGGTGGCACCTGGAGGGACTATCCAGTCCATCTGGTGCTCCTGGGTGCACATCAAACAGGCTTTTGACTACTTCATAACCATGGCACACGTGAAAAGCTCAATTATTGCTTCTTAGAAAAAACAAATTATCTCCTGGAGCTGGAGACTGACAGCCACACAGTCTCTGCGGTGTTCTGCATGGCTGAATTTTTGCTGGCATATTCTCTGCTGTTCTGTACTGCCTGTAATTGCATTGCATTTTAATTGTTTAGCATCGTCAGAACTTCAGCCCTGGGGGCAGCGGAGGTGGTGAGAGCTCAACACATTAAATTACTACCCAAAGAGCAAGCAGACAAAAAGCAGAGTGGGGAGGGAGGGAGATAAATGAGCCATGTTCATTAGAAGAACAGAAACCCTGACCAGGGAAGTGTCCTACTGCTGTAATAAGAAAGCTGAAAGTTGTTAATAATAGTAAAGAGCACAATAACACAGTTGATTTTCTGTCAGAAAGCACCACATCTGGAAGAATTTAATTCACTATGGAAAGCAGAGATGAAAACCAGCAAAATGCTCCTTGCCTGCACAGCCCTGACTTCCCTCAGTTTTATTTAGTGAGGTTTTTTGGGGGGGAGTCCTGTGGTTTCACTGTTCAGTACTGTTCCCTTGAGTGCTGTGGTGTGGCCCTAGAAGCTGGCATCTCTGCTACAGAGACCCTGTCGTGCAAGGCATGCTGTCCCGCAGGCAGGCTTGTGTCTCGCCCTCGGCCAGCCAGAGGTCCTGACTCTCCTCCTTTTGCTTTCCAAAAAGTTGCTGCAGGTTCAAATCCCTAGGGCAGGTTTTGAAGGAAAGAGCCATTCCCAGGGCTGCTAATGGCCCAGAGGAATGATGACAGTGGTGGGACAGAGGCAGAAACTGAGGGAGTGGGACAGGTGTGACACAGCTCCGTGTGCTTGCACAAGTTGGGCAGAAAAGTGCAATTTTTTTTTTTGTCCTCTGGACAGTCTGCCTGTGGGGACCAAAGGGGTGGATGAAGAAGCTGGATCCTGTGCTCTTGATCAAAGAAATGGATTTTGTCACCTGTGAGTGTCTTGACACACATCAGAGCCTGTGTCGGGGCTGCCCTGCTGAGGCGCCGCTGTGGCTTTGACCTCAAATAATGGACTATACTCTGTACAGCATCTGGAGCTGCTTAACACCCTTAAATTAACAGGAGATCCTTCCAGGGAACAGGTATAGCACAGTGCAGCAGCCACAATGTGACAGCCACAGGACGAAGGTTACCTGTAACTACCTGAAGAACAGCCCCAGAGCTGCCCACCACAGCAGGGGGTTCCCATGCCCCAGCAGGACCTGCTCAGTGTCCCTTGCAGGCCACCAGCCTGCCTGCAAAACCATGCATGGAAGGCAGCTGGGCACGGCCACAGGCATAGCTGGCACCTCCAGCAACGAAGGTGCTGGTGGTAACAGAGAGGTTTCTGGCTCTGTGGGGAAGTGCCTCTGCTGCAGCTCTTCAACCAGAGGAGTATGCAGGGTGGAAAAGCGAGAGCTGAGAAGATCCTTCAGCTGTCAATGCTGTATATTTTGAGGGTATTGGTATTTCATGTCAGCTGCATTCACCAGGGTTAATTAAAGCCTGTGTTTTATAGATTGCCCTTGGCCATAAACTAGAAAGCTGCCTCAATTGGGAATCAATAGAGTAATCTTTAAGCTCATTTATTTTATTAGATATAGAGTCCTAATTTGAAGAAATTGAGACACCATAATTAATGGTGCCAGAGAGGTCCTGACATGTATGTTTAAAGCTTCCTGAGGAGAGCACTTTGCCTGCGGGTGCAGTGTGCTGGAAGTACCTGGTGTGTTGGAGTGCAGCAGCTGGGCCGAGGGGATGCTCCAGTGGGAGAGCCTGAGGGAGAACTCCAGCACTGCAGAAATCCAGCAGTGAATCCATAGCCAGCACACTGCACTGCTTCCTCATCCAAAAATTGAAGGGCAGACTGCAAACAGCAGCGTTGCAACCATGGAGCACTGCAGAAAAGCCAGATCCTGGGGTCAGCAGAGGGCTGCTGGCCACTGAGGTGTCCCAGAGATGCTGCAAACACCCTTCCCATCCTGAGCCCGTGAGAGACCTAGGTGCTTTATGCCCTTCTCTAAGCCTACTGCACAACAGTGTGTGGTTAAATGGTTCACCCCTCTTCAGTGGGGTGGATTCGCTCTGGAGTCACAAAAGCCTTTGCGGATTTTGGAGGGTGAGGTATCCGGACTTGGATCCAGTGAAGTATCCCCTTGCAGTGGCCTCGCCAGCGAGCAGTCCAGCTTTCCCACACTGAGCCGAGGCCCCCGAGGAATATTTTTTGTGTAAGCACCTTTCTGAGCAGTGCCATAAACAGCCTGTAAATAGTCCTGTACACAGATCCTGGGGTGTTGAGGGCCAGAATGATTCTTGTGATCCAATAAGCAGAATAACAAACAAAAGACTGACCCATTCATGAGCAGCTCACACGAAGCCCTTGGCAAAACACATGAAAATAAATATTTAAGCACTTAGACAGTTAATAAGCTGCTTGTGGGATTTTTAAAAGCACCTAATGCCTACCTCTTTAGCCCCTACTTTTTAGAAAGAATTATTTTCATTTTTCTATGCTGTTTTCTCATTTCTGGACCTTTCTTCTGTATAAATAATGATCAAAGTATTTTTATTTCTGGTATTTTTTCTCCCATGTGAGTCAAATAAGTCACCTGATACAGCATCTTAGAGTAGGAAGCCAATAATCAATACACTGTACTACACCTTTTTTTTCATTTGTTTGGGTGTTTTTCAGTGCCCACCTGCATTGTTTGGGACTGGATCCAAAATCCCAGTGTGCTGCATGAATTTGATCACTTCCAAAATATTGCAAGTCTTTTGACTGAACAGGGTTAGGACTTTGGGCTCAGAGGAAATTTCTATCCTTGAAGACAGTGACTCACCTTCCCAAGTTGAACCTGAGATGAAGAGTGCTGAAAACGCCTTTCTCCAGGCAAACTTGAGCCCTGCAGGCTTTGCTGACAGTGACTAACAATACCCCAGTTATGTTCTTTAGTCTTGGATTGTAGCATATAGATCAGAATCATATGCTTGATCTAAAAACTCATTTAACTAGTAACTCATGAGCTGAACTAATTTGAAAGCAGATCCAGTTCAATCGCATTCTCATGAGCATGCTCATTCCATACTGAAGTGGATGCCACTCACTTCTGTAGCAAATTATGATACAGAAGCTGAAGAATGCTCAGTTTGGGTGTGACTCTCCATAGAAGATTTAGTCAAACTTTAGTAGAAAGTGTTTTACAAATGTAGATACACTTTCTTGGGTATCCTCATATAGACGAACCTTGCATGTGGAGGTTTGGGGGATATTTTTGGCCACACTAGTGAATAAAAAAACTTCAGTGGACATGTATTACACTAGAGCTGTTGAGCCAGACATCTAGAATTGATTTTTCATTTCTTTTTGGCTAGTTGAGCCATTGTAACTTCTTTAATAACTGAGTTCTCTCTGCAGTCAGTTCATCACCTCCCATTAAAGCCAATTCCAGCTTCTCCACCATTGCAGAAGAAAGAGCCCCAAATGTTCTTCCAAATCCTTTCTATGCTTTACAGATACCCTTCCAGAAAATCTGTCTTCTTCATAAATACATCAGCTCCCTCCTGATCCTTCACAAGTATGGAAGTTCATACGTTTGCCTTTACCACAAGCTCTGTTGCCTCAACAGTTAAGAGGATCACAGGTTCTTCAGTTCTGCTCTCCACTAAACCCACTTCTTTTGCTTCACACACACTCACACAAGCCAGTCACTTTGAGATACATTTCCCAGCCTTCTGATGAGAGTTTGGTTGCCTGCCATGCCCCTTACTATGAAAAGCCCAAACATCTCCCCCTATTTTGGTGTTTTTCCTTTTTCCAGTACCAAGATTTACAGCGAGCCCTGCTCTCTGCCTATCAACTCTTGTAAAGAAGAGTTTTCTGTGCTTCACTTGCCACTCCCAACGTGCCTTCTGCAAGGTCTCATGCTCCTCCTGCTACCATCATGTCCAGAATCTCTAATGTCTGCTCTCCAGGCCCACTGTAAAGAGTTCAACTCACCCTGTGCTACAGGAATGCAGAGGTTGTACTAGGTATGGGTAATGAATTACATTTACACAAAGAGAAAAAAAATAGGAGCCACTTAATAACGAGAATAACTTTTAATAGGCAGTTAATTTTTTTTTCTTGACATACCATGGTAGTTTCTGGACAAAATTTGCACAAACATATATATATTTCACAATCTTTATCTGCTTTTTTCTGTCATCCTTTGAGTAGGATGCAACATACTACAAAATACTTTTTTTTTTTTTTTTTTAAATCAACATGAAAATCCACAATGATTGCTTTTTTCATAGGAAACTTCAGCAATCAGGAATCGGAATAGTTGCAGATGGCAACTATCTTATTTTAGATGGTCTGACCTTTCCAAAGTAGGCATCCAAGAGTCCTCTGCTCCTGAGCAAACCAAGTGAATACCTGAAGGAGCCACCTAAGCTGCAGCATGGAGGACACTTGTTGGTTCCCCATCTTTTACAGAGCTTCATCAAAAGTTTCTCTTGGTGTCACTAAGACAGAGGACTATTAGACCCATCAAAGAGGAAATAAGAGCAATGGTCAAGCACAGGGAAATGAACACTTTTCAGCTTCATGTATAAACATGGACTTACAAATCTGGTCAATCTCTTACCATACTGCTAGGTAAGTTTTATTAATTCAGAGAGGGAATTTGGAGAGAGAAGTTCCTCAAAAGCATTATATCGATAGATATCAAAACTTAGATCACTGTCCTGGCTCTTGGTCCTGCACTTACACCACCAGTTGTCTTCTTTACACTCACCAATAAAACAATGGAGGTTCTTGGCACGCTATCAGAGTCAGTGGATTGAGACTGAGCAGATGCTCACAGTAATATAATTTTCAAACATTTACAGTTCTCGAAAAGTAGGATACATGCAGGTAGAAGCACTACTTGATATTTTTAAATTACCAGCTCTATACAAATTAAGAGAGTCTGTAATTAGCACTTGAAACACTCTTAAACTTCCAGAGTTATTCAATAACCCACAGGAACCACATGCATTACTCAGAACAGAGGAAAGAAGATTCATCCGTAAAATTGCTTATCTTGCAGATCCCTGCTGTGCGCCCCAGACAATACAGGAGACATTTATAGCACACGTAATGCAGTTAGCCAAGGAACAGGTGAAAATAAACTATGTTGCCTGCTACATTACAAGGATCATATTCAGTAATTTACAGAACTTCAAAGAGCCTCAGTGCAAGGTATATTACCCCTTTCACAGACAAAAAGCATGCACTTCAGCATTTGACCCAGGCATCCCATCCTGTAAACACTTATGACAAGCAAAGTGTGTGCTACAGTGAGAAGTCTCATGGAAATCACTGAATTAATTTTCATAGAGGCAGTTTGCCCTGTACTGTTTCAAGGGTCAGGCCCTGTTTGTATTTTGCTACATACAATTAAAAGAACCCCATCTACCATAAGTTCAACAATGTATGCTAACATATTCCTTCCTGTATGTGCAGAAAACATTTTTAGTAACTACTATGCAAGCATCACTTGATTTTTACCTTCTTTTCAACCTTCTTGAAAGTTTTCCTGCTTTTACTATATGTGAAAATAATAAATATATATACCAGTTATTAAGCCATCAAAAAATTACTTGTCATTCCAAAGGGGACAGGAGACACTTGAGAAGTCAAGAGCTGGTCATTAACACAAGTGTCCTGCCTGGTAAAAAGCTTCAGCTGCTCCATATTTCCTGTGGAACTGATATGTTGGTGGGATGTTTCTTCATATTGTGATAAACTAGTTACTTTGCATCTGAAATGACAACAGTACATCAGGATTATTATTCCAGGTAAGGTTGTTCAGGAACACAAGAAGAAGCTGAAATGGATGACATACGGTAAACCCAATATGGGATAGACAATAAGGAGTAAATCTGTTGTCCAGGACATTGTCCTGCATCTGCACTAAAAAGAACCACCTCTGGGTTTTCAGTAATGTCGGCAAAATTGCATTCTGCTACTCTAATTCAAGGGACAAAGAGGTTATTTGGTCCTTACTCTTGGCATTGGGAAAGTTCAGTTTGTACATCCTGAGGGAGATGAGAATAGGCCAAAAAAATGAAAGATATTTTGCAAAAGGGTCTCTCCACAGATGAACCAGATCTCTCTCAGTGCAGGGTGATGGGACCCTTTCTGGAGGGGTTTTATCCTACAGTGATGGTAGGAGCCTAGGCTTCGTCTGGGCCCAGCATAGCTGCCTCTGTCCAGTCCATCCCACATATGCTGTGACCATATGGTGGCCCATATGTGACCATATGTGACATATGCTGGCCATCCTTCTTCTCTACCTCCCTGCACTACCCTGGTCACACAGGGCCCTTCCCACAGCCTATGCCTTACCTGCAGCTGCTTCCTTCTCCCACCCTCAGCAAAGGACCCCATTTCCCCACAAATGAGAGAAGCAACTCCATGGGAACTGGAGATTGTGATGCCTGAGAAAACTTCACACATGGAGGGAAATGCAGTGCCCATATCACTACCACTGGGTTTCAGAGGTGCTCTGACAGTCTCTGCCCTCGCACACATAAAAATACTGTCCAACACTTGCCAGTTTTGCATGTTAGACACCGAGGATTTCAAGTCATAATAAATCACTTCAATGAAAGTGCTTGCTTTTGCATGATGTGGAACGGACACAGATTTTTCATGAAGCCAAAGGAGCTGAACCCTTCTGGGCACCAACTTCCATTTTTTATAGGTAACTGCCTTAAAAAAACCTCTTCTCACACAAACAAAAAGAAAATTCACCTAAGGAATTACAACCAGGAAATGCTGAACTGTTAGAGCCAAATGCTATGGCTGTAAAGGTCTAGCTCTCTGAGGTGGCGGCTTCTAAAGTCCTTCAGTCTGCCTGGGACTCTGCGACGGTGTGCTTAAGCTGAGCTTTGTTTAAGCCATTGCTCCTTGAGGCTGCTGCAAATTGAAGTCATTGCAATTTTTGTGTTGCATTTTTAACCCTTTTATTAAACAGGCACAATACTGAGACTAACATGTATTACCAAGACTAACAAACCCTAATGTTACAGGACATAAGAATAAAGCAACAAACTTACGTATTTATTGCTGAGGTGTGAAGAGTTGCCGAGTTTTAATCTTCCCCTGAGATGAGTGCTCTCCTAAGAAAGAGAAAATACATTTGCATCAGTTAAACATGGAAAGACAAAAGGACAAATGAGTCTAGTGGGAACACATCACTGATCACCATACAAACTAGTCAGTCTCCTTGTCAGACTTACTTAACCAGCAAAAACTGCCCACACAATAGATTTTTTACTACTCTCTGTGTTTTACAGCTTATTTCCCCTATGATTTGCTCTCAAATGGTAGGTTCCTACCACAAAGTATTTCCAAGGCAGTTCTCAAGGGGTTAGAAAAGGCATAAGACTTTAATTATTTTAACTATGATTAGAACATTAAATTATAAAATGAATAAGATACAACTATAAAATTAATTTTTGCTGATATCACTGACAGCAGCTAATTTTCTCCAAAGCAAGAAAATGAACATTTAACAACTTCAGTCAGGGATTACAGACAGTTCTACTCCTTCCCTGGAGAACGGGAGCCGCTGCCAGCAATTATAGGCAGACAAACAAGCCTCCAGATGAGGACTTGTATACAATTGTCCTATTTCCAAACACGTGTCCCAGGAACAGCAGTGGGATTTCTTTGCATGAGAGATTCGTAAGCAGAGATGAACAGGGAATGGTACCCCTGGACTGGAAAGAGCCCCTTCCACCACTCTACTCACCCAAGGGAGACAATTTAATGCCTGACACATATGCAAGAGGCAAGAAAGCGAAGACATACTACATTCTAGCAAAAGTGAACATGTACTAAAAAGCTTGTATATGCTCTATAGCCTGGAGTTGAAAACTGTAATACGTATTAAGATTAATACAAATTCACTGATTGGGCATTTAAATAATTTTCAGTCATATTAAATAGTTACACTCCTGAAGAAAACAGAAAAGACTCGTCGTTGGTTTTCAGACAGCTTTTCTTGGCAGCAAAAAGGGCTCTTTAATTTAGTGCAGCCTTTTGGAGATGAGTAGAAAACTTGGTATCTAATGCGGTTCAATGAGAAACACTGAAAATTGTTCAACAATAACGTGCTGGAATGGTGTTCGCTTCCCAGGTGTTCAATTCTGGATAAAATTATTTTAAAACATCATCAAGTGTTGCTAAGTTAGAGCTTCAGAAGTTCTGATGATGTTAAATTTCAGCTAAAAAGGCCTTCAGCAACTACTTCAATAATTCATAATATGATGTTTTAAAGAAAAGGAAAGCACAAGTTTCTGGTAGAAAAAAAACAGAAACATTTCAACTAGATTTATACATTTTTGGTATGTGAAAATTTTTTGTTAGATAAAAATCTTGTTTGGAAAAGCTAAAATAAAGTGAACCTGTTCAAATATTGTATAGTTTTATACTAACAAAGGGATGAGATTGTCAAGAACTCTAATTTATTTTTTAATTTACTTTTATTTATTTCTTCTTTTATTATTTATTTCTTCCTTCTGCATGTTTTTACTTGTTCAATACATGAAAATAGAAGATTTAATAGGGCGTGAAAGAGAGAAATTGGCAAAACTGTTTGAAAAAGAAGGTGTAGGAGAAATTCATTGAAAAAATATATTACCACAGAGAAGATGACATTTAATAGTTGTAATAAATACTGGTACTTTATTATCAGTTCCACTCTCAGCTGGTTGCTCTGCTTATGCTAGAAATTAGGCAGACTTACATGGACGACTGATACTTTGCACCAAAGGACATGTCTAAGGAGAGGCTCCAGAGCCTATGTCAACAGACTTTGGATCAAAGCGTGAAATGGGTGAGCAGTGCTGGCTGCAGGAGACAGACTGATTGAGCAGTACCTGCCAACATCAGTGGTTGGGACAGGAGCAGTGAAATTGCCTTATTGCAGACCCCAAGACACTCAGACATTCACATCTATCCATCTAGATTTCCTGGTGCTATACACATAATCCCTGGAACAGTGAGTGAACTGCCACAAACTATTGCTGTGGTCGATGTCCCCCTATAATATCAGTGATTGTCCAATGAGTTTTGATGCAGGCAGGGATGCACTGCATTGCTTTGCCACTGCGCTCCCAAGAGGGCAGGAGCCTGCAAGAATTCTGAAACAAAACCAAGTTATCACTACTATCTGAAGATACTTGCATTATACAGTCTGTAATCATTAGTGCCAACTAACTGTTCCATGATGAAAAGAGAATGATTGCATACTGGATAAGAAATTATCACACAGACACTCTATGTTCAGGAGTAACAAGGATAACACATGGCTGCAGTATGTCTTAAGACTGCACAGAGAGGTGTCTAGAACAATTTTGGAGTCTAATGGCTCAGCAGTTTGATGTGCTAAATATCCAGCTGCAACATAAAGAGCACGTTAGTTGCAAGTGGGAAAACATTTTCATTAATCACAAAATAGCCTTAACTGACAGAAATAAATTCCAAGACTTAAAAAAACCAACCTTGTCCCCAAACCATCACCCACTAAAAACAATGGATTAGACCTTGTTTTCCATAAGGGAAATGAAAAACAAATGCTTGTGTTTAGTATTTTGTTAGAACAGATGATATTTTAATCAACTGAAGAAATTATTTCACACCGAATTGTTTGACCAGTGGAGAAAATACGCAGTGCAGCGGCAATGCTTGACCAGTCCAGATAGATTACCTGCATGGTTTGAAAGCTGTCATTGAGAGAGAAAGGGTATAGTTATGCAAAGTATATCAACAAGAGCAAAATTGCTGGACAACATCTTCAGTGAAATATTGGCTTTTGTTGATTCTGGATTATGTATTTAGGGGAAGATGACACACAACCTCTGCTGTTGCACACTAGGAGATGGAAGGCATCAAGACAGACTTGAAGCATCAGCTTCTCACAATGTACTTATTCAGCATCTTGCATAAAGGTATTGGTTGATCCCATTTGACAGGTACTATGTCAATAATTTTCTGATAATGGGGTGAAAATTCATTGCACATTTGTCTACTTTGATAAGTCAATGAGTGAACTCCAAAAAGTGGGAGATGAAGAGAACTGGAATAAAGTATTTGGTGCAGTTTAAAACGGCGCCGCTAACTGCACAGGTGCAAGTGCAGAGTGACCCCCTTTACCTGTGGTCCTGCCTTGTGACACCTCTCCTGATGGAGGAGGAGTTTGGCAGATGGCAGTGAGAAGCCAACCTCATATATATCATGCACTTCTACAAGAACTGAAAGAAATGGTGCACAGTTTGAGAAAGAGGCCTTAGACAGAATATTTGGAAAATGAAATCAGATTGATACCGACATGGAAGTTTTAGCTGACAATCAAACCCTTCCATTAAATGTTTTGTGCTCCTTCTCACCCTCCAATGTTGCACCTGTTTGTTGATTTTAGTCTGAAATTGGATTGTAAACACAAAGACATAAGCATCACGAAGTCTCTAAACATCATTGTCATATAATACAGACAGATCTGTAGTTCAACTGTCTAACTTACTGCTGCAGCAGGCTGCGGATACCACAAATTCATGGAAGTAAATGCCACTGAGAACTATGAATCGCTAAAGATCCAACCTCTGATTCAGCACATCTCCAAGCCACAGACTGCTGGAAGGCTATAGTGGAGGACACATCCCTATACTCCTTCTCTATTTGTTATCCTCCCCTTCACAGATTGCGCTGGCCACCCTCAGTGACAGGATCTGGGGCTACATCGATCCAGGATCTGAGCAGGTATAGCTGGCTGAGATAATAGCTTCTTAGCTACAATATTAAAAGAGAAGGTGCTCTAGGAACTACTGTAATACAGGACCCACCTTTCATACACACAGCCTCCTGTGTGGCACCCCTCAGACACTTCTACTGGAGCCCCGATCGCCGATTCACCCCAGTAAATCGACAGTGGAGGCACTGGGCCCAGTCCAATAGGCACTGCACACATCCTTCTCTAAAATGCAGTCATGCTTTAAAAAGATGATGAAGGTGTAATAGGAAAAGTTTTGTATTCATAACTCCTGATCCTTCAAAATATTTAAGTGCATGGGAAATAGAGTGAGTGCACAGATACTGAGGATGCTGCGAAGTTAAATGTTTGACCAGGAAAGTAATAGTACCTCAATGAAAATGCAAGGTTTTCTTCCTAATTAAAATTTCGCCTGTGCAGTAGTATTTGATTTGAATTTTAACTCTCATATATACTTGTTTCTGACTATTAATGTTGCATCCTGATGCCAGAATACGTGAATACGTAACAAGCACATAATCAGCTGAAATTACAGATTGTATAAAATCAGTTCTGAAACTCTGAAACAAACGTTTCTTTGTCATAACTTCGTGGAAGGCTACTGTATTAATGTCATTGTAATTCCCCTACCCAACCTGCATTTAATTGAGAATCTGGATATATTATTCAGAAAACACATACACTGCAGAACATGATGATATAAAAGAGAATTAACAGGTCATATCACTATGAGTACAGAAAGTCTTTGACCCGAGCAAAGCCCTATTTGACATTATTGGGAAAGCTGGAAGAAAAAGGATATTAAAAATAGCCTTTGACATAAAAAATAAGTTGTACTGCAACTCAGATCACACTGTCTGTAAGAAAAAATGAGTTGCATTGTTATTTCACTGTAATATCTGCTGCTGAGAAATTGCTTGTAAGTGGCAACCTGGTTTGGAGCAAAGAATTAAAGTAAGTTTTTCATCAAATATGATTGCAGAAACCTATTTTTTATAAAAGTATAAAACTACCTCTGCAGATATAGGAATCTAAATGTCTATTTTTACCAGGCTCAACTAAAAGAAAGAAGGGTGCATTACAGATGCTGGAGAACAGCATTGAGCAGGACCCAGCACCTGGATGCAGTGGCTGGGTTTGGTGTGGGCCAGTGGGTCCAGCATTTGTGACTTGCTGCAGAACTCCCCTGCCATGCACTTCACCCATGCCCCTGCAAACTGCTCCTTGCCACCATCAGCAAGACAGAAGGGTCTGTAAAATTCACTACAGCACAGAGAGCACATATGGAAACGTTCAGGTGAAGGATAGGAAGTCAATTGTCGTTGAAGAGCCAGCAAAGGGTGGGGAGGTGGCTCCCGCAACAGAGGAAACTCTCAAAGCCACAGGATAGAAAGTCAGCAAACGCTCCATAGATGGAAACATCAGCTGATCCTCAGCAGTCTCTGACTGTAAGAGACTGCTTTAAACACTCTTGCAAACACATAGAGCTCACAAATTGAGTTAGAAATATAGAAGGAAGCATATGCTATTTAATGTTTTTGACTACAGTTTTGCCCAAAAGTCTCAGCTGTGAGTGTGTGCAGTCAGATCCTTGTGGTGCAAGTAAACACAAACAGAATCCAGCCATGAGCTGCAAAAAGCTGAGAAAGTTTATTCTTCAGTTTCTATGAAGAAAGAAAACACAACTTCAGGCCATTATATAATACAAGGTTAAAAAAATAGACTATCAAGAAACGAGAAAGAGAAGGAAAGGGAAGCAGGTACTTGATTTATATCTTCATTGTGAGGGAACCCTTTTCTGTGAAGTAGCTTCTAGGTTTTCAGCCTGCAGGGAAAAAAAATAAGACACTGAAAATGCAGCTCATAATAGGAAAAAGAAATAATCAATATCATATCCTCACAATAGTAGGAACACCAGCTCTTACCCCTTCTAAGCATGCAACACACCAGCAGACTGCTCTCTGCTGATCTGCATTCCTCATCTTTCCAAGTGAGAGGAGGAAGGAAGGGAATTTTCAGTGACAGAGTGCCTCACCTAGAGACCTGGCTTCTTCACCTGCTCCTAGAGGCATCCACCTGGATCCTAGGGAAAAAGAGAGAGAGATGAAACTACCAATGCATGTTAAGAAACCCCATGGCCTGCTATGGAATCATGCTCCCTGGCAGGGGTAGGTTTCCTATGACTGGGCCCCTAATGAAGTAAAACCCAAAGATTTCTTACCTCCTTAAATGCCATGGTCCATGTGCAGATGTGCTCAGCATAATAGAAACCAAGGAGGAATAATCCTTTACCCCAGATCCAGATTTGTTCCATACTACACAGCCACAGGCAGAATAATTAGACAGTCTCGGCATTTGGAGATTCACGGAAAGCAGTGATGAAGATGATGTCATTCAACCACATCATTTCAGTAGACCACAGGATTTTCCAGGTCCAAGCCCTAGCACACAGTGGACTGTCTCGTCAGGTGCTGAACTTCATGTGAATTCAAAGACCAAGGCAAGCTTTTGTGCTGAATGAGAATAAGGGTTTTTCCTTTGTTCTGTGATGATTTTGGTGGTTGATCACTATGTGTAGTACGGTCATCAGCCTCTGACATAGAAGGCTAGGAATCCTCAAAGCCTTTACAGAGAAGGCTTTGGAAATTCAAGAAGTCCAGCAGAATGCTGCAGGCACAGACTAGGGTCTTCTCAAAAGTGACTGAAGTTGCGGGGTCCAATTAGTCTATGCCATGAAATCCCACATACCTTCAAGGTAGGTAGCTCATCTTGTGCAAGGGATGCACTCAAGAAATTTTATGAAAGTCTACAGGCAGGAAGTACATCCAGTTGAAGAAGCAGATAACATCTCTACTATTACTGTTAACTAACAACAGCTTTTGGAAGAGATGTAGAGCACATGGGAAGTGCTGGTTGTTCAACATCCTTGGTTCATACTATTTTGTACTGCTCTGCTATCTGAAAGCACCTCTAGAAATTGACTGATTGCTTGCTCAAAAGTGATTGCAATAAGTTAAGGGTCTTTCACATGTGATAGGTCAGGTGTCCTGAAATATCCATGTTTGCCTGGTACATTTTCCCAACTTTGTTTAGCAGCAACACTTGAGTTTTCATTTGTGTCCAGAGTGGGCATCTTGGGAAGCCCTAATACAGACATGTACCATGGACTCTTTCTCCAGGCACCTTCCATTCCAGGTGCCTCACCAAAATCTGAGCCACAAAGCTTTGACACATTTAAAATCCTTCCAGCAAAACCCACGCAGAACAGACAATAGCCCTAGAAGCCAAGTCAGTCATATCCTACCCTATCATCTCAAAAAAGCACACAGTGGTTAGAAAACATGTCCTAATGAATTAGCTTATGCTTAGGTGCCAGGATTATATCTAGCAGCTCTGAAATATTATGTCACCTGCCACATTCCTATGAGACTTCATGTTCAATATTGAACTGGTGTGCTGCTACTATAAAGGCCCTTTGTACATTTTACCAGCTCTAGAATAGGTACTCTAGACAAGGACCGTAAAAGAAAACTGTCAAGTCATTACTCCAGTATCAATATTTCTATCATGCATCATTCGTCTGTATGGAGTAGTCTTACCCCAATTTCTATTCCTCAGCCCTTCTGTTACTGAGGAATTTTCATCCCTCAACATTTTTCATGAGTCCTAAAAGATGATCAATACCTTTGCTGGTCTTCAGTGAAATACGCAAGAACCCTTACAGCAAAAGTTAGGTATGTTTTCAAGATAGGCAATACTTTCTCATTAACATCATGGATGATGGTATTTATCTCTTAGTCATCAAGTAAAACCCTCCATCTGATATTCTGGAGAAACATATCTACGACTGACAAGACAAACATGTAGTTCTGTGGGCTATGCTGAATCCCAAATAAGAAATATTTTTGCAGGTAGACTTTCTAGTGCTCTGTATTGTAGAAGACCATTTATTATTCCTAAGAAGAGCCACCCTAAATTTGCCTGTATAGTCAGCACAAAATGGCTGTAGCAAATCCTTTATTTGTACATTAGCGTAAAAACTTTTGAGACTATTCACCACTGTGAGCATTTTTATCCAAGTTGAGTTTTCACATAAGAAGCATTTACAGGCACTTATCTTGCATCAGGTGTTACAGTTCACTGGCAAATATGCATGAAAAATTTAAAGTGTTTAGTTTAATCTGTTTTTTTTTTCACTTTACATCAATTCTCAACCAGTAATGCCTTAGAGCTCATAAGCCATCAGCAACTCCACCTTTCTAAGAAGAGTTTTAAAAAATGGAATATCAAATCTCAGTTTTACCTAGTGTTCCTGATGATACTGCTTGATTAAAAAAACATTAATTTAGTCCAGGCTTAATTGAAGACTGTTCTGTTCCTGTATTCTTTCCACACTAATTGTAGGTATTTGAAATAATATTCTTGATTACATCTAATCCAGCTATACTTCTGACAAAGGAGTCTTTTTTCTTTTAATTTCATCAGAACCTAATTTTAGAAGTCCTCAAATAGGATCCTTCAGGAGTCAATGAACCTCCATAGGTCATCTCATTCCAGTTCAAGTTACATGCCCAAGACAGATGGGATAAATAGCCCTCTGGATACATATATCTCTTTCAACTGACTGTGTACAGCCAGAATAGTTTTTAGATAGATAAAATAAGGCAAGATTAAACTCACCATAGCACTTGATCAAGATACATCATGCACAACACCAACAAAGGGTTTTTCTAGGTTGCCTGCTTGAACAGTTCATAGGTTGCATCTTTATTTGGTTTGTATATATGGGTTTTACACATTTTTTAAACAATTATACAATCTCAAATTCTCCTCTTTGGAATAATAAAAGTAAAAATAAAAAAAAAATCATAAAGTATACTTATAATTAAGCTTAAACTGAATACATGTCAAAGCAGAACTTTGCTGTGTGCATGCTTAGGCAGCTGAGAAGCCTACTGATAGTGAGAGGATGATGTAGGTCCATCTGTAAAGTTAAGGCTGCTCTTAAGAACTTTCTGGTTTTTGTCAAAACTCATTGTAGATTTTTTGGGATGTACAAACAGTAGCAGCTATTACATATACTTTCCAAATGGTTGAACAATGAATTCATCTTATAATTGATCTAGTTTTTATGTGCCTAAAAAGGAAAAAGAAGAACACATGTAAAGAAGTTTTAGACAGAGCAATTGGTTTTGGTAGTTTTAAGAGGGACCACAAGTCAGACATTTCTCAAGTTTCTATCTGTACTATAAGAAACATTTACCTTTATGCCTGAGCTTTTAATGAAGCAAGTAAATCTTACTCAAATGAGTAGGCATCCTAACATATTCGAAAATACTTGTATGAGTGACAAATATTTCTACAAGAAAACAGGCCTTTCTTTCAGAGTGCTTTTAATTTAAGAAGTCTCTAAAAATCTGAGGAAAAACAAGACTTCCATTTCTGTGAAAGAATATTTAATTTTGAAACATAAAGATGTAAGAATTCAAGATAAAACAGTAGCTAGTTTAAATATGAATTGTATTAATGAGAAGAGGGCAAGAATATTGTCTCCTAAGTGGTTATGACTCATACCTTCCAATTACAGCACACATACATCATACTTCAGTAAAAAAAAGAATATCAAGCATCCTCTGGATGGAAGAAATTCCAATACTTAGTGAACCAGCAGCTGATTAACAGGCACCAGACCTCATCTTGTGAAAAAAAACAGCAAGCCTGAGTCTTTTCTCATTTACCCAGCTGTAAAACACAATTAATTCTGCTGCTGCCAATGAAGTTACTTTATTGTTGAAACCAGTATGAAGGCAGAATCAATCAAGAAATATCTATGAATTCCAGTTTCTGACTTCATTCAGCTTTCAAAAAAGACCCAACTATGGTTTTAAATGTAAACACGCACAACTCTATACTCCTTAAAATAAAGCTGAAAGTCCATTCCTCAAGCCATGTACTAAAAAAAAAACCCCAAAACCTCAAACCAAAAAATTCCCAAATCACAAAGCTCTGAAGTGCAGTCGCTTAAATGCCAAAGCGTAGTTTGCATTTGCTCAGCAGCAGTGGAGCAGAATGATGCAGTCTGCAATGGGTCATGTTTCTCCTCCCCCCCTCTAGCCTGCTAGCGTGTTTCTCTGGGCCTGCGAGGCTACAGGGACCTTGCATGACTCCCCGTCATCGCAAGGGCTGCCAGAGCTGCCTTGGCAGTCTTTTGGTTTGCACAAAAGCTTCTGGGAATTGTAGAGAAAGCTGTAAAGTGCATATTGTACCTCACCAGCAGGTAGAGGATAGTTCAAATAAAGTGCTGTGTTTCAAAGGACTTCTTGAGAATTTAGAGGAAAGAGGAGAGTAGTTATAGGGCAACCTCTGAAATGTCAGTAGGGGAAATAGGTGGCCAGAAACTAGGGTGGGGGTGAGGAGTGGGGAAAGGGTTTTTATACGTAATAAAGCACAAAGCAACAGGCTGTTTTTCCTGGAAGACTTCTGCAGATAGGGTAGAAGCAAAGGTGGGACCTACACAGCTGAGGAAGCAAATGTCAATGGGTGAAAGAGGGAAGTTTCACCATGAGTAGCTCTACCATGAGAGGTTTCAATTTATCTTTTTTTTTTGTTGAATAGCTGGGAATCATGTTAGTCAGAATTTTGTACTGCCTCAGCCTTATTTGTGCTACTCCATTTCCTGCAGAACCTATAACTGCATCCATCACTTAGTATATATTGATGAGATTTTGCTTTCTGTTATGCATGTTATCTATAACCTCTGTTTCTTTAGGTTTTATTACACACATATTTTTCAGGAAACTGGATCAGTGAAGCACAGGACAGAGGAAATCGCAATGAGAGGAGAATTTTGAATGCAAAGGGTGACTGGGTACAGGGCTGACTGAATACTGTCAACATCAATTCCAGCAGAGCCCTGTGTACGTACAGTACTGACTCCCAAACATTTTGGCCGTCTGATCAGTCCTCAAACTTCCTTGTTTAACCAGATCTCGCTGATAAATATCATGATCATGGTTACTACTGAAAATGCCTATCTGCAGATCACTTATCATCAATGATGTTAAAAAATTATTGTCCCTAAAACCATCATATTTCTCACTTCCAAATATTTATACCACACACACAGTGCAGCTGCACTGCAGCTCTACAGGCTCCCAGTCTGGGGATTTGCACTGTGCAGGAGTTCTTAGCAGTGACTTTGACCTGACAGAAACTGAAGATGGTTTTACTATTGGAAATGATATTCTGAAACTGCTCGTCTCTGGGCTCAGACACAGGCACACACACACACACAGAGGAAACACTCACCAGTCTCCAGAGAAGTTGTCTTCACAGAAAGAAGTTTGACTCCTTCTTTATCTGATTGGGCCCTGTTGAAGTAAGAAGGCATTTAAGCAGACAGTCAGCATGTTGGTCACTAAACAAAGCTCTAAGATTATGATCAGGAGGAAGCAGCAGCTATGCCAGTTTACACTGGCAGGCTTGAAAGGGGTTTTGCATGGGATCATGCATAAATCTTGGTAGTGGAAAACACCATATACACCATATGTTTTAACTGAGACTCTGCAAATGGACTAGTGGAGAGAAGATGGGGCAGAGGAAAATATAATAATAGGGGACACAAGAAAAAAAAAGAGAAAAATAATCTAGAAAAAAAACCCAAAGCAACATTAAGAAGATGGAAAACATTAACAAAAGAAGGGGGATGGGAAAGGGTAAGGGGAGAAAAAACAATCAATGAGGCAAAAATCGGGAGGAATAAAAAAAAAAAGAGAAAAAAGACTGGGTCAATTTGCCCTGTGGCACAGCATAAGCCATTTATCCATTTCAAAAGCATCTGCTGCAAAACAGTTAAGAGCCATCACATTTCTATCCATGCTGGAACAGCTGCTTATCATGCATACAATAACTGCAAGCGCATTACCTTCAACAGGATATTTCTCTTTGGGGTGGCAAGTGCTTATTATTCTTAAACAGAGTAAGATAATATCAAGCAGAAACTGCTGCATTCACAAGTGCCCCATGATAGATCTCAAAGCAATGAAAGCTAAGATTCAACCTACTGTTCGTTGCCGTTCTCTTGTGTCTCTGGAAGAAGGAACAAAGTAAATATCATTTTGACTCCTGGAACTCAGTTAAGTAAAAATTTAGACATAGTTATTGCAGTTGCTAGCAGAAGGCTTAGTTGTGGTTTTGCAGTATTGCATTAAGTGCATTAACACAATCAACGAGCTTGAATGGTAATTGGTACCCATGTCATCTATGAAAGTAAACTGATGTTACTCAAATTGATTCTTCTGGAAAGTTGGGAAAACGATGTGTGACTTGTGCAAGAACACTACAGGAGTGCATTTTTCCCTGCAGCTCCCAAATCCCCGAGTAGCTGGCACAGAGGAGGTGAGGACACAACAGTTCTCAAGTATGTAACAACTGAGCTAAAAGATACAGGGTGAGGGGAATGAGGGAACAAGCTGCCAGGCTGTACGCTCTGGGGGTTTAACCTGGCACGACATCTGAGAACAGTCTGTCATCCCTGCCAATAAGAAATGGGTTTCTTCCCAAAATTAATCATATACAAAATGTATTTTGTTTGTATGCGCAAGTATGGGCAGATGGATGGGATTGGGGGGTTGCATTGGAGACATGGAGCAAATTCTAGCCCCATGGCACTGAGCACAGGGCTCTCCATCCATGCACAAAGCACGCTGGATAGACCTGAAGAAATCCTGCAGGAAGCACCACAAATATCAATTTACTCTAGCTTCCAAGTGAATTTGCTAGTTCTGTGCCTGCTAGCATTTGTGCATGGGGAAAGGCTGCAAGGAAATGTTCTGTACCTCATATCTTTACCTCTTGACTCCAAATATTCAGTCATTTCCTAAGCAAGGATCACATTTTTCTCTGTTTATCAGGGTCTAGTTTTCCATGTCATTGGCTAAACTGGTTGCAACACACTGTTTGCCTTGGTTTACAGCTTCAGCACCCTGTTGTGATTTTATATTTCCAAGGCCTGGTGACTTCACAGTTGAAGCTCTGCACAGGTGTCCTAACTCATCCCAGCTTGCAGGGAGACAAAAACCACAGTCTGGAATCAGATCTGAGTTTTCACTTAATGGAGAATTTCACTTTCCTGTGGCCCACGCAGCTGACTCTTTGAAACATTTGGCAAATGGAATTTAATGGAATTACACCCCACATTATCTGAAGTATTTTACGGACAGCAGCAAAACAGATACTGGCTTTAGCTGATCTGTCAAAATGACTGTTTCTGAAAATACTGTTTGCCTCTGAATTTTGTGCCCATGTGCATTATACTGTAAATGAAAAATTTTACTTCTATATGTACATATGTATATGTGTGCGTGTGTATACGTATATCAGGTATTACCTAAAAGAAAGCATTGGTATTTCTTTGCCTGTATCTAGAAGAGTGATAAAATAAATATAGTGATTTTGTTAAACAATATCTCTAAACTTAGTTTTCACTGTCTTTTTCTACCTGATTGACGGATTGTGTTATCACAGCTGTTTGTTAGCTCTTGTAGCTGCAAAAGCATGAACAAAAAGCTTTATGGCATTATATATTCTCAAAAAATCAGAGACATTTTTGCTCCCTTTGTTCTTCCTACTGATTTTGAAAAAGGAGTGTTACTTTCCTACTTCAGGCAAAATACTTCGAAACATGAGAAGCTTTCCTATCAGACTACTGCAACATCTATGGTTAAGGTAATCTAAAAAGACTCCAGAGATCTTTTAATAATAACATGTACATTGATCTTCCCCCCTACCCCCAATCAAGGAAGCAAACAAAATACCTGGAGTTTTCTTCTGACACATTCTGTACAAAGCCACCAGTGAGAAGACAGAGAGGGTAATGACTATCAAGGTGATGACAATTGGCAAGATAACGCCTACAAAAGAGAGAGAACATAGTGTCAGTTTGGCAGCCAGTGTTGATGGCCCCCAAAGGTTTTGCAAAACAGACATGTTTCAGGAATAAATTTTTTATATATGCAATTTCTTTTCTCTTTTTTGAAAACAAGACTCATCTGAAAATCAGCAACTGAAGCAATTATTTCTCTTTTAACGTTGTATGCCCAGAAAGACACCAAGTAGTTACATAATTCAGTAACATTCCCCTTACAACCAGGGAGAGAAAATGCAATATCTCCTCTTTAAATTAGGACATTTCTTCCCTTTTATTATTTCCCACCATCTGCCATTTCCTGACAGGTGTTTCCCAGCCAAGAAGAAAAAAGGAAAGAATTATGTAATAAAGAGAAGCTTTCCCAGGGAAATATGTAAGCCCAGTTTCTCCCCATTTATTTTTTCTTCTGGCAGTGATTGGCCACATTCAAATTTAGCAGGTGCCTGTTGGCCTAAGCCCCGTGTCAGGGGGAAGGTTGCGGCTGCGTTCCCACAGCCTTCCTCAGCATCAGCTGTCATGCCCACCCAATATTTAGAAATAGCATCTTTGATGGATCTTGATGTAATTGATATTTCATATTCATATAGATGTGTGTGCACATCTATGGAACTAGAGGTAGAACCCAGAGACAAGTTTACAGTGGAAAAACATCAAACGCATTTTGCTAAGCTAGTACTTTGGGTAGGAAATCGCAGATCTGCAGCAACACTCTTGCCCTAGAGATGCATAATATTAAAATAAAAGATTAAGTAACATGCTTCATGCATACAGCAAGTGCTTGAAGAGTCTGGAGAAGATTTCCTCCTAGTCTCTTCCATGACAGTATGAACAATATATTCATATAACACATTCATAACAATATAGTCATAGAATATGTACTCATAATGGTATACAAACATTTTCATATGTTTTCTTGTGTCTTCTCCCACAGGGGATGACTCTGATCACATTTTTTTTCAGTTTTCTCACTTTGACTTCAGTCCTTGGCAACAACTGTGGTGCTGTCCAGTAAGAGTGGTGTCAACTTGTTAAGCAATGTTTCTCTTTGAGAGGAGTTTTGTAACACGCAGTTAAATTGGGGACAATAAGGGTCTACATCTGGTAAGGCTGGAAATAATACTGCCAGTTTCATTTCTCTGCTACTCCAATTACTCATTGAAAGCCAAACCGATTAACTGAAAACTCAAAAGCTGAATGATAAAGCAGGAACACTCACTAGAATAGTGGACAGCACTCTCTGGCTCGCTCTTGTTTCCAGTGCTGTTTCTTGGACTGTCAGAAGCTAGACCTGCAAAAGAAATATTGCCTTTCAGGTTAACATGTAACCGCCAGAACTCCCCAAACAACTCCCCCCAAAAAATTACCCTCCCAAAACAACTTCTATGTCCTCAGTTCTGGAGCCATTTGGTGCTCCACAGCTTCTCAATAATACCTGGATAACTTGTCAAGAGGGACAGAAAAGTTTATCTAGTGTGGCCTAGAAGAAACACACAATTTCCACACGTGCAATCTTTCTGAGGATCATCTGCTTGCCCTCTTACAGGTTATGAACTACAAACTTTTTCACTTTTAGGAAGTTAAGGTACTGTTCAACATTAGATCTCTTGAAAATCAAATAAACAAGCAAGAGAGTAAAAATTAGACCTGTCTCCAAAAGGAGAAAGACCAAAATTTTTCACTGCTAATTAAAAAAAAAGCGCTAATAGTAGATGAAGGATTCTAAAGAGGTACAATATTAGAAGTTAGCAGTCTTAAGAGCTGAGTGTTATAAAGGGATGTATGTACTCTCTCTGCCATATTTGGGAGCAGCAATGACTGTTGGGAACCTCTGGGTGTTTTCAGGGCAGTGTTTACAGGAATACATTTCTTCCTTCAGGTGCTAATCTGAATTTGAGTCAGATATCAACAATCCAAATATTTACTACCTTATTGCATACAGTCTGTGGAAAAACAATCACTGAACTTAGAGAAAAATGAAAAATCAAACACCTGTGCTTCACTAGTTACATTATACAGCACACAGGATTGTATTCTGTAATGGATGGAGGCTTGAGTAGGTATGTGCTTACTACCACTGAAGAAGCTGACCAGATGGACAAATGGATAGCTAGATGCCTAGCATCAAAGTTGTAACGGAAGTGTTTGGTCTCTTGCATTATTCATTTGAATACCAGGGCTAGAATACAATTTTGTTCTACTAAGTCTCTGAATGACAGGCCCATCTTTTTTACAGATTGATTTTTTACTTTTTTTGTATAGACAACACATGTAATACTAGTTTGCTGAATTCGAGTTTGTTTGTCCCAAATCTGCAGGGGTTTCTTGCTGCACTGACTTTAAAAACTCAGGCCCACTATGATAAATATTTTGGGTTTTTCTCCACTGTTTTCCTTTTGCCTATGTTCCTGTACTCACAACATGTTAGTCTGTTCATATATGTAAGAGTGTGTTATGTCTTGATGCAAGAGGAGTAAAGCAGAGAACAGGCAGGGGCCAGTTTCTCCACAGGTTTACTGGATATGCCAGTACACTGGATTTTCCAGGTAACTGGAGCAACAGTCCTACTTAGAAATATACGTGGACTGACTAGCAAAGAGAAAGATTTGAGAGGTAAATTTTAATTTTTGTTCTGCCATTGTGTAGCTGTGTGAATTTTGTGTAGATTGTTTAGCTTCTCCGTTTCCTTTCCTTACCTGCACCCACCCCTGCCCTTCATTTGTCTGGCCAGAGACTGAAACCTCCGGGGGAAAAATGATCACTTACTATGTGCTCATGTGGTGCCTAAACAATACAGCCACAGCTGAGACATTCTGATGCTATAGTGTAGGAAACAATCATTGTCTGAGACCCTCATCTATGAAAAATCACTGTGTTTCTTTAAAGCAGAAGTTCTCTCTCAGTGGTGTCTGTCTGCTGAGGGGTGATAATGTAGGGATGGAAACTGTGAGCCATCATCAAGTGACTGAAATAATTCTTATGAATTTGTAATTCCATGTGGTTGCTTTAGATTTCCCAGGGAAATACTACTGCCCTTTTCACTACCTTACCTGATATACCGCATGATATACAGGGCAAGCAGGCAATTATCACAGCAATAAGTTATCCTGGATACTGACTGAAAATGTCAACAGAAACAAATTACACTGAAAAACATGAATGTGTATCCCTGCATTTGTGCCACATCTCCTCTGGAAAAAAAAATGAGGATTCAAATTCACTGGTTATTTTCCTGGTTCTCTGTTAAAATGACCCAGATGAGAGTAATGCAGGAAAGACAAATCCACAGGTTAGCATTTTAACTACCTGAGACTATCAATGAGAAATACAGTGGCTAAAAAGAACTACTAAATGAATAAAATGGATTAAGGAATTAAAATCTTTAACTCAGTTATCTGCTTCATTCACTGAAGCTTCTCACAAGGCAGCCCATCATGTCTACTTTCTCTGAATCTGGAAAATAAATCTGGAAGATATTTTCCAGCTATGGAATGATCTGGGATCGGAATAACAATTGGAGTGCTACATTCACCATCATGGTAACAGGAGGGACAAACTTTTGCTGGCAGCAGTAGCAAGAACTGCAGGAACCAGTACAGAAGAGGCTGTTTCCTGATAAGCCCAGATAAAGGAAAATAGGACAATACAGGTTCACTGGTGCAGGAAACTCTTGCCTTACTCTGGGACCTGCTGCTTCTAACCACAGGACGAGGAATGTGAGCCACTGACAAGAACAAGCTCCTTGGTAAACACTCTATTTATATCAATTTTCCATTGCATCATGCAATACACCAAGCCTGATTTTTTTTGTGCTCCTACCCTGTTTTCTTTTCAGTATCTGCTAGTCCAGCATGGTATTCAGCTGAAATCACAGCAAAGTTACTCATTGCTACAGGCTGAGCATCAATCCTCTGCTTCTCTGTACTGTGTGTGCTTCAAGTTCATTCTTCGCCCAGAGCCTCCTTATTCCCTGAATGTTTCCTTTGCTCAGGCTGTGCCCCTCACCACCCCCATACCAGCCTCTTTTACCAGTGTGCACAGAACTCTTACGTGTCGATTCTGTCAAGGAGTTCACATGAAGGCCTGCAATAAAACAGATGGAATAGATTTGTTAGTAACAGTTTTAAGGTTAGATATCCAGAGTCTTCACATCATACGAACTAGTAGACTGCAGCAACAAGCTCAGTAAACTCAAGAAATGCTAACCCAGAATTGACATGCTGACGCTGTTTCCAAGCCCAGAAAGTCTGAGCTGTGAGAGTCTGCAGACATGCTTTATTCTGCTTAAGTCAAGAAAATCCTGAATTAATTGATACATTCCTAAAAAATTCCTCCTGCCAAAACCAAATAAGTGCCGGGAGTGAATAGCTGACATTTAACTGACAAATAAGTGTTTTAATAGAAGAACCTCAAATGCTTAATTGAGACATGTCTTCAAGTGTCACAAAACCCTTTAAAAATGAATCTTCATTAATTATCTTGGTGCTTTTGGCTAGCAGACTGCCGAGCAGCAGGAGTAAGAGGCATTGGTAATGAAGAAGAAATGGACCTTGCAGAGTGCTGTGAACAGTGCTTATTGTCCCGCCACTGTCAGCTTCCCTCGATCACTTCACAAGTTTTTGGTGCAGAGCACTATTTTTCTGTTAGCTTTTTGTTAGTATGCTGATGCTTTTGTGTGTCTAGACTGTAGCATGCTTGGAAATTAAGGCAGCTGTGAATACTTCACATTTGGAGGCTAGCCACAGACAGCCATTGCTCCCACAGTCATTTTTATAACATTGCATTAAATGTCTTCTGCGATCACTCTAAAGTCAAAGGGAGCCAGGCACCTAACTCATCCATGTCATTGAAAATATCCACCTGTGTGAACTGGCAGTAAAACATTTCTCTGTTTGTACAAGACAGACTGTCTCTTGCCAGGGGCAAGTGACTGGCACTCTGCCCATCTGGTGAGGCCTCTCGCACTGGATTACTGGAGCTACCATGGCAAAAAATGCCCCCTGCACTATACCCTCAGCAGTCACTCATAATTTTGAGGTATAAATCATAGCGCCTGGTCACCTTTCTGAAGGACACCATAAATGCCCCCTTGCTGGGTCTCTTCAGGGTTCAATGCTGCCACAGCCTCTGTAGGGAACATGGAGCATCTCACCCTGTCCCAAGAGCTCCCTGGGAGGACATGACCCACCAGTACATCCCCCGTGTCCCAGCTGTGGCAGGCTGGGAGACAACAGAGTGAGCGACATGAAGGCAGCCAGAACTCCAGGCAGGCATTGAGCCTCTCCTCTAAATGCCAGGGGTTGCAGCACTCCTCCTCCAACCGGGGTCCCCGGGGAGTACAAATCCACTCTTACACCCTCACTGTGCTGTGGACTGATGCTTTGCACAAAGACAGCTCCTACCACCAGAGCTGTAACACGAGTGAAGCACATACTACTGCGAATGTACTCTTTGAAAACTAGAATGGCTGCTCTTGGTTTTCCTCCTCTCCACACCCAATTAAAAACATGGATCACTTGAGCCACTTGGGTGCAAATAACCATTTTTGCTAATGATATATGTGACAGAGCTTTAACTGCATTTTAATCACAAACTTGCATGAAAAGCACATTCAGGTTGAAAAGCCAAATACTTCAAAGTCAGCAGCAAGAGCTCTACTTGAACATAGTAAATATTAGTAATGCTAAGAGTGCTGAGGCTATACAGTGACCTTGCCCTGACTTCCTAGGATCCAGAGGAGACTTTTTTGCTAAGCTTTTTATCATCTCATTAATCCATCTGCAAAAAGCAGTGTCACCTTGCTCAGAGAGGATCTCTGTGATGATTCATTAGGCAATGTTTATAGCGTGTTTGGGCAACATTAATGACAAGAGCCAAGGAAAAGCTTTCAGGAAGTTAATAACCCGCCTGTCAAAGGAGGTTTGGAACGACACACAGTACAGAACACAGCAGGACATATACCTGGCATTAAGGAAACATTCAAATATGATATGATTGCTTGTTACCCAAATACTGCCTATCCTTCAGCCTAGGAGTGTGATCCCATGGAAAAAAATACGATGTGATCATACAGCAATGGTTGAGCAAGCAATGGTAAAGGCTTGTGTGTGCATATTCTTGGAGAAAGGCAGAAGACCTTGTCAAGTCTTACAAATAGGACACTTTTCTATGAAACTTCAAGTCTTGTCTCCTAAGCCTGAGAGCTGAGCTTTCCTAAGAAACCCCCCCCCCCAAGATTACAACACAATTATACATTTTCCCTTAACTCTTGCAAATAAAGTGAGCCATCTTGTCTCAAATTAGAGCAAATAAATAATAGAAAAAGCACTTCCAGCCCGAGACTGATAGGCAGGTTCATTCCAAAGGCTTAAGGTTTTTCAAAGCTGTATGCAGATGACATTAGGCTCTGCAAACAGGAGGGGTCAGGCAACCTGCAGTTCAGTACCCACAGGTACAACCAAAACCCATGCTGCTGTCCCGTCCAGAGCTCATCACTTCAGTAAAGCCAGGCAGCAGAAATGATCCCAGGTAGGAAACATGACAGCAGCCCCCTACCCTTCCTTCAAGGACTGTAGGAGCCTCCTGAACCTCTGTTATTTTTTTTAAAAACTGCACACATCTACACACAATAAAGCTACAAGCTTCTTTCCCAAAGATATCTCACACAGATTCTGCAGAGCATGACATCTTAAATAGGAAAAATCGTGCGCCCTTTCTGCGCTCCCCCCTCCCCCCCCATCTCCAGTATGCAAGCAAGGCATCAGCTCACCCTCTGTTCAGGGATTGCTCAGCCCTGCCACACAAACAAAGCTGTGCTTATCAGAGCAGTTCAGCAGGTGATTTCAGTTTGCATTTTCTAAATAACCATCCAGTGCCCTTTTTGGTGGTGGGGTCACATGCTGTTGCTCTACAGAAAGATAAAGACAGAAGGAAAGGAAGCATTTTGCTTGCTGACATAGTTACTGTAGTTGTTCTAGCTGCCTGTTCAGAGTATACCACATCCTTGGGGCTGTGAGTTAGAGGGCAGATGCTCTGCATAAATAATGTGGGAAGATTTCCAGATTCATGATGAAAAGTAAGGTGTGAAACACTGGCTGTGCTGAGTCCTTGTTATGCAGTAAGGACAAGGATAAAAAATTTGGCACATGATGGTGGTTTGATTTGAAAATACCTGCCTGAGTCAGTTCAGTGCTGGTTAGAAGCTTGACAGATGGAGAAAGAGACCAATAACTAACCTCTCCCCACTCTGTTCAACAACAACCGCTACCTAAGCAGCCTGGATACCCTGCAGTTTGCTGCTTCAGTTTTTGGAGGGCAGCCACGTGAAACTGTGTTCACTGGCAAAATAAATGAATAAATTTGGCTAATTACTCAGAGGAGATGCCACAATATGAATCAAAGCAAAGTGAAGAACTTTAAAAAAAATCCTCCTTGCCCTGACCATGCTATAGATATGTAATTGTGTTAACTGAGGCTTTGCTATACTTTTGTGTCTCTCTGTGCAATTTTTGTGCTCTCTTCATGAAGAAGCTGAAGATATGGTGGGTAGTTTTTACCTAATATCACTATCCAGAATTCCTACACAGTTTGCATACAGAAAGAGACAAACCCTCCTCGTCTTACTCATAAGAATTTTTCTTAGGGAGATGCTTCCTGTGAATCAGGTGAGTAGGATTCATAATTGGAGGAGTGCAATAAAGATATCAATAGATGCAGCAGGTTGATTCACCTGACAGTTTATTATAATAGATCATTTGATCTTACCACCCTGCTGGGTGAACTTAAGCTCATACTGCTTTACGGATTTCTTTGTTGTTTAGGTCGCAGAATAAAAAGCTACAATACTTGCAGTTCCTCAGATGTATTTAGACTCTGACCGATCCATTAGATCTCCAATTTTTCATTAATTAAACAAAAGGAGAAAATGAAATATTAGCAAGCAATCCTCTGCGGAGGTGGAGAATGAGTATGAGGTATATTATACTTGACAGCCAAAGTTAAAGAAATGTATGTGTCAATAGTATGCATGCAGGTTGCTCTCTTTGCTAAAAACAGTCTTTATTGCCTTCTCTATCCTGGGTGAGCACTATGCAGCCCCTCCTCCATGGCTGGTGGTTTCAATCTTCTTTAATACAGCAATACTGTTCTCTGATGTTTCTCCAAGTTCTTTCCTAGGCTCCCCCCACTCATTTCAGTCACTCTCCAGCTCTCTGTGGCACTCCTCCCACACCCTGATCTTTTGATATGGCTGATTGGAAATTTCTCTTCAAAATGTGCTTTTTTTCTTTTTCTGCACCAAGAAAGGAATTTTTCACCAAAATGACATTTTATAAAAAACAGAAAATGGTCTCAAAACTAAGTATATTCTTCTGCATTGAGGTTAGCCAGCTGAATTATTTTGGTTCAGTGTACCAAATAGAAACATTCTGTTTTGAATCAATTTCACATTAATCTGTCTTCCCTTGAGCTCCCACGCAGAAGTTGTAGCTTAGGTGCCTTCAGCTTGCAAGCTCTGCTGTCCCCTATGGGGTGCAGCATCAGCCCCTTTTATGCATACCAGCCACTACTCTGGTGAATAAAAGGCATCCAGCCCCTATAGAAGCCCCTGAATGTGAAATTTCAAAGAGCTAGGAAAAAATAATCTAATGTCAGCATTTCTTCTAGTCTCAGCACATGATGAAGCAACTAGCTTCACACTTGCATTGCTTTAAGCGCTCTTAGGGTGCAGCATATGGCTTCCCTTGGCCCTGAGTTGTTGCACACAGGAGAATAAATCTGTTTAGATGGAAACAAAACGTTTTTTCTTGAAGTCTTTAACGTATACAGAGAATAAGGGAGCAACAGTGGACTAAAGATGCGCCTTTTTGGATAAGCTACCTAACTCATCAGGTGAGTAATGGGATTTCTTGCATATTTAAGCTGCAAGAAAGAAGAGAGGAGCTGGTGCTGTGAGGAGACTGGAAAGGTGTAAGTGTGGAAATCCTGGTGCAGGAGGAAGTCATTTTGAAATGGCAGTTCTATGGGAACTCAGAGTACTGGCTATGCCAAGCACCTGGACTGACGGGCCCTTTCTTTCACAGCCAGGCAATTATAGTCTTGGCATCTTGGGTAGTCCCTAAACTCAATAAGATTTATTGGTTTTACAGCAAAGTGAGCTGAGTAAGAAGATGACTTTCACAAGCAGACTCAAGGAAGGTAGTAAAACTTTCTGGGCAAATATTAAATGTAATTGTACAAACAATGTAATAAGTAATTCAATACAGCTGATCCATACCCAGATACGTATTATATTTTCATATTAACCTGGAGAATTTACCTGTGTGAGAGAATATGTAATTAAAAACATTGTAATTTACTGCTATATTGCAGTATACCAATGGTAAGGTTTCTAGATCATGCAAGTGTCTGCCAAAAGACATAAAAACAAACAGGAAAATCAATTAAATACTATGCATTATGGGGCACAGGCTTATTGAAAGAATTGCAAAGAATCCTCTCTAAACCAGTGGCCTTGGATTAAGCATTTTAAGGATTTTTAAATTTTTATTATTGTAATATTTTTTGCATGCTTCTAAGCATTTCAGTGTGTATTGAGCATAGGATATCACTCCACTTTTATATCTAGTCCTATCCTCTACAAGGAAAAATCACAGTACACACACATCCTTATCTCACAAACACAAATCAGAGGTTGTAAAAGGACACTTGCATCTCTTGGGAGATGTTAAACATTAATAATAATTGGAATACAGAATGTCAGAGTCCTTATTGGATTTACACACATGTAGCTGAAATTGAGTGAAATGAAGGCTCAAGAGACCTTAAGAAAACATGAATAAGTGGTTCTTCAAAATCTAGGAAAGTTAAGCTAGCTAGAATAATAAATGACCACTCATGACCTGGCGTCTACTTTCACCACAGCATAGTTTAGTGTATAAATACACCAAAACACACCCAGAAAAACAATAAAACCATTGGAGTTGGGAAGGATTAATATATTTTTTAACCCAACATGTGACCATATTGCACTTTCAACAATGTCATTTAATTAGTAATACGCATTAACTTGCCCTCCAGATTTATTAACAATTGTAAAAATTACGGCTGTTTTCTCCTTTGTCTTGTTTACTTTGTAGCCAGAAATTTATCTCAATGAGCTCCTCTGGCAGTCAGTGCTACACAATGGCTGCATACAGCATATATAAAGATTGCTATTATCTTTTGTAATTTATATCCTCCTGTAGCAACATTGAGGAACCTAACTGAATGTTTTGAAGTTCACTCATCACAACTTCATTACTAGATGACATGCATACAGCGTACTCTGCATGAATAAGGAGGTGACCCACATACCAGGACAATACACAAGTAAAGAAGAGATTTGAAATTATTTGCATATTTTGAACAGTTTGTATAGGAAAATAGAGTGTAAGTTTTCAAGAATTACCTGAAGTTCCAGGAGCAGAAGTGGTTTTTTGTAGAGAGGTTGGGGAAGAAGTAGTCCATCCCTTAGTAGCTGAAGCATCCAAACTCCCATTTTGTGCCATTTGTGTTGTACTTTCTTGTGTAGCTGGAAATGATACAGACATTCAGGTAAGATACACCTGTATAAGCACTGTCTTAAATCCTGGGCCATCTCCCAAACACTCCTAATATCATAGAATAGATTTAAGGTTAGAAAGCACTACAGCTTCTGGTAACTGCTTGCCAAATGATGAACCATCCCTACAGAGTTGTTACTACTGGTACAGGTAAGGCATCTTCACAACACATCCTAGCATCAGAAAGAGCCTCACATCTGCACCAGAAGACATCCCAGAGCTCTGACTTGGGAGCCCAGGGTAACTAGATGGTCATTCACCAAGAGCACCACAAGCAGAAGAGACAACCTTGCTTACTACTCTCCATCTTTAACCATCATTTTAAAAAAATAAATTAAAAAAAAAAAAAAAAATGCCAGCTTCAGCCACAACTGTCACATAGTATGATATAAAAAATTTTAGGAATTGTAATTAAGTGCAGGGTTAATTATTTCATTCTGTGCTGTTAAAGCCTAGGAAATAATATATGCCTGAGAAATAATGTATGAAAAATTTAAGTGTCTTATTTCTGCCCTCATACAGTCAACAGAGGATAATGGCCATCTGTGTCACAAGATTTTCAGCCTAGGGTAAGTCCAAGATGGTGGTGCAGGGCATCACCTGAGCCTGTGGAACTGAAGGTCACCAAATGACAAGAAGAAAGAATTTAAGCTGTTCTAGCGCAGATGATAATTCCTACGTCTATGCTCAAACCTCAGCTTAGCAACAGGCAAGACAGTGCCTACTGAATAAAACATAGGCATGCCCAAGAGTAACCTTATACATCCTTTCTGATATAAATCAGAGATGTGACTAAGCTGTAAACTGTTATCAGTGCCTCTTCATATGAATTTCAAACACTGGAACTGAAACAAATTTAAGACGTGTTTTAGTCAGACGAGTGCGATATCATGCACATGCAACATGTGAATGTTGAGGAATGCTTCATCATATGCTTCATTCAGAAACTCCAATTACCAGTTTGGCCCCTCAAAGAACCCTTTTCTCAGGAAAACACCCCAGCATCCAAAGCTCCCTATTCTACCACTACACACCTTTAACTTGGCCCTTCCCCTTTGGTTCGAGTGCAATACTTCAGAGAGGCAAACTTCAGAAATCAGCGAGCTAAGAAAGAGTGAGCTGAAGCCACTGGAGTCAGAGGATTCGTACGATTTGGGGAACTTAGGGGATGCGGACAGCCAGGGATGGTACCTTGGCAGATCAAGGCATGGAAGGAAACCATACTGAAAATTATGCTAAACAAGCTTAGATGTCTACAAGTTTCAATGGGATTGTAGTGAATGAGAAGCATAATTTCACTTCCTCCAGAAACTTCAGCATTGTACCCCTTCAATATCCAAACCTAATCTGCACTAGATATGAGTGTAAAAAGCCCCCTACGTTATTCTTGACAATGGTATAATGCAAGGAACTCATTCATGCATTCTCATAATTGAAGCTTCAAATGAAGCTTTAAAAGCTAACATTTCCCACTTTCGGCTCTTGCTGTGGTTGCTTCAGAGTCCAATTTTAAATGTTGAATTTTAATCTAAGATCAATTAGAAAAAAAAAATAATCAAAAAACCTGAAGAACCTCCTCTCTTTAAGATGCATGGGCTTGTAACAGTAACAGCAACCATCTTGTGTCTCCCTTATCGTAAGTTAGTAAAAGCTTGCATGGGAGAATGAAAAGGCAGAATAACACACTAAGCTTTCATATGCAGAGACATTTGAACACAAAAATGCTTTGTGGATGCTGCAAAACAATCATGTGTGTGGGAGAGATGAGGAAGGAGGCAACCAGTTGCCTTGTAACCCTGCAGAGAGCTGTTTTCCCATGGGGATCACACATTCCAGGCATCCTATCAGTCCTGGCAGCAGCCCAGCCCTGGGTGCTCCTCTTGTGTTTGGGAGCTGCGAGAACAGATTGTTCTCAGGAACATGGACTGCGCACTGGGTATGCCTCAGTGGGGGATCAGGAGGGGAGGGATGATAGCACTTCCATTTCATTTTTTTTTTTTTGAATTTGACCTGGATGGGATTCTTCCTGTGACTCAGGGGCAGCAGCAGGTATGACTCACACCTTTACCTAGGGCTTGATGTGAGGCCTGTTGCATGTATTTCAGCAGATTGAAGAACTGACTCCTCTCTCCCAGTGTCAAGGGGTGAAGCAGATGTGCTACAGTGCAAAAGTCTGTGTGCCAGTTTTCACCACTTCCAAGATGAAAAATGCAACCTGGCGGGGATGGTTCCCTTAATTCCACTCTACTACTGTAAGATTAAATCCTAGCAACTCAATCCTCTGCTGACTTGTGGCTTTGAAGAGGCTTTTAAGCAGCATCCAAGCCCTATGCCTAATACACAGCATAGGCTCTACCATCAACATATTTTACAGATCGAATAGTTTCTGTGCCAAAAACCTATGGGAGCAGAAACATCCATATCCAGGCACTGCTCACGTACACAGCGGCAGCACTGACAGCACAGTATGCCTGCTAGAAATCTGCCTTTTGGGTAAATCCCATAACTCATATCTATGCAAGGTTTAATTTGATCTCAACAGGAGGAGACAGCGCAAGTCCTTACTGCGGTGCCCGTGCTCTTCGCGAGAACAGGCGGGGGACTCTGCGCGGGCACACGATGACTCAGTTCTGCTGTCCCCACTGACACATCACTGCAGTAATTCATCACACTCCGGCTCAGCCAGCTGCAGCAAAGATTTCTGCCTGCCTGGCAGGGGGAGGCCTGGGCACGCAGAAAAGCAGCACAGCAGAGCAGGGCGGCTGCTGCTGCAGAGGCACTCACATCATTGGTTAATGGGTTTGTTGTCAACAGCTGATTATGAATAAAAATGGTAAAGCAGTAAAGATTGTAAAATAGCTGTCCGAATGGGGCTGATTGCTGCAGTGGCAGAACTCCCTGGCGGTGATGCAGCTCTCCCTGCTGATATTTTGATAAGATAAATGACAGTGTGTTAACACGTATTTGTCAAAGGGATAATCAACAACAGGGAACCTGAAGCTGCTCTGCAAAGCTGCTGCCTGAGCCTCAGATATTTCTCTGCTCTTTGTGCTCTGAAAACACTTCATTTTCTTTAACCAGCTGAAATTCAACACAGATCCTCACTTGATCTTACCATGATTTTCTACTTAACCTACATATAATACACATATATTTTGGCATTTCCCAACAGTACTTTAAATTTTCTTTAGAGCAGGCTGTTATCTAACTAGCTTTGACATGGTAAGAAGCTTTAAGTACGCAGGAAATACTCTGCATATACTATATGCATTGCAGAGAATAGAGACATCTGCATGTGTATTGGAACCTTACTTAGCCAATCAATGAATCAAGGAAACGCTGTTACAGGGCAGAAGGAACTGCACCCAAACTACATTTGTAAGATGGAAGACTAAACCTTGTCCCTTGAGCACATATCTTCAGCATAAACAAGCATATAAGCCTCGCCCCTGTAATCAAGAGCCTTTGCAGTACCAAATGCATTCATGAAAGCTTTGGAAAATGCCAGTGTAGCAAAAGCAATGCAACTTCACGCCCGTTCAGAGGAATGGAAATTGGCTACAGAGGTAACCAAGCAGATCACTGTTTTAATGTTTATGCTCATAGCTGATTGCATCTTCTGTCTGCCAGCTTTACATTTTCTGGTAAGCAAAACCCCCCAAGTATTTCAAAATATATGTTTTAAAACATCTCTCTGCCTAACGCATCTTAGGAGCCAACTATAGTCAGTGCTTATCTATAGCACACAGTAATGACCTCAGGATAATTGAGCGATACATGTTACCATAACCCTCTTCTGGTAGTTTTACTGAAGCAAAGCTTCCTTCTTAATTACCCACAGCTTGATAAAAAGAGAAAAAGTATCTCCTCCACTCTTTCCTTTTCTCACTTTTTAATGTTTAATATTTTATCGCACCATGATGTATCATCATCCACACAAGTGGCATGAGATAAATCACAAACACAACAGCCAAAAATCCATGCTTACTCATAATTTAATACCTTGAACACTGACCTTGCGTACGATGCTTGCTCTGTATCCAAGGGGGGAAGAACATAATCTTTTGTTGTATTTCATTTCATATTCTCTTTAATAACTCGAAATGTCTCAGGATTTGAAAACCTAATAGCAGGTGCAACTTATAGTGTGGCACCACATGAATTCTTGTTTTGGGGCCTGGACTGCACAAGTGAGGTCACTCTTTTGACTAAATGTGAGTTATTGGGTTTGACTCCTTATTTTAATAAATAAGAAGGTTAAGGAGACAAGTCTAATTGTTGGCTTCTAATATAGACAGGACAGGAGGGCAAAGAGGCAGAGATTGTACTTATGACTTGCAGAGGAAAAGAATACTGAAGAATTGAAAAGTAAATAAATATATGTATTAAAAAAAAAATAAAGTCATTTGCATGATTTCACAGTGTGTGTGGAGCACTGGGGGCTTTTCCTGAATTTATAATAAAAGGTGACAGCAGCCACAGAAATTGCAGCAGAGACAGGAATCCCTGTCAAATCTCTGCTGTGTGAATGTGATCATTCACTGAAGCTTTTAGCAGAGATTGAAGCAGAGAAAGTGATGGTCTCCATTACAAAACAACAGAGGCACCCGATTTTCATTAAAGACCAGATGTAGTAAAGATAAATTTTGAAGTGTCATAAAAGCACCACTAATTTCTGCCTCTGTCCCATACAGGCAGCCCAGAAAGGGGCAGAAGTGAGTCCTAGTGGAAAAGAATAAGAGAAATAATACAACTCTCACCTCCTGTCCATTTTGATAGCAGAAGACTTGCTATGTCTTCAGGGAGCACAACTCCTCCAGCCCTGTGCTGCTGCTGGGGGTACAGCAGGGGCTGGGAGGGTGTAGTGAAGCCAATGTCACCTCACCGTGTCAATACGTGGGGTGGAAACAGAGAGATGGCTGTAACCAGCAGTCAGATGGTGGTTGACAGGTCTGTATATTTTCTCCAAGGGCTGGCCACACATCAGTACAGCCCATGCCTTGTTCCAAAGCCACTACCTTACATCTCGTCTCACCCATTTGTGCTGAAGCCAAGCTTATGACTTTCTTCAAAGGGACACCAGAATTTTGTCTTAAAAAAAAATAAAATTGGTTTTCACATATGCAGTTTTTCCAAATACTACTTAGTGTTGAAAAAAAATAAAGTCTTTTAAATGCAGGGCAGTTCTCAATATTTTCTTTAATTTTCCTGTTTAAAAATGGGAGTGAGAGGCAGGTAAGCCCTCTTTTTAGGTTCATTTATCAACCATTTTTATTACAAGTTTTACTTTGTTTTGGTTTTTTAGCTTAAATGAGGATTTTTTAAAACAAAGCACAACCAAAACAACTATGGACTGAACAGCAGCTGGTGGGAAGAGAACACAGGAGGAACTGAAAGGAAGCGTGCTGATGAAAACCTGCCCAAGCCCATCGTACCTCCAGCACCATTGTACCTACAGCACCGGATTTTCAGGGCATCAGTGCAGAGCAGTTGCTGGAGCTAAGCTACACTGGCAGGTATGCCTTTCCTCGTTAGCTTTCCTTTCCCTGCTGGGAGCTTTACCTGTCACCAAGGTTTAGTTCCAGGTGGCTGTGCTGCCTCAGTACATGCAAGTCAGGAACCTCCGCCAAACCAAAAAGACTAGAAATTGCATCCCTGATTGATGCACCATGCCATAGGTTTCTGACAGGCCTGCAGGGTCACAAATGCAAGCTTAAAAAGATTCGCTGTGGCCTTCTGGATCACTTCAGCAGCTTGCACATTGGCCAGACTGTATCCTGTGACTCACCATTATTGGCATTTAAAAGCCAAACCAAAACACAAAAGACTTTGGGCTGACAATCACAGAATCACAGAATGTTAGGGATTGGAAGCGACCTCAAAAGATCATCCAGTCCAATCCCCCTGCCAGAGCAGGAACACCTAGGTCAGGTCACACAGGAACACACCCAGGCAGGCTTTGAATGTCTCCAGAGATGGAGACTCCACAACCTCTCTGGGCAGCCTGTTCCAGTGCTCTGTCACACTCACTGTAAAGAAGGACTCCTCCTTTCACCAAGCACAGCAGGAAAGCTGCATCAGTAGAAGATGTAACCATTAAGTGAAAGGGTAATTGCTCTCCAGGAAGCATAGGAGGCTCAGGTCCATGAGGGGTAGCTCTAAAGGAGAATTTGCACAGAGAAAGGACACAGACCATTTCATACGAGTCCCTTTTTAGTCAAGGAAACCAAGGGAAGAGAAGTCAAGTTGTAATCATTTGTCACAGTTCACTATTCTCTAAATATCAACTCCAAGAACATGTGTACCACTGACTGCTGAGTAAAATATCTGGAGTATTTATTTTTAATTTTTTGAGTCAATTAAGGATAAAAAAAAAATGGAGTATTTCAAAGCTCCAGTTCAGCAAAAAAACTTGAGCAAACATTTACAGTGTAGTTCACAGAAAAGAAAGGGAGACTGAATTTCATCTTAAGTTTACTGAGCTCCTTTTGGATGTTGTTATACTTGTTTAAATTAATCCAACTACTTGTTGGATATACGGGATTTATTTGTTTTTAATTATCTTTTTCTAGAATCCAATCTGATGTGCTTAGCCAACACAAACGTTATTCTGAAGATTTATGGGGAACAAAAATATTTCCTAAGATTGATGCAGGGTAATTAGTACCACCTTTCTGCTTTCACTATTGTGACTCATAATGATATAGAATATAATTAACTGTAGCATTGTAACATATATAAAAATAAAAAACAAAGGGGGCTGTTCTGACACCACTCTGATCACATTGAATAATTTATTTTTGATTAAATACTTAACAAAAAAAATCACTGAAGAAAATAAAAAATTCAAACCCTTCAAAATACATGTCTCCTAATTATAGGGAGATTCAAATCCTGTGTAATGTCTTCAGATCACCTCTACTACAAATTAAAGGTATGATATTCTTTGTGCAAGATTCTAGGGCAAGATTCATTAAAGATATATAATATGGTAGGATGAATAGCTCTACTTCACCAAACCTCCAAATCCATAATCCAAACTACTCTTTTTGACTTCTTTTTCTTGCTCCACATTGTTTTACAGATACATAGCATATAATAATTTCACAAAGAGATTTCTGATTTATCACTTACTGTTTGTTGTGCTGTCACTTTTATCTGTTGCTGCAGTGGTCACATTTACTGGTGGTTGCTTTGCTGTACTTTGTGTTATTGGCTGTATAGTATTAGGTGAAGAAGACGTGGAGTCTAATAAAGGAACGACATTCAAATTATTTCCTTATTTTTGTATACACACATATGCACACACATAAAACACATCTATTGCCCTGCTTGCAGCCTAGTTTTAAATTATCAAACAAATATTTCGTTTAAATTGAAGATCAACAGGAACAGGACTCCCTTTGTTGCAGAGAAAGCCACTCCCTGTCCCATAGGTGGGTCATCCCACTGCTAATAAGCCTGTGATAATGCAGTTTCAAGGCCTGGCTTGGAGCTGCCTTGAGCCTGACCAGAAGGAAGTTCCTGTACTCACCTGCAAGATTTCACCAGAGTTCACTATCTGTAAAACAAATTTCCAAGCAAAGAGGGACTGCTGCTTAATTTCCTGAATGACTACTGGAACAGCATCAACAACTAGCTCAAAGAAACTTTCACTTACAGCTTGTGATGAATTCATTTTTAGCTGTGGTTGTAGTTCTCAGCACTGATGCTTGCAATGCTGTTGCTTGTGAAGATGATGCATTCACAGCTTCTGGAGTTGGTATGTTCACAGTTTCTGTTACTGCAAGAAAGGAATTCACTTCTTTATTGATTTATTTTATCATGCGGAAATAAACATCACATACCTTCAGCACTCTGCTCTCACAAAAGCAACGAATTTCTGTTTAAAGTCTGGCCCTTCAGAGCTCTCTTACCGACACTTTTTTAAAGAGGGTGCAAGGTACATATGGTTGGTATGCACTGGTTTGGCCTGCAGACAATCCATGAGTTGTCACTGAAAGCATCTGTACCTTCCAGCCATTCCCTAAGAAATAGGTGTATGCTCTTTGGGAGTTATAGAGTGGTGCTTGGTGTGACTGCCAAGGGAAGAGATGAGGGGAAAGGAGCCTGGCATGGATGAATGGGTTCACCACACTGCCAGACTGGACTGATGACTAGCACTTTGCTGCATACCTGTTTAATTGGAGGAGGGATGTAAACTCCCCAGAAAGAAGTGAGAGTGACACATAGGAACACAGATTATGTTTTACAGGTAAAGAACTGAAGGGGAAGAGACTCTAATAGTCTTCGCGTAATGTTTATCTCCTCTCTGCTGTCCACCTCGAACTCTGCCGAGTCTTCTTCTCTGGCTAGCTTTCCCAGACCCTGTTCCTCTGCACCTAGATTCCTGGGGAAAAAAGAGCATCCAGAAGGCCTTCCTCTGAGGTATGCAGCAAAGCTTAGGACATCTTGGATGAGATGAGTAAGTGATATTCCCCAGAATGAACTTGTTTGGTATGGTTTGAACTTTGTAAGGTATGGATGGCATACTGCAAGTCCTATGCAGCCCTGGCCCAGGCACATGCTAAAGGGAACAGACTGGCCAAATTGCCACCGAGGGACCTGGGCTAAAAAGCCCATAACTAATCATTTTAAGAGCCCATGCTTTAATTCTGTAAGTACAAACAGAAAGTGCTACTGTTAGCTACAGAGGCTCATTTCAATCCCTGAGAATGACCCAACATGTGTTCTACTACCTCTTCTAGCACTTTTCATGGATTGGACCATGACAGAATAGGAACAAATCATGATATAACACGTCATTTTCCCTCATGTGACTTGAGTACTTCTAAATGCAACGTTCACACTGCAACTTTTAAAATACAACTTATACTCTCTTCCTCTGTTCTCAGTTTGCGGGCTGTTCAGCTAGAATAGCAATGCCTCAAAGAATGGACCTCCTTGGGAGCTTGCTCCATATCCACAAAGTGCTTTGATCTCATAGTGGGCTTCTGATGTTTTTCTCATAGGCATAAATAACAATACTGCTTTCCTGTCTGTGACAAAAGGCTGCAAGAAAAACTACAGTGAAAACACTTGAAAAGCTCATTCACTGTGGGGTGTTGGGCCTTTACTAAATGTCTTTGAAACAGACATGAACATGAGGGTTTTTGAAACATAAAAAAACTGCAACACAATTTGAAAGGGACTAATTCTTCTGCTGTAATAAACAAAGCATATGCATACTTCACCTGGCTGCATCTTATTCACCTCCATTACTAGCACTTCAACTACGTACATCATTATCATCTCAGTGCTTTCAGCTCCAAAACAGACTCATTAGTACCTCTAGTTATCAAAATAAATAAACCTGCCCCTCAGTTTTCTTCTCTTGTCAATTGCTAAATGCAGCAGTCTTCAATATTCAAACTAATAGAGGAGCTGATATTTAGCTCACAAATGAAATATGGTCAATATTTATTTTTCATAACTATATAGCTACCAAATAGAATCACAGACTTTTACCATATGAAGCAGATATTTTCTGTGTTAAGTCTTCATAGTTTTAGGACTTTAAGTTTGATCTGGTAAAAACAATCATAAACAAAAGAGAGAGAGAATGCAGCTTTTGAAACTGAGGGCCCTAGTATCAGCCCTTTACCCCTAGAAGTGCATCTTGACATCAATAGTTTCAAGAAGTTACCGACAGCATTTTTGCAAATGACAGCTTTATGCACATGTATTCTTTCCTACTAACTGAGGCCCAACACTGGCATATTTATTGCCTAATTCTTTACTATATATATATCTATGTCCTCTTCTGTCACTCTACACCCATCAAATCTGCTACTCCCTGCTGCCCAGTCCCTTAACCCGATGCTGTTTCCCAAAATATTCTCAATCTGACTACCTCTTGAACCATGAACTCGTGAATTAGTTCATTTTTTAATATCTGATCACACATAAACCACTCCTTAAGAGCATAGGAACACACAGAATTTCAGCCTTTTTCACTCAAAACAAAAAATGCAGCCTGCGCATATTAAACCTCTCTTTACTAAGATCCTTCAATCCTTTCTTCTTAACAGACTTTTACAAGAGGCCCAGAGAAATACATTGCTCTACAATCACCTTATATAAAAATAGTTCACCTAATTTCTTTCAGAAGTTGGAACAGTTGAAAGATAAAAAAAGCAATGGGAGCTTCAGAATACCATATATCAATGAATTTGAACTCTTACCAGATTTTGATGTTGATGCAGAAAGGGTTGCAGCGACAGAACTGGTTGGAATAGCATCTTCTGAAATAAACACAAAGAATCATATTACTTCAGCCACCCTCTAGATCTGTTTAGCACTACATAGGCATATAAGGCAGAGAGCAACAAGGACTTTCCTAGAAAATCAAGTTCAGAAGTCTATTAGCAGAAGCAACCAAATCACACAACTCCGCTAGCAACCTTTTTAAGCTGTTTCCTAAACCTCTTAGCTTTGCCTTCATTGCTGTTATGGGGAGCATCTGCCACTGTCTCTCCTTGGACCGTGAGTTGTTTTCCAACTGGTATCAGTGTCTCTAAGACTAGTTTAGAAAAACGTGGAGCAATTAAAGTTTTTTTGCTAGTTCCTCTTCTCCTTGAGTACAACCTCTGAGTCTTCAGGATGGAGGATTAACTACAATAACTGGCTGCAGCAGTGTCTACATTTAGCCTGTACCCCAGGCTAAACTGTAGCAGTTGTTCTACCACCCAATGACCCCTCCCCAGTTGAGAAGGGGAGTGGGGAAAAGGGAGAGAAGTCCCATGGATTGAAGTAGAAACAGATTTAATGAAATAACAAAACTAATACAACCACCAACATAAAGTGTACAAGCTTATACTCAGCCTCATCCTTATGATCAGCAGCAAGAGCAGAAGGAAAAGATGAAGGGGCCCCAGGAAAAAGAACACCACTCCTGCTAAACTCCCTCCTTTTATAATGAGCATGATTAGCTGGTATGGGATACACCTGTGAGTCAGCTGCCTTCATTGGATCTCCCAGCTGACTCAGGGCTACTCATGGCCTGCCTGTATGGCTGGCCCATGGGGCTGTGCCTGGGGAACCAGGACAAGGAGTAAGCACCCATTCTCCTGCCTTGGAGGAAGAAAATTGTTCTAGCTCCCTGGCTAGCACAAGCACTTCAGGTGGGGTTTTCAGCTTCACCCCGATCCCTATATGTGAGGGGAAGAGGAAAATTCACAGGACATGGTTTGGGAAGCACCAAGTTGAGTACAGGCTGAGTTTCCTCACTACCCTCAAGGCAGCGCTCTAGCTCTTGAGAGTTTACTACAGTAAATGATACCAGTCTTAAAAATCTTAGGTCAAAATGGTAGGTGAATGTCTCCAATATTACAAAACAAACAAACTGGTCAAAAAAGCCCCACCCCAACAAGCCAAAAGCAAAATGATTTCTGTGTCTTCTGGCTATTCTGAAAAGTAATAACAGCATAATTCACTTAGAGTTTTGGCTTCATACAAGATTTTCATTCTTATTTCTGGGGTGTCCATATTTTTCTACTAAAAGTTAAGGGGCTGAAAAAACTACATTGAGTCAGAAACAGTGGCATTTCTCAACCATTTTACACTGCTGTGAGACAAGGATGGGTATATTTGGGGAGGAAGAGATCAGCTCTGTGACTAAACAGGAGAGCAAAATGGCACAGACTAATCCCCCAGTGCTTTCAGGTTTGGAGTGTGATATCCTGTCACACTGCATTAGCATGCTGTAATACAGACATTGCAAAACTGAGTCAGGACAGTATGTCACTATCCTTGTGTGACTCTGTTCATGGTAATATCTGCTGGAATTCTCTCTTTTTTTGGCTACAGGGCAGAACAGTCAGCTTTGTTCCCTTTGCTCAGCATGCTGTGCTCCGATTAACATTTCACGAGCACCACCCGAGGCCTGCCAGAGTCACAGATATAGCCAGGAAAAAAATAATAAATAATACGATCGAAGGACCTCTGCAGGAACATATTAAGGCCTAGTCAGATGAGCCCTTACGACTCCTCTTCAAGCAGTGTAAGGTGCTATCGGCCCTCTTGGCACCTGCATATTTCTAATGGGCCTCAGCTGGGTTGTTGCCCCTTCCCAGTGAGCCCCGCTCTCTTGAGCACCTCTTCTACGTATGCTGCCGGCTTCGCAATGCTTCTTCACAGCATGTGCTGACTCAGTTTGATGTGGGTATATAAATCAGTTCCCTATGGGCTTGTTGTTGCCCTAGCTCAACTCTCCAGGACACACGAATACAGTCAGGCTATGCACAGCCCATTGCCCAGTGCATTTAAAATACTGTTTTTCCTACTGTCTACTTACCCAATCAGAATAGTGCTTCATAACCCACACTTGAAATACTTTGAAAACAAATTTTATCCAACTAGATTAAAAAGCAATCTTGTTTCCCTAAACGATGAGCATTTTTCCATCTCTTCATTCTCATTACAAGCTGCTGACAAAGCTACTGCAAATCCCCATGTCACAAGGCCATGGCACTAAAAAAGAACGTTTTTTCAACAACACCTACATTTCATATGGTTTTCTATAACATCTCTCAGTAACTGCCATGTCTGTAACACCAGCTACATGCACTAGCTGGCCAATTACCTCATTCCCTAAGTCTTCCCTTAACTCAGCATGACTTTGTGGAAAGCCCATTGCAATACTCAGATGATTCACACTTTAAAGGCGTTTCATTTAATAACCATGTCTATAGGCTGAAATCCATAAAAAATATAAAAAATAATCTAAAAAAAATAATGAGAATTTAAGTCACAGTTTTGTTATGATTCACAATTTGCTGATTTTATCACCTGCTAGAGATAAACTAAGGTAAATTTGATTAGCAGAGTAGAATAAAGTGGAGTTCTATGAATTGTTTTCTTAAAATGGTGGATAATTAAGTATACTTTAAAAACAAGTTGAAAGCAACGTGCAAAAATGCTTAAAACTAGCCACGATTTTGTGGGGAATTGGTGGATTAAAAGAAGCGATAAAACGGGTAGCTCATTATGCTCTTATTTGCAATGTTAAGTTGTGACTAGGGAGAATCCTATGGGGGATAAAAGCAAGAGATCAAAAATGACTGAGAAAATAACTTTGGCCCATTAGAGACTGTTGCTAGACAAAGAGAGAGACAGAAAGATTAATTTTTTCTGCTCATGTGAGGTTGGCTGCAGCCTCAGATGATGGATAACCAATTAAGTTACAATTGCATGGGTTTCGGCAAATTTAGATGCAGTGATCCCTCTGAAATGAGAGGATCTTGATGTACTCTGATGTGGGAGCAGCCAAAATCTACTTGGCAACTGCTCCCACACACAAACCTCTCCCATTTGCTTTTCTTGCTGGCAATAAACTCAGACAAAAGAGCGTAGGTGACCTGTGATGTAGCACCCTTGTGTCTGGAGAACATGTGCAGAGTTAAAAGGTCCTTAGATGTGACACCAGGCTGAATCAAGGGATGATGGTGGTGATGGTAATATCCAAAAAGACAACAAAACATGTCTAAAAGTAGATAACAAGGCGAGAAGAAATGAGAACTGAGAGAAAGATAACAGGACTGGAAAAAGATGAGGGGAAGGGCAGGAAGGCCCAGAGACAGTAAGACAATAAGGGTGTCAGGGAAAAATAAGAAGGAATTAAGAAGAGCTCAAAAAACATTTGACCCATCGCCACAAGGCCAAAATGAAAAAAAGAGAAACTTTTAGAGTTTTTTATTTTTTTCAGGTTAACAGAATTCCCCTTTATTGTCCTTTTTGGCTTGGATTTAAATGGTACATTTGTTCTAAAATTAAAGCAACAGTGAAATCATTTGTATCTGGTCTTCAGACATGAAGTGAATGTTTTGACTTTGAAATGAATGAACTGAAACACTGAACTTACTTTCTTTTTTAAAATTCAGGAGTCTCTGAATTCAGCCAGGGCTGACCAACGGCCACAGTTGTCCTCAAACTGCAGCTTCTGATGTAGGCTTCAGTCTCCAAGGTCTAAGCTTGGAGCTCTCATCATTTCTTTCCCCTCTCTCACTCATTATTTTTACCTTTACACTGAGAAGACCAAGATAAGCAGGTTTTGACCTTGTGTGAATTAGGTGCCTGTCATTGCTATAATCAAGACAAAAAAAGGCAGAAACGACTGTGTGATATTACATCAGTAGTTCTGTTTATATGCTACAGGACACTACAGGGCACAGACCACTAAGTTTAAAACAGCACATGAAACAACTCATACAAAAGTGAATGTCAAAAAGAAAAAGAACTTTTAAAAATTTTAAAGATGAATAGATTGTCCAAAATACATATTGATTATATTAATTACATGAATTCCTGAATTTAAATGTTGACTATTTTGGCATCAATATCTGATTTTGAAAATAAATTATTGTTATGGAAAAGTCACTATCACTGCAGAAATAGTGAGTGAAATGGCCTGTTTGACATTTTTTCACTTGACCTTGCACTAGGTAGACAGGAGCATATGTTCGTATTAAAATCACTCCATTCAGATGAGCACTGGTGAGGCCATAGCTGAAGTACTTGGTCCAGCTTTAGAAGAGTGTTGAGAAGGCTGTGGATGCCTGGAGTGGGGTTTAATGGAGAACAATAAAAATCATGAGGAGTCTAAAAAAAAAAAAGACCTTTCAGGAAGGATTACAAAAATTGTATTTGTTTAGCCCAGAGAGGGAATGATTAAGAGAACGTATGATAGCAGCACTCAAGTAGGTAAGGGGCTGCAACAAAGACAATGGAATAAACTTCTCATTACATCCCCTGAAAATGTAACTAGAGGTAATGGACAAGGGAACTTTGGACTAGAAACTGCAGGTTTTTCAGTGCCTGTGTCAAGCTGATGGCATAACATTGAGACTCTAGTGTTTTAACTATTTTCCTGATGAGGACGTAAGATACTCCCACTCAAAAAAAGCAGACCAATACCCACAAGGCTGTGGCTGGGAGCAATTACCACAGAGGTATCCTGGGGAAAACTGCACATGTTAATTCCCTGCTTCAAGGCTATACAGCAGAATCTACAGGTGGCATTGTTATGTTTCTTTATTGTACTGTATGTCATATTATGTTTGTTTGTGTGACCCTCTGCACCTTTGAAATGATACACAAGTCATGGAGAAGTCAAAGTGGCTTTCTTGCTTTCTGTCTTTCCACATCAACAGAAATAAATAGTGATCTTTTTCCAGGAAGCAAATGATAATTCTGCCAGCCCCCACAACCATGATAGAGCCTCCTGTAACAGCTGCTCCAGCAGTATCTGTGGGAAGACTCTACATTTCATCTGACATTTTGTCCTTTCTGGAGAAAGTTATAGCTGTCCTTGTGAGAAAAGCTGGTATTGATATTCTCAGAGTTCCCAATAAATAACTGCTGCCTGACAATATACACAACCTGTTTACTCTTGCCTTGGAGTTCTGTTGTCTATTATGTTTTCTCTTTCATTTTCCTTTATCTGCTGTTTCATCTCTTCATTCTCATCTGATCTTTCCCTGGGCTCAGTGTAGTTCTCTTACTTCTCTTACTTGTTTTTACTCCTCATCCATCTTTCTTTCCTGGCTCATGACCTTCTACTCTAAACCTTGAGATAAATTTCATTCTTCTTTCGTAATGTATTTTTGTGTAAAGGGTCCCACATCCTCCAAATTAAAAAAAAAAAACACAACAAAAATGGTTTGCCTGCGTGAGTAGTCCATCTCCCATCAACCAGTTGTTGCTCAAACATCACTCCCATTTGTGGAGAGCAAAACCAAGTTTTGGATACTGCTCAAACCTTACTCAAACCCTCCAAACAGAACTCAAGTGCACCTGAATACATTAATTCAGGGGTCAAACTTAAGGTTTAAGTCCTGATGTAGAAATAGGCCTTCAACATGGTCTTGTACCTGGTGAGGAAACCTAGGCTCAGTTTCCTGCAGAACTTCAGGATAAAATTCTGGCAAGAAACATATAAAGTAGGTTTAAAGTAGCTGCCATGGTTTCTTATGGCTAGTGTGTAATGATATGACGCTGGCCAGTTCTCCACAGATCGGCTCAGCTTCCTAATATCTGTGGCATCCACACTGCAGTGCTGTGCTACCATAAACAATGTTTGAGCTTACCAGTTTACAGCTCTCCTGTATATATCACCACAAATAAGATACGTGGCTATGACTGCGGAGTGGAGATTACTCCATCCTGCCTGGCATGTCTATGTAAACAATACAGTTTAGATGGAGCTTCTGGAACTAAATCTGTCTCATTCAGGTCAGCTTGGGTATTTGTATGTATTCTTCCATGTAGACACTCCCTGTGTCCCATTTTCCGATCGATAAAAGAGAAATAACAGTATGTTCTTATTCTCTAGAGGACTACAAACTGCAAGACACAATGGCACCACACTCTAGAGTTAATGGAGTTACGCAATAAACAGAGATTTGCAGGTCAAGATCTGCAGTTTTTATTATTTGGATCTTCCAGAATAATAATAATGAGCTGCAACATTTGCATTTGCAGCCGACCTCAGCTTTCTCAAAGCTCAAATCTATTTGGAGCATGTGTTCAGTGGAGAATCAACCCTCTGAAAATACTGCAGAAAGCTGTAACGTAGGACAGAGCAAGGAATGGGATTAATTTTAGATAAATGTTGTTATTTCAGTCCTCCCTCTGCATTTCTGCAGTTTATTTCCACTAGAGACAGCTTCCCCCCACCCCCAATCACACAAGTAAGAGCTACCTAATATCAAGAGAAAAGTATTGCCAGGAAATCTGTAGGTTAAAAGCAGGCATGTTTCTAAAAGCTGAAGGGTTTATCTACAGTGTTTCAAAAAATTTTGAGAACAGTCATCCCTGCAGTACTTTCAATTTCATCTGGCGTATTTTGTTAAGACTGAAATCATGACATGAAACTTCCCAAAAGTCGAACAACAGTATTGTAGTCATAAGTTAGTTGCTGGTTGGCTAAAAATGACTAAACCATACTATGCAAATTATTTAGAAAACTAGCAAGCGCTGCAAAAAATCTTAGAGGAAGCATACATGCTTCTAGGTCACAAAATTTTCCATTTGGGATGTACTGTAGAGGAGTCTTAAGAGTAATTTCAAGAATACTGTTCAAAACCATCAGTTCCTTTCTTCTTATTCAAAACCTCTAAGATCACAAATACAAAATTTATGACTTAAACATTCAAGAATTTAAAAAAAACTCAACATAATAAAATATTAAAAACATGCAGATACTGTTTTCTAAAATAATTAATTTTATAAAAGTAATACCCTTTCTAGTACATTTAATCCTTAAGGACTCAAACTTTAAATCTTTCCTCTATAGTCATAACATCTAGATTTTAAGTGGGAATTCAAGCTTCTGATGTAATCCATCAAATAGCTAGAGCTGATAACAGTGTGTAGTAAAGTATGTTAAACTAAACAAAGCCATTTGAAAACTTCATTAATTTGAAGCAATCTCAAAGAAGAATACACAACCTTTGTGTCTTCATATTTCTTCAGTATGGTAAAGCAATGCACAAGGCCTGGCGTGCCTCACGCATGCTTTCAGATGTGTTTGTAATGTTTTGGTGAAAGAAAAGCTGTGGCCCTAATAAGTCCCATGTTGGATCACCATCAATCACAAGTCAGAACTGCAAAGTGTTTTCCCAGCCTGATTTCACAATGATTTTGCACTTCTGCAAACGCTCTTAACACAGCCTTCTGCATTATAAACCATTTTCTCCTCAGGATTTTCTGTGTTGTGAATCTCTTACAACAGCAACTGGAAGGACTACACAGACCCTGAGCAAAGTTACACTGGTCATGTTTAAGGTGAACTCCTGTGAGATTTAGTCAGATACTACAAGCAGTGCTAAAACCCATAAGGCAGGAAGAGAGACCATGTTATTTGCTGCCTGATGCTAACCAGCTGGAAGCCTGTGACTCCCACTGCCTAGGGAGGTGGAAAACCACCTCCCATTTGCCAAGCTGTTACCTTCCTTTCAGTCAAGCCTTTCTTCATCAGTAAACCAAAAACATACTATACAAATCCCACATATTGAGATCTTACATTTAAGTTCAAATTTCTACTTCACTGTAGTTATCCTGGTTTGCAGGCTGGTGTCACAGGACAGAGATGACCTGCTATAAAAGGGTGGGAAGAAACATGGGCAGGAGCATAGGAGAAGACACCAGGACAGAAAGGGAAGCTCCTGAGTCAGAAGGGCATAGCACCCTCCCTGCAGAAAGCAAAAGCACCTGAAAACAGGTGAAAGAGGAAGACATTAGAGAAGGGAAAGCATAAATGCAGAGCCTCGTAACTGGGAAGGGAGACAGTGACAGGGCTGCTCTTGCAAGGCCTGGGAATGGACATCAGCAATAGTGGTAATATGGGACTTGGGCTCTGCAGAGAAAACAAACTGGGTGGGCTGAAGGCACCCAGCAGCAAGAGCTCAGGAGAGGAAGGAAAAGGAGGGAGCTGCCGCAATTTCTCCATCAGGGAACGGGGAGAAGGCAGGAAACGCAGCTTTGGTGCCAGCACTGCCTAAGTGCTCCTCCTGCTCACCCAGGCATGTGGCTAGCATGACCCAGCACCAAGCGCTAGCAGAGAGCTTCTGGGAATTACTAATTCCCCAAGCAAACAGTGCTGTTTCCACAAAGCCTGCTCAAAGCACCCAGCAAACAGCTCCTGCATAGGGAGCCACCATAAAGAGAAATAATGAAAAAGCAGCTGCCAAGGACCAACCTCAGCTAACATGGGTGTAGGTTACTGAGGGCTTCCCCTCCACAAAAACAGAAATGAGAAGGGTTGGACAAGTGCCCCTGTGTTTTATTGAGTATCTGAAACAACTCAAGCACAACATGCTTTGCCTCTCTGCACATGTGGACTTAGAAATCTGGGCACTTACCAGCCAGTTTCATGGTTTCTTTTATTGACTCACAAGAAATACAAACTCCCTATTGAGGGCTTTTAATCACAAGCTTCTCAGTGCACATTCTGCTCCTGCATGAAGCTTGGTGGATATCTTTATTAATGTGTACTACAGAGGGATGAACACATTGTTTGCACTCCGTAAAATAATAAATGTGCTCAGCATGCTCATCAGCACTCCAGCTTGCCTTGGACAAAGGCTCCAGGCTCTGCACTTCTCTTTATTTAAACCTGTTAAACCTATTTAATAGGTTTTAATTAAAACCTTTAAAGCTATTTAAACCACCAGATTGTCACACTTTGATGGTGATATATTTATCTGTTCATGTGCAAGATAAAAGGTAGGAGTTACTAAGGGTTATTTTATTCTGTGGAAAACAAACTGCCACCCCCCTTGTGTTAGTCATGAAAAATCAATTTGAAAATGTCTTTAATGGGTGCAGTTTTATATAGAAAGAGCTTTTTACATATTGTGCATTGCTGAGTAGAACAAGAAAAGGAAAGAAAGGAGAACCCCTTCCCCTGCAACAGGAAAGAACAGGAGTGTTGGTGTTAATCACCCCCACCCAGAAAGTGGAGAGAAAAATGCATCCTTCTCTGGGTAATTCACACAATGCTTTTTCCTTACCATGCTATTTGCAAGCCTATTTTTGTTTCCCAGGAAAGAGTGTGCTTGGGTAGGGCAGATACAAAGCAGGCAGAGGGGAAGCCGAGCCCAGGTCAATCGGTAGCTCTTTGCAGCGTGCTGCAGCAATTAGTAAAATCATAGTTCTTCTGCTCTATGTTTGTGATCCAAATGCATCTCCAGCAACATGACTAATTGTATAATTCAGGAAAGGGTCACTGCAGTGTCTGCTATGATGTATTTATTTTTAGCACATCCCGGATCAGCCTAGACACCCTTTTCAGCCACACCCGCGTATGCCACTCTATTCCTGACAAAGCTCTGAAAGCCTCTGGAGCATCAAAAACCCATTCCCATCAGAAAACTTCTGTGGAAACACTGTAAACTGCTGTAAATGTCATTTCATATTCAATTGAGTTCCTCTTCATCTTTTCCACATTGCCCAGAACAAAGGTTAAGTGGTACAGAATATCCCAAAGGGAAAGCCCAAAGTGGTGTACAGTCTCATTGGAGTTACATTATATGCAAAGGATATACTTCGAAAAGATCTGATTTCTCTAACTGGCACATATAGCTGATGAAGACCTCCTTGTCTGAGAGTATCTTGCAACGTGACTGAGAGTATCTTGCAACGTGACTGAATACTCACATTATTTTGAACTTCAACCAATCTGATATAACTGAAAGTTCAGATGCAAAACTGAAATGCTTTTCTCACATGCTTTATGTTCCAAAGTAGGAATTAAAAAACCAAAGGCATTACTAGGAGAGCACTTGAAGCGGAGGGCCAGTACGGAGGACCCACACTGTCGAAGAGCAGTGGGAACTGCTGTGGTAGCCACGCCAGCACCCACGCTGATAACCAGCTTCCTAGTGGAGCAGAAAGTGGACCATACTCAGGATGTTCAGGGCTATCAAACTCTGGGTCCCAGTTAGTGTGCTGGGAAGTCAAGGTGAGCTGAGAGTTGATCATTTCATGTCAGTGAACAGCTGTATACATCACTTGTACTTTTATTGGCAATTAGCTTAATTTTATTCCCCATGATGGTTACAACTATTGTGAATGAGTTATTCCATTCCTATTCAAATCGTTCTCCTCTTCTTCTCTCTTGGCTGTTTTTCCATAAATAACCAAACCTCATCTTCCAGTTTTTGCACCTCAAAACAGTGTTTTCTGCCAGTTCTTGGAAACGCAAAGTGAACCCAATTAGGGGGGAAGCTGACAGTGCATTACAACTAAGTGTCACTAAGCCAGTAAGACAAATTGTGCACTAGTTCACCTAAATCCAACAGCATTGACATGCACTAACCACATGATTCCATTAGCACAGGGAATGCCTTGCAAAGCAAAACAACAGTTTTCTCTGAAGCCATTTGAACTAGACAGCATAAAACGCACAGAGAACCAAAAAATCTGCACTGGGAGATTTTTTGCCTCTAATACTTGTGCTGTGTCCTTCCCTTGCTGTCATCAGCACATCTCGGTGATTGGGTTATTTGGCATAGATATTTCCTATGTTACACGTTGGAAACTACTTTAGTGAGTTTTTGCAACTGAAGCCCAACAGTTTGGCTGCCCTCTGAACCACAGCAGATATATTAATACACTACTCTTCTAAGAAAAAATTTTTCTGAAGAGAACTTAAAGCTGCTCTGCTGTAATAGCTTTTCTGGACAGCCAGCTTTTGGTGCTGGCTATAATTTCCAAGATCTATGTATTTTGTGGCAAAGCAGAGTTAAATTCCATAGTATGTCCAGAAAGCTCCATAATTCAAAGAATTCAGTTGTTTTCAGAAAGAGATTTTAACAGTCCCATGCAGAAATAAGTAGCTCCAATTGAATTACATGCTTGCCCCAAACATTTCTTTCAACATGCTAAAGACTTTGGCCTTTATGACCATCTGTAGGAGTCAAGGGAAAATAAGGTTTGGACAGCTTGGTAGAAGTTTCAGAGAGTCTGTAATTCCTGGGCAAAAAAACACCCCAAGTATTTGACTTCTGGGGACTTTGAATAGCAGTGGAAGCATTAGCCATGTATCATGTCCAAAGTCACATCTCTCTACTGAACGTGACATGGGGACTTTGTGGGTGAAAACATTTGAATTTCTCGTTTCTTGCCAGAGCATTCCTCAACTTTTTCCTCCATTTCACCTAACAATGTTTGGTGCTATTTTTGCTTCCACAGCCTTTGAACGAGTTTGCAAACACTGATATTTACATCATCTATATTGCTGTGATATATAACCCATGCTGAGATGAGGAGGGGTAATGCATCTGTCAAAGAAAGATGATTTCAGACTGTCCTCACGCTGGCATAGATAGCACCACACACATTGAAATTTAGAAGGTTATCCACATTGTATTTCAAATAAAAGCCTAGGCTCAATGTGAGAATTGGGAAACTAGTAAAAAAATGAAGGAATACTCAAGGCTCTGATAATTTCAAATAATTATCATGCAATGAAAACATGCCTCAAAAAATAAGTAAGGTATTTTACAGATGAAAATAACGTGAATCTTTGGCTAGGAAGGTAAACAAATCTCCTGGCAATGTTTTCCTCAGACTAACTAAAATCTAAATCTTTTGCCGTTCTGATCAGTTGTTGTCTCAATAACCAAACGTGTCAAGCCCAAATATGATATTAATCTCCTGCTAAAGATTATGGAAGACGAAGTTTGCAGGAAACATAAACATCTTATTAACATAATCAAGGATCTAATTGATTTAACCCTAAAGTTTTGATTACACTGACACTCCTCAAACCAAGTACCACACTGAGAAATCATGACATCATGACAAGCTGAATATGCTTTTTAAAATGCATATCTTGCAGAAATCTTCAGACAGCAAGACTGGTGTAGTGCTCCCATCCTGGCAAAACGTGCAATTTCATTAGAGTGATAAGACAAGACAGAAAGGTTACAGCAGATAAATAGGATGCAAAAGTATGTGCCACTTCCTCTGTGGTTTCAGCAACCTGAGATGCGTTGCTATCTACAACATGCAGCTAACACCCAGGAGCATGTTAGTGCCTTTGGAAAAAAAAGATTAAAAACTGTTGTAAAAATACTCTGGCTAGGATTTTCATCTGTATCAAAGTCAAGTAAGCATCCACATTCCACGTAAAGGCAGTCAGAAAATCCTTGCCCTGTCACTAGTTTGAAACATAACCTTCGGAGCTAGTTAATCTGACCTGAAAGTCGCTGTTGTCTAGCCTGGCTGCCAAGAAAAAAAATTATTTCGAATTAGTTTAGACCCCTCTAGACAGTACATCTGCAGGTGGCATGAAAGGCCTTCCTACCCCCTTTCTACCTCTCCTGCAAGGGAACAATAACTCAGCAGATCGTATCTTCTGAATTTTATTCCCTTAGAGCCATTATATCAGCAAGTGACCATCAGAGCACCACTTTCTCACATGAGAAGATAGGTTCAGAAGGCACGGCGTAGAGATAGCATCATATTAAATTGTGTCAAACCACTTTTCCTATTGCAGGTAGGTCTGGCTGATACAGCATGCTGCTGTTAGGGCATCCAAGGATCCACTTTCACAAGATGAATGCCAAGGCATCACTACCTGATAGCTCAGGTACTGGGACAATAACAGTGGCTTGCATGGCAGGACATGGTGCGACTCAGGGTTTCGACTCTTCTGTTTGAATCTGGGACACCTATTTTTAGAGTGCTAGATGAAACTCAGAGTAAATGTTTACCTTTTAGGGGAGACAGGCATTTAATTCTTGACTTGTATTTGGAAATAGCAGCTGCTACACATACAAGTCCAACATTGTCTCGCTGTTTACAGAATTGCAAAATAAAACGATTAAAGGGTTTTCCTTGAGTTGTTGCAGCAAAAAATACAAACAAACCTCACCCTCCCCTTCATGAGGAACACAGTAAACCTCACCCTCCCCTTCATGAGGAACACAGTAAGGATGTCTTTCCCATGGGATTTTGCTGTGGGCCCTTACTCATCTTTAGACTGTGAAGTTAGCCTGGCTACCTAATGGTACCAGTTAAAAATATTCCCTTACCTAGGTTAAGAGTTTCTTAAAGATTATTCTTAATTTGTATTTTTGCATGTTTTTCACACAGGACTCAGGTGTATAAACAACTGGAGACCAAATTCAAGATCCTTTCCTACTTACAAAAAAACCACAAACCAAATCAAAATGTAAGCTGCAGCAGGTCTTTATTCCTAATTTATAAAGAAGTGTAGATTAACAAGAACTACAGGTTTGAATCCAGAAAAAAGAAACAGCTAAATAAAAGAGAAAATATTCTGGTAAGTTTTCAGAAGTGACAACCATTTGTTATATGGCATTACGTATACTCAGGTTTGGAGCCGAAGGCTGCAGGCAACTTGCCCTTCACATTCAGTTTCTGTTTATTTTGGCTACAAATCACCATCTCCTTATCAAGCAGGTACCAAGTCATCTGCTTCTATCCTCAGTAAATGCAGTAAACTTACATTTGGGTTTGGGGCTAGAACGAGCAGTTTTCTTCTGTCCAGTAATAAATACACCTTTAAAATCCATCAGGGAAAACTGGCCCAATATGAGGAAGCTCTAAGGAATGAAAGGAATGTGGCAGCAGGGGAGGGCAGGGGGAAAGAATTAAAAACGAAAGAATGAAAAAAAATCTGTACAGGAACAAAAACTATCAACAGCTAGAGTAAGCTCCAGCAGTACAATTTGAGGTTTGAGAAAGCTAGTCTTGCAGACTGCTAGCAGCAGCGGAAGTACTCAAACCACATTATTTATTTATTTATTTTCCACAACAGGCAAACTCTCAAAACATTCAAAGTTTGGGTTCAAGCAAGCTAAAGGTATGAAAAAGCAGCTGCTTATCTAAAGCCTATTCACATTCCTCAAATTTTCAGAGATGACACAACAATCCGACTGTGACAGCCTGTGCCTCACTGGTCTCTCCCAGAGCACAGCCATGAATAATAACCCAGAATGAGGGGAGACCATGCTCAAAAAGATTTAACTGCTCAAAATGGTTTAGTTAGTATTTAATTTTTAAAATTAATTTTTTAAAAGACTTGAAGGCTTGTGAGTTAGGAGCACGGAAGATCGAAAAGGCTATCTATCTCCTCTGGTTAACAATGACAAGAGCAGAGTTCAGGTGGCTGCAAATGTATGTAATCACTACAAGAGCCCTGTTTTAGTGAAACTTTTCTCAAGCTATCAGCCTGGGAGCTGAAATTAACCTGGTGTGTTGTAGGGTTGGGGTGATGTCCCAGGCTCCAGAGGATCCATCCCCTCAACAGGGAAAGGGGTTGGGAAGCATGTAACTTGAGGTTGATCCATAGTGTAATGGAACAGCTCCAAATTGCTTCAGTAGCCTTTGGACCAGGCTCTCAATGCCAGGATTTGCTCCTACCTTTCCAAAGTTAAAAGCACCCTTGTTTTTTTTGTAGTGTCATCAGTTTAAACAAGAGCAGTCTTGGATAAAGGTACTGCTAACAGTCAACAGGGGTCACTAATCAGACATTAACAAACCCACCCAGTGTATGCCTACAATTCAAGACGGTGTGTTCCAGCTCCTACATTTGAGTGCATAACCTGAATGTATCCAGACTGGTGCTAAGAGGAGCACAACCTGACTCTTTTCTGCTATCATTTCTTTGAGAAGCAAGCCTGGGTTGCCTGGACGGGAAGAAAGCTGTGGTGTGCTACAAGCACTTTGTGGAAGACATCTGCTATGGCGTATATCTATAACCATGCTGTATTACAAGACCAAGGCACAGGAAGATGTAACATCTAAGCGCTTACATTATAAGCACATGTGGATTCCCTTCCCCTCATATTTTAGAAGAATAAACTTCACTTTTACACATTTTAGTGGTAATTACATCCTAATGCAGACTCAAGAGCATTTATATTTGATTACTATCCTTTGGCAACATATTCTTTAACCCATTCCAGTACTGTTGTTTAAAGCTGGAAATGCTATGAACCAACCAAGAAAGCATTTCTGAGGTATGATTTGGAACAGGTAAGAATAAAGTGCAATATCCCAGGAGGACTGAACACCTTGAGATAAGCATGAAGGAACTCCTGCTTTAAGAATGTCATTTATCTCTCAAAGGGCTGAGAAAAGCCCTGAGAGGAGGGACAAGTTGTCAAGAGGCTATTGGCCTCCACACCTGTACATAGCTGAGCCTCTAGTAATTTGGTGACAGAGAGCAGATCCCACCAAAACATTAGGGACTTCTGAGGGTGCAAGATCCCAAGATTAATTAGAAAATTACCAAGAAAGCATTGCCAAGCTGAAGGCAAGGTATGAAGTTTGGAAGCCCCACAGCAGACTCGGGGAGACTCAATACGATCTTTACTAACCACAATGGGAACATCCTTGTCCACTTCTGCATGATTTACAAAAGATACAAAGACAAGCAGCTTGTGTGTATTACGTGAAGAGGCTGCAAGCCCACACATTACTTGTTGTGATAAGCTTTGAAGACAAACCAGCCCAAAACCTGGAGGAGGGAGTATTAAAAAGCCAGGGTGTGATTTGACCTTCTCTAAATTTAGTATTTAAAAATTATTCTCAGTAAAAAGTGTTTCTAAGCAACTAGAGAAATGTCTTGCTGCTGAGCAAGACAATGCTCAAAAAAGGGAGACTGAACATGAGGGAGACTGGTGTCAGCCCCCTTGCCAACCATTCCTCTCCAGATCATAAGCTCCTGCTGTTACAGCCCAGGTGTCCAGGACATTTTAGAGACCACAAACAGTGAAAAGCCAGAGACTTTAGTCCAGCCTCATATAACAGACAGTAAAACTGCTTCTGTCTTAACAGGTGATACGTGGGGTAGCCTGAAAGAAGCTTGACCAGATTATGTTTTTTTACTTTCACAAGTTAGAGACATACTCCAAATTCCCACACACATTATTCACTTTCTAATGCAAACTTACCAACAAAATTTCACTACCATGTCTACCTTGCAATAAAGCATTTTTTAAAAAATACTTTTACAGAACCAAAATTGTTCAGAGCAAACGTATCCTGTATGAAATTTGCTTATTCACTATCATCAGTTCTGCCCGTTTATATCACGCAAAGAGAAAATCCTTTTAAAGGAAAGGATTGTATGAAATTGACAGAATTCCTCCCACCTTTGCATGTTGCTTTCTGATAAGCTTTATGGACTGTTGTGTTAAATATGCTCCTTTTGATCCAACTCCACTTTGCTTTTCAGAAGTTGTGAAATTAAAGGTTTAACAATGACAGGAAGACTATTTTTACTAGAGGTAGCAGGCAGAGAATAAATAGTACCTCAACACAGACTTTCAGGGCTTATACTTGCTTAATATAGTTTTAAGAGCAGTTCTTTCTGTGGCACAATCTTATTTTTAGTCACCTTTATTGATTTTTTTTCCTAACAGCAGTGAGCACAAGCAACAGCATAAGCTGCAACATCACAAAAGACATTTCCAGATTCTAATATATAATCTGAACAAAAGCTGATTAACTTTTTTTCAATCAGTCAATCTAGTATTATCAATTTTTGAACTTCTGATTCATAAAATCCTTTACAGGCAACCTATAGGCATTTGTGGAAGCTTTGGTTATGAGTATTCACACCAGAGGGCCAGCAAGTGAAAACACAGATAAAAAGGAGATTTAACTTCAAAAGTATCTTTTGACAAAGGTGATGATAGACTCTGGCCCTTGTTACAGTTTCTCTCACCTTTTCAGGTTTTACTAGTTAATTCCACTCTAAAAGCGTGATCTTTCAAGGTACAGAATAATGTAAACAGCAGTTCAGTGACCATATGAACAGTACAAAGTTTGATTAAATCTATGCATTTGAGAATCACTTTTAAAAGATATTGCACTCAGTAACTAATATTGCCCCTAAGCTAGCAGCCCTAATTATTTGACACTAGAAAAATGCTGCAGGCTCCTATATCTTTGGGTGTAAAATGAAGATACCCTAGCCAAACTTATTGCTGGCATAGTGGCAGGGAAATCCATCCTGACAAATTTGATTTGCAAGAGCAGTATTTGCAAAATCTGACAGACATTTCAAATCCTCCCTTAAAGCCATCTCTACAAAAGATGCTTTATTTCAAAGAAGAAAAACAGAACAGAAAACCTTTGTATACTTCTGCTTTTAATTCCTCCTAGATTGAGGAGCTTCATGACACCTAGAAAGAGAGCTGTCACAGAAATACAATGGCAAGAAAGTTTTTCACAGAACACACATAACTACCAGTTCCTTCTCCTTCAACACACAGTCTTTCAATCACTGCACTAAAGAAAAAAAAATTAAAAAAAAAGCAACCAGCTACTGACAGCTAAGCTTTTGCTCACAAAACACCCCACAAATGTGACAAGTCTATCGAAAAAAGCCAAAGAACTTACCTCCCACAATACAAACACAGAGTACAGCTAGGAAAAAGGCAGTAATCCCCAGGAGCTTCATGCTTGGTGGTGGTGGTGATGGTGGTAGCGGTGGTGGTGTCAGCTCTCCCTCGCACAGCTGGGCAGGGAGTGCTCTCTCACTCTGAGGCAGGCCTTAATTACTCCATGGAAAAAGGTGTGTAAAGCCTGTGCCTAGTCACTGCCCATTCCTGCTTATTTTGGGGACTTTGATAAAGAACAGGAGGAAACACAACATACTCCCTCTGGGAGTTCAGTACGGAGGAGATTTATTGTTTCAGTCCTTACAGGAACTCCTTTTCTTTGGCAGTGAACCATGTTTTTGTTAATACATTATTTTGTTCTTCTTCGGCCACGAGGTCAGGAAGATTTTTGAAGAGAGACAAATCTTTCTTTAGAATATGCTATACATCACCAACTTCCATACTGTAGCTGGGGATACTTTAAAAGGGAGCATTAATGAGCAGTGAGGGAGCCTGTGTAGTGGGGGATAACACAGCCAAGAACAGAGGAGGAAAACAAGCAACAGGAGCCCTCAGCTGGCTCTTCTTTGTGTTGTGTGAAGTGGCTTTGGTGAAAATCACAGCTGCTTCATGTTAAAGGCAGAGAGAGTGCATCCCTGAGAGAGCTGCCACTCTGCAACTAAGAGGATGCAAGGGTAGACCAGCACATGGTGAGGAAAGGACTCCAGGCTCTGCAGTTAGGGTCAGGGGTGTGTGGATTTTTTTCTTTAAATAAAACCTGGGGGTTTATTATTATTACTATTATAATTATTATTAATATTAATAATTATTATTATTTTTAAAGTTGCAAATAGCCTTGACTATGTCTACTCCATCAGTAGTGTAAAGGGGTTTTCTACTCTTCTGTATAAGTGCTTGCTATGCCATGGGATGGGAATATAGTCCCCAGAGTGAGCCTCTTACCTGGGCTGTCTCATAAGCCAACACAGAATCGTTCTCTTCTCCTCAGGACCTGCTGCTCTGGGAAACTTTGGTATCCCTCCTTCTCACAGCCAATTCTCTGACTTCTGTAGAAGAAACCCAAGCAGAGGTCTAGATTTAAAGACTATCAAAAAATATTTTAGTTATACTCTTGTGCTCTGTGCCTTAACAATTCAAGGTAGCTGATTGCAATTAATCACAAAACTTCAGCCACACTAGAATGTGGTGCAGTATGTTTGCTCATCTGTCAACTCTCAGGAAAATTTGGTGGGAAAACTGACCTCACAAATAGCCTGTCTCATTAAACAGTCAACCCTGCTTATTGCAGTAATTAAGATTTTTTATTTTATTTTATTTTTTTTCTGATGACTGTTTCTCGCTATAAGTGGAAGTTTTGGAACAGCTTTGCATGCAAGAACTCCCAGGAGCTAAGCCACAGCGCTTCCAACAACAGTGCTGTTTTATTCATGGGTTGAGGAAAATGGTAGCAGCTCAGCATTGTGTGTGGAATAACTTTTGTTTAGTTAAATTACATTTCTACATCTTAAGGCTATGACACATCCTCTGCCTATTGCAGGTGACAGAAGATGGTGCTCAATAGAAATCTGATGGTAGAAAATGAATTTCTGGCACTTCATTTGGACAAACTTTGGTATTTGCATCCATAAGAGATGCAAAATCTAAGTTCTACTTTGTGAGACTGTTTTCCCCATCACTGGAAAGGATCATACAGTAATACAAACTTGACTCAGAGTAGAGGTGGGCCATACAATGACACTTTTGTCAAGTTGATTGGAGCATATGGCAGCGAGCCAGCGCCAGTACTCTGTTTTTATGCTAGTTTTGTGCTGACATAGGACCTAAAGTTAGAATGGGCTAGAAAAATTGTAACTACTGCAGCAGAAAGCCTTTAAGCAAAAAAATAAATCTGAACATGGAGAATGAATTCATCCCAGGTTAGCACTGTTTCTGATGTGATAAGAGGGACTCTAATCTTTTATTTACTGCATTGCCAAACTGCCACCTGAAATGTTGATTCTGAAGAAGGATACAGAAAGGAATATTATTTTATTGACTGAAATGAAACCTCTGCAAAATCTAAGAGGCCTGAGGACAGGATCCTTTCCTTGGATTTTGGGACCTAGAGAAACTATCTGAATGCCTATGAGAGTATTGACTTGATTCAGTGCTGTTCTTCTGAGTAGCAGCACGCCAAGGAGTCCTCAGTGCTACTGAAGATGACAGTGGTGGTTACCTGCAACTCACTGAAGGCAGAAAGGACACAAAGTGTTGCAGCTCTGCAGTAACTGCCTATATTATTCCTCTATATGTTCACTGACAGAAATAATCTTTTTCTCCCTGCCAGCAAGTAAGTTTTCCTTTATTGAACAAATGTTTTTCTTTCTTTCTTCATACCAAGAAACTTAGCTTCAGTGCCAACTTGTGCTTTGTTTTATAAAGAGAAATTTGGTCATTGGTACTGCTGCCAATTGTGGTATTACTGCCAGTGCTGGAATATCTGGAGTTTTGCTTTGAGCCCCAGAACAAGTGAAGATGTGACAGTCTCAGTTTCTACGTTTTTTCAAATAAGATTTTAGCCCTCCTAGTTGCAGAAGAAAACTGGAAACATGACCAAAGAGCACTCTAGAGAATGAAAAGACTCTCTGTTTTAAAACAGCATTATTTTGTAGCCCAATAATGGTTGGGGTAGCCTGAGTTACATATTTATTTTTGTCAGTGTGGTATTTCATTATTAAAGGGAAACCATTTACTGCCACAGCGGATTTGCAGTTACAGATTTATTGGTCTCAGGCTGTATTTATATATTCTTTCTTAGTTCACATTGCTTGGAGCAAAACACTGCCTTTTTATGCACAGTTCTCCTATGAGGTTCAAATAATTCCCTTCAGATTTAGAGAATGTAAAACTTTTACATATTGTTCAATATTCTTGAAGCACCACTGCATAAAACAGGAAATAATATAGAGAGCCATGCTGCCTTGCTGTGGGCTACTTGGAATTTCCAATATGGATGCAAAGAGTAAATCTATCAAAGTCTGTACAAAAGTAAAAAGATACAAAGAAACACCCTTTCATGATTTACTAAATTGAAGAAACAAACACATTAGCTAAATTTGCTGGCCTTTCTCACCGTTGTTTGCCATCCCTTCCACTAATAGTTATTTTAACTCTTACAGCAGAATGATAGAAAAAGAACAAGATAATCTAAAACTCCTATTGTTTTGCTACATCTGTATTTCAGCAAATATATCTAAAGCAATATTTTTTCAGAATTTACCTATGACTTACCTGTACATTTGGTTATACTCTCATAAGCACGGTAAATTTACATTGAAAAATGCAGTTGTTACATTGTAGAAATACATTGTTTAGTTACACTTTCTGTTCCTTTAAAAATTGTTTTTAAAAGTACTTGGTTTAGTCTATTGCATAAAATTTTATATAAAGTAAAACTCCAAAGAACTTGAATGTAACAGTATGAAACCAAGATACTTTTATGGTCATGAATAGAAATTATTCTGAAAATTCATGCTCAGGGACATTTTAAAATGGAGATATTTCGTTCCAAATTATTTATGGAAGAATCATAGAAGCATTGGAACATCTCAGGGAATAGAAATGTCATTGCCCAAATTCCTCTGCACAAAACAATATTAAAAATATGACAGATCAGGCTCACAAATGTATTTAAGTGCCTAAAAAAACCAAGATAGCCACCTTTTTCTTGTAGCATGGAAATTCTTAAATGTCATTGATTTGATTCAGAGACAGCCACTAATGTGAAAAATTCCACTAAATGTCTAAGTGAGTAGATGCCTTTATGTAGACACTAAAGACCAAAATGCATTTAGTTTGTACTCAGTGCTCTTTTTATGAAAGATATTTTCAAGGCCAGATGTAATAGAATTCCTGCAAGTCTATCAGGTTTGAGTAATATTTACAATACCAACAGACTCTGTAAGGATATCCATTACTGCAGAGCATGTTTTTCCTCCTCTTTCATACCTGGAACTCTATTGATGTACTACAGGGAACGAAAATATGTTTGGAGGAACCGGCTCAATATTTAGTCACTTGCAATTGATACAAGTCAGGACCGTAGTTGTAGAAAGGAAGTTGCCACTCTGCTAGAGTGCCAGATTTCAAAGGATGTTGTATTGTATGAGGTATTCAATAGATACATGTTACCGTCAAAAGGGTGCAATAAATTTACACTCCCAAGCTACCTCTGTCCATCTGTTCCCCACTGTCTGCTCTCATTGCTGCTGCTAGCCAAACATGAGATAGATACAGAGAGAGAAAGAGAAAGAGAGAAAGCTCTGCGCTTACGTGTTTAATGTTCCTGTTCCCAAAACTTTATTTCCATCCTGAGCCACAGTTTATTTCACCATTTCATGAGTCTTGGGCATCAATAAAGACAATTTCATTCTTGTGCTCAGTCCTTCTTTCCTAATCCACTAGACAATATATTTTAATGGAAGGACACCAATTTACCCTATACCTGATGACGTGGTTCATTGACTTCAGGAGTTACTCTGATTTGGATTATATACTTGAAAAGCTGTGTACTTAGTTGCTTTTGTTGACTAGTCACTCTGTGGTTATCTCTTGACTTTGTGAGCTCCTTGCTCGGAGTTGCAACACGCTAGTTAACAGCTAAGGTCCTTCTAAGGACATCATTCTAGGTCCATTCTTTCAGTATTGGTGAATTACTGCTGTACAGATATTTTGATTTTGCTGGTCTGAGAGAAGTTTAGCATAACTACAGTGGCAGAGAGAAGAAAGCTATGGAGGTAAAGGTACTGCTGCCCCAAGCCATATTTCATACTTACGTACAGGGGGTCAGGAGGGCTAGAAGAGAGAGACTATAAACAGTCATTCTAGGGATATAAAGAAACATGGTCCTGCAAACTTAGATCAAGGAACTTCATGTCATGTAAAGACTCACACAGAATGTATTTATAGGCTTTGCATCCTGTCCTGAGCTAATGAAATGGGAAACAGTGACTCAGTCTCAGTTTCTCATGTTATTTGAAATGCATAGAATTATTCTATGGTTGGCTGTCTCAGAGAAAACAAAACAGAAGCACGTGTTTGAACCATGCCTTTATTTTCCAAAAGGCTGAATAAATCCAAAACATTATTTATCCCGACAGATAGCTTGTCCTTGTAGTGGTAAATTCCAATGAGCTCATTCTTCTTGGGCCTGGTTAAAAAGCAGGCAGTGGTATGAGACTGCAGTGGACCTGAGTACTGAAAAGCGAGATGCACTTTCTTTGCCAACTGTACTTGTCAGTTTTCCTGGGCAAGATGTTGTTGGACATTAAGTTTCTGTCGAGCTCAGTTTCTGTGGCTTCTCTTTTCCATTTGGTTTCCTGTGCATGAGCAGTGGAAAAATGTATCAGATTTCTCATCAGTCCCATGAGGGACTGTGTGTGTTGGTCTGTCTAAGCTATATTTTTTTAACAGTGTCAGCTTTGTTTTCAGACCACCAGTGCCAGAAGAGAACATCTTAGAACATTATAAAATATCTGATTATAAAGAGCCCATTGTATCTAAATACAAGATGGTATTATGGCTTTCTCAGCAGCCAACACTATGGCTGTGCTAGTATCCCAGCATCTATTTTAAACTTATATTTTCATCCATTCATTAAAGGAGTCACTGAAAAATATGTGCCTGGATTCCTCATTGCCTGGTTTTGTTTCTGTTTGACAACGTTGTGAGATTTCAGGGGCTTGGGCTACTTCTTAGATGACCCTGGGATCTTCTGAGCTGCAGGATGTGCAGCTGGAGAAAGGGAGAGTTACAGGAGATTTGGCAGTTGTGCAGAATTTAATGTTGGGCAAATAGAAAGTATGCAGGAACTGCCAGACCAACACATTAATTTCCTGCTTCTCTTACTCTGTCACGGAAGTGAGCTAAAGAGACAAGTCATAATTAACATCTTTTTCTGGAACTCATAACAAGAATTCACCTATCATGAATTTGAGACTAAGTTATGCTCCAAGACAACATCTAGGAGACATTTTGTTGCTGAGAGCCGCTCGTGAATTTAAGACAGCTTCTCTCTGCTTGGCATACTTCCTCATGCTTTTTTTTTTTTTTTTTTTTCAGCTATCTACCATCTCCTCCAATCCAACTTCCAGCATTGATAGGTTTGAACTCTTTATGGCTTAACCTCCTTATCCAGAATAGCCATTACCACCACTCCTCAGTGTCTGACTTCCCAAGCCTTCATTCTTTTGGTGTATTTCAGACTTCCTGTTGTCGCTATCAGAATGAGTCCTGCTGGCAAGGACTTTTTGACACATGCAAAATACAATGCATGTCCGCTCTGATAAGGAAACAACGTCGCCAAGAAAAGTGGGTAAAATCTCTGTGCCAAAACATACCCCCAGCATTTCGGCTTCCTAGCAGACTGCATATCTGCCCCTTCATGGATATCACAAGCATTTTCCTGTTCTCTGCATTTTTACTTTCCAATTTATTCAGCAATACAGAAGAGACTAAATTCTTTCCACAGCATGCAATAGGCAGTAAGTAGCCAACTGAAAATAAAAGCATATTGTGCACCTGCTAAAAGCAGGTATTTCAGATCATCTGCAGTTAGATGTAAAATGCACAAAAATTTTCACACATACATGCTTTTGATAATTTGTTACATTGCTGGAGAATTTGTCATTAGGAATGCACCGATCCACATTCATCTCTGCTTACACTTGTCTGAAGTTTTGCTCCAGACACCTGGGATAAGACTAAAACTTTTTTAAGGGAAAAAACAAAACACAAACGGCAGACATAAATGGACTACCAGCATTCTGTAGTGTCACATGCTGTACTTAGGACTGTTCACTAGCCATGAGAAATGTTTGTAGTAAAAAAAGCTGTTAATAAACTACTACATATTATGCCAATTATCTTTTTAAAATAACTTTATGGTATATGCTGTCGTATATTTGAAGTTAAAAAACTATGCTCAGCATTTGTTTGCAGCAACAACACTGTATCTCAATTTAACATTAAAAAATGCTGATTTGGAGTCAAGACCAATGCAAATAAGTTTGGGGTGCCATGAGAAGATGGCTAGGCAAAGAACAGTTTTTAAAAACTGTTCCTCCCCTACATCTCTCCATGAAGAACAGGACAACATACAACCTACATATTATGCTCCAACAAGTTAAGACAACATATTTTCCTTTACAGTTGGATCAGCTTAGGAGACTGTTAATCCCCATGGCTCAGCCGAAAAGCAAAACCCCAGTGAGCTCCAGTAAATCAGCTGGAGTTACACTCTGAAGTTCAGCAAATAGTAAAGTTAATACTTTGCTTTCGTTTTTGTTCAGTGCTGGGAATAGCAGGTGGACATCAATTGCTTCTACAGATGAGCTATTTTTGTTTCTTGAAGGATGGGAAAAAGAGGGAGGAACAATGACAAGGCTGGGACAATGCAGTCCACACAACTATAGTTTCAGGCCGAGTACCCTAATCACATTCATGAAGGAAGTAAACACTTAATAAAACTACAGCATATTGTTTTCATTTGACTTGCTGCTGTTTGAATAGTGTGGCTGAAGACAGGGAGTATTACCATCGTCAAGAGCATGTAAAAAAAAGGTTAAATATCTGTCAGAGATTATGCACCATGGTTTGAGGCAGAGATCTGACTCACATTTCTGTAGGGTCCTTGCTGTCCTGAGAGTCTATGAGGTAGAATTTCAGTCTGGAAACTGTATCATTTATCAATTTATTATTCCACTGGTTATCTAACTTTTGTAATCATCCACAGATATGGAGGCTAATTTTCAGCCCTCATGGTGAAACCACAGCTTTGGAGCCTGAGGGTTAGTCTCTTAGAGTAACAAGATGAAATGCAAAGTCTATAAAGGGGTAGCTGAGGTGGCAATTCCTCATACACAGACTATCAAATCCATATGTTAAAAAAAGATGGGTAGAAATAGCCAAGACCTGTGAAGTGACATGTTCACAGAATCACAGAATAGCCTTGGTTGGAAGAGACCTCTAAGATTATCAAGTCCAACCATTAACCATTGTATCATCACATTTACTGAAGCAGATGTAATGATAGCAAAAACTCCTTCTTTGCAGGGGTATTTACTGTACTGACAAAAAGTTCAATTTTCCAGAATAGCTTCATCTACGTTAGAAGAAATGTAAAGTGTTGGCAATTGTTCAAGTATCTAACTGTTCAAGAAACCTATGATTTTTATGTAATTTAATTGGCATAACACTTTTCTGTCATTTTCATTGCACAACAAGAAGAGACTGTTTCAACATCGCTTATAGCTCCTGGAAATCACTATATCCTTGGATCTGCTGTACAACAAATGATTTAGGAGCCTAACATTAGATACCCAAAGCTGGATCAGCTCAGTACTTGAAAGAAAAAAGCATCAGAAAGTACACGTGTTTCAGGAAGTAATATCTAGACATTAGTACTGCTCCAGCAGAATACCAATGAGCAAGGGGCCAGAGAAGCAATCACTCCTCCCTTCTGGAAGGTACAGGGTAAGGAGGGCTCCTGCACTTCAATCCCTCTGTAGCAATTGGTGTTAGAAAGACTTTCATTTCCCTGGGATCTTGTTGTTTGGCTGGGAGGCCCTGGGTTGAGTCACTGAGCCACCCACCACAAAACAACAGGAAGAGTCACAAGATCCTTCAAAAATAACAATGACTGGGAGGTGTCTTCATTCAGGCTAGATTGCCGATTACTCACAACATTTGCAATTGCATTGGAAATATGCTTCTTCTGGGCCATATATTTATTTTATTCCCTCTTCTAAAATGGACTTTTTTCCACAGAGTCTTTCAAACAGTAGAGCTGATGGAATACTATTTATCAAGGTATTTAGTGAGTTTTTCTGATTTTTGTTGGAAGATTTATTTGATAAAGAATTATTTTAACATTGATCATCTTCAGAGCTGGTGATATATATCCTTTCAGCACATATTTTGGAGACTAAATAGAAATATTTGCTGAGGAATTTAACTGAAAATAATGTCTTCTGGTGTTCAGCCAGAGCAGATCTGCTCTCTAGCCAAATTTACAGGGCAGATTCTTCAAACCCTTCCAGACTGGCCTAACTGTGCTTCCAGTGAAGTCAAACCAAACCTTTCACCAACTTCAGTGAGCAGCATTAGGGCTGATAACTTTGGAAAATTCTGCTCACACCTATTCTATGCTTATTTTAGCGACAGGTTAACAAATCTCTGCTTCTGAGTGTGTAATGATTATTCCTATTAAATTCAGCTGGAGATCTTAACATACAAAGTTATACATGCAATGTTCATAGAATCAGGCCCTGGAGAAGGAACTGTGGCATGTGAATAGAAGTCCTGTATTTCTGTTTTCTGCAAATCTCCTGCATGCTTCTCCAACCTCATATTGCTTTCCCATATGTATTAGTATGTTGGCCTCGCTCAGAGTGGGAACTACATGGAAGAGGGCTTATCTGTATTTCCATTGGGCGTTAGCCTAATTTATGGGACAGAACAGAATCTGTGGGCTAAAAACAATACCAACAACAACAGGAATTTTCCATCACATCAGATCTAGGATTGAGTTAGCTGTGAACTCACTGAACCATTGGCTTGTGACATTCACTGTGCATGAAAACAAGTGAGTATAGGCAATACTATGTAGCAGGGCATGGAACAAGAAGCACCCATCACATTTGCTTTAAAAGGTAAGACAGATGTGATTAATATGTCAACCAAAGCTCCTGATATTGCCCTTCTGCAACTCAGCTATTCCTTATACAGGAATCAGCTGTCACTTATAACCACACATGACCTTGCTATTGTGACCTGCAGATACCCAAGTGCCCAACTGTTAGAGCAACAGAAAGAGTACCCCATTGCATATAGACTTGTCACAGTAATTAACAGAGAAGGCACACTAATGTGTCCAGTTGTCCCCTGGTTTGTGCACTCCCCATAACACTATGGAGCTAAAGACTCAGCCGAACACTTCTTTTTGTCTTGCTTTTAATATTGCTAGAGTTTTAACATTTTGTTTCCCAGTTTTGACATGCTTTCCATTTCTCTGCAATGACCATTGTTTCTGCTTGTTTTTTCCTTCCCCTATTGCATCTTCATACACTCAAATTTCCCTTCTCCCCTTTGTACCTGCACTGATAACAAGTAATATTTTTCTTTGTTTATACAACAGGCAATGCAGTATATACTCAGCTGGAATGGGTTCTGACCATATGACTACCTGGCAAACCTACACAACTAAGGTGTCACTAGCCAAATTATTCTCTTGGAGCTCATGAAAACAAGAGAAATAATTGGCCAGGATAGAAAAATGAGGATAGTGCTCACACTTCTACAGCTGGCTGATATTCCTTCTCAAGTTACTATGGAAAATTCCTTCAGATGTGGAAAAGCCAGGGCTATTTTACTGATAAAGTCCTCCTTCAGTTTAATGCAGTTATCACTTTTTGCCAAATGCATTACTTTGGTCAGTAAAAGCAGGAAATGCTGTTGGCAGCCTTCAGCCAATACGTCTAACTCCTGTAATGTTCAACGATGAGCTGTGGGGTGGGTGAGGGCAAATGTTCTGCAAACACTATCAACATAAGACATCAAGAGAACCTTGGAGTTTTGAACTGGCATTTGGAAGAAACTACACAAAAATAAAAATATATAAATCAGAAATGGGCTAAAACTCAATGTCAGCATGCTTCAAAAGTGGGTGTCTAATGTTAGGCTCCTCAATCCTTTTTAGCCACCAAGATTAGTAGCTTGATCTTTGCAACTGGTAATCGCCCAGCAGGTTCTGGGAAGTAGCTTATTTAGGCACCTAAATGTGGAATTTAGGAGCCTAATTTAGTCTCCCAAGTCTGAAATCTTGGCTGTGCATTCTCAACCAAGGACAAATAAAAGCACCAGGATTTTCAGTTACTATTGGAGTTTTAGTTCCAGATCAAACACAAAATCAGAAGGACTCTAATTTTCCAGTTCCATTTTAGACACAAGCCCAAATCTCACGACTGCTGTAGTTATTCTGTAGGTGGAGGAGAGGAAGGATGGCAAGGCCCCAGGCACCCAAGATCCAGGGCTGCAGCCTTAGCTTCCTTTCTTCCCTCCAGCTGCTTCTGAAGCTGTCTGAGGTCTTGCTGCGTCTCCCGCAGTTGCTTCCTTCCTTCCCTCTCATTATCTATCCAAAAGCCACTCATGGCTTGTCTGTCTGTCTAGCCTCCAGTACAGTTCCACAGGTTCTCACGTAGCTTTCAGCCCATGCAGTGGCATCATTCCCACCTCCTACAAGACAAAGGATCCCTCAGGCCCCAGGGATCTCATAGATTCCAGCAGCCAAAACTACCTGCCTCTTTCTGCTGAAGAAGTGGGTTTGTCTCTGCTATGTAACTGGTAACAGGATGCCCTACAGAGAACTGAAAGATGAAAATAAAAATAAGCAGTTTTAATTGGCTGCTTTTAAAGGGGTTCTGTTTTCCTTGTCAAGACCCTCTCGAACACAGAAAGCATAACTCCAGGGTACAGCTATGCTTGAAACCAAAACCTAGGCTAAATCTTTAGCAGAAACCAAAGTCAAAGCCAAACCAGAAGCGCAAATCAAAACCAAATGTGTAACTCTATTCCTAGAAACTCCTCTTTTCAAATAAAAATGCAACTATGCTCATATTTTCTTAAGCCTTGCCTATACACAAAAGCTGAAACCATTTTACCAACATCTCTTAGAAGCTGATTTTTCTTTTAATTAGAACAGCTTTTTTGTCCTTTTAGGTTATTCTCAGAACACCTTGCTCTGATTTGTTTTAATTCACTCCTTATAGACCAGGCAGCTTTTGTCTCTGGAGTCCTCAGAGTGAACTTACTATATATTTTTCTGTCCAGATTTTTTTAGTGAGTACATTTGAATAATTTTACAAGGAGTAAGACTCTTTCTGCATTCCTTAATTGAATTTAGCGCAAGACATGTGTGTCCTAGGAATTAATGTAATTCACCCTCTGCAGGATTGTAATGTGGACTGTGGAACCTTAACGCTGACTGGTCATAGAGAGGTAGGGAATTAATACAAAGGGTCACTAAAAATACATGAGGAAGAAGCTTTTTTGAGACTGTAGCCACCCTACTCAGTGAGTAGAGCAAGGCAAACATTTTTGCTGACAGTTCTTAGAAAGATTACAAAACAAAGATTAAAAGGCAACTGATGTGAGCTTTAACACTTAAATATCCCTTAGATAAAAGGAGAAAACATTTTCACAGGAGTGGAGGTCCTGCTTTGTAGAATAGCTTTGAGTTTAACTCCTAGAACTGCTGACCCTCTGAAATCCACTCCAGCAGAGCTAGCAGGATGATGAAGAAGATAAGATGAGGACGACAATATGAGACAACATATATTAAGTGAGCAAATGCAGTACACTGTTGAAGCTGTATTTTCAAGGGCTTACCCGTACAGAGATGCTCCACAGATTTTGGTGCACCCTTGTGCCCAAGTACAAAATTAAGAAACTTTGCAGATCAATTTTCAAGGGCTTCCCCTTGGAGCATTGCCATGTATGCAAGACTCTCATCGTGAATTCAGGGATGGCCATATCCTGGCTTTAGTTTCACCATCCTTGTTGGTAAAATAAAGTTAGTAAACTGATAAGAACTACTTAGTGGAAGGTAACTGCAGTAGCTGAAATGCAAGATGAGCTTGTTCTTCACTAATTTGGCTGATTTGGTGGAAATTAAAGAGCAGTTCAGTATTGCAGCAAAGAAAGCTATACAAGCAAACATTTTTACATTTGTGAAAACACCCCTCCTATGATTTGTTTAAAGCAGAGCCCCACAGTAATTACCAGGGCATTATGTGTGTTTTCAGTTCTTTCATTAGTCAGAGGCTTAACAAAAACTCTCAAAAGAAAGCAGGAAGGGCTGTGCACTGATTCTTGGTGATTCATTGACTTCCTTCCTTCCATCCTCCAGCTAGCACTTTGCTGGACGAGTCTGCACAGTAGTGTGTGTAGTGCTGCAATCAGCTAATACCCAGCACAAGATAGACCCACCAGCCTGTTACTCACCTTCCATGGGAAAGCAATGGCAACACCAGCACCGTCCTCCACAGACACCCCCAGTGCCTCCTGGCAAACCGTAGGGCTCTCTGAGGAATACCTCTCCTTATAAGTGGTACTCTGCATTCCCGTCCAAGGAACTTGCAGCAGACAAGCATGCCACAACCATGTGGTCACCAGCCTTGTCCTGCTTTCATGGCCTGACAGACCTCTTTATTCCATGCGCCTGAGAAACAAGGTGATGGATTACTAGCTCAGATTACCACTACAAAAGCAAGTTGTAAAGTAAGAAAATGTAAGTTATAAATACATCTGAAGGTGTACACAAACTCTGACCTGTGTCTTTGGAAGCCCTTGATTATTTATGGGGTAATTTTAACAAACAAGATCAAGAACCACACAAGGTGGCTGGAATAAATTTTTCAAGTTTCTTGTGCACTAAGCTTTAACTACCATTTGTTTTTATTACTGGTTAGGGTAATATCGGTAATTAGATGTATCACTACAGTCAGCCATAGAAAAATTACAGAAATGGTGACCTTTAAAATGTTTGTCTGAAGTAGCTGACATTGGGGAAGGACTCTCGCTGGACTGGGGGTTGTAAGTGGGCTTTGGTTTAGATTATGCTCTCTCTGTACACTTCCCTGACCTGCCAGTGTGGAAATCCAATTGACTTGAGAAGGAACAGGGATAAATCCCTGCTGAAAAGGCCACCCTTAGTCTTCTTTTTATCTTCAAACAACCAATGTAAGCTCAGTGAGACTATTTCAAAGGAAAGTTTTAACATAGAAATACTAAAAGCAGTTCCACAGTTTCACTGAATTGCTTTTTTAACTCACTGTGCCTTTTATATCTCAGCTCTTCTCTGGTAGCAGTTTTTACACAAAACAAACAGGCTAAATATTGTTTCTGTGTTACAAAATGAGTGGTGTAATTCCTCACTATTTAAAGTCAATTGGAATTTTTTCAATCATGAGGAAAGGGGCAAAACCTGACCTCTAATGGCTGCAGTAATTCCCCTGTTTAGAGCCATGGCAAACGAGCTACAGAGTTCCACGGAAACTAGACCTAGCTGCCCTTAGGTTTCTACATCCTTTATTTGCACTGTAAGGATGATACAACTGCCCTGTTATATTTTCCCTCTCTTGAACAGGATCCCATCACTTGTTCTTTTCCAGACTTTTCCCTGTATTCAGAGTTCCGTATATTCCATTTCAGAGACTTACTGTCCAGTTTGCAGTGGCATAATGCCACCTTATCCAGTAAAAGGACATGGCTCAGCTCTCTGCCAAGTCAGTAAAACCCTTTCCATTGAGATCCCAACAATGTGAATCAGACATAGATCCATAAATGTGAGCCCTCTTCCATGGCTCCTCTGCACTTTATCCTTGAATTTCTGCAGCCTCTCAGGAATTCTCTCTACTGTTTTCTTTCAAAGCTTTCAAAACAAAACTGATAAAATGGTTATTCTGTCTGCAGCTCTTCAAGGTTCTTTAGACAGAGCAACCAAATGGTGAATGAAAAAAAACCCAACATTTGGCATACTGTTCTGTAAACAGAGGTTTCAGGAGTGACGTTGTGAATAAGATAGGAACTGCTAAACCAGGATATGTGAGTGGTGCCTCTGGTTCTGTATAATTCTGTGGATTACGAATCACACCTAATTTTCAAGCATTATTTCCACATAATTTTCTCCAAATCACTAGCTGAGATACTGGAATTAGCTATGCACAAGATTTATTTTTTTTTTATGATTGTGAAAGTGAAGGGTAGCTAGACACCTCGCCTGAACAGGAGGGCAGGACACAAGGAAGGATCATATAGCCATGGGTTTTACATAACTGTCACAGGACCTTGGAGCCACTGCTAAGATTCACAACTGACTTGTCCATCATAGGTCCAGCAGAGCTGCAGGGATTAAGACAATACCACTGAAGTTGTTGAAAGGGACATACAGACTTAACTGCACTCTGTAACTGTGTGTCTTTGTATTTTGCAGCTCCTCACTCCTGGGAAGGAATTCCTTGCTCTGTTCTTATTTCAAATTTACACAACTTGAATTAAATTGCTTAGTAAAATTTCTGTCTGCTCCAATTCCATCACTTAGATAGTTTGTAAAGATGAGAAAATTGGCTACTTGTTCTTCTAAACAGAGTGAGAAGCTCCTCACTTATTTAAGTTGGCTGCTTGATATCACCCTCCCAAAAGCTTGTTCAAGGTACCAGTAGCAACACTGTCTATTCCTACAGGTGAAAGTTCTGAGTCACACTTCAGTTCTCACTGATTTCCAAATCCCACTGACTTCCCTCACTGCGAGTGGCTCAGGATGCAATATCATAAGGGATGTGCATAATTATTGTGTTAATATGTATCTAAGTAAACCAATGTTTCAGTACAAAATACTGTTATTTTTTAGTATGAAAGGCAATTTTTTAGTTAAATTGGTGGTTAAGCTTCATTCTTTCCTTTTTCTTTCCTTGTTGCAGCCTTTCCATTCCAAAAACAGAGATGCCAAGCTTTGTCCTGAAGGAATTTTCTTAGCAGAATTGTGTCCCAAATACTAACAGTGTTAGTATTGTCTGAGCTGGATAATTGGCAATCCCAAAAGAACTGATAGGATCTGTTGCCTATATATTACTAGGTCAGAGCTATGTAATGGCCAGCACTAATTGATTTTCTTTCTTTCCAGTCATACAAGTATAAATCATAGATAACAATTCTCTTAAGTCATTTCTAAGATAGGAAGTGTCTATAGTAAGCATACTGCCACCACAAGTAACACCTTTGACATGCTTTCCTCCTAGGACAGACAGAAAAACATCATTCTTCATCCTGCCATTAAGCACAGACTGGAGATTTAAACATGTTTAGCCAAAGCTCAGACTACAGTGGTACATGATGTATAGTAGAAGGGACTGGATATATGGGAGCTCCATAAAAAAAAGCAGACATTATTAAAACGTAATGATCAAAATGCAGCCTCTCTGGCTCCCACTGCACTCAACTACACTTAATAAGTCATACAACACAGTAACAGCTACCCTCACAAAGCTTTGTATAGAAAGTGCAGCATAACTGAGTTGTGGAGTTCCAGGACCTTTAAAGCTGGTTAACTGGACCTTTAAAATGTATTAAATGTCTATTGAAATGCAGCCTGTAATAGCCCCCAAAGGAAAAGGGTTTTAATAGCTTTATGTATTTATGTATGTAAGTGTATATATGTATTAAATATATAACAGAAACATTGTTATGTAAACATATTGAATAAGCACAGAATGAAAAACTTTTTACATAAACATGAGTACAGGAAAGCAAGAGTAACATGAGTAAGTGCAATATGTAAATGTACAGCAGATTATTTTGCACAAAGACTTTAAAAAATAAAAGGTCGGAGATTTTTCTTTCATTCTGCAGCATTCCCAAATAGGATATAAACAACATAGCAGCCACAATGAAACTCTCTATCTCCTCAAATAAACAAATTATGATAGTTAACAATTGTAAGAGACCAATAGAAACTGAAATAAAGTCCCAGATCTTTTTGACCAGTTGAGCTGTGCTGGGTGTATATCACAGTAGGAAAAGCAAGCAAATCTGGCCCTAACCCAGTCTCCTTCTCTCAGAGCTGACTGGTAGTAGCTGGAGGGATTCTGACATTGTTCTGCACCACGCCAAATGCCCATTGCCCTCCCGGGCCAGAATGGCAGTGAGAAACCATCTGGATATAAAAACAACCTCTTTCTCGTCACCAGATGCTAACACAGGACTCCTTGGCTGTTGCAGGCAGGATCAGGTCCATTTGGACCAATGAACGGAATGCATCCAACAACATCTACATGGCTGTAATCACTACTCTGCATATAATTGGTATGTTTCTCTATACTAACCTCTCCCTGGATTTAAATGGAAGTGTTTATGGCAATTGAGGCAGGTGGACCAAAGTCTAAATAAATCTTGATTCCATAGTCTCAGATTAGACATATGTCCAGCAAAGCTGTTATTTCTATACCTACAGAGATGCATTACCTTCCACAACCTTTTTCTTTTTTCTTTCTCATTCTTTACTCAGGCAAAGCTAATGGGAGTTTCTCCTAGGACACGAACCGAACTGAGCGCTAAGTAAATTAAACATTTCTTTGTTTCAGATAGTGTTCATTTTAAGAGATATATTATATAAAATATATATTAATTTTATATTAATAATGTACTACACTGTGTACACATACACACACGAATGTATGTAAAAATTGCAAGCCTTTTCATCACACTTCATAGGGAGGAAAGCCAGGAAGACAGCCATTACTACTGCGTAAAGCAATGTGCAGGCTGCAATATCAGTTCCTGTTTCCATGAAAACAGAGCCTTTCATAAAAATTCAGACAACCTATCATAAAAAAAATGACAGTGGGGATTTTCAGGTGTTCAGCCCTGGTCAGCCTCAAATTGGTGAAATCAGAGTTAGGATAATACCAAAAATTGTCGCTCATTCAGATCAATCACCCCAAGACAGTTACTAAATTACATCACACTTCCAAATGAGAAACAAAGAGTCTGGAAGGGGTTCCTACTGCAGAGGGGTAGAGTCTCTGCCCATTGATCTCACAAGGAGCCTGATCAGGTCCAAGGTCAAATGAGGAAAAAAGTGGTCTTGTGCACTTTTGAGATTCCCTTTTGCTTTCAGACATCAGGGTACAGAAATTTGGATGGGTGAATAGCTGGACCATAAACAATGACTTCTGCTTCCATATTTACTTAGGAATGCTATACTTGGCAGTGCATGTTTCCAGTAGCGGAAAGCTCGCTTCCTGATGTCAATATAATATTTGGCAGTTAACACATACTCCCTGAAGAAAACCACAGCACAGTTTGAACACAGTGTGCAAGGGTCTGTGATGTTCAGATGTACTGGCTAAGCTCTTATTTTTCAACAAATCTTACACCAAAATGTGCAATATAAAAGGGACAAGGCTTACGCACAAAACCCAAGCAGATTGTGGGCTGTTGCAGGTTGTTCCCAAAACACTGACATCAACTATTAGAGTATTTTCTTCACATAAGAATGAATTGCAATAATCCCAGAATAAAGACAGGCTTTTGGCTATTTTGTGAAATAAATATTTTATTTGTATAACACTGCCCAGTGGATTAAAAAGTAAATGAAGTACAAGCCTGTGCCTACATTATCTAAAGCTCCAGGATCACAGAAACCACTGTCTTGTACAGCATCACATGTGCACAGCATCATTAAGAAATGTCAAGGCCATATTTTACTCTACTCCCTTCATATACATAAAAGAAGAAGGATTTTAGTCACAAAAACACCTCCCTATTATACCCAAAAATATGCAGCTTCCTTGGGAAAATAATGAATTCTAATTTGTTTTTGAAGGAAGTAATCTTTTTTCTTGGCAGATCTGATAAAAACAACAGCCCATGATTATCTAATCTGAAGGTCATGTCACCCTCAAATAACTAACTATCTACACAGTGGATGGAAATTCTGCTGTCACCACCCATCACGACAACTGTCGGCAAAATAAAAGCAATGCCGCTGCCTGCCTTCCTGGTTGCCATCCCAAATTGTCTGGGTGGTAAAAATAATTCCTAGGAGCAAACAAACAAAAATCTGTAATATGGGGATATGCCAGTAAACTTTCAGACAGGAGAGAAACAGAGGTCAAGAGGAAAAGGAGCTTCACTAATAATGATATCTTTGCAACTGTAGGAATTTAGCCATGCTCCAGTTAGGAAAGCAAGAGGGCAGGGTGGCATAGCTCTGAAGAGCCAACAGGTCATGCTGTGAGCAGATGCATTAGTGAAACCTGGTCTTCCAAGGGTTTGTGTCACCCTCCTCTCTCCCCTTTTATTTGTCAACAGAACCCGCTGGGAGCCCTGCCTGAACCAGCACTCATTTGCCTCCACCTCCAATGCCTCCAGGCTCTCCTTGTGAAACACAACCATGAAATCACTATTATTGACTACATCTCTTTTTAATAAATACGAACAATGCTGAAGCACACATAAAAAGCCGTGGAACAACCAGGTGTGCCCAGGCCTCCCTGGCCTGGCCACCAGGGAAGGGGACAGGAGGAGAGACTGGGGGATAAAACACGATGACTATCAAATTGTAGGGTGTTGCTTCTCATAAAAAAAACCAAACAAAACAACACAGCTGGTTCCTCACAGCAGCTCGCAGAGGAAAAGTGCTGCCAGAGGAGATCCCTGCTACTTCCCTGGCCCACACCAGATGGCACCAACAATTAGTTGAGATCACAGCCACGCTTTCTCTGTGCTGAGCTGAACGGTGAGGCCTTTCAACTGAAGCGAATGTATCATAACAAATAAAAAATAAGAAGTATGTTCCTTGTTATTACTTTAAAAAAACCTCTGGTTTTCCTGCTACCTGCTGCCTTCTCCCTTGCAACGTGCAGGGAGCCAAAGCCAGCGGCTAGCTGTGGCAACCAGATTTTAGGCTGGATTTTCTCTTAGTCTCTTGCTTAGATTGACTAGCTCCCTCTTGCTTAACGAGTAGTCCTTACATTATTAATTTGCTGCAAAAGGAAGGGGAAGACTTTATTCACACAAATCTTCTCAGAGCAAACCCAAGCACCTGAACTAATTGAACTACTTGGAAAAACTATAGAAATCAGAAGCAAGTGAGAAAGAGAAAACTCCCTTTGTGTTCCTTGACTGAAGTACACACCTGAAATCGTAGATGTGTCTTCCTCCTTTGAGCTTTTGCTGGTTTAAACACAGTATTTCCCTAGATCTTTTGTCTCTGCACTTGCAAACCTGGCAAGGAAATGGCAAACAAGAAAGGAAAACTTCTCAGTGTTAATGTTTATGTAAACAGCAAGCATTTGCCACACAGCTGCAGCAGCATGGTTTTCATGCAGGGACTCAGTAAGTGTTAGGTTGAGTAGTGGACTTGGAAGCATGTGAGAAAGCCAGTTTTCTTTGTATTACAGCAAAGAATGTGTGCAAAGTAGAGAGGAACAAAGGTAGAAAGTTTCTTTTAAAAAAAATTACTTGATCCTCCCTTAGGTCCTTCTGCCACACTGCTCCTGGAGCTGAGGAACCTGAACCAGGGCCCCTGAGCAGGGACCTGGGGAGAGAAAGAAAGGAGATGCTTCTCCCTCAGTGATGATCTAAGTGGCTTCATCTCAGCTGAAAGCTGCTGGTGTTCTCTAGGCCACTTTGTTGATCAAACGTTGTGTACGTGATATCAAAGAGCAGTGGTTTACATTTAAGCGGTATCTTTAAACACAAAGGGCACTACATGTCTTTACAGCCTTTGTGTCTAAATTACATCACCTCCTGCTGAAATCAAACAGATAGATTTGATATGCAAAATAACCATAGTCTAATTAAAAGCACTGCAGCTAGACTGCTCTGCATGCCACACTTCAATCCAAAGATCATTTTATCATGTATGTTTTGATGAGTTAAACAGTGATTATATGGGAGGATCACTGCATCATCAGGACACAAATGCAAGGCAGAAGGAAAGATCCTGATCAAATAATAATGAGGAGAAATACAGTCTAATAATAATAAATACTACAATCTTCATGAATTTGTAATTGTAATGTGATTTTTGGATCAAGACCACATCGAGACCACAGTGTTATCACAGTCATGTCCCATTAAGAATTCAAGATACTCTGCTAAGACAGACCACATTTTGTCTTTTCTGAAAGGAGAGGTGATTTTGCACAGAACCAGTCAGAACAGGAACAACTGCCAAAGCTTTACTGTAGTCAGCATAGAAATTTCTCTATTGCTCATGATAATGGATTGTCAAGTATAAGACAGTATACAAATGGAGAGCACCAAGGAAGTGATTTAAATATAGCATTTCAGAACAAAAATATTGTCATAATTATTTTTGCTTCTAGGAAAAGTGGAAAAAAACCCTGGAAAACACAAAAGGAATTGCTGCAGAATAAAACGTTCCTAGTCCTATGCATATATCATGTTTGTAACAAGTTAAATGGTCCTTTCCAAGGACTCATCTATAGCTAAAGATACTCCTAGTAGAATAAGAAGTGGATAGCTCAGTAATATCTTTGGTGCCCCTGAAAGTAAAGATTTGCTTGCAAAGGCAAAGTATGTCAAGGGCATTAATGCCTGAATTCATGGAAGTGGGTTTTTTATTTGTGTATTCTGTATATTAGATCTGTTAGTATATAACTGAAAGGGGGAAGATCCATTGGCAGCTTGATTGCTCTGATGAAGAGCAGGTGAACTCACATTTAGAATGCCAGAAATGTTTGAAGTGCAATGCAACAGAAGCACAATCACTTGCAGCTGATAATGCCAATGCTAACTTTAGTAGCCACCGGTATATCTCCAAATGAATGATAAACAAGAACAAATATTTGCCCCCAGCTAATTCTCAGTGCATACTCATTAATATGTTTAGTTCGTCACAAGTAAGTCATCTTTTGATCACGGAAGTATGTAACAAAATATTTTGAATATTTTTCCTTACTTCTCAAAGAAATTTTGGAACTGCAATTGACATCCCATTCTGTCTACTTGGAAAACATTTTCCCACAGTCTGGTTAACTATGCATCCTTCTCTTGGAAGATCTTTGTTATGGTCCTGCTATTAGAAATTACTTTTACATTAAATGAAGATTGTGCAATTGCTGTTACTAAATAATTCAGAATGCAGAAGAGAGAACAATAAACTTTTTTAGTGACTGAACACAACTAGTATTTATTTCAAAATGTGCTTTAAGAATTTTATAGTGTGGCTTTGAAAAACAGGACAGGCTGGTTTCATACATGCTGAAGTTCATGCTATTAGATTGACTGAGGGAATTATAATGAAGAATTAATGACTAATTACTTCCTCATAAATAAGCTCTTTCTTTGAAAAAAACCCACATCATAGTGAAGCAGGAAAACTAGAAAAGATTTTCATTTCAATGCAATTAACTCCTACTGTCTGATTAGGGAAAACAAAATGACCTTAAAAGAGAGAATCTTTTTCCCCCACAAAATTTTTTAGGATATTGTGATGCTTTTTAAGAGTTCAATATTGTTTGTATAAAGACTATCATGCAGTATGTATGTGCTCATAGTTGAATCAGGAAATGGTCTGATATTCCATAGTTTACAGATAACTGTGAACTATAGTTTCTGTTTCTGGAGTTTTCCCATCTTATACAGTTTAAGAATCTTTTACTTACATCAACATACCTGAACAGATCACAAAAATCTTCTAAATATTGATTCTTTGAGAGCATAGTAGAAAACTGAGGTCAGCTCCAAGCATTTCTGTAAAGACCATTATAAACTGGTTTCAGTGAACAGAGGTATCTGAAACATATTTGAATTAATAACACTTATGGGTGAGCAAAGGAGGAGACAGGACTGTAGCACAAGGAATGCTTAATAAACTAAGAAGTCAGAAGAGCAGCACTAGGAAAAACAAAAGCAGACTGAAGTCACTCTGTAGTGAGCTTTGAGATGCTCAGTGGAGCAGCCCACTGTTATCATGGGCCATCCGTTCTTCAAAAAGTCAGGAGCCTCTCAAGGCAGATGAATACTATATTCAAGTACCGAAAAATATCTGATTTAGTATGGATAGGAAAAGAATTGTCGTTACTCCTTGTAAGGGTAGGATCACAGAAGAAATAGGATTTTACATATAGCTAGGATTTTCTTCTATTTGCAGCTTCTGTGAAAAGGCTTTTTCCACTTTAACTTGCCAATGCGTGAGCTAAATAAATATGTGGGTAATGGCAGTCCCTATCCTACAGGGAGCATGCTGGAAAATATGTTTGTTCAAAAAACACTCAGTGGAACAAAAAATATGTTTAACTCACAGTTAAGGGGCCACAGAGTTCAGCCACATTTGACCAACTTACAGCATGCTGATTCAAGCCCGTCGAAGACAATTTGTTGAAGTTCAGTAAATACCTGACAAATAACAGCAATACAGAGTCACCGCTATACATGAGCATCTTCCAGATGAACTCTTTGGTAAGCAAAATTTTCCATTGTGAATGAACCCTAGTGCCCAACATTTCCACAATACTTTGTAGGTATCACACCTGATAAGCTCTGTTTAAACTAATAGAGAGTCAACTGCTTATAAAGTCCTTGTTTAGCTTTGGCTGGCACACAAAAGCTGTGGAGAGCAGGGATCTGGAGTGCTGCCCTTCGCACCACTGGGAACTCTCTGAAGCTGAGCAATGGTGTGGGTATGGCTCTCAGGAGCAGCTGCAAGCTGCTGGTCTACGGCAGGCAGTAGAAAATGGGGGTTTTGCAACCACCTCCCTATTGATGTTTCCAAAAAGAAGTCACCAGTGCCACAAAGATGGCAGAGGACAGTGAGTCTAGCAAAGAGAGTTCCTCTTGTGTCCAGAATAAAGATGGAAACAGCTGAAGAAAGCTTCACACTGATTTTTAACCACCCCCATGAATCATCCTTGGATACAAACAACACTGTGCTGGATAAAGAAAATAAGCATTTGGCATAAATGTAAAAGAAGGAAAAACTCTCTCTTCTCTGTTTTTCTTTTCCCCTTCGTATTAATTTCTTGATGTTGTTACTTCACTATCTCCTGGCAGTCACTGCTCCTGTGCCATGGTCCTCTTTTAATACGCAACTTGTTACCCCTCCTAAGAGCTTCTGGTTTTCACAATTTGCCTTCAGATTTTACCCGGTAAATTTCCCCTCCTCCCAAAACCCCCTTTGTCACCTTGGCTATCTTTTCTCCTTCCTTGGCTCTCCTTTTCCCATCAAACAGATTGTTTCCCAAACCTCCCACTCCAGGTTGCCTGGTGTAATGTACTGTCTGTGTTGCTTTGTTTGCATTATGTCATTTCATCACAGGCGGCCCCTAGTCCAGAGAAAACATCGCTACATAGCAAAGACCGGAGTTTTAATTTAGCTCAGGTGGAGGTTGCCTGACCTCCCAGTTCTGTTATCCACCCTCTACCCATACTGTGTGTATAGTTTAGAGGTGCCCCTACACCACATTTAGGGCTTGGTGGATGGGTCCATGGGGAGGGGATCCACACTCTGCAGAGCTGCAAGTAGGGGAAGACCCTCAAGGCATATCTGGCAGGAGCAAATCCTTAAGCAATGCAGTCATAAGAACCAAAGTCTTTGCTGAATGCAAGTGTGCTCCTTTAAGGGCTTATTGTTACTATTTTTTTTATTTTGGCTAAATGTGCTTGATTTGCCATATGTTCAGCAAACAACACCATGACCTAACTGCTACCACCATGCCAAATTTTAAAGCAAAGAGATTGCAGTGATCTTTTAATATAGAATAAAATGTTCCCCCTGCTTGCGTTTGATCTGGGAAAAAATACATCACAGCATGGTCAGTCTCATCCTAACTGGTTAATGTTTGGCTAAACTGTAAGCATCTAAAAACAGGATATTACAGCAGAAAACCGGATAAGTGCAGTAACAGTGGGAGCTGCTAGGTCCTTCCCAGTTGTCCCCTCTCCCCTGTTCGTCAAAACAAGTAGAGATAACATCTGAATACATTTGTGTCTAGTTAAAACTCTGTGCAAGTTTACAGACAAATTAAATGCAGATTTCTGGATTTGGCAAGTTTTGTTTGCGATTGCCAGTGCCGCACATCCAGAACTGTGGTAGAAAGAGTGCTTCTCAAAGGAGTTCACATCAACACCACAAAACCAGCATTTTGCCCTCTCACCATGAAGTGGGGAATGGCCATGCCAGATGGCAATCCAGTGACTCCAGTCTTCATGTGTCACCTCCTTCCCTACTTCTTCTGCCCAGCTGGTGGGCTCTCCTTCATAGTGTCCTGTGAGGCAGAAGGTAATGGTGCATCACAGGAGGGGACAGGTTAAGAAAATGAGCTGGAAAAAAGTGATGATTTCTGCCCTAATTCCCTTCATAGAATCATTAAGATTGGAAAGAACCTCAAAGATCATCAAGTCCAATCGTTAACACAACACTAGCATGCCCACTGAACCATGTCACACAGTGCCATGTCTACACAGTTTTTGAAGGCCTCCACAGATAGGGACTCCACCACTGCCCTGGGCAGCCTGTTCCAATGTTTGACCACTCTTTTAGTAAACAAATTTGTCCTGATACCCAATGTAAACCTCCTCTGGTGCAACTTGAGGCCATTTCCTTTTATCTCATCACTAGTTACTTGGGAGAAGAAACCAACATCCACCTCACTACAACGTCCTTTCAGGTAGTTGTAGAAAGTGATAACATCAGCCTCCTTTTCTCCAGGCTAAACAACCCCAGTCATAAGACTCATGCTCCAGACCCTTCACCAGCTTCATTGCCCTTCTCTGGACATGCTCCAGCAGCTCAATGTCCTTCCTCTAGTGAGGGGCCCAAAACTGAACACAGTATTTGAGGTGCGGCCTCACCAGTGCTGAGTACAGGGAGACAATCACCTCCCTAGTCCTGCTGGTCGCACCATTTCTTTTACAAGCCAGGATGCCTTTGGCTTTCTTCTCCACTTGGGCACACGGCTGACTCACATTCAGCTGTTGGCCAGCACCCCCAAGTCCTTTTCCACTGGGCAGCTTTTCAGCCACTCTTCCCCAAGCCCATAGTATTGCACAGGGTTGTTGTGACCCAAGTGCAGGATCTGGCACTTGGCTTTGTTAAACCTCGTACAACTGACCTCAGTCCATCCATCCAGCCTGTCCAGATCCCTCTGCAGAGCTTTCCTACCCTCAAGCAGATCAACACTCCCACCCAGTCTGGAGTCATCTGCAAATTTACTGAGGGTGCACTCAATCCACTCATCCAGATCAATGATAAAGACACTAAACAAGACTGGCCCCAAAATTGAGCCCTGGGGAACACTGCTTGTGACTGGCTGCCAAAAGGATTTAATTCTGTTCACCACAGCTCCCCGGGCTTGGCTGTCCAGCCAGTTTTTAACCCAGTGAAGAGTACGCCTGTCTAAGCCATGAGCTTCCACACCACTCGCTCTCAAACAGAGGAGGAGGGGACCACATCTGCCACTGGTGTGCGCAGACTACCTCACCTGGGTGAGCTGATTCACACCCAAAAAACAGCCCAGAGTTTACACAGCTATGGAGAAAGGAACACAGTAGCTTTAAGAGAAAGAAATTCAAATTGTCTGTTTCCCCTGTGCAGTGATGCCTGTAGGAAAATAAAGGGGACTGTGTTCCCCTTGCCTCCTTTCCTCCCCTGCAAGGTAAGAGGCAATCTCATTTTCAACCTTCACATCTTTCTGGACAATGAGCTGTTTGCTTACATGTTTTTAGAGCCAGAGACCCTTACAGTGGCACAGGAACTGCTGGGACAGCAGTGAATGAGCAAATATAATCACCACACCAGAGCTAAACTCCAGGACAGAGTTTCTTTTATGTGACCTAAGCAACATTTCCTTTTGCTGTTCAAATCCGTTTGTTGTATGCTCATTACATCACAACAAGAAAGGGAGAAAACGTGTTATTCTCTAGAAATTTAATCTTTCCATGAGAATTCCTGAAGTTCCTCTCTTTATTAGATTTCATTCAACTTTGTGGTTTGTTTTTTTTTTTTAATGTAGATGTGCCTAGAGCTGTAGAGCAAGAGACTGCTCTGCTTTTCCATTGCATTCAGCTGCTTCTGTGTCAAATCCCAACATGTCCAGAGTCATGCACACTTCTTTAAAATAAGCAAAGGAATCCATGTTCCCCAGAAGAGTCCTGAAAAAAAGGAAGTAGTTATAATACGCCACATTTCCTCCTGAAAGGGAGAAGTAGCAGAGAAGGGAAGAGGGGAAAACACTCACATAGGATGTGTTCATCCTATTAGCCTAGCAACAAAACACACTGGAAGGCAACAGCACTTCCGGCATTAAACACACTGAAAATCCTCACATCAACAAAACAAAACCGCACTTGTGATGGAGAAATTTCACCTTAACTTGATGTGTGTAATTTTGCCAGTGCCACCACTAGGGAAATAAATCCTGCAATATCCATTTTATGTGAGGCTCTATTTACCATAACAAGATAGATTTGTTCTGGAAAATTTTTTGTCAATATATCCTTTGTTAGGCAGTACCTTCATCTCCTAGCAACAGTGTGGGGAAATCCATCAGAGACATGGAATTTAACTGCAAAATAGTATGGCTCACTGTAGCTTGTATGCTTTTGGAAATATTCACTGACATGCAAATACTTTCATGCACTTACAGTGTCTGTGTCCACTGATGGACTGATAAATCAAACTAGAGGATGGAAACTGGAAAAAAAAACCACTTTCCCTCTCATTAAAAACAAATTGACCAAGACACATGAAATACTGAAATAACTGCTCTGCTCCTTGCTCTGGAGAAGGCTCTTTCACACCCATCCACATTGCCCATACCTCGTGGGAAACTGGATACATAAACGCCACATTTAAAATGTTTAAATGTCATCACAAAACAGTTCTTCCAGCCAGTGCTGTATTTCAAAAGGTACGACAGCAATAACAAACCTTTTTTAAGCAACACAGAGTCACTGAGCAGACGGGGGTGCAGAAAATGGCGATGTTCCTCAGGTGCCCATGATATTCAATGCATGTCTCAACCTCTGCTTTATTTTATTTTTCTCTCTTCCCAGAGAGATTCTATACTCCATTTTAAGGAAGTTAAGGGTGAGATAAAATGCTTTAAAAAGTCTCTAAGGGATCTCTTTTAGCTGAGCTCTGCAATACTTCTTTGATCTGCATGCCACTCTGCTGGCTGTTTTTCCAGGTTGAATTTGTCCCTCTGGCTAGTCCTAGCTCCCCAGGAGATGGCTTGCTGGGGGTAAAGCTGCCATTTGCTGCAGCTCAGCCTCTGCAAGTGTAGAAAAAGGAGAGTCAGTACTGCAGCCTTGTGGCCTGTCTGTGGCACGAGGAAATTCCCTGTTCCATTCTGGCCACATCGGGAGCCTTGCAGCTGATGAAGCTCAGCCATGTCTTAGGACATTCCACAAGCACACAAACCCCTCAGCTTCATCAGCTGCATGGTTCCAGAAACACCTGGGCTGCAGGAAAAGGCTTGGCAAGTGGAAATAGGCTTTGCACAAGAGACGTTGCAAGAGACTTTGAGAAATGAGTTTGAGGCTTTCTGACTAAAGTTGTCCTCCAGGTACACGTGATTTGCCCCCCAGCTCCCCACATACATTTACCACACACAAGAGCCTCCGTGCAAGCACTGGTAGGTGATTCATCCCAGTGCTATCAGACAGCACTCTCTGAAACAGTCCCTCACCTACAACAGGTTCTGATGGACACAATTCAAAGCCCAGTAAAGACTCCCAAAGTCTTTGTGGGCTCATAAACACACCCCATGAGAAGCTCGATTTCAAAATTAAATTGCACAGTGTAATCTCCCACACTAGCATAAAAGCAATTTTTTTTTTTGCCAGTCAGGTAAGAAGAATCTTTTTGGGTCCCTTTACCACATGTTTGCAGAGGGGGCATAGCAGTACGTAAAATTGCCTTTATATGTTCAGTAAAATGTCCCTTGGGATCAGATATCTTTCAACATATGCTGTGGAGAGGTTTCTTAACAAAAGAAGAGATGGCCCAGAGGTACAGTCAAGAGCCCCTGAGGAACTGAGGTAGTGTCATGTTGTTCTCACAGATCCTTATTATTTCAGCTGGGAAGAGAGAAGTCAGCTAAGGGGGCACCTCCACACCACTGAGCCAGCCTGAGACTGAGGCTGTTCCCAGGAGGATGTTAACAGCATCATCAAATCAAAAAGAGTTTGTTTTTAATTATGCCTTATAGACATGCTGTAAGGGCAGGTTAATTGGCAAAAAAGAAGATAAATAGCTCCCGATACAAAAACAATTATTCAGATCTCTGCTGAACTCTGAAAAGGCAGTTGGGGAGACAGGCAGGGAAGAAAGCCAATCTTCAGCAAAATTTGTGCTTCCAAGAGAAAAATAGTACCCAATTATTGGGTATTGCTGTTTTGTGGGGGAGATCTGAGCAGGGACCTGAACTCGCTTCTGCCTATCCCTGGAATGCAAAGGCTTTTGCTGCAAGGAAATGCCAGGCCCCCCTATTCTCACTGTCTGACCCTCAAGCATTTACAAAGGACATGGGAACCATCCCAAGTAAACCTCCTGCTTTAAAAAGGCATTTAAATGGGTGTTTTGCCTGTCATCTACCCTTCAATGAAATTAGCTTTCTGACTTGGGCATAATTATTTAAGTCACTGCAAATTTATTTCCACCTAAGCTGTGTTTGCTCTTGAACTTTTTGCTATTGACTCGCACACATGTTCGGTATGTAGAGCAAACACTTTGGTGTGAAACAACATCATACACAATGACTCATCTGTGCTCTAGTCCACAGCCATCCCACAGAGAGCTTGTGCTGTCAGTCACTCTGTCAGTTGCAAACATAGCTACAAACACTCAAAACCAGACAGTTATCTTGTATAACACCTTATGGAGAATCTGCCTTAAGCAAACAGCAGCCGTGTTAATGTATTTTGGGAAGAACTAGAATAGAACGATAGATTTTTTGGTAAGGAATCAGGTTTTGGACAAGTTCTGTCTAAACTGATGCATCTGAGTGAGACAATTTTAAAAATAATTATAAATTAACCTCTGACTTACGGCTGAACCTGTCCTGGTTTCTATGGCAATGTGAAGATATCATCAAGCATTAGCTTCTAGTGTGCAGAAAAAAAATGCATTTACTCATCCTGGGGAATTGCACTAAATAAATTAACAGTACTAACTCCAGACATCCTGATGCCACTGTGTTATTGACTGATAAACCTTAAAGCCCTTCACCATATACATACATTCATTCCAGAGCTAACAGCAGTCAAAAATGCAGCCCAATATTTGAGAACTAAGGCATTGGCAAAATTTGGGTGTTAGCATTTTGTCAATTATTTGACGAGTAGCAGCCATAAACTGGTAAAACAACGTCAGAGAAATAAACACATGCCTTTATAGGAAAAAAAAAAATTAGCATAAGGCCTATAGTCTGCTTTAAACTATTTGGAGATTGAAGTAACACATTGTTTGCAAGCCCTCAGCACCAGGGCAGATATCAGTCAGTGTCAGCAAATACTTTGCTTGGCACATCACAGCAAAATTTGGCATTTCTTATTCCCTGAATAAGCAGCTTGCTACTGGCATGATTCTGCATGAAAAAGTAAGCACAAGAATTGCTACCACTAATTATATTAATGATATACAGGTTTTTTATATGAAAATGTTTGCTAATACCTGGTTGCAGAGTGAAGATAATATGGTAGATAGCTCAATGTCACAAAATGTAGCCCAAAATCTTTCAGTCCAGGATCATTCTGCGATGAAAGAGGAATCCAGAGTGCACAAATACAGAAGTACAAACCCACAGTTAGGTGCCTCTTCCTCCTGATGGATGCACCCTGCAATAGCACCAGAATATTGTTGGTTGAAATCTAGTACAAAAAGGTGACACGGAAACTCATAGTTTTTGCCTACCTGAGCCAGATATGACCTTTGAGAGTTCCTGGACATTTTACAGTTACATTTCAGCAGATTCTGTGATTAAACAAGGTTAGAAATAGCCAAAGCAGTGCATAAACATCCTTAAAAATGTGATTGCCCACACAGATACAAATACGGGCTGGTGTGCAATTATGCCAGCCCCTGAGATAAAGGGAGTCACATACAGAGCTGCTGCTTCTCCCCTTGCTCTCAGTGGCAAGCGGTATGAGGGATTTCCTACCCCAAGCCCTGCCAGGCAAGGCTGTGAGCTCTGCTGGCTGCCCTAGACTAAGGCACCTAGCCTTCGCCACTCAGTTCCCTGCCCCTTAAATAGCTATTTTTCCCCACAGATGCACTATCGGAGGACTTATTATGCCAGGAGCACCATTCAGCCCTGAATGGTAAGTCCAAAACGCAGTTGTGCACTACCTCAGTTATATTAACTGAGGATGAGGGCTGACAATTTTAACCTGTTGATTTTTTTTTTTCCTATCAGCACGTACTCTGGTTCCGGGGATAAAATCTGAAATACTTTAAAGCGCAGATGGCCCAGCTTCTGCTCAGAAACATGGCTTTTCATTCCTGCGCAGCCAGAAACAAAAGCTTCACATCTCTTCGGAGAACAGGCATTGCTTCACGACATTTAGTGTTTTCCAACTCAGTAACCAGCTCCTCCTCAGGGGACCTTTAAGTCAGGAAAGACAGAGGGGAAATTGTTTAAAACTTCACACTTAAGTCCATATTGACATACAAAGCCCATCTGCAGAGCCTTGTGCTATCTCTAAGGGGAGAGAGCTGCTGCCTCCCCTGCAAATGAATTCATTTGAGTGTGTGAAGACTGGCCTAGAATGAAAGAGAAGTCCAATATCATTGCAAGCAAGACTTTTTTCTCAGACCTGTCTGCAAAGGAGGCAGCCTCAACTTCTGCCCACACAGGTCCAAATAAACTGAGTAGATCCAACTACCTGATACCAGAATCTAAATCGATGTTTTTTTGGTCCAGCCAATAAGCCCTACTGTTGCTCATTTATTTCATTCAAAATTGCAAAAAATAACCACTCAAAGATCGTAAATTCGCTTTCCCAGTATTGGCACTGAGGGTGTACTAAGGAAATTCATCCTGTGACTGATCAGAGTTGCTTAAGGATCTGTTTTCAGCGCAGTGAAGCTCATTTCCCGCAATAATATACACACACACATATATATCTATATGCATTTTTCAATCTGAATGGGAAACGTGGGAGTTTTGCTCTCCCTTTTGCCTACCCCACCCCTTTTTAGTCTGGGAACAGAGAATTCAAATTCCACTCAGTCCTGTCACAGCAAACAATTTCCAAACCATCTGCTATCTAATAAAACAACCCGTCTAGACAAACCCCAAGCCAGGCAACAAATCTGATATTGTACTTGAAGTCATCATAAGTATTAACAACCTGTCAAGCTTCTTCACTGGGAAAAGGACTCACATTTACAGGCACAGGGACTGGAAATGGGGAAGATTTTTTTTCCATTATTAGATACAGAAAAGCTGCTTAGAAGATGGGGCCCAGGTATCATTCACACCCCCGCAGTTGGTGCCTAAGCAATGAGCAGCAGAGAGATGTGGGTGCCTTTGAAGGGACACAGCCATCTGAATATGAGCCAGCAGTGTGCCCAATGGCCAAGAAGGCCAACAGCATCCTGGCTTGCATCAGAAATGATGTGACCAGCAGGACTAGGGAAGTGATTGTCCCCCTTGTACTCAGCTATGGTGAGGCCACACCTCGAATACTGTGTTCAGTTTTGGGCCCCTCACTACAAGCAGGACACTGAGCTGCTGGAGCGTGTCCAGAGAAGGGCAATGAAGCTGGTGAAGGGTCTGGAGCACAAGTCTGATGAGAAGCAGCTGAGGGAACTGGGGTTGTTTAGTCTGGAGAAGAGGAGGCTGAGGGGAGATCTCATTGCTCTCTACAACTACCTGAAAGGAGGCTGTAGCGAGATGAGGAGTCAGTCTCTTCTCCCAGGTAACTGGTGATAGGACGAGGGGTAATGGCCTCAAGCTGTGAAAGGGGAGGTTTAGATTAGATATTAGGGGAAAAATTTTTACTGAAAGGGTTGTCAGGCATTGGAACAGGCTGCCCAGGGCAGTGGTAGAGTCCCCATCCCTGGAGGTATTTAAGAAACGTGTAGATGAAGTGCTAAGGGAGATGGTTTAGTGGGGAATTGGCAGTACTAGGTTAATGACTGGACTTGATCTTAGAGGTCTCTTCCAACCAACACAATTCTGTGACACGTCTGCTCACGCTGGAGCAGATTCAGTGCAAGTTAAAGTTAGGTAGTTGGGGTCCCATCAGCCTTGCCTACTCCAATAGGATATTCAGTATATTCAGGATTTGCTGGCGATCTGCATTTGATTTGCTACCTCTGAGACAGTGGAAAGGGATCCCAGGTTTACCGAACACAGGCTCACTAGTGAGAAATGGATTAAAAATACTGTCTGTCTCTAACAACATGAAAAATTAGCTTTGTGTTGTGTGAGCTGAGAGCTTTTCCTTCCACTTCGTCCTGTGTTGTTTTTTTTTTCCTAAGTGAGTTGATTTAAAAAGAAAGCTGTCATCTCTCCTTGATGAAAGAGCTCTTAAATACCCAGAAGCACTGACAAAACAGGGTTCCAGTTTCTAGATATTTCACTGTGCAATTCTGAGCCAAAGTCAAAAGGCAGCAGTCTTTCCAAGGAAGGGTCAGAGGGCCAAGAATTAAGTTTAGTTCCAGCTGTTTCAGGGCAGAGGGTTTGATGCTCCTTTTTTATTAGGATACCTGGGAAACCAAGTTATGGAAGTACACAGGCTGTTAAAAGGATTTCCTGAATCTCATTTTATTCTATTCAAAGAGAGTCAGATATGGGATAAAAAAGGCATGCAAATAATAAGCATAGTGCTATAATACTTAGACATGGGTTACCTGTCTGGAAGCTCTTTTTCTCCAGTCTTTAGCAGTTTGATCTACTAGAGCTACATCCAAAAATACAATACCTCTGGCAGGGTCTGGGCCAGCACCTCCTTTAAAGCTTCCATCGCTACAGAGCCAAGTGGACACAAAAATGAAGTCAATAGGAGTTAGGCATCTATTTTCAATGAGAGCTTTGAACTAGCCTACAAAGCACCAGTTTGCATCAGGATGCTGTATTATCTCTAATCAATGGATCAGTATTTGTCCGAAGTTTTCCTCAAGCATGCAAGGCCAAATTCCCTCTTGGGTGGGTTAGGGAGAGTGAGAGAAGTTAATCAAATCTCTTCTGGGTGCGTTTGAGCTGAGCAGTGACAGAGTCCAAAGGCATGCCCAGAAAGTGTCTGGTTGTTTAGATGAATGACCTGTCCAAAAAAATATCCTGGTCCCCTGTAGCTGGGTTTCCTTCCCACAAGAGAGGAAAGAAGATGTGGGGTAGGGACCAGTGCCCTCTGATACAGGAACAGGGTGTGCCTGAGTCACACTTAGAAACACACTTGGGTACTCAGCTGAAACACAGACAAAACACTGACAAAAGTAGTTATTCAAGGTTCAGACCACGTCACTACAATGCTTGCAAGATGTGTCATTTTGTTGTAGACCAGCCTGAAATGGAAGATAAATTCCTAAACCATGAACTCTGATAACAAGCACTGTTTAAGGCTTCTCAGATATGGCCAGTGAGGTCACAGCACCAACTTTGCCACTCTGAGAAAACTGTGATTTTAGTTTTCAGTGCTGAGCTGAGTTTTAACTGCAGCTGTTCCCCATGAAATTGTGCTTGATTTTGAGAAAAATATAAGTAGTGAAGTAGTAGAGACAAATCTGGAACAGAGAAACATATTTGGACAGCGGAGTGAATAGTTGTGCTCACCCAAATGGGATAAGAGAAGGTTAGTGACGGTCAGGGGCCAGGAGTTAAAGGAGGAATCAGCCAACTGTACCCACCAGCTTCTCCTCCTCTGCCATAGGCATGGACATGTTATGATGATGAATTCAATCACAAGGTGTTTCAAGATTTGCTTTCATGATATAACATCATTACTCATTAAAACAAGTCCAGGTGTAGGAAAGGCAGTGAGAAATGGGAAAAAAGAGCCTGTAATTAAATCTTGCTGGTTTTGGTAATTGGAAGTAGAAAGAAACAATCGTCTGCTTGGAAATGGATTCTGCAATAGCTGGATGGCAAATGACAGGACGGCCATGTCACCTTTAGCAGCACAAGAAAGAATTTAAATACCTATTTAAATTTGAAGAATTACAGCTATATTGATTAGGAAATAGAGTCAATTTAGTGGCTTCCTTGTAGTAACATAGAAGTAAGCTGTTAATCTAAACTGCAGTAAGTGTTATAAACACATTCAATTTTGATTGAACTGTTACCAATGTAAACATACCATTATAATGAAATTAAAGTAGTAGCAAGAATTATGGTATTAAGTTCTAGCCATATCTCAGTGACATTAAGATAGTAGGTAGAAGTGCAGAAAGTATTGATCTTATGTGACTAATAGGCTGTTTAATAAAGGGAGAAAGATTTATACATTGAAGAGCTAAAGATAAAAAATATTAATAACAAACCTGAAGTGCTGCTTCAGTGCATGCTTGAAATATCACAAGATGGTGGAAAAGCTCATTTACAAATTATTATTCCTTTCATATTTATGAAGTATGAGAATCTAGTGTGGTATATGTGCTATTGGCACATGTAACATTGAAAAGATATGAATTAGACATAACTATATTGGTGGGTTATACGTTTATAGCTAAACATAAAGGAAGAATGTAGTTCTGTTTAGAGAGAGCAAAATGTATTCTTTCTTTCCCTCCATTCTTCCATTTGTAAGTTGGAGCTAATATTGCTGTGACATTTAAAAGGACTGTTCTGAGAACAGAGTCAAGAAGAGAGAGAGTCAAAGATAAGGGGGAATTCAGCTATTGGAGTGCTGATTACCATCTTAATTATGTGTTTCTTCTCATTACATCTGATAGGATACAAACGCTTGCTGTTTATTTTCTGTCTGTGAAAGCTATGCCCAGTTCAAATTGAGATTTCTGCCATGAGGTTAACTCTGTGAGAAACACTTCTAGCCTCTACATCCTGCAAGTGAGAGGTGAAGGGACCCTTACCCACTCATAAATGCCAGCGAACACTGTTGCAGGTTTCATGATGCCAAGTAGGACCCAGCTGCAAGTCAGTCAGTCACAGCAAGACAATAACTACGCCCAGAGGAAGCCATCAAAAACTTCCAAAAGAAACCTGCTCTGAGATGAAAGAGAAAATTATTATGGTAATCAACTTTGCTAAGAGAAAAGGAAAGCTGTTTCTCTTTGGGAAAATTTCCAGTGCTGAAAAAGGGGGGAGAAGGCAGGGAGGGAACATGATAAGGTCTCACACGTTCAATTGATTGTTCACATTTAACAAAAATAGCCCCAGCCTGTTCCCATTGTCCTGCAGCTGCTGGCTTCATCATGCTCATTGTGTGTTTCCTCATGGCTGAGCAGCACGGTTGCCCAGTTTCCTCTCCTTCATTTCCTAACAAGATCTGCAATGAACTGTAGGAAAAGCTAGCAGCACTTCAAAACAACACCTTTCAAATTTCACTGGGGCCATCCAAAAAACTCAGGGTAGTGTCTTATAGCAGAGCAAAGCAATTTCACTCAAGCATGAGTGCAGGTAGCTGGGTCCGTCCTGAATCAGGATCACGTTGCTGGCATATTTTTTAATTCCTGGGTCACGTTTGCATTTATCTGTACTTCAGGCTTGCTCATTGGGTGACAGGAGAAGCTTCCTGTACTCAAGGCCAAAAGATCTTAATCTTGGGAAAAGAATGTGCACAAAGATGTGAACATTGTATTTAAAAGGTCTCTCTCAGCTCTATGTATTTAACAGCAAGTGTTAATTCTCCAAGGAATCATTCTGTTATATGCAAGCAGGTTTTGGATAAAGAGCAAGCTGTGGGGAGTGTTCCTCCTCATTCCTTCACTGGTCCTGGAGTCACTTAAGCTGAAATGTCAAATTGACCTGGTGCATCAGGACTTGTCCTGCAACAAAACCTGCCCAGCCTTTGTGGAAATAAACCATAGAAATCAAATTATCATTCCCAAGAGTGGTATTTTCTGCATACAGAAGTTAAACATCACAGCAACATAACTGAACACCATAAGATGGTTGAAAAAGATCCTACAAATATTTTAGAGTCTATTTAACCCTCTTTAGCTGAATTTCTGCCTTTCATTGCATCCCCAGGAAATTACAAAACACTTTTCTATAGAGGATTTACAGAGTATTTTGCATCTATGCCCTTCTTCCACCACGGATTCAAGATGCAAGCTCCTTCTCCTGCCCTGTGATGATTCTTTTTCTTTAATAAACATTCTCTTCATTGAGGAGTTTCATTTATGCAGAAATAATTTCACGATTCAAATAAAACCAGCTGAGGGAAAAATTTGCTCTTTCAATTGGTGTTTTGTTGTTATTCCGTACTATTTGTCAATACCTTAACTGTTCCACTGGGTAAGATCAGATTGAACAAAATCCTGTAGGTGAAACAGAATTAACTTCTGGTGAGAGGTGCTGGATGAGAAGTCCAGACAGCTATAGACCAATCTCAAACCTACTGTGAAGCCCTCTGCCCTGATATTTCATCAAGAAGTGGCCCTTCAAGAGCAAATTGCTGGCACCCAGATGTAGGTGAGCTTTGCACACAGATGAAGGGAGAAAAAAAGCTATTTGGGAACATTCAGCAAAAGGGAAGAGCACCTGTGAAAGCATCCTCAGCAAAAAAATATTTTTCCAGCCCCACTCCTCCCTCAGCAATCAGTCTGCTTCCTGGACGAGGGACTTGTTAGCCCTGGAAACCCAACCAAACAGATAAGCTACACTTAGGTTCACCTTATTTGCTGCCAGATCTTCAGTCTCAAAAACACTTAATGTTCAACAACTCTTAATCCAAATGTCAGCCTTCTCTCTCCTCCACTCAAATATTTCACATAGCTTGGAGTGAGGAAAATCTTTGCAGGCGTTTTCAAAAGTGCTCACAGCTCTTACTGCAGACCTTTCCTGCTCCTGGCTTTTACTGCAGGCTCTCGACCCTTGAAACATTTGTTTGGACTTTTAAATAGGGATTTAATGACACATCAAGCCTCTAAGAAAAAAAACTGAGAGTGTGAATAAATGCTTTTTGCATTTTAAATAACAGAAAAGGAGAAGGGATAATATAAATTAATGACCAATCTGTGAATTATCCATGACTTCAGGCAACACCTCACACAAAGCTCATTGGAATATCTGGAACCCACAAACTAATTAGGTCTTAAAGTTGCTGATAGGCTCTATTTAGAGTATCTTTTTACTGTAGCTTTACCTAGATTATCCAATAGTCACCAAAAAACCTCATTGGACTACAGAGAATATAAAATAAGCTTACTTCAAATGCTGCTAGTAATGCTCTGGTATCTATTTTAGCAACTTTTCTAGTATTTTTGTTCAACATCAGAGCAATGTAATCATTCTCCCTGTGTCAAGTCCCTTGAATTTGTAATTCCAAAGTGAAGCTGAAATTAGAGAAAACTGCATTAATTAGATAACAGAGAAAAACAAAGTGATTTTTCATATCTAGCACATCAGCTATATGATTGTTTCAAATGTGATAATTCATTAAGTGGAATTAAGAATGAGAGAGATCAATTTATATTGATTAAATGTGAGAAAAAAGATGACATTAAATAAATGGCAGGTGAGTTCCTACTGCATAAAAAGTCAACTGTAATGAATATTTAGGTAAGGTATTTTCCTTAGACTTTGTCAAAGCCTAGTTAAAGAAGAAAGCAAATTTGTTCACTAGGCAATTCCCATTGATCTTGGGAGATGTGGATATAAGAGTAAAGATCAGGTGTGTAAATGAATGTGGTTAAGTCCTCACGTGCATGGAGAGATACCATCCAGAGAAGTGATCCAGTATAATCTCCTCCTAATCACTTCTTTCTTGGATACTCCTTGGACTAAATTGTGCATTTGCTGCCCCTAAAACTCTCTAAGTCTTTGCAGATATTTTTCATTACTATGGTAACTGTTTTGAGAGGAGCTGGTGATACAATCAGAGACAACCACCACTAGACAAACTAAATCAAACCGTGGTTTATTAATTTCATTGGCTCCTTCTTACTCACATACAGAGCTAAAATAAGGAAACCAAGAGTCTGTCTGCTCCCCGGCCTGAGGTGGTTTGCACCTCAAGCTGGATAGGTTTTGTGTAATGAAAGGGACTGGGCTTTATATCCCACCAAAACCAATTAGATCAACTGTATAAAAATACTGAGTCCTCCAGTAGGCCACAATTTATTTAGTTTTCCTGCTTTATCTTACTTCTCAGGCATACAAGGGTAAGTCTAAATAGGGCTGTACTTGAGATTCCCAGATAACTCTGCCTGAGCTAAGCCAAACACTGGAAGCAGCTTTTGTGCAGGAAAGGTTCACTTCTGGGCAAGTGCACATCTGCCGCCACTTCTGGGCATGTGCGCAGCTGCTGTATTTTGACACCTTGAGCTTACTCCTCCATCAGACTTAGGAAATGTAATCAGGAAGCTCTGGAGTGAGCTTCAAGGAAGACATCCCTTTTTCATGCTCTTATGGCTTGGCAATTACAAAACACTCTTTGGAGATCAAAAATGTTGCTTTACAATTTCTTAGGCTGACAGAAGATTTGAACAACATACTCTCAGTTTCTCCAAAATGCCTTCAAGCAAGAGTTACCAAAAGCACCCATCACATTTTCCAAGACAAGACTGTAGCCCTCTCTGCTCTCTGAAAAACTGAGGGGAATAAAGCCCTGTCCTCAGCAGTGGCAGGCAGCTGCTGGCCTTCCTCCCAGCCCTGAGAGGACACCCTGGAAACAAGAGTGACTCTGCATCTTTAAAAAACAAAACAATTGTTTTTCCCAACAACTACCCCATGCAGTCTTATGTAATATTTTGCATCAGAACCGTATCTCAGGCAGGCTGACATCTGATTTCTCACTTCTTTCATTTATTCTCCAATTTTGCTTCTTTCCTTGCTTGCACACATGAGTTTTTAAAAATAATTTCACAGTTCTTAGACTGGATACCTCCTGATATCTTACAGACTACCACCAATCCATGGACCAAAGTCTGAGAAACATCTCAAATAAGATTCACTGCTCTGATGGCTATGGATTCACCCCGAGATGCAAAGCACATACCCTGTCCTGGGCATCTGGGTTTCTCTCCCTGAGACCTAGGAGTCAAGCACTGCAATGCCTGAAGGCATTTAGGCCATTTCTTTGCTCCAGCTCTATGACCATCACAAAAGAGTTTTCAGTCCAAAAACTATTCTGGTATTACTTGTTTCTGCCTCCCCCAGAAGTGCCAGAACTTTCTCAGGCATGTTTTGGAAGGATTAAGTGTGTCTGTCCTGGTAACAGTTTTACGATGATGTTCTGAAATACTACAAATGCATTAGGGAACCACACTACTGATGCTCTCCTTGCTAGCAGCAACTCACCTTTTCACATCCTATAATAACCCATAAAAACTCCTGCACTGCCTTTTTGTGACTGAATTGAGAATTTTGGCTCTAGAGAGGGGCAGTCTCCCATTCTTCTGCAGGCTGCTAAATAAAGCCAAACCAGATATGCAGACCTTTGCAAAGAGTCACACAGTTGCAGTGATACTTCATAGCAACAGTTTGACCAGCCAGTTTTCCATTCAGCTCTGCAGCAGATCCCTGCGATTACCAGTGCCACCTCCTGGTACCGAAACGTACTGAGATCCAGCTATGCAGGAACGGTAGGATGAAGAAACATAAAATATCCCAGTCCTTGCTTTCTGCTCAATTTTTGATGTTCTCTACAGGCTTCTATAAACAGACATTTATTTTACAATGCAGCCTCTCGCTCCAGGAGAGGGCAGTGAAACACGGCTCAACTTGGCACGTTGACCTGCTCAGCAGCTCCCACTTAATCAATCCAGACATTGACCCTGATGGCACAGACCCAGGCAGATTCAACAGGAGGAGTCATGAGTGGGGTTTTACACACTGCAAGCACCGTAAATTGATTTGTGTCACTATTTCCTAGGAAAATAATTACACTACCACTTGCGTTCTCTCTCTGTCCATGGAGAGGAAAAAATGTCATTAGGAGGCAGTGTTCGCTTGCACTTAGGTTAATAGGTCTCATTTGTTCTGCCAGCGTGGAGAGAGGCAGAACCAATGGAAGAACTTGTAATTCTCCTTTATAATTAAGATAATGTGAAACACTGGCCCTCAATCATATTTTTGGATGCTACAGTGTCCATGACATCTTGGAGAGACCACAGTTGTGATTAAACATTTTTGATAACCCATAAATATAGCATTAGTTGCCTTGGTTAGGTTTCTGATAACATCATTCATTTCAGATCATTCAATTAGTGCAGACAAAGGGGCTCTTTCCAGGAGACATAATGTCATTGTCTCTGGAAAGGAACGTACTTCCCAATGACTGTTTATCACTCTGTAATTACAGTGCTGTAGCAGCCATGCTCTATATTACAAGGAGTCCTTTTTGTGCCCAAGGATCCAGCAGTTCTTTGTTTTAATTTATTTTTCCTCTTAAATACCTCCCGCTATTTAAGCAATAATTCCCTGTAAATCAATTGTTAGCAGCAGTTAATGACTGGTTGGTTAATTAATAGCTGAAAGCAAAGCTGAGGGTGTTCGCTGTTCTAACAACCAGCAGACATTAACTGTGGGATTATTGCTAACACACCCTATAATCAATGAGTTCTAGCAGCAACAAGGTAGCCTATGTATCACTTAAAGAAGAGACCAGCTGGGTTGCAATAGGTGGCGGCATTAGGAAAAATAATTACCAACTTGTGGGTTGAGCCACATGCCCCTAAGCAGGTAGTGGGGCAACAGTGTTGGTGCAATCACAGCTCAGTTGTAGGGTCTGAAGCCCAAAGCACCCATTGATTTTGAGGAGATGCTCATGCAACCTTCTCTTACAGCAGTGCAGCTTTGGCCGCAGGCTGATGTAACCTGGGAGGGAGGGTGTGCAGGAGCACACACCAGGTGCTGTGGGTGAAGTTTGCACAGCCTGTGCTTTCCTTGCAGCAAAGAGGACACTCACGGATGGGATAGGCTGCATGGGCACCTTGAAACCCTGCGTGGGTTGGCTGGGGCAGAGACAGGGGTGACCTTGCACTCCCCCAGCTACCTCTACTGGAGCTGTTTCGGCTCAGAGTCCCACAGAGCCCTCAGACTCATGTGGGAGTCACCAGGACCCCAACATTTGAAATCAGGAGCTGCACCCTTGTCAGCAACACAACAAAAAAGCCTCAGGTTTTTGCCTGTGTCCAGATCTGATTATCCAGAGTATTTAGGGGTGTCTATGTTCTGCTGGAGAGCTGCATTAAGATGTTTTTAATGCAACAGGCCGCTCTTTCCAAGGGACAGATTCTCAGATAATCTCTTTTCACAACATTCTCAATTAATATTTATATAAGCCTGTTTTGTCTCTTATCTTTCACAAAGTAAGGTTTGGAGTGATGCTGCCATGGAGAAAGAAGGAGTCTAAAGCAGGCAGTAAATGATGTTCACAAAGAGTGTAATGGACCAGCTGGCTTATTATGAACTAAAATACTGCAGTATCTTCAATACAGAGGATGGTAACAGAGAATAAATGTTGAAATTTTCGTGGTGAGCAATGCAAGACCATCAAATCAAACAATTTCTGGCATATAGTCAAAGCAGTGTTAAAATAGAAATTCAAGTGATAAGAACATTTTTTACATTTTTTTTTCACCACTGAGTAGAAAAGTACAGCTGTAGGAAAACTCATGGCATGAGTTCCCCGCACTGACACAGAGCCAGGGGTTCCCAGCAGGCACTGTCTGACTTGTCTTAAGGAAAAAAAAATCAACAAAAACCAGCAAGGAGCATCCCTGCATGGCTGCACCAACTCTTCTCACCCTGACATTAACTAGTAAATCAAGATAATTTCTATGTGTTATCCTCTCCACAACCAAAGAGAGCAATTGCTCGACATCTTGTTCACAGCTACCACCTCCACTGGATGTCCACCGCCATGTTACCCTCTCAACCTTCTCTTTCCTGAAGGGAGCAAACTTCATTCCCTCAGCAACCCCACACAGTTTGTGCTTCCTAGCATCCTACATTCTCTCTGCTTTCCCTGGATTTTCTCCACTTTCTCTTCCTCTGCAGGAAAAGGTGGCACCCACAACTGGATGCAGATCCTTAAGCCTTTACAAACATGCTGCTGCCTGGCTATTTTCTCCCCACATAAAGTCTCTGCATTCCTCCTTCCCAGGCACAGCACTTTGGATAGTTCCTGATGGAATTTAAATATTTGAGAGACATTTCTCCAAGCTGTGAAGATCATTTCAAACTCAGATACTGACCTCCTAGGACTTGCGGCATCTCCTAATTACATTGTCCAGAGGTTGCATTTGTTTGCTTGTCGTTCAGTTGTCAATAAAAAAAATATTTAATAGAACTGAGTATAAAGCAAACTGCTGAATGACCTACTTGAAATACCCTCCCTAACAATGATCCAGCACTAGCTGTTGTTCTAGAGCTATTTTTCTATAGACTATGCACCTACCCCATTGTAACTATATCTATACCATATTCCTTAGCCTGCCATATACATCAAAAAGCGTTACTAAACCACTACTAATCCAGCACTATTGCATTTGCTGCTTTCTCTTTATTCACTAGACTTTGTCTACTATGACAAAGAAGAAAATTAGACTGATTTGACATCAACCATTTTTGACAAGATTTCCTTTTTTTTTAATCACCATATCAGCTGGCTACTTAAAAATTGATTGTTTAATGATTTATTCCGGAATCTTTTGAGGACATAAATTAGACTAACAGGTCTGTAATTCCCTGGGTCCTCCTTTTCCCCTCTTTAAAATATAATACACTGTGTTTGCCCTTCTCTTTTCTTCAAGGACCTCCTCTCTCCTCTGTGAGTTCTTAAAGATAATCACTAATGGCTCAGTGATTGCTTCAGACAGCGCCTTAAGTACTCTGGGGTGAATTCCATCAGGCCCTGCTGACTGGAGTACATCTGTCTTATCTAAATATTCTTTAATCTGTTCCACTCCCCCTTCAGTCTGTACTTTTGCCTCCTTGTAAAATTAAGTTGAAACAACTGGTTGTGCCCCTGGTGATGGATACACTTCATAATTCAAAGCATTTAAACATTCTTCAATATATCTTTTAATATTTATCAAGGTTTATGTTTCCATTCTCCACATTACAATTCTAAAAATAATAAACTCATTAACCCCTATTCACTGCCTGCTAAAACAAGACACCACTCTAAGAACAGATTCACAGCTGAGAGTGGAGCAGAAAGAGGAGCTTGACTGAAATATACTGTTTTTTCATTCAGAACTTCAACATCCACTGACAGACCTGTGCTGACTGCAACAACAGAGGTTTCAATTTCTCCCCATGCTGTTCCTAAAGTGTAACTAGCACCTTCATATCTGAGATTGCACCTGCAACAGTGTCCATGCACCAAGCACTCTCTGGAACGAACAACTATGGGACTTTGAATTTGGGAACTGTTCAGGCTGTCCTTTAGGTGTGCGCTAAGTTACAACATCCTAAGTCCATGTGTTGTTTGTGTGTTTGTTTGTTTGTTTTTAATTAAACATCAAGATCTGTCAGAAGTCCTGGTGGGTCTTCCATGTAAGTACTATGTGGAGAACCATGTCCTTTGTTCTTTTGGCCACCTGTTGCTGTAGTACCCAGTGGGAAGATAACCCAGGTTTCTACCTGTGATAGCTCAAGAGAACAATCTTTACTGCCGTCTTTAACAAAGTGGGGTTTTTGCCGTTCTCCTCCTCCTTTGTCCACCTCTCATAATCATTACAAGCTGAGAGGCAGTGAGTGCTTGCAGACCAAGGCTTTCTTGAAAGTAGGGCATTTGCTCATACAGTCAACTCAGATTTGTTTTCAGTATCCGTTTGAGGACTTTCTGCGAGAATAAAAGATATATCATAACAGCAATTACTTCTTAGAGGTCTGTAGGTTTAAGCCCCACCCCACTCCTAACAAGTCAAAATGATTGCAAGAAATCAGCTTTTAAATGAAGAGCACTTGACTCAAGTAAGTTTGATGAAAAGCTAGCAAGAAGCAGGAGAAAACCAGAGAATCAGTGAAGACACTTTCCTGTCCTCCATCTCCTCCACATGCCCAAGTCTTGCAATGCATGCTTTCTGTTTGACCCTGCTAAGCCTGGGTGACCAGGCAGTGCTGTTCATGGCTTGAAACCCTGCTCACAGCTCTCATATGAGAACTTACCCACAGCAACCTCCACATTTGTGACACATCTGCAGGCATCCTCTTTACCTGATACTGGATACAAAGAGTATGTGAGGGTACAAATTAGGACAGGGTACAGGGTTGCTCACTTCCTTGCCTTCTTGGTATCTAGATAGTATTTGAGACTTGTCCTCAAGCCCTTCTACTTCTCAATTTCAGGTGTGCACTGATGACAAAGTCTGAATTCCAGTGCATCCCTACCAACAAGTCCCACACGTTCCTGAAATAAGGCAGCCCCCAAAAAATCTAGGAGAAAGCTTGTGGTGGCTCAGAATAAGCCTTCTCATTTGAAGGGATACGTCTCTGGAAACGCACGTTCAGAGGGAATAGGTAAAACAAAAATTTAATCCTTCTTCCAAAAAGCTTTTCCTCTACAGAAAGAATGACATTTGAAATGAGAGCTGGACTGGGAATTTTCTAAACACCTTTTTAATCAAAAAAGTACGATGAGTCAAAACTGACTCTCTTCACAGTACCATATTGGTTTTGATAAAACTCTCACTGGCAGTATTGCTGAGGTCTAGAACAGAAATTATATGAAATTCAAGAAGGGGAAAGGCATACTACAGAGGTAGCAATTCCAGCTGGAAGGACATTCACCCATGACACAAGATACTCCCATTTGCACTTATAATTATCCACATCCTATATGGATCCAATGATCATCAGACCTACCTTCTGACAAACACAATATTTTCAAAATCCCCACAACAGGCTAAATCACTGCTGCTTAAATCAAAATAGACTGGAAATTATGATGTCTGGTATATTGTTCTATGGAAAAAATCAATGTTTAAGCACTATTTGAAACCATTAACTACCAGATAAAACTTTCTTGTAATGCCTCAGACTTACTTTCTCATTTCCTTCTTGGTCTGGAAACAGCACAGTTGAGTTCTTCAGCTGGGACAGTTGGCTGACATCTGTTCTCTGCTGCTAGCATGAAAAAATTACCATGTTCATCTGTGTTTTACTGCCCATCCTCCTTTCTTAACCCATCCTTGTCTTTCTACTCCTTTTTTTTTTTCCCCCCAGACATTTTACTTTGAAGGACCCTTACCAGTTTGAAAATATTCATTTAATATAAATGCAAGAATCTGTCCAACCTACACTCAGGTTATCATCTCCAGATTTTGCATTTTTATGATCTCTTTGAGGATTACTGTATTTTCATGCCTAATTTTAAACTCCTACTTGTAATTTCATCTTCTGTTATAAAACCCCCTTCGTAACTACTTGAATAAGAAGATAAACAATATGCTCTCCCATTGTCACCTTCCTCAAAGTTCAGTAACTGAGCAGGCTTACTTGAGCAGTAAGCTTCAGCTTCTGAATTTTCCAGTTTTTGAAGCACTTCAGGAGCCAAGGCTATAAATCACTTTAAGAACCAGTTGATAATGACCTATCAAACTGACAGGTTGGCCTTAACCAAACATTGAGTCATTTTAGAAGCATGCATGATTTTTTCCCTTGTCTAGAATATCAATAAACCTTTGAATTGAGGTTTTCATAATAAGTGCCAGTAACAAAGTCAAGTTAATCTCACTGGGATTAGGATCTTCTCATTGTTTATTAATATCTTAAGAAAGCGTTGTTATTTCTGGGAAGGCAGAGTTGCCCATTGAGGTTTGCTCCCACCAAAGACTCTCTAGAAGGTCTCCTTGTCTTCTCTGCATGAATTTTCTCACCAGCAAAAGAGGGAAGAATTTGACTATTCTCATTGTCTTGGGTAAAGAGCATTGCTTTAGTGATTTTTAATGCTAGACTTCCTCTCTTTAGGAATGGTAAATTTCCCAGTAAAATAAATTCCATACTACTGCATAAAGGATTCAGACCTTCCCACTGAGATGCTCAATAACTGTTAAAAAAAGAAAAAAAAAAAAAAGAAAAAGAGGGAATTCACTATTATCTTTAGCAGGAGGAAGAAAGTATAGCCCTTAGATCAAGCAGTTGTCCATGGCATCCAATTATTTGGTTTTGTTGCACAGAAGAAAAAAAAGAGTAAAAGAAAATTAGCTACATCGATTCACACATTGATTGCTGTCTGAGGTTTCATTTTAGGTTGCCCCTGGGACTGCAGCATCAGTGGGAGCGGTTACTTAGTCATGAACATGCTACACAGCAAGTAACAAGATTGCTCCGTGCGAGGAGCACCGCTTTTTTCTCAGTTGTGCAAGGAGGAAAACCGGCTTCCCCTAATCACAGGTTGCCACCGCAGAGAACCCATAACTCACTCCTATGGCACATGAGCCTTTATTACACAGTTCCCCAGAATGAAAAGAGCCTGTAGATCTTGGCTGTGGGATTGCTTGGAAGGGGACACATGCCTCTGATGAGAAGACAGACCAGTTTTCCAGACTCTTGCAATAAGTCTGATAGTTCAAGAGTTTTCAAAGAGGCACAAGCCAAAATAGGATATTATGAAACTAATATTATCCAAAATACAATTCTGGGAGATCACCTTAACGCTGTTTTTTAAGCTTCTTTGAAACCAAGACATTTTTAACTGTATCTTGAAAAAAAAAAAACAAACCATCTATAATGGACTCCTGATTACAAATCCCTTATTATCATATAATTGGATACAAAAGCTGCAATCATGTTCAACTTGCCCTCAACTTGTGCCAGAAGCCCTATAATGGAGGGATAGTACCCCTTCTCAAATAGTAGTTATACAAAAACATATTGAAAAAATTATAATCCAATAAGTCATCAGGAGAAAAGGAACAATTCTGAGTAAAAAAAAGAAAAAAAAACAATCCAAAACACTAGAGCAGACCAGAAATCACCAGTTAGCTTGTTGCTGGTCACTGTTTTCAGTCAGATAATAACACTAAACTATCTCTCCTCATTTAAAAGGTATCTACCTGAAAGTGAGTTTGTTACTGTTTGTAAAACATATTGTAAGTTGCCTTACAAGATAGGTTTGCATTCTCCATACTCCAAACTATGCATTCCTGTTGTTTGTGAACAATTAGAGAAGTCTGTGGCTACATATTGCACTTAGTATATATGCCATGAATTGATGTTTTTAAAGTTGAATAGTTAAAAACATCATGAATATTACTCAGGTTTCCTTCCACCAATAGCAACAAAGTATTCAAAGACATTGTACCCTTTAATAGGCTGAGGTATAACAATTAAGCATTTAGTAGATGTAGAAAATGTTATGGTTCTGAATGTATTTTTTTATTCTATTTAACATGTTAGCTTTAGAGCAACTGGGAAAAAAAACCAATATAGTATAAGAACATCAAATGTATAATGGAAAAATAGCACTGCCTGAAAAAAAAAAAAAAAAAGAACTCTAATTAGTCACTGATACTACATGATGACAATTGCTATTTTTGTGTATCTCAAACTAATCATCAATTATTACAGTTACACCTGAGCAAAAATCTGAATTCTGAAGTGTCTATGTTTAGCCAGTACCCCAGGCTAAACTGTAGCAATTGCTCTACCACCTGATGTCCCCTCCCCAGCTGAGAAGGTGAAATCAGGAAAAAAAGGAGAAGCCCTGTGGGTTGAAACAGATTTAATGAAATAACAAAACTACTACAAATACCAAAAAAACCCACCCCAAAAACACAAAACAAGCTTATACTCAACCAGGTCTAGAAGGAGCAGGAGGAGCCCACTCCTTTCATAATGAGCATGACTAGGTGGTATGGGTTACACCTGTGAGTCAGCTGCCTTCATTGGATCTCCCAGCTGACTCAGGGCTACTCATGGCCTGCCTGCATGGCTGGCCCGTGGGTCTGTGCCTGGGGAGCCAGCACAGCAAAAGGGAATTTCAGTATGTTTGATTAAAATGACTTTACAAATTCTAATGCAAAATTGACATTTTTTCAACATGTTCATTTTGACTGAAACAAAATGTTTCATTTATATATGTTGAGGCAAATCAAAATATGTTGCTTTGGCTCTCTTCAAAGTGAAATACCTTTTCTGCACGGCCTAACAGTGCCTCCATGAGTTGTGGTTTCCTTGTTCTCCGTGTCCTTTCCCACAGTGGAGCTCCCCAAGAAAAATGTATTTCCTATATTGCAGCTTAGGCCTCAGATAAAGACACTTCTGGCTAGTTCTCACCAGGAGGCTGCCTGGTACTCCACACTGGTAGGACTCCAGGATACAGACAAACCAGCCTGCTACATGCACCATTCCTTTCAAGGTGGACAGGTACAGCATGGTTTGGGGAGCTGCAGTAGGGGGAAACTGGGCACACAGCTTGCATCGCCCAGGAAGTGTTTTGAGGGTGCTACAGGTGAACACTGAACTCATGCAAAATACGATACTTTGCTTCTGTGCTGCAAACGTGAAGGCTCCAGCTTGTGCTAAAACCATGGCAAATGAAAGGTTTCTTTTGCATTTGCCTTTCTGGAAAACCAGAAATCTTCCTTTGTAAAAGTTTGATAGTAGAAGAACTGCATTTTGACTTGAAATTCCTAATGAACAGTATTTACGAGCAAATAGCAGGACTGCACGAGCCTAACAGCTGCTACTCAGTTGATAAAACATCCAGTAATAGATTAGCAATTTTTTGTAATCTGAATCCTGTATCAATTACAAGAGGGCTAAACTGATGGCAGACAGCAGAGTGAGGTGGTACTGGCTCTCAACCCCTTATACAGCCGCAGCTTCATAAAATAAGATTTTTTTTTTTTTTGCCTTCACGTAACCCCCTTTCCCTCAAATTATTCACACTTGGTAGGACCCTCCCTGGCTCTCCCAGCCATCCCAGGCACAACCCTCTCCCCCAGCACTGAATCACTCTCACAGAAGACCTTGCAGTTGGCGTGCTGATGCTAAACAACACTGTCATCTTTTCTAGCTGACAAAAGGCAGCCTCCACTCTGGAGTCTGAAGCAGTATTTTTCCACTTGATGAACTGCACGTAGCGCATTGCCTACAGCAGCTCATTTGAACATCCCATCCCCCGGGACGAAGATGCTCACAGGGTAGCTCCTTGTGCCACCCCACCCGTTCCTCCTCCTCCTCCTCCCTGCTTAGCTGAGCAGAGCCAAGGGACAGCTATGGCAAATTGGAGGGCTGTGATATAGGCATAGTGCTGCTGTGCCTCAGCACCACATTATCCTCCAAATTGAAGGGAAAATAAACAAGAGTAGCACAGCACATCTTAATCTTCACTGCCAGCAGTGACAGCTTTACTCAATTTTAGTCAGCTATCAACTAATCAGAATGAATTAAGCAGCAGAAGGAAGGACTGCACCGGGATCCAATAAAGCAGTGGGCACTGGAGCACTTCAGGAAGGCGCTGCACATCTCTCTCTTTACCCCCGTGTGTTCCTCACTGCTGCCATCAGACATCATCTCTGGGCAGCTCCTGTCCACCAGGAAACCAACTCGTCCTGCCACATCTGCCACCAGGTTTCAGAAACAGCTGTCAGTCCAGCCTGTCTTCATAGGACAGTTGTGCATGCATGCCTGCCTGCCTTTAACTGCTTTGAAGAGTTCTAATAAGATGGCTTGAAAGAGTTAATAACTCCCAGTAAGTCCCTCTCACAGCTTTAACCAAGAGTGGTTCTTGCACTTGGTCAGCACTCCTGATTCCTCCTGTGTTCCACCAGCTGATATGGTCATGGAGGGATGTAGTTCCTTTGGAAGGCAAAAGCAATTTCTTCCTTATATGTCTCAGAAGAAAGCAACAGCCTTAGAAACACTTCACTCCATGGTAGTACTTATAAAAAAATTAGTAGCTGTTTTCAAAGGACTTTGGTCTCAGAGGTCATCTTAGTTGCAGCCTTCACATATGGAGGGACTGGGTATTGTTGGCTGCAATAAGGAGGGGCCTTCTGTTAATGTCTAGGACCTCCCTATGGTCAGAGATCAACTTTCAGCCTCAAATTCTGCTTTTTGCACATTGTGCAAGCTGTGAGGGTACTTATAGATGCAAACTTCCAAGTGCATCATTACAGCATAAATTAGAACAGCTCTCATGAAACCTTTGACTTTGACTGCGTTTTACCACTGTCATTAAACTGTGTCACACAGGCCATAATCTGTAGTCATTTCATCTAACTGTACATACGAGGCAAATGATGAAAGGCTCCTTCATGCATCCTGATGGCCGAGCGATAAGCAGGCTACAGACACTGACTCTGCTAATTAAGTCAAGCACTAACCTTCTTTTTATGACACTAATAAACAATTATTTCCCTGGAAAAGGACTGAAAGCACATGATGGGAAAGGTTCATGGCAGGATAGAAGAGGACATCTAAAGGAAAAGCAAGTTTGGGCAAAAGGCAGTTGTTCCTCATGGCTGCGGCATCTTCCCTTATGCAGGGTGATCCTGGCCCATGTTAACTGGTTAGAAAATACATTTAGCAGAATTATGGCCAAATTTATCCTGAAAGGGATGGAAAACACTTCTGAAAAATCTGAAGAACATGCAAACAGCCTTTGATTATGCATCATTACCAAACTACCCTGATTCAAGACTCTTTTTCTTTCCTCCAACCGTTATTTGCTGCCTCCTACCTGAAAACACCCCCACCCCTCGGCAACTCCCTCTTGAAGCTCTTTGCAACATCTCGAGAAATTCAAATGCCTGCTCTTAGAGGAAAATAGTTTCTAATTAAACATACTATGTGGGTGTGAATGAAGCTGGGCCCACTCCATGCCTCACTGATGTCAACAGAGAAACGTTTTTCTTTATCGCGAGCATCAGCAGAGGCAGGGACGATGGGGTTTTCAAGGAACAGAGGTTAAGAAGGACTGGCAATTAGCATGGCCTGGTGAAAGAGCCTGAAGTTTCCTAAATTTCAGATTTAGGGTCCAGGCTTGACTGTGAGGATGAGCACAGAAGGTCAGAGCGTGCCCACTGGACAACAGCTAGCCAAGAAGCTAGGCTGTTCATGTAAACATTATCTACTTACAGATCCACTCTAGATCTGAGAGTCAGAAAAGAGAATCTCAAAAATCTTCCTCTGCACTACATCAGAGCACAATTTTGTGGGGTTTGAATTGAATTTAAGTATTCAGGGAATGCTACACATCATCTTCATGGCAAAATAGGTTATTTTGCAGACTAAAAATCTACCTAAATAATTTTCAAATATATTCTTTTGTTGATCTGAGTTCAAAAGATAATCCTGTATTTCCTCATTTTTCTTTCTGTAGTAATCCTTCCGCAGAAACATCCAAAAAATAAAAGAAAGCATTGTAAGTGCAGACAAACAGAAAGACATAAATCTTGCCAACATCACAATATAATACAGAAAGGTGACAATCTAGGTGACATCTAGGTGGCAATACCCTCAGGCCAGCTTAGCTCTAGATGGTGTTCAAGCTCCTGAGGGTCTGATGTCCATCTCTCTAACAGAGCTCTCTGCACCACTCCAGCAGCGCAACAGTATTTTGACCAGCATGGTTGTAGGTTACGCTTGGTAGTAACTCCTCAGAAAATACTCATTTGGAAAACTGGAGGAGAGAAAATAGTGAGCTGAAAGTTTTGCCTAACACCACTAGGAACTGCATAGTTTGTTTGCTTGAGATAACTTTGCTTTCCAGCAGCACACTAATCCTGGCAGTGTTAGAGAGGTTCTGCCTCTGCTTCAGATAAGCCTCCTGTACTGCACGTGAGAAGAGCTGAGTGTGCTGATGGATTATAGCACCTCATATTACATTTAAATTCTCAGTTATGAACACTCTAGTTATTTTTGCAATAGTAGCTGGTAAAGTTAGGGCCTGTGTGAAATAGAAAGAAATGATAAATTTACTATATTTCAGTAACACAAAATCATATTTTCCTTGTAGAGCTACACAGACCCTCAGGAATAAAAAATTAAAAAAAAAAAAAATCAGTAGCTGATCTCTGGAAGTCCATGCTGTCCTGTATGCTCATCAAAGTTCATATTCCTGCACCTAACAATATATTTTCCTTCAGAGCTTAGCTTGTCTGGAGATGGGAAGAAGTGATCTGTTTTTTTCATTTTGATGAGGCTAGCACTTCTCAAAGTTCACCTATGAATAATGCTGGCAGGGAGATATGCATCTAGCTGATTCAGAAGACATATTTGTGTCAAAATTCATCTCTCGTAATTTTCACTGAAGGGCTTTGATATGCTATGGTACTTCACGAGATTGAAATAAACGCATTTCACAGCCCTCATCTCCCCCAGCTCCCACCCTCCCTATAACTATATTTCCATCCTTTCATTGCAGAAACACCCAAGACTGCTTTTGGGGTTTTTTGATGCAAGACCCAGGGTAATTTGAAGACTTCTCTCTCGGACCTGTTTCCCTACAAGCCATAGTTCATCAGCATGGCAGCATCTTCCCTGCACAAGAATGGCTCCGAGGCCTTTCAGATGCTGAGTTTCCCAGCAGAAGAGAGTAGTGGCGAGACAGTATTTCCTTGCAATAATTATGGGGGTTTGTCCCCTCAAATGTAAACACTTTGTGTTGGTTATTCTGATTTAAGTCTCAGCTGTTTTTTTTGGAAAAAATGTGTTTTCCCTGGTGTGTAATGGACACCATGGCTAAATTTTTGAATTATCACAGAATATAGTTAAGCACTTAAAAAATCCTACAAATGAAATACCAATCACCTTCAGAAATACGACTCAAATTGTGGCTCCAGATGTTTTTACTTCCTACTCAGCCCCTTGGAGGAGTGATTAAAGCTGAAGCCCAAGTGATTTAGATGCAAGTCTTAAAGGTGTTCCCTCCCACAGCTGCCATCCTAGCAAACATTATTTTTCTTACAGGAAAGGCAGCAGACCAAGCTGCATGTCCATGCTTTAGCCACTCTGGTGCACAGTCCTAATGCAATGCAAATCAGTGATTGGTGGTTTTATACTATGTTGGTGGTACCTGAAATATATGTATGTTTTCTTCCTCCACCCCTAGGAGAGGGGCAAACCAGGGGCAGGAGGTGCTGAAGAAAAATCTGCCATATGTTCTGGTAAAACCTTCCTTGGAAAACACTGGCTCTGAACTGCATGTTCTCATTAAACTAAACAAAGAAGCCCTTCTTTTTTGTAGCGCCTGTGTGACAGACACAAGGAAACCTCCAGAAGGGGTGAGCATCAGAGGCAAAGCATCCTTTAACCTTCAGGTTCTCAGGTTCTCAGCAGCCACCAGTGTGGCTGTCAGTGCGCCGGACCCAATTACCTATGCTTGTGTGGCATTTCATACTGACTGCTTGAACTCCATGGGACATAATGTTCGTGATATTGATACATCTTATTAGAGTAAGCTGAAGGATACAAATGGAACAAAATACATATTTTACTAGAGGATTTTTTTTTCCTACATGTAAGGGTGAGCCATATAGAAATGCTATAACGATATACAAGAAAGGGACAAAGCTATTGACAGCAAAGGACAAAAGTTTTTTATGTTAACTGAACAGCATTATTCCTCAGAATTATTTAAAACTGAACCAGTTCCATCTGGCTTAAAGAGTCCTCCAATACTATGTTTCTGTATCATGCCAGGAAAGATTTGCTGTGCCCTTGGGATAGGAGCTGGACTCCTACAAATGTCATGTAGGAAAGCAGAATAACGAGTATAAGGGGAGAAACAAGAGAGAACAGAGGCATTCTTCAACTCTTGCTCCTTTTTAAAAAAAATAAAATAAAAATTTAAATTTTACTTACATAAAAGTGCGGAACAGATCTTATTTCATCTCAGATTTCTATGACCTTGTCACAGCAGAATGGCTGCGCTTTGCCTATTTGCTGCACTCAGTCAGTATAAGACATAATGAGTACTAGAAATCCCATGCATGAATTTGGGGGTCTGGAGGTTGAAATACCAGACTAATCTTGCAAGAAGATAAATTCTCTCTTTTGTGTTCCGGAAAATAGTTTCATTTCCTAAAAAAAAAATAAAATAAAAAATTAAAATGCAGAGGTCTTGGGCTTGGATATTTCAGAGCCTGAGTAATACAGATTACCCATGCAATAGCATCCAGGCCCCTTGGGAAGCTTTGAAGACTGCAGGCTTGCTGTCAGTGCTAGCCCCAAAAACAACTGCGCAAATCGTTGCTGAAGAACATGAGGTTTCTTTGGTCCTACAGTGGATTTAATGCTGAAGAAGGGTCTGGGGAATGAAAAGAAATGACAAAATGGAGGAAGCTTGTCAGTTATGAGAGCTCTACCTGAGGATGCTTGAGTGACTGTCAGAAAAGCCTGATTTCCTGAAAGTAAAGAAAGGTATAGAGACAGAGAGGATATAAGGAACCAGCAGAGGAATGGGAGCTAGTTCCTAGCCCTGTCCCGGTATCCCAAGAAAACACAAGAAGATCTTTCACTGGGACATGCCTCATTATTTCTCATTCTAGCAAAAGTTCTGTCATGTCAGCAAAGTGATTTGTGGTATATGACGCTCAACATTTTTATCTGATAGCATAGCCCAAATATTACAGAGGTGATTTGATCTAAAGTAGCATAAAACAGAGACAATGAATCACTATTTCCTTACCCAGATCCCCTTTTTCGACTGCCCTGATTTTCCCAGAGGATGCAGCACACACACACAGATGTATGTCCTTGTCTTTGTACCTCTTGTGCCAGGTGTCAGCTTTGTGAGATGACCTTCACCACCCTGGGCAGCTGCCTGGTGCAAGACTGCTGCACCACCTACAGCCCCCCCACTTAAACCTTCTGGGACTAAAGGTATTCATGGGTTTTCTACTGAAATGCTGGAGAGGAATGAAATCCAACTCTGGCAGAGAGTCTCTCTCTTTCATCATTAGTCCTTCCCAGTTCGTAGCTTCCCGCTCTTTCTTTTTTCCTCCTTATGGGGGAAAAATAGCCCAAACAACTTACACAGAAGTTTAGCCGTTGAGTAAAATTTCACAGCTTGCTATGGGTTTCACAGAATGACTCAAAGAGCCTATTAATTTGCTTTTCAGATTTTGCAGGTTTAAAAAAGAAATGTCTAGCAAGTCCTACAAACCTTCTACAGAGCCCTGCTGGTTATGTTCCTCTTAGAGGCAAGTCTCTCTGTTCCTCTCCTCAGCAAGAAACCCACCACCTCCTCCATCTTAATTTAGATTTTACTTCTGACAGAGCAACAAGTGACACACCACAGATTTCTCAAGTGTCTGCATGCTGGTCCCCATGAACAGCAGCACAGTGTGAAGTCTCCAGAGCCTGGGGACTATGTGAGACAAGCTATATGTGTCATCAGATGGAGATGTCTCCCTTGCAGAGACCCCTTGGGTCTCTCAACTTCCTTTGTTCGAGCTCAAGACCAGCATGGCCTTATTTTAACTCCGGCTGCCCTGTCTAAGCTAGACTAAGCAAACACAGAAGGTTCATCTAGTTTTGAAGCAAATTTAATTTTACTTTATGGGGGGTGGGGGGAAACAGCCTGTGAGTCTCTGAAAAACGCTGATTAAATATAACTTGCTCCATAATGATTTGTTGCCATCTTTTGACAAAGATGATCTGGTACTTGCGACTCCAACTGAATTTCATTCCTATTGTAGCTGAACTTGGGGGAAATGACAGGAGAAAGATATTAATATATCTTGGGGCTGAGAGGGAGCTGTTTTTCAAGTGAGACAGAAGCAATGAGTGTTTTGAACACCTCATACTTCAGTGAAATCCAATTTTCTGTCACAGGTTTTGCATCAAATCAAGAATGCGCTTGGAAATCAGAACCCAGGATGCTAAATGGTGTCTATAAGCTGCATAGGAGATGAACATTTTCTGTGCCTCTGTTACTTGCAAATGTACCCTTCTGGCTGCAGTGGGAGCAGGGTTAGCTGTTGGTGCGAGGGTTTGTGCTTAGAGGGCTTTGCACAGAATCCAAATTGCAGCTTACAGTTCCCTGAGAAGGCTGAAGAAAATGGCAGTGAATTCCCATGCTTGAGCAGTTCAGGAGTAATGCACACCTTCAAACAATTCTAGAAGGCAGGATACCTCTTCAGACAAGAACCTCTTCATGAACGCAGGCTCCACCTTCAGCTCTGTCCAGCAAATTTCTGCTGTTAACCCTTGGAGAGTCCCCTGTGCCACATCTGCTCACAAGCTCCAGCTGGCCACAAGGGAGACAGGCAAGAGCCATGGGGTGGATGGAGGGAGCCTATGTCAGTGGGTCACAAACTTGATTTGTTTGGGATGGGACAGCAGCCTGCAATCTTTTGATCAAATTTGTCCTGGCAAAGAACACGATAGTAATAACAGCCCTCTTAAAAAGATAAAGGCAAATCCCAGCACTGAGGTTGGTGGTATCTCTGAATTCTTTGAGACTTACTCACAGCAAAACAGTCAACCATGAGGGTAGTTCCTAAGGGGCATGTGACGAATGTGCTGGCCTTGCAATACAGCAAACCTACAGTCATTTATTATTTCCTGGCTGTTTAGTGGGTGAGAGTCCACGGTGGCGGCAGCAAGATGCTGCAGCCCCTGCTTCTCAAATCCGACACCCTGAAAACATTAGTGGAAGGACTCCCATTGCCCTCCCATTGAGGGCAGCTCCTTAAGGCAGAAGTCTCTGCTTCTTGGACTGAAACATTTCATTAGTTTCAGATGAATTACACATAGCTAGCCCTCAGATTATGTCCAGAAAAAGTAATACACATTTTACCTCCTGCCCAATTCATCAGTACAAAAAAATTAGAGATACACTTTAAGCATGTCATAAACCACTCCTGGCTTAAATTTATGCAATCTTCATTGCACTGCATTTCGAATAAATTCCCAAGTGAGAGAAATGTGGTTAGAAAATAAGGCTTTTGCTCTCCTGGAAACAAAATATATTCTTTTGTCACTACTAAATAATGAGAACATTAGTACAAAACATCAGGAAACATTTAATAGGACAGAGGCAGAGGACGTAGTAGAAAGGATATGCAACGCCAATTTTTCTCTGTTCAGGGGAGAAGAACTTGGGAGAAGCCAAACCGTGTCATGCCAGAGACCAGTGCATGGCCCTGGTAGTCACTTCTGCCTCCCCACCCCAGCAACGCAAACCATGCATGAGCACAAAAACCTGTTTCTCAAAATAGGGTCAGTGACCTGAATGCAGGAACTGCTGGAGCTTGAAGCTTTGTTTTATTAATCAGTTTTCATGCATTTAGTTGAGGATTAGCATAGGCTGCCAGCTTTTTCAGCATTAATTTAGACTACCTTGAGGTATTGAGGACATAGCTCTCTGCTGCTCATACAACATCAATGCATCACCCCCACCCCTGCCTGTTAAGGATTAAGAAACCATTAGGCCAAAACGAACACTTCAGATATGTACCGGTCATTACAGCTCTGCAGTCACAGTGGAAGAGAAAGGAAAACATGCCGAAAGCATCCTTGCAGATTGCTTTGTGGCCACAGGACAGCTGGAGCTGCAGGGCCAAGCAGCAAGCCCTCTGTGTGTATGCTGCTGTAGTGCCATCCCCCCCAAGCAAAACTGATACCTCCACAAGAGAGCACAGCCTCCTAAGAGCACAAGCACAGCAGCCCCCAAAGCTCATTACTAGAAACATCACATCTTTAAACAAGAAGGCTAAAAGATAACCGAGAAAGATGAGAGCTGTGTCCTTTACGCTGCAACACAGGCTTGGTGGGTGCCCGTGCAGCTTGCTCAGCTACTTTCTGGCTGGCTGACCACCTCTTGCCAAAGCAAGCCCAGCAAACCTGGAGCGCTGTTCACTTCCCTTCTGTCCCACTGGTACTTTCGATGGATTGTTTGCCATGGCAAAGGTTTCTATGCTGTAGCAATCTGCATGGACCCTAGGAACCATCTTGGGAGCAGAAAGCACCATGGGACACTTTTCCCACAGCCTGAAATAGTCAGCTGCAGCTGTAACAACACAGCAATTAATGCCTCCCTAGTTGAGCCACTAATGGTTCTCTACTTAAGAAGGACACCTGGGTTAGATCTGCTAGAAGAGTTGAACATCTCCACTCATCATCTAAATCCAACGTGGTCCCAATCAGCAACCACCGGTCACATTTGCAAACATCTCCTCCTGGCTGAATCCAGGCAGCAGGTCAGACGTTAGCAAAAAGTCCTCAGGAAACCTCTGGCAGCACTTGAGCAGCTCCTGTGTCTGTGTAGCGTAACTACCTAGCCTAACTACCTAGTCTCAATCTAAAGCGCCTGTCTCCCCCTGGGTTTGTGGCATGTGCCAGAACTACGGTCAGGTGTCTTCAAGCAGAAGGGCTTGAAACTATGATCAGATCAGAGGGACAAGTTGGGCTCTGGGGGTGACTGAACACCCACAGAGTTTTCTTTCTGCCAGAGCATACGGCAGCCCTGGAAGAGTGACTGTGCTCTTGTGTTTGTCTGTAATGTGCTCAGCATTTCCTCTGGGATGCAATTATGAGATGAGAACAAATTAAATTCAGAGGTAGCTGCACCACCTGCACAGTAATGCTGACACCTTACCATAAAATAAAAGACAAAAATCTCTAGAAAGTCAAGACGAAGAGAACATCATTAAAAAGTAGCTATGGTTTGTCAAAAACAAGCCTTACTTGATCCAAGAGTCCTTTTGCCAACACTGAAGCAGAGTATAAAGAGCTACCTAGGGCCTGGTGCATTTCTCAGCTGAAAACTACAGTCCCACAGACACCAGAGTTTTGTCTGGTGCATCCATGTAGCTTGGGATCTCCCACACTGACCCCTCCCAGAGACTATGGCCCTCCCAGAGTAGCAGCCTCTCTGCATCTCTCACTTAGCACCAGCTGATCACTCTGCGCAGCAGTTGTTGCTACTTCGGATCCTTTGGATGGAAAGAGGTTCGAGAGAACCTGCTTGATCCCCTGCACTGGCAGGTTGGAAGTGGCAGTCACGCCATGTGAGGGACAGGAGCCTCTTCAGGCAGCACCATGGCAGCTGGAGAAAAACATGAGATAAAGCTGTGAACCAGGAGGTATTTTCCCATGCTGGTATACCTTCTTGGCCAATCGTTCCCAGAGCCAGCACATTTGGGCTGCCTCTTTCTTAGGGACTTCTTATGAGAAGTTGCCGTGCATTTGCACCGCTTGCAGATTTTGGCACCTCTCAATCAGAGAAATGACTTCTGGAGTCACCATTGTGACTTTGTACTGCTCTTAGAAATGAGGGAAGGCATTTACTGATTTAGTGTTTAGCTCTAAGACAAAAGCTCCCTTGACATAATTATTCATGACCTATGGAAAGAGTAAGCTACTCAGTGTTGGTTAGTCTGGTCCATATCAGGAGGGGGCTGCTACTGACAGGAAAAAAACAGCAGGTACTTAACAAGTTTAGCAGTGCTTTGTAAGGGCAGATGGGATTGTAGATGTCTGCCTTCATCTGTGCTTGAAAAACAGGAGATGTGTTGCAGAAAGATACTGCAGTTGTCCAGGAGCAATTGTTGCAGAGGTATACAGAACACTAAAGCACAAGGACTACCTCTGAGCCTGCCAAGTGGTACCCTCAGACCACATAAGAAAACTGGTTGAGGTCCTGAAAAACAGCTTGCCAACAAATCAGTTACTTTATAGGGCTAGAACCCAAGTTAACGCAGCTTCTGAACTGCAGCAGGCTCCGCTCTGTCTGGCTCAGGACATGGGCAACAACCCGTGCACCCACAGCTAACCATAACATCATGCCCCAGGAGAGGTACCGATGACTTAGAGCAGTGCCAGTGCCAGACGCTCAGCAGCAAACAAAGCCTTCTCTGGGACAAGCTTCCCATTAATTGTTTCTTTGAAGTTCTATCTGGGGAGGCTGCCATGAAATCCAGCAAGTGAGTAAGATGATTGCTCTCATGCTACCTTGCATGACTCACCAAGGAGACAGGAGCACAGCAGTACCGAGAAGATAATTACTCTTTTGTGAGTATGTGCCTGGTTTCAGCTTGTTTAAGTGTCTAGTTCTTGGCCATTGTATTCAATCTTGGTTTTATTAGGCTCTTAAAACTTGTACAGCATGGACAAGTTTGTACCTCAATGGGGGCTTTCCTAATACAATAAAATACAACCATAAATGTCAGAAGTACAGGTTGCTCTCTGGCATTTACATATAGTGCTCTTCTCTCACCTCATTAATTTTTGTAAGCATTCAGTTTTGCTAGAAATCAGTGTAATTTATACTAAATCAGTAAAGCAAGCAAGCTGAAACACAAACATAATGAAGCCCCTCTATACTTCCATGTTACATGTTGCTACAGACAGAAAACTGGCGGGGAAGGAGACCTGGCAAGGCTGCCGAGGCTGCGCTGTTTCACTGACAAACACCTCACTGCACACAGACCGAGGGGAGTCGTGGACAGGTATATGACTACAAAAGAGGGTCTGCAGCAGTGATGCACGGGTGCTGTGGGCAGGAGCACCACTACCTGCAGTTGGAGACATACACCGACCGGTGGCTCCGGACATTGAATAGCATTGTGCAATACCCCATCTCTGGTACTCTTTCTCAGTTCTGTTTTTTTTCCCCTCTCACACTTGTTCGAGTGGTTCAAATCTGAGGACAGAAAAAGGCCAGCCTGTTTTGCTTTGCGGGCTGTATTTCTATGGGATGCTGCTCCTTAAAGAGCACAGCTGCAGTGCTGTGAGGCAAGCAAGCCCGCCCACCTGGGTTTGAGCCTGGTCTCTATGGGTGGCCAGATTATATTCTCTAAAAAACACAAAAAACTCTCCCCTAACCTCACAGATAAATTACCAACAGGCATGCAGCACTTCTGCACTCTCCACTTGCTCATTCCGGATAAACACCAGAATTTTATTTTTCTCTTTCTTTGCCATATGCATTTTTAATCAGCTGCATATAACTCCCACTTTAGAAAACATCCCATGGGAAAAAAAAAGGTGCAGAGACACTTTGCTTTTTTACTGCAGAACAAATACACTGTCAGGTGTGATCCACAGGCCTAGGTGCCTTGGTCCATCAAGAATGATGGTTCAAGTCTTCGCAGATTTGTTTTCATATTTCCTTTGACCAAATAGGTGACTAAAATCAGTAAGTACTGATGAAGTCCATCCAGGACAGTAATGAATGCTAGGGAAGGACTTAGAGGGAATAAGAAAGAGCATACCCATGAGTAATCCTACCTGTTCAGCTTCCTCATGTGGGGGTTGGCATTCACATTACCATGTTTGCTTCTGATGGTCAGTCAACACAATAGCTCTTCTGAGCAGGAAAAGTAGATTTCAGAAAGAAAAATGTTCCATGCTATTGAACAGACTTTTTTAAATTATTATTTCTTGGGTTTTTTCCCTCTCTTTTTACAAACAGCTTAGCTTACAGCATGTTTAGCTTTCTTAGCTAGAAGACACAGGTGGGCTCCTCTGCACGACAGGTCAGAAGCGCCCGGTGACAATTAGAGGATCTGCAGAGAACTGATGGACACCATGAGTCACTTGGCTCTACGTTACTCCCTGAGAATACCTAATTTCTCCAATTCTAAAAGCAGGAAGGGATAACAATGCAATAATTACCTTGGAAAGACATAAAAAAAGCTTAATGAAGTAATGTTTGTTGAGCATCGGAGGGTCCTCGGGTGATGTGAGTGCTTTTGTGGTGTTGCTCCACTCCAGTGCTGGTCTTTCACAAAATTACAGAAATGAAGGGCAGAGTTTAAAAGTGACTATTTCCACAGACCTCGGGTTCCTGACTTCACAGGCTGTGGCCCAAAGGCATCCCCTAAGCCTGCTTGTTCATGCCTACTTCGAAGTAGTTAATATTTGCTAGGTGTGAAATGCTCAGACTCATTTCACCCCAAGGTATTTAGAGCCATGATCTGCAGAGGCAAACAAGAGGGACGTCCTAGGAAACACATTAGAGTTCTTCCTGTGATCTTGTGATTCTTTCCCTTAACATTTTTGCAGTTTCAAGCCAATGATTAACTTTCCATCAGCAAAACAGGGGCTATAAACGACCGGGGGAATTTGCTAGGCATGCGCTTGAAGCAACGGTTTGGGCTGAGATGGCTTCTTCTCCATAGTGGGAGCACAGGGACTATAAAGTGTGCTATTGCTGCAGTTAAAAGCCAGGTGAAACTTTAGCTCAAAGGAGCACAAAGACTGTTTTTTTTTTTTCCCCTGTGGTAACCGATCAACCAGATTAGGCAGTGCTGGAGTCAGCCGCCTGTGCAGTGAGCTGGCTGCCCATGGGGCACAAGCTGTCAGCCCCACAGCGGTCTGCCTCCCCAAGGTGCAAGGAGCACTGATGACATCCCGCAGCATCCCTCAAGGCAAGCAAGAAAAGGGAGCCTCAGGTGGAAGAGGAGGAAGTTTTGTAAAAAACCTCCCCGACCCAACAAAGAAAAACTCCAAGATAAAACAAAGCAAAAATAACCAGGAAGATAAGAGCTACTGATGGTCCTGAGATGGTTGTGGCTGTGGTTAACCACCATGGGTCAGCTCCAAGGGAAGCTCCCGGGGGGCGACAGGGCATTGAGCCCATGCTCCAACACGGCAGAGAGGGGTCAGTGCGAGTCAGTCGCATGCAGAGAGCAAACCGCGTGATATGCACCCTCTGTTGATGCTGACCACCATGGTCTTGGCAGCCTCCTTGATAAGGAGGGATGACACAGGCAGTGTGTTGCCCATGTACCACAGTTTGGTGACCGACTGATCTCGGCTTTCAGCAGTTGCTAAAAATACGGGGAGCATGAGCACGTATGGTAAAGCTCAGTGTTTTTCCACTTGTGTTCAGCCACACTGCTGCTCGGCTTCTGCCTTAGAGCCCTGCATACAATGGGTGGCACTTAAATAAAATTGCTCGCAGGAGCAAATGCTAGTAGGTGAGGATAAGGATGGTAAAATCAGGTTCTTAACAATCTTGATAGAGGCTGTAAGCAGCCTAAAGAGAAGCCTAATTCAGATGCCTCAGTATGCAGCCTTTTTTATTACACCCACAAACCACCCACAACCTGCAAATTGCTATTCTTTAGAAACACCCTACAGCACTTTCTGGTTTCCAATATACAGCAGTGCTGTCGGCTCAGCTGCTGGGTTCATACATGCACATGCAAGAATAACTAATGGCCAGCTTGGTCAGACAGCAGGATCTTTTCTCAAATGACACATTTTAGTATTAAAAGAAATGTATTCTGTTATACTGGTAGCATGGAATAATGAAACCATAGCTTTTCCTTCCTAGTTTTTTTCCGTTCCTCCCCTTGGAGTCTTGCAAAGCAGAAACAATTCCTGGCTTGTAGGCTGCAGCAGCCCACAGGAGCTCTGAGAACAGTGTCAGAAACCCACAAACCCGTGCTGTTAATTGAGGGCTGGATTGCTGGTGACACTTTAGAGAGCTGGGCTGTCATTTCAAAGCAGCAAGGTACTCCACAGATGCCAAAGTCTGACATTTCGTAGCAGAGGGAGGAGGGTCCCGTACCGCTGAGAAATGTTAGTTCGGCAGCTTTGTCAAGCGGAGCACGGTCTGGGAGATCAAATCCCTCCTCCTGCAGGTCCATGCCTGTAATCTCTGTCCCTCCGCACCTCCAAGGACACGCACAGCCATCACGAGGAGCAACGAACGCACCACTTCCATGTTTTCATTGTAAGACGTGCACACTGTTATTCCAATCCCCAGCATGGCACTGCTGCCCATATTGTCCAGTCGCTGTAACTCTCACGGGGGAGAACTAAAGGAAAACAAGACAAGGGGGATATTTAGGCCGCCTCCTGAATTTCTGTTTTGTTTCTTGGGCAACTGGGCTTTGGTTTTAATTGCAATCTCAATTTAAGGCATAGGAGGGAAGAAGATTAAAGGGAGAAAAACCCAACTAATTTTCTTCTGTTTCACACTATTGGGTGTAGTTTAAGGGCAAAATCTTCCCAGAAAGGCCCTGCAATCATAAACAAATCTGAAAGGAAAAAGAAAAGCTCTACTCCTACCAACAGCTCCCAGCTTTTAAACACACTTCAAAAGTATTTCAGTGTTCTTTTTGTCTTCCTGTTCATTTCAGACCTCCATATTACCTGTTCTAACCAAAGTCCACACACAGACCTGTAATACCTTTTCCTCCAGAAGCCACAAATCACTAAAGCCTCCAGAGATATCAGAGGTAGGGAAGCACTGCCGGTCCTTTTTCCAGGCAGAGGAACACCTCCCTCCAGCCTTGTCCACTCTCTCCCAGCACTGCCTTCTTCAGCAGCAGGTATTTGCTGGAAATCATGTTCTTTCTTGTATTCTCTGTCTGGAGTTATCATCGCAAGCCATCGACACTGGCCCCCAATCCATCTGTAAGGCCACAGGCCAGAACAATGCCTCCTCACAGTGATGCACACCCACCTCCAACACTTGAACCACCACATTTAGCCTTGCCTGCTACTGCTTTCTGCTGGGTGTTGTGCCCCAAGGAATGCCCTAATTAGCAACCACTTCTTTACTGCAAAGCCCCAGAGCTTATCTGCTGCCTTTGCTCTGGGTGTGTTAGATTGTTCTGTGGGCAAAAGTGAGGTTCAGTGACTGGAAATAGGCTTATGCTCTTATGTTAGAAACAACTTTAGAGTTCTAACTCCAGGTTTGTCAGCCTTTCCAGCAAAGGAATCTGATAGCATGAAATGCAACTTGTTCCCTATAATATAAACTCATCAAAACAAGAACACAAGAAGCTCCTCAGCTTAAGCTACCTCTCAAATACAGCTCCCTCCAAGGCTGCCCCCCAGACTGCCGCCTCCTCACTTCCCAGCTCTTCTCTGACAAGAGCCACCGCTACCAGGCTTGCAACTGGAGAAAATCCCAGCCGTCCTCTCACAGAGTTTTCCCAGTGCAACTCACTCCTACATGCATAATTCAGTTTCTTGCCTTGCTAATGATTCCATCAGCTCTCTCAGAGGCCAGCCACAAGAAGCTGACGTCTCTGCAAAGTGAGAACTGTTTGAAGCATGCAGAAAGGTACTGTGCTCTCCTAGCAACCAAAGTTGTAAAATAATGTAATCATAGCCAGAATAACGTGATAAAAGATTATGTGATGCTTGTATTGGGTTGGTATGGCAACTGAAATCAGCTGAGAGGCGTGTATCCAGCAGTATTCAAACAAATAACCTAATTGTATGCAAAGTTACATTTCTAATTAATCCCATTCAGTTTACTGTCACCTCCATTCATTCATGCTTACTACAGGGCTGTCGGTAGGTCTTATGTTCATGGCCTTTACCCTGCTCCTGCCTGACCTTGTTTCTATTTTGTTTTCAACTTTCTTTGGTTTGACCCTGGTGATGTAAAATTGTTATTTCATCCCTGCATGTTTGAGTCAACAGAGATTTGCATTTCAATGCGTCATCTGTAACCTGGTCTTAAAACATACACGCACACACACAGAGGCACATACAAAACAGCACTCCCAAGAGATGAAAATACCTGAGCTAGGACAGCCCATTGGCTCAGCCATGCTGGCAGCAGCCAGGAGGAGAAAGCCACCCCAGGGGAGGGATGACACCACAGGCTGGTGCTGCAGCCTCATCTGCGCTGGCTGAAACCAGCACCCTCTCACTGATTTCAGCTTACACCTACCGAAATAGTGGCCAAGTTCTCAAGAAAATCAATTGCCTTACTCCCAAACTCAATTCTTATCACAAGACACACTTTTAAAAAACATTTTCCACATCTTTCAATTCCTCCCTTTGAGACTGAATAAAACTCTAATTTCCATAGAGTGCCATCCTGAAATCAGCCCATCTCCTGTAATAGTCCCATAGGGTTTATGTGGGGAACTAATGGTTTTCTGGATCAGGGTTTTATTCTCTGGTTCATTCCTGAGCTGTGATTTTTGAAGTGATTCGAAAAGATACAGTGTTTAAACTGATACTCTGATAATATGTTAAGGTTGGTGCGTTTTCTAAATTTCCCCTTCCCCATCCTTATTGCACATGGGGACAGTGACAATTGCCATGGGCTCAGTCTAGGCTGCACCAGAGATGCGGGTAGGAAGATAAAAACCACCCTGTAGAAGCCACCCCCAGAAATGCAGCCTCACAGGCTGCCCCTCCTGAAGACCCTGGAGCAGCACGGCAGCAGGGGCTGTGCAGGCGAAAGGGGAGCAGCCCTTTCCCCTCCCCTCCCCAGGGCCTGATGCAGAGGAAGGTGGTTAATGGTCTTTTCCCTCCAGTTTTCCATGACCTACATCCGTGCTGAGAGCACAACCAAGGTCCCAGGTGCCTCCTCATGCACTCAGGGTTTTTTACCTGCTAATCACTTACCTGGAGCAGCAGTAATGTGCCAGTGAAAGCTTTGCTGCTTTCAATACCTCAAAGGGGAAAAAACCAAACCAAATCAAAACAAAACGGCTGTCAAGAGGGTGAAAATGAGGGAATGGGGATGATAAATAACCTCATCTGCCTCTATAGAGAGGCACCAGCTGCCCAGTCACCACTGCGCCCACCCAGGAGGAGAGTCCAGCTGCACAGCCCAGACATAACCCACTCTCTGCAGGATGTTGCCAGCAGCACCGTTGTCCCCATCTGGTGAAATATTTGTGGCAAACCCTGTGCACTTCATGGGACGGCTCCAGGCTCTTCCCCATGTGATTGTAGGATCAGCCCAAAACAAAGATAACCCTGCCCAGAAAGTGCCGTAAGGAAACCAGCCACAGCAACGGGCTGAGCATGGAAAGCATCAAAGCCATGTGCCATGTAAGCCTTACACACTGCTTGGTTTCAGCCCCTCGGGTATGTTTATTTCCAGGCTGCAGAAAATTCCCCAAAGGACATATGCAAAATGATGGGGAAACAAACTTTATAAGAATATAATTTATCCAGCTTTTATTTCTTCTTTTTTTCACAATGATGAAAATAAGACTGGTAACGTCCTTTTTTTGAAGGTATGAGTAGCTCTTTGGATGCACTAAAAATGCTTTTGTGAAAGAGTTAGTAGTATAAGGATTTTTAAAATAGTAAGCTCTATCACCTAATTACAGTAGCAGCATGTGCAATATTCCTAAAATTTACCCACAACCTTTCAGCACAACTTGGGGACTAGAAAAATTGGTTTAATTTGTTTCTGATACTGTACTAAGACCCATGGAAGTGCCTGACTGAGTGACATTGTGTACATCATATGTTTCACACCAACTGCTTCATCCTTCTGCACTTGCAGGCTCTACACATTAACCCCAGGCTGCAATACCTTTCCTCCAACTGCGTATGATTTGAGGAGTCATCCCACTAGATTCAACAGAGGGGCCAATACATGATGGCAACATTGAAAGGCATAATGTATATCACCAGGTAGGCATTGCATCGCACAGGATTTGAAAACAAAGGCCAGGAGCTCTAATTCCCTGCACACATGCTGAAGGACAGCTGCAGTATATGCAGCAGATGACGTTTGCTTATTTTATGTCTTGTTTGAGTGCCTCTAAACAGGATATACAATAGCCAGGGGATTATGCTATTATATCTTCCCTCATCAGTCTCCCTCAAAACCAATTACTTTTGTGGATTACATAAAACATGTAATTTCTTTGTAAAATTAAAGGTAGTCACTGTGAGGCCAACATTTCCTTTTACCCTTCTGTTGCTGCCACTCCTGTTTCTGTTTATACAGAGTTACCTTTAACTGATTTCCCTTCTATCCCCCTAAATCCCTAGAAATTAAACATATTCCTATACACTTTACTCAGCATACCCAGAAACTTTTGCTTTCTCATTGCCATAGGGTGCAGAGATCCCTGGTACTCAATCATTGCGTTTTTCAGTTGGGGATGGGGAAAGTGGCAATACGAGGTACTGAGGAGCTCCTCACCAAGTCCCATCTCACTTTGATGGGGCCATCACACAAACTGGCTGGAGGGGCTCAGCTGTGGGTGAAGGAAGGAGATTTGAGATGGTAACAGGTCATGGAAGAAGCCAACGTCCCTATGGACTGGGTGAGCAGAGAGATGAACAGGGATCTAAGGGTGTCAGTGTGAAGAGGTCTGGAGCTGGCTATGCCAAGGTGCTGGCATGGCCACAGTTGGGGCGGTGCAGTTCTCAGGAAGTATTTTTCCATTCATTTCTTATCCAGCCTCTCTCTCTCACACATTTCTACTACTTGAAGGATTTTACAATTGGAGAAAGTAAATTAAAAAGTAATATTTAATTAAATATAAAGACAAAGGCTTTAAGTGCATAATTACACTATTTTGAGAGAATCAGTTTTTGGAAGGATGGGAAAGATGTATTAGCATGCATAAAGCATTTTTCTAAGAGGAGAGAAAAATCAAATTCCACATGTTAGGAGAAAGAACTCATGGGGTATGTAATTTTTACTTTTGCCACTTTTAGAACATATTTCAAGTTCATATTTATTAGGAATGTAACTAAAAGAGGATACCTGCACATGAATGTAATCTTCTGATAGGTCTATTTTGCAATCAAGAAAACATCAAAACCAGCCTATAATTTTATTTGCTCATAGTAGAAACACTAAAGAAAAAGGAAAAAAGATCCATTATCTTTGCCTCCTTAGAGCTCTCAAACATTGTTTGAAAGTCCAAAATCTTGGAGCGCTTGATAACAATCCTAGTGGTGATATCTATAGGGTTGGAGAAGTTTTGTACAAAGCCATCTTGTGCTAGTTGCTTATCTCTCTGAGGCTCTTTGTGTGGCTTTATCAGAGTGACTTATGCCAGCAGTACAATAGTGGATCATTTATAAAGCTCATATAAATGAAGTATTCAGAAAGTGTTTTGTGTTCTGGTTGATAAACGTTAATTGTATGCAAAATGGCATCCAGCAACTCATCATACATCTTCCTTGCAAGGCAATTATCACCATTCAGGTGGGAAAACCATTTATTTGGATATTTCTAAGCTACTCTTACAAGCATTTTAAGCACTTTCTTTAAGAAACGAGCGAGGTACTATTTGTCCCATTGTTATAAAAATTAATAAAAGATGCAAATCTAGTCATCTGCATGAAGAGAATGGGAAGCTAGGAAAGGCTGTTTCTAATCCAAATCCCTGTGCCGGCTCCCTCTGCAGCAGCAAGGAAATTATTTTCTCTGTTCTCACCCCCAGTTTCCCCCTCAAGTGCTATGCTAATTATACCTGCTTCGCTGAGGTTTTGAAACAAACAACCTGCATGTGAAAACTACTCTGATGCAAGTAAGTGCCAAGTTTTAGTAATAAACATATGGTGAATGATATTTTGTCTGGATTTATGCACTGGAAGAGTTTATTTAAATCAGATTTGGAAACCGATAGCGAGTCAGAGAAGCACCACGTTGTTTCTCAGTCAATAAATAAATACTTGCTTGTACCCTTTGCTCTGAATACCAGAAAGCCTGGCTCTGCTCCAGGCATTAGGCAGACGGCATGCTCGGATTCTTTGCCCTTAGCTTCATCTTTTCTAATGCACCGTCCTCCCTGCCTACGCATGGGTTCAAGGAGAGAAGGGGCAGGCAGGACAGTGGTGGGACCTACCAGATCAACGTTCCAGTACCTGTGAGCCAGGGGAACACCCTTGCACAGGGAGCATTTGATAGGCAAAGAGCACCTAGAGAGGCAGATGGACCCAATCTAGATCCAGCCATCCCTAAAATGAGGCTGAGGCAGAAATATGGGTCTTTTACCTTTTTCCAGTAGCCAGTCTACTCTGGCCAGAAACACCCTGAAACAAAATCGTACCCAGTATCTGTTATCCAGAACTTCAAACTACCGTATGAATTACATCAGTGCACTTGTAAAGACCCTTTATCTTAAAAGGCAGTCAGTGACTTGGACAATTTAGTCTTATTTACAATTGCCTATTTGTCAAAGCAGGAGAAGGAGGAGAAAAGGAGATTGAATCCTGACACAGACATAACCCTGAGTTGACCCTGTCCAAAATGATAAGTGCATGGAAGTTATCAGCAGTGCAAAGAGCTCAACCCCAAACTGGTTTTTTTTTAATTGCAAACCTCCGAAGAGTTGAACCCCTTTTCCCTTGTTCTTTGCTCTGGAACTGATTTTCCATTTTCTAACTATTTGAGCCAGGCTGACCTTGTGGCCAAGACCTCAGCCCTGCTGAGTGGAGCAGCCAGGGCCCAGCTGCCTCCCCTGAGCCCAGGAGCCCCCTGCCCTACACGCACACTCTCCTGCAACTGCAAATCCCTGCCAATGCTTCCCCGACGCCTTCGCAGGAACCCTATAAACACCCAGCAGAAATGGATTTTTTTTCTTTTGTTAATATTTAATGTAAAATTTTAATCTTGAAGGAGAAAGACTTTTTGATTCAGAGGCAAATCTAAACTGATTTTTGTATTAAGACTCTCAATTACTTCTTCCCAAATAAGCATTTCCATATGGACAGTTGTATGACAAGTGGGTTAGAGCTGTTTCTGCTTCCTTCAGCTGCAGCTGCTGACAATTTTCATAACACAGGATAGATTCCTTCACTTCAGCCCCAAATTAACTTTCCAAGATATGTGCATCTTCTTCCCCCCCTCCCCCAGTCTTAAGTTACCAACATCACAATCCCACTGGAGAAGTGGGAAACTGAGGTTATAAAAATGTTTCATTTTTATAATAGTTTTAATTACCATCTATTTTTAAAAAACCTGTGATTTCTCATGTCCCTGTGGGATAGCTGTTCTAATCTGAGTGGTGACAATGTATGTGGGTGTGGAATTAAATTTAAACCTTTCAGGTTTCTAACAGCTATCGTTAAGCCCTTTTAGCAAAGTAAAGAGCCCTGTATGATCTCCTCCACTTCTTCTACCCCTTATTTTCCACTCCATCACCACACAAGAGAACAATGGTTAGGTTTAAGGCTTAGAGTAGCAAGTCAAGTAACCAGCTGTCTCTTCCATTGGGGATGTCAGCCCCCAGAGGAGCTGAGGCAGATTCCAGCACCAGACCAACTTCCCTCTTGTCACATCTAAGACAGACCCAACACTACTTGTCACTGAACTCATTTTATTTTCTTATTCCTTCCACAAGCCTTGGCATTTCAGTGGGATGCTTTGTTTGCCAGCAGTGACTGCTGAAGGGGTCTGTCCTTGGGATCCTCTGATGGCTGGCTTACTCAGTATGTACTGTCTTGATTTTCCTTCCTTTCCCTAGCAAAACAATAAAAATCACAGAATCACAGAATGGTAGGGGTTGGAAGGGACCTCCAAAGATCATCTAGTCCAACCCCCCTGCTAGAGCAGGATCCTAGAGTAGATCACAAAATAACAATACTCTGAATCCCTCCAGTCATACAAAACAACACTAAGGTTTATCCATGTGGAGAAGACCACTGAAATTGCTATTTCCATTTCAGGTTCCCAGCTGGCATGCTAGGCAAACATGCTCATCTTCAGCATCTACACTTGGAAAGCACTTTAAGACCCTAAAGTATTTTCTCATATGCGAACTCTGTGATCAGATCTATGCTAAGTGGCCACCAACTGTACTTACTTTTTATGATGTCATCTGAGGGGACAGACGCCTCGAGATCTCATAATCTCGTAGTTTTGCCACACTCGGTGTCACTCATTAGAAGTCCACAGGAGCTTCCAGGTCTTCTCTGGCACTCTTATGGATCTTCTGGTCCACAAGACACAGTATGATCTGCCATCCCTTGAGATACAACAGAGAAAAAAGACATCAACATTTTCAGCATTTCCTGGGTGTTTGCTTTTATTTATCCCTGATTTTATGAACTTTTGGGGATCAAAAGTCATGTTGTTCATTAGTGTCTTGCTGTTTCTCAGGCATTATCTGTTCCCTTGGAGGTCCCAGGCCTGTCCTCCCAAGCTTTCCCCACTCACTACCCTGCACAGGATAGCCCTGATGCTTTGCTCTGGGGCCTCTCTTTCCATAGCTAGCTAGTTTTTCCCATGCCAAGAGTTAAAAGGGATCCCAGTGCCTGAACCTCATCAGTTCTTCTAGACAGGCTCTGGAAACCACAGTCACCCACATATCATTCTGGGACCTCTTTATCTGGCCATAGGACTGCTCTTGATGAGATTAGAGAGCTACCATGGTGAGCCATGCTGTGGGCTGGTTTGATATTTTTCTTCTATGTCTCCTTCTTCAGACCTATTATTTGTGGTTTGAGACATGCAGACATGAGAGTTGGGTTCACAGAATTACTCAGGACAGGGCATGTCCTGGAGGACATTTCTCCTACTAGACCGAGAAGAATCAAACCATCACCAGCCTCCGTCACTGATGCTGACGCAAAGTGGCTTCATAATGGCATATTGTACGTAAAACCATTTAACCACCAAGTTCAGACAACAGCTGTGCTCATGAGAAACTACTCCCAGCAAAACTATCCACCCACTGTAACTCCCAATCCTCCCATGCCCAGGTCAGAAATGACGCCACATTTTCCTGAATGGCTTTGAGCAGCACTTTTCCATTTGCATGCACAGTCATCCTGCTGCGCTTGTTGGACAGGCATCAATCAACTACCCCATCTCTACAAAGGCCTTTCTCTGGGTTTTATGAGACTCACACAAAAAGAGGTGGTTTAGGAGTTTGTTACTGCCCAAAATGTCAAAATTTGAAAGCCTCAGTGACTACAGATGAGACCCAAGAGATTTGGGCAGTAGAAGCAGAGGAATCTCCATTAAGAAAAGTCATATTGACAAAACGGCCTTGCTCCTTATCCACTGCAGCCTAAAAAGACTGGAAGAATGAGAACACCAGACAAACATCATTTACATCAGTAAACATGGTGATCACACTGCCATGCCTCCTTTTTTGGTCTAGTCTTACTACTTATGAATGCACCCAAGCCTACGGGGGCAATTGGGATCATCCCCACAGAGCTGACCAGACAGTCCCACCCATGGCATGCACCAGCATCCCGCTCTTGCTCACGCAGCTGAAAAACCTTTCTATGCATAGAAGACTAACAAGGACAAATAAAAGCCAAACAACAGCAAGAGAAGCAGCAAAAAACCCAGAGTATTTTACTGTGTAATATAAACACATCCATAAATTACAAGGATAATTTTTTTAAAAAACTATCACTTTGTAGCTGATCTATTTCTGCATTAGAGACAGTATTTTATAATCAATAGGAATTGTACTGCTTTTACAGATGTTACCTTTTCTAATTCCCCATTAGAAAACCAAAATGCTGATCCAGATGACACAGCTGGTTTACATAAGTATTGTATTTGTGGATTTCCAAGAAAATCGTCACGATGACTTGAAAAAATATTTTTGATTTATTTTTTATAAGAAACACTAGCTTTCTGATGCCAGCTAATTTGCTTAAGATGCTGTACCAATGTGCTAGGTTCAGCTGAGCAAGGGATTTCAAGTTTTGCACAATTATGGCTTTGGCAGCTAATACTGCTTGCAACAGGGTTTTGTTTTTTTTTTTTTCTTGTGTTTCTTTTTTCTCCACTCTTTTTTTTTTTTTTTTTCCACACAAATTAGCTAATTCCCTGAGTTTCTTTGCATGCCCTAGACTATAAATCTGCAGGTTTCAAGGCAAATTTGTTTTCTTTTAAATCTTGTTAATTCTCTTTTGAATGCAAACCCAGGAATATTTAACTGTTTGCAAATGCCTAGATGACACTGCTGGATGTGTGTGCGTGGTCTGTTCTGCACAGCAAGACCTGTGGGACCAGGTGATCAGAGAGAGGAGGGTGAGGAAGAGTGGGAGGATGAAGGCAGTGGGAGAAGAAATGTTGGGGCTTCAGTGCATGCGACCATGAGGAAACCCTTCAAAGAAGATTCCACAGTGGCAGAGCTGCAGCCAGGGCAACCTCACTCACACTGCTGGGCAATGGGGAAATAGGGAGCCTGGAACGTGAGAAGAGACATTTTCTTGTGTTGAACACTGCAGAAGGGTGAACCACAAGCACATTTTTAAAACCTAATGGAAGATAAGTGACTAATAACAACATTAATGATCATAAATGTTGGTATTGACAACCCTCTGTGGAAAGGATAACTGCACGTGTCAAACCTCAAAGGTATTTGGGCTCTTTGCTCCTCCATCTCCAGCTGAAAAGTCCAAGTCCTGACTTTCATTTCTCCCTGCTAACACCTTTCTTCTCTGACAAGACAAAAGCTGATGAAGAAGTGATGATCTAACACTTCTCAATGGTCTTTCTTCTGAAGTTTTAAAAAATAAAAAAGAGGTAAATACCTTAATTTTAAAACACAGGCTGATTTTTTTTTTTCTCTTTATATTTTACTCATTGCACGGCACTCAGAAACTGCTTGTGGCTTCGCCTCGGGCTGTTGGGGCAGTGGCACAGCTGCTGGCAGCAAGGACCCAGCAGTGCTGGCAGCAGCCAGCCCTGGCTGTCCGGGCTCCCCTAGCACCCCACCAGTGGCTGCAGGAAGGAGACACAACACAATGAGAGATAAGAGGTAGAAACGCTGCTTTTATGAACCAAATGGATGAACTGGAGGCAACAGATTTCCCTTCCCATGCAGAGGGATGGGGAGGATGCCATAGGGCTGCAGATTGGCTTCTCCGTGTTCCTGCAGGGAAATGCACCTGGGCAAAACTTTGAGACAGTTGATAGGAAGGATCCACTTCATCCACCCATGTGCTGGCAGGTCTCTGGTGATCACTAAAATGAGAGTAAGTATTCACATCAACTGCAGACAAAACCTTGAGCATGAAATTCATCCCTGTGCAGGTCAGTTTATAGAACCATTAGGAGACATGAGGTCTCAGAGGGCATCAGAGGTGCTGGAGGCAGCTGGGTACCCGCTCCCAGGCTGCTTCCAAGGCCAGCGTGGAGGCAGAAATGGAAACAGGCATCACCAGCACATCCCTAAGATGCGCCAGCTCCCAGAGCTACTGTAGCTTTTGCACAACTCCCCATGATAAAAATGCACCTCTTACACAAGAGCTGCCAGGCATGGGGGGCGGAATCATAAACCCCTTAGCACAGAAATCTTGTGAAGGGCTGGCTGTGCTCCCCAACAGAGGGGCAGGGAGCACACACTGTCCTGCAAAAAGCACCCCCAGGAGTGCATGTCCTCCCCCCATCCACTAGCCACTTGTGCCAATGTGGCCAGGGCTCCATCTTGGCAGAGGTTGGATTAACTAATATTTAGGTATTTCTCCAGTTACTATGTTAGGCCATCACCAGCTGAAGGGAAGAGCCAGGAGAAGCAAGCACAGCACTACAGGAGCTGGGGAGCCAAAATATCCCACATAAATTTTTGCAGCAGTTAGCTCTGGCTAGGAAAGGCCACAGCGGTGCGGCTGTGGGCAATCTAACAAAGCACTGCTTTCTTATTAATAATTGATGGATTTCACTGGTGTGAAGTTTAGCTGCTCAAGTGCTAAGTGAAATCAGCCCGCTCCTGGGTGTCCCTGCCAGGGAGGTGGGGCCCGGGGTGATGGGCAGACACGCATCTGGTCTGCATACAGGGTGCTTGGGAAGGAAGAGAGGCAAGCTTGCAGGAGAAGCACATTAAGGATGTGTCTTCCCTGCCTCCAGGTGCCTTTTCCTTGTTCATCCCCCAAGAGGCCACCCGCCTCTGCCCAAAGAGACATGCTGCAAAGCTTTGCTTTCATTTGAAATTATCTCCTGACTTTTGGGCTGTCAAGAGACCAAACCAACCAAAAAAAAACCCCAAAACCTGAAACAAAGCAAAAAAACCCACCCCAGGAGGAAAAAACCTCCTGGCAGCCAGCCACCACACAATTGCCATGAATGACACCAGGATGATGGACTCAAGAAGAGGATGCAGAGATCTTGGCCAGCCAAATTTTCAAGCCAGAGTATTGGGCAGGGGAAACCCCCACGGCCCTGTTTCGTGTATAGATTGCATGATTTTTTGCTGGGCTGAGGCAGCTTGCTGAGGGACCTTGAGCTAAAAACCAAAGTGAACAAAAACAGTCACAGAGAAGTTGCCGCAGGGAGTACAAACTGGCTGAAATGGTGGCTCAGATAAGAGGCCAGAAAGCTTTATTAATTAATTGACTGGCAGTGGAAACCATGCAGGCAGCATCAGCCCCTGCCTACATCTGCTGCTGGCTCCTTCCTGTCTTCCCACTGGCCAAGGTGCCAGGGGAGCACAGGGAGGGGGGAAAAGGAGTGTCCTGGCAATGCATGTGTCCGCCACTGCTTCCCCACTCCTTGTGATCCTGTTATCAAGGTCTGCATCCCCCACACAGAGGGAACCCTGGTGCCTTTATATTTGTTTTTAATGAAGGACAAGACTGTGCAATCTATCGGCACATGAATACAAAGAGAGCCCAGAAGTTTAATACCAAGCTTTTAAAAATTGTCATCATAAAAGCAAATGTCTTTGCTGGTGCAGGCACAGCACATCACACCACATGGGCATCGTGGCAGCAGCCACCTATCCTGCCCCTCAGCCAGAGCCAGCCCCAAAAACCACCTTTTGCACCCAGGGGCTGGGGCGGACCTGTCGCCTTGGCCATGCAGACATCCCTCCGAAAGTGCAGCGAGATTTGGGATCATCTCAGCAGTGTAAATGATGGAGAGCAAACCCCGCAGCCAGCCAAACCCTGAGCCAGCCAGGCTTCAGCAAATCGCTACCAATAACTTTGCCATCTCCCTGGAAACACACTGGTGGGCTTTGCAAAGAGTGGGACTCAGATTTATGATGATGACGGGATTTTTAATTTATTTATTTATTTATTTCTCTTCACCTTCCTCCCCAGTTCTGTGTCCAAACAGCCCTGGGCTGTAATTAGCGTGTTGCTTTCCCACCGCTTACAAAAGTGCAGAGAAAAAAACCAGAATGCAGTGGGCAGGGAAACACAAGCAGATTTAAATACCAATATAAATCATTCCGAGGGTGTAGGACCAGAAACGATTTTGGTTTTCACTTTTCACTCAGTTTTTAAAAAGCACAGCCACCTCCGAGCTCCAAAAGCCACCTCCTCACCTCCATTGTGAAATGGAAACCAGGGTGATGTGTAGCTCCCATCCTCCTTCCCTCCCACCAAATTCCTCTCTGCCCCCTTGGATGCCACCGGGTACGGCTCAGCCCTGGACCCACATGCCCCACAGCTGACTGTGTGCCTCGGTTCAGCTCCGAGACCTAACCCAGCACCGAAGCTGGTGGTCCTGCACAGGAAGTCCCCAATGTCCTTATACCATCTGAGTAATTCCCATTGCTGGCCTTTCTCTCCATAGACATGTTTTTTCACCTGAAAATTGGTGTGTCTGGCCCCCCTTTCCCAGGAAGAGGCTACCCATTGCAGGGCTGCCCCCCAGGCTTCCTTCCTCCCTCTCTGCCTTTGCTCCCAGGTTTGTTGTGCATTAGCTGCAATGGCTTCTGGAAGATTTGCGGCACTGTATTTCTCACTCATTTTTTTTTGGTTTGTTTTTTTTTCCTCTCCATGCCTCATACCTCAAACATGAGCTATTTCTTCTTTTTCAGGAAATTCGCTATTAGGAAGGTTTCAGCTGCTCCAAGAGGCCGAGAAGCTATGGGAGGCAGGTCAAGTAGCAGCTTTAACCTCTTCTGCATTCTCTTCTTCTCCTCCTCCTCCATGAGGCCAAGGGGGATCCTCACCTCACACCCTCTCCCTCTGTGCTCCAGCTCCCTCTCATCCCACGTGCACCTCCCACAGCTTGCAGAGACACGTGTGTGGCTCCCACTGAGCTGCCTCACTGGTTCCGAGACCTGAGAGGAGCTTTTTGTCAGTGGGGGCCAGGCACTGATGTCCTGCCCCACACTGCAGGGAGCCTTGCACTGAAATCAGGGGACAGGGGGGGAGGCAGGCCAGAAGCTGCCTGCACATAGGAGAGGGGTCTCACCAACCAGTCCAGAATAATGGTTTTTTATCTTTATGATTTACAGCAGTAGGAACAAAAGGTCCCAGTTATTTTCCTAATTCTCACTGAAACCAAAGTCTCTTTGAGAATGCTAGAGCAGACCGATGAGGCAGAGCAGGTACATGGTCCTCACGAGTCTCTCCCCGGCACAGCACAGCCAGGACCAGAACCTGGGAAGCCCAGGCTGCCACAGGGAGCCAAGAGCACTGTGGCCCTATGTCCTGCTGCTCCAACAGCCCCCAGCTCAGCGTGGGGGCTAGGCGGATGGGCAGGTGGTGCAGAAAAGCTCTCACCTCCTGCAAGCAAACACCGCCTCTGTGCTTGGGAGAGATGAGCATCACAGGGACCATGGGATGGCCAGCCTGTGAACCTCTCATCCCCCCACGCTCCTACACACAGACTGATACGTGCACACTGAGAGCTGTGACTGCACACACATCACTGCATTTCGTGTCACAGCTCTCACTGAAAGGTGCAGGCAAAGGTCTGGCAAACACAGGCTTCCTTAGCCTGTAATACTCCTATGCCTGACACTTATTAGATTTGTATGCTAAGCCCAGGAGGGCATCTGGGGCTTTTGCATGTAATTACAAGACTGATAATTGTAATCAGGTGTAATCTCACCCCACCTGTGTTCAGCCCCACAGAGATAAGTATTGGAACAGCTATGTTGCTTTAAGCGAGGAAGGAACCCAGGCACATCAAGTAGTGAAAGCACTGCAAATCCCTCCCTGCACTTGTAAGATAAACACAGTCCAGGTTCTTATCAGCTTCAGGGTCCCATAGTCAGCCTGCACATCCTGGGGAGCACCTGAGGTGCTATGGAAGATAAAAATCAGCAGCCCGTAATCAGCACCGCCACTGGTTCAGGGGGTTCACCCAGCAGCACAAACACTTTCTCCTCTGGTGAGCCCTAACAGCAGGCTTCTAGTGTTGGCAGGGACCCTGCATGCACCTCAGCAGGTAGCACCCATGCGATTTTGGGCATCACAGGCCGTATTTAGAAAGCCTCGCTGTCACCATGGCAACAGGTTTTACTTACACATAGCGATGCACAGGCGCCTGTGATCCAAACCTGCACACGAAGGAAGGTGACAACACCACAAGCTCTTCGCCGGGGGGTTGTGTCACTGCTCGCCCGGTGGCAGGGTTAAGGGGTACAGGTGGAAATAGTTCGGATGAAGCGCCTGGCATGGCAATGGAGGTGAAAAAAGGAATTCTCATTCTCTCTCTCTTCCCAGGAGGTGCAATTCAGTCCAGGGAAAGTGTCCATAGAGACCCCCTTGAGGGATGTACCCCGCAAGCCTTGGTTGTTCTGAGTTGCACTCTGCAACACTGCAGCTATTGAGAAGGGAAAGGGGAGAGGGTTGGGGAGGCAGCAGGCAGTCGTGCAGCTATAAACCACCCTGGGCATCACTGAGGGTGGTGGCAGCTTTCAAAGAGGATGAGGTCCTCACTGATAGCCTGGGAAGCTGAGGCACCAGCAGATTATAGATGGGGTGGAGAAGAGCAGGGTTGAATTTAAAGCATGACTTATATAGCTTAAAAAAATTATTTGCTGTGTCGTCCATCACTCCTGACTGCCGGTGCCACGTTGCCTAACAGAAAGTAGTTTTACAGGACGGAAAGAGAGGTCACAGGTATTTCAAGGCTGGGGTTTTTCCCTTCAGTTCCTTTGCATTGAGGAGGACTTGTGTCCTGCAGGGGAGCCCACAGGAAAGGAGGGAATGCAGAAGAGCTCCCTGGGGAAGCGGCGAGGCTCTAGGAAAGGGCCATGTCCAATAGCAACGTGCAACTTCCCACCCAGCTTTTCATCTGTAATTTCAAGCCATCGAACCCCACAGTCCTCGGCAGCTGTTACGGGTGTATCCAATGCGATCCACTGAGAGAGCAGCAGCCTGCCCAGAACTGGGCAAGCCTACCCCACACAGCCATCCCAAAGGGTTTAGTATCCAAGCCAATTACAAAACCCTAGGGTTTTATTCTAACAGCAACAAATGCTCACATGAGTATAACTTCATTTAATCTCCAGTGCTCAGCAGAATATATTTTTCGTTGCACCTCAGCTGTGGTGCAGAGATAAATGATGTGTTTAGTCTTTTGACAATTTTGCTAAAGCTTCATTCCCAGCTGATCTCTTTCAAATGATCCATATTTCAGGGATTTTTATCCTTAATTAATCTTGGCAATAAAATGAAAAATAGTAAAATAGAGTTTTGGAAAAAACATATTTTCTGCTATTAAAACCATACTTTATCCCATTTCTCTCTCCTTTCCCTCCACTCCCCCATCCTTGGCCTTTCACTGCCCTTGCAAACAGGCAATATCTGAGACCTCTCCAGTACATGTGATACCGCAGCAGACTGGAAATATTTCTGAGCCAGGAAATAATGACAGTTATTCCATTAGATACAAAGGTTTTTCCCTACAAGCTTCACTAAAAAAGCATTACACAGTTAATAATGTTACCTAAAACTCCTTACCAGCTCTAAATGGCCCAGATATCCTTTTGTCCTGCTGCTCTGGGCTGTATCGCTCTCTTCTCCTAAGAACGCTCCGCAAAGCGTGCCGAGCTGCGTGGAATATTTTCACCATAATAAATGTGCTCGTGTCATCCTGATGTAAATCCCAGTGACTGACCAGCCAGCCCTGCTGGGTTCCCGCAGGTCCGGGTCTTCTGCAAATACGTGCAACGTGCTCTGAGCAGGCAAGCCCCTGACCCCGCTGCTGGCTTTGGCTCCTCCATAGCACATCCCCAGCTGTACCGAGTCACCTCTAACCTATTGCTTCAGCTGAAGGAAGTACAGACAAGGCTGCAAGGCCAGAACAGAGCGTGTTCAAAGAAGGGCAATGAAGCAGGTGAAGGGTCTGGAGTACAAGCCTTATGAGGAGTGGCTGAGGGAACTGGGGGTGTTTAGTCTGGAGAAACGGAGGCTGAGGGGAGACCTCATTGCTCTCTACAACTACCTGAGGGGAGGTTGTAGTGAGGCAGGGGTTGGTCTCTTCTCCCAGGTAACTAGTGATAGGATGAGGGGTAATGGCCAAAGGCTGTGCCAGGGGAGGTTTAGATTGGGTATTAGGAAAAAAAATTTCACTGAAAGGGTTGTCAGGCATTGGAACAGGCTGCCCAAGGAAGCAGTGGAGTCCCCATCCTTGGAGGTGTTTATGAGACATGTAGATGTGGTGCTGAGGGACATGGTGTAGTGGTGAATTGGGAGTGCTGGGTTCATGGTTGGACTTGATGATCTTAGGGGTGTTTTCCAAGAAAGGCTATTCTATGATTCTATGAATAACATTACCCAGACATATGCTTTTCAGCTCAGAATTGCTGTTTGCTGGGCTATGCTCTGGTTCCTGAAAAATTCTGGATTAGTGAGCTCCAGCTATCACTCCCATCCCTGGTCCCAGTACTGCAGGGTGTGCACCCGCTGGTACCAGCAGCTGGGACAGGTTGAGGGTGCTGTTGGTGCTAGTGTTGGTGCTTGTGCACTCAGGCTGAGAGATTTTCACTGCAGGTTTTAAGCCATTGCTGGGTCCATTCTGTGCTTCAGCTTTCCCACATTGAGAGTAGAAAGTTCCTCTGTCTTTCTAGGAAAATGCAGTGAGGAAACCTGGAGGAAGGGCCAGATTAGACATGCAGACACACAGACATGGTGTGGTCCCACTTTTGTATCTTGTCTCTTGATGCCTGTGGGGCAGGTGCAATCTAAAATGCTGAAAAAAAGATCATTTTCTCTCCCCAAAACACCAGTGTTAGTTAACATCTCTCTCTTTCTCCCCTTGCAGGCAGAGCCTGTGCTGACACTACATTCACACTCCTGATGAAGCCGTGAGGAGCTGGGAGTCATTTTGACACACTAGATTAAAAGTTAAGTTTGGTTAACTGTGTTTAGAAACAACAATAAAAGCCCAACCCATAGGAAGAGGAAAAAGACAAAGTATTTCCACAGATAGTTTTACCTACACCTTCATACTTGAGGACAGGCACAGAAGCAAAGATGCCACAGCCCAGCCCAGCAAGAAATCCCAGGCAGTGCAGAGTAACCGTGTGCTCTTTAAGTACTGCACAGATGTCTTTCTCTTAACAGATATCTGTATCTTAAGTCAGAATAACTTACTGTAGATCTCATAGCATGTATTTTCACTCATTATGAAAGACCACCACAGAGGTTCTCATTCACAAGGATGAATCCCCCCTTGAGTTTCAGACAAGCCACGTAACAGCTTAGATGCTTTAACAGAAAACATGTCATTTAGGAGCCACCAGCTTAGCCACTGCAGGAACTGTGGCTGGGAAGCTGAGTGAATCAGGACCATGAGCACAGACATCGTTCCACCCTTTCCCCTTCAGGAAGCTGAAGACACACATCCCCAGGGAGCTCACGCGAGGTGCGCCTGCTTTTACAGCCCTTCGGGAGGGCTGCGCAGCTCTCACCTGGTGCTTCTGGCAGGGAGTTTCACAGGCTGGTGCCCCATCCCTCTGCAGGCACAGGAAACGAGCCTCATCCCTGGCACAGAAAGCCTCCTGTGTGGGCACAGCCAGGGCATCTCCCTCCAGCTTTGGGGGAGAGAGTGTTTAGCACCACCCATGGTGGGCAGCCCCACCAGCATTGCTTCAGAGCCTGTCCTCAGTTCCCTGCCCTGGACTGTCCTTGCCTGTCTCCTCTAACTCTGGGCCCCCACAGAAGCCATTTGCTGTGACTCAGAGGCTGGATGGCTCTGACAGCTCAGCACTGCTTCCCCAGCAGCTGTGCCCTCACTGAGCCAACCCTGGCAGCAGCAGGGCTTTCTGGGGATGGGAATCCCTGCACCCCCTCCAAAGCCTTGTGTGAGTCATCGAGCTGTGAGAGATGGGAGGTTATTTCTGGATTTAACTTTCTGGATGGAGGGATATGCTGCCGTGTCAGCACCCAGCTGTGCTTTGAAGAGGTGCGTTGTTTGGCAAGTCTTACAAATCCATTCCCGTATGAGAGCACATGCGTGAATCACTCCATATAAGAAAAAGCTGTGGAGATGAAAGGGCCAAGAGAAACTCTTCTCTGGGAGACAGCAATGGCAAAACTGACCTTTTTTTTTTTTTTTTCTTCACTGTAACTAAAATAGCCATGTAGAGGCAGAAAAGACCAGGAGAAGCCCCCCCTTTTCCCCCCATCCAGAGCTGATCCCTTTGCTGGGTCTCCCCACCAGCACCTCAGGAAGGATCAGTGCTGTCACTTCTGGAGCAACATCAGCGCTCCTCACTGCATATGAAAAAGCTTTTGTTATCAGTATTACTGCCTTATCTCCTAAAAGAAAAAAATAATTGTCTTATTCTCCTACCAAGTCACCCTGTCCCCACAAATACCAGTGTTGTTCTAACAGCACCTGTTCCCAAGGAGCATTCCTAGCTGTTAATAGGAACAAAAAGCTGAAGCTAGTGACCTGCTGGTGATGCTCCTGTGCTCACGGCCAGTCTCCGTGGAATTCATCAAGTTTTATTCTGGTATTTGTGAGCAGCAGCTGTCTGGATACATGGGCATCTAGGTCCTGGTGCAGTGGAGGTAATGGCAGCAGCAGGGGGAACAGACGCAAGGACATCGCCGAGGTCACATGAAGGTGTAATCCTGGTGTAGCCATCCCGCAGTGCGGACTTGGCTGCTCCGTGCCTTCCCCATGTGCAGATGTGGGGGCTGCAAGACAGGGCTGGCAGCGGGGTTCCCTTCAGCTCGCTCCTTTCCACCTTAACTTTCATGTACAGATTCCTGACATCCATAATTTATTCCTATTTGCCACACAGCACTGTAGCAAACAGCCCTTCTCACACACATTTTGGTCAGTGATTCCTTCAAGATTTACTTTAAATCTTTGCATATGATTACACTCAGACCAATGGCCCCATGGTTACTCCTTAGTTATACATATACTTCTGTACTTACGTATTTTCCAAGTACATTTTCAAAATATACCACCCGTTCAGAGAGCTGTTAAAGAGCACTGCTATTTGATGAGTAAGCAAATGTGGTATTTTCTACTGCGACTGTAGGAAAGAAACTATTGCATTTTCCTGGAATAAGTGCACTAAACTCTGAATCTGCTTCTGTCTCTATTCCTGTAGTTCTTGTTTCCATACCCTAAATCTCATTCTTGGCTTTCCTTCCACAGTCCTTTAGCCAATACATCTACTTTAAATCTCTCCTTTATCCTCATTGCATCATTTCCCACTTATTTATACCTTGCTCTCCTTATTCAAGTGTCTGGAAAAGTTTTCTGCTGCTTTTTGACCATGATCAGCAAAGACAACTTAGCTGGACTCGTGCTGAATTTCACTGTATTCCCAGACTTTACTGGCCATCCCAAACTTACTTGACTGGCAGGTCACTTTTCCATTCCTTGTTAGCTTTCTATTTTGCTCTGTTCGTTCGAGGTGACCATTACCTGGTTAGTTTGCAAGCCCTACCTTACAAGTTTAGTTGAGATTTAAGATCCTCATAATTCCTGCCCTTTTATCCTGTAGAGAGACCAGGCTTTGGCTAGTCATCCCAGCTGACTTCATGGCAACTCCCTTGTATCAGGTCCAAACCCCTTAGTTACAGGCATCCTTGCATTTCAGCTGAACTGATTCAGCTTTACAGCATGCAGTACAGAATTCAGTCCTGCAATCTGTGCTTCTTCCTCTGCCAGGGCTGTGAGGCTTAGTATCATGGCTCTGCCCTCCAAAATGTTATTTCCCATGCTGTTCCCTACTCTCCTTTTATGCATGACTGCCTCCAGGCCACAGCCTGAACTTCACCATCTTTAAGTGTGCATCTACCCTAAGGTGAATTTTACCAGCCTAAGTGGTTTCTGTCATCACCTACCTGAAGCCAAGGTACATCGTACAGCTTCTGCATCTCGTCATCTGAGCCTTGCAGCGTAAGTGCTCAGGTACATCTTCTATCTACCTTGAGAAAGGACTGTAATAAATACCCCAAGCTCTCCTGCCAGCCCCACTCCTCATTACTTTCCTTTCTCTGGCACCCTGGTCCATAGTTGCAGGGCATCCTCTGTCTTCTGCATAATCATCAGCTCTGCAGCCTTGTTTAAGCTCAGTTGCAGTGTCAGCCTCATATTCCCTTCAGAGTGCACTTTCTTCTCATTTTAGAAAAATGCAGTCCAAGTGCAAAGCTTATTAAATACGTACTGAAACCAATAAACCACCAAGTCACAGATAAACAAATTACCTTCTCCTCAGGCAAACCTACTCAGAAGGTTACTTCTCCCTCCCCAGGGAGGCGTAAGATCTCTCATTCATGTGATGTCCTGAGAACACGTGCAGATCTGCACTACGATAATGACTGTACAGAAATCACACGCTTCAGGGCTTCAGCCACTTGCCTGCTGAATCCAGGAAGGGACGATTTCCCTCGGTACGAGACTGGCCAGATTGTTCTGATGACGACTTCGCCGCCTTCTGAAGCTCCGAGGATCAGCAGTATGTGGGACACAGGACAGTACTGAGACAACAAAGAGGGTCCTCCCTCTTGCAGTTGATACCTACCAGGATAATTTGCTGATCAAACTTATTACTAAACTTGGCAATAAATATTATTCTAGTCTTCCACTGTCCTCTCAGACTGGTGAGGCATTCATTTACCTTCTTCTATCTGTACCTTAGTACATCTCAGCCCTGCAACTGCAACATGTCTCTGCTTCCATTTTCTGACGTGTGACTCTCGTCTCTTCGACTTTCAAGGCCAGAAATGTCTTCACTTGCTTTAAATTATTGGCATCGATATGTGTTTCTGAAATTGAATGGTATATAGAGGAAACCAGGGCAGGTAGTTTAATTTCCGCCCCCCCTCTACTCAGCACTGGTGAGACACACCTGAAGTACCACATCCAGGTCTGGGCTCTCCAGCACAAGATAGACACGGACTTACTGGAGTGAGCTGAGCAAAGGACCATGAAGGTGATTAAGGGACTGGAATATATGACCTAAGAGAAGAGATGGAGAGAGCTGGGACTGCTCAGCCTGGAGAAAAGGTGTATAAATACTTGATGAGAGGAGTAAGTAAGATGAAGCCAGGCTCTTCTCGGTGAGGCCTGGCGACAGGACGAGAAGCAGTGGGCACAAACTGAAATACAAGAAATTTTTAAATGTAAGAAAAATCTGTTTTACTGTAAGGACTGTCAAGCACTGGCATAGGTTGCCCAGAGAGGGTGTGGAGTCTCCAGCCTTGCAAGTACTCAAAACCTGACCGGATACAGCCCCAAGCAACCTGCTCCAGCTGACCCTGCATGAGCAGTTGGGTTGGAGAAGCACATTTAAAGTAAAAGTGATTATTAAATAAACAAATGTCAAGAGAAACGGGCTTGCTCGATTGCACCATGGCTGTCTACATCAACTGCCTCAAAGATGTAATAGCTAAAGTATGAAACAACCACCTCTTGCTCAAGTCTTGCTGCTGTGAGAACTGCCTAACTGGGCACCCAGACCCAAACCTCCAGCAAACAGCCATGCAAGGCTCTGCCCAAAAGGGAGAGGGGACCTAGGTGAATCCCAGAGCAACCAGTGATGGCCATGAGTGGATTCCACCAAGGAGCGGACGCTGTCATGTCTGCCACCATGCCTGCAGACTTCCCACTGGTGGCAAAATCAGTCTTTTAGCACACTCTTTGCCAAGTCACTTTACCTAAAACAAGGTTTTGACAGGGATAACACAGCTAAAGCAGCCCTTCCCCTTGCAAACGTGTGCTGTGGCAGAATACTGCTCAGAGCACACAGCTATCTGTCAGCTTGCTGAAGCATGTGTTGCATATAAAACTGAAACTGCCCCCAAGCTATTTAAAAAAATAATTAAAAAAATCAAAGCTTCATAAAACATACATTTTATAATGTTTACCAGGCCTGATACCGCACTCAGCTCAGCAAGACAAAAAGACCCAACAATCTGCCTCTAGCTCCATCAATTCCTCCTTTTTGTCACCCCCTGCAAGTCCTCTGTGTTTTCACATACATATGAGCACATGTGAACTTGGATACATTTTTTCCCAAATCACTGAAGAACCAGAAAGTTCACCATTTTGCATGCCAAAACCGGCCATTTTTAGCAGAATCAAACATCCTCCCAAAAGCAGCTAAGAAAGCAATCCACAAACTATTTTCCAAATGGTTGCTTTGGTGCTTGTGGCTTTTTAACATTTGAAATAGCTGATTCTCACATCCCTCTCTTTTTGAAAGAAGTGGGAAGATTCATGGATCTGACTAATCTACGCAACAGCAATTTGAAAAAAGAAGGGAAACTGATTTCTAAGGACTAAAATTGTAAATTCAGTTTGAACCTAGAATGTGTCCCTGAAGTTTCAATTTTTTAAACTCTGGACTCCACTGTTTCATTAAAAAACAAAGCTAAAGTGAGAGAGGACAGAAATCAGGTCTGTGCTACCAAGCAGCATCTTTCAGTGCCTGTTTTTAGCTCTGCTTTCTGACCTCAATTTCACTGGCCAGGTTCTCAGGAGAAAGCCAAATTATACCCAAACTGTTCTAGATGCTCCAGACGATCCTCCTCTGGCAATAAAAAGGGTGTCAAGGAAAATGCTGAAAGAATTTATATCTGTGCCTGACAGTTGGCAATTCTGGCATAAGCTTAAGCAGGGTTAAACCCAACTGCAATTTTGGGGGAAACCGTGGACAAAATTTGAATATTGTCTTCTTCAGAAAATGTACGCTAAGAGCTAATACACTTCATGTTTAATAGCTGTTGAAAAGGAAAATGTAATACATGTATGCAATATATTGTTTTACACAGTGGGAATAAAGTGGTTAAAAACCCACAGTAAATCCTGATGTAGGCACCAATGGGTTTTTTTCACACTAAAGTAGCACATTTGGTAAGAAGGAAGAAACCTGTACTGGGAGACATACTCCAGTGCATGGCACGTCACTGCATGAGGCCACAAAATCCAAAACTCGGCCTTCAGTGGCACCAGGGTTTTTCTTCAAATTCATCTACAGCTCCTTCTGCAGGAGGAAAAAGAAAGGACAGCTGGAAGAGATGGGATGCCCTAGAAAGAGATAACTTTTGGCAATTTTTTTTTTGGTCCTTTTAGGAACATTTGAGTATAGCCTAGACTATCCCTCAGAGCCTGCCCCATGGTAGGATGGTTGGACTCACTCCAGAAAAGAGCCACGCCATCTTACCTGGACACATGGAACACTGCTAGTTTGCATGCTCAGGACATTTTTCATTTAAGATATAAAAAGTTCAAAAATCTCCTTACTGACCAGACAGACTTTGTACATTTCCTAACGTATTACTCAGCCTGGGCTACCTCGCTGACCCACAAGCTCTTCAGCAATTACAGCAGGCATTTGCAAACCCACCACTGATTTGCAGCACGGATCTTTTGCGTTAAGTCTACCAATTGAGAGGTCTATGCCGCACTGTCATTGCTTTCTTGCTGTTAAATTGGTTTGGGCAACTGCCAGGGCCCAACTTAAATGAAACCAGATGGGACGCGTTACACTGCCCAACAATATTGCTCTATGCCACACAAAGTGCCTGCTGAGTGATAGGTTGGAGGCCGCTGCAGAAAAACTTACCTGCAGTTGTTCAGCTGGCACGTATGCAGGACCAAACTGGCATGTAAAGTGGTCACTCAAATTTTCACCATTGCTTTTTGCAGAGACCACACTCATAAACCAGATGAACAGCTTCACTGATCAGATGAACAGTTAGACTCTGCGTCTCTTCCCTGTGCTATATTTCTATACAATCTGAGTTAAAAATTTAAACCTAAAATCGATCCAGCTTCCTAGTCCCATATAACTACGAATTCTCTTTATTTTTGCCACCTGTCATACTTTGCCAAAATTAACAAGAAACGTTACGTGTGGGAAAAACACATAAGAAAGAAGGCACCGAGCCAACATTTAATAATGGTACCTGAAAGGAGGACTAAAACATACCCACAGCGTTGCACCATTCAGCATCGTGCATCAGTTCTTCGCAGGATGACGGACTGTGGAAGGCTGCTGAGTGCAGCTGGGGAGAAAATGAGAACAAGGCAGAGCTTTGACAGTTCACCTCTGACCAAGAGAGAGAACATTTGCAATCTGAAATTGTTGAATTCTTTTTATCCATAAAGGAACATTGTAAATGATACTAATTGACCTTTTCAAACACTCCAGATGAGAGGGGGAAAGCACACAGAGGGCACGCATTTTCTTCTGCATTCTACTTGTGGGATACATCCTACTCATTTTAGTGAAAACCCAACTTTCTAAGCAGAACTTGGGGGAAGTCTGCAGATGTTCAGTAGCTTAAACCAGTTGGGCAATAAATGAATTTTTTCTTAGTAAAGCACTGACCTTGAAATGTGAAATGAGTCATTCTTCTCTTACACCAATGGTCTTCTCCTGTCCAAAGCAAAAGAGAGCAACAAGCGCACACGCACGCGTGCCTGCGCACACTTCTGTGACTGAGCCAGCAAGAACGGGAAGAGTGCTTAAGTTCATGCACATTTTTATTGAGTAGTAATATAAAATGCTTCTTTCATTGTTACAAGTGCATGCTTTGATTGCCAACATTTCAAAGTCAAATTACAAAGGCAAGGCTGTAGGCTGTAGTGAATTACTTGGGCACTTATACAATTGTTAAAAAATATCAATGGACTGTTTTGTTTCTTTTTCTTTTTTAGAATGAACCAGTTGAAACCCGTAACTGATATACAAAGGGAAAAAAGTGAAAAAATTACACATTTTGTGGCACGTGACAGAACAGAACAAAATGACTAAACCATTATGACATTAACAGTTATCATGCATTTAGAATTTCACATGTAACTACAAACTTATTTAAATTTCACAAGGTTCGCTAAACATGCTACCCATCTATATGTGCACTGACAAGCTTATGTTAAAAACTTTAAGAATACTCTCCCCTTAGATTTTTCAAAGCTTTTTTTTTGATTACAAAATTTCAAAGGCATTAAGCATTGTTTTTTAGAGAATATAAAGTACGCCAGTATACATACATTTCCAGTATAAGTCAGACCACTAAGCGCATTACAGTCCCATACAGGCCTATACAGCCATTTTTTTTCTTAAAAAACATGCATAGGCAGATTTTTACAGAATATAGATGCTTTTCACTGCACTTAATATGGTGTCTTGTTCACTATACTTAAAAATGCACCACTCATAAATATTTAAATTCAGCAAGCCACAACCAAGACTTGATTTACCAAAAAAACCCAGAAACCCCCCAAACCAAACCCCCCCTAAATATAAACAGCAAAAAAAGATAAATGTTATAATTATTCCAGTTTTTTTTTTTAAACAAAGAAAAGGATAATTGCTGCCAAATTAGTAAGATAAGTGTTATATTTAAAGAAGGGCATTGAAGCACACTAAAGAAACCTGAGGTAAGCATAATCTGTACAAAATTAAACGGTGTATGTGTGTCTCTCTCTCACTCTCTCTCACTCTCTCTTTCTCTCTCTCGTTTTTTTTTGGCATTTAAAACAAATTTCCAACATTCCTTTTTTTTTTTTTTTTCTTTTTTTTCTCTATATTTTTAAAGACTGCCTCATTTATTTCATAGCCATTGTCTGACAAGAGTAGCAAAACATTATCAATAAATAGTCCTTATTTAATTTGTACATTTTGTTAAAAATGTTTCGATGTTGTCCATGTTTAGTGCTGCAACTGTAAACGTACAATAGTTAGTAAGAAATAAAACAAAGTTTTCATGTCCAGTAACATAACAAAAGGCCTTTCAGTAACATATCTAGACGTTCCCAATGCAGTAGGAAAACATGTTCATTCCCCTAACTTTGCAATATATACCAGCATAAGCTTTCATTTTTCTATAAGCATTTTAAAGGCATATCGAAAGGAGGTGTCTCTCCCCCACCCCCACCCCCCCACCAAATTAAAATTGACGATCTCTTCGTAGATGAATTTTGTAAACTGAATCCAACACCTGGCCCCCAGAGCAAGTAAGCTATTATCAGAGGCAAGAACATCCCACTGCTGATGTGCAGCAACCCCATCGCGCCCTGCAGCTCAACCCCCCTCCCAGACAGTGGTCACTGAATATTGCTGCTATTACTGCCGTTGCTGTCCGTGCCATTAGTCTCTGTGGAGATTGCCTTGTTGATGGAGTTAAGGTTGGCATCGGATGGCACGTCTCTGCGTGGAGGCATTCGCTCATTAATTCGATCTAAGCCTTTGGCCTCTTCGAAGCTAGTGATCTTATGCTGGGGTGAAAATCCTTTGATAGCTAAATAAAGGATTATTAAAAAGTAACATTAGCAAGGTAGAACTCTCGGCAGCTTTTCCCCCAACTTAGCAATGAGTGTGAAAGTCCTTCTTTGCAAAGGTGGCAATGAGAAGATCAGACAACACAACCGACTCCTTACCGTACTCAGAAAAACCTGGGGGCTAACCACCACCATCTCCTGCAATACAACTACTTTTTTTCAACGAGATCAACTTCTAATATTTTGCTTTCCACTGGGGTTCAGCTTAAAATGCTAAGGAGCTGACATGAAACTACAGTTTGCAATGAGGAACCATGCGTAGGGCAGAGCCATGAGCCGGTGAGTTAGCATTTGCCATCATCACTTACAGCCGTAAAGACATCGTGCCTCGCCGTAACATCCTTTATCAGGCAAAACTCCCACTTGAGTTTCAAAGACCAGGGGAAAAAGCACTGGCCAGGTACAGATGGTGATGACACAGTGAGGCTAATTTGTGGGATATACATTTAAGCTATGGGAGATCTGGGGTGACCCTACAAGAGGTTGCCTTATGTTTTCAACACAGGCAAGCTGCTGTTGATCGCTTGGGGCTGTTACACTCCCTGACACATCCCCAGACTTCTAGAAAGCAGTTTGTGTCAAACAGCGGTAACATCGTGCAACACGGACCAGGGACATCATCATTTCGGCACATTGGTACAATTTAACTTCGGAAACGCACTGACAAAGGACCAAAGCTCCAACTGAACCTGAGGACCTTTGATCTGCCCTTTGGCAGTAACATTAATGAGGCCACACTGACCTCAGAAGGCAGCCACAAGCTGGAGAATGCAGTTGTAGAGTATGATTTTACTTATTTTTTTCTCTCTTTAATTGAAGAGTTGCAGATCTTTAGATTTAAAGCAAAAGAGAAAAAAAGCACTGTAGGCAAACAGCAGGTGACAGCTCCATAGATAATTTGTCATAGCCTTCTGTGTGTTTTTCTCTCATCTGCACCAAATCAATGCACTGCACTTCCAGAACTGGCACTTCTGCTATGCCTCTATCTTAACATGCCATAGAGCAGAAATGGTGTGTTAGTACCAGGAAACTACAAACTCCCTAGGGAGAAAATGGTAGAGGAGTTTCAAAGATCAAATTCAACACCTTTCCTTCCCTTTGCCTTCTCTTTACCCTGAAGTGCTCCTGCTCTCCTTCCAATACACAGTCCCGATTCTGGACTAGCTGGTAACTTCTGTTTAAAAAAAAAAAAAAAAGCAAACAAACCCCAAACCCCAGAGCATCCCTGGTACCTATCTACCACTCCTTGCATTCTGGGGGGAGTGAGAAAAGCGTTTTCATGCTGATATTTTTGCCAACCATTCCTGTGAAAATGGACAGATCCTGTTTGCTTCAGGATTTAGTTCCTTAGCCAGTTTCACACACGTTATATTGGAACTTTGTGAAGTGCATGGGTTTTAACATGTATTATACTTCAACTCAGAAAAACAACAGCAACATAACAGTGATTAGTCAAGTGAGCAGGGATGGAGCAGTGAAAACAGAACAGGCCCTACAGTGAGTTTTCACAAGGTGGGGTGGTTTTTTATACTTTATCTTCTACCACAAAAATGAAGACGTCTAACAAGCACCCAGGCCAGTCCCTTAAAGCAACAGTTTAATGGATGGCCATGTTGAAGCTGAAACACTTGTTGTGTCCTGGAGCTTGCCAGTGGCACAGCACAATTCGTGTTACTGGGCCCTGAACCAAACTGCAAGGGGACAACTGGTAAAGGGCAAAACGTTTTCTCCATTGTTAGCTTTGTCTACTAGTCATAATGACTGTGGTTATGGTGCCTAACTAGCAAGGATGGCAAATTAAGAATTAACTCAAAGGGTGCATATTGCTGGACTGGGGGCACTTTCAATTGCTTGTATTTCAAGCAGACACGTTATGGTCTGTAATACTGAGGAAGGTGCTCTGCTGTAGCTGCTGGTCAGACAACGAGTATTAGCAGTTTACATTGAGAGTATAGTAAAACACAACACATAGTCACAGAAAATCACAAAAAACAGCCAAACTGTCAACAAGAATGCACACTGCAGATTAGAGATTGCTGATAGGAATAGATAATTCCAACATAAATAGCAGCTTACTCACTGCTATTTAGAAAGCAGTTGTATTTTCTCTTACTTGTTTGTTCCATAATTTTATTCACTGCTTTACAAAAATCAAAAACAAATTCAACTGGCCAAAATGGCAGATCTTACCAACGGACAGCAATCATCAGATTGGTTTGGTTTTTTTAAATTAACTAACAAAAATACCCACAGAAAATTTAAGAGGGGCAAGAACAAAATACAACTGAAGAATTTTGTTTTAAAGGGGAATTCTGAAAATTCTTCTTCTAAAACTTTATAATGTTGAATAAATATTGTGCATCTACATTGCAGTACAAGATTACTTAGGTTTTAACCATAGTGTTAAAAATTGCTTAAGGGTTAAATCAGAGGTCTGTCAATCAAGCACCATATTTTCCAATATTAAACATTCAAAAATCTTGCGAGGCAGCCAGTCACTTTCTATTTGTAGCTAAAATGGTGCTGGTGTTAATGGTTGCTCTAATGTAAATATCCAGTGTGTAAACTGCCACTACCAGAGGAAGCAGACATCTTGCAGACAAATGTCTCATGTTGTTTTACTTTTAAAGAGAAACAGAAACATGCTGAAATGTAACAAAAGACCAATCAAAATTTGTTACTAGTGACCTAAAAGAAAGGAAACAAACTGAAGCAAAAAAGGAAAAAAAAAAACCAAAACAAAACAGAACAAAACAAAAAAAAAAGAGAGAATATTTAGAAAAAGCTGTGTGTTTTCCTCGACCAGAGATTGCTGAGGATGGTTTGAGGCAGAGACAAGACCCAGCCTCCAGCGCATGGCTTTTGAGCTATGTGTCACAGAGCATTTATAAGCTGCTGCCAAGTGAAATCCAAGTCCCCTGATCTCCTCCTGTGGCATTACTCAGTGCTTAGTTCAACATACAGCAATTCCAACGTGACTGTAACTTTCAGAACGAAAAAACCCCACAACAACAGGAAAGGAAAAAAAAAACCACCAGAAAAAACATTTTCCCCTTTAAAGCAATTATATCTTGGTTAATACCGAGCCACAATTGTTAGCCCAACACCCACACAATCTGTACAAGCTACAGCAAAATGAATACACCCAGCAGAGCCCTTATCTGTTGTGGCACCAACAGAAAGGGGACTGGCCAATTTACCTTCATCAGCCTCAATAGCCTCAACAGTAGCTGAAGAGAAGAAAGGGGTAGCAAAACGCATGAGAAAAATGAGCAAAGGATTTTTAACTCCAAGAACAAGTCAGTGAATAGCAAAGGAAGCTACAACACTAATGTTACTGTAAGTGCTGGACTTTGGCAAAACAGACATACACAGAAATGCTTACACAAAAACAATAATTTGCAGATTGAATTAAGCTATAGTTTGTTTTGAAGCAGAAGTTTCACAAACTAAAAGTTTTCCAAGACACATTTGAGTAGTTTGGTTTTGACTCAAAAGAACTACACAATGAAACTATCTTCCATATTGCATATCTGACCTGCAAAGGTTATTGTATAATTCTCCCAGTTTTGAATAAGAGCTGTTTGATTTGCCCCGTCAAAAGAGAATGAAAAATGGCATAAAGCCATCACACAAAATTTGTACCACTTACAACACCAGCTTGAAAAGTATTAGCTACCAGTATTAGCTACAAAGGAAAAGAGCCACATGTATAAATTCTCAGAATTATTTTCTTCTCTCTCCTGACTAAAATTTCCCCGCAACATGGGACAGAGTTTGCTCAGACAGTTTTGCCTTTGCTTGCAATCTCACCCAGTCTGCTCCATCTCTAAGTGTCCTTTTTGTCATCCCAATCCCTGAAACAGCATTCTTCTATTATTTTATTTAAGTCAATAGACATAGATACAAGATAGAAAGCTGTTGGACCTCCAAAACTGCAAAGCCTGATCAGAGAGAGAAGTTTGTAATCAGGAGGTTGCTGCAGTGTTATGAATACACTCTATGTTACCATTGTGTTGAAACATTCATTGTTCTTAAAGACAATTTCATTTAAATTCTACCCATCAGCTTTGGCATGAATTTGTTTACACAGAGATTTAGAAGCTGATGCAAATCAGCAAATGCAATCTCATATAGCAATGGTACAGCTTAAACATTTAAAAAGGAATTTTGATTTTAAGAACTTCTCTGGTTTAGAGAATAGCTCAAGAAGTTAAGCTTTTAGGAATTTCTCTCTTTCATCTTATTTTCCCCTACATAAAAGCTTTTTTCATCCTTCATAAAATCCAAACAATTTCTTTTTTGTAATTAGGATGTTAAATATGGATTGAGATCAATACTAAAATACATATACTATTATCTTGCTGCATGGGGAAATGAGAAGAGCTAACCCACATGCACCAAGGTAAGCCTATGCCTCTCAAGCTACAGAGCAAGAGAGATGGCAAAAAACAAGGAACGAAACCAATGCCAACATAAAAGAAAACAAAACATGGTAACTAGGATGAGAAAGTAAAATGAGTAACTAGATCCAAACCAGCACTGACACATTAGAAAAAAATGATGACTAAATGTATACTTCCACAACAGAACATACTACTCATTTTCTGTTAATATATATGGTAATATGAATGTGTGCTTAACAGAAACTATGTAAACTTCAGACTATTTGGTGAATGGGGTACTACGTGTTAACTAATGCAGAAGCTTGTGTATAGTAATGTTTTACTAAGCCAGAATACTGCAGTATGAGGAGATTCTCCTTTTAGCCATTGTAACAAGACAATTTAGGCAATTTTCTCAAATTCATTTCAATTCCTAGTATTTTGCCAGGGCATCAATAGCAGCTTCCTTGGACCAAATTTTCTGACAAATGTAAAGCAACTATATGGAGAAAAGCCTAGGTAAAGACCAGAACCCCAGTAAAAAAGGCACCCTGTGGAATCATATTGCAGCATTTTCAAAGCAGAACGTTACTATGATCATAGCACACAAGTCATCAAAAAGAAAAAAGGGAAGGGAAAAAAGGGGGAAAGAAGGTTTACCACTGTATACCTGAATCTTCTAGGCAAAAGAGACAGTAAAGGGAAAAACACAGAGAAAGAATGTTCCAGGAAGGAAACAGGAAAACAAGAGGCTGAGACTGTGTTAAGGTTATAAAGCATTTCTATTTCTTACATCTACTACCAACAGAACCTCAATAAGCAAGAGACATTCTTGGGTGCCTGCAATATACTCTACAGCAATACACACAGAAAAAAAAAAAAAGGAGAGCTTACAGTAGTAAATTAAATACTTTGCAGCTCCTTATTCCAAAAGGAATATTTCATCAAAGGCAGCCCTGCTACAGACTTACAGATTTCCTGTAAGAAGCACTCGGTATAAAACTAAACTGACAATCTGTATTGTGTTTGCATACAAGGAACACACAGTTTTCCTAAGAGCCTCCCTTCACTTGGGCTTAAATCAGAGCAAAATTGTCCTCATGCTGTCACCTAAAATTGCTAGGAGAGAAAATCTAATTCTAGAGCTATTTTCCATTGGTGATTCTCTTTGAGGAAGAACAAATCAGATAAAATAAGGGTTTGATTGTCATTATCTAAGATGAACCTTCAGTACTCTGTGTATCAAAGGCTGCTCTTAAAAAACATAAAGATGCTGTAAACTGTGGAAAGAGCACACTTCACATGCAACGCTGATCTACCCTTCTCAACAGTTGTTTTTCAGGGACTTTTTTCCCCCTCTTTCCTTGAAAATCAGCAGTACATAATAAGTCTTGAGAAGTAGCCTTACATGAACTGTTCACAAATGCCCAGCACAACAAACTGCCTGTTTTATTCTATCCTTTGGTTTTTTCCAGAGAAGACTGTGGTTACTTTTCTTGGGTTCTGCAGCTGAAAACCAATCATTTTTTTTACACGTGACACACACAGGTAAACATGCTTACCGCTTTGCAGTGTTTGTTTTCCTCCAGAGAGCACACCACTGGGCAGCATTCCTGTTGGAGTCAAACCTTTCAGCGTCAGCACACTTTCACTCTCTTCTCTGCAGAAGGAAAAATAAAACAAACCACAGAAGTAAGTAATTGTTTTTTAAATATGTTTTAGACACCTTAAGCTACACCTGCCCTGCAGTGACTTGGTTATCTCCAATCTCCTTCCCAGGACAGACTGAAGGCGCTGATAATGCCAGCACCAGTGCAGCTCCCTCACTGCTATGTAAGTGGTTCACCTCTGCACCCCACCACACACAGAGTCCCACTATAGTTAACACTATAACCTGCATCTATGAAACAACGTATGACATACATTTGAATGTATATACCCACAAACTTGACAGGAGGAGAACCACAGGAGTGGTTAGTGCCAACAATACATGTAAGTGTCTTATACTGTGTGGTCCAAAATCAACTTCTTGTTTTCTTTTTGTCTACACTAGCAGTCAGGTGCATTATTTATTAATGATCATCAGCCACTTAAAAGCTCATTAAAATTAATAAGCAATTCCACCCTGACTAACACTGTTCTTAATAGTTTTGTAAGCTAAAAATGATACTGGAGTCAAGAAAAATGTTTGAGGAAACCTAAATATGTTTTGCTGGTCTTCAAATACACAGCAAGAGGAATACAACAGCTCTATCCAGACAAGCCATTAAATACAGCTTTCTACGAGCAGTGTAATGCTGCCTGTGATGACATACTTTCTCAGCAGCAAAATTGACCCCAATTCTTTAAGAGAAACCTATTTTGAAGTGCTTTACTTTGAAATATATAATGACATTAAGCTGGAGGAAGCAAACACAAAGACAGAATTTAGTTCCACATTCACTTGAGGATAATGTGGTTTTGTCTATCAAAACTGTCTCTCAGCAATTCTATTACTTACAATTTTCTTTAGACCTACGTGCCATGAATTGCTCACGTTTCAAACAGCTCTTGTTTACCTACTACATATATTCCTCAAGTTCTATTTTTAGTTTGAAAATTATTCGCCTTGTGCACACTTTTCTTCATGCAATAGTCAAAATCAAACTGACCTTGCAAGTTTCCTAAATAATGAGAACTAATGTAACAGCCAAATATTTCCAGAATAAACACAGTATTTTCCTAATTAAGTCATACAACATATGTATGACACCAAAGTTTTTGCTTTTTCTTGATTATTTGCCTCTACATATCTACACAATCTGCATTTTCAATCCAGTCCATTTAATCTCGTTTTTTTTTTTAAAAAAAATTAAACTGCAATGCCACTATTAGCTTCACCTTTATAAGAAATTTTAATCACTATTTTTATTATGTTTAAACTGTATACACCTAAGAAACTTGTGTCACAAATGTTCAGATTTTTTAGTCTTCAGTGTTCCTTATTTTCTATTTCATGTTGTTTACTTCCTTTTTTTAAAAAGGAAAATAAAATTATTAAATATCTTATTTCCCTCCACCCTGTCCAAATACATAGAAAGAAAAGTCAGACTTTAGACACAAAGCCGCAGACAGGCAACAACAGAGAATTGTGAGGTCTTCCACTGAGTTTAAGTTGATCTTTCTATGATGGCTATTCTTGGCAAAGCTCGTTTATAACCTTTGAAACTGAACACAACACTATTTTGATATCTAATTTTGAGACTAAAGTGGCTGAAGTTATCTCATTTCTACATTCAGGTTCATTCTACACCCTCGAGGAAGGTGGCCACTCCGGCTCAGAGAAAAGGTGTTCAACTGAGTGCTGGATTTTTTAGTTAAAGCTAAGTGAGAATCAATATACTCTTCATCTTCAGTCCCTCCTGCAAAATTTTAAGGTCCATTGGTAACCAAGGACCGTAAAAGGCTCAGCAGCATCAGTGAGCAAACCAGTGGCTTCTCCTCTACCAGATACAGTCCATTCTGGTCTTCTGGAGATGTTGGGATGCAAGTGGCAGGGGTAAAAACTTGTCTCATGAACAACCCTGAGATGAATTTGACCACTTTTTAGGGAATGATCAAGACTGATCTCCATCAGTGCCTCAAAATGTTGATTTTTGTGAAATAATTTAAGAGGTTTCGAAGTTTCCAACAGTGCTAAAACCCTTAGCTATGAGGCTTGTGCATATCACTTTAAACAAGGCACGTGCGAGAATTATGCTGTACCCTTCTTTCATACCTGAAACCATTGAAAGGCTCCTGCCCCACAGTTCCCTTTGAAAGAGTCTTTGACATACAGGTGATGTCAATCATCTGCAAGTTACTAAAACCCAAATATATCAGGTGAGCATCCAATTTCAGGCCTTTCTGTATATTTAGGTCCAGGTTTCTGTTAAATTAATCCTATACTTCAAAAGGTGCTCTGCAACAAAATACAGCTGATCCAGAAGCTACAGTTCAAGGTTATGGGAGAAAGCCAGGCTTCTCAAACTTTGTTTGCTCAACTATCATCAGAGAAAAATAAACGTGCTGTTTTATGAAGGTGATGGCAATGTCAGCTCCAGGCTCTCTGTCAGACTTGGTACAGAGGAGCAGGTGGAAACATTTGATTGCTCCCCTGTCTTGTTAAGGGAAAAGGCATGATGCCAACTTCTCTTTTTTTTTATAGGTACCACTTTGAAGTAGCTTGTGCATCACTAGTAAATCACATATAACACTTTGGGAGCCCCAGGTACAAAGTCCTCCATCTCAGTATGCTATTTAAAACTACGCTGCTGCAATCTGCAACGTGTGGGCGAACTCCTGTGTCCATGCGAAGCCCCACTGACAACCTGTCCACTGCTTGCATGCTGCAGAAGAGTCTCACATCAGACAAGTTTGAGAGTTCTATCTGAAATTAGGAGTGTATTCTTCAAGTAACTATTTTTATTTCCTCTTTTTATATCAATCACGCAATCATACCAATACATTTTTTAAAAATCCCTTGATTTTGCACTAACCATGATAGCCATAAACTGACTACAGCAAAGCAACGCACAATTTCGTGAGGAAAAAAATTCCTCTACTGAAAGGGAGAGAGAACTGTATTTTCTATATTTAGAGTTCAGCGCAGCACAGTACAGCATGTTTTCTCTTCTGCTCAGAGACATCAAGGGGAGAGTTCTAAACATTGGGTAGCAATTACTCAAGTTCATGTGTTTGGGGGAGCACTGCCCAAGGCAACAAGTTGCTGTTGTCTGCACAATGTTTTCCTGGAGTTTTAGTTATATGACCCTAATGCTTTCATCTTTAATCACCCTTACTCATGGCTGTAGCAACAACTGTAGGTGACAAAGTAGAACAGTTGGCTTCCTTCTTAATGGAACATGATGTGGAACATACCCGCTCTACACATTTAACTCCTGCCTCACAGTGACTAAGAGTTAATGAGTGCACCTGGTGAGCAAAAGTTTTTAAAAAAGGGTAACTGCAATTTTTTTTGCTGACATCTTTTGTTGGTTTGTCTGTTTTACATTCAGCAAAAGCCCGGAGGAAGACGATTATTCGGAGCCATAATAAACAGCAACATTGTATAAATAAAACTATCTTTAAAAGGTTCCAGTAAAACTCACCTGGGTGATATATTAAAATATCTAATTTGCTGTTTGATTAATAGTAGACTGCTCCAAGTAATAATTCAAAGATGTCCTTCAACATTAAAAAAATCTGAAACAGCAAAAAATCTTACCTTAACACTGAGAAAACTCGAGCCATTTTTCCTATTGCTCTTATCTTGTTCCTTATAACCTCCTTCCGAGCAGCAGCTGTTGCTCCTGTGGAAAACATATTAAAAACAGTTATAGGGATTTGTAAACAATACATCACTATTCTTGAACTCTAAATAAAAGAAACACCATATTATTGCCACAGTTTGCCAAACTAATCCACATTTGTAGTCAAAACCGAAAATACTATATTTTTTTTTTATTTACAGCTCAACACTGATCACTTTTAAACAATCACAGAATCGCACAGAATCACAGAATAGCCTTGGTTGGAAAAGATCTAATCTAGTTATTAGTACCTTTAGAGATGTGGTCTTTTTCCTGCTACACATTAAAGCTGCATGTTTTTCCATCAATGGATGCTACTTTCCCATTTCAAAAACATTTTCAGAGACCATACTTTTTTAAAATCAATTTTCTTAGAAAATAGCCAAAATGTCAAAAAAATATTCAACATGAACAGTGTCCAAACCATAAAAAAATAAATAGAAAGTTAAACCATGATGGAGTTAAAACCTACTTCATAATCTTATCATTTTAAGTGAAAAACAATCACATTTCACTTAATTCTTGAAAAAAAGGGATTGGGTTAAGATTAAGGCCAAGAGGGTCCAGTAAGGGTTTTCCCATCACTAGTTAAAAAGTATTTAAATGGTTATAAAATCTATAGGCAGAGTCCTGAAAACCAGCATGAAATGGTAGGGACTGTATTGGCTGGTTAAGAGAATTCCATAGACAACTTCCTTCTCATCACTGCTATAGCCTGCTCAAAATTACAATTACTTTCAAATTCGCAAACTCACACGATAATCTGCCTTAAAAAAAAACCCCAGCAAAACATATGCTGGAACAGAGACCACAGTTCAGCTAAGTTTGCACATGTACTTGATACTTGGATATCATCAGAACCTAGAATATTATCTGTGCATCCAATAGCAAACAGCCTGAATGGGAAAAGTTACGAGAACAAGGAATTTATTTTAATAAGGACTCCCCACATCCCCAAGAAAACGCAATGTTATACTAAGTAAACCAGCTCCATTTAATTGTCAAAATCACAACCACATACATCATGAAGATTTCTCCCAAAAGTTTCTGAATGAAAGGTAACTTTGGCTTGTACGGATTCTGCCTGATAACTCCTGCCTCAAAGGTTCAATAGTGCAACCTGACCACCACTACACATCACAATAATGCTTCCTCCTTCGCTGCTCCAGAATACAAGGAAAATTTCTGTTTTCAATTCCTGATCCATTTTATAAAGTGGAGTCCATCATGGAAGCTAAAAGAGCAGAAAGGTCAAAAAATGAGGGAGCTGGTTATGGCAGCAGAGGGGACAGCCCCGGGGAGCTGAGGCAGCAGCAGAGTACTGGGCAGAGGACCAAAAGGTGCTGCCGAAAGCAGGTGATGGATACAAGAGGTGACAAGCTGCAGAAGACAGCCATGAGGCCTTGCTGTGCAGACATTCCTTCGCTCTATTAGGGGTGTAAAGTGACTTCAGCCCAACAGGCTCAGAACGAAACACAGGCTCCATGGAAAGCGACGGCAAAAGCCCCATCAGCTTCAGCAGTGCCAGCGTTTCACATGTGCGGTCCCAGCTGCTCTGGGCAGTGCTGGAGAGGTCCAATACTGCCACACAGATTTGCTGGGTGCTTCTTGTAGCCAACACAGTGATAATTCTCAGTTTTGGTTTTCTCCACGCATCTCTGCTGATGGCAGCCCTGTGGCTCTACTATCAGGCGCTGTCACCTTTCCTACTGCAGATTTCTCAATTACAATTAATTTTGTGACAGTTTCAGACTACCGCTGGAAATGCAAGCATTGTTTCATGATATTTACTAGAAGACTAGGAGGCCTGGCTGATACCCTGGCATTTTAGATGAGGTGAAAACGATGTCACAGATAGTGACATTAAAATCTCAGGATGAATCTTACAACTTTTAGTATCATAGTGAAGACCAAGTGTGACCGCAGTGTGAGGGGTGAGTTTGATAAAGTGCGAGGTTTGTAGCCATGCAGAGAATCCTGCAGAGCTGCTTGTGGGGTTGCATGTCCCTGAGCAGCCCGTGTACAAACAGGTCCACATGAGCCGCCTCGTTTGTGCCCACAGCTATCACAATCTGCATGCTCAAACGTCGACAACTGTATACTCATATGCTGAGACATGTTCATACATCTGCTGAGGAGTGTAAACTTACAGTCATGTACTCTAATTTTACATGTATCCACCTTCTGGGGCAGCTACTAAACATGTGATTTCCGGGCACTTCTAGTTGTCTTCCTAGACTGGCTCGAAATTATGAGCCTGTACCTGGAAGTTCAAACTGAAAGAAACGATGCTCGGAATAATGGCTTTCAAATCTCCTACATATAAAGATAAAAATATGGAGAAAAGGTATAAAAAAATACAAAGATAAAAAAACACCAAACAAAGTCTGAGGCATAAGTGTCTAATTCTAGACAATAAAGAGTGGGAGAAACAGCTGTAATTCAGCCGTAACGGAATTAAATATATTTGTGAGAGCATAATGAAAAATTTAAATTTAACAGCAATGATTCATCTGGGTTCTACAGGAAATAGAGGGGGTACATTCACAGAGTCACAGAGTGGTAGGTGTTGGAAGGGACCTCTGAAGATCATCTACTCCAGCCCCCTTGCTAGAGGAGGATCCTAGAGTTCCAGTGCTCTGTCACCCTCACAGTAAAGAAGTGTTTTCTTATGTTAAGATTGAACCTCCTGTGTTCCAGTTTGTGCCTCTTGCCCTTGTCCTGTCGGCAGACACCACCAAGAAGAATCTGGCCCCATCTTCCTGACACCCACCCTTTAGATACTTATAAGCATTAATGAGATCCCCCCTCAGCCTCCTCTTCTCCAAGCTAAACAGACCCAGTTCCCTCAGCCTCTCCTCACATGGGAGATGCTCCTGTCCCTTCATCATCTTAGTGGCCCTGAGCTGTACTCTTTCCAGTAGTTCCTTGTCCCTCTTGAGCTGTGGAGCCCAGAACTCATTCCTGCCTCAGTTACTATGATCTCAATGAATTGTACTCTCAAGATACACAAGGCATGGTTTTCAGCCTTTTTCACCCTGAAAGCACTTAAACACAATTTGTCTTTTTTTTTTTTTTTTTTTTTCCCCCAAGTGACACTATCCCTAGTTATTACAAACCCACCCGGTTCTATTTGATCTTACAAGTATTTTCAACCTTTTTCAGTCAGTTTAACTTCAAGAAGATCTGAGAACTGAAAATTGGAAATATAATTTATGTCCAAAGAGAAATACAATGCCCTACACTTAAATATATAGTAAGAATGGGAAAAATAATCATAAAACGCAACAGGCTTAAAGGGAGTACTTTGTTTCTCATCAATACACATAAATGGTTACTAAAAAATACATTTAAAAGATTTTGGTCTCCACTGAATTTCCTAATTTGTAACAGATCTGTGAAAGTGACTTATATGTTTACTAAATACTAGTAATGACCTTAAATTTGTTTTTTTTAAAACATTATTTGCTAAATAATGCACCTGATATTCACAATGTTTTATTGCCCTATTAGTTCTGACTGAATACCACTAACTTGATATAGTATTTGGATTCCCTGACTGTTTATACATTAATCTTAGACTCAGATTTCCAGTGTGAATGCTCCAGTTTAGTATTCTGAAATTCACTGTTATTGCAAATCCTTATGAATTACTTCAGCTACACTTAAGCGTACACTTATGTAAAAGTAAATGGGTCATAACCCAAGAACTAGCTATGGGTAAAAGGGTTAATTTTAGCCTTTGCAAACAGTGCCTGATATCCTCTTAATTTTTTACTTCTCTTTCAATATCTGAACAAACCCTATACGTATGAAGGAACTTACAAAAACAATCACGAACACAGCCAGGTTTAAAACTGAAGTGGAAAAATTATTTGGGAGGCAGAATAAAAGCTTTGAATCTTACTTCAGTAATTTAACAAGTTCTACTGGATTTCAGATTTGTAGCATCCAAATACAAATCTTGCAAGCTGGATATGTAGGACTTACGTGAAACGTAATTTAGATCTTCAAAATTAAGAAACAGAACAATGGGGGGGGGGAGGAAAAGACTGTAAACTCTGAAAATATTCTGAGAAGTAGGGCTGAAAAACTAGAAAACACCACTCAGTAAAAAAGCCAAATCACTCACTGGTATAAATTATATATTATCTAATTAAGCACTAGGAAAATTAATGAAACTTAAGCCTTCCAACTTATTGAATACCTTTCTTCTGTGCATAACTGGGATCTTCTTATGAATTCCAAAGGGGGGGAAAGAAAAAGATCAGTGATGGTTGTAGAATGAAAATAAAAAATAATACAGAACATTTGACAACATCAATGGAAATGCAATGTTTAAGTAAAGTCTGAAAAACAGAAAAGAAACAAATTAGGCGAGGAACATCCAAAAGGAGAGAAACAGATTGAGAACGATACGGGGAGGCGGGGGGGGGAATAGAAAAAAAACTTTCCAGCTTAAAGCCTTGTTAGTGTGTTTTGCAGGAAGCCAACACGCAGGCAGAAGATCAGCAGTGAAGCTTAGCCTTGGCGTTACCATCTCTTGAATGCATACTTTCTCCTACATTATTGCAGCTGCTTTGATAAGGCTCAGTCACTCTTCAAAAGCAGCCCCCTCAGTTTATTTGGGGTGTGCCTGCCTGATGACACCTCTTTTCTTAGAGGAATCAGGTCAACTCTTCCAGTTTATTTATGTCTGATATCTGAAAGAATAGCTTACTATCATAGACATGTCTGCTGCTTCTACCAAAATCTGTGCTATCAACTGCACACATGCATTTGTTCAAATGGTCCAGCAGATTACAGTTATCAAATCAAAACACTACCATGGTACAAGGTATTGCATTTTAAAATCAACTGGTTTTGAGAGCAAGACAAGGGCAGCACACAGTGCCTGGGCACAACTGGACCTTGACAGTTTTGGGGGGGGGACATTATCTAATGCACACTGCTAAGCTGGTCCAGAGGCAGAGGACACCCATGTGCCATACTACAGCTCTCATGACAAATGCTTTAGGCATGCAAACAACCACACCTGGCCAAATACAATGAATGAATAAATAAACAAAAAGATCACATGAAAATGCCCCTCTGCCACCAACTCACAGAGCGAAAGTATACATTGCAGCCCAACCTTGCTGGTTTAGAGAAAGAACTAACATAAATCAGTGGGGAAACCCTCCACTTCTCTCCCAGTTAGAATATAACTCATTGAAAAGCTAAGAATCTCTCATCGGCCCAGGTAGTATCATGAACGCCCTTATCAAGGCATTGGTAAGTAAATGAGACCTAATGGCAAGGCCTTTGCTCTTGGCTCAGCCAGCCTCTGTGTTAGATGGTGCAGGGCTTGCCCCAGGTGCAGTTTATTGCACTGAAGAGCTGTGGCAAACCTCATCAGCCACAGTTAACAGCACAACCAGATTTTGATAGGCAGGAGACATTTGACTTATAATTCTCTTTAGGCTTGGACTACAGCACAGTACTGTGGAAGCAATATTCCACCAGAGTAATAAACGCTGCAGCTAGCACCATGACAGTGGCTTTTCCATGAGAAGGCTGTGAGTGACAATGTTGATGGCAATACAAAGATTAATGCAGGCAATTTAGGAGTGTCTTTATGCCAAATCACGATAGCGACGCAAACGAAACAAACAGTGCATTTGTGTCAAGTTGTCTATTACGTTATTGCATCCTTTTAATTAGCAGCTTATTTTTTTTTCAATCAAATGCAGGAGGCCAGAAATGTTGCTAATTAAAACAAAACAGGGCTCTGACTATATGCTGGCTGGGTAGAAGTGTTTGCAGCTCCTGTTGCTAAGCGATGTTTGATGCACAAACACTACAGCGCACAAGTTAACATTCACCCAAGACATTTTTTGCTGGATCAGATTATATTGCAACCATCATAGCAAACAGGAAAGAGAAAGTACAGCAAGAGGAAACTATCAGAGATAAGAAAACTTGACCTATTATAGCCTCTCATCTTTAAAGCAAATGAAACCAAAAGGCCAATATAGGCCAGCAGGGAGATATGAGCTAAAGAGCACTAGGATTGCTATTTAGGCTTTCTCCCACTAAGCATACACAGAAACTGCCTACAACAAATTGATCAGATCCCTATGACGTGTCTCCTTATGAGAAAAAAAAAAAAAAAAAGATGGGGAAAAAAAAGAAATACACACTGTTGAGCATCCTGCTCATGGCCAGATGCAACATGCATGACTCAGAACCAAAAGTAATAATAACTAACAAAAAAGGGCTCACAAGAACATCATGCAGTGAGGTCAGGCAATGTTGATGGGGCTTTGTTTTGAAGGGGGAAGTGAGAGGAGAAGACAGAGGGCAAGAAAGTGTAAGAAAAGATAACGAATGATCAGAGCAAACCATAGTGATGGATCATTCTCATTACATGTGGAAACCCAGGTCAGGGCATGTTCAAACTGCAAGGAGAGAAAGTAAATCAGCAGCGAGCCCAAAAAACTAATGATGATATAAAAATAAGAGATAATTTTAAAGAATCACTCCATCAAACAAAATGTATCTGCTATTGCAGACATCAGGCATTTCCTTCCATGGGAAATATTGCTAAAGAAAAATGTCAGTGGGCAAATATGACTGTACTGCTGCAGTCCTCCAAGGAAGCTGGACCAAAATCATTGAAGAACAACAGTGGAAATGTTGAACCACTACAAGACTGTCAATATACAGCCCTTACAGAAACAGTTTTAAGCTGATAATCATTTCAGCCTGTTTCATCAAGAACACAAATGAAATGTATCTTGTAGTTTCTCCCCCAAAAGGTAAGGTTCTAAGGAAAAAAAAAATATTAAAAAGAGAGTGAACTCAACTATCTTTGAGAAAAAGAGGATTTTCCTTTGTTATACATATCATAAATCAGAACCCACCAGGAAATCATTAAATATATCACCCTCTATTTAAATTTAAATCAACCCTCAGACTTATTTTTATGCCTGAATCCTTCAGTCTCTTCCATGTGCGTGATCCCACTATTTCCAGTGGGCTGAAGCTACAAGCATGCACCCACAGCAAGCTGCAGCACCAGTGCCACAGATCCCATTTTACAGTTCTAAGGGGATTATCCAGGAAAGCAGACATGAACATATGCCAGCTCTGGTTTTAACTACACATGTTAAAGAAGATGACATTTTTAATATCATCCTTAATATAATATTTTACACAGAGAAAACATTCATACAGAAAAAAATCTGAAAGCAGATTTGGACAACAGTATTAGCACTACAGTACCAGGAATGGTTTAATTATTCCTCATCTGGAAATTTTAACGCTGTTAGCTATCATTATGCAGTACATACACATGCAAGCCCAGAGGATTTCAGCCTGCTTCCCTGCTCAGACACCTGCAATGCTGCAAACTCCACAGCTGGAGGAGTGCCATGGTAAAAATCCCAGAGAGACAGGGATGGGGGGGGAGGTTCACCCTTCTCCTAGAATATCTGCAATAGCTGCAGAGACCTCCTGCAGCCGGAGAGGGCTGCCATCCCCAAAGACACTTGACACCTTCTCATTTCTGACTCTGCTTTTGAAACTCTGCTCCTGAACTGTAACTTAAGCGTGGGAACACTTGACACACTAAAATTTTAGAAAAGGATTACAGGCATTGGCCTATCTGTGCTCAATGGAAGTTTATAGTACAACTTTTTCTTAAAGTATTAGGCCAATGCTGAATTAATTTAAAAATCTTTCCTGTAAAGCCTTCGCTTTGGCACCGCATTCAGTGGGATTTCAGCCTGTGCTTAAGTGCTTTCTTGTGCCAAGGATTTTAAGCACATGGTTTTGTTGCTACTGTATTTAATTTGACACAGTTTTTACTCATTGTCTGCCTCCATACTGTTTCACATGCTGCTTTAATTACACAGCAGCTACTTATTTAAATTTCATGAGAAAAAAAATGAGCACAATATTCAAACAGGTGTTTTCTTCTCTCCACTGATTACTGGTTTCAGTAAATTCAGTCTTTGTCCAAGTCCTGCAAGATAATTGTTCATGTCCACACTCTGTGGAGGATACAGAACAGGGAATTCCATCTAGCTTTTCAGAGTAGAAGCGAAGCACTATCATCCAGACCCTTCTTCTCCATCGCAAAGGAAACATACATCAGAACCCATGATCTAGCTCCCTCTTCCAAAGATTAAAAATAAAGACTTTGAGATAGACATTTAATTATTAATTACAACTTCATTACTTGAAAGTTCTTCCTTCTCTCTGTTCATTCATTTTCTCTACAAATACCTTGAGAATATCTGGTAGTGCTAGATCTTTCCAAGTACTTTTTAAATTTTTTGTTCTTTTGCTAGATTATATTTTTTAAAATGCTGAAAGCATTCACAGCAAGAATGTTAGGGATGCATGGGATTTTTTTCAGTTTTGCTCAATTGAGAAGGGACATTCTGGAGAGCTGCAATTTACTCTTGCACAATCTAACAGAAAATAATGTCTAATAAAATAAATTGACTCCTAAGAATCATCAAATTGCAAGATATAAAGTATTACTTACAGTCAAACCAACAGGTACAAGGCAAATTATCATCATATAAACTCCAACCCAAGTGACAACAGAAATGACCATTCCTCTCTTCTTAGCAGAAATTTCAGGTCAGAATATTCACTATCTGTGCTTGCATATTTATTTTTATTGATCACGTTGCTTCTTAAAGATTTTAGATACACAATTGCATTAAAAGAGCCAACTAACGAAATATTTCAAGTACAAGTCTTCCAAAGCTGCAGTATCAACATTTTGGAAGGAGCTCTGCAGGAAGCTTATTTCACTGTAGGAACATCACTTCACTGATAGAATCAAACCTCCTATGGGAAATCCCTGGGATCTTATGCATAAAATCAACATCTGACCCCTTCGTGACAACACAACCCAGATTTCATGGAGGGAAATACATATTTTATTTTTTTTTTAACCAAAAGAATGAGACCAAGGAAAGGGTTAGAACAGGGCAGAAGTTCCATTAATTCTTTCCAAAGCATGCAGTAAGCAAATCCACTGCAGTCTACCACAACAGTTGCTTTCAGCAGCACAAAACTTATACGGAACCCAGAAAATTATCCCAGGGTTAGTAAATAAACTTTTAAAGTAGTGTCAAGGCAAACAATCTCAATCAAGGGCAGGAGGCTCTTACCATCAAACCCATCTTCCTCTGTCCCCAGTTCATCATCTGAGCAGATGTTCAGCACGTTTACCAGCATCTCCGTCACTAAAATGGAAAACAAATGCAAAATGCTGATTTTTAAGCTCTCCTCATCTGTCAGAGAGCAAACTCTAGCTATAGCAGTGTTAATGAAAATTCTGTGCAGAAATGGCACCCACTTTTTAAACCTTGTTATATGCACATAGTAATGTAAGTTTGAAATGCCTCGTGCAGTTAACAAAAAGTAAAGGTTTCCATAAAAATTGCTCCAAATATAACAAACCCCACAACAGACCTTAAAAAAAATAATGTGTTTATGATCTCTGTTTTTGCAATTGTCAATGAACTAGTTAACTTTTGTTCTTCTCCCCCTCAATACATTTTTGCCTTTCACTCAACTTGGACAGCAGAACTGACCATTCTCCTCTTGCTGCTATATTGCAGTGATTTGAATTCCCTGCTTAGCAAAGGGAATGACATTTCAATTGAAAAAGTTACAGCAAGAGGGATCAAGAGGGATTTATCTATCTATTGAGGTTCTGGACACTGTACTTCCAGTTCAACAAAACATTAACCTCTGTGAGATGTCTACAAATAGACTAGAAGATCATTGTAGGTCCTTTCCAGCTGGAACTATTCTATATTCAGTAGAAATGCCATTTTCGGTGAATTCAGGATATATTCAACTTGCTTACTTTGCAACTCGGGCACAGAAGGGTCAGCCTCAGGCTACCCCTAACCTGGTCCCAGCTTTTTCTGGACACGCAACAATAAGACACGAACCAGACAGCACACAGAGTAAGAACAGTCAAAAATCCCCGAGCAAGAATCACAACCAAGGAAATGGAATTTAGAGATCAAAAAAGCCAAAGTTACAAGGTAAAACGAAATCATTAGCAGACTGAGAAAAACTCCACTACATCTACATGTAGTAAGCATCATTAAAAGGGTTACCAGGCATGTCTAGCCTTGCACTAGCTACACAGGTTGACAATTTAAATTTTTTAATCAAATGGCTATTAAAATGCTCTTCTGTGACAAGTATGATGGCTTAGCACATTAGAAGGGTGGGACACAGCTATATTTTTCCTACATTAGTGAAGGATTTAATATTTTCTTTTGACAGGATTAGTGGAAAGACTTTCCACATTAACAGCCACCAGTGAAACTAAGAGCTTCCTACCTTGGTTGGCCTTTAAGGAAAAAAAAAGTCTATAAAACAAAGAAAATCAATAAAGAGCTGTGCAGAACATCAACTCTTACATCCATGAGTTTGTGGGGTTTTTTGCAGAGAAAGAACACTTAATTCACCTCTTGGGTCTCTAGAAGTTCCAAGCAATTGGTAAGAGTGACCACTGGGAAGACATGCAGGAGGCAAAAAAAAAAAAAAAAAAAAAAGCGTTCATGGTCTCAGAACCTCAACAAACCTATCCATGCATCCTGAAGCCTCACCTGAGGAGGCCACTGATGGGAAACCTCTGGAAAAATGACCTTACAGAGCTTCTTACAGGACCACAATGTGTATGGAGAACAGGCCCATCCCATCCTAAAAATGGCCTGGCTGAGTTTACGGCTGAAGAAAATGAAAGCGTTTTATCTGCTTCACAAGAGTCTGCAACATGCGTCAGTGTGGATTATGTAATGTCTCCAGTAGTGGAAACAGCTGTCTATTCTTTGTTAAACCCTATTTTATTGTGTATCTGCTTTGTTCACAGAGACCTCGGGCATCTCCCCAGCAGCTTTCCTAATACAAAAGGGTAGCTGAAAACAAAGCCGGTCATGACTGCAGGTAAGTGCCAGAGCTGGCTGTATTTCCAGTTGCCTATTAAGAAAGAACTGTCATTCTAAGCAGCTTTTAAGAGTTTATTATAGTTTTCTGGCAGTAATTGCTGTCGCAATAATATACTATAATGGATGGATCAAAGCAAGCTTCATCTCAGGCCCTGAATAAAATGACTTGGGGTTTAAGCAGTTTGCATTACGTATTCATTTAATATGTTAGACCAAAGCATTTTCATGCCTTTTGTGTGCTTGCCATTCATAGCATGAAGTTGTCTTCAGGCAACATCAAGAGCATTGTGTTTCAATAAAACATGATTTATGTTCTTTAGAGTCTTCTCGCCAGTGATGAGGCACCATATGCCCTGGGCAGAGAAGGGGCTGAGGAACGGTTTTCCTTCTTCCTGCCACCTCTCTACTCCTTCCAGAAACAGTTAACCAGACTGGGTCTTGGCATCACCAGCCTTGTGTTTGCTGGTGAAAAAGCAGCCCATTATCATCTTATCAGAAAGGTCAGCTGGGTAAGGATGTAACCATGATGTAGAGAATTCTGTTGTGATGTCCCTTGGGCAGTAAGCAACAGCCAAGGGAAAGCCCAAGAGCTTATAAAGGAACAACTAAGAAGAATTCTATTCAGTGAATGCACCTCTGGCCTGCAATGTCATAAAATTTGCTTCTACAGCAGAAACATAATGGCACCATAGCCTGGAAAAAGTAGAAATTATAAAAACATACAAGAAATGTGATTAAGCACTGGTAATTGCTTGCCCCTCTGAGACCTGTTTCTTCAAATTTGTCCTTGAAAACAAGTCATCCATCTTCAAATTATCCTTGCCACTTCAAATAAAAGAGGCCATATGCACAGTGACTAAGAAACCATTTTGCAGTTCCCATGAAGAGAGCCGATTTACATACCTTTCTCACCCACAAATGGCAAGGACCAGGTAAACACGTCCATGAAGTTTGGAAGCCAGTATGGGTGAGGGGAGCAGTTGAACTGTCTGATATTCATAACGTTGTTCTCGTATTTCAATACTGCAGCTAGAAGGGAGAAAGGAAAGAAACAAAAGAGACATCAGCGATGCGCATGCGACTGGTTACCAGACCAGTAGTGCTCACAGCATGCACAGCCTAGGGAGCTGCTCACCAGCTTTCAACCACTTGACCCAGAAGCAGTACTTGACTGCTAGTTATAATAGGATACAGCCTCAAAGAAGTTGCAAGCTATTTCCAGTCTGAAAGCAGTGTTGTCAGCTTTCGCTGGCACTAAGATGGGTTGGTAAGTGAATTAATAACTCTGAGTAGTCATAAACGCGGGCTCTGAGACCTGCCACCAGTGGGGAGCAAAGCAGACTATCCACAGCCACCCATTTCACGCAGTTACCTCAGCTCCTCACAACCACACTTTGGAGATAACGAAGCGTTTATCACTCAGAGTTTGAACGATGCTCTTCCAATGCACATTTTCAACATATTTCATTCATAGTATTGTACAACAGATGACACTTTCTTCTCACATTTTTCAAACTCTAGGCACACAAGACTGTGCTCCCGATAGTATGAATGAATAACAACATGATTTGTTTTGCACCATTTAAAATTTGTAACATTCTTATCAACACACACAGACTACATTTGCTAATGGGCAGAAATACAGATATTTATGCCATTGCCACTTTCTAAAGCACCAAGTCAAGTTCAGTGTTAACTTGTGTTAATGGACTTCAGGTTCATATCTGAAACAGGATCTGATTAACTTTAACCTGGTTTTGCAATATTAATAGAACAAAGAAAATCAAAGTATTACAAAGCATTACCAGCAAGAAACAGCTATTTATTTCCAGAAGAGACCATAGCTGTACCCAGGCCCAGTGCAGTCAAAAATTAAATGAAAGAGGGAAAGGCTGAATGTGGCTTGGGTAGAGAGGGCAGAGAGCATAGGCGGGAGAGAAAGGGACAGTATCAGTTCGGTTAGGGAAGAACAAAATAATCATGTTGAAATGCAGCAGATAAGATAAAACTAACTCCACAATAAGCCTAGACAACTGCCCTTACCAAAACTCATTTTCCAAAGCACAGTTTGCCCAACACTATGGGAAGACTAGGTCCCATACCACATCTAGACTTTCATGCAGTTTTAAAATTCTTTATAGCAATAAGTGGTTATTAGGTTGCTGTAGATTACTCAAACCCCAGGCCATTCATTGAGATTGTCTGGAAGAACACTGAATGGGGATGGGTTCAGCAGCTGTTTGTATCACAGGTCTATTTTTGTCTTTAAAAGAATGTATTGAGGGAAAGCTTACAATAATATGGTCTTTCGATAAAAATCATCCAGTGCTAGATTTCTATTGTTCAATTTATGGGCCAACTATCTCAGCTTGGGAAACAGTAAAACTAAATCTCATCCCTCTTCCCTTCCCTTCTCACAAAGACACATGTAATGTAAAATCTTAATAATGCAGTTAAGACTGAGCCTGGTAACAGTATCTCTGACCTAATAGGGGTATATTTTAATTTTCAGAGTTCTCTTTCCTGAAAGTCAGTAAATTCAAAGTTGCACAGGCAGAGAATACATGTGCTGTTGGATGTGAACAGAGACATTTATGAAATAGAAGAGCAAGTATTTCTTTGCTCATGGAGAAAAAGGTAATTTTGAGATGACCACTGAAAACCAAAGGAACACTAAACCATAAAAATTTTTAAACACAAGTTACAGGAGACTGCAGACAGGATCTTTAGTCAACATGGGACTAAGTCAACACAAGCTGAAGCTTCCATTCACTGTAATATTTCTATTACCAGAAACATAAGGGTGGGGTTTCAGTTTTTAAAAGACAGTCCAGTGGACTTTACATGAAGTTGTCTGGTCATCTCACTACTAGCATTTACATATAGCACTGAACATAATCCCTGCTCAGATGCTTACTCTCATGTAGAAAGCACTGACTTCACTATGTCCTGCTGGTCATCATCTTGTAGCAGTTCTAGTTCTGTACCTGTAGATGAGCTGTCATCAAATACTATTTACGCTGGAGACAATATACTGCACATATTGGAAGACATGTATGTAAGCTTCATGTAAATTTGCTTCAGTTTGCCTTTTTAAGCTATGAATTAAGCCATCCTGATGAGATCTAGTAACTTGCAACCTTCAGAATTATCGTCCTCAGCTTTAGTCAAAGAAAAATTAATCAAAGAAGCAACACACGATAATGCCTTCATAAATGATGAAACTGCATGAATCAAAAGTATGTCTGAAACATACCGCATCAAAGACATATAGAAAAGCAGATACATCCTACTTTGTTTTCCCCTTTCCTCCAGCCTTCCCACCTGTGGCACCCAGGGAGGAACATAGTTCCGGGGGTCATCACTTAACAGCCAGCACCAGCAATGCAGTTGCACAACTGCAATATGCCACAGCACCATAGGAAATGCAGTGTATCGCAACTGAAGGGGGTGAACAATTTCTTCTGATTATTCATTTCCTGCCATTGACTAAAGCGTGTGTCAATCAGATAAGAAACTTTTTGATGCACTAGACTGCTCCTTCCTACAAAAACTGAATAGGTTGCTAAATGTCTTCTGTTTTGTGGCTGATGACAAGAGTCCAGAGTGACCTGGGAGTTTCTGAAGCCTATTCACTGATGCACACAGAAAATGGCTCACTAGTATTTGTGCAAACTTTTGCCAGGCAGACATCCTCCATTTAAATAAACCACACTTGACTCTTGCCCATCCTAGTCTGACAGTTGGCAGCCGTTCTGCTTCTCAGGAAAATAAAAATGGTTTAATATGGCTATTAGCAAAAAATGAGAAAACTAGTGTCGATGGTATTAATATTTCCATCAGTTGTTGGCTGAAATTACATATGGCAAATTGAAATTCATTCTTCTTCTATAACAGTGACACAATTGCATAGTAAAAATAAATAGCTGTGGTTTTATAGCCAAAATGAGTCAAAACCACACAAAAAGGACCACTTAATGGTTGTGAAGTTTCATTTAGAAGGACTAAAACTTTAGCATCATCATCTTAGTGAGCTGAGGCAGTTTCCCACTATTTCTTCAATTTATCCATTAAGTCTATTTCTAAAGTCTGTGAAAGTTGAATAAATCATTTTTACAAGGAACCTTTAAACCTAGCCTCTAAAAAAGCCTGAGCCATAAGCAGAACAGTTGGCTTTAGTTCATGGTGGGTTTTTTTTTTAAAGGAAGACAATTTATTTTGACATTTCTGTTAAAAAAAAAAAAATCTTCACACCACCTGATTAATTTATATACCTGAATATCTTACAAAAGCAAGTTCCAATAGCAGTACTTTAAAAACCATTCTCCTCTGTAAATGGCCCATACAGCTCATCCCCACAAATGACTTCAAAAGCCACCTGAAGAAAAATTACACTATACAATAGAGCGACATAATAGCAGAGACAGAAGTCTTCTAAAATAACCCTACTCTTAAAAGAGTAAAATAAGGTAGGGTAGTTACCAGTATCACAAATACTTTTCTGGATTTTTAATACAGAATCTTTCATTTACAAGCACAATGTACACAAAATATTTTTATTTGGTAAGCAATGAAGATGACATTTAACATTAAACAAGCTGGCTCTTGTTACAATTGTGCAGTTCTGACTACTCGTTAGTAGTCAGAAGAGGAAACCTCACCTGGCTGTAGAAGAAAATGCTTCTCAGATAACAGCAGGAGTTTCCCTGAGCTTTTTTGGCCCCTTGCTTTCTTTCAGTCAGAGCTCCTTTTTTCCCTCTGCTGGCTCAGAAATGATTCTGGGGTTTCAACTCTGCTTCTTATTTTTCTTAGACCACATTAACTTGACACCTAAATAGCTACAGGAGACCCCGGCTGCCCTGATAGAGCAGGAATCTTTTGAAGATTATATGGCTCCTACAGTCCACGTGGCCATTGATGGAGGAGATAGAAGAAAGCTGGATGGTTTCATCTGGTTATGAAACCTGTAATTGAGGAAAACATGACTCTCTCCAACACTTCCAAGTTCAGTTGCTTATTATTCCAGGCTGCAACTCATATACTACTTTTCTTTCCAAACTGGTGGCTAGCAGACCAAGCCACCAGTCACAGTTTTATAGTGTATGATCACCCACCAGAGCAAGAATTTTATTATTCTTAACAGCCACACACATTTTAACCTAATTTTGGTATTCGATTTTGTAAATGAGTTTTAGAAGCTAATGTTTTGTAAAATGAAGATGTGCAGATATCCCAAATGACATTATTCTTTTTTCCAATGCTAGTAAACTGAGATATCGAATGCTGAAATCACATTAGATTGAAACAAAACACTAATGCAGCAGGCAAGGGGCGTTTGTGCTGTTTAGTTCTAAGCATTTAACGTTGGTACGGGTGGTGAAAAAGGTGCAGGTAAGAAACCTCCTTCCTTCAGCTACAAATACAGACAGGACTTTTAACTTTCTGAGGGTCAAATATAAGCACCCAGTGCCATCTGAGACTCCCTCTGTTAAAGATAAGCCTAGAACACCCGTGTTTCCTGGGTTGTACCTGCCAAGCCTGAGTGGATGTCTCAGATCCTTCAGGCATCTCAAATGGTGCTTTAAAAGCCTGTATGTTGGGAGCTAAATTAAGGCCTTAAGCAATGTGAACAACATTAAACTGTGTGATTGATAGTTCAGAATTACCTAAAGACATTACCTATCCTGCTTCAAGATATTCTGAATTGTTTTTCAGTATAAATTAATTGATAACATTTTCGTCACAGAAAAAAAAGAGCATGGCACAAATACTAGCCCAGAACGAACATGTTTTTAGATAAACAACCTCACTAGTTTTAGCAAACAAGTTAACTAATTTTCTTGCAATTTTTTCAGGAAACTCATCCTGCATTTAGAAAAGAAATGCAGTGCAAGGTCTCTCAAATTCTTCATACCTAAGAAAGAATTTCAATTTCTGATTTAATGCCAAATTAACTTCAGCATTAACTGTGCAACTGGGAAGGGTGCCTTCTCCTCCAGCAAAGTTGCTAAGTAACCACAGTGTTTTCTGCCCAAGACAGGTCAGGGACAAGGCTTAGTAAAATGCTTAAGGAGTTTAAACGCTATCAAAGGAAAAAAAGTATTTACTATATAGAAGGTAATAATGTAAATAATCCAGTACAGAAGCAAGGCTAATTGTAGTTGCGAAAATCTTCTCTCAGAATTCATAAGTTTTTTTATTTTATGGGTGCAATTGCATCTTCCAAAGAAACAGCGCAATAGCATTCAAGATTTTGTTAACAGACTGCAAAAATCACTTCTAGCAAACTTCTCTGCCTCTGCAATGAGATGGCCTAGATACCCTGACAGTTCCTCTTCAAAAGCCTTTGTTTCCATGACAAGGCCTCATGACAACAGCAGAGAGAAAGCATTAAAGAAAACTGATAGGGCAAACAGAAGGTTAATGCCACTTTTCTATTGCTATTATTTCTCAAAGATCATCCTTGTCTTCCAGGTATATTACTCTGCTTTCTCCAATATGAAAATAATTTTCCTGTTAGATCCATCTGGATCAGGTACATTTCTTAACGTGTATCTGTGGTATGCCACATGCTGATATTTTATACACGCTTCATTGATATATTACTTATCTGATACGGTACAGCTGGTTTTGTTTTTCTAGTATCCCAAACTCCCATGCATACTTTTTTTGTTTCTTTCCTTCATCATCTGCTTTTCCTTTCAGCAACACCACGTGTACACTGCAGCATGTTGGAAGCGACATCAAGTTATTTTTTTCAATAGCTTCAGGTTCTCTGGCAGTTATCTCACCCCTCTAATCTTTTAAAAATGTTCAAAAGATAATAGTCTGTCTTTAGACAGCTAGTTAAAATTGTTCACTCAGCCAAAAAGCATGCACTTACTGAAGTGACAGCCAGACACTAAAATATGAACTATTGCCAATGATTTACAAATAAATTGCCTGCCTCTGTAGAACTTCTGCAAAATCTTTCACTTGATTTTTGGGTTCTTTGTTGTTGTTGTGGCACAAACAGCATTACAGCAAGTCCTAATTGAGGCATTAAGAAATATTAAATGCAGGAATGAAAGTTTAGACACTGTACAATGCCTGCAGATCGTACAATGCTGTAATTTTTGGCACCCTCTTACGCTGCTGCTATGGAGAATTTCTCCTGGTGATAGGCACCCTCAAATCTGGGGTAAGCCTGTACTTACTTATGCAACTTTCTCAAAGTTTCTTGACAAGGACAGCCTTCCTCCAAGGCCATGAACTCACAGGTAATTATCATAATCCAATTAACATTTATCTTCTCGCCTGAGGAGTTCTGATCCTCTCCAGAAGAAAGTGTCTTGAAAAATCATCAATGCACCACTACTTCTTGTAACAAGTTTTAATAATAATCTTAAACTATCTTTATCTTTATGCCTTTTAATAATATAAATGAGAGCACAAATGTCTGAAAAAGCTATGAAAACACTAAACAGAAGCTTGGAAGTTGCCAAAATACACATGTATAAATTCCTCCCCTTTGCCAATACTCTCCATTATAATGAATAGGGAGGGCATTAATAAAAATAATGAAGAAGGATTGTCTTGGAAAGAGGAGGGACACTCGGCTCCCCATATCTAGGCAGTTTCTGAGTCTCTGAATCACCCCATGAAAGCATATCTCTCTGTCTCCATTAACTACACAGGGAACCCCTAACAGGAGCCTCCTAATTGAAAAACCTAACTTTGGCACTCGAAGTTGCACACGTGTGTGGGCTGGGGTTGTGACAGGACCAGCAGCCACAGGATGAATTCGGTGCCCGAACCCAGCAGAGCAAAGCCACAAGAGATTCCCATAATGGATTGGTACTGTGAGACACCTCATTGCACAGAATACACATCAGCATTAAGAGCAAATAAACTGAACATGGTCTTGTTTGGGTACCTTATGTTCAGCTGCTCTTGCCAAACCTCCTTTTTCTCTGGGAATGTTGCCTCTCTACTGCTCTTTGAGTATATATCTGATCCCAGGGGCTGCTCTCCAGTGGGAACTGAATAAGCCCTTGGATAAAGTTGGCAACCAAACCCACTCCTTCTGAAGTGCTTTGAAGAAGTACAAGGAAGTACATCTGCTTTAATGGGTATGAGAATTATCAACCTGGGATAGAAAGTGAGCATTCTTAGCCCCTTGCAGCATTAAAAAAAAAAAATAATAAATTTATCTTCAACACCAATGCATTTAAAAATGACCCATTCATGCCAGTGGGAGATAAAGCCTTTCAGGAATAATTAGGATGATTTTATTACCTAAGTGAAAATAAGAAGCATACTAAGAATGCATACTAGAAAGGAAGGCACTAACTAGTAGGAGGGGAACTCCCTTTCCAAGCACTGACAGCAACCAAAACCCCAAATGATCTGTAAAAATGATCAGTCAATTTCTGCACCACTGCAAGATAAGTCAGCTAGAGCAACTGTCCTGTAACACCTTTGGATGGAAAAACCTTCCTTCACCTCCTGAAATCAGCCAGAAGCTGCGTGTTTTTAGTTAATTCATCTGCTGTAAATCAAGGAAACCAACAAGTAGCCACATTTTGGACTGATTAGGATGAGGGGGAAGATTATGGAATGGTTCATCTTGGGGGAGATCACGCGGCAAGTGCAGGACAACGGGGGGATCAGGTCCACCCAGCATGGGTTCACGAAGGGCAAGTCCTGTTTAACCAACCTGATCTCCTTCTATGATCAGGTGACCCATCTAGTGTATGAGGGAAAAGTGGTGGATGTTGTCTACCTGGACTTCAGTAAGGCATTTGACACTGTTTCCCACAGCATTCTGCTGGAGAAGCTGGCGGCTCATGGTCTAGACAGGTGGACTCTTTGCTGGGTTAAAAGCTGGCTGGATGGCCGAGCCCAGAGAGTTCTGGTGAATGGAGTTAAATCCAGATGGTGACTGGTCATAAGCAGTGTCCCTCAGGGCTCGGTCTTGGGGCCAGTCTTGTTTAATGTCTTTATCAATGACCTGGATGAGGGGATCAAATGCACCCTCAGTAAATTTGCAGATGACACAAAATTGAGTGGGAGTGTCGATCTGCCTGAGGGTAGGAAGGCTCTGCAGCGGGATTTGGAGAGGCTGGAGAGATGGGCTGAGGCCAACTGTATGAGGTTTAACAAAGGCAACTGCCAGGTCATGCACTTCGGTCACAACAACCCCATACAACACTACAGGCTTGGGGAAGAGTGGCTGGAAAGCTGTCTGGCGGAAAAGGACCTGGGGGTGTTGGTTGACAGCCGGCTGAACATGAGCCAGCAGTGTGCCCAGGTGGCCAAGAAGGCCAATGGCACCCTGGCCTGTACCAGAAATGGTGTGACCAGCAGGAGTAGGGAGGTGATCGTGCCCCTGTACTTGGCACTCGTGAGACCACACCTTGAGTACTGTGTCCAGTTCTGGGCACCACAGTATAAGAAGGACACTGAGGTGCTGGAGCGAGTCCAGAGAAGGGCAATGAGGCTGGTGAGAGGTCTGGAAAACAGGCCTTATGGAGACCAGCTGAGGGAACTGGGGCTGTTTAGTCTGGAGGAGACTGAGAGGAGATCTCATTGCTCTCTACAACTACCTAAAAAGAAGTTGTAATGAGGCTGGTGTTGGTCTCTTCTCCCAAATTACTAATGATAGAACAGGAGGAAATGGCCTCAAGTTGCATCAGGGGAAGTTTAGACTGGATATTAGGAAGAAGTTCTTTACTGAGAGGGTGGTTAGGCACTGGAACAGGCTGCCCAGGGAGGTGGTGGAGTCACCGTCCCTGGTGGTATTTAAAAAACGAGTGGATGGAGCACCTGACGCCATGGTCTAGTGGTTAGGGAGATGATGGGATAAAGGTTGGACTTGATGATCCTGGAGGTCCTTTCCAACCATAGTGATTCTATGATCCTAGGGTGGTGCTCTTTCTTGAGGAGGGAAGCAAGCAACCCAATACTATCCATATGAAGATGCATGAGCATGAAAAGCTATGCATGACGTACTTTAAACGCTAAGAGCCAGTGCAATCAGTCACATGATATAATGCGTCAAAACTTCTAACGAGAGAAATGGAGGCAGTTAAACCCAACAGAAATTAATTACAAAGCTGCTAAAGGTCAGCCTCTAAATTTACAAGAAGTCATACATGAAAGAGTGGCCCACTGGCACCCATCTCGCACCACTGCTGATTTGCCTGAGCTCGCTCAGAGCAGATACGGCCAGCAGAGCATCCCAGCTGCAGCTGTGACCACAGATAACTGGTGCCTCTCAGCAGGCGGCCTACAGGTCTTCACCAGAGAAGGCTTTCCATCAGATTTAAGACCTGTCTGCCACAGCTGAGCATCCTAGAACAAGAGAAATGACCCCTCTTGCGAAATGGAGATAACTGAGAGGCACCTCTCTTTACCACCCAAACTTCATGGTTTCAAATTCAAGATTTTGAATATTAGAAATAATTGCTTTACATTTAACATTTGCCTTCATGACAAAAATCTCACATTGTTCACCCATTGCCTTCATAGAGCTGCCTTCATGTATTAAGAAACAAAAGGTGAACACTGTCACCTCACTTGCACAGACCTGCCACCGTTCTGCCTTCTACCCAAAGCAGCCAACACAGAGAGTAAACACACTTTTCCACCACCAAACAGCAATGATACTGCCAAGAATATTAACACATTCCTTGTTTCATCCTGCACTTTTTGGGTTGCTAGCAGAGTCTCTACATTATTCACTTGTACAAAAGTAGCTACTGACAGCTCTGCTTGCATGTTTTTTGCAGAATGCTTTTATTAATTTTTCCACAAGTTAACATATATATTCAGAACACCAAAGTGTACAAACCCCATTATCTAACAGTGAAGCATTTCCTTCCCTTCCATACAGTTCATGGCATAACAGCTTTAAGATTATAAGGTTTATAATACAAAATGATGCCTAAAGAAGCTTTCTTTTTCAAGTTTTTTTTTTTTTAAAAAAATAATTAAAATTGCTTATTTCCTTTGCAGGTAAGCATTCAAATTAAAAATGTCTTTTCTCAAGAAAGACTGATCTCTCTGCAATGGAGCTACTTTCAAGAATATAATTGAGAAAAAAAATATTTTGCTTTGCTTACAGAGGAAAACAAATAACTTTACTTTCTCCTGTTTCCAGCAAAGCTAAACGTTACTGCTCATTTCAAGATATAGAAGGACAGGTTTATTAGAATGCTTTATTTTCAGAAACATGCTTTTTTTTTTTTGTCTAGTTCATTAGAGGAGATTTCAGTGAATGCAAGAAACTAATAAACTCAGAGAAGCTGCAAATACTTGTATTCAGTGGAATCTTTATAGAGTGACCAGTGACTGCTTATTTGTGCAGTAATCTTATTTTTTTGGCTGATGATATTTCATTTCCTACATATTAGTATTCAGGTGATTTAAAAAAACCCAAAACATAAAGGAATTCAGACAATATCTATTCCATGCTTTATTCACTGATGATCTGTCAAAACCTGTTAGCTGGCTAGAGGGTTTGCATATACAAACTCCATTAATTTTATTGGAAAGGAGCAAAGGGACAAATAATTAATTATAAAGAACACAGGACTCTGAACATCTCACCCACAGCATTTCTTAATATCCTTCTCTTAGTTAATAGAGCTGTTTTCAGTTTTGCTTCCTGTGTAACATTTACTTAATAACTTGCAGTCAAAATACAGAAATATCCTAGGGCATACTGGAATCAACAGTCATCTTTAGAGGCACACATCTGCCTGTAATAAATTTAATTAGATTTGTATTAGGTAATAAATGGAATGGGCATGAACTAATAAATAGAGGAAGAAAATGGGATGAACTGATAAATAAAGGAGTGAAAAGGAAACCAATGTAATATATTTAAGTAAAGAGAAGTACAACCTACGGTATATTAACAGGAATTAAGTTCTTACCTTTGTTATTGTATACATCTAGATAGTTTGGTGCTGAAAAAATTGTGATTAGTGAAGGGAAGCCTGTTGTTTGGCTTTTCCTGTACATACGATACCTAAAAGGAGAGCAAAGATACTAATTATTGCCCAATATTCCATGTGTTATTTGTCACTGACCAAATATAGTGCAAAACCCCCTAGTACATTACTGCACTGGCAGAAATGTCAGGCACAAAAACTTACAATTTTCAAAACTTCTTTTGCTGAGCTGACTTTGTTTTCCTTTCCAAATTTGGTATCAAAATAACTTTTGGTCACTTAAAATCATCAAGGCTAAGTGGGATATATGAGGATTCATTAAGTCCTATAAATCAGTAATAATCACATCAAAGACACTTTAATGCTAGTGTATGCTTTTATAGCATTAATAAAAAGTGAGAGCTGTTGCAACTTAAATTTAAGTTTTGCTGTTCATTCTCACTTACTCTTTCTTTCCTTGTTCTGTTTGACAATGATAAACCATTATTCATTATTAGAGCCCCCTCTCCACACATACTTACCCAGCATCCTGGGCTTCATGAGCTCGAAGTATAGATAACAAGTTATTGTGCTGTAGGAATTCACATACAGCAGGGTAACTGTTGGAAGAAAATAATAGCACCAGTTATGGCAGTATCAGAACCATCACATTTAGCTGTAGCTTTCACAAAAGGCTTCATCGCCCATGCATCATTCATGAAATCAGCCCCTGCTCTGCAGGCAGATTTCAGTAGAGACAACACTAGCAGCTGCACCATTTTTAATCCCATCCCATAACTGCATGGAGGGGAACACTGGAAAGTTGCAATTCGTGACATAACAACAATCACCCTACTGCTTGTCAGAAAGCAAGCAATTTATTTTATTGTACTTTAAGATTCAATGTACTCCGAAAAAGGAAGATGCGATACAATGGTTGCTTGCAAGAGAAAGTCTCCTCAACCACTAACTACGGTATGCACAGGCTGCACATGGACACCAGATGATAAGGTGGTGTGTGGAAAGGGAAGGAGAAAGAAAGAAGAAAAGCAAATTAATCTCCAAACTGGAGATGTTTGATCTTCTGAACTTTATCTCCTTGATATTACTTTTCACCTTGGCAACTTAAAATACAAATTCTGTGACTTCTTGATGCCCCAAAATGTGGTCATTGAATACATCTTTCCAAGACACATTTTACTGTATGAGTGAAAACAAAATCAATAAGTGAAAATGGTGATAGAAGAATACGACAGAGAAATCTCTACCATATTTTTCACTCAACATGAACAGTGTTGCTTTCAAAGAAAACAGAGGAACCCTTTCTTACACCGTCAGCACTGTGAAAATTGTTCTTGCTCTTTCAGACATTGAACACATACGGAAATCACATACAAGAAAAACAAAAGCCAGCATAACCTGAATGCAGTTTTGACAGCACAAGTGTGAAATATGAAGTTTGCAGAGAAAAGCTATTTAAAATTATACCTCAATAAATGCTACAGAACTTAAAATTACTCTGTTGCTTTCAGAAGTTGTTTTTTTTCTGTAATGACTGGTTTCTTCTCTGCTTTTAAACCACTGATGTCTCTCTATGTATGTATTGAAGGATAACACGCATGATAGCCACCTGTCACTTTAAGACAGGAAGCAAAACCTCTCTTCTCCTGTCATTAGTAATTTAATACAGAACCCAAGAAAGCCAAAACTTCCTGGCTTCCCCTGCCAAAAGCCAACTGTAGCGAGAGCATAACTGAACAAAGAACATGCATGGAAGAGGGTAAAGGAGAAGTGGTGCTGGAATAAAAAAGACTTCACATATTAGGCAAAAGCTTTCCAGGCCCCTTATAAACACCTAAGGGGTGTGAAAGTCTTTATTCAGATGACATCTAAAGCTCTTCCCTTCTCTCCCTCTTTGGGCCAGTCCTATACAGTCTCTTTTGCCTTATCCAGATTTATTTCCTGCCCTTGAAACCAAGCAATCGTTCAACTGACTGCTTTATATTTCATGACCTTTCAGCAGGGAGGGAAGCAGGCAACCCCTGTGAGGTCACATGTGGCCTCATCCACATCCCTGCAGCCCAGTGACCCTACATCTGAAAGGCACTTCTGAATTTAACGTTGCTCACTGGCAAGGATGCAGCATGGTATTGCCTCTGCTCTTGCTAGCAGCTTAAAGGAGTTGCATTTAAAACATTAAACCTGGGGAGAAACCAAGTCTTACCACCTCCTGTCACTATCTGAATTTACTTCTAGTACCAAAGGCTGCCTGCACATCAGCAGCAAGACAAGCAGGCCAGGCACAGGTATTTGAGCTGTGACTCTCCTGTGCCCCTCTGTCTGACTGGAGCCTGACCAGCTCCAAGTGCCCCAGCTCTGAAGCCAACGTGGTAGAGAGGCAGGCTGGCACAGTGGAGAGTTGGGCTGCCTTCTGAGTGCAACCTGTCTCAGAGCAACATCTGACCTGAGACCGGAACACCAGGACACAGATTTTCCTGGATCTGAGGCCCAGGCTGTGACATGTAGACATTGTAATTCCCTCTTCTCACTGCCGGGCAAGTTGGAGAGCAACAATCAAATCTGTTTCTCAAAGAAAAGTAAAAATCTAAACTGGTGGCAAAAGGTGCAAACCTCACATAGCAACTCTGAAATGTCACCTGATGGCTGGAGAAAAAAGCAAAATAGACCTTGCATTAACATCCATTCAACCATGTTTATTTTCCACTACCGATGGAGATGCAGTCATACAGTAGCATTATTAGGCAAAATACTTAAGTAAAAGTTGTTGCTAAACATACTGAGCAAGTTAAAAAAAAAAAAATCTCAACTAAACATTATACAAAAGACCTGTTGTCCCAGCCATGATTTCATGGACCATCTGCAGAGCCCACTTGCAAGCACCACTTAACTTACAGTCCCATCATTCAGCAGCACCATCAGTTTCTAACTTAATGCATGAAACACATGAAAAGTCACCCAAAAAAAAAAAAAAAAAAAAAAAAAATCAAAATCAAAATCTAATTCATCATCTTCCTTAAGTTTATCCAAGAGAAATGCTACTGCTTGCTTCCAATCTTCCTGGATATTTTGAAGTCAAAATGTCATTTGCAGCTAGAGCCTACAAAACCCAGCAGAATGGTATATTGCTGGTTTTGGACTTGACCCATCCAGCGTACATTCTCAGTCTCAGGTTTAGTATTTGGAATTGTCTAAAAAGATTGCCATTATAAAATAATTTCAATTCCCAAATTACGTGGGGTATCCTTTTGGCAACTGCAGTGATCTCAAATGCTGACAGGCTGCCATTGAAACCGCTGGCAAATGAGAACTAATTTGCATACATTTCTTTTCATAATTAATTGTGACTAAATGTAGACTTATGGTACATTTTGTTTAGAAATTTTTACATTAACTTCTGAAAACTGGGGTCTATAATCAACTGTCTATCAGATTTTTCATTATGTTCATTATCAGTGCAGCTGCTGAAAATGTCTAGTCTATTACTTTTTTTTTTTCCCCATAGTATTCTTTTCATCCAGTGTTAAGTACTGCTTTTAAAGAAGATAGAATGAAGTGGTAAAAAATGCTCCTGAATAGACATGATAGGTTCTTCTTTCCATTTCAAAGTACAAAAGGGTGGGTGTTATTCCTTGATCATCTTCTTCTTCATAAATCCATGGAAAATAAGACTTCTACTAGCAGAATTTGACTAATTCTACAGAGCCCACACCTAGAAAGGCAAAGATGCCACGTAGTGCTCCATGCAAATACACCAAAATAAATGAATAAATCTGACTGCCATCTTTTCTTCTAGGTGCATAGCATGGTATCTGTAATGAGCAAGCACTCATATTACTCAGACCACTATTACTCAGGAGTTTGTATCTGGACATTTAATTTTGAAAAAGGTAAAGCAACTCTCAGGCACTTTTCTTCAGCTACTTGCTGAAGTGGGGGGCTGGGAAGAAGTAAATTTTTCACTGTATGCAGCTATTACGTATGCTATACCAGCAGCAACAATAAATACCAGGCTTTAATTTCCAACATTTTCTTAACATCAGTTTGCTCCTGCACAAATGCAGTTTCTTATCAAACAATATTGCTCAACACAAAAATACATGCCCTTCAGGTAAACAGCAGGATATCCTGCAAAATGCCAACAAAACAGAGATTATGAGAAAAGTTATCAGAAAGAAGCTTTTACAGAAAAGATTTCTGCTTGGAATTATTTTTTTTTAATCTTTCTAATGAAAAATATTGTCTTGTAATCAAATTCCCTACTTGTTTTTGTGATTGCTATCCTTCCAGAAACACTCTCCTCCTTGCCCTGCTTTGCAGAGCCCAGACTGTAATTCCAATGAGCCAGAAATACAGCAGTTGGCCAAGAGGGAAAACAAACAAACAGAACCCCCCCACGCAACAGGCTTTTCCAGAATGACCCAGCCTTCTGCTTGCGCTTCATGTGTCATGCTGAATCATGGAAGAGCGGTGACTCACAGAGAAAACAAAATACCCCACCACTAAGCTGGAGAGATGTTATTCTCCATGGAGTATGTGACTCTGATATTCCCTACTTCAGCATCCTTTCTTCATTAAAATGCCTCATGCATAGTTTACTAGTTCTGAGGTCTCTTTTGCATGATCACTGATTACTTCTGCACAGTTTTGGAAAAGAAGCAATACTTTGCTAACATGAACCAAAATGGCAAACGTTTTCAATTCATTCTTCCACCAATAACTGGAAAAATTGGATGGATTTAATGTAATTTCTTTCATATCCTTCATCATACCATTAAAGTAGAGGCATAAACATTTCTTTAAAAAGAAGATGTTGAAATTTAGCTCAACCACTTCTCTAAGATTAAACGCACATCTAAAAATCGGTTTTCGGCCAACCCCATTGACCTCACGCTTCAGTTGCCAAAGGCTAAAGGCAATGGCTTTTGCTGCTCTGCTATTCTAAACAGCTTCCAGCATAGCTCTTCCCACCTGCTTTTTCTTGCCTTTAGCTGTGCTGTCTGCAGAGCTGCACTGAGAAGCGGAGCAGGGAACTGCATGGGATTACAACAAATAAACTCGTAGCTTTTTTGCAGAGTCATGCTTTTAAAATTGGATGTGTTCCCAGGTCTGATGGAGGACACAAGCAATTCTACCAATAGAGCCGGACAGATAATGTGAGGGCTGCAAAAAGCTTCTGGCCTGGGAGAAGGAAGAGTGGAAAAGTGGGCAACAGCAGCTGTTTAAAATGCTGCTATTGAAAGGGGAGAAAAAAGAAAAAAGAAAAGTCTTCAAAAGCTTTTAGCAGACATTTCTCTAGTCCTTGCATACTCACAAACTTAACATGCATGTAAAGCAAACCACTGAAATGATGTGCTGGCAGGGCCAAAACCATTATTCTACCCTAGAGCATCTGTAAGGCCAAACTCTTTCACTGCTATCCAAGGGTGGCAAATGAAGCTCTTGGAGGAGGCTGCAATGCTAGTTGCTCTTGCCCCTGCTAACTATTTCTGCCTTTTTTTGTTGCATTTGAAAAACATACCAAAGCCAACATTCCTTAAGAACTGATGCTAAACTCACTAAGAAAACCCAAGAGGCTGGAGCACCATGCTTGCAGAAAGCTTCTGAGTATCTGCTCTACTTCTGAGGCCAACCATTGACTGTCATTGAGCCACTCTCATACTCTTGTTAATAGTCAGTAATTAACCAAGTCTTATACATAGAAATGATCCCAGAAAGTGAGTGTTGAGCTTGCACATGTGCTTACCCCCTGATAGCAAGCCCTTGATATACTCTATATAAGATAAGACACTGCTAATTAATTGAGCGGTGCAACCAAACTCCTGATGTCCTTTACCAGAGCTTTAATACAAAGGAAATGAAACAAGCTGGGTCTGGATCCAATTGCAATTTTTCATGGTTAGGACCACGCATGCTCATAGCAACTTTGTCTGAATATGATAAAAGATCGTTTTAATTCTTCATCCATCCAGTAAATCTTATGGGAATGACGACATTCCCCATCCTAGTGCAGCTTAGAAAGGAGAGTTTTCCCCATGCGTCAACAACTGCCTAAACCCACTTAGTGGCTCTCTCTCCATAAGTTAATATTATTTTCAGAGAGAAAAAAAGTCCAGCTGACTTCTTCAAGCTTTCTCATCACTGAAAAAAGCCATTCAAGACGACAAGTAGCAGTATATCTAGCCAAGTCAGATATGTTTCTTACAGAAATGCCTTGAGAGGTACCGCACCACTACTCTACAAAATAAGTGCAACAGGTCATTGGCAAGATCAGCACTACCAGCTAAGTGCAAAAAAATATTTACTAAATAAATTCAAAGCAAAACTAGGCAATCTAATAAACAAAGAGGAAAACTTCTTTACTGGCTGAATCAGCTGAAAAATCAGGGGGTGGAAAGGAGGAGGAAATATCACTCAGGGACATATTAATTCCCTGTTGTTCATAATACTCCCTGAATACGGCATTATTTTGGGTAAGGATAAAAGAAAAGTTTCACTTAACTCATAATTAAAAAACATTTTACACAACTAGCACTCCACTAATTATTTCTACTTTTTCATTAAATTGCATCAAACATGACAACTGTGAATGACATATAAACTTGTATTTCAGACAGGGGAAATGAAACCTCATCTCTATTGCTCTTTGTTAAGGCAGAGAGAACTTAAATAAATTTCCAAGAATTACTTAAATTTCACAGTTACTTTTCACTGCGGCATTGTGCTATTGCTATTTCCAAGGATTCATAAACTTTGACAACCCACACTAAAAAATGCTGCTGGATGCAAAGGCGTGCATTAAACGTCGACTTTTAGCACCCTTGAAAATTAAGCTGACTGTTCCTTACATCTCTAAATTACAGGTTAGGCCTGTAGCTTTGAGATCTGACTTTTTACAGCACTAGCCATAACAGTTTCAAGAACTCTTACACAAAAGGAAATTTCTTGAAGAAAAACTTGACCTGTTAGAAATTCAATAGGCTGTACGCAAGCAACCACCTAAGACAAGGTGATCACACAGCAAGAAGCTTGTCAGACTACTGTAAGCTACAGTCTTTACACTTTCTGATGTGTATGTAACTCTTACAAATGGCTCAACATTTCACAAATCATTTTTTGCTGAATGGAGAAGATGTCATGTAGTACTGAGCTGGAAACTCCTGTTAAAACATTGCATGCATACAGTTAAACAGTTACATTGCTGTTATTTTCCTCATAGCATTTTGTTATAGGAAATAACTTTAAGTCAGAGAAAAGTCACGTGAAACTTGCCATTATAACGAACATGTCTGATAAAATATAAGTTATTTATTACAGTTATTTCCTGCAATTGATTAAGAGATCTTAATCATCTAGAAATCATGCCCCTGCCTCACGTGCGTGCCTGAAATCTTCCTGACCTTCCTTCAAAATGCCCACTGCTATCTTTTAACTTTCCTTTCTGGAAATGACTGAAGAAACTAAGAAGTTTTATTCACTGAAGAACAAACAAAGTCCATCCTGTCAACAGACATTCTTGAAGGACTGCATAATTCAGTCCTTCCTTTACAAGCTAAGCTAGCTGTTCAGGGAGATTTGCTCCTTTTCTCAGGAAGTAACTAGAAAAGGCAAGCAAAATTAGATGTCGCGCTCTGATGGATACTTTTATTTGCCAGGGACATCATTAGGTATGCAATTACGGACCTTCCAGAGCAACTAGGCACTTCTTCTAAGAGTAACACTTGCCTTTATGTAATCTCAGATAACATGACTCCAAGCTATTCATCTGCTCATGTCATTAAGCAGTTACACATCCCTCACACATGACCTGACAATTAGGTACCCTCCAAATATTTTCTCTTTTCCTGAAATATACACTTTTCTGAATATGACTCAGGGGACAGACTACAACTGAGATATTTCCAGGAGAAGACTGATACATATTTTAGGGAAATTTTATGGTAGTTGTAAGAAACAGAGCTCTGGAAAAAAAAAACCCTAAAACCTAAAAGTTGTTCCAGTATATACTAAACCCTGTATCTAAGCGCAAGGCATGTTGGCAAGTCTTTCCACTTTTGTAAGAGAGGTTCACAAGGGGAAATCGCTATTACTCACTGTTTGCAGTGAGTAGTGCCTGGGAGCCCCAGGCACACGCCAGCATCTGGTTCTGCTGGGAAGAAGAGGAATGTTTTTCGCCCTCAGAGTCGTAAGTCCATTTCTGCACAGATCAATTGTTTGCAACAGTTCGACACCTTCTCTCATAATGAGACCAAACACATTTATCGAGCACCTTCCCGACGTTATTGATCGGAAGGTGGCGGTATGACTTGTTCACAGAAGGTGAGTGCTGGCAGCCCAGGCTGCAGTGACAACCGCTTTGCTCTCAGCCCATCCCCACACTGCAGCAACTACTGCTCAAAGAAAGGACTAGGACAACTAATTTCTAAAAGTCGAACCATCTATTACCTTTCTGCTAATGCTACCAACCAGGACGTTGATTATAGTGACTGTGTCTCCTGGTTACTGGTGGAAGCCATCGATTTACTTTTGACACGTTACTAAACGGTTATGGGTCCGCTGCGTTCAAGGTGAGATTTTCTAAAATAACTAGAAGAGCTGGATTCTTTGCTTCTGCTGAGCTCATTGGGAAAAATAGAACCATTGCCTTCAAAATGTTCAATAATCTCTTAACATTTCAGTAGCATCTTCACATTTCTCCTGAACAAAACCTAATTTTTTCAATTAATATGTCACTGGACACATTTATCATTTTGCCAATCTCCTTCCCTGCCAGTTTTGTTACTCTGGTGTCCTTGTAAGCTGTCCTTAACTACTATAACAAAAAACCTTCCGGAAAGCCCTCAAAATCCTCACACTGTCAGAGGACAGAACAAAGTAATCATCACTGCTTATTCATGAGGTAATACAGTCCCTTCCTATGATGAAGGGAGAATGGGAGGAGCTCTTGAGAGGTTCCTCACCACCAGCTCAAGCACACCAAACACAGTGTCTTCTGCCTGGTGTCCACAGGACCTGGCTGACAGACCAAGAAGCCTACCACTGGGACTGGAGAAGGGCAGCAGTCAGCACCGAGGCAGAACTGGGAAAAGGGAACTGCTTGTTGCTTGCTTTGGTCTTCCTGTGCATTGCCAAAGAGGGGACAGTGGGACATCATCCAGCACCCAAGGAAACCCACTCCTTTAATGTACAGGAGAGTCTTCTGAGTCTTTACACAGAGAGAGACACAAAAACCACCCACGCTTAAAGGACAATTACCACAAAGCAGAAAAGAAACAAAGAAAGTGTCCCTTAAATAGTCACAAATTAACCCATTCATTTGCTTTAGATGTCCTTCTATCCCCATTACTATAATTTTTTTCAGGAGTATTCTCACAATTTTATTTTACTAACAAACATCAATAGAAAGAAATAATTTCAAAGATAAATTCCAACTTTATGTCTTTGCATTTAAGTCCATACCTGTTTCTGCAAGAATGTTACACGCACTTGTCTGCATTTCAGCTCTTAGCAAGTCCCATTTTACCAATGCTGTTCAAATCCTGAATTTCTTGGAAAGAACTATTCCCAAACAATAAACAAAAGTTTGATAAAACTGGGAGAAAATAAAAGTACCTGTGTGGGGGAAATCCAAATTGTTACTTATCCTAACAAGCAATAGGTAGTGTGTTTTCCAATGCTGGCATATTTCACTCAAGATTAAGTTCTAGTTTTCAAACTAGAAATGTAATTACCCACCCCTTTTAAAAAGTGACACATTCATTCCCCAGCTTAGAGAAGTAAGCAAAATAGGTAGGCTTTGGTGAATAAAATGAAGTCATTTTAGGGTTTTCTAGTTGTGGGTGAAAGTAAGATACAAATAAACCAAGCAAGGCAAGCCTGCAGAAAAAAAAGTCCAATTATGTAAGTAGCGCCATGAAATTCAAGCAAGCATTTATACTGCAAAACCAAAACAAGTCCATGAACAGAAACCCATTCAAAGTAGGAACATTCACCTGTAGAAGTACGAGCACCCCCTGACTGTGTTGTGAGTAAAGTGTTCCTGAGTCTTCTCATTTCCAAAGTCCTCCAGCGGGTCTGACCACAGGATGTCACACATAGGTCCGTATGCAGGTGGTTCCTTGAATCGATCTAACTAAGAAAAATAGGAGACAAAGAAATACTAACTTCTTTCAACTATGTATCACAGAAACACTGAAGCAAAGTTACTATTTTTCATTCCATGGGTTGGCAAACAAAAATCCAAAGCAATCTATTTTTCAGTTTTGGGTTGCTATAAAGCAATGAATCTTGAGTAACAGTAAAACACTCCTTGATAGCATTGACAAAAAGGAAAAGGAACAGATAGAACCCACAACTAAGAGATCCAGTAGATTCCCATTCTACGTGAATTTGTGTGGATTTTTTTTTCCTTTTTCTACTGTTTTTTACAACCATTTCAGTGCACAAGAGAAAAGAAGGTATTTCTATACTTCATTATTTTTTAAACATGGCACTCAATTTATGTGAGTGAGGCACCTCAAGAAAAAAATGCAATAGTTATTTCAAAGCCAAGTTCCCATTTTGATTTAAATACATTTTCACAAAGAATTGCATTTAAATACCAAGACAACACCTCTGCATTGTAACATCTTGCCATGATATTCCCGTTGCTTTCATAACCTTAACACTAATTAAGCAGCTAAAAACTCCTCTTTATGACTGACTATTGGTATTAAAAAATTCAAATTAAATAGAATCATACTGTACATAAGACAAAGTATAGCAAAACAGGGAATATATTAAAATCAGTATTCCTCTGCAAGAACTCTTTAATATAAAAATGCCCTTTGTTAAGATGGGTGTATGAATCGGGCTTGCAGTCCAAACCATTCACTACTCTGACCAGAAAGATCAAGTAATGATGCAGTAGCATACCTAACAACTTTACCCCCTGCCCCTGCCCAAAGAATTCAAAGAGAAAGAACTGATTTTATATGTTAAAAAGTTTTAATAAGAGACTTCTACAATTTTACCTTCGCATCCTCATCATGAAATATTCATAGCATACCTATACTTCTAACTTATTTCAGCCCTCTATCAATTAAAGCTTTAGTACCTATAATTCATTTAAATTAAATAACAGTTCATAAATATGCAAAACCAATTTCCGCTGATTGCCAAAGATGAATAAACCTGCTGGGGGGGAAGGGTGAGTGAAGATGTTAATGACCCTAATCTAGAATCTAAGAGCTAAACAGCTTTACTCTGCCATTACATTGTTGCAAAGCCAGCTAATTTTTAGGCAGAGAGTATTTTTGCCTAATGAGATACTGAACCTTTATCTCAGAAAGAAAACTTTACATTTGGTAATTTTTAATAGTACAGTTAATATCTTCATCTAATTGCTTTTAAACCAAAACGTAATTACTGGCTCAAGTTGATTTTAGTTTGTTTTGTTATTTTTAAAAGCATATTAATTTCCTAGTAAGCTACAAATTAACCTCAGAATATAATTTATCTTTTAATAACTAATGCTCAGAAGTATATATCCATGCTTGCGAGTCTCAAATTGCAAGTACGAAATAAGAAAACCTTTTCTGCTGGAAACACTAAGAATGAATGGTTTAAATGCCTCCTTTTATATATATCAACTGCAATCTCTTTTACAAAACACCTGAAAAAAATTAATCCTTGATAACATGCAACAACACTGGATTATGTGAAGAAACTGACATTGTTCTCTGAACTTTTGCAAGATTTAAACTTTTCAGAACACAAGAGTACCACACAAGCATCAACTTTTTTAGCCTCACTGAAGACAATTTGCTAGGCACTCAAGCACAGTACTGTTAAAAATGTGGCAGGACCAATTGAGAATGAAGGTCTTGACAATAATAAAGTTTTTCTGACTATATTCATTGCGATCATACCATACTTCTTTATTACACGTTTTAAGTACTGTGAGGTTTTTCTAGAGCTACTTTCATCTCTTCTCCAAGAAAGTGCAGAATGCGTAACAATGTGCAAGGAATCATCAGATGGTGTGCTTACACTGTGCTAGTAGATAATACTTAAAATAAATTAATGCTATGTAGTCATTTGCTCATAAATACTTATATACCTAACGATTTATTTATTTTTTTTTTAGAACACAAAGATGATAAATACTTTGGTTTATTGAATGCTAGTGATTTCCTTATCTCAATAAAATATGACTAATTGGAGCAATTCCTTTTATGTTCTATTTAAAAAGACCTTTAAAAGATGATAATGTCAACGTGAATGTCAAAATGGCATACAAGCATCTTACACGAATGACAGTGAGAATGGATTCAAGTTTTAGTTGCTGGCGATTAACTGTTCACTTACTAGACCTGACCACTATTCAGACTTACTTTTCTGATGTCATCTAAGGTGTTGATCTCTGGAGACAAGCCACCGTGTACACACAGGAATTGTTGGTTCATCAGAGCAGCCAAGGGAAGGCAGTCGAAGGCATCCATGCAGGCATCATATACACGTTCTGAATATTTGATTTTACCTTTTAAACATTAAGATGGTATCAGAAACTGCCATTGATATTTAAGAGAAAAAAAGAAACTAGGATGCTTCTCTAATATTTCAATCTTGCTCTCACTGCTCTCTTTTGCACTAAGGACTGTACCAAAGTTTGCCTTGTGCAAAAAAATCTTTAGGATTATTGTTTTTCGCTACTGGAAAAATTCTTCAGATTCTGAGGTGAAACTAATAAAAAGTTCTGTCAAATTCATTATATTTTTCTAAAAACAATGCAAATAAACAATTAATATACTACTATAGTCTGCCATGAAATCTATACAGCAAGCCTTAATAAGTGTGCTGAATGGTTATCATCTATTGCATTATTGCTCAATATACTCTCTATGAAGTAATCAGAACTTCAGCTCAGTCCCTTATAATTAATTATCTACAGAAATGCCATTATGAAATGAATGAGGTGGTACAATGAAGCCGAAATGTTAATTTACCAATACGCATATTAAACTCGGTAAACCATGAAGCCTTTGAGCCAATTAACATTTCCTTTATTCCCAATGTTAAAAAGGGAACACAGACTTATGGCAATAACTTCAGCTTACAGTGCCACAGAAAAAAATAAAAGCTTCATTGTGCAGGTGAAGGTCTACATCTAATTAGCTTCTATGTGTCACCGTATCCTTTTTTGTAAGACAGAAAGGAATCCCTATAAAAAGAGCATACCAAAAAGTTTAAGCCTACTTACAGAGTAAATGTGAAAATGCTATACTTAAAGGAAAAAAAAAAACAAAAAACCACCAAACAAAACAAACCCCATACAAATTCCTTGCGTTTTTCTCCTGCTGCAGATGAGACCCAGTGAGATGCCACCTCCTCCCGTCGCCATCAGGGACCTGCCACAGAGGTGCCAGAGCTGGCGTGCTGGCAGGTTTTGTCTGCTAGGCTGCTGCGTGGGGCAGAAACTGACAGCTGCTGCACAAAGCATCACCAGCAGCAGCATGGCTTTACCAAGAGCATCCAGATCCAGATGGCCCGACAGCAGCCTTGGGCTCCTTCCCTGACCAGGCTTGTAAGCTGAAGTGTCTTGATACATGCAGCATGAAGTTATGACACCCCTGGGTTCCTATGAGTGGTGGGTTACTACCCACGGGTGGGGATGCTCACTCCTTCCTTTCTCTACCACTGGGACATCCGCTCCAGTCCCTGCCCTCTCAGGGAACAGTGATTACAATTTAAAATTAATGTCAGTTAACAGGAAAAGTGTATTTAAACTTACTGATGGTAAACGAGTATAAACCAGTCACAAAATAACAAATCAAGTTGTTGAAATGAAGAGGAAGAAGCTTAAGGTAGACTTACATTCTTGCTTAAATGTGAAATACTCTGTTAAATGTCTACATTCATGATTCCCACGAAGTAAAAACAGTGTTTTGGGGTAAAGGATTTTCAAGGCCCACAAGTACAGCACACACTGCAAATCAGAAACAAGAAAGAAAAATACAATTCATAATTAGTGTTGTTAATTCAACCACTTATGTTCCCCTCCACAAAAAAAAAATAGCAGAAGAAAAAGTATTCCATGTGAAACAATTATTTTCAATGGGTTAACTTCACACATTACGTGCAAATATTTCCCTGCACTTCAACCTGCACTGGCTGAAACTTGCATCAGAATATATTAATAAAGTTTAACACTTTTGCTAAGTGGCAGCTCCCTGTTCGGCCATGCATTGCCTTCTGTGGCCCCAGCTATCAAGAAGTGGTTGCTGTGCATCTCTAGAATGAAGCGCACACTCTCCACCTGGCAGGACAGGCAGACACCCACCGTGGAGACAATTTCACCGGAAGATCCACATTTCCTGATTTAAGGAAAAGTCACCCTAGAACAATTTGACCCACACTTCAGGAAATACCTCAGCTTCCAGTACTACAGAGTTATTACATGAACACTTGTTCAGTTGTCACTTAACATTGTTCCGTACAAACAACTGAGAAAAAAAAAAATCCACAAAGCTCTTGTAGTAACTTCATTTAATTCAAAGCTTCTGCAAAGCCTTTTATTTTTCCAGAAGATTTCTATTTGAGATGACATTTCTTCTAGACAAACTTTTAAAGATTAAAAGATGATGACTTGGAGAGGCTGACCTCTCAAAACCATCCGATTAAAATAGTTGTTTTAAAAACAAAACTGACACAGCATTACTAGATTCTTGACAAATGAATAAACTTGCAAATTTCATGGTATATTTTACCTTCTGTGCAGGATGACCCTGCTCAAGTACCTGGCTGGCAAACTCACAGCTCCAAGGAAGCTGTTGGAAATAACACCTGTTCATCCCATGAGATGAGTCCACCATCTGCAAGAACACTGTACAGCCCACAACGGCCTCTCAAAAAATATGAGCTAGAAAACTGTCTGAACAATTTCTCCACCAACCCTTCCTTTCTTCAATATCCACATAGTGCAGAACTTGTTGTATGAGAAACAAAAGGTGCCAAAACCCACCCACTTTCATTTGCAACCACCTCCTAACACTCCCCTTGATTCTGTTGACAACATTTATCTACTTTATTTACCTTAACAGTCAATAGCTTGGAAATTCAGAATGTACTCCTAACCACAGTTTCTGCATAGAGCAAAATCAGCAATTTTGTGAATGCAATGCCTCTAAATTTGTACAGTATGAATTCAAAATGTTTTGATAAACATAAGAAACAGAAGAATTGTTAATCACATCAGAACATTTTGATTTCTGCTCCCTCATTTGCTACACAGTCCTCATCTTCAAAAAAAACCCCATACCAGGAAAAAGGATGCAACATTTTTATGTTTGTGCTAAACCTCACACTATACATAGATAACTACATAGCAGCAGGGATTTTAGACTACTACTCTGTCTTTATTACATGTAAACATCTGGATGCATTGCCTGCACACCATAATTTCTATTCTCCTACTCAAGGGTCTAGAGCCAGGTAAAAAGAGCAGAAAGTACAGGCAGCATCCTTCAGGACTTACAAAATCAATTCTACCCTTGAAAGTGCATGGAAGGCCCCCCAGCTCACGCCACCTCTTCCACCTCCCAGGTGGGAAGGTTTGGCTTGGAAGACTGAAATTCTTCAATGGGGAAGGAAGCCTGGACACACCAACATCACCAACGCAATTCTCCGTATCTTCAGTGACAACCTCATCATTGCTTCAAGAATTCCCAGAACCTTCCACTTTGAACTTACTGGCTAATGCAAAAATTTGATGTAACTGTTGTGAGACAAGAAGTTTAAAGTGACACCCCCACCCATGCAAAAAAGTTCCAGCTTTTAAAGTTGCATCTGAGTTACCCTAGAACTTCTAATCCTGCCAAAGCACCTTATAATTTAGAAAAACACAATGATTAGTGCTTAGACAAACTGCTTTATTAAATAGAAAAAAAAAAAAAAAAAAGGGGAGTGATTTGTATTTCCCTTAGAACTAAGTTTTTCATTTTCACAAAGCCGTGGCAAGATTGAAATGAGCACAAGGTACTTAAAATATCATCCATGTTTGGGAAGCAGGGAAAATAAAGCTGGAAGTTGGGTTTTTTTGGCATTTGGTACTTGCTTACTGGTAGATCTCTTAGCATTCGTTTATCATAGATTTGTGTTTCCCTTTTATGATGCCTCCTTTGAAGCACTCATGAGACTGAAAGAGGGTAGATTAAGATTAGATACTAGAATGAAATCCTTGACTGTGAGGGTGGTGAGACACTGGCACAGGTTGCCCAGGGAAGCTGTGGCTGCCCCGTCCCTGGAAGCGTTCAAGGCCAGGCTGGATGGGGATTTGAGCAATCTGGTCTAGGGGGAGGTGTCCATACCCGTGGCATGATCTTTGAGGTCCCTTCCTACCCAAACCATTCTGTGATTCTGAGAACCAGACTGAGAAAATAACAGAGAATCAATGCAGTTCACAAAGTTCAGTGTTTCCCTGCCACTACTCAAGTAATGTAAGCCCATCATTCATATTTTGTGCTGTTTTCAGTGGTACCATATCAAAGATTTATTTGGTTTAGGTATTTCCTTTAATTTTTTTCCCTTTTCTGGTCAAAAGTCCAGTGATGTTACATCATAATAGTAAACAAGATTAGAGACTTTTTTTTTTTTCCCAAGCAAACAGAACAACAAATATGAGTCTCACAAATTTTCATGGCTTTTCAATTTGTATGGTCATTTATATTGAAAAAAACCTATGTCCAAACAACATAACAGCAGCAAACATTCTATTGTGTTGAGGTTTTTTAACTATGCTTTGTATATTGGAATTCTTACTGAAGTCAAAAGATTTATGATAATTTGCCCTTGTTGAAAATCTGAGCTTATGATCTTCAATTATTTGGTAATACTGCTTCCCAATACTAAAATTCCCTTTTTTTTTTCTCTCCAGCTTTTTTCATCAAGAATATACAATACATCAGCTCTGCTGTGACTCTATGTAAAATGTACAGAAGTGATCTTGCAATCTGGACATCTCTAAGATATTTTTGACCTGTCTTCTTTCATACTGCACCCCTGCTTACTTGCTTAGTATCACTCAGCTGTTGAAATAGCAGATATGTTAAGTTTATAACAAAGAGGTAATCTGCCTACCTCCCAGCTCCTATAGTCAAGCTGTTTTCCTGCTGAGGCTCTGGCAGCCTCACCATCAGGAAAGAAAAGGTCTGTGCAATTAAGTGCTGTGTAAGCCAAAGGCAAGTATTTTCAAAGCAGACTCAGGATTTAACTCCACTGTCACATGCTGAGCTTGAGCCTTTGCACAATTCAACATCTCAGCTCTTTCTGAAAAGAAAAACCAAAAGCCTCAGACCTCTTGCACGCATCTCGAGTCACGTGCTCAAAACAAGGAACATCAAAACATCGTTACTATCATGGCTAGATTGCAACCACGGCAACTCCTGTAACAGAGCACACTCACTTCTGGGTGCTTGTGTCAAGAAAAAGAAGTAGCTCACTCTTTTAGCTATGTGACTTTCTATGGGTAGCAAAAGATGAACTCTCTCTCCAAATGACTGATGTCATTGGGTGTTTTGCCAATTACTAGGCCGAGTACAAAGGATGTAGCCAGCAGCAGAACAAACCAGTAACCAGATTTTATTGCACACAAAAGGGTCAGTACATGGGGGTAAAAACAAGTCAATGAGGTTACACACAGTAGACATCAACCCCAATGACCCCAGGAATGACACAGCACGACCAACAACTGGTGGAACAAACAAAGCAATAAAGTCTCCCAGAGAAGAAATGGGAGACAACCAAGCCAAGAGGCTGATAACATAGGACAGAGGCAAACTCATTCCCACAGAGCCCACGTTCACAAGTACCAAACCTGACCGGGGCCCAGTTGCAGGGAGAGTCAGGAGGTCCTTCCCCAACAGGACACTCTGCAAAGTGCATCCACCTCACAGACAGACACTCAACCCTTCCTGCAAGTGGTCCCAGCTTTTATGCCCAAAGCAGGACACCTGGCACTCATTTACCCAATGCAGGGCACCTGGGGCTTGTTTACCCAAGGGCTTTCCCTGCAAGGTCAGCTGCATCTTGGAGGAAAGCCAAAAGGCAAACTCATCCCCTCCTTTTGAAGGACTGTGGGAACCACCCATATGTCAACCTTAATTCAGGCTCGGGGTTCAAACCCGAGCACTTCATTGGGCTCTCTCCCAGCAGATGAAATTAAGTGTGAATAAATGCAAGTTAATTCATACTCAAAAGGATAATTTGAGCCACGCATTGCTAAGGTCTCTACTGATGCTCTGCAAACTGTGCAACAATATATTGGCACAGCCTCTTCACTCTGTAACTAACATATACCTCACCTAAACATAAAAATCATGTTACTTTAACTGTACAGAAATAATTACAGTACCTAGGTACAGCTTTCTAAAATGGAATAGCTATCCCAATGGAAGTCGCATACCTTTTTACACGCGTAACCACATTCACACTACTGGTATGACTATTTATTATGGCTTTATTTCAGAGACAAATACATTGCATCTGTAACAAAAACACTCAAAAGAGATGCAAGTTCTTGTCATTTCTGAAATACCATCCCTTGAGCACAGGGAAATAAAACTCAATGCTACTGACAACAAACGAAAAAAAAACTGTATTGGCTTCACTGCAACCAGGGTTTCATTCTTTTTTTCCCAACTTTCTGGGCATAACTCTTCTCTTAAGGCTCTGATGCAGAATAGGGACAATAAAGTACTTGCATCAACCAGATCTTCAGTGACAACTTACAGTCTTTGCCACAACTTTTTTGCCAGTGTCCTCTTATTTTACCTATTTTTCGTGTTTCTAAAACTAGTGCTCATGTGCATATAGGCTGTGAATTTAAAAATTAAAAAGGCTACTGCTATGGAAATAGACTTCTTCTGGAGCAGCAGTGAAGCCATTCCTCACGGTCAGAGTCTGGGCAGTTTATAAAATTGTTCGAGAATCTCATTCTGATCATTCAACTTGTGTTTATTTTTTTTCAAACATCTGCTGAACATTCCCAAGCTGCTTTGGGATCTTGTTTTGGCATTTGCATGGCATTTAGCACCTCTAGAATTATTGCAACACTCTCTTCTAACTAGTCTCCCCGATGATTTCATTAAAAGTGATCACCTGCAAAACATTGCTACTTGCCTTATACTCTCTTCTAGTGTTTAGACCACATTACTCCCATAGAAGGACCTCAGCAGGTCCAAAAAGGAAGGACCTTTTTTTAAAGCAAGAAGTGACTAGAAAATTCTTTTTCTGAAATGTTCCTCTAATTCTTATAGCTAGTACTTTCTAAACAGGCATCCAATGCTGGCTCCTAGCTCTCCTCATTGGACCTCATGTCATGGCCCCAGCTGTTTTCTATGGAGATGGGTCCCACAGAGGGATGGAAGCGGTGTGCAGGAAATGGTGTGGGCAACCTCCGGGGCACCATCTCATGTTCTCTCCCTGAAGCCAAAAGGGGTTGGGGACTGGCTCTGGAAATAGCTGCACAGGCCCAGGCAAGCTGCGAGGACGGCCCTGACAAACAGATGTTCTAGTCTGGGAACCTAATACATACAAAAATAATCTGAATTTACTGAATTACTAAATATTCATGGCTCTGAGGAGCACTGCCCAGCAAAAATGATAGATGTAAATTCTTGCTACAGAGAAATATATTTGCTACTATTACACAGAAGAAAAGGGCAAGGCAATTTAGTATAATTAAGGTATTAGGATTTTCTTTGCTCTGAGAGAAGTGAAAAAAACAATTGACTTCACTGGTAAACTATTCCTGACCAGCCAGAACTACTTTAAATCAAGCTGTTTATTGGGAAACATTAACACACAAGAGCAATGGAGAAAACTGAAAGGTGTTTATTCTTCCAATAAGGTCCTAGAAAGTATGAGAGCTGACAAACACACTGCTTCACCAGCATTCACTTCACCCACAGTTTACTAACATAGATTTATTTAAATGTAATGCTTTTCCTGGGAGAGACCAGTTAATAATTTCTAACAGTTCACCGAGTTCAGAAGCATCTCATGTGCCAGATGCTTTTTTAATCCATGCAAGGTTTAACTGTCAAATTCCAGGCTCACTCCAAACACCTTTCTTTGTTCTTGCTAGAAATAACACCAAACAAGTTTCTCCTTCTGGAATTTTGGTCTTTGCATTTGGGAAATGAAGACGTATGAATGTTTCCAACCCTAAAACACAACTCCAGTTTTGCTCATTTTGAACGTTGATTTAAGTCTCCATATCTTAAACTATCTGCTCTATCAAAAATCATCAGTATGTACCTTATGATATTCAATTGAAATTTAAGCCCGTATGTTTTTATGTGGAATTGAGCAGGGAAATAACCCCAAGACTTCATTTACATAAGATTAATGCATTATAGTCGGTATTTACTCCGATTGTAATTTTCCCAAGACTGTGATGAAAAGCAGTCTATATGTATACCCCTCCCTACACCACATGGCATTTATGTCTGCCTTTCAAAAGAGAGTTTTCAGACTCAGGTGGAAATTAGTCATTCCTCTTTACAACCCATTCCTGCAGAACCATTTATGCTCTTAACTATTATTTGGATTTAAAATTAGCACTCCATTTTGATCATTGGGGTTTCTCTTCTCCATGACCACAAAACTCATTTGAAAGCGAGAACCAAGGGGTTTCTGCGCTCGAGTCAAATCCCTGGAATGCTGCACAAACAGAACAGGGAAACGTTATCAGTTACAGAGCCGAGGAAACAAGTGTGCTGTATCAGATATTGCAACTTGCAGAAATTTGTTATTCTAAGTGAAGAAATGCTCAGGCTCTGCCAAAAGGTTAAAGGGAAAACAGAGTGCAGCAGCCATGTTCTCATTCTGCACAGAGAAACCTTGTCTCATCCTATCTACAATTTTGAGATTTTTTTGTTTTACCTATTTTAATTCCTTTATTAGCTCTCCTCCTGCAGTGCCTTGCTTAGAACTAATTCTAAAGACACAAAGCACCCCCCCTCCAAAAAGTGGTATTAACTCTGATTAAAAACAGAGCACACGCATGAAGGACTGAACCCCTATATCAAAAGCTCCGTGGGGTAAGTACTGTCACTTCTGCTGAATGCCTTATACAAATACTTTTTTCTTTTTCCTTCTGCATTATCAAATGCCTTCCACCTACCTTATGCAATTTCTTCTTCTGTTCTTAATGATAATAGCTTACATTATATAGTACCTTTCATCCTGAAGAATCCCAAATGCTTTGCAGCCCACAGACAAGGATTATCTCGCCCACTACCAGAACTCAGCTAGGTCTAGGCTCAATGGTGTCACTTTTACACTAGATATCACACGGCAGTCAAAGGGATTTTGTTTTAAAGCTTATATTACTCATGATTAGTATCTTGGACCAGCTACTTAATTCCTTTGGGAAGACCTCAGAACTGCAGTAGTCTCATGTCTACATAGCAGAAAGGGGAGCCAACAGACTGAAGGAATAAAGATCACTGTGTGACTGATGTGGTAGAAATACGCCTTGAGATCAGGCTAGGTCTGTTTACCACGACGACTTCTCCAACACAAAGTACTGGAAAGAGCTGGTGCCTGCTAGATGTGCTCAGGGCCCCTTCTTCACCACAGCATCCCCCTCTCCCCCCCAACATGCCAAGTTTCAGTCTTCACTGTTTTCCTTTCCTTGTCACTACATGATGAACTGAGTTCATGCCTGAATGCATAGCTCTACATCTAAATACACTTAGGAAACAGGAAACTGCCTTTCCTTTTGAAGGCATTCTTTAATCAAGGTGACAGGTGGGGAGAATCAGTTCTGTGACCAAGAAAGTAGTGATTTGAGAACCTTACATACAAAAAGGAATAATATAAGCAACACCTCAGATATTTCCTCCATACTGGCAGAAGCCAGTAGTGCCTCCAATAAAAAAGCAGTGTTCCAGAATTGAAAAATTTAATTCAGAATACGATTTGATAAATATGTATGTGCAGGTGGCTAAATGAGGAACTTTAATGGGCTTATGCCCCACCCAAAAGCTATTTTGCTTTGTGTTATATGGCTTGCTACTGTCTATAATTGGTAAGAGCCCTGGAGTAGATTTTGGCAAACTGTCAGACTAGTACTTGAAAGTTGAAGCAAACTCATTTGTTCTATTCCTTTATTAAAAACATACATAGAAATGAAGACAAAACTGTCCTTTTCCAGATACAACTTGGCTCAGTGAAAGTCTAGAGGAGGTATGAACTAGGTTATCACAACTGAAAAATGGTAGTTCAAGATTGAGCTGCCCAGTGGCTTAAGACTGTGAAGCCACCCTCCTCACTCCCAGCCTTCCCCAAGTGATCCAACATGGTAATTCATAGTGATGATTTAGCTCACAGCTCACCATGGATCAAAGAAGGGAGGAAGCAGGCTCACATGGCTCAAAAAAATCATGATCGAAGTGCTGACTTCAGTATGAGACTAAATCCTGACTATATTGATTTTTGGCAAGTGGGCAAAAGAACCTTGCAATTCTTAAGTTTGTAAAGCATTTTCACTTAGAAGAGCATACTTCTGTTTGTAAAATGTGCCAAAAGATTCTTTAAACATTTTAAATTAAGTTTTAACATGGACTAATAAAGCAAAAGTAATTTTACTGAATCTTATTTTTAAGAAACTTCTCTTCATACTATAAATGTAACACTGGCAAGGCAATGCACTGATCCATTTTACAAATACATTTTAAGTAACTCAGCTACTTGAGATTACATATTTTTATATCAATATGGCAACAGTGTGCTAAGATACAGTACATAGAATGAAACAGCAGGATATGTGTTCTCACATGCTGCCATCTTAGCTAACCACAGACACACAGTCACGTATCATAGGACCTATCCTGCTTCTGAGAGATAATGGATATTCTTCTCTGACTCAGAGGGAGCTAAAGTCTGAACTTTTCAGAGAAAGGAGTCAAACTGTAGGTCAAAAGCTGCTGCAAAGGTTTCTGACTGACCGTTCCAACAACTAGATCAACTATGACCTGGATGAACAAATCCAGATTAGGTTTTATTTGATAACTGTGCATCTTAATCTGACAGTTTGCAAAACCAAGCAGCACCCCAGAACAGAAGAAAAAATCCAGTTCGTTTTATGAGCACTGGAACAAAGGATTTGTGCTTCATATTTTACTCAGTTCTAGTCAAAGGTGGGCAGGTTGAAAGGACACTGTTTCTTTCACAAGCCAGCTAAAGATGTTGTCAATTGACCTCCACATTCTACAACCTGATACTGGACTCCACACCAGGTCTCAGTGCCTTCAAAAGGGCACCTCGCCATCACTTCTCTGTGGATTGAAGTGCTGCATTGAAAGCCAGAGATCACATACTCCTGCATGTCACATCTAAACAGAACTCATTCATTCTCTCCAGCACAGCATGCTGTACCCTGCTGGCTTTTTGTCCCATTTATCTCCTATCTAGTCCTTCCATTTTCATAAAATTTCGCATCCAGGAGACTCAGATCAAATAAACCTAAAAGTCAAACTAAACTATGAGTTGGTCATTTAGTTTTTCTGTTATGTCTTTTCTCTAATAGCTCATGTCCATTCATCCTATCTAGCTTGTGCAAGCTGCAGAGCAGACTGCCTTCTGAGCTGTATTTGGATGGCCACTAGTTAGCACCAAGGTCCATTATCCATCAGCTTTGTAGTGCAAATACAGTGGGATTTGGCTGGATACCAAGCAACCTTTACGAAAGCACCACCAGTGACATTAACATGGACTTCTTTTGCTCACAACTGGTATCTGTGAAGAGCCTGAACTGTTTAAATTATGATGCTAAATACACACAACGGGCTGCAAGCAAATTTGCAGCCACAAACAGAAATAAGAAACTTACTTCAATGCTGAAGTACCCTCTGTCCACGTAGTCCCCCAGGAAGAGATACCGCGTGTTGGCAGGAGAACCTCCCACTTCAAACAGTTTCATCAAGTCAAAGAACTGACCATGGATGTCTCCACAAACTAGAAGAGAAAAAGAGCAATATTCAGATTTACCACGTGAAGATCATCTTAGGCACATGCATTCAGTTACTGTCTTACAAGAAATGTGTTATGACAATTTTGTGTATCATCCTCTAGTTAAACGACCAGTGAGAGCTGGCAGCTGCTCAGCAGAGGCTGGTTTTCTATGACAGACATCCATATATGTGCACGTAAAAGGCTATCAACTAATTAAAGAAGAACCATCAGGCACATATGACCTATAATTATTTTAAAAACGTCTGCTCAGCAGAGCACACAATACTGTCAATAGTAGTAAGATAAAACAAAGTTCTCTTTTTCGGGAAAACGTGTTCAAGCAAGGTTACTTTTTCTTTTGACATCACTCCTCTATTTCTCCAAGTCAAATTCAGAGGAGTAACAATAGGCTTTCTGTAAAACAGAAAGTGTGCTTGTCCTGTGTATGACACTGGGTAAACCCACAAATTTCTGACTTCTGGTTTCTGTACAGAACAATGGCTTGCTTGCTTTCCCAAAGCATGTCATCTTACACAAGAGAACACTGATTTTTCATGCTTTAACCTCTACCACTTTATTTAGTCTTGCATAATAACGGTTTCACTTCACTGCGATGAAGTCAATCTAACAAGCGACTTTCCTAGAAAGAGCGGCCCCAATAAACATGACGACAGAGCAAAAGTGATGTGTAGCCAGGGCAAAGCAGGGATGCCTTTCTGTGCCTTAGACTTACAAGACTGGCTTGGCTGCCTTGTGAAATTGCAAACTACATGGTGGGTGATTTTAAGCATCTGCAGGAAGGCAGACAATGCTTCTGGAGGCCCTCATGGAAGCTTAATAGTGCTGTGTCAAAACCTGCTTTGTTTTGCCTTGCTTTGCTTCCTCCAAGGAAGGAGGAGAACTCACCTCCCCCGCTCCAGTTTAGGGCCAAGCCCAGGCCTTTTCTGGCAATGATCCTTAACAAAGAAAATGTTAACAGCCTTGACTGTTACTGAGGTCAGTTTAGACTGGTTCTCCCTTCAATAACTCAAAAAAATTAAAAAAATCTGATTTTCAAACTAGAAGGGTGATTACAAAGAAACTGAATAAACCAAGGGGCCAAGATAGCCCTTATCTTGCAACAGCAGCACAGCTTCTTATTAACTGCTAGCACTAAATTCAGTTGACTTCAGATGCTCTCTCTGATGTAATCGTCTTGTTCCGTCACACATAAACAAACCTCACATTTATCGCGTGCCGTGAAGCAGCTGAAGTCACGTCTCCACACAGATACAAAAGGACTACACAGAACAGCTGTAACACCAAATCCAACAAATTCAGTGTAGTGTTCATATGTTATTGTCTTTCATCTCAGTAGTGTCACATTACAGTTTTCACTTGCTATCATTTTTCTCTGAATGTACACACTAACAATAGGATCAATATAATACTGTCATTCCATCCAAAAACTAGAAATAAAACCCAAAGAAACCCCACCCAAACCAAAACTAACCAACCAATCCCCCCAGGTACAGAAAAAAAACACTTGTCCCAGTCACTGCTTTCATGAATATTATGTGAAATTGGTGACACAATTCACGAGTGCTGGCTAGCTGAGCATTCTTCTGTGATAGTGACAGGACATTTTCCCCTTTTCCCCATAAAACAGCATACAGTACTCTAATTACCAGAGCGTTACATTGTATCATCATTTTTTCCTAGTTGATTCCCCCCCCCCCCCCCCCGAAGAGTTTTAGACAACCTTCATGCTGAAGGCCATCAACAGTTGTAACTCCTATCTGAGAATAATATCTTCCATTAATTATGCAAAACAAATACTATTTAAATCCTCAAGTGGTATAACACCACCAATATCTTCTCTAAAAAAATCTTGTACCCTGAAAGAAATTTTGATAGCATTTTTATTTGAAGACATTAATCTACCAAACCAATGCACACTGCTTGGCTGTACTCCTCTGCATGGACACTGTGGGAAGTTTAAGAACACGTGTCACACGTTGATGGCCAAGCAATCTGCTCTCCTAACTTCCAGCAGAAAAGCTTTTTGTTATATAACTGTACAGCTCTACCAATTATCGCCCGCCCCCATTTGCTCCAACTGCAAAAACCAGAAGCTGAAGAAGACTGAAAGATTTTTAAATGGATTTAACTTTTGCTCTTTCACTAAAGCACTAAGAAAAAAAAAAATAAATATTTTTTGGTTATGCAGGCTTGTGTGAGCAGATACACTGAGGCCATTACAGAGAAACCAAGAAGGTTAGAGAGGTTTCTCCAAGTAGCTGTATGTCCATGAATTTGTCACAAGTCAGAAAAGCATAGAATAAACCGGGGAAGAGGACAGAAATAAAAAGTGCAGAGCTGGCAATCTTACAAGTTGCAAAATTCTGAATTGGACCTGAAAATCAATACTCGATGGATATTCCAGGCACTTTGCACACAGCAGCCTACTCTTTTTATGCTTGACAACAGATGCAGAAACATATCCAGGGGAAAAAAAAAAAAAAAAAAGAGATGGAAAGCTAAAAAGCCCTCAGACCCAACCCTGACAGGCAATTAAAGTAGTTCCAAAGGAGAAGCTTAAAATCAGAAAGTAAAAGCAGTGGGAAGAAGACATTCAAAATTAACATTGAGAGTTAATTTAATATGTTCAAATACCAGAATTCCTACTAAAAGACTACAATGTTACATACAGTTAATCCAGTTAGTATTTTGCCTGGAATAGCGTGGAATAGCTTAAGGATCTTACACTACCCAGGTTTGAGTGTATGGACCTGAACCATCCTTACAACGTAATTTCTGTGTACTCATACTGTGATGGATGGCCTTGTTTACAAATAAATTAAAGAGCACTTTTGTATGTATACAGTACTGTACTCCATTAGCAGTTTGAAAGCAACTGCTTCTAAAGCTATAGTTCTGCCACCTTTCTTTTCCAACTCTCATGAATCTCAAAACTGGAAGATTTCCCAGGCAGTCAGATCAGTGCTTTATCTTTCATTGGGGGGGCAGAAGAGATCACAGAATCACAGAATGTTAGGGACTGGAAGGGACCTCAAAGGATCATCTAGTCCAATCCCCAGCATTATACTTCCATTCATAAAGGCCAAAACATCCATCAGCCAGTAACTGCCATACCCTTCACACTTTGTCTTGCTGCTTCCCATCACTAACAAACAGCCTTGCAGCACTGTCCCACCAAGAGCCCAAGGAGAGGTTCCACGTCCTCTCCACCCTGCCTCTATAAAGCTAAATTCACTACCTTCCCCTTTCATGTCATACAACAAAGTTATGAAAGCACACTAATTATTATACATTTGTGTTTTCTCTTGTACAAGCACTACCATTGGGTCTGTCATGCCTTTTAATTTTGCCAAAAATGTCTCATTCTTTTTACTTGCACAGGAGCATTTGCTATCGAACAATGAGATATGAAAATTTTTCCATCAAATAGCAACAAAATAAAAAACAGCACAGTGAAGCAGGAAATTCAATTCTTCATGAAGATCTCCAGGATCAACATACTTACAGATTTAAAGTATGAACACAGGGAAAATAAAACACAGTTTGTATATGTGTCAGATGAACATTAAGAGCAGTAAAAAACAAATTTATCAAAAGGAGGAATTACCAGGTGGTATGTCTTCTATTAAAAAGTCGCATAATTTCCTATATCACTAGTTTCCCAAGAGTGCCATCAAGTCATGGTCTTTTTACACTCATCAATTTATGATAACTAAATAATCTGACAGCATATTTTTTCCCCCTAAAACAACTGCTTAATTTATCCAGTGATTTTTCAGCTTTCTGTGTATCCTTAAATTGCCAGCTGGGCAACAACAGAACAGCATTTCCACTGACTTACCACTGCCAGGGGTCAGTTCAAGCACCAGACCTGTTGCCCATGAATTGGTCTATCTGAGCCTGTTAATAGCATTCATCTACCCAACCTCTCTGGACAGCAGGCTCCAGGACTGCATCACATACTGTGTACAGAAATTTTTTAAGTTGTTTTAAACTGATCTCCTACTGAAATAATTCGTGCAGTCAGAAGGTTTAAGAAACACTAGACACCTAGAGATTTATCTCTGCTGAGGATGTTTTCAGGGAAGACACGTGGCCCTCCAAAAGATTCAAGTTCACAGGACTGCCCACGCAATTACTGAGAAATCATGTTCCTGAGCAGCTTTTCCTACTTGTTATCATGGGTCCTTTGATCCACTACACAATCTTATACTACAGCACCAGAACCTTCCAATGTAACTGCCTATAAAATACCATGTTATTATAAAAACAGAAATTGCACATGAGGGAGAGAAGGAAGAAGTTTTTTTACTTGTTTATTTTTAGAAATGGTCATCCTAATACAAATTAAATTATATTTCTGATGGCTTCACTGCAAAGATCTCCCTCCGATTTATGCCAAAGGAACAAACAACATTGAACAGAAACAATTAAATTCAAGTTGTACTAGCAGTGGTATTGCCATCTTATTTATAGACAACAAAGTGGTAGAGCAGTGACTTCGACTGCAGTGATTATTGACACAAATTATAAGTTTGAAAATGCTCTTCAGATACCTTCCTTCAGATAACTAAATGTTCTTCACTATGTACAAACTCAGTCCAGAGATTTTTCTGTGTGGTTTCCCATTCCAGATGGATATTAAGAACAAAATTTATATTCATAGTACATTAAACACTGTCAACTTAAAAAATTTTCTATCTGAAATGGTCTGGATATGCTGCACTTATTTTCTCATTTATCATGTATATACTTAATTGGTGTAACATTATAGTCTGATTGTAAAATACCATTAATGTTTCAAGTGAATTCACATTCCATGTATCACAAGATTATATTCCCATCTTCAAACGTCACCAGGGATTAGGAGCAGATACACAACACTCCACCATCAGCTTCAGAAGCTGCTTTTTTTTTTAAATTGCTACAGATTGAGCAATTTTCTTCCTTAATTTTTGGAGAACAAGGAAGAAGGAAAAGTACAAAATAAAAGAAGAAATTCCAAAAGTTTTTATTTGTAGCTGCTTGCTAAAGCACCACTCAAGACACAGACTCAGTGGTTAAGTTATATATTGTTTTATAGTCATGCAGTTCTGTTTCTAAGTGAGATGTTTAAAGAACTTGCAGACCTCATTACTTAATCAAATTAAAGTCAGAATCACTTAGTCAGCTCACTAGGTAACTTATCCTAAGAAAACACCTACTAGACTCAACATAATTGGCTTTAATATGAATGTTTGTTTTACTAAGTGTATTGAACAACACAGCTCTGTATTTCCAAAAGCAGCATGATCTAATTCATATTCATATCTAGTTATCTAACATGATTATAATAGGCTCTCATCTATCTTTTCCCTTCAATCACTGAACGCAAATTGATGAGTTTATACTACCAGAGTGAATTGGCATTAACAAAAACTGCAATTATGTATTTTCATAAAGAGGCCTGCTCCACCAAAGATAAAGCCAGAAACCATTAGCCATGCAGGTACAGCAAAGGAAATCACAAATGGACCATCAACGCCATATCTGACAACACTGTTTGGTTGCCAACTTTCCTTCTTTGTACTGAGAGGTGGGGAGGGGAAAGTTTCTTAGGAAAAGCTGTTATCTGTGCAACACAGGAGGACACTATGCTGTGTTCTGCTCTGCCAGCACTTGAAATGCTAGTGTCTGTAAAGATCAACCCACGCTCACTCCTCGTAATAGGAGTTCGTTCTCTCCCACCATCCCCTGAAGGCTAGAACAAATTAATGACACTTGATTTGAAGAGGTAGAGTGAAAAAGTGTGGGAAAGAGAAAACATCACATCAGAACAGACCTTCAGGACAACAGTCATTCTCTGGTGAAGGAGGAAGCAAAAAAAGAAACCCTAAACCATGTGACAGCAAGCCCTTCAAGATGTTAAGGCTACAAAAATATCCTCAGCACAAAGTTTTTAAAAATAGTTCCATAAAATTACTTTTTGTATCACGAAATTATTTTCAGTGTCAGAAAACAAAAATAAAAAACCATGTACATAAGCCTGGCCAGCAGAGGAGCACCTTCATATATATCAGATACCAGAAGAAACAGTCTCAGGAAACAACCTGTACCAAGTACTGTAAAATCTACACTGGCAGAGAAAAATCCCTTCCCTCTACGCTCCTACCCCAGCTGAATTTTTCAGGAGAGTAAGTGGGTATCACAGCAGTGAGGTGCCAAATAAAGTCTTTCAGTTCCAGGTAAAAGCAACATAGCAGAGTCGTGGTAGAAAGGGGATGGTGATCTAGTGAATATTTTATAGAATTTCTCCAAGATCAAGAGGGAAAGGTGCCCTCATCACATATATCAGAAGATGCTGAATCAGGCCACAGGGAGAGATACAAAACAGGATGGGAGTAAAACAGCATTCACTTGCATACACATCAAAGAAACAACCGATTCTTCCCCTGCCACCCTCCAAGGTCAGCACTTCTCCCGAGCAACCTCCACTGCAAATGAAATAGCAAACACACCATCATTACCTCCTGTTAATGCACCTTCAGTATCAGGGAGCAATGCTTAGTCCACAAATAACCCCATTATTTGTGAGGAAAGTAGTTCATTAGTGTAGGGGACAGGATTTCCAGCTCATATCCTTAGATCAAGGTTATTTATAGCAACAGGGAAATTCTCTTATCGTCAGTTTTACAGACGTAAAAAAACAAAGGCCTAGGGAAGTTTAACAATTTATATGGTCATGAGTTCAGTCAGTGGGAGGGCAGGGATAGCCAGAGAAGGAACAACACATCCTTATACTGCTCCATCCAATTCAATGCACCAGAAGACAAGAGCCCTTTGAATAAGGAAGGTCCTGCACAAGCAGCAAGCACAGCCTGACTTTACACACAATGATGCAAATGAAATTCAGGAAAGCTGAAACAAGGCAAAATAGGAAAAGGACTTTTGAAGAGGAGAAGCTCAAATATGCTCAGCTCCATAGAAAGAAGAAGCATAAAATTCAATGCTGTGTTTTATTATTACAAATAGCTATTTTTATATCTTATATTTATATACATTTTATATATATTATATAGTATATATACTTTTATATTTATATATATTTTTTCTATTTATATTTTAATTATTAAATAATAGCTATTATTACAGCTTTTATTGGCATAGACTGGACGATAATATTGTCCATTTACAATATCTAGGTTTGCTATTAGAATTAGTCAGTGTTACATCTTTCTCATTAATCTGGTTGAAGAGACCTCCATTAGTATTTTGCTATACAATATTTTACCAGAGTCAGCAATTTGCTATTAGAAGTAGTTTGTTGCTGGTCCTTCACAGTTTCATGTGATATTTTGTTTTGTTGAGGATATAATTCAACTCTTAGGATCAGGTTTTTTTACAGTTAGTAATTCTCTCAGCAGTGCAAATACTAGTCCCAGTAAAGTTAAAATAAAGGCACTGGTATTACATGAATATAGCAATAGTTATATAAAGCCTAAAGAAGTCCTCAGTATTTAAAAGGGCCTGATGGATAGTATCCTTGTTTGCTTTTCTTACTGTAGAATTTTAGAGCAGTATTACCCTAACAGACTGCAATCCAGTTACCTTCCAAGCACCCAACAACTTACAAGATTTTATGGGTAGCAGCATTAGCATGTCAAGCTTCAGTAGATGAATGCCTACCATCTAAAAACCTAGCCACAAAAACTGGATGTTCATGTTGGCTTGTAATATGCATTTTCCATTTTCACCTGAGGATAACATTTGTTTTCATAGTTTTCTCATTCTGTGCCATCGCAGACCTGCTTTATGCTCCATCCCACCTTAATGTGGTGTTTCATTAAAAATCAGAAGCATTACTCTATGACAAAAAGCATCCTTCTTCCTTCAGGACAACAATTTGTCTTATCAGTTGAAAACAAACATTTGCTCAACACAAATGCATTTGTTCATTACCTTTGGATCTATATAGCACTCTGCCTGTATTTCCCAGAAACAGATGTTAAGGGAAAATAAAAATAGTATATTCCTCAAATTCCAGGGCTCTTAATAGGCAACTGGCAGTACCCACAAAACCTCAGCTTTTGCATCCATGTCTTCAATGGGCTTGAGCTATTGTTTTAATCTAACCTTTCTATACTACAGGTGTTCATGTGCTAGTATATGGGTATAGGGTTAAGGAAAAGCAAATAACATGCAAGTTTCCCAATTCTATCTCAAGTCACATAAGAAAACTTTTTAAAATTATAGAATCTAAATACTATAACCAAAGTCTTACATGAATCTAATTTTTGGTGAAAAACTATTCAACTTTGAGAATGCACTTCTAAGAGAAAGCTCTCCATAGCAATTTATGTCCTGGTAAAGGTCGTATGACAATTGGTTAGTCAATCAGGGAGCCGGTGCAAGGAGTTAACCATATTAATTTCCTCTTGCTGAAAACATAAGCCTAAGCATGATTTGGAGTAAGTGGTCAAATTCATATGCTGATCCTAAATCAACACAAATCACAGAATGGTTTGGGTTGGAAGGGACCTCAAAGATCACCTAGTTCCAGAAAAAATCTGCTATCATTTAATGACAATTATAAAAATGAACACAAAGAAGTCATATTGATGAACAGCATATCCTTAATTATTTTTCTTTGTATAACCTTGCTATTAGACATATGAGGAGTGCATGCAATGCAGACAAGACTGGGCAGTGTTAGAGGTGGCACCCAGGCAGATTTGGGCTAGCTTCTGCACCATGCTCCTCAAGCAAACTAACCAGTCTCTCCCACTATACTGAGAATTGTTTTCCCAATGGCTGGCTGAAAAGCAAAAAAAGAAAAACCAACAAAGTCAGAGCAGGAGAGGGAAGGGAAGAAATAATCTTTTTGGCAGACAGCCACCAACCACATCACATGGAGCAAATTGGTCTGGGAGGTACCAGAGTACTGCTATTCAGAAACAGAGGTATAAAGAAAAGGTCACCATCAAAAATAGCTTGCAAAGAGTGTATCAGGTGATAAAAAATGGAAAAAAAACCCTTCTATTATACTAAATTGATATTTATGGCACTGTTCTGGTCTGTAGTCTATCAGTAATCTCATATGTGACATCCTTTCAGGTTTCTAATATAGAGTTAATCAGATACATTTTTAACAATTACAGACCAAACATTCCAAGGAGAGCTAAATAAATTTTTAATATCTTACCAATCAGCCAAACAGGATTTCATTGGCATTTGATTAGGTTAAATGTGATATGTGAATTAAGTGTATGTGAATTCAGTACCTCTGTCCAAGGATCTCTACCACCTTACTTTCTGCCCTTGCAGGATAAAGGCTTCCACTGCTTGAATCAGCCACAGCTGAACAGATCAGACAAATGCAAATCATGAAATCAGAACATACACAGACTGAAAACACTCCCAGTTACAGTTCTAGATGAGAAAAATAATCTCACAGACTCGGGATTTTAATAAAAAGTTATATGTACAGATATCAAATAAACTCCTGAGTCAGCTTTCTGTATTGCAAGGACAAGGTTTTCAGGAAGTTCAGAGGATCAGGGTACAGAGTTCATTAGTTCTGATGGAATCTATATGATTACTTCTTCCACAGCACTTCCCGCATTATCTGGTTTCAAAGAATATGGAACACCATAATCCTGGATATATACATAATCTAAATATGACACAGTGTTTATGTGATCTTATGAAATTTTGTTTTAAAGTTTAATGTACATCTACTTAAATGCAGCATGTATAATAAAGGAAGTATCTGAAAATACAATGCATTTCCTCTTAAAGCTACATTAATAGGGATGTGCTTTTAACCGAAAACATGAGGTGAGACCAGCAACTGATTCCCCTCAAACACCAGATCTTCTCTGAGAACATAATTCCAACCCTAAACTTAAAAGGAGCCAATACCATCTGTAGGATGCAACAGTACCACACATCAGAAGAAACAATTACCGTCCTTTAATGTAAACTCATGCAAAGTTCCTGACCAAAAAAAAAAATAAAATGCATAAAACCCCTCAAATATAGGATTTTCCAAAATACAATACTGCAGCTGTAGGCATGCATTACTGATGGCAGAGCAGCCATACCTCTATGGCTGTACCAAAAGACTGCAGTACAAGTATGAAATAAACCTTTGTATCCGATGTGACTTTAAAGATAAGTGCCTGGCTTTGCATGCTATTGATCTGCTGACTGCTGTCATACTAGGATGTGTTTGGGCCAACTTACTGCTACGCAATGTCCATCTTCTTCCTGCTTACTTAGTCCTTGACTTCAAAGATGTGGAGATACGTGGCCTCACTGGGTACCTACTGGCACTGGCTTCAATCAGTTGCTTAGGCAAAATACAGTTCTGCTCCACTCAGTTAACACAACTGTTAGGTTAGTCACTTCTGAAACAATGTCCCTTGTACGTGTGCTTCTTGGGAGGCTGGTGTGTGAACAACTACTAGACACAAGCATAATACTCCAGCTCTGTAAGACATTATGCATGTAAGCAGCAGAGTACTGCTAATTGACTATCAGTGCAAAAAGGCAAAGCTGTATTTTAGCAGGAGACACTTAAAGATCTAACCTTACTGGGCTAATATCAGCTGTACTTCCACAACACACTGGGATAACCAGAGCTGCGATCATTACTTTAAACCACAACACACATACTCCTTTGAATATTATATGTAACACTATCCTGTCAGCATACAGCAAAATAATGCTTTAATGGGGCACTGAAAGATGACCGTTTCCCTGGTTTTATTCCATGCAAGTTGGGTACTGGTGGTATTTTTTTAACACAACACTATGTTGATGCAGTGACTGAAGAAGTTAAGCCCTTCTTTCAGAAGAACTTTCCTCTTTAACTCTTTTACTCTGCAGAATGACTCATTTTTCAGAAAGAACATTGTCTGCTTTTGGTTAAGATCAAATACATTATCAGTTTAATTCATTCCAGAAAGTGTTCTTTCCAACTACAACTACTCCAATACTAACCCCAAATCCAGCAATAGTTTACTTCTGTCCTGCACAAAAGAAAATCCTTTTCAGGATATTAAAACAATTGCATTTATTTTTCTCATCTCTCCATTTCTTTAGTATGCACTTCCTGCAGCTTTGAATTCAGCTCACAGCCGCAGAAAAGGACCATGAAAATGTTCATGGTGAAAAACTACTTGGCAAATGGAAACACTTGGAAAAGCTCTCAGCTACAAAGTATTTCTTCTACTCAAAACTCTCTATCTAGAAGTGTTATTAATCTGTGGGGTGTTTGTGACTCATTAACACTAAATTTGAGAGAAAAATACCACCTCTTACAGGCTGTGAGGTTCCATCCCATGCACACTGGTGACAGGCTGACCTCTGCAGCACATGCGTCTGCTCAACAAAACTGTGCAATCTCTGGTCAAAGTCAAACAAAAGCCCAAGGAAGTGCTCAAATCCACAAGCCCAGATCAAGACAACTACAGGAGTCACTTCAACCATAATCCTTCACTAGAACAATGAAATCATGGACTAAAACAGTGAATCATCATGGAAAGATGAACATTCATTAAGACACAACAAAAACTAGTACACAAAACTCCCAATCAATCAAAAACCAAATGCCAAAAGAAAAGAGTCAACTTTCTCACACATTCAGGGCAAATGCACTAAACCCAGCATTTTTACAAATTTTCTTGCAATAAAATTGCTGTCATTGGTAAGGATAAACAGCCAACACACAAGACTCCATTGTCTGTTTCTGTCTGCATGGACCCCGGGTTTGTAAGCCTTTATGGGTCAACTGATATTTGCAAACGCTTAAATTTTACTTTGTTGCCAATTAAAACAAAACCAAAAACAAAACAAGACATTTTCAAGAGAGCAGAGGTGGTAGCTGTCTGAGATAGTTTATATTACCACCATTCACACAATGTCAGCCAGAAAGTTTGGACCCCTGCACCTGGCAAGAAATCCTAACTCCAATCTGAGTTCAATAGACCTTTACTACAAAAAGTGGGTCCACTCAGTTTTCCTTTATTTACTATTTCATTCATTCCTTTATTTGTGTCTAATTCCCTTTATTTTCTATAACGTGTAGCTAGCTTAACTAACTGCCTCCTTTACAGGATAAGAATAGCTGACCTGCTTTCTTCTACACTGAAGACACATTTTCATGATGGAATTTGTAGCATTTCTTTTATGCATATTACTGGCTATTCTATGTGTTGCTTTCAAGCAAGCAAGAGGTCTTATTCCCAAGAACACGCTGACTTTATTTTATGAAACAAAATCTTCTGCCTTCCTTATAGATTCATTTATGAAGCACAGATTTTTACTGCTTCTCCCTGCTATTGGTTAGTACAACTGACTGGTCACATTTGGCTCTCACCACTCTGGCAATCCAAGGAAAACAGTTCTCTTGTGGATTTGTTATTGCCAAGTGAAAAATGTGTGCTAAGAAAAAAATGCACTGTTTGCACTTCAGTGACTTTTCAGGTTGCTTGCTATTCCCTCTAGATTGCAAGAGCATGGTTATTTGAAGTGATTGCAAGGCAGAAACCTTATATGCACATAAACCCAATAAAATTCTAATGTATTCATATGTTTGTTAAAACTTGCCTGTGCTTAACTGAAACTGTAGAAATTGCTTGGCATTCTCTTTTTTAGCCTTTTGTATCTGGCTAAGTTATAAAAAAACCACCCCCTGGATCATAAATCTGTATTTATTACACCCAAAAGTTTTCATGTACTCTGTTTTATAACCTATATTTTCATTGAAAATTTTATATGATTTTCTTGTATATAGATATATTTCAAACTGAAATATTTATGTTGGTGAACTTCATAGAGGAAATTCATTAATGACTTTCTAACTGAAAACGGTCTATCTACCATAAATAGCCTGCTAGAAAGCTGAAAAGCACGTGACTGAAAGAAAAAAAAAAAGCCAATTCAACACAAACGAAGATGCATCATCATGACTAAAAATATGAGTCAGTGCAGATAGGATCTTATCTTCAGAAAACATACAAGTAAGGTAATCAGGCTTCAGAAGATCATCACCCACAAAAGAAAGTAATTGTGATTCTGTCTTTTGGGTATCCAAGAGAAGCAGGGATATCTATGTATCACAGGAAGCAGAGCTGATGGATCTCCTGTGAAAAAACACAAATCAAAAAGAAAGGGCTTTCAACCCATTTTTCCCTTTTTTCATGCAGTCTCGGACAACACACAGTTCTAAAATACAATCAAAAAAATACAAATCCAATACAAATCCAAAATTCTCTTAACTCAAAAGAATGCACGTAGAGCTAGGAAACATTTGAGTTTTTCCACCAAAGAAAGTAAAAAGCTATATAACAAAAAGCCAGCTAGGTATGAAAATGCTGATAGGATGGGTAAGTATATGTTCTCTGGAATAGTATCTTATTGAGACTACAAAAGCTGAAATTAATCTCTATAACTATTGCTAAGAACAGACAGTGTCAACCTTTCGTAAGTGTTAGTAATTTATTAAAGTCTAAAAGACCATTTTAAGAACTAAATACATGAAAAAAAAGTCTTCTGGGTTCATTTCAAACACCTTATCAGCTTTGATTAAAGTCTTATTTAAAAGACTCACTGAAACTGGACCACATAAAAAAGATCTAAAACACTGGAGCCGTTTCGACAATTTGTCTTAGCACGCCGAGGATTAGAAATCGCCATGGACGACATTACTGCCATCTATTCCATTGAGGACTGACACACCAAAGACGCAGCTACAGGGGATCACAGGATCTGGGCAGGGTCTAGAAGATCCTCCTCCAATGTAGGGAGAGTCTGAGCTGTCCCTCACAAGCTGACCAAGGAGCAGCTTCCAGTCCTGAGCTTCAGCAGAGAAGGACTCAGGACTTTCTTTGAGCCCCTCTCTCATTGATCTGCCCTCACAAACAGCCAGCAGCAATAAGGCAACTGAAAGAACAAAGTCACAACAGACCTCTGGAGTCTAGGAAGGCTTCTGCACCAGGCAGCAGCCTTGCAAAAATCAAGAAAGTAGTCTTCACCCTTTTTTCCCTGTAAAAATTGTTACAATAAAGTTCTACTACAGGAATTTATGTCCCTGCTTAAAACAAACTGTTTAAATTGTACATTCTTAGTGAGCCATCAGTAGCATGGGTAAATGATAAGGATCAGATGTGATTTGCATTGGATCAATGATTCTTAACATTCACTGTACTCCTTGTCTCAAGATTGTTCTTTGGCTGGCTTGTTGTATATAGCTGAATACAAATAGCTATCTTACATAAAATGATCTCAACTAAAGAACATAATTTTTGCCATTTAAAGAAATTGGTGGGCAGTTTATACCCAAGAAACTTATTAGCATTCAGCAGCCCCTTCACAATAAAATCTTTATCCACTTACAAACTGACTCACATAGATCTCATTTGCAGACTATTGTCTCTCTTGAGGAAAAAAAAAACACCTCCAGAAATATTTGCAAAAGAGAAAAAGAATACCCAAATAAACACTTATTGCTTGTATTCTGGGTGGGTTTGCTAAAGTTAGTAAATACAATTATTTTACTTGACTTTAATTATGGTGCCCTTTCAGGCATAGAAGATGCTATTGTGAAACACCAGGAGTCTCACACCTCTGAAGAGGCATTACAAGATATAGTCATTAAAAACTGGATTAACCCTGTCTTCTTTTTGTAGATCATCCATATTAATGATATGTGGGATTACTTCATACCTGACTAGCCAAAATACTTTTTCGGACTGAGGTTCTGTCTCTATGAAAGGTTTTTATTTGCTACCTACAAGAACAGTATTTCTGGGAAGTTCCTCTTTAAGTAAAAGGGCAAAGAACCATCATTTAAGTCATCATTTAAGATGACTTTTCAGTGGACTGCAGGACTGCTGTGCTTTTCAAGGCAGCCCTTGAACATGAATGCTCTAACCATCTAGGCTTATCAACTAGAAAGATATAAATCATTATTACAGCAGGAAACAGACTGCAACATTTAAAACTCAATTAGTGGCAATGCAAGCAAGTGGTAGGCTGCAAAATTCCGCTTTTCTGTTGAATCAAAGTATTAGTAGAAGAATTAGCACCAGATTCTTTTGCTACTTTAGCTTTCTGGGAAATCAGGAAATATTTCTCAGTTGTAAATTGTAACAGTAAAAGACTTTATTGGGCAACTTGAAAGGCCACTTCTATTCCCTGTAGCCTTACTTTAGTGTTTCATCATTCTGACAGACAGTATTCTAATATTAATTATTGGCTAACGCAGTTTTTTGAGTTGCTAACCAGCATGAAGTCATTTTGTCAGCATTTGTAAAAAACAGAAAACTGTTTCATACAGGAACGTATCTTGAGTTTTAAAATGCATTTTAATTCAATAAACCTCTAGAAATTGAAAATTAACATTTTGAAATTACTGAAGGATACGTTCCTCAAACCAGAGAAATTGTGCAATTGGTGGGAGAAGAGAGGAAAGCACAAGATGCAAGAGCAGTACCTCAGAAGCTGGAGGAGGTCACTTTACCTGTCCCCCAAACTTCTGTCACAAACAGACCGATCATTCTACACACAGAATGGTAATTTTCTACATTCAGGATGAAAAAAAGACTGTATTTTTCTTCCAAGGGATCTCCAAGATCATCTAGTTCCAATCTCCCTGCCAACCTAGACAAGGTTGCTTAAAGCCCTTGAGTAGCCTGTTTCCTTCTGTTACTTAGGTAATCATTACAGGAGGCAAAAGGCTGCCAAAATACAAACAAAGGGAAAATATATTGATTTAATCACACAGTTCAGTTGTCTGTTGTTGACCTGACTGTTCAGGAACAGACAGTGAAGGGGTTCAGTGTGGCAGATGCAGACTTTGTGAGAAATTACAGAAAGAGCAACACAAAGGAAAAAAAATATGATCATGCAGAAGTATCAATACACTTCTGAAATAAAGTACAGGCACACTGTTAAAATTGCTCTAAATATGGGCTTTACAACTGTCTTAATTTCTGCTTTTATTTTGCTTCCTTCCTTGTGCTTTGTTTCATCCCAATTTTCAAAACATCAGGACAAAGATGGTAGAGCTGTGGCAGGAGAGAAGGAATGGAGCACAATTTCCAAGGCTCCTGCTTGGCCTGAAACGTGGACTGCATCAAACCCTGGGACACACAGAATCGATTCTTAGTCTCAAGGCTGGAGCAGGTCCATACTGAAGTGACAGGCCAAGAATAAATGAAGTGCAGACATGAAAGAAATATTAATTCCTGAAGAGAATTCTGAGACAACAGCCATCATCAAATAATTCGCTACTGCGCTTTATTTTTTAAATGATGTAAGCCAGAAAAAAATCTGCCATTCTGAAAGGAATGAGTAAACAAAACCTGTATATATTCAAAGCTAGAATCAAGTTTCATGCTTAGTTCAATGCATTTTCTTACAGAAAATACATTCTCTGTAATCATCAGTCTAATGCTACACGTAAGCATGAATCACACACAGATTTTGCATCTCCCTCATTGCTTTCTTCATGTTATTAGAGAGTATTTTATTTCAACAGAAAACGAGAAATGTGTCATTGTTTCCATTGAAAACCATCAGGAAAACAAAGTGGAAAACAGCAGCTTCACAACAACAACAAAAAAAAGCATATGAGGCTGCAAAACATCATTAAAGTTTAATCATTTCTCCAAGCCTTTAAACTCTGCTGGGGTTCTCCAGTTTTTGTACTTTACCTATCAAGAAGAGCTGCATCAGCTCAGACTCTGATTTGGTATGAATCAGCCATCCTGTGTAGCAGTCAGCATAAAGGCCTCATCAGCACAAAGGCATCACCCCCACTTTCACTGGACTTACACTGCAGCGTGCTTCTGCAAAGTTAGCATCACAGGTGACACATTAATGACAGCACTGCTCCAACTAGTGTGGAGCCAGGTCATCCTGTCTCCTGCTGCTGGGCTGAGCAAGGACCAGAACGCACAGCCAGTAGGTTCAGGTACTGCTGAAGAACAGCTGACAGCTTACAGTAGGTGTTAATCCTTCCCAGGAACTAGCTGAATCTCTTATTTTTTGTTTAAAAAAAAAACAAAATACTTAGAAAGATTTTGTGCCAGTGAATATTCTACAGTAAAGTAAGTTAATATCTGCTGGCAGCACTTCAAATTCATTTTTCAGGACTGTAAAGGACAGACAGAATGCAGTGCAGGGGTAGGCACCACGCTACGCCGAGCAGTCAGTTACATTAGTCACAAAATCAAGCAGTTTTACAGCCTACTATACAATACACTCAACCCTCACCTCAGAAACTCATGCCAGTTCTTTCTCTCTCCTTTTCAATTAGGCTTTATTTGATTTTTCCATTCCAACCTAATTCTGCTTCTCTGCACTTTTGGAGGAAACAGTTCCTGCTGTATGAGGTATAGAGAGGATGTGCCTGATGTTAATCCTACAGGCTTGGGAACACATTTGATAGACATGCTACTTGAAAAGGATTTATACCATTCCCAGTTAAAAAGAAACAACATAAACCAGGAATATCAAAATATAAACAAAATCTGTTTTCAAGCTGCCTGGGCATGAACAAGAATTAAGGAAGACATCCAGAGAACAACCTATTTTTACAACTAATTTCCAACAAGTGCCATTAGATCTTTATCCTTTCCTCATCTGTTCATCTCAAGGGTTGACTTTTTGCAAGGTGAGAGTAGAAGAGAACAAAACGAAGAAAAAAAAAAAATCCACCAAATCCAAGCCTAGTCACTTATGTCAACTGTTGTTTAGAGAGCAGAAATCCACAGCTCAAAATAAAATCTACTACATAGCATAACAAACTAACTTTAGAACATTAATATTATTTTATGTGGAATAGTAATCATTACAATGGGGATGATGAAAACTCCCAGAAGGACCTGAGATCCTATAAAGAAGCAACATCTGTAGTTTTGAAATAAAGGAAATGAATGACTCATATGGCAAGATGTTATTTTCATAAAGTAAAGCCTTAACCTCATCAGTGGCATAATCCACATAGGATTAAGTATATGGATTAAGTACTAACCAAGATGAACTGTTACAAACCAAAGACAGATCAGGAGACCATACAACTAAGTATAGAGTTCATAGGAAGTAATCTCCCCCTTTTCCTCAAATCTCCTTTGTCTAGTCACTGTACCTCAGATGCTATAGTCCATGGATGGCTATCCACACCATATTAGTTGACCTGCAGGAATACGGAAACTCCCTGAAAAACAAGGTAAATTAGCCCATGTGAAGCTCCAGGCTCTGCAATCAAGCTAACACAGGTGTCCGTGCTAATCTGCTTAGCAAATGACTTCTGGTTTCTCTACAGCCGGTCTCTGCAACCACAGGTAGGAAGAAAAAGGTTTCCAGGTGTGAGCTTTCACTCAGCAGGTGAGGAGGGCCATGCTGAGGGAGGCATCTAGCTGGAGTGTTTGGTGAGGGAGGATGTTTTGGTTTCATTTCTACCCATACTTTGGGTTTTAAAGAACAAACACAAATTTACGCACATGGTCCAGAGCAGACTGGCAGCAAAACTGACCAGGCATATAAACTGGAGAAGAATCGTTCCTCCTGTCTTATGAAATACTACCCCAGTAACACCAGCTTTATGAAATCTGCACAGTGTTACTGAATGGGACATTGCCCTTCGGGGCTCATGTAGTTCTCACACAAAAATCTCTTATCGCACTTCTTGTAAGATGGAGAAGAATTCCATTAACATCTCACTTAAAAGGGTTTTGAAATGAAATACTGGAGTTAACAAGCATGAAACATCAACCGCAAAACACACCTAAAAATCTTTTTTGGTTTCCCAGGAGCATTTTGGTTCCTTTTTGGTTTTTTTCCTTGCTATTTTCCTTAACAGCAAATGAAATAATAATAACCAATGGTTCTGATAATTAAATGCCTTCACATGTTTCTGGAGGCATTCATTTCTTTCCACTTACATACAAGTAAAATAACTGTAGGGTATGGTGCAGCAGTTTATTCTTCAAGAGTATTCCTTATGTACTTCCTCAGGAAAGAAAACTAGTAAGTCACCAGATGCAACAGGTGTATTGACATCTCTCCATTATTAGGATCATGCCAAAACAAAGACATTCACATAATACAAATTATTACATACTAAACTAAACTCTCATACATTAACGAAATAAAAAGAGTTGTAAATAAAGAGAGCTATTCGCAGAATTACAGAATAGTTTCGGCTGGAAGAGACCTTCAAGATCATCAAGTCCAACCTTATATTCCTCACCTGATGACATTCCCCAACTATAAATCCCCAGAAGCCTGAAGAAATTTCAGCAATTCCTTGTTCACTTTTAAGAGTTTAACCTATGTCGTCACACAACAAATTGCTTCTGGATGGATTTGTAAAGAGGGCTGGGCAGGCTCTGCTGGCTTCCCAAAACAAAAACTAGAAGATACAATAGAAGGTCACAAAAGACAGCATGTTGCCTCATGACTCCAAACAGATGACTAGTCAGGCCACCATAAGCATCAAGAAAAGTTTAAGTACCAAAGAAAACATTTCTTCTTCCCTAATGTTAGTGTAAAAAAAAAAAAAAAATTCTCTCTGACCTTGTGATGCTGGGAGTCACAAGAGGAGAAAGTAACTTAAACCTCTTCTCATTAACTTTCAGACAGAGCCTAGGAACATGCAATGACTTTGGAAACCTTATAAAACTAATGAAAATGCCTCAGAAAATACTAGTGTCTATCTTCTTACTACTCTTAATTAAAAGTAATCAGTGTTAATTAAAAGCAAGCAATCTTATAATGGAATTTGTCCCCTATTTTTCATCTTGCCAAACTCAAACTAGCTACTGGAACTGTAATTTGCTCCATACATACTACTGCATGGGTTGCAGTAAGCTGACTACCTTTCCAGCTATGACAACTCTATTTGGTTCATGACAGACACATGGTGCTAAAATGAAAAAAGAGCACAGCACACTTTTGCAGAAATTAATCTATATCTCCTTCAAATCACCTCCCTGCAATTCAGCCCTCCAACACGTAATAGCAAGGTTTATATCCTCAGCAGGAGGTTATGTTAATAGCATTGCATTTCCCACATGGGAAGAGTAGCTGTAAGAACAAGTGCATCAGCAGATCCAAAACATGCAATTATTGGTTTGAATAAGATACCAAAGTGTTAAAAGATCTTACTGGGAAAAAGCAAAAATCATTTCACACAGATGCTGAATGATCCACAGGAAAGATTTTTTTTTTTTTTTTTTTTAAAAAAAAAAACTCCCAAATTGATAGCATCCTCTTCTGGCACAAGTTGTTGTTATTAGTCACAGAAGCGTATTTATTTATTTATTTACTCAAGTTTCTCCAGCCAAGAAATCACAGGCATGTAACCTCATCAGCAGGGAGAACAGATGGACATTCCCAACAGAGTCTCCTGTCCCCCCAGCCCATCCTCCTCTTCCCAACATACTCAATATTCTTAAGTGACACGATAGAGGTTTGGCTGCCAGTGTTACTGCCCATGTGCTCAATTTGCAGAATGCCCACTCCAGTTATTTGGCCCACTCAGTCGTGTCGTAGGTGCCAAATACTGGTAACTTATGAAGTTCTCCTTTCCTGCTGACAATATACTACTATTCCTTCACTGGATATGTATTGCCAAAAGATACAAGAATAAATAATAATAATGCAATTGACCTTCTCTTTTAATATCACCTTTTCCCCTTCCATTTGAAGCAAAAGTGTAGAACTTAATGATTTTTTTAATACCTCCTTAAAATAAAAAAAAACTATGCTTGTCTACATGAACCTAAACAACAGTACTAAATTGTAGGCGCAGTAAAAGAGTAAAAAGAACACTTTAAGTTTGCAAAGTCAGTACCAGAATTCAGCCTTCTTTCCACAAGTGTTATCATCATCTTCAATTAGAGATCACCATACCACCTCCCTTTTCCCCAGGAACCTTGCCACATGCAGTGCAAAGGATGGACTGCAAGAGATTTTCAGTGAGCAATGTTCTGTTTTTTTCCTACTTCAACATATGGCTCCATGTTGAAGCCTTGCACTCTTCCTCTCTCACACCAGGATTCAAATACAGAAGCACTTACTTTCCCCAGGGATTCTTCCAAGGCATGCAGCACCAGGCACAGGGGGGCTTCAAGTGGGACATCATAACAACCTCTTCACAGGAGCTGAATTCCTTTAAATACCTATCAATTCTGCGTATCTATTTGAGACACACAAGGCTAATGCAAACCCTCTAGGAATAAAAAGAACACAACAAAACATTCAGCATGTGATGAATTCAAGCACAGTCCCCAGCAATGTCATGTGCCGAACTACATAATCAGCAATTCAGCAAAACCATAACCCAGGAGCTCACATAATGAGACAAACCTAATGAAGAGCCAGCTGTAAAATGTCTGGGTTGCACTGACAAGCAGCCTACACTGCTGGCTCTCCCAGTGGTAGAGGCCTGGACAGGCAACAAGATTTTAGGAACAAGCAAAGGAACTATAAATTCACACCTAGTTTGTATGCTTGTGTTCTTTCTTGGGGCTATCTGACTTTAAATTGCAGTTCTTACGATCACAAGCTCAGGCACAGATGTGTACCATCTACACTGTAATTTTAACAGCATTAGTGGGGGCTACGCAAGTGAAATTGGAATGAGATGTGGAAGCCTAAAGATAACTCTGTGGCTAAAGCTATCCCAGATGCCAAAAGTTAACGTCCCTGTCGCTTGTTCCATAGAATCACAGAACAGAGCGGGTCTGAAGGAAGGCCACAAAAATGATCAGAGTGTTGGAGCGCCTCTCCTATGAAGAAGGGCTGAAAGAGTTGGAGTTGTTTATCTTGGAGAAGAGAAGGCTCTGTGGGGATCTTACTGTGGCTTTTCGGTAGTGAAAGGGGGCTTATAAGAAAGATTTTGAGAGGCTTGTTACCAGGGCCTGCAGTGACAGGACATGGGACAATGGTTTTAAACTGAAAGAGGGCAGCTTTAGATTGGATATAAGGAAGTGTTTTTATGACAAGGGTGGAGAGATGCTGGAACATGTTGCCCAGAGAAGTTGTGGATGCCCCCCCTCCCTGGAAGCATCTAGGGTTAGCGGCTTCAAGCAACCAGACCTAGTGAAAGATATCCCTGCCCATGTGTACCAATGCTGCCTTGCAGAGATTAAGTGTATTGACAGATGTCTGGTCTGATCTCTACAGCCTCCACACTGCAGAATCTAACAAAATTCCTTTTGGACTTCTGCCGTAATACCTACAAATGGCTTAAACTACAATTTACAATACAATAAAATATCAAAACTCTAAGTATGCCAGAAGTGTTGTGAAAAGCAAATACCACTTAATGAAATAGATAGCTCTTTGACTCTTCTGATTTTCTTCTTAATTCTGCTCCGTGTCCAGTGAACCCCTGTAAATCAGGCAGAAGCACCAACTCACATCAGCACCTACAACTCAAAGTGTTTACATGAACAGACTTGTGCTTCTAAGTTTTCAAGATATTGAAGCAAATTTGCCTTGCTTTTGAGATCTGTTTTTGCTCTTCCTCACCCTACTCTAAAGCTATTTTAGAGCTATTTTAAAGATGGGCTTTTGAATTTATTTTTCATCATTTGCACACACTTCCATTTTTATACCGCAATATGAAATCTTAAAAGAAATCACAACTGGAATTCTGGCTCATGCGCTAACAAAAAACCCCAAACCAAACCAAAACAACAACAACAAAAAAGACCACACAACCAAAAAACAGTGGCAGTGGCTACTATTGCCCTAGGATTGCTTTCTGAAGCCCTCAGGGGGAAAAACCTAAAGACATTCCAGTGATGCCACACTATGGAAAAAAGTGATTCATGCACTGAGAACAGTTTTGACTCTTTTCAGAATTCAGGTGCTTTTTCCTACAGCAGTACCAGTTCGAGCCACAAGCACATATACAAATTAAATATTTAAAAATAAAAAAATCCCCACCTTTAATCAGCCAAGACATCATGTTAAACACACCCAGAAACACTCAATTGTGATTTTTAGTGGCACTGCAGTATAGGATTGAAGGGGATCAAAGTCTACAGTCCTCATATCCTGATAATCATAGAATAGCCTTGGTTGGAAGAGACCTCTAAGGTCATCAAGTCCAACCATTAACCTAACACTGCCAATTCTCCACTACACCATGTCCCTCAGCGCCTTGTCTACACGTCTCTTAAATACCTCCAGGGATGGGGACTTCTCCACTGCCCTGGGCAGCCTGTGCCAGGGCCTGATAATCCTTTCAGTAAAGAAATTTTTTCTAGTATCTCATCTAAACCTCTCCTGGCACAACTTGAGGCCATTACCCCTCATCCTATCACTGTTACCTGGGAGAAGACACCAACCCCCACCTCATTACACCCTCCTTTCAGGTAGTTGTAGAGAGCAATGAGGTCTCCTCTCAGCCATCTTTTCTCTGCTAAACACCCCCAGTTCCCTCAGCTGCTCCTCATCAGACTTGTGCTCCAGACCCTTCACCAGCTTCACTGTCCTTCTTTGGGCACGGCTCCAGTACCTCAATGTACTTCTTGTATGAATCCTCAAAAAAACCAAACCAAACCAATAACAACAACAAAAAAAACCAGTTCAATTTTCAGCATATTCATTATTTGTCCTTACTAACTCCAGTGGAATCCTTCCAGAACATCTTCACTGAGAAACTTTTCTTCTAATTCCCAGCTTACTTATCTTTAATAACAGGTGACCATCCATTCTTGCACCAACACTGACTTTTAAAGAAAATACGTCATCTTCCCTCCAGCTTTTTCCTCTCAACCTTTTGTTTTCAGTCTGCCATGTTCCACCACTTCTGCACCTTTCATCCTTGGAGCATTTTCTCTATACCTGCTTCTGTTTAATTTCATCTTGAATACAAACAATCAGAAATACATGCTTTCTTCCAGACAAGTTTCACCAGGGCTTTGAACCACACACCAATGAAAATCAGCTCAACACTTCTCTGTGTTTATTAGAAATGCCTTTTCAGGATGGAATTTATCTTTTTCAGACTTACAGCCATTCTGTAATTAACTATCAAAGCCAGGACTTTCACATCCACAGACAAGCTGATGAGCAATCTGCTCACAACAAACTTTCAGCTTCACATAAAAAACCTAAGGATTTCATCCCATTTCTACTACTGTGACCTTTAATAAGAAGTCCAGCTCTTTCCTCATTTCCAGACCCTCTATATTCGATAGTGCCTCCCACAGAGTGTCCTCAGCAAAATTTATTAGCACACACCCACTCTCTTATGCCAAGTTAATTAATGAAAATATTATATACAATTTGTCTCCTGATCAACCTCCAACCCTTCTGGAAAGAGGCACTTCCTTCAGCAGTGCTCAGGTCACCTCATCTTAGCATTAGAAGGTTGACAGAGTTTTGGTGAGAATCACAACCCTGGTGACCTCAGTCCTCAATTGTGGTATCCTGTAATATTCTCCTGGAATTGTTATCCCCAGTGCTAAGTTCCAACTTGGAAGGATGTGACCTAGCAGCCTTTCCTGTTGCTGTTGCCCTTCCTCTGAGCTACCTCCCATCTCCAACATCTTCACACGCAGACAGGCAGCTGTACTTGCATCTGGAGAGAATGGGGTGGACAATTGTGCAAAAAGTAATCTAACAGCCTCTACGCCTGCCCAGTTTTCTTGCCTGGCTCCCCTCATCTTTCTGATTAACCTCTCCTTGCATCTCCCCCACTACATGTTGAAAGGACAATCATTTCATACTTAGCAGGAATGTTGTAGCCAGCTTTGTAAAGGACCAACCCAACAGCCACATTCCTACTTATACACCTTTTCTCCCTACCTCAGCAATCTGTGACCAACATTGCCCTTATCACCCTGTCCTTGGCTGAGACGCCAACTGTGTCCAAACAAGAAAAACCAGATCACACAAATATGTTCACTGAAAGCAGACAATACATCTAAGTAGGCAATGCAAAACTGCTGGGTTATCCTCCCCTCAATAGGTGCCTTAACAAGGACTTAACAGGATAAAGCCTGTAAGAGGTAGCATTGCATCAATTCGAAACTCCAGGTAAGAAACCTGTAATTCACACAGCTATTTACAAGCCACAAAGGTGGTTAACCTCCAGTATCTAACGTCACCATGAAAAAACACCTGCGCACAGCAAGCATTAATCATACTGTAGGAAACAGAAGATGGAATTGCAGACGCATAAATTGCTTTTACAGGGCATTATGAGACAGGTTTGACTTCTCCGTCATTCCTTTTAGGTGCCAAGGCTCTCCAAGTCATCTGACACAACACAACACAGCTGACTGTGCCCATGGCTACATGACTGTGCATAACATAGCTTCGTTTAGCTTTCTGCCATGCATGCTGTTTGGTCCTGCAGGTCAAGACTGCAGGAGTCAATATCACACTGCCTGCAGAACTGCCAATATGTTTACTAATCACACACCGTGCCTTAAGTTACAGTCTTAGGTCCAAAAATGTGAATAAAGAACAACTACATGTCATGACACAAACTAAAACCGCAAATAAACAATTTCTAAAGTCGTAGAGAATTCAATCACTCTCACAGAAGCTGTCATAAGCCAGCAATGTGCCCTTGCTGCAACAAGGGCTAATGGTTCCCTGGTTGAGGGAGGTGATCCTTCCCCTCTGCTCAGGGTGAGGGTGAGGACATGCCTGGAGTGCTGTGTCCAGTTCTGGGCTCCCCAGTACAAGATAGACATGGACATACTGGAGATGGTCCAACAAAGGGCCGCAAAGGTCATTAAGGGGCTGAGCATTTCTCCTATGAGGAAAGGCTGAGAGAGCTAGGACTCTTCAGCCTGGAGAAGGCTCTCTTCAGTGGTATGCAGCGACAGGACAAGAGGCAACAGACACAAACTTGAAACACAGTACATTCCCCCTGAACATCAGAGAACACATTTTCCCTGTGAGGATGACCAAGCACTGGCACCAGTTGCCCAGGGAGGCTGTGGATTCTCCAGCCCCAGAGATATTCAAAAGCTGTCCGGACATGGACCTAGACAATGGGCTCTAGGTGGACCTGCTTGAGCAGAGGGGTTGGACCAGGTAACCTTGAGACTTCACTTCCATCCTTAACCACTCTGTGATAACATGCACTTGATGGATGTCAGTTAAGAGAAAGCATTTTACACACAATGCCTTAAACATCTTACAAATCCCTAAAATTTTTCCTCTCAAGCCCTTAGAAGGGATCTCCTCCCATTTGCTCTAGAAACACCGTACAGCTCTAATATCTCAGGTGTGTAACAACTGGCAGTCACAAATCTAATTACTTACCATCAATTCCTTTTGTCTCCGAAAGCAGCATGCGACTGTCATCACAGCTTTGGCTCAACAAAAAGCTTTATTAGCTATGGTAATACAGACTAAGCACCCCACATTCAGGGGGGGAAAAAAAAAAAAAAAAAAGGAAAAATAAAAAATAAAGCAAGCCTCAGGAAAACTTTAGCAGCATGTATTAATTCTGCTGAACCACAGCAGCTACACTGAAGCACAATACAGAAGTTCCTCTTTTTTCTTATATGCTTGCCATGAGTTATATGTATACATGCTTCCAGAAAATACTAACAGCTTGCTTTACCTCAGTTTTACTGATAAAATCTATATGCAAAAATCACTGATTGTACCTTGAAGACCGGCAAGGTCCCAAAGGCGCGCTGACAGCACCCTCTTAGCAGTAGGGCAAAGCTCCTACTCAAAGACTCAATATGCCTGCAGCTGGTTGGTTGCTCATGGTTCACCAGCTAGTGGTTCATTAGGATGGCCAAAGTTCAACTAGCAAAAGTCCAGACGGACAGCAAAAGCCACATACTTCTTCCAAACACCCTGCAAGGTGGCCTCCTGTTTGCACACTGCTGCAACACCTTGGAGCCGTCTCTTTTACTGTCTGCAGAGAAGAGTCCCTGGGTCATCCCAAATATGTAACCCATGTGCTCCACATCATCCCAGGTTTGACACATGCTCCGATCAGCAGGCATCACAGGGGAGGGGCTTTGCTCAGAAAGATGAATAAAACCCTCGACAACTGGTTGTCCCTTTTAATCTTATTTTGTCTTTGGTGCAACTTCAGAAAAGAGACCTTGCTGAAGATATTACTGCCAAGGCTGCAGGTCAAGTTCTCCAGTGGCACACCATCCATCTGCCATGACACAGTCACTACAGAGAAAGAGGGCAAACACCTGCACAACAGCCAAGTACTGACCACAATTAGCATGGCAAGGGAGACTGCCATTTGCCAGAAACGATCTGTCACCTATTTGACAAACGCACCAGCTACAGAACATGAGTCAGACACCTCCATAGGCAATTTGAGAGAGGAACTGCAGGTTGGTTTGGTTTTGCTGACATCCACACCCAAGTGAGGGATTGCAGAGACTCTCTCTTCACCTCCACGCCACAGCAAGAGCCACCCCACATCACAGATGATCTCTCAGCAGCATAAGCAGCACGGGCCATCCACCCACACCACTGAGCTCACACCTTAAAAGAAGTTTAACCCTTCAAGAAACAAGCTCACACTGAAATCCAAAACTTGTAAGAGGCACCGGTTCCATACCATTTAGTACAAAGACATTGTAATACAGTTGTCAAAAAAAAAAAAAAAAAAAGAAAAAAAAAAAGAATGCTTTGCATACCTAACACAATGCTATTCTATATCCCATTGTTTGGTTAGACTTGCTGGGGAATGCGCAAGTAGGCACACTAGCCCTTTACTACAGGTAAAGTCATGGACAAGGGATTATTCTGCTGGCATTTCAGTTACTGTTTTCAGTAAATAAGCCCGTGTCTCAAAAAACCCTCAACCATAGCTGTACTAGTTAAAGGGGCATCCTGCCCTAGTAACAAGCTACTGATATTCTGGGGCATCCCTGCCATCTCAACCAGACATCTAGGATCTAAATCATACTCCTCATTAGCAATGGCCAACAAACCATTTGTATACCCCTTAGATAGCTTTCCAAGAACAGCATGTTTTATTGTTTCAGTTTCCAGAGACCAGTCATAAATATTTGGTGTACATATCCTAATGCAATAACACAGTGTGCACTAGCAATTAGGATAAGAGAAGGATGCAAACCAATACTCTCAAGATGAGCAAGCCTGTTTTTCCATCACATTAAGAAATCCCTCAAGTCAAATTAAAATACATGCATTTTGTTGAGAGAGATCATGGTTAGGTTCCCCATTCCTCCCCCTCAGTTCTGTTTTAGCCTCACCATAGGACTGCCGTGGGCCAGCGCCGCCCTTTCTCCCTCCATCCCTCAGCATCCCACCCTGCTCAGGCTCACTGAAAAGTAAAATCACTGAAAGGAAAATTGGTTCTGTCTTTAAAAAAAAACCAAAAACAAAAAAAACCCAAAAAACAAAAATGAACACTCTTAATTTACGTCAAAAATTCTACCTTAAATAATGAAAATCTGAAATCCAAAAAACACATCCTCATCCTTTTATCTTCATACACACTTAATTTTACATTAGGTTAGGGTTTTTTTTCTATATACAACGTAAACTTGTTCTATTCTTTTGTTTCTCTCAGCCTAGTTGACAGATCCTCGGTTTCCCTACAGAAATCTAATCTATTTGGATGCAAGTAAATATCACCACCTTCAGTAACGGCCTCTCTGGGGAAAAAAAAAAAGTTTTTTTTGAAGACACACATTAAAACTGGGCTCAATTATGCACTGTCAGTCATTCCAGCACCTTCCTACTACTGCATGTGTCTGGAGATAAAAGGCTGGACTAATTTCTCCTTTAGCTCCATTTTTAAGATTTCTATAATCTCCATATATTTTTCTTTGACCTGGACTCCCTTTGCATTTCTCTTTCTTCACTCCTTGGCTGTACCAGCCAACCTCGCAAAAGTTGCCTCACATATCCTTACAACCAAAATGGCCATAAGGTCCATACTATAATCTTCACGTTATCTTCAGGATACTGCCCATATTGCACCTCTAGATCTAAGATCTGACTGAGACAGTGGAAACATTTGTAAATCAAAAAAGTTGCAAAAAATCATGGAAAAAGCATTAAAAAAAATTTTAATAGAAAATATGAAATTGTCACATATATGCTAAATACGTGCCTTTTCGCTGGCTCGATATTACTGCATGTTTATCCTTCTCTTTCATGTAACAATCTAAAAGCAGAGCTCCTCTTCCATGACATGGTCAGCACCACACATTACTACAGTCTCGCAACTGAACCTGAAAAAAATTGCCACTCTAAAATATATTTAGCATGACGCAAACCCAATATACCCAGGTTAACTGAACAGCCCCTCACTGATCTGTCTGAATGCCTGGGCATCAACATCTCAGCTCAAGTAGAAACTCAAAGTTCACAGGACTCAGCTGACACACAAGGACCATCCTTTAAGAGGGGTGAGAGATGGGGTCAAGGGTCTTCCTAAGACTGGACTCATTAAGTGACATATAGACTATATTTTGTTATACAAGTGCAATATCACCAACAACTGTTACTTAACGCAAATTAAAGACACAGAAAACACGAAGGCTTGAACCCCCCCCAAACACCTCATCTTAAATCTTAGGATGCAACAACAGCCATTAATCATGTGAAGAACTGATGCAATGCACACCTTCAAGAACCCTCTCCAGCCAGGCATGCTGCAAGACACATACCTTCTCACTTTCATTCCTAGCTGAGCTTACATCTGCTGCCACACTTTCATCAAACCGAGCTACTTGCTGCAGAGACCTTAAATTAACACTTGCCTGCCTTTGTAGCATATTCTCTGAGATGCAAACCCATCCCTTCTCTCAGACAGGACACAGTAAGCCTCCCAAGGGTAAGCAAGATGCAGATATGCTGAAGGAGATGAAAGAAGAAGCTCATGCAAGCCAGTCCAAATTTCTTATGTAGAGGCCTTTCAATTTGTGTGTGTATGTCTGCTAGAGAGACAGGAAATTTCCTTAAAGACCAAAGGAAAAAATGCTCCCACATTGAGAAGGGAACTATCACCATTTTGATACAAGGTACAGTTATATTTTCTGAAGGAAATTCTGCAGTTTAAAGAGCACAACAGAAAGGAGAGGAAAGAAATCCCTCAAATAAATGCATGACTGCAAAAATGACTGGATGCTGCCTTCAGAAAAGGGGAGAAATTGGAGAATACAAGACTTACAGGGCTTGCTGTAAGGCCAGGAACAGAAGTACTCCTTCTACATCTAGTCACATGCCAGGTTCTCAGCAAACCATTATTTGTGGGTTTACCACAGGAAAGGGGCCACGGCTTTTAAAAGCTGTTGTCTTTCCTCACTGTATTGTTTAGCAACTCAATAGGTAAAGCAGGGAATTAACCCCAAGCACAATTATATATTTAAAATCTATTCTCGCCTGCTGCTATTCAAGTATTTCTTTGTGTTCCCCAAGAAATAATCCAATAAATTACATTCTGCTCACTTTGACCTGTGACTATTTTTCATCAGTGAATTCTGGGTTGTTCCTGTTCTGCTTTTAAGGCAAGCTCAGGCAGCAGATTGTCCTGCACGGTCTGGCACCACTAGACTGCACTCTGCAATTCTGCATTTCACGCTCCTGGAGAGAACCATCTGCTCTACAGGTTTTAGATGCTGACCACCTGGGTGGAAGCAACTTCATTAAAAAAGTAAAAAAAAAAAAAATTTTAAAAAGTACTTTTACACAGTACTTCTACTTAGGATGTATATGCATAACAAAAATATTCCCTGTGTTTTTAAAAATACATGATATATACACGAGTTACTACAGTAGCTAGTAATCAAGGAGTTTTCAGTTTTATTACTTTGTTTTAATTCCTTGTATTTTTCCACAGTGCCTTAAACTTCTGCCAAATTTGATGGATCCTTTCACATCAGAACCACTAACTTCTCATTGAAGCCGTATATATGAAGGCTCTAAATTAATTTAAAATTCATAAGGAATAGTCAATAGAGAAGTTTTAACAGGTAATTGGAAAGAGGAGGAATTAAAAGGGGATCTAACATTTTTTTTCTAGTTGAAAAACATAAACAGCATGTAAAAATTATGCTCTGAGCTAGGAAGTGTCTCATTAATCCAGTCAGCATATAGAAATGGGGAGCTTTTCAAAACTTTTTGACTCTGCCTGATTCTATCCCTTGGAAATCCTTTTCCATTTAGTAGAATGAAACAAAGACCTAGGCAGAGCACTTTCTAAAAGCCTTTGGCTACAGAAAGCCCACTGCATACATCATTATACACAAATCCAAAATCCATTGGAGGGTGCGGGGGGGGAAGCGTTCATAATCCAGTCCAATTTACCTTTTTAATCGCTGAAATCTTCTGTTTTCTGGAATGCTACCATTATTATTTGCGTTGTTTGTTTGACACCATGTTCCTCTGAACAGTAAATAAACAAACTATATGTTTTATCCATGTCCTGTTCCCATTACACCTTTACAGAGTACTCCATGTAACCCAGCTACTGCCAAGATCTTTCTGATAAACATCAAATTAATATACCTTTCCAAAGAATAAAGCATCAAACCTCCTTGTGCTCCAAGAGAATACAATAGGCCATACCATGCAATTTTCAAGGTTTTTTAAAACATGGGTTTTTTAAGTCTTCAGCACAAAGCTTAGAGCAACATATCTAGCCACTCTATAGAGCAAACATGTCCTGCTGTTCCCAGAAGTGTGCCCTTCTTTCAAATTCATTTCCATTGCAGCCTCTGAACCAGGTCATTCTTCAGCTCTTCCTCATCTCTGCTGGTAAGAAACAGCAGCCCAAATGAACAGAACTAATAAAACATATGTATATAGAGAGATGCATACATATTATAACACAGACAATTGAAAACAGTGGGTTAAATACTACTGAGGGTTCACTTGTTCTGAAGTGATTATACCGAACACTGTAATATAGCACTTGCAGTCTCTGACTGTGCTTGGCTGCAGTGTTAAGGAAGGGTCAGAGCAACCTGCCAAAGAGCAATACCACTGGGCATGTTTAGGCTGAGGAATAAACACACTGACCCATGTTCTTCCCAGGTCCACTGCACAAATAAAATAATGCTTTCCTCTTTAGAAGTAGCTTTCCTTAAAGAACTTCCAATTAGTTTATTAACCAATAAATTAAATTTCCCAGCAATTGCTACATTCCCACACTTTTGGCCTTTCCCAGAAACTGTTCTGTGAAGATGCAGTGCCACTGGCACAATCACCACAGTGATCAACCATCGTACCCCCTACGACCTCTGGAGCTCATGGCTTACAGTTCTATCCAGCTACCCCAGGCTTAACTCAGCAAAGTAACTGTTTTCTTCCTCTCCTGGAAACAATCCAGTGACACAATTATCATTACAAGCAAGATGTTCAGTACTACAGAACTACAACCACCCTGAATTGTGTTAGGGACCAATACAAGTGGTCACTTCCATAGTCAATAGTGTTGGAAAGCAAAGAAAAAAAAGTGGCTGCCTATGAGCTGCTTAAGTTAAGAACAGCAAACAGCTGCCAACAGCAATAGGTCTGCCCAAACAGTACGTAACGAGCTAGCGAATAAAATAGGGAATGGAAAAGGCACATTAGACTCCAGAAAAAGTTGCTACTAATGTAGGAACCAAAACAGTGTTAACACCTGGTTCTCTGATATTTATTGCTACATACTGCAGCTACCTCATGGAATACAAGATTAAACAGAAGTCAGTATAACTGTCTCTGACTTCTAGAAACACCAAAGCAGGAATGCAGTACAATACCTTGGGAGTAACTTAAAGAATATCTACTGCAACCTTACCTGCACATATGCTATTACAAAATTAGGAGACAGCTAAAAGGTGCTTGCCAGAAAACATATTTGGAACAAAATGTTAATAACGATAGCACTGCAGATGCGAGCAGTGACACAGAGAAGATTTCTGCTCTGTCAGAGCGCACATGGGTACAGAGCCCTTAAGCTGTTTCCGAGACCAGAGCCCACTATATTAAAACTCCCTTCAGCAAACAGTCTGCCTAGTTATGAAATATTAACTACAGCAAGAATCACCACTCAGGATTAACAGCAGTCATGCGTTAAGCAGAGGGCCAAGCTCTACGTTTCCTTGCAGAACTGCAGTAAACAGTGCTCGCTGCCATTATTTCAAAAGCCATCCTCAGTAAATGAATTAGAAGTTGATTCTTCCTAAGCTGGGAACAGAGAACATACATGCCTGATTCCAGAGCTAAAAGTCTTTTAACATCCAACTCCAGAGGAAAAAAGGGCACTCAATGTCCCGTTGAATGAGATATTATACTAGGTACTTCAGTAGTGTCACATCTGTTACTGCAGCCTACCCTGGATGTAGTGTCTAAAACCACAACAGAGCAGTATCCCAGCACTTCCTATAGAATTACTACTAGCATTACCATATGCAGAGAAACTGTATTTCTGACTATGGGACACAAGAAGCAAATAAAAACCGTAAAAGCTTCAAGTCCAACCAGGGGCTAACGTAGTTTATCTGTTTAAATTGCAAAGCTGCACAACTCTTGAGATGAGAACTATAACAAATTTAATCTCCTTTGTGAAAAGAACTATTTTTAATGAACTTTAAAAACAAACCAAACCAAACCAACAAAATCCAACCAAACCAAACCAAAAACACATCACCAACCACAATCACCCTCAATTCATAGCTATCTAAAGCAGACCCCATTTTCCTTGAGGGAAGTGACAGAAATTCGTCCTTGCAATAAGATTTTTTTGGGTTTTTTTTGTTTTGCAATGTTGCCTCTTTCTCCAGAATTTATTAAAATCTTTTAACAAACATACTTAAGATTAACTAATGCATCTTCACATTCCCTTACACCCCAGGAGTCAGTTTAAACAGCTTGTTTTCAAACCAAAACTTTGTTTCTTTCACGCAGATGAATATTCAACAGGAGCTAAGGCAACTCTGAGTATACTGTAAATGAAGTGATTCGGATTAAAGACAGAACTAAAATGAGTTTTCTTCTTTCTTTTTAAAATTCTCCTTTAAGGATGGCATAAAGAGGATACAACTAAGAGCAAGCAGAAGATCATTTATCACCACAGGCAAAAAGACTTTCTAAACAGACTTTATGATTGAAAAGTAGAAAAAGCAGCAAATGGATGCTAAGGCATCAGAAATTAGTTTTTAACTTATATTCACTGGAGTACAATAAAAATGAAACTTGCAAAGACAGAATTGAAAACCCTGGCAAGACTGAAGCAAAACAGAGTATGGGCATCCCTCATCAAGAGATACATCTAGTATATAATCAGCTAGTATTTAGTATACAAATAAAACACACAATTGCAAACCAAGCCATAATCTTGAGCACTGGCACAAGCAATGTTGCTACTTTTGAAGAAAAATGTTAGCTTATTTACTGTAAACACTTCAAATATCTTTAGAATCGACATCAAATGTATACACTGTCTGATGCATCACTAGGATAGAGTTCAATATGTGTGTGCATACACACAGAAGTGCATGAAACCCAACTCAAAACAAGTGTAAGCTTTGTATCTTGTGTGTTCATACACAAAACTTCGGATTTTCTTTAAACCTAGAAGTGAATAGCTGACCTCCCTTACACTGGTTCCACAGAAAATTATTTCAATGAAAACAAATACAGTCTTTTCATCTTCTGAGCAAATTTCACAAGTATAATTTAGGCAAACAGAAGTCACAGCAAAGAAGCGTCATGCTGTGCCAAATTTCTTGATGACAAAAGCATCACAGCTCATTTGACACAGGATGCGTCTGGGATTGTTCTGCAATACTCAGAAAAAATATCAGCAGATTTTCCATATCCTAGCAATATAAGGATTGTAGCAAATTACTTTTCAAGAAATGTTGCATTTCTCCTACAATTTAAATATCATACTACAAGAGAAGGAAAAAAAAAAACTTACATGTTTTGGCTACGCATATTAAACATGCCCAGATTTAACTTGACTTTACCAAGTACTGGTACTCATTCTTTCCCAAGCATTCAGGAAAATACTTTATTTCAAAGAAGTGACAGAGTAACTTCAGCTTCTCTAACAAGCAAATATAATTTCAGCCTGAGAGTTTATGGCAGTCTCAGCTAATCATGCTCCTGGCCATTGCAGTCCCCCTCATGCCCTTGCTGCAGCTCCTAGTCTCAGATATCCTCGAGAAAAATGAACTGCTTTAGCACACTACACCAGCAAAAAACCAAGCACTGCATTTAATTACCTAATTTTTGCCAGGTTAGATTTCAGTGTGCTTAGCATGCTGGAACAGCTGAACATGGGTCCAGGGGACCCTGAGGAAAATATTTTCTGCAGGAGTTGTTTTGCTCTCTTCAACCGACAATATATATAATGGTATTATTATAATAATTCAGTGATTGCATCAGGCCAAAAAGGATATTTGCAGTTATGTGGCTGGCAAACTAACAGCAGTGGCAGTACAAGAACATGCTCTAAATTCCTTATATAATGAGCTGAATTTACTATTACAGCCAATTTTACAAAACTGTCTTCAGCATTTTAACTTTAAGCCCAAAAAAGCAACAGTACATATTTAAAAAAAAAATTAAAAAATAAAAATGAAGAGCAATCTCTTCATATAGCTCAAAAAAGGAAGCAATTAAGACTTGTACTTTTCCCAGTATCATCAAGGACACCAGAAAATTGCAGAGAAAATAAGAAGATTGCCAGGAATTACACTATTTTTGTAGATGAAAAGATGGGGAAGAAGAGGGAGGTGAATGAGCTATCTTTCATATTGTGTAGTTAATTTTCCAATTGAATTGTCATCGCGCTGCTTTTATTTCAAAGTTTACCACACAATTGCAGAGATATGAAGCGCTATCAAATCTTCCAAATGCAGCTCAGATTTTCAGTCCAGAACCACATTTCCATCGTTAGGCTAAATTTCACAAAATGAGTCATTGTGAAAACTCACAGAAAGGTGAGGTTGCTCCAAACCCCAATGAAACAAGTATGGATCAGTCAGTTAAGTTTCTCCAATTCTCTGCTTTTTCTATCAAAAAAAATGGGTTACATTAAAATTTCTTGCATTTCTGTATCTTAAATCAAGATACTCAGTGTATCAGCCATAACCTTCAAAATATTTACTTGTCAAGCTGCAGATCACCTGTTTTTTCTTGGAGGATGGAGTTCTCTCTCCTGCAAGAAGTATCAAACTACTGAATTTGGGCTCAAAGATGCGTTGCACAAAATGTTTCAAAAGCATATTTATGCAACGGAGAAGGAAAAAGCAAGGAGCAATAACCATGAAAGACTATCATGCACTGGCATTGTCAAAAGCTGCCTCTACCAGCCACACTCACACAGAGTGACTGTGTCTGCAGAATAACAAACTACTGAAAAATATATACCTGTCTGATACTTTAAAAAATATATCTGCTCCCTTCTGTTTCATCCAAGAATCTTCCCCAGATCACATCCCCATCATGGTGTGATTAGTGTATTGAAGTAATGTATGTAGCTGGTACCATGGAGACTCAGATTAAGGAGCCACTGAAATGAAGACTTTCCACACATGGAAAGCAGTTATAATAACATACTAATTACAAGTTTCTTCACATCTGTGTTGAAACCATCAAACAGCCATGGTTATTAAAGAAAGGTTAGGAGACAGCATTTTTTTCCTGTAATGAAGGGGTTTTCTGCATGATTAAGCTATAAGGACAGCCATCATTTTTCATAATGTCTATCAAAAGATGTAAAAGTCACTGGAAGTGTATGGTGATAAGAGAGAAGTAGGAATTTCTCATCTCTCAAATAATCTTTCTTGTACCACCTTACCTATCAGAGGATAAAAGGCTCCTACCCTGCACAACATTTACTAAGTAAATCACTGCTTTCCCTTATATAGTTTATTAATTAAGAATGCAAATATAATCAAAGTTTTAAACTTCTGCATAAGCCCAAAAGACGAGGATTTTCCTTTTTCACGTGATTTTCACTGTGTTCCTTCTTCTCATTTTTTATTGATACTTTCAAAACCAAACAACTGTTTCGTTTGTGACATGAAAGACATGGTGTCCCAGCAAAAATAATTTAAAAAAAACCCTATCCTTCTACCTAACTGCATCATAATGAAAGGTTTTCTTCTCTTCTGATTGTTTTGCAAGTCCTCTTGCCACAGCAGTGCAGGAGAAGATGCACTCTTAGAACATCTGATGAATCAAAATAGGAATGTGCTGAGCAGAAAGTACCACATAGTACTTCTTTCTTAAGTAGGCCCATAAGATGAAGGTTTTTTTAAAAAAAATAAAATATAATACTATAAAACTTTACTCTTCAGTCAAAGCACATCATATAGTTTAAACAAAGAAACCTCCAGTACCCAAAGTCTTGTGAGGAGGCTTCCTCCCCTGTTACTCAACTGCTAGTAGTAATTTATCATTGGAGTGTAACTCAGCAATTCAAAGAATCAGCCTTTGAATTCCTATTGGTTAGAATTTCTAAATTGTTCTCCTCCACTTTCTCCTTTCTAATATTTACCTTTTCATCAGGCTTTCCGTGACTGTTTCTAAATGACATAGATATCATGTGAGTAATCTCTTCTGGTTGAAAATGTAATTTATTTTAATTGGAACTGAAAACTCATTTGAGGGGTGGCAGGAGGAAACTGTTCCTATTTCCCGCTATAGTTCTCTCAGCATCTAATTACACCCATAAAGAGGAACAATGGAGAGGCTGTGTGTTATTCAGCTTAATGTGGTTAATTACACGATTCCCTGTATGCATGCAAATACACCAGAGCCTCACAACTGATACAGCACCCACACAGCACATTTATTAGCTGTAACAATTGTGCTTTGAGATCACACGTGGTATACCCTCTAGATATAAATATTTAGTGGAAAAGGTTTCTAGTTCACCAGAAAAAATGGAAAATGCAGCAGAACAGACACCAAATCAGAAATTCTAACCATTAGCATCTGTATTTTCCACAAAATTCTTGTCAACATGAATTAACTTCTTGCTACTAGAAACATACCCTTCTTAATGAAATACCTTTTCCCATGCTTTCCCTGAGGACCGATACCTTGGAAAGGTCCCTTTTTATACGCCTATACCCAAAAATACTAGCAGCAACTGCACCAAACACTTCACTTCCAAAAGTCTGAAGAGACTTGGGCCACCTCTGAATGGAATAAATGTACCAGTCAGATATTTTGCAAGTCAGATTCTGTGCCCAGATACTCCTGAGGACACAAAAATCTTAAATATTATCTATCACTGAGGTCAAGGTTTCAATTGGGACAATGACACATCAGGTGGGTGGATCCTCTTCATTATTACTCTTTCTTCAAAGTCTTGCATAAGCAACACTTTGTGAGTCCAGAGGCAGACAGAGAGGGTAGGAGGTCAAGGAGGATGAAGATGAGACAGCTGCAGGCACTCATAATGGCCTCTGTGAAGACCATGCTCTCCTCCATTCACTTCAGTAAGCTTAAGCTTAATAGGGAGTACTCATCAGTCAGGCACTGCAAAATACTAGCTATTAATGATAGCTCAAATGTCAACACTGTCCCAGGAAGCACATGCGAAAGGACCAGGTCCTGAGAAAAGACAGACAACTCAGTGCTCAGAGACCCGCTCTTCCAAGGCCAGATTTTTCAAGAATAAAGTCACCAAGGGGAAGGGGGGGGGGGGGGGGGGGGAAGGAAAAAAAAAAAAAAAAAAAAAGGAAAAGGAACTGCATATGGTCCTCCTTCTATGAAGAATCTAAGAAATGTTTCAGATGCTTAGTGTGAAACAATCTGAGCTCAGATGAGTCACTGGGGTTCTTGGAGCCAAACAGACAATGTGGATAATTGATAAAACAGGGGCATATATTAAGAGGAATAGTCATGAGTCTTGAAAAACATGATGGCTTTTGTAAGTAGTTAACCTCCCTCCCTCACTACACAGTTGGAACAGTAGGAGGTCTGTTCAGAAACATGGTGTTAAGAGGGAAGGATGAATGTGCTCAAGTATGAAGGAAGAAGATGGATTAGTTGAGAAAAAAAGCAGAATTTAGTCCTGATCTATCTTTGAAACTCACCCTGCTTTGAACAAGAGGTAGGACCATGTGACTTCCAAAGGCCAGCCTAAATTATTCTGTGATTTTAAGGAAAGGGTTTAATGTAGGAAGTACATAACAAAAACAACATTCTTTTCATTATTGAATAAAACCCTATGCTGAAAAAAAAAAGGTATAGTTTGGAGGATAAGTCAGTGATGCCTAAGGAAAGCGTGTGATGAAATGAGAGCAAAAGAACCTGCAAATATGAGTAGACAGATGTCTTTTGGCAGATTAATGCTTTGATTTTTGTTTAAACTAGCTTAAGTGAGTGATTTAGTTTCAATAGCACAGTGAATAACTGCTATTGCTACAAAGTTTTAACCTTTACCTATTCAGTTAATGTTAGACCTCAAAAGTTCTTCTCAAAGAAAAAGGCTTTACATAAAAACTAGGAAAGATGATACTCATATTCCTAATATTCTTATAAATGAAAAAAAAAAAAAAAATACAGCCCCTGAGGTTTTAGAACATACAGAGAACAAGGTTTGATCAAATAATGTAAAAAAACTTCTGCTTATGCAATTGAAATGCATTTCCTGCCATGAAAATCTGCACCAAGCAAAAGTGTCAGATCATCATTTCATTGCCACCTCAATTCAACATAAACCCAGACTATTTTTCAGTGCCTCCCCAAGTAACACAACCTGAATTTTTTCCAAAATGCTTATTTAGAAAAAGAAAATCAGACTTCAAAATAAAAAACTGACTTGCAGTAATTGCTTATGCTTATCTTCTCTCCGACACTTGTGGTTGTCTTCTGGCCTATGCCTATAGCAACAACTGGAGACCTCTGCATTCTGGCATTACCATAACGGTTACTCTTTCTCTCTTGCACCTTAAAGAATATATGGCCCTGATGGCAGGCCCCTCAGGAAGCAGCCAGGCATATCAAACGCATACCACCAGATGGCATCTTCAACCAGTTATGTTTTAAACAGCTCATGCCTTCAGGAGGAGGTCGTGCATTTGATACAATCACCGCACTCTGAAGCCTCCAGCCTCTATACTACAAAAAGCAAAAACAACGATCATTTTGCGTTACTAAAATCATCAGTTTACTAAGCATGTTCCCTCAACAAGGACTCTGCACCATGCTTGGTGTCCTCTCCTCGTACACCTCCTTAAGGTTTCTTCTCTAATTTTACAAAAAAATCTAGGTGCAATCCCATTGGATTTCCACAGAGGGACTACTGATTTCCACAGGATTTAATGGTATTCAATGTTGGCCCGCTATATTAAGAAGTTGTTTTGGCCATAAATAACCTCTATTGGAAATGAAGTGTTTGGAAATTAAGCTTTTCGACTATAATGAGCAAGTTATCTCCAGCAGCAGATACCTTAATAGAAACAAAACAACAAAAAAAAACTAAAACAAAGCCCTGCAAACCCCAAATAACTCTAAGAGAATCAGTAGACTACAAACTTATTTATAAACTGCTACAATCAATCATTAAAGTAACAAGTATAGCATACAAACCATCCTCAAATTCTTAATAACAATTGGTTCATTGCACTTAGAGAGCAACCTAGTCTCACCTCCACACTGGCTTAACATGTTAATCACATTTCAAGTAAAATTTTCGTGAAATGGCTATCACCTGTCATATGCTCTAGTAGTTAACTGCAGTTCACAGTCATGTATTTTCTTATTTGTTCAGAATCTAAAGACTACTTTGTCCTCAAAGGAGTTTTACCCTTCAACTGGATTTTTTGAGATTGTTTGGGGAAAAAAAATACAACCTAGTTCTAAGTATGTAGGTTGGTCTCACAGTCAGCTGTTAGGTCTACTTCTCTTTACTTTTAACTGTGTATTTGCACTCAGACTAGCTTTTCCCCCTCTTAAGTCTGGTAAGAGCCAAAGGAAATGAAGTGGAACAAAAGAAGCAACATTAGCTTTCAAGATTTATTGTTCTAGACAGCTCTGACTGTTGCCCATGACAGAAAGCAAGCCAAGCAGAAAGAAAATGGAAGTGTTCTTGCACCGCCACTTCCTCAAAGGCCAAAGTCACAGACTGATTTCTATGGCCACCAGTAGTGCCCCCAACACACACTGCCACCCTGTAGCTCTTGGGCTGTATGTACAGAGGGCACCAAACACAGAGGAGAACATGCATGAAAGATGACCCAAAATGTGTTGTGGGTTGTTTTATTTGGTTGGGTTTTAAGGTTACAGATTAAAAATTATACTTTAAAGTGTTCTTTACTAATACAGGTTAATAAAGAATAAATCTGACACAGTTCACTAAATTTTATCTCCTTGATTATTCAGTAAAAAAAATATTTTTGGTCTGCCTGGATAAACTGCTGCAGTGAACTCTCACAAGCAGTTTACTTCGATTTCTGAATTCAACCTATTTTAATTGAAGCAATCCTTCTGTGGCATTTTCCACTTGTAAAGGTAGAATTTCTTGCAGAGGTAGATTTGGAAGAAGAAGGGGGAGTAAGAGTGACTGTTACACTATTATGTACACTATTCCTTGTGACATTTATCAAGACTTTCCAAAATCAACTGCAAATTGAAAACATGCTCCTGTTCGGCACAATTAATTTTCACAATTGGTGCATTTATTTAGAGATGGATTTCATAGATTTTAAAGACAATTTAAAAATATGAGATTTTTTTTCAAAGTAGTCAGGCTTTGGTGAAAGGTTAGACACACAAAGTACAGATGAAGGCAAGAGACAGCTAGCGTTAGCTCCAAAAGCACAACCAGACTCAGGGACAACAGAGACACACATGTACAGCAATTCCCAAATCGACTAAATGCAGTGGTACCTCCAAGTGGTCATGATCAGCTGACACAAAACACTGTTTGTTTCTGTCTTGCTATTAGCCCACCCCCTTGCACTCCTCCAGTTCCATTTTCTTCTCTCCCATAGCTGTTTCTGGCTTGATTTCTACACTACAGCTGCTCTACAGCTGTTGCAGGTACTGTGGGATTAAGACAGAATCAATCTCTCTTCCAGCCTCATGCACACATAAATCACAATCCTCTATTATTCTATTAACGCACATAAAGGGGGGAACATCGGTTTGTGTGTGACTGGTACATTTTTGTTTTGCTGGAGGGGAAGGCAAACGTATGCTGGAATTTCCCTCTGTCCCTTTCTAGCTCTTACTCACTTCAGTAGCTACTCCATCCAAAATGAGGAAGTAAGGAATGTGGGTGGCTGTGGTTTCAACAGCGACCCCACTGCATTCCCATACCCCTTGCCAATACAAACTACCACCTAAGATTGAGTTAAATTAACCTGAGGCCAGAATCAAAAGGAGGAATAACTAGGCAAAAGCTAAGAGAACATGAAAGGCAAGAACAAAGGATCTCTTTCTTTCTAATGAGGATTACACAGTGCAAGCATCATGGTTATTTCCAAAAAAGAACCCAAGTGTCAAAGACCCAGAACTACTCAGATCTAACTTAAGTTGTGCCACTGACTACATAATTGCAAAGCAAATAAAAAACCTGACTTACAAGTTTCAGAAAAATCTTTGAGAAGCTACAATAAACACCGCTCTGTGATGTACTATATGTCTTCTTGGAACAGCCCAAGAAGAAATGCTAACATGCTATACTGTGCCGTCAGTATTTACATGATGAAGAAGCACCCACACACTTAATAAAAGATGGTAAGAACAAAGTCCTAAAGACTTAGGTATACGCAAGCAGTTGTGTTTGTATTTTTGCTAGTGGTTATTTTTTAATCAACGCAATTTCTGTGCTGACTTGAAGCCGAATACGTATTTGATCCTCCATTTCATGGCATCCAATTAAGCTCCATATCTGAAGGGCATCTCAGATACCACAATTTCACTTTGTGTTATTTGACTATGATTTTTGCACCAAAGCAAGTTAACTAGAGATGGATTACTTATAAGAACAAGTGAGGTAGTTGTAAAGAATACAGTCTGTAGTATCCACCGTCTTGACAATAATGATAAACAGCTGCTACTAGAAAACATCAGCTCAGAATCTCAGAAGTTAATGTCTGAGGCAGCTCAATTAAAGCTACAAGATGCAATCACTTTGTTCTCCCAGTGATGCAGGCCGGCATATTTCAATCCATATCTGGAACCAACAGGAGCATTTATGGAAGGAACAGAGCAAAAAAAAATTTGAATACATACAGCCTTACATCTTCACCTTCTTCTGGAAGTCCCAGTTTTTAAGCCACAAGTGATTTGATGTATTATGGGTTCTCAATAAAGGATGCAAAATAGCTGGAGCAGTGTCAGTTTTAATCAGCAATCTAATTAAAGGATCCAATTGAGTTCACTTTAGCTATTCAACAGTATGTTTATATCATAAATTATTTTTAACAGGCGTTTAATATGCAGGTTCTCTGTATTTTATTAACATATTCAACAGCAATATGTAAAGGGAAATAATTGTTGTAACAGCAAACTGCACTTGTGTACATTGAGAAAAGAGCATATCTAATGTATTTTTTAAAGTTATGGCAAATATTTCTTCATAAAGTCTAATTCATTTATTAATTCAGAGAACACACCTGCCTTATACAGGCAGGTGAAAAGAATTGTACCATAATTTGTTTTCAAGAAGGATACAAGAGCAGATGATGCTGTTGATACTTCCACTTTCCTCCTCTACCATGGTTTAAACCTGTTGAACGTTGAATTAATTTAACCTGTTGAAATGTTGTATTATTTATGCAAACAAGATTGTGAATTGATATTAAGAAACAAGTCAAAGTTTATTTCAAGCTAACATTCACCTCACTGCAGCCTAATAATTTTTTATTAGTTAATTTTCCTATGATGAAGGAGAATAAACTGCAGGCGATTTATTCTGAGAGTAAGAATAATGTGCTGAAATATGTCAGACTCTCAGGTGCTACTGGTCCACACAAGGAACGTATACCAGTATCACGTAGAAACTCAAACTGATGTAGTTACACCAGGAACATTTGGGACTCTCATGCATGTTAAGGCTAGAATGAACAGAACACCAGCACATTTTCAGAATGACTCGTGATACAGTTAAAGCAGCTGAAGAAGTTACTCACAACTGAAAGATACCACTACTTGGCTGAGCTACAGAAATAGTGTCATACTGTAACCAGCACCCTGTTCAAAGGGCAGACCCCAACATTTACTCTTAGTATCACAAACAATATTAAAGACACTTTTTAAAGATAACTTTAATGAATGCATTATGTCAAAGAAGGGAAAATAATAATTCTTGTGTTTAACATTTACCCTCAGAAGCTGCAGGCTTCTAGACTTCAAGGCAGCATTAAAGCTTTTAGACTTGGGAGTCTGAAGACACCAGCCACTCAGGAAGAGGTTTTATAATTTGATCATGTAAATGCTTTTTTTCATGACACATAAGTAAATATTTTAGTTATAATCGTGTCCTGGAAATTCAGCAGTTTCCTCAACAGTAATCATGGCACATTAGGTTTAGAGTATAAATTAAATAAGTGTGAAATTTAACTAAAATTGCTTTTACTGAAATGCTAATTTCAAATTTTGATGCTGTGCTAATATGGATAGATCTTAACAGTACCTGTAAACCAGAAAGAACTGTTTTAGCTTGACTCTCCAATTGCATCAGATCATTTACGAGGAAACGTTCACACCCAGGAGACCCTACCATCCCATGGAATAATGTACCCAGAGAATATCTGGAAGTCTCAAAGATCATAAAGGCACATACTGGCAGAAAAGGGCTTTCCCTCTATAGTTTTTATGGACCTATAATGCACCAAATGTTTCCAAAGGTCACCAAAGCTGCTGCAGTTGTTCCCACACAGGCTATCCCCAGATGCCTACAACCTCTCCCTTCCTATCAATTTAGAGTTCAAAGTGCAAAAACTCTCAGTGTGCTCACTACAATACAAACATTATATGCAATTCAAGTATTTATTTCCATACTGCTGTGACATTAAGCCAAGCCAATGGAATTTTTTTATCCAAAACCACGACAATTAAACTATAAGTGCGTGTATTCCTCCTTTGCATGCACAAGGTTAGTATTTATATACCTATTGGAAATACATACGCACCTTACCTTACATTATGTGATGCAAAGGGAACAGCAAGGAAGGTTCTGCAAGCAACAATGGCTTCCTTGCATCTACCACATCTGTAAATGCAGGAGCTGCAAAAAACAGTACTAGTAGAGGAAAACAGTATGGCCAAGGAAAAGACCTGCAGAGACTGAGACCTTCTACGCTGCATTGATAAACTTGTATTGTCTTCATCCAGTGCTCAACTATTGTCACATACCGAGCTGCAGGCACCTGGCATTTCAGAAAGCTTCAAACACAGGATCACTGAGAGTCAGGGCTTTCTCAGTGAAGCATGTCAAGGTTTAAACAAGAAGGTATGCTTGTTTTACTTATTTTTCATTTTTCCTAAATGAGGGACTGACAGATGCTGCCCCCTGTGCCTCCATGTGGCCCAGCTATTGTCCACAGGACAGAAAACGTTGTCATTGCCACTGCTGGTGGCAGCACCCACACAAACAGAATTGAGAACATCCATACACATGCAGCTGCCTCGGTAACATTTATACATTACATATAAGTACTATATGGAAAGAAGCATAGGTTTATAAAGGTGCATATGACTTAGGTTTTTGTGTTCTTAGTTTACTAGAGGAAATTCTTATTACTAACGATGGGCAGAGACTAACCAAAAGGCGCGCACACTGAGTACAGAAAATGAGAGATGTCAAATGTTACAAGTAGAAACAGAGCACATATTAACTATTTTAAAATAGGTATCAACAGGGGAAAAAAGACTTACCTTAAAAACACCAACACACATCTTTTACAAGCTTATTCACTTCTGCAGTCATATGTGCAAGAGATATCATGCTATTTTCATTCAGTATCTGTAAATCTAACAATATCCTCAGAAAAAATAATCCAAAAGGTACAAGCAAAGACACGACAGATATTAGATGAACATATCACTTAGAGTTCTATGTCTACCCTGTAGTTAAGCATGTCATTTAAGGAGGTATAAATTAAAATCACTAAAAAGTTAAGTTGGGAAGGTCATCTATCACAACCTGCTCTGTTCAAAACAGGGCTAACTTCAAAATTTGATCTACCTTCAAAGCTGGAATTGGTTGTTGTCATCAGCTACTTTGCTGTTGAAATCAAATTCTGCAATACAACCTTTGGGTTCTTGTATTTTAATCTCACACCTTTCAGATTAATAATGCTATTTAACTTCCTGTAGCTGGCAATTTTTGCAGATGTTGGAAAACAACAATTTATCATGTTCCAAAAGGGCACATTTGGTTGCTTTGAAAAGGACCTGTGAACTGAGGCCCATTAATGTCAATAAATCATACACCTACTAATTAAAGTGAACACCACAAATGTTGGCAAAAAAAGAACTCCACAGAACGTGACAGAATTAAGGTTTCACGTACAACCTCCCTTACACATGCATTATGCTACAAATTCCTCAATTATATAGTGGCTTTCTGCTCTTTCCCATGCCATGGACAGAACAAACCACACTCATGCAGTCAGCAACTTTCAAGTTGTGTTCTCTTCACTTGTGTGAAATATACTTTAGTTAAACTTCTACAGACCTTACTCGGAAGACAGCGTAATCAGTTTGCTCACATGCTCTCAACACCACTCAGTATAGCAGTATCTCATCACTTCAAGAGACATGTGAATTATTGTTTTCAAAACACAGGTGAGCTAAAGGGTCCATTTCAGACTGAGAGACAAGGCAACACTGCCACCAATTTGTTTTTCTGACATAAAACATTCAAAACCACAAAGAACTTATCATTTTATAAATAATTCTGTAATATACAGAGGTATACACACATATTCACGCACAGAGAAAGTTAGCCATGCACTGAAGTCAAAGAGACACAACCTTGACGTGCAGTTAAGAGTGTTCAGTACTTAAGAACAGCAGATTTTAGATCTGGAAGTGAGGGCCCATAAGAACAAGTAGGTAATTATTCAGTCATTATGCAAAGGGTAATGTATGTCACTTGCCCAGAATCACTCTGTATAGTAATGAACCTATATATTAAGGTCACATAATAAGGCTACACAGGCAATTCAAAATCTGGCATTCCCAGCTTTTCCTAGGAGTGTGACTTCAGTAAATATTGCCATCAGCAAGGTTCAGAGATATACTTCCTTAGCCTTCTAGAAAAAAACAATTGAAAATGAGCCAATTTCTCCATGTGTCATTATACTGTTATGAACACAAAACAGGACTGGAAATTCTAAGGCTGCCATAGAGACATCTTTCCTCTGAACACTGAACAGCTGTAGCCTAGTGGTAGATCAACCTCATTAAACCCATGAGCCTAAGATGAAGACCACGTGCCTCCAAGAAGGTATAAATGAAGAAGTCAGGAACAATCCATCTGTGGAAGGTGGCTCCCTGCTGTCAGTTCCCTGGTGGGTGAAGGCTGGCATGGACATTCCCTATGGTGCTGCAGGCAAGTGGAAAGCCCAAGGAACTGGTAGCCCAAGGTGTCCAGCTTGCTTCTTCCTCACACTGGAAACCCAGATGACCCCACAACCCTTATGCCAGCCCCTCACTGCTGCCAGTCATGAGACAGATCTGTACTGCTAACTGCTTCCACCACAGCTGTCACTCTGCAGCCAGGCCTGCTCCCCCATGTGCCCCTTCACCTCCCAGACTGGGTGCCTTGCCCAGCTAGTCTCAATACCCTGTCAACCTCTTGCTCATCTTCCTACTTTGCATGCCCAGCCATGCTCTGTCAACCAGCCTCTTGGCCCTTTCCTTGTCTGCCAAGCTTTTCACCTCTATCACATAGTCTTGTCTTCAAGTCAAGTGGCCAGTCTCAACCACCTCCTTGTCATCTGTTGAGCAGCCCATCACCTATTCATCCCTACTTTCAGCCTTCACCTCAATACACTCACTCTTTTGGACCCAATTCTCTCCATCCTTCACAATTCACACTCAAAACTCAAAATAAAATTGCCTCAACACTTCCCAGATGCAAGAAGAGCCCTGATAGCAGAGGAATTGGAGTCTCTTCCTAATTCAGGCTGTCTTCAGATTCATGCCTACCTAGCAGCAGCCCTGCGTAACAAATGCAGGAATAGTTCATCTTAGTTGTAAGCCACAACTGTAGCAAACTATGCAGGCATGTACATATGTACGTAGCAAACAATGAGAATTTGAGCTAAGGCTGCAAATGAATTCATTAGCAATACTTCAAAAGGCTTATAAACCTTGCCAAATTTGAAAACAAAATGTATTAACTCAAAATGACAATCCCCTTGGTGCTCCCAGCTAACCATAGACACAGAGTAAGTTTTATAAATAAATGCAAAATAATGGATTTTACATTCCACATTAAAGCTCTCTGCATACCTCCTCCCCATTATACAAACGACCTTCTCCCTCAAATCCAGGTCTTCTATGTACCCACTTTATTTCACGTGACTTTGTCCTCACAAAAAAAAAAAAAATCAGTTATGTTTATAAGCAATTATCTCACCCCTTAAAATAAACAAGAGACATTTCAAACCAAGGGATGGCTGCACAAGGTTTTAAGAAAAAACTTTCCATGTTCTTTAACATTTATCAAGTATATCACTGTATTAATCCATAGTGCTCTTACTTCAACAGTTATACTCTTCTACCTCTCTTCTTTTTGATGATCATCTCATTAACCAGCTACAGGGATATGTTTCTAAAAGATGAATGTATATTCCACAAATATCTTCCATATTAATGATTTATGACTGTCACTCTTCAACAAGACTGTTTGCCATGTCTAAAATCTAAAATTTATGCTCTTCTCCACTCTATCAGTTGTTTTGTTTGTTCTTCCATGTTTGAAAAAAGCTTTCCTCCACTCCATAGTTATTTCCTGATTTCCTATATACCTTGCACTTCCACCACATCATTGGTCAATTGATATTCTCTTTATCCAGTCAGCTACTGTCACACTACTCATACAAAGAAAATTGTCAGGCCCACCACAACATGCCTCACAAGCTTTCCCAACCTCCCCCTCACAATTTATTTTTTTCCTTCTTTTGATGATCACTTTCATAACTCCAGCTTTCATGTCTGTTCATACAGAACATTAGCACTTCTCAGCTACCCCGCTAACAAGCATTAGGAGACTAGCTTTCCTACGCAAGCTTAAAAGAGAGTAGCTACCAGCCACCCTGAAGAATGCTGCAGTATCACAATCACTGTGTGACAATGATTTCAAAGCAGGAACAAAGCAAGATGTAGGCTGAACTGAAAAAAGAATCAAAGACTTAAATTATACCAGTGTTATACAATGGGATAACCTTCAGGAGATTCATGTAATTCAGAACAATTCCAACACCTTCAAAAGCATTTAAGTAATCATTTTTAAGGAGAAAAAGTAAAAAGAGAGAACATTAAACATGGACGTATGGAAATCAGTTGGGACACAACACATTAGATCCATCATTCTACAGTCTACATCTCTCAAGGGATTTTTTTTTTTAAAGAAAAGTATCAATCACACTCAAAGAAAAGAGAAAATCCACAGAAAGGTAGAATTTTTGCATGTCTGCCACTCAGTTATGGACAACGGTATTGCACCTATACAATTTTTTCCATTTATCCTGAAGTGTCAAAGAAAATGTCTGAAAAAATTTTATTCTCAGTCTGCTAGGGGGAACCTGTTATTTGTCCCATTTCCTTTATTCATCCACAAGCTGCAACATGATTGACACCTTTTCCATCAGAATTGTATGGCAGCATGACAAGCTAATTGTTACATAAACGATGATACACATTACCTCCCCAGGTCAAACTACAGTCTCTTATGTGGATGCCATTTTTTAAAATTACAAACTTTAACTTGTGCATCATTCTAGTCCAAGCATTATGTTCTTCAGTTTCAAAGGTTTCCTGAAAATGAAGGTTTTGCTACTAATATGTAGTTTTTGGTGAACACTACCAGTACTGACAATAAAGACTGGTAACCGTTCTTCTGCAGCAGAGGAACCTATTTCTTTTGCTTTTGTCAGGGCTCTCCAGAAACAAAAGTGACAAAAGGACCTGCTTTATTAAACCAAGTTTTATAGTTTGGTTTCGTAGTTTTAAGCTGGCTGGAATTAGTTATCTTTTGCTCAGCATCTAACTTGTCATGCCACAGATCAATTTCTTGCCAATAATGCTTTCACATCTGGTAACAACAAAAAAAAACAAAACAGAGAAGGAGGCACATCAGAGCAAGCAAATGCATTCATACGTTCAGAATGCAGGCAGAAGCAGGAGACAATTAGAGAAGGAAATTCAAAGTATAAGGCATTTCCTGAGTATTAATGAGTGGGTGGTAGTGTCTGATAGTCAAGGGCAGGATGGGTTCTGCAACCAGCATAATTCATTAATCCCCCAGGCAACACTAACTGGGATTCTGCTAAATTTTTTCCCATTTTCTGCACTCATTATTTTCCTTAGCATTTAATTAAAATTTCCATTTACTCTGACACCATTGTTCCTTCAGAGCCCAGCGTTGTACATAAGTCCGAATATAGTAAATGAGATCTGTAAAATTATGGAATTAATACCTGGTGCAAAAGGCCAGATAACTTTTCAAGTTTAAGAAAGTGCTTCTGATCTTCTTCTAAAGACTAAAAATGTTCTCTGCTTTATAACAGACAGGGCTCAGCAGATGTGATCCTTTCCTCTAATTTACAAGCTGCTTGATGGCCTCCATTATCCTAGTGGTAGCAGACGAAGAGAGAATTAAGCATTGGACAGAAGAAATGATTTTCAAGCTGCCTTTCACCTCCTTAGGAAGCCACATACACTAATGCATTATTTAACATGTCCCAAACCAGCAACCACCCTCTCCATCATCACAACTCCATACTAACCTGTGACTGGTGCATCTATGTCCAGCAAATTTTTTTCCTGGCGGAGAATTGAAGCTCCCTCTGTTACTATTCTCAAAGCAACGCTCTCTTCCAGTCTCCCTTCTTTCATAAGGTGTGCCTTTAAGATATCCACACGAGGTTTTCCATCATTATCAAACACTTCCTTAGCTGTGAGCCGGTGACTTGGAGGAAATGGGACAGCTGAGTGGAAAAAAAAAAAAAATAAAAAAATCTGGTCACTTTTTACAGAAAAGCCTCTATTACTGATAATGACACATTTCAAAAGACATCTCTGCTGCAAAACCATGTTACCATGAATTTTCTACTGCCTCTTATAATTTGTGATTTAAATTGTACATAGATTATCAAAGATACCACTAAAGTGCATGTATTCTGTGGGCTACGTTATTCATGCCTGCAAGAACAACTAACTCATGCTTATAAAAAATTGAGAGGAAGATTTAGGCCATATTTACAGGTAAATACATTCAAACAAGCCCCCAAAAAGGCATGGGGATATCAAGGAAAGAAGGGAATGAAGCTTAAACTGTTCTAGTAGCACTAGAGAACATCGATATAACACTCCCTTCCATTAAGGGCATAAAATGCACAAACAAGCAGAATATTTCATTTCTGTGCATGGACATGCATAGATACGCTCCAATTAAAATGCTAAAATCCAAGAGAGACCTCTCTCTAGCGACTTGGGGTAGGGGGATGGAAGACACCTTCCCTGTATAAGCAATAGTTAGCTACACAAGCTACACTCAAAGCCCATCAAGCGTGCCTGAGTGCCAAACAGACCACTCCGGCAAAAGCAGGGCAGAGGATGTATAAGACTGAAGTTGGAAATAAATGAATAAATAGGCGGGTTGCCCTAGCAACGTGGCAGCAACTAGCAAGTTGTGTACTGCCATCACGTAAGGTCTGAGGCACACAGCGAACTTCAGATGCTCCTGCTCTCGCTCTCCTGGATCCAGCTGGACCAAGAAGGCTCGGAGGTGATGCTGCTGTCAGCTGCCAGGATGAGGCTGGAGCATTATCCCAGCTTAACCCCCTTTCCCTCCCAGTTCACTCAGAGTGGCATTAGGCACCGTCTGCCTCGCCAGCCACAGGGCAATTATCCTGATCCCTGCCACAGCTGCAGGAGGGTTGGGTTATCCGGGCAAGGAGAGGAGGTGGCCGCAGGGCTGGTCTTGGCTGGCCACATCCACAGTGTAACCCCGTCCCTGTCAAAGGGCCTTGTCTCCCATGGAGTATCACACTGGCAGCTCTGCCACATTGTGAGACACAAAACCCTAATGCAGTGGATCTATGTATCTGTTTGCTTCAATTTTCTTCTCCTTTCACAATCAGTGCACTTCAGAAATAGCCCACAAATCACACCCATCAGTTAAAGCCCAAGCCAAGAACTCTTCACTTGCATTACCAGAAGTAACAGAGCAGATAATAAACAATTTCACTTTGTGCAGTTGTTTTCCACAGATATTTTAAATACAAACATCTTCAGAAAATGCCTTTTTTTTTTTCCTTCCCCTTTTTGCTGCCCAACCTCCAGCAGTCCAGTCATTGAAATAGTTGGGTGGGGATGAATGAATGTGGGTCGCTGCAATACACTGAAACCCAACTGCTCTTGGACTTAAACGTGAAACAAAAGTGGGAAAAGTTGAAAGTTTATGACATCCCTGACACTACTGGGATTCTCCTGAGGCAACGACACCTACAACCAACAATGAAGTTGCAACACAGCCCTGAGCTCTGGAAAGCCCTGCCACATGATCTTCTCAATCAACACGAACTCCTAGACTGCTTTAAATTAGTTTATGTTTTGAATGGTACTTCCATAATAAGATGTAGGCTGTCAAAGACGAAAATTTTGCCCCACTTTTCACAGTTACTGCAGTTAAGTCTATTCCATGACACTCACAAAAATGAGATTATATGCTTTGTCAATCTTGCACATATATCTGCAGCAGACCCTCAAAAGCAAGACAGCTATATACATGAGCTATAAGCAATTTATTATGCAACACAGAAAAAGAATAATCATTACAAGAAAAAGGTAGGTGAATGACAGCTCAGCAGTTCTCCAAGCCTCTATCCTCCTGAAAAAAGAAAACAAAACCAAAACCCCACAAGGCTAGCTAGTCCTAATGATCCTGCATTTTCTGCACAGAAAAAGAAAGAGGCAAAAGTTGTTCCTTATCTCCCATCAGTTTGGCAGGAAGAAGCAGGTACCATTAGCTTGCATTCCTTTGCAAGACAACCGCCTCTGTTCTTCCCCAAAGGCATCAAGGTGTAAAAACCTGCACATACTATTACTTTGAGGTAACTACCATACATGCATGCATGCTGAAAGGAGATTTTTACATTTATAAAGACAGAGCAAAACAGACAAGCAACCAAAAGTCATCAAATGTTACCTATAAATTAAGAGAAAAATATGGCCTACGCTGCAGCCCTGTAAGAGCTCTGTAGGCAGATTTCTAACAAATGCGTACCAGTGGCTAATTAAAAAAAGAAAGATACTGTTCCAATAGCAGATGATTAACGATTAATTAGCAAAAACATGAGGGACTAAAAAGACCACAAATTGCATCCTCCATTATAAGAATATTAATTTTGTATGTACACACACAGAGCTTCCACATAAGAACAACCTAAAAAATGGTCATGTTCATGTGGAAGTCAGTTAAACATCATTCTTTAAAGGTATCACCCACAAATGCCTGGATGAACCAAAATCGGCTTATAAATGTAACAAATATTTAATTTCCATTGCTTTATACATAGCAACGTTACCATCTGAGCACGCAGGTATCCATCAGCTTCTCCAAACGTGCTTTCCTTTCAAACCTATGCTACTAGCACTTGCAACAAATAACTCTTTCTCTCCCAGAGGTTTCACCTTTATCAGAAATAAAACCAAGAGCCTCATCAGACAGCAGCTGTGCACACAGCACGCACAACAGGGAAAAGCATGGAGGTGGGAGAGGAGCCCACTGGGGAGAGGCAGGAGGAGGAAGGAGTGGTGGGTTGGACTGCCAGCACCGAGCTCGTCGCCATGGCCCAGGCTCAGGAGACATTTTTGTAAAAAGAGGTGAGAATCCGTATTAAGCAAAGGCAATAAAAAAAGAGAGAAGCAATAAAATTTGCAGGTACACACGACATACTTTTAGGAAGTTTAGTGACAAATCCCACTACAAGACCACCACACAAGAGAGTCGTGCACACTTACCCATACTCTGGAAAACTTAAAACCTGGATCGGTCTACACCTCTGTTTACATTCATTTCTTTGTACCGGCATTAAAAAACAACCAAAATACCCAACTACTCACCATGTGAAATACTGTCCTGGTGGTCTGGTAATAAAACATGGACCACAAAAAAAGCGACAAAAAAGTTTTTAACCCTTTACCTCAACCTCCTGGGATATGAAAACACAAGGAAATACACTTTAACCAAGTACTGGGTTTTTCTGGGTTTTTTTTTTTTTTTTCCTTGGGCTTTCAGGTCTCTTGAGCATGTTCCAGCAAATGGAGAAAAAGCCTCAACCTGCAGGCTCCTGCAAAACCCATCTTAGCATTAACACAGCCACTGCAAAGGTCAGACACATTATTACTGTTTCTCTCAAATATTAAGCAGACTCTCTAGAACAAACAAATAAACCATAAAGACCTGTGCTTAATTAGAGTGGCCCATGTATGCACACATAAATAAAATACAAGCACACAGCAAAGCAAGTATTTTTTTTAATATATATTATTCATTTTGAAATGAAGCTGTACACTAAATTAATACTCTCAGAGGAGGTTGCCCACGAGAAGAACTATCTTTCATCAATATTCAAATTCCTTGCAAATTATCTCTCTCTGTAATGCTTGTCGTGTAATTTCATAGAACTTACGCTGTATGTCTGCATGTAACTATGTTTATAGCACACCATATTTTTATGAAAAATAAATACTTTCCTCTTCATTTGTAGGGAAATTCACCAATAACTATCATCATCTCAATAACCCAATGCATTGCATTTGTCCAATGGCAATTTGCAATTCTGCATTTTGAGAAACATTTGAGCTATAGCAGTGGCTAGAGCACAAGTTATTAAATGGGTCAATGCTTACTCTACATGTGCAAAAAAAAGTCAGGTCACTCTGCAGCTTTATTTTTTTGCATCTACTTATTCATAACCTTCAGACTTAGTATACATAACATTTACCTGTGATCTCAGAAATTCCAACAAAACTGTATTTTTTAAAGCCAGGTATATTTTTAATAGCTAACTACAGGCTGACTTTGAAAATCTACCCCAATTTTACAACATGGTTCACCCCATGGCACATCTTGGGCATTTCTGCTGAACAGTAACAACATCTGTACTGGAGTATTTACTACTGAATCAGAGTTCTGCATTTCTGTGCCATGCTACATCTGACAAAAGCTACACTCCAGTATATAAAGAAGCAGTCAAAGATCAACTTTCTGACCTAACAGCAATAGTTTAACACTACATAATTCTGAGCATGTTCCTCTACAGTTGCCTACAAATTTCTGGCTTACAGGGTTCCTATGAACCAAAAGGGAAGGAATGATGAATTATTTTTCCAAGAACAGTCCTTCAGGTGACAGACAGGAACAAGATGATGAGTCACTGCCATCCACAGCTGCTGAGAGGAACAGAGCGAAACCTCCTAGGCAGCGCAGGCTCACCAAAGCAGCAGGAAAGGGTGCTGCCAAATACACTCTGCCACACAGGACATGGAGTTCTCACGTGGCAAACATCCCCCTCCACAGATTTCCTTGGGTAGCACGTGGATGATGCTTTCATCTCCGTGTATAAGTTATCTAGTGACAGGTTGACCATTCAAACACATGGGATCACTGGGATATTCTTTTAATCTACACTTTTTTTCTTAGCAGATATTTTTAAGGAGTATCATACACAAGAGTGAGCTATTTAGAAGACAAAATTTTTTTTCAATATAAATACAATATATAGCATACACAACATGTCCAAGTTCTTATTAGTTTTCTGTTCACTTAAATTTTAGACAGGAAAATGTGTCTCTACCTGGTAGAGAAAAACCAACAACCTAACTACTTATATGACAGCATAAGACTCAACCCAAAACTTTTTAATCGAAACTTAAAGTGGAATTCATGTTCTGATGTTTTCTAACAAAAACTATCAGGTTTTATTTTACATTACCTCCTGTTATTAGAGTAGGCACAGGTGATGTAAAGCCTTCCTGGAAGCTACTCCTGACTCTGAAAGATGACTGGAATTAGCAACCCCTTTCTAAAAGATCAAGCTTCCGACTGCCATTTCGAGACACAATGTATTTGAGGACTGTTTTTTACTAAATCTGGTTCATCAGATAGTGAAAGTGCTGGAAATTAAAACCTGGAAAATAAAGCTACAATATAAAATAATAAGAAACTATGAGGATTCCTATAGAAATCTAGCATTAATTTTCCTCCGTGGCCAAGAAGTTCTTGCAGTGTAAGCAGAAGTGCTCATAGACATATTTGTTTAAAGACATAATTAAATCAATGTCACTCAAGAACAAGTATGTTGCCTCACAGAAAGCTGAGGGTTCCACCAGGCAAGCCAGTCAATACTGCATAAAGAAACGGTCCATCAAAAAGAAGGTGCTGTTACATGAAGTCACCTTAACGCAACAGCACCTGTACATCAAATCAGGATCAGACAATAAAGCCATTCCTCAAAGCCCACATACACCAAATTTAGAGTGAATATAGAAAGGAGTTCCTTTGACAGATACTTCAGCTGGCAGCATGGAAAACAGGTAACTTGAGAAGAGGCAATAACACCTGTGGTCCCCATTATCTATAGACTCAGAGTCAGTTGTGGTAAAAATAGTATTTACCCAAGATCACTGACTCCCCTTCATGTAACATGTAAGGGGAAGCAACTTTCTCAAAGAACAGTTGGGGGCAATAAAACTCACAACAACAGAGCTGTTTAATTGCTGTTGAAGCCGTTAACCAATTCTAGTCCTTGGTGTTATCACCAGAAGGTACTTCAGGTTGGCAAGGAAACTGCTTCACAGAAGACTGAGATGAGCCTTGCTAGCATAATTTCTTGATCTATGAAAGCTCAAAACTAATAAAAAGAAAATAACAAAAGACACTTCATCAAATATCCCAGCTCTGATGACTATTTTTAATATCTTCTGACATTTCAATCACAACTGGAGAACACAACAGCAAAGTGAATTGCCTCAGAGAAGCTCACTTAACTTTAGGCAGAAGCTAAACTAGGAAGGTGTTTGTAAAAGGAAGGGCTATGTCAACTGTGTAGTGTCCCCAACATATTGCCAAGTTGTTTCCAGATGCTAAGTTACTTGATGTGGCTTTCTCATCAGCATGCTTCACCCCTTCACTCCTCACATGAAATGACCCACCCTAAGCCAACCCATTCAAGCACGCTGCAAGCAGTCCTCAAGCGGCACAGCTCTCCGATACCTAAGGGATGCAAATTCTTTAGACAAAACATTTTTGCAGGATTTGAGCCTCAAACTCAAGACAGAATCACCCCCTGTAGCACCTTGTTACTTCACAGGAGAAGGGGCTCCATCTGACCAGCTGCAAAGCCAGGACTGCACAATGTGCCAGGAGCTATTTTGTTACCTCTCAACAATGCGGGTATGTGTTTTGACAGGATGATCTCGTCTCAACTACCCCTGCCATTTCAATGAGTGTACAGGGATCTTTTTGCAAACAGATGAGCGGCACAGCAGAGAGGAAGGGCACCAAAAGTAACCATTAACTTGGGACCACAGAACCAAGCTGAAATCCTGTCATTTCTGTCCCATTACCCAGATGAGATGTGGTAGGTTGACTCTGGCTGCACGCCAGGTACCCACTAAGCCACCTCTATCACTCCTCTCCTCAGCTGGACCATCCGGCATTGGCTCTATCGGACATGGGGAAAGCTTCTAGCAGCTTCTCACAGAAGCCACCCCTGTAGCCCCCCTGCTACCAGACCCTTGTCATGCAAACTCAATACATGAGGTAAGAGAGTATTTCACTGTCCTAGAATCCAAATTTCTAACAGCGTATTTCCAACAAAGTTACCTGTTCTCAGAGGATTAAAGGACACAGTATTACCCCTTCTACCACTTTCAGGAATTGTTATGGTCTTTTCATGACATTACTGGCCTTCTCCAGAAAATACAGTGCCTAACAATAAGAAAAGTATATAGCAACACTTGCCTCTCTCTTTAAAAGAACATAACTGCTCTCCTCATAAACTCAGGTCAAACTGTACTTGACAAGAACAACCATAACTAGCTATGCCGCCTTAAGTCAGCACACACAAAAAAATCCATCAAAAAACTACCCACCAATATAGGATTTTATGTTCATTATACTCACCAAAGGAAACCTTCAAAGCCTAAACAAGAATTTACAAAAAGGGTTACAGCAGTGACACATCGGTCTTAATCTAGGCTCAAATGAAGAGTAATAAAACACACAAAGGCCCTGGATAAACACACAAGATTCCGCTGGTCGTTTGCTTTTCATCTCATGAATTGATTGACATGTACTCATCCCAACCACTCTGAACACTTCTATAATAAATTAAAGCATTGGTATCAGTAACACACATAAATATGGATTACTGTAACCAGCCAAACCTAACTCTAATCTTCAATCATTACCAATCAGCAATAAAAATGTTTTTCAGTTTCTCAAAAAAATCTGAAAAAAAAATTACATCAAAACTTTTACAGAAGAACATTTACAGGCAACAGACATTAGAGAGCATATTCCGAAAACTTAGGAAAAGGTTGTCGGCTGGAAAGGGGAAGTGAAGGAGCTACACTTAAAAAGAGTTGTATGAAAGAAAAGCCTCATAATTCAAAGAAACAGGCCTGTTTGAAATATCAAACTGTAGGGTATGTGGTTGTTTACTAACAGCCTTCCCAGAGTACCTTTTGGCCAACTACTGGAATAAGCAAACAAACCCTACCAGTCTTACAGAACACAAAACAAGATGTGTACCCTATAAAATACTACAAAAATATATCATTTCCCTGTGTTTGAGATCACACGCAAGTATCTTTGACATTTATTATCCCTTCCTGTCCACAGTTTATGGATAAAAACACAACTACAAAATAAAAGAGAGGAAAAATTCAGTTTAACAGGAAACATTCCCAGTTAGGACCAACACATACAGTTAAAACTGGAAAATGTGATCGTAGCTTCCTGGCCTCATCAGCAAAGTTTGTTTTTCTACTTTGTGTGTTACACCCAAGTTTTTCCATGGGCCTCCAACTGCATACTGTTGAGCTTTGTTTTTATTAGCTTTTGGAACAGAGAACAATAATTATCCAGAGTTTAAATTCCTTTATAGGAACAATTCATTTGGAGAAAACAAAGTCAGGGAGGAAAAAAACCCTGTAACAACGGAAAATACCAAAGGTCTTCCAAGACTTAGATAAGGAATCAGGCGTGCTTCTCCATCTCCCCAAAACACTTGAGTGATGGATCATTTCTTTTCTACAGTAAGACTTCACTATTGTTCCTAATTGGAAGCAATTAGGAGGTGATCACATGTGAAGTTATTTCACTCTATTGGGAAAATAGTAATCGATTCTAGGACTTGTCAATACAGATCTACAGCACCATTTTCTTCTCACTTTCTGGTTTAACCTACTTCAGTCAGTTGACATTACCAAATTTCAGTCTCTTATCTGGAAATGTAGCTAAAAGGGGCACTGCAGACAATTCCTCACCTAGAAATTGAAGTCTTAGTTAAGACCCTCACACACTTCTTGAGCATAACAGGGGACCATTGCCAAGTTTGGTCAGAAAGCAGCTGAGCTTTGAGGTCTACCTCAAAGTCTCTGGTGACATGCAAAAGAGCAGAAAAGCAAACATACTTTCATTTCCAAAGCTGATCCATCAGGACAAGGTTTAAACACAACAAAGATTTAGTTTCCAAAAATTCACCACTGTGCACAGTCTGGCATCAGTAACACAAATTTGCTGAAACCAGTCCTAGAAGGCGAGATGAGGAAGTGCAGGTAAGGCAATCTTTATTTGCAGATACTCTGTTTTCTAACACTGCTTAAATGTTACATTACAGAAGTCGCTCTGCTTAAATGTCAGCCTGCAGAAGTTGCTTCCTGGAACAAGAAACACCAGCTCACCTCTTGCTGCTACAAGAAAGTCAAGAAGCTATTCATCAGGCAGAGGAAATGGAAATTCCTGCTAGCATTACAAAGTAATCCTTTCAAAAAATATCTTACATTTCAAATCTAGGACATTTTGGCATCTAGCAATAGATACCTTGCCCAAAGAGCCTGCAGCCTACAGGACAAAGACAAGGGCATAGGGACACTAACAGAGCTTGGTACTTTACTGCCTGTATCTTCCAGGCTCTGAGCCACTAACAATGACCAAAGAACTTGCAAGTAGCATCTTCAGATTGTCCAAGTTTCAGCTTATTCAAAATTTTTTAAAAAAACAAACCTTGGGGAAAACAAACAAACAAAAAAATCCAAACACCTTACCTAAGCCAATAAATATTAATATGCGAACAACATTTAAAACATTAATGTCTGAACTATTCCACATGAACTAAATCAAAAATGATGCTGATCTGTAAATGTTAACTTAGTTTATTATTTTGCTGGTCATCAGACAGGCAGTAAGTAGCAGACATACACCAGCACTTCGTAAGTCAGTCAGACAAGGTCAAAGCTGTATAAATTAAAGCGTAAAACCTTACAAATATAAATATGTGTATGGACTAAGTGCAGGAGGAGCCAAATTAACCATAAAAAGTAGGTGGAAACAGCAGGTGATGGGGCTTGTTTTGGTTTGTTGGGTTTTTTTCCACTCCTGAAAGGCTTTGCTTGTTCTAGTAGCATTTTTTGCCTTTGACAGAAGAAATCAACATACTTCTGCACGAGTGAATCTATACCGACTCACACTGGTTTATGCTGTATGAGGAACTCGCCAAGCTCTACACAGATTAGTGTGGAAAACATCATTTCAGAATTACACTAAAACTGAATTCTGCTTGTTCAGCCATAATCCATAGACAGGAAACACAGGAGAGGCACTAAAAAAATGCACCTGATACTATAAGAAATTTAATTTGTGTCAGGTTATACATATTCCTGATGCAATAAGTCCCCCTTGGTTAGGGGCCAGGTCATACACCCGGGAAAAAAAAAAAAAAAAAAAAAAAAAAAATGTACTAGTCATTTTTTTATTATTTTTTTAAATTCTGCAGTTTAACAGCTAGATAACAACAGTCTTCAGAGCATGGTTTGGCACTGACTAGATTAGGATTTAGGGACACACACATCATGTTAGAGAGTCATATTAAGAAAAAAAAAAATAAACAAAAAACCCACAACAAACAAAACCAACACAAAACCAACACCACAGTCTTTACTAAATACCCAAAGATGGTTTAATGAGTGGCTTCTCCTGGAACTGAACTTTAATCAACTTAGCACATGCTCAGCACAATTTGTCCTGCCTTGCCTGATACCAGAGATACTGCTTGCCAGTTCAAACTAATACCCCAGTTCAAACTAGAATATTTAATAGGGAAATTCAGCCCTTCACTTTCAGAAAGGGCACAAGCAGAAGGCAAAGGGTACATAAGCCCTCCACTGGCCCTGTAATCAATGGTGCCTTTCACTCCTGATGAAAAGAAACTCTTCCAGTACATTGTATGAACCAATTCCCAACGATGACTTGTTCTCCTTCCAACATGCTCAAAGAACTAATTTTCTTGCGATGTTATTACAGATCACATAGATCAATGCTAAAGATTATGGACCACATTCACCACCACGCTACGCCGCTGTAATGCCATTAAACAAATGTTCTTTCGAATCCAGCATTAACAGATCACACTGCGAGCTTCGAAATGGCGTTCAGCCTGCTCTCAGTGTCTAAGTAAAACTTAACCAAGCCAAACCCAGTGACACTGGCATTAATCTGAAGTAACGTGGCTGTGAATCAGCCCTGGTATTTTTGCTCGGTTTTCGTGGCTTGTCTCTACCAGTGCTTACACCACAGAGAGTGTGCATGGAAATTCTGCCTTGGACTCATCTCTGAAGCATATTTATTTCCATCAACTAACCTGGACTGCTGTAGAAAGTTGGTTTTGTTTTAAAAATAACACACACAGAATTGTAAAAAAAAAAATTTAAAAAAAAAAAAATTTAAAAGGCAAGTTTTTGTTAGTTGGACCATTACATACTTGAATAGGCTTGCTTTTTTTTTAACTGTTGTTCTGGGTTTTATCTGAGTATACGTGGCAGCAACAGAGTTTCAAAGCCCTCAGTATAAGCTTCTAGTCCTGTATTTAAAAGGATATTTAATCCAAATCCTCCTTTTATTTATTAAAGATGCTTTTATACTTTTTGTAAGCCATATCTTCCCTCAAATCTCAATTGCTGCGTAATAAACGTGTTGGATAAAAATAAATCAGTCTAAACTTACCATTTTGCTGATACTCTGAAACATCCTGTTCCTAAGTAGAACACTGGAGTTTAAAAAAGCAGCTTTATGACGCTATGAGAGAATCAGAGACCTGTGCTTTAATTCCCAGGTCTGTTGTGTGCAAGCAATTTAATCTTCACTTGCCGGCGACTACACCCACAGAGCAACCTCAGCACTGGGGCGCTCAGTTCTGTCATCCACCAGCATGTGTGTGACATGGTGGCTCTGTGAAGGATGCCTGGGTGGAGACCAGCATGGTACAACAGGACTTCCAGCACCCTTTCTAAAAAAGCCAACAAATAACCAAAGGGTTACCAGAGAGAAACCAAGACAACAGGACTCTCTCATCTGCTAATGGTAAGGTGGAGGGAGGCCCTTTTGGTCACACCTCAGGTCTCAAATCCCTTAGTGCAGAACAGGTCGCTATTACTTCAAACTAAGATATAAAAGATTTTGATCAGCCAGAGATCACTTCACTCAGTGAAGTGCTGTGGCTGAGAGACCTTTAGCTGGATACCATCCTCTCCTGGTGAGCATCTTAGCTATAGACCTGTCCCAGATGAGGTTTGGAGGCCCACTCCCCCACCTCGACCATGCCCAAAACACTTTTCCAACGATGACTCAAAAGCCCTGGTTCAGACTGGAAGAAAGGAAACACAATTCTGCAACCTAGGCAGATGCAAGCATCAGGGAAACTAAACTCATGCCTTCTGCTCCAAATACCACTTTAACATTTGACATTCGGTGGTTCCTGGGCACAAAAATAAAAGGCCACATCTGTCCTAGAGTCAGGGAATTTTGACGGCAGCATTCCTCTCCTGCATGAGCAACTTTTCTCTGGTTCTAAGGAGTCTGCAATTTCTTTTATGCTAAGCAGTTAAGTTTTCAAGAGAAGCTGAGGAAATTGTCTCTTCCTCCAGGAAGAAGTAGTAGAGTGTTGATGCATCTTCCCAGAGGGTGAGAAATTTTACTCCTCCTTGAACTGAAAAGTTTTAATTAGCCTGGGATGCAGGTATGGCTACAAGATTAAGGGCAGAGAAGAATGGAGGGACAACTGCAAGTTACTGCTGCAGCATGACGGGATTGCAGTGTGCATACATTTACAGAAGTTATTATTAATCATGAATGTTAGGATAAATAAAATGAAGATGTTTTCCACATAAGGAACAGTAAAATCCAAACATGACAAACAGGACAAGTGCTCTACCACGTATCTCAAGTCAGATTTTCTGTAAGATTTCTCCTTATACATGAAAGTAAGCACCATCAGCCAGAGAAGAAGCTACGAATGCTGTTTCGCATGAAAACATAAAACCGGATTATTCACCAAGGATCGCAAATGATAGAACTAGCCTACGCATTTTCACTGGTTCTTAATCTCTCCAGACCATTTGCCCACTGTATTACTAAGAGATGACCTTATCTGTAAGGTTCATCAGAATTTTTTTATTAGATGACCCTAGCTAGAAACAGGAATTTATCTATCTGAAATATTATTATACTGACATTACTGATCTAATACAGCTGCCCTACTACTTTATTACCATAATGAAGCAAAGCAGCACAAGGCAAAGCAGGACCTAGAGAAGCAAGCCATAACCACAACCTAGCACCAAGAGGCCATTCATCATATACAATCCATGAACATGCCCCTCGGTTTTCCTCTCGGAGAGAGTGCTGCACTGCTGTTTTGTTAGATGCATTACTTCATTTCTGCATATCACCCTGACTCAAGGAAAACAACTTCAGTGGAACATAGGGTTGTTAGTGCTTTTATTCAAATATCAAGGGGCTAGTTCCTCCTACTTGTAAATAAAAGAAGCATCTTTCCAAGACTGCAGCTAATTCTCACACTGAACAACGGGTTTGCTTTAAGCATATAATAAAGACCCGCTGACAAAAGGCCCACTTCACAATTTGAACAAGGGGGCAGAAGGTGGCATGAAGCCAGAGAATTCACTGGTTCTTGTTTCATGCAGCACTCCCCACTGGTGCAAGACAGGCAGCAGGAAGGTCAGAGAAGCTCAAGGGGAAAGAAAACTTCACAGCTTGCGCAAGCAATGGGAAAAAATTCTAGTTTCCAACCCCTTGACGTGGGCAGGGACACCTCCCACTAGACCAGGTTGCTCAAAGTCCCGTCTAACCTGGCCTAACATTTCCAGGAAGGGGGCAGCCACAACTTTCCTGAGCAACCTGTGTCAGTGCCTCACCGCCCTCACAGTTAAGAATTTCTTCCTAATATCTAGTCTAAATCTACTGTCCTCCAGTTAGAAGCCATTACCCCTTGTCCTATCACTACAAGCCCTTGTAAAATACCAACATAAAACCTGGTAATTCCCAAGGCATCCAAAATTCAGAAATATTTAGGTTTTGAAATTGTCCCTTCTTTCACTCTGTTTCAAAGGCAACCTTCTGATGTACCACATATTCAAACCTACTGGCATGGTCTCACTGTGTTGTAAGCTCAACCTGTGATTTGATAATATACATGCAGCAAAATCTCTGAGGTGGCGATGTGTGCAAACACCCTGATGCAACCCCTACTAAGCTGGGTGAAATTTCTGCTTTCTGTGGTGTTTATTTGCTACATCTCTCAGCTAAGCCTCCAGCAGGGATCCTGCAGATGCCTGATATTTACTCTGTCAAGGCTTGTTCTGATTCTCTCCTTGGTAAGAGGATGAACACCTTTGCAAAGTGGCTTGTTGTTCAGAGAAAGGGCAGAGCTCACTCAGTTTTGACCATATGTGAGAATGACATTAAAAAAAAGGTACATAATATAATTAACTGGAAGATGGAGTTGAAATATATGCCTTACTGACCTGAAAGGTATATGAAGGTTTGCATAGCCAGTACCTCATCACCACTTCTCTGTATATGACGTGACCAAGGCAACAATTACTCCAGGGAACAGTGAAACAAAAATAAGCACTTTAAAAATATACAGAGGTATCTAAAACCAAGCAATTTGCCCTACGCATTTTCAAAATCAAGAGGTTTTGTGGTTTGGGTTTTTTTAAATACCTTCAGCTTTGCACAATTAAAAATAATTGTAAAAATTACAATTATTATGCTTCTTGACGCGATTTTTAAATTCTGTTACCCTGCACCATCTGTGGCAAATGCAAAAGTACGTGTAACGTAGAGAGAGACTGCACACAGACATGAAGTATTTATAATACCTATTTGTGTACAATTTCACTAAACAAAACACTCTGTTTTGTGTTTAATAGACAATATATTGAGGAAATAATGCACACCATAGTGGTATCAAGGCATACTGCTGATGACTTTGTTACACACTCTTGCATGTTTAATAATAAAGGGGTGAATTACAATTACAGAAATTGTAATGAGCTTATATACCCATGTGCCTGTGTTTGCGTGCGTGTTCATACACACAAGTAAAATCTATACAGATTAGGGATTTTATCATCTATTAAAGCTATACAAAACTAGAAAAGTACCAGATGCTGTGCTGACTTCTGTTTCCTTTTCTCACCAAAAAAAAAAAAACAAAAACAAAAACAAAAACAAATAAAGGCACATCACGCACAGCTGAGAAATAAAAAAGCTTCTCTGGGTTTGCTGACAGGTAACCTTACATTGTGCACATGTGAACTATCAGTCACTTCTGAGTGTCACCCTAAGAAATCAAACCAATTTTGTAAAAGTTTGGGGAAAGTACATGTCAAAGTCTCACCACCTCAAATGAGAGATTCCAGCTGAATTCCAAGGGCGATGAGCACTAATCCACATGCTCCCAAAAGCCTTAAGGATTGTATCTAGCAAGCACACTGAATAGCTGCAAGGCTTCTAAACTATACTAACTCTCAGTCAATACAAATTCAAGCACAAACCCCCAAAAGCACATTACCAACAGAAATATCTATTCCATTTCAACAAGTTTTTGAGGGAACGGGTAAAAAGAAATGCACTGTGGGGCTGTGAATACCCCAGGCAATTTGGATCCTTCAGATCCTTCTGAAGTAATGTGTATTGTAACCGAAGAGCATACCAAAAGAAACCCCTCATTACGGGCTACCTTCGTTTTGACCCAAATCACTACAACAACCTTGCCTCTGTTCAAAGAGCACCTTCAGCAAAGCCATTATCTCCAGAAACAATATTGTTCTGAGAGGAGAACACAGAAGAGTCTCATGTTCTATGGGCAGCCAGCGGGTAGGTCCAGGTTTGAAGGATCGAAGTAACCTCTTTTATCACCAGAAAACTGAAGGGAGAAGATGAGCCTTTCAAAAGCCCTCCCCGCTTCACAAAAAGTGCCTGTACAAACAAATTAAAGCCAGGCAGATATTGCAGGTAAGTGCTCAACTGAGGGACAGATGCTGGTCTCCACCTTACCCAAAGGAGTAATTTTTGATCAGGTATAAAACACTTGCCCTGTTATGAAGGTCTCCAAAATACAATCAAAAAGGTACACAATACCTTTTTTTTCCAATTTAATAATCTATTTTTTGAAGTAAGTTTTCCAGCACAGAACAAATTAGACAGATAATAGCGGTTCCCAGCCCTCCCATTCTGCTAACTGTTCCCCTGGAATACCACTGGAGAGCTGAAACAATATTTAAACTTGCTGCCATGCTTTTTTATAGTCTTTTTATATTTGTAATGCAACAGATACTAAGCAGAATAAAATGGCTTCTTTTCCTGACATAACTACAGCTTTCCAGAATGGCCTACAGTATTTCCTTATAAATGCAGCTGAGAGTTGTCATTATTAATGCACTGTATGCACATCACCAAAGATAAAACATTCCACTACAAAAATAAAATAGCTTAAGGATAAATTTATAAGTAGAGTCAACAGAGATCAGTAACCACCTTTGCATTAGGAATAACTTTGCTTTTTTCCCTAGACCATGTTATGACTGAAAACACAAAAGTATTTTCCTATACTTGTTAAAACCAGCACATTTATGTTGTAGGTAGCAGAATTAAAAAAAAAAAAAAAAAAAAAAGCTCTATTTCAGACCAGAGCACTCCCAAGTCCATTAGTCTGGTTCCAGTTCACATATGGAAGAAAGCACATCTTTTACCTTTCACTTAACACTCTTTCAGTAGTACGTGTCTAAAAAGACTGTAGAATCTGCCTCTCCTACTCTGTTTCCTACCTCCCCATACACTAAAATATACTAAAAATATGAGTAACCATCTCAATTATACTTTACCATAAAAGAAAACTGAACTTTTCACGATGTTTATACTTAGTTGCATAAGACTTACTTAACAGGACTAATTCCTGTCATTCAACACGAACAAAATCTCAATGGGAGCTGCAAAGGCCTAAGTGATTTGCATCTAATTTGGTTTTGAAAACATATCACTGTGTATCTTCTGAACACTGAAGTATAAGTTATGTCTTTTTATTACAATGCAATAAACAACTGTGGCTTGGGGAGGAGGGGAGAGTATAGTTATTACTCTCCAAAATCCAGCTGGCACTCCAAGTGTAACTATTTCTATGCATTCTGCCTACCACCCATTGGTAACCACCTATGAAAAAGAGTTTGGGGGGGTGGGGTGTTGGTTGCTTTTTCTCCTATTTGGAGACGCACATCCAAGAAATAATCCATCTTTGAATACATAAGTATTGTAATCCAGTTCAATTCAATTCAAGCTCCAGAGAGTTTGGGGTTTTGCTTTTCCCTTCAGCACGGCTGATTTCCTTCTATCACATCCTGCAGAACCAGTAAGGAGGTTTCCATCAAAGCAAACAAGGCACAGCACAGCATACTTCAGCTCTAAGTAGCTCATTTAACCACGCATGTCTCACACCAATATGCACAGAGCTTTTGTTCATGTTACCTCCCTGAGAGGAAAAGCTACTCCATTAGAAAAAAAAAAAAGATATTTTGGTACTACAAATCATGGCAAAAGCTTGTCCAACAGTCTTACTCCAACGTAACTATGCATGTTCATTTTCCAACATGCTTACTCTGCCACTCATAAAATACACTGATTATACCATGGCATCTCCTGACATGGTACATCAGGTGAAGAGAAAGTACTGTTGAAATAATTTCAGCCCTACCTGAGCTACTCAATTGTTACTTGGTTTGCTTTGCCAGAGACCTCCCAAGAGCTGTGGAAACTCCTTGGTGTAGAAGCTCATTGGTGCACTCTGTATCAAGTTCCTCACCAGAACTGGTAGGCTTCAGCTTTTTGAACCATTTCCCAAATAATTTTATTGAATACTTGAATTAGCAAGGGTTTATACCATGCAGCCACAGACTTTCTTCTGCCTCTTTTCAAGGCATGAAGTAAAACCCCACAATTATCTACTATATTACTTCTTTGTTAAGGCCCCCAGAAGCAATGCATAGCAGCAGCAATATTGCACAGACTGTGGAAAGAATATCTTTCACCTCTCAACCGGCAAGTTCTTTCAGCTTTCATTTAAACTTCAAAATAGCAGATTTAATTACAGTCATTATTTGCTTAAAAGTTTTTTCCCTCCCCTATCTTCCTCAAACTTTGTTAATCTCTGACCACTCTGCTCATAAACCATATCTGACCTTTTATAACAGACATTTTGTTTTCCTGAATAGCTTTAAAGAATAGTCCTCAACAAAACCATCACCATTTTGTTAGAAAAGACAAAGATAACTTTATTTGCTAACAAAAAGGATGGTGAAAGAGAGGGAGGAAATTTGCTTGGTTTAAGATGGGGTATTATTTCTGGCATTGTCTTCCAGGGGAAAACGCAGAACACCCTACATCGAATTGGAAAAACAGTAAAAAAGCACTTAGAACAAAAAAAAGAGACCCATTTCCCCTCTATTTAAAAATAAACACTGGGGACATGCATGTGAGACAGAAAGAGTTGCCTTTTTAACTCATCACTATCAAAGCAATTCTAATGATTGGTATAATAACTGATAAGAAACTTGTGTTATAGAACCAGCACCCTGATGGGCCTTCCAGCAAGCTACTCTCTGTGAAATAAGCAGCAAAACCAATCCCGACCTTCCATGTGTTCGCCTTGCATACCCTTTCTGAGTTACTTTCATAAAAGAACAAAAATTCAAAAAAAAAATCTAGAAATCATCAGATATTAATTATTGGCCACCACACAGTCAGCGATAACTTGTTCGGATTACTAATTCTGCATTCACACTGTAAGACTGAGAATAATGCAACAACTACGTTTTAGATGCACATTTAACTGGCTGCTCCATCAGCTCGGAACTGAGTCCATAAATGGCTTACTTTCCAGCATAATTCACATTACAAATAAGATTCACAGACCTTTAAGAGGGAGCAGGGAAAAAAAAAAGAGCAAACCAAAGTCTGGTTTAACTACAAGTACAACTTTCTGAAGCACAAGTTGATGCATTTTCAATTATCTTTTATCAAATACTCAGTGAAACAGAGGAGATTAAATTAAGTGCATTTCAACTGAATCATTTTCTGCAGAATGAAGCAATCTCAAATGGCTTGGCAACTTGATAAAGAGTAGAAAACCCTGCCCTTCTGAAACATAAGTGAAAGGAAGTTACAGTGTATTGTATATTACATTCGTATGACACAAAGGCTTTTTTAAGATTAATATTATCTTAGCGCTAAGAACATAAAGATACCAATGTTTACTAAGTAGGAATTAGCACACAAGAAACAAAATCCTTTGTGCTTAATTTCTTGAACATGTATTAACAAAGTCCGAGACCGCCTCTGGGAATTCCCAAAGTAGCAGAGAATCTATCCCTTATCCAGATGCAGGCAAGTCAGCAAGCTCAAACTCCTATTTCTCAAGTTTTATCATTGTTTGTCATATTATTGTCACAGAATAACTTTCACATTTTTCTTTGTTTAAAGATTAGACTAACAATTTTGTCAAAGACTGCAGGACTAATTGCACCATCATCAAAAAAAAAAAAGCAGTAATGTGAGCCTAAAAGATTTATCCCAAACTGTCTCCTGCTCCCCTAGATGCAAATAACGTTGTAGTTTCCATCCTTCCTCATGCTAGTTTGGTATAGCATGTTGGAATTAAACATTATAAGCTAAATAATCACATAAACTTTTAGTAATATTGTTTTTTGACTCTTGCATTGCTGCCATTTTCTACCCAACGTGCCATCACACAACATGCTTTGGCAAAACCTGCATCATCACCAGGCTCTTTCAGACCACTGCTTTGATGTTGCCTTTTATAGCCTTAATCTTATACAAAGCTTGTCAACCTGAAAATCAAGAGACTCAACTGCATGAGGGCAGTTACTGCACTTCTAAGGCTTTTGAGTTCAAATTCAAACCTATTTTACGGTTGTGCCCTGCAGGATATATTAAAAAATCACAGTACATGGATATCCAGTCTTCTTTCATTATCTGAAGATCTTAAAACCCATGCCACTGTCCTAATCATTTAAAGATATTTAAATATTAAAATACATACTTAATGGCAAATTCAAAAGGATAAATTCTACATTTAAAGCTTAACAGTCAAACTTAATAGCTTCTGATTTAACTCCTTTGGGAAAAAAAACCCTGCTTGCTAAATTCTCAGTCTTACAAAAATGCTATTTCTAAATCACTTGAGTCCTGCGCTTACACTTCACATGTTGGTACTGTCACTGTCAGAATCTACCCTGCCCGTAGTCAGCAGCAGCTACGCAGGGAGATCTGTTAAACCGAACCACAAACTCTTAACCAGTAATCATCACTTGAATCGGCAACCTCCGCTGACAGGACAAACAAAACAGTACCGGATTTATGGGTTTCGTATTTCCCTCTTCTGCAGGCAGCCAAAATGATCTGACACATTTACACACGTCAACTTTAGCAGCAGATGTCAAGCAACTTAAGTTGTCTATTTCCCCCGCCCCTCATGCTTAAAACCTTCCAAATGGAATCCTTGAATATTTCCTGGCTAGAAGCTATGTATAAAGCCCTGTTTTCAAGAGGTAAAGAAAATTAAAAATTGTTTGGGCTGATCCAGCAGGCAAGAGGAAAATGTTGTTCCTCACAGCAAATGCGAGGCAGGGAATGATGAATGGGTTTTCTGAGGTTTACAGAGTCCCAGAGAATGGAAAGAAAACACTGCATATCCATCTTTTCCATACAAGGGACTGTGCTTTATTTTATAATGCCAAAGCATCGATAAAAGATATTATGCCTTCCTCTACAAATGATGGGCCTTGGCAGAGATCCTGCAAAACAGAAGTGATCTCGTTTCTACAGCAGTCCCTCTTTGCACAAACTTCACCCTGAAATTTTTGGGATGCACATTGGACTGTGCTCCAATTAGCTCTTCAAAGCCATCTTCTTCATGGGATTCCCTCGTAATGAGTTGAATACACTGAAATCACAATTCCAGCAACGAGTCATCACATACAGCAACTTCAAAATGAGTTAGATATAATTGATTTGTGTTACAGATGGTCATTTCAGCACAAGAGCAAAAGGCCTGCTTTCCAGTGCACCACGTCTATACACTAATAACCCCACATTACTTCTCACAGAATGCAGGAGAGCTTTATTGTGTAAAACACTAACAGTTCACTCAGTTGAACTAACTTCATCATATATTTTCCAGTAAAACATCATACAGAAGCATGTTGAAGATGTATTCATCGCACAAATCTTGTCACAGGGAAGAAAACAACTATCAAAAAGCAAAATATATACTTATATATGCATATGTTAACAGAGCGAGCTTTAAAGGTTTTCCTCTGGAATTCAAAATGAACCAGGACGTGCAACCACACTGCCTTTTGTTTTCCTTTTCCAGCACTAAGAAATGTAGGCTGCCATCCATGTCATTTAACTCTATCTGGTTACTTGAGAAATCACATTTCAAACACAATACTTGAAACACATTCTCTCCCTCATCTGCAAGTGTACTGAAGCACACACTGGAAAAACCCTAATAGCAAACCACAAGCACAAAATAAACGCATCTATAAGGCAAGGACAGAACAGGGGCACGCATGTTTCTCTGAATAATAGGCAGATATTGTTAATTCAAAATACAAAAAGACAAAATAAAACCACATTTGGAAACAACAACCAACCTCTCCTGCAGCAGTAATAGGCAATGCATTCTTTTCAAACAGTTATTGTGGTGTAAATACGGAGCAACATTTTAAAGATAAGTTTACACACAATGACCATAGAAACCCTTCTTTCAAACACAAGACTGTATTGCCTGCCTTTGCCTCCACACCACTGATGTTTTTCCCTTCCCCTACTTCCTTTTTGTGAGGCCTCAGGCCAAAGGAAAAGCTTACTCTTTTCCAGAATTGAAAATAACCCTTGAACAGCCACTAGCTCACATTAGCTGAGTACTCCAAGGTTTGTCACAGAAGTCAGGCAACATTCACACTCAGATACGCTGCCAAGAAAATGCCTAACATTTTTTTCCCCTTAACATAAGGATTGCCAATTAGAATACTTCTCTTCCTCTCAGGAACAGGTATTTCTATCATTGCGTGTCAGACTGCAGGGCTTTATAGTTGTCTTAGTATGGGGATGTCTGGGCCTTGGAGATGTGGGGTTTTTTTGGTTGTTTTTTTTATGGAGGGGATGGGGGGTTGTGCTAACAGATATCCAACATCTCACTCTGTTTATATAAACAAGCATCAGCATCATCATAATACAGTCAAGATAAATTAGGATTAACTCCCACTTTTAAAAATAGAGTAATGGAAACACCTGGAGTTCAGTAACTTTCTGAGCCAGATATGGTTTATTTGTATTTGCTCTCAATGGATTTCCTCCTTTTAATCTACTTTTTTATTGTAATCTGCGTTTTTACTTTAATCTGCTTTTTTGAGTTCTTGCAAACTTTCAGCATCACTTACCGCAGCATTCAGGACAACCTGTGGTAGACAGTGCTATAGCTTAACCATGCTGTGTGGTAGTCCAGAGTTGCTCCAGACATTTAAGATACAGGCATACCACTGTACAATGATGTCATACAACTAGTTCTTCATCTTTCCCCTAGTAATATCTGCCATTTGATTGCTGTGCATTACTTAGCCCTACTGAGCATCAAGCTCCTGTTTGCCCAGAGTTACCCATGGGAAGATGATCCTGGAGCAACAATTAAGTGACACGAGCTAGGACAGAGCCTAGCATGGTAGAGCTGTGATTTTCTCATGTATCCCATTCCCACATGCACACACACATTTCTCTACATTGAACTTCATTTAGAATTCTGTGCCTTAGTTAAGCGGGACTGTAAAGTAGTTGCACAATTCTTTAGAGCTGGCCCTTAACTACCCTGAATAAATTAGTACTTCATTACCTCACTGTTCACCTGCTCTTCCAGATCATTTATACAGCCAACATAACAGCGAGCAGAAATCTCATCTTATATTTCCAATACACATTACAAGGTTTCCAGTCTTCCACAGTTGATACTGCCTATTCCAAAGTATATTTATACTTGGAAGTTACCGTTTAATTTGACATTTAGGGCTACGGAACACAGTGCTTTTCTGCAGGGGGGAAAAAAAGAACCACTGTCTTACTCATACTCTTCATTTTTGGCAGTCTCTCTCAGAAACACTTTGTCTCATCACAGAGATCATTATCCTGAGATGATGCAGCCTGCGTGCAGGAATGAGCTATGTGCCATTATGTCTCTCGCAGTAACAGACCTGATTCCAGTTTCACACTGTTACAACACATCACACTTCGTCCTCATTTTATTGCTCTTGACTCCATTAAGAATGACAGTTTGATCTATTATCAGGGACTTGGCTCAAAGGGAATGCAAAATAAGGAACTCCAACTTCAGGATAAGTACAGAGCCATGCTACTTAGAAAACTAGAGTACAATTGTTTAAATGTCATTTATATGCAAGAAAAAGCTTTTTCCGTGGTTACAGTATACATTTTGGCTTCTGCCAACGTATCTTCCATCCTATTTCATAAAATTCCGAGTTTACTAGCTACTGCAGTCTCACTGCAACATGAACAATCCAGTGGGCCTCCTGCCCCGACAACCTCTAAAGGACAGAGATTTATTTTGAAAAGAGTTAACAAAATACAGATTGACAGGGCTCGTGAGACTTCACATGTTTGAGCAAGGTAGTAGGTAAGAGGAGAGAGGAAAATCCTTCTATTATTTGGGTGCTTACACTTGCAAGTAAGTCTAACTTAACAGCTTATGCCTAACAAGGAGACAATGCACGGCTTGCAATTAAGATACTGAAGATTAAAGGAGGAATCTCAAACTTGACATACATGGCTGAAGCTTAGAGTAATGTCTAAGAACTAACAGATGGAAGACAAAATCAACAGCCACAGAAGTCAGTAATAAAATTTGGTTTCATCAATATATACATACAGTAAAAGATAATGATGGATCTTTCCTCTGTGCCCATCCGCTTCAGCAGCTGATACTTTTCCAGTGTTATAAAGAACAGGTACAAACAAAAATCTGGATGCAAGGATTATAAATCTTACAGGGAAAAAAAGCAGTTATTCCCCTATAGAGTGAAGTATCCTAACTGTTCCTGCTGCTAGTATGTTACACTACAACATTAGACATTCTCAAACATTTCAGAAGAAAATAAGAGAGGCCAACATCGGAGGGCTACAATACAGAGATGGTGTTATGAACAGAAAGTCATGTGTCTGCATTTAAGCCAGTTCCTAACCATTAGATGTGATGAGCAGTGGTGAGGCAGACCTCAGCCCTCCAATTACAGAGAGGGAGAACTGGTGCCATACCTCAGTGTGCCTAATTGCTCTTTCTGTTCAAACTCCTACTCATGAGCATTTCAGAGGCCTGTGTAAAACATTTGGCTGCCAAAATATTTATTTTAATGACTTTTCAACCCATTAAAACATGTTCATCATGGTACCATTAATAACCTCATCACACATCACACTTTTACAGTCTTTCACTGGTAGCGCATTCTCCTAGGTAGTGTGTTTTCAGCACTTCAGTACTGGGAGGAGGGGAGAAGAAATTATCTGAAAACTGCAAGTACATAGCATGCAGGACAAAAGCAGCACTGAGGATCTGGACCTTGGCTTGTCAGAGGTGCAGTGCCTGCACAGTTCTCTCCCTGAAAGCACAAGGGTCTGACAGTCGGTTTGCTTGTAGGATTTTGTTGCTTTAGTCCAGCAGGGAGGGGCAGATCAGCAAAGGCAAACCTCAGTGAAGAATGCAAGAAGGTCAAACAGGAGGGAAGACAAAACCACAAGAGGCAGTAGCCTGTGCTCCCCACTCTCTGTCACTCCAAATAAAGAGGTGGCAGAAAATCCAGGGCAAAAGCATGAACTGATAAATGTGATTAAATTACTTCATCTAAAGCAAAAAACCTGTCCTATATCAATTTTCAATCTTAGTCATTTTACCCTTTTCATTAGTCCTGTATTGTTTTCCATTTACATCTTTAGACTCTCACAAACAGGAGCAGTGCTGAAGCTGTCAGGATCTCCAAGGATGAGCATCTCTGAGGACAGAGACTCTACAACCTCTTTGGGCAACGTGTGCCAGTGTTTGACAGCCCTCACAGTAGTAACTGAGTACTTCCAGCTTAAATATGCCAAGATGCTGGTGGAGAACCGTTAGTGTTTCATACTATGTACAAAAACATCATTGATACTTACTAGTGAGCGTAGTTCCAGATTTCTATAGACTGCCCTACAGCACAGGGTGATCTGATGCACAACTAACTTGTAGTAATTTCGTATCACTTTAAAGGAATAAAGTCATCACAAACTAAGATGACAAATGCACTAATCTTTCAAGTTGAAAGTTAGCGGAATTGGTCAAAAAGTAACAAAACCCACGAACAACTGAGCTACAAACATGGATTAAAATTTGAGTTAATTATGCTCCATCTAACCATTTGCACTCTGACTCAACTGACTATTCTCAACTCATTCTGACACAGAAATACAGATACTCTGACACGAGAACTGTTCACCAAAGGAAATCTGGCAATGAGGAACTTTTTACTTTTTAATAAGAGTAGCTACAAGAAGAAAGTCAACTGTGCAAAACAGTGCCTTTCTCACTCAAAACATGGAACGCAATGGCACAGAAACCGGAGCTAAAATTCAGAGGGAAAGGGAAAGCGTATCACAAAAAAGACGCAGGAAAAGTAATACCAATGCCTACCGAAAAGAAAAAAAACAAAACAAAACACCACAACAATCAACCAAAACAAAACAAACAACCCAAATAAGCCAGACACACACAAAAAAAGATCACCCAACCACTAATCTTTGAGAAACTGGAACAAAACATATTGAAAGAGATTATCTATCCCATCATACAGTGCAACTACACAAAAGCAGCAGCATAGGCCTGATCCTATCAGATCAGGTAATTCTTTTATAGTGCAGCTTGAGAAAATGTAACATTTCATTGGGATTTAACCAACACAGTGCTGCCTACCACTTCAGTAAACATTACTAACTAGCAGCACTTGGTTTGTGTGACTCTTAGTTGTGACCACACCATTCTTCTTCCAATAACTTACAATAAAAGACAACACCAGAAAGTGTTGGTTAGAGCCTACCGTGCTCTCATTCCAAGCAGACAAAAAACCCTTAGCATAGGATCAACAGCCAAACTAGACAGGGCACACTCAGCAGGTTGATGATCAGTTGGTTATCAATACCTACAGTATCTTTTAATGTCTAGCATATGATGGAGAGGGAGAAATCAATTCGTAGGTTTCCCGAGAAACATGATAAACTGCTTTCACTCTTGTAAAAAGAAAGAAGTTCTGATTTGAATATATCTACAGAAGAATGGAAGGGGGAAATATAATTCTTAAAATGTCTGTATTTCTAAATTAAGAAACCCACAAGCATGTTCTTGAAAATTAAAATTAGCTCATGACAGGTTTCAGGTATGATACTACTGCTTCCAGAATAAGAAGGCCAGTCAGCATTTTTCATTCCGTTTTAACATGTCTCTTGCAATCAATTACTGCAAGAACAAAAAAGACATATGAGGCCATTTCACTGAGCTGTATTCCCTACTGCCCTAATTTCCTAATGTTTTTATTTCAAGGAGTTATCAAGAGGATAAGACTGAGTCTTTCAAAACCTTTAACTCTGTATTCACAAAACTAGAAGACACACACACTCACGCATGATGAAGGAGCTTCACCACTTGAATACTTTGACTTTACACACTTGGTCCCCCCGATATCCTTGCTTTTCAACAGTTACACTCACTGCCCCTCCTATTCAGATTTAATATTGCTGTCCATATGCCACAAACATCTCTTTAAATGGAAGAGACAGTTGCAAGAAGCCATTAGAAACTTCATTCCTTTGAGCACTGAGATTACCATCACTGGAAAAAGAAGCAAGAAGGAAAAACAAATTCCAAGTATATCGCTTGTTCACAATCAATGAAATGAAGCCCTGCACACGTTCTTCACATGGCCACTGATGGAAATCACGTGCCCTTTACGTTGTCCACCTCCTCCTCTGAACACAGCAGCCAGGGAAGGGGAGAACACGCTGCCTGGGGGAACATGATGCAATAGCAGCGCTCACTTGGGCAGCAACTTCACATCTACTTGAAAAATCTCCTGCAAGCGCCAGCCATGAGGATTATGCAGCTTTTTATCTGATTTACAGCAAACAAAGCAGCTGCCAAGATAAAGCCATTGTGCGCAACGCAGCAGGGTTACAACACGTAACAGCAAACTTAAAAGCTAACAGGAATAGCAATAAACTACTACCCACTTCTCTCCTGCCACTGTAAGACTATATTGGAGTCAAAGGCACTCATGACGATTTGAAGGCAAGGGATAAAGAGAAAAAGAAATGGATAATCTCTGGTTCTTTATGTGATTCTGCTGTGCAGACAGAACTGTCTGCTACCTCCTGCACCCTGACATTAGAGCTTGACTTTGCCAGGGGCTCTCTTCCCCTCCTATGTATTCCTGTGACACTCCCACATACAAGGGACTGTGACAATCCATTTCTGTCAAAAGCTATTGCTAAACATTATCATTCAAAATTAGCTTTAGATCATGTAACAAATCACAGAGGCACAAATCACAAATTTCATCTACATAGTGTTAATTCTGTTTTTTCTCACTTTTCTTTTTCCTTGTCAGATTTTTTTGGGACTAGGATGAAAGGCAGGCTAAGAGAAAATGAGGTTTTTATCCCAAACCCCAACTACGCCTGAATATGCAACCAAGAAGTCTTTCTATCTCTTAAATCCCTTGTTATCCCCCATTAAGGACAGGGATTTACAAAGCAGAAATTAAATGTCAGGTTTTTAAAATTACAGTTGCATACTGGTTTCAACATGCTTTCGTTGCTGTAAATACGTTTAGCTTGTTGCTGTCCCCATGATTTTCTTGCAAAAGAGGGTTTCCAGTTTTGGTTTATGTCAATAGTTGCAAAAGTTGTCTGTTTTCTCTGTTGGGAGACAAAATATAGGACATTATGCATCTAATCTATAGATTAGCATAAGAAGCACAACCATCTTTTCACAGCACTCTGGAGAAAATAAACTGAAACTCAGATGAATCTGAGATGAAACTCAGATACATTGATTTCCAACTAAAATACAAAATGGAGGAAGTCATGTTCTTTTACTTAGAAAAGAGGACTAAGGGGTGCAGTCAGGGTTTTTTCTCAACATGTTAGACCTCCCTTATTTTACTCAAGACCTCTTTACATTCAGTATACTAAAATCAGGATGAAAAAAGAACTCTTCTAGCTCTGCCTGACCCAGTTATAAAATTACAGTCAGATCATACTTCGACTTCCAGAGATGACCTAATACACTGAACATCAAAGCCAGACCAATCTATTTCTTTATGTTTTGTTAGATGAACCTAAAACTTAGTTCAAGTCCAGAGGACTGGCTCTCATGCTCAAAACATTTCTGGTTCTCTCATGAACCACCTCCATGACTGCACACAAATTTCACCACATTCCCGTACTCTTTGCTTACCTACTCTGCGTTTTGTCTGAGAATCGAGGCAAACCAGAAACCACATCATGAAACCACCTTAGTGACCATCTCAGAACTATATTAAACACCATATAAAGTCCCCTTGAATTTTTCATCAACATAACAAATGCTGAGACATTGTCCTAATGTGGAACATGCTCCCAGAGCACAGACTTCAACTGCAAGACCACCCAAGCAAACCTCATCACTAACATAAGACTCCCTAGATGTGCATGACTAATCTCGTATCTTTAGACTCCCTTTGACAGTATTTTGACAGTGTGACTTGAGCTCATTCTATAGTAAGAATTTTAAACAGGTTGGACTTGTGCCCCAACTGGTGAAGTTGGTGAAGGGTCTGGAGCACAAGTCTTATGAGGAGCAGCTAAGGGAACAGGGGTTGTTCAGTCTGGAGAAGAGAAGGCTGAGGGGAGACCTCGTTGCTCTCTACAACTACCCGAGGGGAGGCTGTAGCAAGGCGGGCATCAGTCTCTTCTTCCAGGTAACTAGTGGTAGGACAAGGGGTAATGGCCTCAAGTTGTGCCAGGGGAGGTTTAGACTCAATATTATGAAAAGTTTATTCACTGAAAGGGTTCTCAACCACTGTAACAAGCTGCCCAGGACAGTGGTGGAGTCCCCATCCCTGGAGGTATTTAAAAGACCTGTAGATGAGGTACTGAGGGACGTGGTATAGAGGTGACTTGGCAGTGTTAGGTTAGTGGTTGGACTTGATGACCTTAGAGATCTTTTCCAACCTAGGCTATTCTGTGATTCACATGTACATTGCTTTCCACTGCCTAGAAGAGATGATGAAGGCGATTAGCTGAGGTGGAGACACAGGGCAAGATGAATCCAGCCCCAAGTCTCTATACATACCTCATAAAATGGCCTCTCCTTTTCAACCTCTAGCTGATACCATCACACATTTTCAGCAATATAATCAGTTAAAAGACTTGAGTCAGCAGAGCAAATCAAACCAAACCAAAAATCCCACCAGTCACAGAACATCCTCTGGATATATACAACATGATAGCAAATGTAAACCTCTCAACGTAAAAGCTGGCCTGTCCACCTATTTGGTTTGAATGTTTACATGACAGTCATCAGAAGTGACAAGCTTTTTCTCCTACCTAAGGCTCCTCCTCTGAATTTCTTCTGAAGATGATGGCAACCACGCCAACCACATGCGTAATAACTACAGCAGGAGAAACCTGTCAACTTCCACCAGCCTCCCACCAACACAACTGACACCATCTGAGCTCTGAGGTTTAATTTGATTCAAGTCAACCAACCTCCTGAACCACGCTCAGCAAAACATATTTTACTTTTTCCCTTTCAGGAATCCCTTCTTTCCCCAGTACTACAAGCACGTTAGAACATTGCTCAGAATGAGCAGTTCTTTTGGAAACAGATTTATTTTTTTTTAAGTGACAAGACAGAGTGATCTGTGAAGAAGGCAAAATTAATGCCTTCATTTTCAACCTATATACTCAAGATGTAGCTTTCCACACACCTATTACTAGATAGCAAAAATAAGTATAAAACCCTGACAGCATGACAAATATCAGTTAGAGGTAATGGGTACACTCTAAATGCAAACTTAATTTTAATGGAATTGAAAAGTTAAGAAGCCAAAAAAAAAACATTAATAAAATATTACCAAAGATAATGGACAAAAAACCCTACTCGTTTTCTCCCCTCCCCCACCCTCCCCCAAGTCTTTCCATGAAGTCTGTTGCTTCTACAGATGTATTTTTGCTCAGTTGTGTGTGCTTGTTAAACACATCAAGCTTCAAATCACTGCCTTAAAAAGACCTGCTGATGTAACCCCATAGTTGCAATCCTATTTGAATTACAGCAAGTGTAATACTGAAGTTCAGGACTGTACCATCTACAGACTAATGCCTTAAAAACGTAACACAAAACCAGCCTTGCATATGAAATATCTTTAAATCAGGAAATGAGTGACTGGCTAAGCAGCAAGTTTTCTCAATATTTCAATTTTACTTTTAAATTTGTCGTTTTATTTTTTTGTTTTAAAGGTGATAACAGATATTCAGTAAACAAGGACAGCTTTTATAAATGCTGCCAAGACAATAGTCAAATATTCCAGCTTTTCTCAGAGCTAACAGGAGAATTTTGTGTATTTCTACCAGGTAAAATAAGATTCACCATGCTTCCCCCAAGCCCCAAAGGAATTCCCGAGTTTAATGAACCTTTCTTTCCCTTTTTGCGTTCAACTACTACAACCCAGCCAGAGTTCAGAAGCACGACTGCAAGTAACAAAAAGCATCATTTATTAGCACCAGAAATGAGCAAAATACTTCATCTGTAGATCACTATCCATTTCATTTGAACATCAAACAGTTAAAGATCAATTATTAATTTGGTTTTGTACAATGCAAAGTTTTGGAACAGGTGCACATATGGAGTTCTCAAAAATTGATTATGAAAGTGTTCTATTGTGCAAATGCTTTATTTAATATCTTGCTCACTGTATAACTTAATTGCCAAAAGAAAAATGAACACAACCCCCTGCTATCAGGGAATACTGTACTGAGAACTTTTGATATATTTTCTTTATACTTATAGTCTTACAAATTATGTATGCGAGAAGCAGATGATGAGCGGCAATTTGGCAACACTTCACCATCTGCTATTTGCAGATCTAGTCGAATTCAGAGTTAATTAAAGATTAAAGACGGACCGATACTGTTGAAGCAAAAAGACATCTTCTTTCCTGTTATGACCGCAAATAAAGAACTTTGGTAGCTTGTTCCCACTCACTCCAATATAATCCTAAATCTGCAACATCATAAGGGCAACACAACTTGCATTCATAATATACCTGTACATCTTCTATTTTAATTAACAAAAAGATCCTAAAATCATATCAGCTTTACTAGAATGCCAGAAATGTACCAGGCTACCTGAAGTCCTATTCAAGAAAAAAGTGTAACACCTCTACCACTGTAAGAAACAGAAATTATAATTGAAAATCTCTTGTAGAAGGGGTTAGAGAAAATCGTAGCTAGAGAAAGAATTTTTAGTTGGCTTGCAACAACCTTCACCTTCTATTATACACAATATTTAATTAAGAGTAAAGAATGCAATGATCCTGAGAGTTCCTCTTTCATTACTTCCTTGATAGCAGGCTCCCTCCTTGTCTTCCCATCTACATCTCCTACCCCACTGCTGCAAGAACCAGCCCAGGTTAGAATACCACCAGAGTCTGCTGTTTCGTAACGGGTCTGAAAGCACCGCTCTGCCTCTTCTGAGCTGCTACCCAAGACCACAGCTGTGCCATGCAAAGTCCAGAAGCTGCACCAGGCTGCTGCACAGCAGCTCACTATGGCCAGCTGCCAGTTAGAGCAACACCGGTGGAGTTGAGCTCCCCGAGACACCAGTTGCCAGCTGCCCTTGCCTGCTGCTCAGGACTCCACAGCCAGCCAGAGAGCGATCAACAAAAACATGACTGCAAGGCTGTGGGACACACAGTTATTTAAGGATGGGGAAAACCAGCTCAGACGATGCCGTGGGGAGAGAGCAGGAAACGGCTATGAGCTGGAAAATGGTAAACTCTGTCCTTTCCCCATCAAACAGAAGCTGGTGATGGGTTGAGAGATAATTACTGAAGAGTAACTATACTAGGAACAGATTACTTTTGTAGATTGCCAATATTTTTTTTTTTTTTTTTTAACAAAAAACATTAGGTCATTTTCTATTTCATCTACCTAAAGTGTTCCTTCAGAAATTGAGTAGGAAGATACTATAGCATTTTGCCTTTCACAGCACAAAATTACCTCTGAGTCCCATGCCACAGCTCCCAGTGCACACAGTCCACACAACCAGTGTGAGTCTTACGAGGCTGGGTATTACCATTTCCTTGTCATTTCGAGTCATATAGTTTTAAACAGGTTTTTATAAGTCCCAGCCCTATGCAGGCGCCGATGACAATCCATGAGCAATCCAGTGCCCCCACCCCAAGTGTCAGGATCAAGAGTTCAGAATATTCCCATATTAGGAATCTCTAATTCCTACCCATATAACTCTGAGTGTTAATCTTGCAAACATTTGCCTTGCTGTTAAATTTCTCCCCTTTACCTCTCATGCCATCTTCAAAAGATTTTTGTAAACAATGCTTATCACTACAATTATTGCAGAGATTGCATGGAGTTTGAGACAAATGGGGTAAAAAAATAAAATCTGGTTTCATGAAAAAGCAAATGCATCACAACCACAGTGACAGCAACTGCATAGAGTCTAGAGGCAACACTTCTGCAGCCTTTGCTAGGCTAGGCATGCAGCAGGTAAGAATGACTTTGAATTGTTCTCTCATGACAACAGCAATTACTAAAAAGAGGAAGTCTTGTTTGCTTTCCAAATATACCCCACTCCCCAAGAAAGGAAGGGGAAAAAAAAAAGCTTGCCAAAAGAATCCTCAGGTGTGTATTCCCACAGCACCAAAGGTAGGTACTCAAGTTTTCCAGTACTACACTCTGAACACAAAAACTGCAACACCACATTTTTTGATGTGCAAACAATCAGCTGATGATTCCCCTCAAGCTGGTTACTGCACTTGGTGTATCACATTCAAGACCATTTTTAGGCTGTATTTCCACTGCAGTCTATTTATTTCAGTCTGCCTCTGTACTTGATTTTCTGAAGTGAATATCAATGGTGTATGACAAATATTGAGGTTAAAAAAGGAAATGCTGATTGCATCACCCAGAGCATTTTCCTGACAGGGCAGGATTTTGTTCCTATTTAGGATGTTTTGCAAAGTCCAACTTGAAAAATATCAAGCAATAACTTTTCTAATTATTCTTGTCATTGATATCTATTTACCAGCAGAGGCTGGAAGGTCTTCCGCATTTTTCCTGAAAGACTCTGCTAAAATTTTTCATTTCATTACTTCAAGTTTTATATATTTCTATTTCTCAAGCTTTATAATTTCAAAACATGTCCTGGTTCCAGACTCTCACCATCAGGTTACTCCCTGCTTAAATAAACTACATACATTCAGTCTTCGTGACTGAACAGAGAACATGAGCAGACATGAGCTTAAAAATCTTAATAAGCGAAAACTATACCAAACGTTCTACTATTTGACTGGAAAGGATAAAAAGTTTTGAATTGGACAGGAAAACATACAGCCATGTTTCTGAGGGAGCAGTTAGTTGAGGGTTGAGGGGTTGTTGCTTTTTGCTTTGTTTCATGGCAATCTTCCTTTCTTACCACTAAGATGCATTAAATACTTCAAAGGACACTGAACAATTTTGATTTACAGAAGAGCAGTATGAATTACTTAAAGACTACAAATGCCAATGGTTTTGTCCCATGTATAAGCATTTTAAGTTGCCAAACACATCCTATTTAAAAATGCAGGCATCTTAAGACTCATTTCTTTTGCTGGACTTTTCTATTTGTTTGGTTTTTTCTTAGCTACTGCAGTATCATCACCAAAAATATCAGAATTAATTCTAAGTGCAACCAAGTTTTAAATGGTGGCATATATTTGAATCTGCATGACAGACTTCTGATTTGAGGGTTTACTTTCTGAACTGAAATTTTGATGGACCTTTCAATAAGGCTGAGATCAGTCCCTTAACAAGATGACAACAGAGAAAACATAAATTGCTCAAAACTGAGAATTTTTTGTGTTCACACAATTCACATATTCCTTTAGTGCTGTTTTTTCTCCTTCACTTCACAGTAGGAAGACTGCACACAGACTTTTATTAAAAGATGTTTCATGTTTTGGGTTGAGGGTTAAAAGATCAGCTATCTACCAACTAAAGGAAAACAAACCATACTTCTGCAAAACAAACTGAACGAGTTTCCTATATATTCTAGTATTTTGGACAGCCCTGTGAACTAAAAGAGATGACAGAACAAAATGATGGCCTGCATGCAGCAGCAAACAGTAAGTAAATGTAGTTTTGGAGCCTAAACACTAAGACAAAGCCTCTTCTGTGGGAAAAGCCTTCGCAAAACATACAATAATAATTAAACCCCATAAAACAGTGAAATCATCCAGGTTTGTTTTTAAATGGGTCGGAAGGAGAAGCAGCCTCCCTTGCGAAATCCTTTCCAGCAAAGGCGGCACTGTGCTACATCTGACAAGGATTACAAAGGTCAAGCTATACAGCAGTCAAACTAACAGATGGAACCAGGCTACTTTTTTCAAACCCAACAGGAACAAGCAAATCTAAGCTAGGAAAGCAAATACTTAAATAGTGCTGACAATTATCTGAGTAAAGAACTAACACAGACCAAAACACCTACACAGACTCATGTCCTGGTACATGCACAGCATGTTACTGCAAATCTGACATTAAGAAACCAAGGGGGAAAAAAAAATTGGTTAACTTTAGTTACAGAACATATTAGAACAAATGCCAAAATAAAGCTAAGCACCAGAATTCAGACAGTGAGACTAAATGTTTGATCCTGTGAAAGACTGTTCTAAAAAATACATTACTAAGAGATCACTTGTATCTTTTTTTCTCCCAGCAGAAAGACCATTTGTGTGAGCTTGGAAAATATTTTTATATTTTAATACACCATTGTGCACATCTCATTAAAAAAAAGAAACAGAAGAACAACTACCTTTACTGCAGAAAAACATTATGTTTGCACATGTATAGACATTAAACACTGGACTCCAGACAGCATACAGAGTAACAGCCCTGGTAAGGAGAAGCCAGTACTAGATGTTGACTGTCGCAGAAGAACAGTAGTTATAACTCACCCTTGAACATAGATGGCTCAGTATATCTTCCTTTGCAAGCAACAGGTCCAAGTATCTTGACAGGAAAGAGTGGACCGCTAATATGTCCTATATGGCATGTTTTTCAGACTTTACTAATGCAAAATGCCAGAGAACATCCATACACCGAAGATTCAACATCGACTATCAAGAGAAACAAATGTTTAAGTCAAGAGGAATCAGTGCTAGTATAGAGGAGAGCCCATCATCCCTAAAAGGATCAGCAGTGGGCATTTTGAAAGTCGAGGATTGAAATACAAGTCATGACACTTTTTCATCAAGTAAATAAAACCACCACAAAAAACAGTTCTTGGAGACACTGTTAAACTTAGTAGGGGTTAAAAACAGTGCTGCTATCAATATGAGGTCAAATGGGGAAGTTCTTCTGAAATAGCACTGCTAGCTTACATATTTACTGGCAACTTTACCAGTGACCTATGGAGAAAGGTAAGAATCTGCTTTATCCCTCTTTTCCTCTAAGTATTTCTAGGAAGCATGATAAATGAACATTCAACTCCTACTTGTGATGCTGAAATGCATGTTAATCTTTTACAGTTTGAAGCAATAACAAATTAATTCCATATATTAAATATGCAAAATAAGATAAGTTTGACGGTGTTATCATCAGTACTCTGCTTTCATCCATTTTTTCCGAAATGCTTTGAAGCTATGTACTATCAAAAACTGTAAACTATAAAAGTTAGCAGCTCATCTTCCTACAGCCTTGCAGTGACTTTTATTGACTATATCTGGCTTGAAATTAAGGAAGTGCTGGATAACAATAAATAACCATCCTTTTTAGTTTCAGACCACAACCACACTGTTAAGTGTCTTTTTCTTTTAAAGACACATTGATCTTATACTTTATGTAATCTCCACTTGGAGTTTTGAATATAAATGGTTTGTTTGTGAAAACACTCCGATTTGTCTATATTATGTTCTTAAAAAACGCAATAGCTGCTGTTAGAGTACTACAGTGCTATGCCTCCCTGTGCAGAGCCCAGTCACCTTTCCACCCTTCCAGGTAGCTTTCAGAGCTTAAAGATTACTGCCTAATTCCGACCCTAGATTGCACACTTGCGAGCTGAACTCCAGCTTTCTAGATTTCACTGTTCTCCAGCATAGTATCTGGAAAGACATAGCAGAAGACAGAGAAGGACTGACGCCAGTTAAAGTTGGTATTATACAGTCTCTCTTCTTTCTTGTAAGACTTCAGAAATTAACTTGGTTGTCTGGTTGTTTTAAACACAAAAGATAAGCGTGTTTGCAAAAGCCTAATCTATAGTTTAGATCACTCAGTGGTGATTTGAGTCTACATCCCAGTTATGCTCACTTACTGTCACATTGGACCACTGAGCCCAGTCTCAAATCATTGTGTTCTTAGTACATACAGACTACAAATGCACCAGAGCACCAGATCAAGCTCTTACTACATGTACAGCAACAGTACTGCACTGTCAGTTTAATGTTACCACACAGGAACAAAGCATATGAAACTAAATGCATTTTGTACATTCCAAAAATCATCTCTCCTGAGACCTACCTACAAAGCTTAATTCCACATGTGCGTATTTAAATAAGGCACCCCCTCAAACTGTAAGTAGATGTATCTCCTCAACAGCTAGCTTTGTTTCCCTCATTGCAAATATACAACTCATCGAAGACGGCTTAAGCACCAGCAAAACTGATATCACATGTGGCTCAGCCCTTCGTGTCCATGGGGCTTGGACCCCCTTCCCCACACACACAGCCTGCCGTCCTCTCCCGTGCTGTTATGGCAGACATCACTGGGTGGCACTGTTAGACAACGTTCATGTCCTCGTCAAGGTAAGCAATATCCTCTCTCCCCCCACTTCTGCCAATTTATAACTGCTGGTAGTTGGGCTAAGCAGGTTTTCCAAGGATGCTGTGCCAAGCAGCAGCGTTGTTCTCTGACATCCCCTTTCCTCTCAAACAACACTCGCTCCTCGGGGAAACAAAACCTGGGGCTTTGCAAAAATTCCAGAAAGTATTTTTTCCTTGAATACTGTAGGTGTACGCTGCTATATTTGCAAATCCTCAAATACAAAATAGTTGTACTAAAACTCCAGCATCATTCCCCACAGTTGTTTTCACTGCCAACAAAGCCACTGTCCTAATGATCCCAAAACCTGATTTCAGAAGGGCCACGTGCACTAGTACTGTTATACAGGTGCTCCCAACCTTGCCCTGTCTGCACTCAAAGTCCAGTTGTGCCCAACTACAGAGAAAACAATGTGTATTGTTCTGCTCTTTAAGACACTATCAACTGCCTGTTATTTAATTTGATAAGATACTATAACCAAAACAAGATTCATTATAGAATAATAAACTTCTTAAATAGAGGTATCTTAGTTCCAATCAGAATACTATTCTTTATTCTATTATTCTTTGTTATAATAATATTCTTTACAGATTAGCATATGCTCAGCAATATGCTCAAAACCACAGCAAGATATTTATTGCAAGGTAGGAAGACTAGTCCTGAAGGCCCAAAATGTGTGGGCTAATAATAACCAGAAATTTCATGTAGGTTTTTCACCTTCCAACACAAATTGCAAGGTTGATGTAATATCACAGATGTGGAAGATTAGAAGTCAGTGCCTTGACAGTGACTACAGGACTTAAAATATAGCTATTATTTGACTAAAAGCAGGCTTGACTCACATACACGCAAAAAAATCCAACTCTGCAAACACGACTGAGGGTCAGAAGGTAGCTACCATATTTTAATATAGCAGATGGTACAGTGACACTTAGCAATAATATTTAAAAGCTCACTTAGTACTATTAACTGTTTGCATCCACATTACATGATTTTGTAATCATAATCAACATCTCTACTGAAAAAAACCACTCTTACTTTTCAAAGAAATAGGATGGGAGGAAGGAGGTTGAGAAAGGATGCAAGATATAACAATTTTGTAGTTTATGGGGTTTCAATGCTGCGCTGGCTAAAGGGAATTTGGAACAGTCAAACAGTGAATTCAGATCCATACAGATGTCATGGTATGACGCCATGATGAAGAGAGCTATTAGAGATGTGACCGATATGTATGCGACAATCCGGGTCACCCAAGGATTCCACCCCCCACCTCCCACATATATATATATATATACTGGATATTATACATGGCACTCAGCTTCCACAGAAGAAAAAGGCAGCTTCTGGGTGACTGGTTGTAACTTTGTTCTTCACCTCTTAAACCTCATGGGCTCAATTACTTTCTATTCCTGCATTTTGTTCTTGAGGTGAGACAAGTCAGAGATGCTAGGAAGAAAAACCTAGATGCAACCACTGACTTACCATCTTTAACTGATCTTTAACCAGGACTATAAGGCCTGTCACATCTACCACAATGCCAGCAGCTCCTGGCACCAGTAGGGCTCGAGGCCATGAAGAGCAAACCCACTGGGAATCCATCACTAACAAATTCATCCTCAAGAATTATTCTGCAGCTGGTCACCTTCTGATGCTTAAAAGCAAATTCTATCACAGCTTTGTCTACACAGTGTTGGACACTTGAGCATCTCAGCATTCAGGAGACCGAACCACTTACCAGAGTCGTGGCAACCCAGGGAACCAGAGGACTGCCAGCATTAACTTAACCCATGGCAAGAACATTTCTCAATTCGTTCCTATGTGGTCACAGACTGGCAGCTAAACAGGAAAGCCAATCAAAATAAAGGAAGCAATACTACCAAACAAGCATCACATCTGAGCCGCTACCTGTGATGTACTTCTCATCCACAAACTACAATCCTGAAGTCCTGATATAACATGCAGAGGTTTGTTTTAAAATAAAAGCAAAATATGAACTTTTACACCAAAACTGATACAGCAATCAAAAAACCAAACTCAATTCTTAGGTAAGCTGACCACCAGTATCTGTTTTATACTGGTTTTCCCATCATCATTCAATCCTCAACATCATGCTAAGAATAAAAAGCAAACAAAAAAACACCTACATGATTACTTTAGTAACTGGAAAATTTAAATCCTCCTATGTACTATCCCCAAACTTGTGATCTACCTTTTGAACAGTCAGAAATTAATATGCTATATTAGGACTCAATTCAGAGTCCCGACCAGTAGCTTGCACCTGGACACCAGCATTAGCTGCTTTACACAACACAGTCTTCATTAACTCAAGCAACTACAGTGAAGAGCTGCCTTTAATGGGTGTTGAAAATATTTAGCCCTCTTTCTTTTCCTTCTCTAATTGACAAACATGTTTCTCTGTCTTATGCTAATACTGTTTTCAAGTTGGTTAAACCCACAAAATTTTAACTCAAGAAAATTGCGACCAAGGACAAAAGAGCCCCAGGAGAATTTGTCAACAAAGGAAAAAAAAAAAAAATATCAGATCTATTTGCATATACATATTGGGGGCTATTTCAAAAATAGAGATGCACAGGGAGAGATGTTTGTTTTACCTGAAAGCAATATTAACTGGTTCCCACACACTCACAAGCCCCAGCTAGGGAATGCTGGCCTCCACACTGGTAAAAGCTGTGCTTTGGGCAGTTGCATTTGTCTCTTCCCCCTTTGCTTCTTTACCTTTTCTCACAGAAACAGGATAAAAGCCTGACTAAAAGAATTCTAAGCAGCTGCACTGTACACGGCCATTATTCCCTTTATTTTAAGGTTCGTAAAAACATCAGTTCTTCACAGAGAAAATGACTGAGCTGCGTGGTATGACTAATGGGCCCTGGCTGAAGACAGCACTCCAGCATGCACTCAGCCCCAAGCACACACTCACAGCCCAGTGACATGAAGAGGAACTAATTGTTTTCCTTCCTCAGCATGGCTGTCAGAGAGAGCACGAGGCACGCAATACATTTCCAATTTCACTTGACATAAATGATCGGCGTATAAGCAGCAATAACGAAACTTATACTGATGCGTGTACTTGGTCCTTCTTCCTTCCTCCCACTGCAATTCCAAAACCAAGTAAATTAGGATCCCAGAGTGATAGGTCTCTGCTAGCATATGATGGGAATTAGTAGGTTCTTTGAAGTAATTAGCAAGGTAAAAGAGGAGAGTTAATTGTGACTGGTAGTACAAGAGTCTGAACACACACTTTACCTTAAGCAACTAAACCTTATTTTTAAAAGTTTAAAAAGGGCTGAAGCAAAGCGAGTTTTATATTCTGACATTTAAAAGCAGTATATATTTTTAAGCATATGTAAGTCACTGTGTTAAGAAGTATCACCCTCACAGTACGCTCTCCTTCCTTCTACAACCTCGTAGCCACCAGATACCTTCCTTTTACATAAGCTTAAACCACACAGACATTTTGCAAACCATCCCCCTTTTACCCCTCCTCCCTTGGGTACAGGCTTTTATTAAAAGCACCAAACTGTTGCCAGCATGTTGGTTTAAATACTGCCACTAATTACACAGAGGAGACAGAAGATTTCTTGTAGGGCAGTCAGCCGGGGCAGGGTCGCCACGGGGCAGTCGCACGTCCCCAAGCCCTCGCAGGCACTGGGGCTGGTCACTGCTCTTCAACCAGGCTTGAGTAAGTAGGTCAGCTGTCACCTGCGACTGAGTTCAAGCTTCTCACAGAAGAGCACATTATCAGTGGTGTATCTCAGGATCAGCTTTCGACAGCTGAGGATGAAATCTTTCTGCCTTTAGAAAACCAGAGTATATTTTTCAGCTAAGAAATTGGCTTTCTTTTCCCCTTGGCTTTGTAAGGGAACAACAGGAGGAGGTGGAACTCTCCAGCCGCTGTGTTGACCACCTCTTCCCCTACACACCCTTACCTGTCTGCTTTGAAAACTTTGCACAACAATCACGATGCAAGAATCCATCATTTGAAAGCAAACAAAAACTAACATACCCAGTATTTTCAAGTTTGCAAACACATCCTGAATACAAACATATTTTTCTTCCTAGCTAATTGTATCACTTCACACCTCAAAATGGAACCAAGCAGGGAGTCATGCATGCCATTTTAAGTAGCTTCCTAAATACCTCCATTTGATACAGATCTGTACTCTTCTGGTCCTGCCAGCAACAGTGTTGTAACATCAATTGTACCAATGAACAGGGTTTTTTTTTTTAAAAAGCACCTCTTCCAACCTACTTTCTTCTCACATAAACATTCCTGAAATGCACAGGTCACTGTAGCTATATTGTTTTTAAAAAGGACTTGTTTCCTCTGCATTTTGCTACAGCTTTATCCCTAACCTGACTCACCACAACTAAAATTTCTAGAGCAAACACTACCTTAAACTTCAGTTTGCTGGACCACTAAGGGACGACGACGGGGAAGGTGGGCTGGAGCTCAAATGTTCTGGCACTCAGGCAAGTGAAGTGGGGATACAGTCACTCAAGTTTCAACAGCTCATCAGCTGCTGCTCCAGCCTGGCCATTCTGCAAATTAAAAATCCTTCTGGGGAGCCCGAGTGCTGCTTTTGCTACATGGTCACTGTCTCTGCTTAGCTCTGTTACTTGGGCTCAGGGCTGCAAACAAAGGCAAACCTCAAATGCAGAAAGCTGGATCCCATGCTATTTGGGGCTTTACAATTATTCTTCCTTTTTTTTAAATAAAAAAGGGGGAAAAAAAGAAAAAAAAGAAAAAAAAAAAAAAAAGAGTAGCCCATGTCCACTCTAACTCCAAATCCTCATCTGCAACATGGGACAAGATTTATCCTCCCTCCTCAGGTACTTGGACTGTCCCAGATGAGGTCCATATGCACGTCTTGTCAAAAAATAATTTATTGCATACCAAGAGTAGACGAAAATTTATTTTCCTTTTTCGCTAGAGAAAGCCTTTTTCTTCCTCATATTAAAAAAAAAAATAAAGGTGGCAAATAAGATAAATATGTGCCTCATGTACGCTCACTTCTCCTGATGATATTATCTGATCATTGGATAAGTAAAAGAAGAGATGCTGAGTATCCAAGAGGACAAAAGGCAATAAAACATGTATTCTCCTTAACCCTAGCTGCCACTGAAGGCACATTTCTTGTCAGAACAAAGCTTCTCAAGTTGCATCCAATTTGTGTTCCACCACTTGGGAGACAAGGAAATTAAGATATCTTCTCTCCTCTGTTTGCTTCAAAATGCTTTTAAATTCCACTTGAAAAGAAATACAAAGAAGCCTTCATGACAGAAAGGAGTGGGTGGACAGTTTAAAAATTCAAGACCAAGCCTGCAACAAGAGTTTTGAGACATTATTTCTTCAGGCAGTAAGAAGCGAGTAAGATATTACGTCTTTGCACGTATTCTCTATAAAAGGCATTTTGCAAGCTCTCTTATCTCATCTGTAGTAAAGGGTTTTTCCCTCTCTGCCATGCCAGCAGGAGGCTGCTGTGTAGACGAGATGATGTCACCTCCAGGAATCCCCCTCCAGCCCTGCCAGCTGAGTCCTCCCAGTAACAGACACACTGGCTATAAATAGTTATCTGAGGAAAACAGGGAGAGTTAAAGAAAACAAGAGCAAAACAAGAAATGAGGAAGACTTGATAAAAATAATTTCAAATATACTGTTTCTTCCTCTTTGGACATCAATACTAAAGATTCTTATGAAAAGGACAGAACCACCAGGAGAAGATCTTTGAGATGCAGTAACTCTACAAAGCCCACTATCCAAATTCGCCACTGTTCCTACAATTACCCAAGAACTGGAAAATACATGAACATATATACGGTAAGGTTATATTCATATGAATGTGCTTCTATCATACAAACCTGCTTAATCTCTGGCAAATACAGATAGTGCATGCTGAGTAACATCACTCCACGCTTCACAACCTTGCAACACAAAGCTACGGAGTGTGGAAGCCTCATTTGGGAAGCGCTGTATTGTTTCCCAGCATTACATACAGTTCAAACACTAGCTCTGTGTGCCATAAAGAGTATTTTGAAAGTTCTATAGAATTGTAAACATGGAAGAATTTATCTCAAAATATGAAAAGTTTTAGTAATTCAGAAAGCCTAGAATACATGCTGCAGAGAATTAATTAGCCTACACAGAACTACAGGTAAAAAAAAAAAACCTCCTATGCAACTGCTTTGGTGACTACATATTGTCACTAAGTACATGATGTCCAAAGTGGGACTGACAGTAAATGCCACTCGCAAAGGAGTTCAGCAAACCTCTGTCAGGATGTGCTTCAAATTTGCCTGACTCTAGGATGTGCAAAAATGTGCCAGCTGAAAACAAAGCATGTCTGAAGTATTAAGTTTAAATCAATATATTAAAGAATGTGGCATATTTAAGTAGCATTTACATCCTGCAGAAGTAACAGATACTGCCAGTACATAAAATTCTACCAGATGATAAATAACAAACGCCTTTCACTTGGCATGGAAAGCATCTGGTATGTTTTGGGGGGCATTTTCAGAAGTGCTGATGTGCGGAAATGCACGCTGAGCTCTGCCTAGGCTGCTAAGAGAACACTAGTCTCGCTTGAGTGCAACAAGCCTATTTCAGATACATATGAAATATTTATGAAGCCTGAATTTACAACACTGAAAATTATTACTTTAGGTTTTCAGGGAAGTTGAGTCCTATCTCTGACATCATTTGATATTACACATGCCAAATCCCTTGATGAAATACCTGCAGCACCTCGTGCAGTGAGAGTGGAAAGCGCTGCAGAGCAATAAGAGAACAGGCTATCATAAACCAATTGTCTGAGCAGGGAGAAGGCAAAACAACAAGCCAAATGAATTAATGAGTTAGTTTAAGAACACAGTGTCAGGGTAATAAAAATATCCTCTTTAGTGCTGTACTGAATACAGGAAACAGCTGTCTAAATATTTGAGTTTTTCTGAAAAAGAAAAAAAAAACAACTGCATTTCTATACTATGGTGAACAACGAAGCTAGTATTTTCACACACCGAAGAGAAAACTGACCAGAAGCAAAGGGAACCCTAATGGTGATGTTAGCCAACTAACAAAGCTATTTTCACTTGAGAAAAAACTGCATGAGAAACTTCTGTAGGTGTTCTGTAAAGGAAGGAAATGAAATTAAAACAGACTAGGCTGATACAGCCTGCTAAATGAAGGAGTCAGTTCAAGTGAAACCAGCCTCGCTGCCGACAAAATGCACTGAAGGGCACACTGGAAGACTACTGTCACTTTATCATTTGATCTGCATCTCAATGACTCCCTCAAAACAGATCTAGGGACTACCTGGGAAAATCTTTATTAATTTAACTCTGAGCAATAAGACGGACTTCCAACATAATCCTTAAACCAGCTGAAGAAGCAACTGCAGCAAGCATTGCATCAGATCCACAATGGAGATACAGAGATCCCAAAACAGAGAAACTGTAGGGTTTAAGACTAGTCTTCATTTCATGCCAGAAGTCATAAAGTCTGAATACCACCTGGTGCAGCTGCCCAAAGAACAAGGTTTTCCAAATGAAATGTTCCCAACTCCTCAAAAAACCACCTGAACGAGGAATTAAAAGCCTGGAAATTGCACTGTGCTAAATCACAATAATCATCTCCTGTAAATCATCTGGAACATGTCCCTTCTGTACGTGACATTTCAACTCGACTTCCCTAAGACTGATGACATAAATGGTCAGTGGCCTCAACATTGAACACCAACATTTTGGTTTTCTACACTTTCACTTGACCAAAATAAACCAGAATAGAAAGGCACAAATTTCATGTTTGTAGCACTTTGACATCAGGCCCTTATATCTACTGCTCTGTTGTTTAAGGCCAGTGGGGGAAAAAAAAAAAAAAAAAAGAAGAAAAAAAATAATCACCGCATTCTTCAGTGCAAGCAGCTCCTACTACAAGCCACAGCAAAAGGCAAGTAAACAATTTATCCAAATCCAGTGCTCCATGCAGCTGGATAGATCCGGACAGGAAAAGAAAAACATTTTGACTTGAGCTACTACCTAATAATTCTCCAAACACGCTAGTTAACATAGGCTGGCTGGCTCAAAATCAGAAGTAGTCCTGCCAAATACAGAGCAAAGGGGAAACTGTTTTCCCTGGGCCACAGCTACGGGGCTGGAGAATATGCCTGACACTCAGGTGGGTCAGCACTGCAGGCACTCCCAAGCCACTTCCCAATGCATTAGCTCAGGTACAAGAACCAATTTAGCCCTTGTAGCTGAGTCTCTCATAGGCAAATTTACTCAGCTGAGAAACTAACCCTGCGTTGACTCAGGTATGTACACTACAGCCCACTCTGCTATTTTACCTGCTTCTGAGCCTGCTAAACTAAAAGCTTCTTATGAATCCAAGACTTGTTTGAAAGCCGCAAGCTAATCCTCACATATTCAATTTTCCTAACTTTTAAATTCACCTTCAGATAAAACTGAAAAACATCCAAGAAATAATCATTTGGTACTATTTAGAGAACATGAAAACTCTCCAATTAAAGCATTCACACACACACACAGAGGGAATGTAGAAGTACATGCTGTACTTTTCAGAAATAAAAAGGGAAGCAATAAAACTACCACTCGCTACAGAACATCAATTCACGGCATAGCTGCATGCAGCTTTACCAAAGCTAAAGAGACAACACAAATCCCAACAACCTGAAATCCCAAGACTAAAGAATCGGGATAATTAGAAAGAAATAAAGCAGCATATTTTTTCTGAGTAACTTCAACACAAGATTAACCTTGAGTATAAGCTAATGTGATGTGTATTTAGCTCTATCAGAATTCAGAGGGTACTGGAGAGAAAAATGAACATAATCTTTGTATACAAGAGTATAAGTAAATGTTAACAACATCTTAGAGAAGCAGTATTACTAGTGTTAATACTAGATAGATAACAGATGCTGTCCTGAAGGAAGCTAGTGTACATAAAAAAGAAACTGAGTAAGATAGATGTAAGTTATCAGGCTCGATCAATTGCACACAGTCTTGAATTACACAGAGCTGATCATTTTAACAGTGAATGACAGAAAACCATACCTTAAAAAAATAGCCCCCAGCAACCATCTAAGCCTGTTCTTCCCAACTTGTGAGGTGTAGATACACTGTTGAAACACTGCAGAAAAGTGAGGCATGAAGACCTTTCCCTACTCCAAGAACCATATACTATAATGAGACAAGAATTTTTAATAAGAAAAATTGGATACGGACTAGTAAAGCTGAGAAGCCCCAACTAACACCAGCCCCTGCCTCCCAGACAGGTTCTGGCATCTTTAGGCCATCTCTACCACACACAACATAATTCCTCTGCAGAAGCATCCCAGGCAGCTACATGGACAGAACCAGATATCCCTGGCTACGTCAGTGCAGCTCTAAGGCTGAGCTGACAGGCTCTCAACAGGGTGAGCTTGCTGCTCTGCTGCTTCCAGAGTCCAGATATGATCTCCTTTCCTATGCTGTACACCACAGCTAGGGGACTGAGTGGGTTACCTAGTTAGTCCAGCTTTTATTTGTGCATCTTCACAATGGTATCAATGTATCATGTATCTCTTAAGTCTCTGGAGAATTTCTTTCAGCCCTTAAAACACGTTCAGTACCAGAAAATGTCTATCCTGTGTAATCTAAAGATCCACCATTGCAAATTAAAATTATTTTAGCCTCAGCAGAAAAGAAGAATAGCTGTTCTCTATCTTCCTTACACCACTTTTTCACATTATGGAAGATATAAGCATTGCCCAATCTTTCCATTTTCTAGGCTAAATAAACTCAAAGCCTTCAGATTTTCCCCAAAGGCTGTTTTTCAGACCTCATTTCCTAGCCTTGTTGGTGCCACTGAGATCCTGCCCCCTTTATCTACCACATCCTCCTTTAGTAAGAAGTCTGAAACAGAGGCTAAAAGCACAGTGCTAAGTACAGAAGAATAATTACCTGCTCTGCTATTTATCGGACATGCTGCATCACCTACACAGCCCTAATGAAATCTCAGTGTTATTGTACACTATCCCTGACAAATTCAGTTTGCAATCCACTGCGATTCCTTGGTGCTTCCTGGCCAGCACGCTGCCGAGCCCATTTATATTTATGCATTTGATTTTTCCTAAGTGTAACACTTTACAGTTGTCTTTATTAAATTTCACCTCATCGATTTAAAACAATTTTTCCAATTCATCATCTGAAATTCTAAATCTGCCCTCCTAACTGTTTATAATCCCTTCCCACTTTGTCTTCCAAAAATGCTCAAATTATCCTCTTCAACAGTAACAAATGGATGATGAATAATGAGAATATCGACTAGTAAACAACTTAAACCAGCCTCCTCCAGGAATTAACTTAATAGTCTGACAGCAAACAACCAAGCCTAGCTCAACATTTCAGCCTGATTTCTCAGTGGACTGCAGCATTGCCTGTCATCATCCAGGCAATGGAAAGAAAACATTTCTTCAGCATCTGATTTAACCAAGGTAATCTCATATCATCTCTGTGAACGCTTCTTTCCTCACCAAGCTTGCTGATGCACTTTCAAACGCTAACATTCAGTTTGGCGGTCAGAGTTTGAAAAGGCATATACCTAACTTAGTGTTCTAAAAAACCCCAATTTTTTGTTGCTGAAAGTATGTAATAAAGCAGGAAGTAAAAAGATATTGGGGGGGGGGGTGGGGGGGGTGGGAGGAGACACGACACTCAAACCACAAAGCAAAACAAGAACCACCCGCCCTTCCTAAGAACATAAAAACCAAAGGTAATAAAACTATGCTAAATGATCCACGTACTTCAAATAAAGCAGGAACACATCTATGTAGATTAGAAGACTATTCACTTGACTGCAGAGCTATTTCACATTTGCAAAGTTTTACAAAAAATTCCCAAAATAGAAACTACTCTTCAGCCTGAACACCATGCAAGCTTTGTAAACAGAGATGAAAATTATTTAATTAAACACCTACAACTTCAATTGGAATTACTGAACCTTAGAGAAAAAGCTATATAAACAAACTGCAGTTTAATCTGTCAAAATTCTGTAGTGTCAGCAGTCTACTGTAACATTATACAGATCGCTTCAGTAAGACAAGTGCCAGCCTTCCCAGGAGCTATGCATATCTTCCTGTTGCTCTGTTCTGCACACGAACGCTCAGCTCTTCTTTCCAATGCCCATCATTTCTTAACTCTACAACCACCTAGATCTGTTTCTGGGTTTAAAACAAACAGATGATTAATAATATGCCTTCCCTTAGCTCAATGCAGCACCTGGAAACCCCCTCACACCCCTCATTTCCTGCATGGGATGCACTTGGGCACCTCTTCCTTCAAAGAGGAAGCCCAGCTGCAGGTGCCTTCTGCAGCCCACCAAGGGGCCAACACCCCCAGCCAGGGCAAGGTTGCACAGCACACAGGCACCCTGCCAAACACCACTCACAAGTTTCCTTGTGTTGGAAAATACAATGGAAGAGAGCCTGGAAAAGGGAACAAGATGCTAGACATTATCTCTCAACTTGAGATAGCATCATGGTATAACTGGGATACGAATGTGGTCGGTCCTGGGAAGCTGCTGTGATCCCACCACTTTGGAGGAGTCCCACCAAAATTCATGTCCTCCTCCTTCTCCCTCACCACTAAACCTTCTCCATAGTTTTGGAGATAACAAAAATGTTCTCAACAGAAAACATCACCTTAAAAGGTACATCGGTGCTTTGGACAGCTTTTATACAGCACAGTTATTTTGTAGTTTGAAAGAAAGCTTTGGATGTTCTTTCCTGTTTCATGCAAGAGGGACCAAGGGAGAATAGTAATATATCTGCTACATTCTAAAAGTAGGGATACATTTATAAACTAAATCCTACTCCTTAGGGTAGCAATTAAAACCTTGTTGTTTATTCATACAAAAAGAGAAACGTACATTTCCCACACTCAGCTCATACATGTTTTTTCTATAAATCAAATACCAAAAAGTACAAGGACTACCTACTACCAACTAAATAACTTAGTCATCCATATTCCATTTCCTGTAAGAGTAGTAAAATAAAGCAGTATTTGATAATTCACAATATATTGTATCATAACAAAAGTAAGCTGCTTCACGAACGCACTCAGGATTTCTTAAAAATGCAGAATAAGCAGCCATACAAGTTGGCAAATTTGCTTCAAAAGGATGTTTTAGGTCATGTGAATCTTGCCACTGCCAAATTAAGTTAAACACAAAGTAATGATAAAACAGGAAACACATGAATACCGCCTTCCTTTTCAATGGTTTCTACTTCTTATCGCTATGCTTCTGTTTAACAAGGTTTGCAAGTCCACTTGCAAAAAAGAAAAATTATCTAACAGCAGCATACTTCTAGAGAAAATAATTCATCTACTCTCAATTTTTAGGAACTTCATTTTAATTCCTAACAAGTAGCCATCTCAGCAATCACAAAAATTGCAAGAGCACTGCTGCTGCTTCTTGTCAACCACTAGTCAGGGTTGCATGAATTATTCAGGTTTTATTGAGCACAGTAAAGGTGAGAACTGATATTTATGCAGACTGAACAACAAAAGAGCCATCCCAAAAGAAATGCAAACCCCACCTTTTGGATCAAGTTTTTCATTCATTACACAAATCGTGCCAAGGCTCCCTCAGGCTGTCACTATCGGAGCCTAGTCTTTACACCTCAGTTGTGAAATGCACATAGTAAAAATTTATTGAGCAGAAGGGCTTCACGAATCTGAAATTAATAATACCTAAAACTGCTTTGAGAGCAGGTTAGCATCTGCATCAATCCGAAAGGACAAAATGTTCAGCAGATCAGGTAACTGGAAATAGCCTCAAGAGCAGCAAGAGCCTTCTGCTGTGCCGCCACTGTCACCATCCTGCTCCCTTCCCTGGTGGGTACATCCTTCAGTTTGATGCTTCCTGACATAAACATGAAAGGTAAAACGCACCTACTTTACCATCACTGCTAATGACCAGTGTGCTGTGTTACACTGCACAGCCTCAGCTCGAGAAGACGTGGGGCTGTGTACCAAGAGACGTGGTCTAGTTTCAACTCTCTGACCTGGGCAAACATCTCCACTTTTTAAAAAAAATATGAGCGAGGAAATCTACTGAGGCAGTATCCACATCCAGGTGTGGGAAAAGCCTCTGCCTAGCCTTCTGAATTCATGATCCTTAAATAATCTCTGGCCAGGCATCAGAGCACACCTCGGTCTCCACAGAAGGGTGGGAGATGCCTAGGAGCAGCTTGGCGGTGTACGACAGCTGATGTGCCATCCCTGGAGATGCTTCCCACTCCACTGCAGGACTGGCAGGGAGCACCAGGACACAGAGGAAGGCAGACACCATCCTGCACTTGCCATGCATCCTCCAGCCTTTCAGGAGTTTTCCACTTTTTGTGCTAGTCTGGAAGATTACAATATTTTGTATATTTAACAGATGCTACATTAGCCTGGCATAAACATATTTGTTTCTGTTTTACTGTTAGTACACTCCAATGGATCTTTAAACAATTAGATACAGAAACAAGTAAAGGAGTAAGACAGACATCCATTCGATTCACATCATCTAAGCATTAGCAATCAACTCTCTAATTGTCTTTATATACAGTGCCAAAAAACCTACCTGACACATAACCCCAGAAAACCTAGCAGATTTTAAAATATGATACAAACTGTATTCCTACTGTACCTGTAGACATGCAAGTACTGTTACTATTTTTTCTGGACATCAAAGAAAAGAGTCGATAACTAAAAACAGAGACAAAGAGAAGTTTTCCCAGCATTGTAATTGCAGTAGAAAACAGTGCTTTGGTCAGTTGTTCTGTGAAGAGCTCAATATTTTCAATTTTGGTTCTTCCACTTAAAACTTCTACAGCTTCCCTTGCTATATTTCCAACATATGAATTATGTATAGATGCCACATAAAAAAAAAAGATGATCATTCTAATGAGGCACAAATAACTAGGCCTAATGTAATTTTTGTTCAGCCTGCAATACTTGGATCCCATCGAAGAGAGAGAGATGCAAAAAAAGCTCAGTCTGGAAGCTCAGGTCTATATTCTTTAACTCTTTAACCTCTAAATCAGGATGTTCAGGATCACAGAAGATTCCTATAAACCAAGGGACCAAATGCTTCAGCCCTCAGTGAGCAGGAAAGCCTTTACCACAGAAGATGGAAATCATCACAGAAGGTCAACAGGCAACGATCTGGCCAGTGGCTCAGCTTCCTCTGCTACAAACAGAGAATAGCACTGGGATTTCAAGCTGAAATTCAGCTGGCCATGGACAGTGGCAGGGTTGCCATTGGTTTCTAAATATCAGTAAATGAAGCATGTCTGGTTAATTCAATTTTGCAGCCCTTCAAGTGATGCTAGAGGCACTGCAGCTGCTTGTCTCAAGACATCAGATTAAAAAAAAAAACACCATAAAACCTCACATGCTCCCACCCACAACTATGGATTTAGATCTGTTTCCAGAGGCCTCGTTCTCACTGCTGCATTCATAAACAGTAAGGACTGTGTTTAAAAGTCATAGGAACCTATGCTCTGCACACAGCTACAGAAGTTCTGCTAAGGAGATCTGCAAGGAAACTTCCCTACCCAGGGACAAATGTTCCTGTGCAAGCGCAGCTCTGTGTCACTTCAGGACTTTCCAGCACAGGGGAGAGATTTTTGTGTGAATACAAAAAATACAGCATGTTGGACTTGAAAGGCAAATCTAGATTACAGCAATCTGACTTTCTCCTTTACTGATTTTAGAAAATGCTTATGATTCTTTCTTACACTTCACCTTTGGAGAATATCATAGTTCATAGACTGTGTCTGGTCATTTAAAAAGCTGAAAGTTCAATCCAAATAAACCTTTTAGAGGCATTAAGGGACAAGCACATCCATAGCTATACTTTATGACCTCCAGATGTGATCTCAGATATTCAACAAAATGGCCTTATGATTCTTCAATTTACAATAGATACTTAACAGTGACTTTAGCTAGTTATTTAATGAGTAAATTATTGAGTTATTGTGACTTTTTCCTTGCACCACAGACAAAACTGCTCTAAGTTTTACCAATCAGCTAATGAGCTTTTTCCTGCTTGAAAGGAAAAAGGAAGATCAGAAGACTCTCAGCTTCTCTCTTCTTTCTTCCTTCTACAGAAAGCAAAACATTTTAAACAGGCACAGAGGCTTTGAAGAATCCTACACCATAGAGAATCACAGGCCCTTCCCACCCTTAGGTGAAAAGTCCCCCACCCTGCATTATGTTATGGACATCATGGCAACAGCACCAGAAATGCTGAAACTGCTCTGTTTGGATGGTAGGCAGCTATAGAAGGAAGCAGGGCACCAGAAGCATCTCCTTCTCTGACATGGAGGTCAACAGCAACAAAGACATCCTCAGCAAGCAGAGATGATTAGTACTGAGAAACTCTGGGTAATCACCCTCCATCCATTCCAGAAGGATAGGTGGCAGCAGAATTTGTTTAAAACATACTTTTTTTACAAATCATAAAATCAAAAGAATTTCACAGGTCAAGCAAAGCAAGAGAAAATATATTTCAGAGATGTTCCTAGTGTTTATACCACAAAGATAAATCAAGAGGATGGCAAAGTTTAAAAAGAACTATAACTTTTCCATTAATCAGCAAGACATCATGAGCTGAACAAGACCTGGCAACACTATCAAAAATACATCATTAAGTTACTGAACAAGCACTCCATACTTGGCTTTAGACAAGACCCTGAGAAAGCAGGTCACCTTCTAGCCTTTTCAGGAAAATGTCAAGGGTTGTATCTCCCTCACAGCCAAGACACCATGCCTCTTCATCATCCTTTCAGCTGACCACAGAGCAGCAAATGAGATGTCAGCATGAAAGAGCCTGTTGATCCATCCCCCTTTTCTACAAAATTACAAAGTAGTAAACTCTTGCAGATGTTTGCAAAAGCAGAACACTTAAATCGTTCTTCTAATTATTCTGAGGGGATGCTCAAACTTTCACAATTTCTGGTAACAACTTCTGTAACAGATGGGATTATATAATTCTAGGGGGGAGGGGAGGGGAAACTAACCTCTTCAGTACAAAAAAACCTACGGAAATCTTGGTATTTCAATTTGAGTTTAAGGTTCCAAATATATTCAATTAGCCTGTCTCAAGACCACCCATATATAATTTTGTGATTTATTTGAGAACTTACCATCACAGTAAACTCTGGCTGGCCTCTTGAACTAATTTAAAATTAAATACTTTATTTTCATAGAACTTGGTCAAGATCATTCACCACCAGACATTTAAGGAAACTGTTTAGTTTAACAGAGATAAGGCAAACAGTATTTACCAGTCCTTAAGTGAATTTCCTCAGCCCTCTGTAAACTGTTATGCTTATCCAGTACATTAAGACAGGACTGACTGCTGATACCGGGAGCAATGCAGCCGACTCGCGTGCAACGCATTATAAGGAACTGGCTCTTCAGCCATACGGCAAACAAGCAAATAACCAGGAAAGAAAAAAAGAAAAAAAAAAAAAAAAAAAAAAAAAAAACAAAACATTTGCCACTTGAATAAGCTGGCTCAATAACAAGCCTGTGAACTGAGAAGACTCAACTTGTCGCCCTTGCCTGAAGATGCTTTCTTGCAAGAAGCACGGGTGAGACGTCAGGGCTGTACTAAGCCATCCTACCTAGCAACTGCTCTGCATGCTCAGCAGCCCGACCAATGAATGCTTCATGCATAGATATCCATCCACCTGATAGCTTTCATTGGCTATCACGAGTTGAATTAAAGGCAAAGCATAGTCTCCATACAGCTAAAGCAAATACTTTATCTGACAAGACTGAAGAGAGGGGTCTGTTTCCACTCACAGCCAATCCAGTACATGGAGGCTTAGGATCTTAGAGGTCTCTTCCAACCAAGGCTATTCTGTGAATCTGTGAAAACAGCTCTGGTATGAAATACTGAATAACTTCTATACAACTAGGAGTGATTTAGAGAAATATCGACAAATATCCCCTTAACCTTACTGTCAGTTGATTGTGAGTTCAAATGAAAAGTCAGTTTATCTGTAAAAACAACTGTAATTTAAAAGCAATGTATATATACGGAATTCCACCCTAGAACTACACAATCTGCCCTTTTTGCTTTTGTATACAAATGTCCCCAGGACAGTACTCCAAAAGACAGCCCACCTGAGCTAGAAACACTGTTAAGAGAATATAATTTGGTCCTCTTTTGTAATGACCAAAATGAAAGCAGATCAAATATTATGTGAGAGACTGACTTTCTGTACATGCTAGAATTAGGTATTTTTCCAAAAGCCTCCTGGCACCAGATCTCAAAGAATGCCAACCTGTCAACATACTTTGTTTTCATTGTTTTTTGGATCATGTCACAAATCAACACAGTTCAGTAATAAGAAAAAACAGAAGAAAAAAAAAAAAAAAAGGGCTCAAGGGACAAAAGTAGAAGAAAAGATAAAATAGGACAGGGTTTATTCTCCAGACAACGACACCACCCCTCTGCAAGCCAGCATCTCTAACCAACAGAATGTGCTGTTCTGCAAAGGGACAAGACAAATCTTCGTGGTCCTTCTTTCCATTAAATGTACAAGTCACAAACCATTATGAATAGCAATGTCAACTTTTGCTTGAATCGCCAAAGCACTTTTTAAATTGTTGCCACCCACTCAAGGTAAAAACATCTGAAATTATTTGTCAGTTGCCCTCCCTAATGCTGTAAATGTATTATGCTTTCAATTTGTTATAACACTTTCTCCCTCTGAGAAGCTGAGGGCAATATATCCTCTATACACAGCTCTTCTATGAATTTCACATAGATTTTCTTGGGGGAGAAAAATCATCCCAGGAGATTCAGATTTTGTAGAATAATCACTTTGCCTTAGGAAAGAAAGAATTAGAAAAAATAAGGCGTTTTCCTTCAAAAATTAAGAGGCTTTTCAGATGGTATTTGTCTTAATTAGTCATTGCTATACAAAAAACAAATTAGCGCAAACTATACTGGGATCCAACCAGTTTTCAAGGGTTCTGATAATCTGTATTTGGCTGAGTGCCCAAGAACATACTCAAGGTCTGAGGATATACCAGAGCAATGCATACACTATTTTAAGCTACAACAAAGCCTTTGCAAAGTTAAGTGACTGCACACCTGAGTCATCGTATGAATGAGACATTTTGGCCTTTCACATTTACTTTGCAATGCCAGAGAGACTCTGGATTTTGATGAAGTCAGATTGGAGAAAAGAATCAAAACCAAAAGGTGCTATGAAAGCAAGAGACTCTTAATAAACCTTTAATAAACCATAAACGTTTAAATATTGTGTTATGAGCACCTCAACTACTTTCCATCTGTAACAATTCAAGTAAAGTCATTTACTGTTGGAGGTTGTAGCGAGGCAGGGGTCAGTCTCTTCTCCCAGGTAACAGTGATAGGATGAGGGGTAATGGCCTCAAGTTGTGCCAGGGGAGGTTTACATTGGATATTAGGAAAAAATTTTTTACCGAAAGGATAATAAAGCACTGGCACAGGCTGCCCAGGGCAGTGGTGGAGTCCCCACCCCTGGAGGTATTAAAGAGACGTGTAGATGTGGTGCTGAGGGATTTGGTATAGTGGTGAATTCGCAGTGCTGGGTTAATGGTTGGACTTGATCTTAGAGGTCTCTTCCAACCAAGGCTATTCTATGATTTAGAGGTAACAAATATTCCAGTTAAAAAATGAGAGGGAAAGTTAAAGCTGTGATCACTGCAGAAGACAGAGATTTCCTACTGAAAACACAAAGACAACTGACTGTATTTAAAGTGCAGGCTTCACAGCAACAATTAATATTCTCATTTAAAGATTAATCCTTGCTTTTGTTCTGGAATCCCAGTTGCGGAGAGAAGGATTATATACCTGGGGAAGCAGGGCAATATACATTCTCTAACTTAAGCAAAAGGCAAAGCAGTAAAAGGAGAACACAGCTGTGGATGCCAGACCAAACACTTTCACCACACAGGTAGCACCAGACTGCACTATTCTGAGAGCGATACTAATATAACAGATTGAGGCACTGGATTCCAAATCGGGAGACTAAAATGCCATTCCTGACTCTGCTGCTGGCTTCTTGCAAGACCATGGGAAAGTCACTGAGCAGCTGTGGATTAAGATAGGCAAGTTAAAGTTCTGTGTCTTAAAGAATGGGAAAAAAAAACCCACAGATTGCTTGTTAACAAGAATACCAGCACAGCTAAATACCATTTTTATTGTCATTTACTTTGGTGTGTAATGTCATGCAACAAACTCCGGTAACTCACCACACATTTTCAGAGTGAAAATTTGCTGTGGATTTCAGCACATGTGTTAACTCCCACCAGGGCCACCTGATCCATTTCTCCTTTTGGTAACTCACACACAGAACAGGAGGAGGATGCCAACACACAACAGTAACCAGGAAAAAAAAAAAAAAAAAATAACATTTCCCTTTCTTGGCCTGGGCTCAAGCGAAAACCATCAGGAAGGAAAATAAGCTGATAGAGAAGAATACTGCCTCTGCTTTCCACTTCTCCCTTTCTGCAGATTATCCCTCCCTGCAACACCCTTGCTAATGTCACAATGTCCCACTCCCAATAAAACCTTCCAACACCTGAAAACCCAAATAATAATCCACAGACAGATGTGAAGATGTTCATAACAGTAATTTAAATTTATAATACAGTTCTTTTTAAACACAAGTCAAAATAACCAAAGGACATACAGGTGAGGTGAACGCCAGTTAGGCATTCCATGAGTCAATAACCATTAACTACATAGGGATCAAACAAATGAGAGACCAATAATTAAATTGTCTGAGTGACACTGTGCCCAAGACAAATTTGTAACACCTGGGTGGGTTTTGGATTTTGTATTTTGGTTTAAGGCTCTAAAAAACCCCCAAACAATTTCTGGTAGATTTATCGTAAGAAAAATAAAAGTCCATGTTGGATTATATTCTGCACAAGAGGAAATTAAAGTGATTCATAACAAATCTTCCTGACTGTTTTACAAGGCATAGGAGTGAACAAAACCAAAAGGGAAGCAAAAGGAATATGACTGACCTCACTGTGCTTTCCTCTGGGGAGGACTAGTGGGCTTACTTCCACTATTCTTCAAGAAAACCTTGAGGTAGTTTGTGTACATCAACATACAAAAGACAGCCTTTGGGGGAGGGGAGTGGACTCCAAAAAAAAACCCCTGAAAAATGGAAAATTCTCAGACAGAGGTGAAAAAAAAAAATGTTAAAAGTTGTTAGGGAAGGCAGACTGCACAGCCCAGCAATGCAGGGCAGGTGAGACAGCCAGGACAGCATGGACAGAGAGACCCTCAGCTCTCAAGGAGAACAAAAGCTACATAGCCACATATGTGGGCATGATTTGTTTCTATCAATATTTGTTTTCTCTTCACTAGTCCTTCTTACGTTGTCCTTCTTGCCAGAGAACTTCAATTGAATTAAACAACAACAATCAGCATCTGCAACGTGAAGCCTGAACTCTTTGCCTTTCCACAGAGAGAGAAGCAAGCAAAAAAGAGAAATTTGCTTTGGTAGGAGTTAGATCAAAGCATTCAGATTTTAAACCGACAACAGACTGCACGAGAAAAGGAAAGGTCAAAGATAAACACATCTTGCACAGGTGCACAGAGCATAAGATTTAGGAACACCCTTCATTCCAGTGAAAAAAGAGGGACTTCCTACCACAATTTCAGCCTAGCAATAATGCAAAATCCATATCCTCTTGCTGTGGGCATTTCCCTCGTGTCAGAGGAGCAAAACCACTTACACACACCTCATTTTGGAGATCTAGGCTCCAGCATGAAAGACTATGTGATCCCCAGCAAAGTGCAATCCAAGAGGGAAGTTTCTTTGCCTGTCGGTGGGTGGGCATGTTCTTTCACGCTGCCTCCTCCTGGGCAGGCAACAGATGCCTGGCAATCCAGCTACAGGAGAACATCATCTATTAGTGCCACCAAAGCCTCTCCAGTTTCATGCCCTGGACTCAATCCAAGATATGCTCAGTTTAAAATACAAGATTCAACTAAAGTCTGTAGTCATGGTTATGGTTTTCTGTGAACTTTGCCCGTCATGCAGGAAATATTACACCTCTGATAGTTTTGGGCTACCTTATTATTTCCCGTTGGATTGACTATCAGGGTCTACAAAAGCAGAAGTTGCTTCTACAAAGCACTGGAATTTTCAGACAAGGATGGCACCAACTGTTCACAGCTCTTTCACACAATAGAGAACAAATGTCTTGGACTGCTGAGTCTTGCACTGAAACACCTCCACATCTCAGAACTACTCAAAGTAACACAGGTGGTTGGTTATTCGTAGGTCAGTCCTGGATATTCGAGGTAGCCTTCCAAACACAGAGGCCTTTCCAGCAAATCCTTTCGAGGATTTATCCCCCTGCTGCTCGATTCCACTCGCTAGATCCATTAAAAGGTTTGAGTCTCTTAACAGACAACCCCCTGACACAGAATTTGGCAGCTTCAGTAGATGCTTGAGGGTTTGGTTTCTTGCCTGTGAAAAGCTTAAAACTTTGCACAACTGCTGCTTATTTCACCAGGAAATTTTATATTGTCTATATGGCAAATCTCAGATGGGAGACAAGAAAGTTTGTATTTTATTCATTTTCGTCAAACATCTTAAAAATCAAAAAACACGAAAAGAAGACAAACCAGGACATAAACTTGAAAGGCAAAAATATGTAAGGCAGTTGTAGTGTGTGTGTATGTATAAGAAGATTTACAGTAATCACGATATTGTAAATATTTCAAGTACTCTGATTACAGAAGTTGACAACATGCATTCCAGTCATCACAGTTTTCTTGATATAGAAGTAGGGTATGACATTCAACAGGCCATATTAACACAGGGTTTATAGCAGCTAGGTCACCAAGAAAAGCAAGAAAACATCCTCTTTTTCATGAAGAGTCCAAATTTGTGTATAAAGAACAAAAGAGTCATGTACAGATACATTTTTCTAAGGCATTTGTTGATTTTACTGCTGACATTTGTTGTGGGTTTTTTTTTTTAGAAAGAAAAAAAAAAAAAAAAAAAGCATTCATTTGGGTTAACTCAGGAACAAATTCATTCATTTTCAATAAGATTTAGCAACCTGGGACCCAAAACTTTTCTGAGGTGAAAAAGCATGGTGAGACACTGGCACAGGTTGCCCAGAGAAGCTGTGGCTGCCCCCTCCCTGGCAGTGTTCAAGGTCAGGTTGGATGAGGCCTTGAGCAACCTGGTCTAGTGGGAGATGTCCCTGCCCATGGCAGGGGGGCTGGAAGTAGAGGAACTTTAAGATCCTTTCCAACCCAGTACAGAAGTCACTTCCTTCTTCTTTAACTCAAAAATGCAAAAGCAGGGTCTCCTACATTTGTAGAAAATATTTACATTGCTATTTGTATAGCAGCAAAGCAGGCAGAAGGCATAAGGATAATCTCCATACAAGCGCTGACAAAGAAAAGGAAAGGCAATTCAAACTCCACTTGTGCTCTTCCCGAGCTCCAAGCAGCACCCTTTTCTGACTTCTGTTGTGTACTGCACCAGTAATAAATTCAGGCTGTTACTTCCTCAGCCTCCTACAGCATGGAAAGCTTCAGAGCTGACCCAGCCTGCTCCTCCTGAGGTCCCTACACACCAGAACTTTCAGAAGACTCATCTTACTTCAGATAAATTTGACAAAGCTTGGCAGATGCTCATCAACAAGTATGATTTTGCATGTCCAGAAGGTGAAAAAAAAAAACCACACAAAAAAACCAAAAGCACAACAAACAAAACCCCAATCAAAAAGAAAAACCAAAAAATGCCCCAAAATATTGCTTTCAACAAGGACTCCAGCAATGAAGCAGTTGCCGTGTATTATTCCCATGTTTACAAACTATTGTTTATAAATGCACCATTATGCTTTTTTTAAAAAAGACTGTTTTTATAAAAGACTGATTCTTAGGTGGGAAGGGGAACACCTCGAAAGGAATGGTTTTCACCATAATAATCCTTGATACTGGACTAATAAACTCAGGCAAAGGTAATTCACTCTGTAGTTAAAATACATTTGTGAAAAGACTTTGTAGCATTCTCTGGCTAGACAGGCCATTTGATCTCACTGACTCCTCAAGTTCACTCAGCTACTCTACACATTAGAAAAAGTATTATTACTGCCCCCAGTTATCTTTGAAAAAGATCAAACCTGCATTTTTGAAGCCAAAAATGTTTCTCCTAAACCCTTCGGGAGGCAGTTAAAATTCCAGCCCTGCATCCAGCCACTGCCCTCACACAGCGCTTTATTTTCCGGGAATCATGACAGAAACAGGGTTTAGTTTTGCCAGTTTTGTTATATTAAGACTTCAGGCAAAAATTTTAGAAGCCTTACAAAACCATGATAATAATTAATATTTGCTGATAAAATTATTTATTAGAAGCAGCTTGCATCATAGGTTCAGACAAAACATGGCATAAACTGAAGCCAGCTTTTAATCTTCCCCATATATCCAAGCAACAAGATACAGTAGTGTCTACATTTAGCCAGTACTTAGGGCTAAACCATAGCAGGTAGTCGATCACACTATGTTCCCTCCCCAGGTGAGAAGGAGAATGAGGGAAAAAAAAGGAGAAGGCCCATGAGTTGAAGTATAAACAAAGTTAATAGAATAACAAAACTGGAACAATCAACATAAAGCATAGAGGCTTCTCAGCACGTCCTTGATGCTGACAACCAGAAGAGACAACCACCAGGAAGGAGCCTCAGGCAGAGAAGGAACCCCACCCTCACTGAGCTCCCTCCTTTTATAATGAGCATGATGAAGTGGTATGGGATACACCTGTGAGTCAGCTGCCTTCATTGGATCTCCCAGCTGACTTGGGGCTACTCACGGCCTGCCTGCATGGCTGGCCCATGGGGCTGTGCCTGGGGAACCAGGACAAGTAGGTTCTCAACAACAAATCCCAGCATCACATATCTTCCCTCACAAAGGCTTCTGTTAACAGCTGTAACTTTTTCTCTACGGTCACTCTCAAGAAGGTTTTCATTAATATCATCCATTGAAACAGTGACTTATTTGTGACTATGGTAAGCACCCACTGTGCTAAAAAGCCTTCTCTTTCCATGGCCTGTGCCTCAACAGGAGATGATGGCATAACTGCCAGAGCCTCTGAGGAGGAAATACCCTGCAGCATGGCTAGAAGAGATATCCCTGGAATAACCATTCATGCTCCACATAGGAAAATATATGCTAGTAAGAGCATCTGCAGGTTGCTGGGCTCTCTCTTTCACTCTTCATTTCCATCTATTCAAAGCACCTCTTCAGCTCCTTTGGTATGTTTAGCTGCCAGGAGCATCCTTCCAGGCCATGGGATTTAGGTTCAACCTGCCTTTTTCCTTCCTTTGTTTTTAAGTATCTCTAAGGCAGCTCTTCAACACCCCACTCGCCTTTTTGCAACTGGAAGCTCTCCAGAACAAGGTATCTTTTGAAATATACTTTTCTAATTACAAATAATTAGTCCACAGATTTATTACCTGCACCAGCAAGTCCTTTTCCCAGTTGTTGTTTAGTATGTTGCAAAGACAATAAATGTATTTAAACTTGTTTCATAGGGATGTGTGTTGCTTCAGGTTTTTATTATACAGTATGGTCCATACAAGCACCGAGGCAATTCACACTTCAAATTACAGTATCTCTCTCATTTTCCTCAAATGTATCTAGTCAGATGCACAACCCTGGACATTGCATTTTCACTACAAGAACAATTATCTCTATTATCCAGATTAATTATCCATCAAGGTGATCCCACCTTGAGAACTTGCTGAAAACGTCTAGTGTGGTAGCTCTACTAAATTTTCTGAAGCAGTCAGCATATTTTTGTCACACTCAAACTCTTCCAAAGCTTATTTTCATCCCCTGTCATTCACATAAAGAGATTCCTTTTCACAGGTTTGATTTTACTTTTACATGTACAGTATTCAGGTGTTTCCTTGACAGCTTTAGAGAGCAATGTGAATGTTCAGAGGAAAACAAAAAAGCATGAGAAAACAGCAAAGAAAGCAATATGCCAGAGTATTAGAGAGAAAGCAATATGCCAGAATATTAGAGATAAAATATCTAGCTATTTATCATTACCACAAATTTCAAAGTTTTTTAACTGATTGCCATCACCCTCAGTTTTAATCATCATGCCACTATGGAAAAAAAAAAAAATATATCAGATGAACCAAGGACTAGTAAAAAATAACCACTTCCTTCCAGTAATTCAAAAACAGACCCTTCTGAGGGTCACGTCGGAAGCATTGGTAATAACTATGAAAGATTCATATAAAAGCTCGTTTCCATTTTTCTTATATTTGCCCAAAGCAAAGTACAGTGGGCATACCATCTGTCCCTGCTTTCAAGGTACACCAAACTCCAGAGCTATACATGCTCAGGAGATTCTGAAAGTCATCAAGAGTGATCTGTGCAAATGCTTTGCCAACAGCACTACCAGCTACATATGTATGTGTCAAATACATACATATGTAATTTCCCAGTGCAACACATATTGCTGCTATTTCAAAATAAATATTTTTCTAGTGGGTCCTTATAATCACACTAAGTATTCTTTCCATAGAATACTTCATCAGCAGACACAACCTTTCATTTTAAAGGGAGGTTTCTGTAGTTCATGTTTGGTCAAAAGGCCTGTGAACTGATAAATGGTGTATTAATTATCCATTTTAAAAAGTTCAGTAAAAGATGGTCATACAATGGTTAAGACTGGAAAAGACCTCTGGACACCACCTGGTCCAACACCTCTGCTCAAGTAGGGCTACCTAGAGACAGCTTCCCAGGACCTCATACAGATAGCTTTTGAATGTCTCCAAGGTTGGAGACTCCACAACCTCCCTGGGCAACCTGCGCCACCATCTGAAAACCAGAAAATTCACTTACTGTGAGAGTTGTCAATTTGTGCCCATTACCTCTTGTCCTGTCACTGGGCACTACTGAGGAGAGACTGACTCGCCCTTTTGTATTTCCTCCCACCAAGAGGCATTTACATACATGGATGAGCCTTGTCTTCCCCAGACTGAACATCCCCAGCTGTCTCAGCCTCTCCTCACACAGAAGGTGCTCCAGTCCCATACTCATTTTTGTGGCCCTGCACCAGACTCATTCCAGTATGTCCATGTCTTTCTCATCCTGGGGAGCCCAGAACTGGACCCAGCACTCCATGTGTGGCCTCATCAGTGCTGAGGAGAGTGGAAGGATCAACTCCCTCGACCCGCTAGCAACACTCCTCCTAATGCACCCCAGGAGGCTGTTGGCAAATTCTCTAAGATGACCTATAAAAATCTCTGTCACCTTCAAATCCCGTAAGTCCAGGGGTGGGGAATTCTAATGCACATTCAGAAGCCATAGCAACTGGATTAATAACCAAAAAGATAACTGCATAGTAACTTTCTGCCTGGCAGTACTTCTAAGATTAGCCTAGGTTATACAAACAATATTCTACAGTGAAATATTGTCTGTGATGCTAATACTGTACACAAAAAAAAAAAAAATCACATGCATTTCAGACTTCAGTTAATGACAGTGATATCCCTCATCTCCTATGAGACAGTATTTACATGTGAGGTAGGTGTCATCTGAGATTCAGAGCTCCAGGGAAGAAGCAGTACCTTGTTAAAAAGGATAAGAGTGTGCTATTTCCTAGTATGCAAGTTCTTTATATGTAGAAATTAACATTTTTTTACATCTAGATTTCACACAGAAACTGAGATACGGAGCAACTGCAGAGAGTCCAGCAAAAGGCCGCTAAGATGATTTAAGGGGCTGAGGCATCTCGCCTATGAGGAAAGGTTGAGACTGCTAAGGCTGGACCAGATGACCTCCAGAAGTCCCTTCCAGCCTCAACCACTCTCTGCTTCCATGAAGCTGTCAGAGCTCACACTTTTTAGTTATGAGTGATTGAGAAAGGGACTTTGATACATCATTCATAAAAATTAAAGATACACTATTTCTCCAGTGGAGTGGCAAGCAGAAGCTTAAATTATAAAGGAAAAAAAAAAAACATACCTGCTAAGGAAGTCAACAACCCAGAGGCTCAAGTGAAATGAACAGAGGTTCATCCCCTTTTGTAGTACAAATGTAGTTTTTTTAGTTCACTCTTCCTTTCCTCCCTCTACCAAAAGTAACCTCATCTCCATACGCTCAAAAGATCACATCTTTAAGTCATTTTCCCCTGCTTATTACTGATAAAGTAAGGACCAAAAGCCTAAAAGTTGTTATGGTTAACAGAAACTGTAAGCACTTCTCTCAGGAAACTTTTCTTAAGAAAAGATGCAGAAAGATAATTCACTGATAATCTAACCCAAACTTAGGGTTGTACACACAGAGCAAGAATTTCACCAACTGCCTCTGTCAGTTCCCTGCTTGCTAAGAGTCAAGCTCCCTGGTAGCTACCGCAGAGCTTCCCCTCCTGCTGCACACAAGCACCTCCACAATAGTCACCTGAGCCCATATAACTCACTAGGCAAAGCACTCCTAAAACAGCTCTCTGCTTTTGATTTTTAAACTAAATAGGATTCCCTAAGTAACACTCCACTGCACTGAAAACCCCTACCCTTGCCCACCATGCTCTTCATTTCTTCTCCCCAGACTTCCCAGCTGTACACCCCATATACCTTGTTATGCCATCAGGCTCCCCTATAACAAACGCAGACACCACCACCTATGTGACACAGAACAGTAGGTCTCTCAGGGGAGAAAATAATGCTCCTACGCAGATCTGCTATGTACATCTTTAGTACTATCAGAGTGATCTTAATATTAAGACTTATTCTATTACACCAGAAAAATAAATTAAATGGATTTTATTAAAGGCAACCCAGATGTGTTCATTACTGAAGAAAACTCACTTGGAAGGGGACACCAAAAAAAAAAAAAAAAAAAAATCATACATGAGAAAGGCTACCATTTGTTTTTCCAAAGATAAAAGAACACCATACATACATACACAGAAAACATTTTAGACTACAGCAACAGAACAGCAAACTATTTCTTGGGAAACCAGCCACCGACAAACAGCCAAGTCCCTTTTCACTTGCTAAATGAGAGTATTGCAAAGTAGAAGTGCACTTTGTTCAGTGTTAAAATAAAAGCTAATGCTGACCTCTCCTAAGCTGCATAAGATCAGATATAACAAAGGAACATAAACCAAAGAGAAATCACACACTGAAAAGGAAGGCCAAAATTTTAAGTCCAAGGATGACGACTTGATTCACAGTTTACTCAAGTTAATGAGAAGACTCCAACTCCCGCAGACTTCAGCGGGTTATGAAACAGGTTCTGCAGAGGGAAATGTTCCAAGGCACAAACAGCAACGCCGTATTTTGATACCTAATTGCCACCACTGCCTATGAAGAAATCCCTGGTGTAAAATAGAGAACAAATACAATAATCTCGCTCTCTCATTTTAAAAATGGCATGAAAGTAACAATAAAAGAAAGTTATTGAAGACAACTAGATTGTTCCCAGCTGTTATCCTAAAATACTACAGCTGTTCGTGTCATTGCAGCTAATGACCAGTTGCACTTTTTCAAAGACTGTAACACAGTATGACCATTGTAATCTACATCAAACCAAAACTTGGCAAGCATCACGGAAAAAAAAAAAAAAAAGGCAATTCTTTAAAATCTGTTTGATTTTTCCCTTTAAATTTCTGTTCATGAGTTGTTTTTTGTGTTTGAGGGGATAGGAAAGGATTTTCTATAAATGGTTCAGCATTCCAATTGTTAATTACATTAAATTGCTTAAAAAATGATGGTAAACAAAAGGTATTACATGACTATAATTGTCTTTTCCAGTAATAAAAGCAGAATTCAGCCAAGAAATCTCAAATCTCTTGTTGAAAAGAGGTGTGCTGAATAAAACTATCTGAAGTCCAAAGTGGATGACAAAACACCTTTTCTCTGGAGCCAACAACAGGATGGGTTTCCCCATGTAGAAGCTTTGAATGGTTTTGTTAACTATACCATACGTGAACCACATCAGCTTTTTCATAAGGATTCAAACACACAAATGCAAAGAAAAGGTTAAAATAGAACAAAGCCACATATATAGTTGCAGAAAGAATTTTCAGATACAACTCTCTCTACTGGAGCATTACTCCTTGACAGATGGAGAAAAAGCTAGGGGAAAGCATGTATTCCCAAATAAAATCTCCACAGACGCCAGAATATACTATTTCAAGGCATTTCATGTCACATCTAGAAAAGACATATATGAGTATATGTTCCTCCCTAGCCATGTGCCTTCCCCTCCAGAATCACCCATATAGAACTATAGATCAGAAAAGAAGTCACAAGCTTCTACACTGCCCTTTTTTTTTTCCCCCCTGGTTACCGAGGAAATCACTAATTTAAGAAAACTAGCATTCATTTACCAGTTTCTCTTCTTCAGCACAGAAAAACACTTCCAGAGGAATTCCAAACACTTAAGAAAGACTACCACCTAACCATACATATCATCCACCCATCTTCACAGGAACCAATCTGGGATGCGATAACAAGTAACAAATACAAACACAGCAAAAGGACTATAAAAATGAAGCATCTCTATTCAAAGAAAAAAAGAAATGATAGTTAAAGAAGTACTTATAACCAAACACAGTAATGGAAAACATGTTAGAAGTTGAGCCTCTTTTTCTCACTTTGGGCCAATTTATCTAGTCCGCAAAGGATTTCTTTCCAAATGATGGTTACTTCAAAACATAAATTCCCGAGTTGTTCATTTGGCCACACAATTACTGAGCTGTCACTATCAGCAAGTTAATAAATAAACAAATAAATGTACAACCTACTGCAAAGACACTGACAAAAGCTTAAATTAAAATCTAATCACATACTAAATTAGGCCAAAAACCTGTAGTTTGGATTCTATTAATTAAGTCTATTGAACAACACCCAGAGTGAGTGTTAAAGACTGTCTGCAGCATCACATCTGCGTAACCTGTTATTAACATGTTATTTTCACCATTCCAATCAAAAGTTCAAAGTGCATTTCCTTTCTTGTGGCAACACTGTGCAGGCTTGATGCTTTTGTATAATTAGCAAGTACCAAGGCCAACATTATAACAGAATATGCTCCAGAGCAGGCCAGCTATACTCTTTTGCTCCACACCATCAGTTCTACATTGTGTGACAGTCAGGACAACTCCAGGAAAGTATTTTGGCCACCGCAAATCACATGCAATAAAATGCCTAAGCTGCACGCCTCTAGAGGATGGGATGGAGAAAAAGAATATGGTGTAGAATACTGGCACTGTTATACTGATACCTGTCTCCATCAGTACATATTTAATCCCATTACAGCACTTCTCAATTTTGAAAGCCCTGTAATGCATCAGACTTTGGTTGTTTTATTAAGCCATATATGCCTATCTGAAAGAAGGCAAAATAGCTATTACTATTGCTAAGATTTAATGCAACCATATTTTAGCATAGTTTTTCCTTCTTTCTCTACCACAAAGATTTTGTGTATTTGCTATGCAGACTAGGTTCTGCACCTCTTACAATTAGAGTTTAAGGTGGGGGGAAGTTTAAAGTTCACTCATCTGTAGTGAACTTCATATTTTTTTCAAGCAAGTATTACCAGCTTCACCAAATCTTCCCTTGTGTTGCTAATTAACTTGTGTCTGGTTGCAAAGACACCAAAGCATGAGTGCTTATACCACCTCTCTTCTCAACCGAAAAATGCAGCCACCTATGCTGACCCTCTGAGCTTTTCACAAACTACATGAGTTAAAACTAACAGTCACACTGCAAGTTTTCAATGTTAGTGCTAAGCAACCTGCAAGCAGCAGCTGAACTGCAAAATAGAGACATCCTTCTGTGACAAGTAGGGTAGAGCTTGAACAGCACACTGATAGTGGAGCTATTCACTGAAAAGAAAGCTACAGAGTCAGCAGCTGGCTGCAGAATTACAACAGAAATCTGAGAAGAGGCAGAATATACTTTCCCAAGCACCTATGGATGCCTATAGATGCACCAAAGGAAAGACAACATGTTCAGTGAACCTCTTGTAGTTGTAATTCGGGTGTGTGTACCTAGCGTGAGGCAGCACTTAGGCTGCTCAATATACTTTGCAGTCAGTATGACAGTAATAAGGAGAGAAAAGTTCGCAAAAACATAGGAAAGGAAAAGAAAGAGCACATTAAAAGAGGGAGAAAGCATTAAAAACAAACCACCTCACCAAAAACAAAAGAAAGCTGTAACAGAAGCTCAGTACAGCACAGCTTTATTTTTAAGTAGAAAGAAGTTTGAGTGGTACGCAATCCTCGAACTAAATGTTTTCAAAAACTTCATGAAGTACAATCCGAAAGGAAATATCACCATTTACACCTAAAGCACATGCAACCCCGCAGTCCACAGAAATTAACTTCAAACCAAAACCACCATTTTTTTGACCTCTGGTGCCTTTCCACTCCGCTCCTTCCCCTCTCCAGCTCCAAACATAAATTGTGTTAATTAGAAATTTGTTGAAGATTGTGTTGGCATCATAATTTAATCTTAAATAAGACAGTCATGTTCTCCTCTTAGAGCAGTGTTGCCATATCAACGTTAACATGCCTAACCTCACTTATAAAAATAGTTATCATAGTTAGTTTGAAATGCACGTAAATGACTGTCAAGGAGGTACTACTCTGGAGGTGTTATTTCAGCAGTAGCAGCTTTCTGGTGGAGGAGTAAGTAGGGTACCAATAAGTAGTTCAGATTTTTCTCTTTAAAAGAAAAATTTAACATCATAGCACTTATTGTCTTCCTGTTTCTCCACGTAAGGTCTTCTATCTCTTCCTCCATTCAATAAATAAAGGGAAACAAGAACGCACCTGGGGTACAAGCTCCAGCAACAATACATCTGAATCTACAACCCAAGTGGCAGATCACTCAATAAGCCATGCACTGACGTGAACTAGGCTGCGCATACGCTATAATATTTTTCAGAACTGGGCTGGTACTTTCCACCATTATCGATTGAGTAGCCATAAAATTATCTTTTATGGGGGAAAGTCAAGGTAAATTACTGATTATCAGAACAGGAAACTAAGTGTTCAGCTGAAGAACCATTATGCAACTGTAACTTGCATTTGACTCGTGAAACCACAGACAAAAGAATACAAGAAGACACCTTTTCATGAAGATGATTTGAAGTGGCTTTTACTTCAGAAACTTGTGGCTTCTTTTATGGCACGCTTGAGAAAAGCATTAAGTGGTATCTTTGTATCTTAAAATATGCTTAAGGAAGTAGTTTTCTCCACATTCTTTAAACCTATAAAGAGGGAACTATCCCCCATACCATGTTCCTTCAACATCACTGTGAAGCCTTGGTCAAATTAACATTCATATTTAAATGCAGTAGCAAATTTATAGTCTTGCTTTTGTACTTTAAGTAGGAGCCACTCAGAAAAATAGAAGAAACTTAAAAAAAAAAAAAAGTTTGGTGTTTAGATGCCACAGTTTGGAGTATCCAAGCTACATGTACTTATTTATTGACACTACCCAAAATTACTTTTGACAGAAAATCCCTTTAGAAATACCAGACGGGAAGGAATGGGAGAGTTCTGGAAGTCATGGAACTACAAAAAAAAAAAAAAATATTGAAATATCAAGATAAGTAATCAAAGGTAAATATATTTTGCACTTGATCTTCCTGTCACGACCTGCACAGAAAAGTAAGCATAACCATGCAACATTTATCATCTCTAAGTGGGATGCATGCAATGGAAGTAGATACGATTCAATTTGGGAAGGGATAGCAGAGAGGAAACAACTGTTCTCTACAACATCCCCCTATGGAAAATGACCTCAACCGGCTCATATTTTCCAATTAAGTTAAATGCTGATAACATCCAGCATTAAATCCTCTTTCAGATTTCTCACCACCACTAGCAGAATCAAAAGCACCAGCTCTCTTGCCAGACTCAGGCAAACAGAGCAGGTAACAGCAGACAGCTTTAGCCAATGTGGCTTTCAGAAGCATACAGAAGTCTTTTAACACACAAGTAAGACAATTTTGTCCCTCACCTTACATCAGTCCCAAGACTCAGCACACTCAGCGAGCCACTCTCATGGTACGGAGCATGAGAAAAAGACTCCCACCTATGCAGTGCAGCAGTAGCTACATTAGAAAGGGACCCTTTGACACGAGCACAATTTTTTCCCTATGCCTGTTCAGCAAAAGCCTTGTTTTGCTTAAAGGTCTTATTTATGAAATTATCTTAATGACTACGAGGCTCAGTGAGTTCACAAATCAAAATAAGTCACCAGCGTTATTACACAAGCACAACAGTCAAGCACCGTACTTTGGTTTTGTTTCAGTTTCTCATTACTATGTTCACAATCCTTTAACAAGTGTTATACACATATATACAGCTTTACACAGACTGCAACATCCAAGCAGCATCCAACTGACAGAATCCATCAGTCTTACAAGTAGTAACTTAGTTTTGACCACGAGATAAGAAGAAAGTGGTTACATATAAGAAAACAACAAGCCAACCTCATTTTCTTTTGTAAGTACCCATAAAGCCTATGCCAGCATATTCAGTTGCTTTCTGCTCCCAGCTGCATCTCACATGGCTTCCTTTATGAAGGTACCAGGAGACCTGTGATTACAGAGCTACCAAAGCTGCAGTGGAAGAACATCCATCCCTTCAAATGAAGGTGAAAGTGGATGGAGGAGAGACGATAATCCCCAGCTGTACCAGTGCCACCTTTCTGACACAGCTGAAGGTTGATTCTCTAGTTAATAACAGTCCTTAAACCCAGATGCAGGCTTCCCCAGAGCAAGCAAGTACATTCCTAAGTACTACAAGGATAAATTAATTAAAAGTAGAGTCAGCTTTCCTATGCCAATAGGAACAGCTACAAAGCAACTCCTTCCTTTCCTTCATGAGGATCAGGCACATACTGAATCTTCAGCACCCTCAGAAGAGGGGCACATATTGTCATTAGACAGCTATAACTATGCAAGTAACACTGGTTCTTGTCATACATTTCCCAACACTCAAATTTACACCAGAATATATACCAAATTCACCAATGCTACTGATATTCAGGTCATCACAAAACTACTGAAAAACCACAGAAAGGCAGCTCAGCACTTGCAGGATACATCTATGCTGGAAAAATTGCATTTAATTCACAGAAAGACAGAGGCAGGCTTCTGCAATACACCAATGCTGGATTCCAGCCTGGAGCACAAGCCTTTGGCAAGTACACACAAGTCTCCCTGGACTAATGGAAACTCTAAATTTTATTGCTAATTCCCACTATTGACAGCAATTTTACCTTTCACAAATCTGAAATTAATACTGATGGCTAACAGATTGATCATGAGCTGGCATTCATATTATATTACCAACAACCAACAGCCTGAACATTAGAAGACCATTAACAATTATATGGTCTGAAATTCCATGACAGCAGAGACCGGTGCCTAGGTTTTTTGGGTGTTGTCAATCGTTGATATAACTGTATACACCTCCGCACGCAATGCACAAGAGGAAAGGAGACTGCCAACACCAAGCTTCACAAGCCGTGGCAGCAGCCCATCTGAACAGCTGAGATGGAAGGATTTCATTAAAACTCCACTTCAAATAAAATAGAAGAAAAAAAAAAAACAGCCAACACAAACCAACAACTCAAAAGTGCATAACCACCTGACCTACCCAGAAGAATCCAAACAATCATTGTACTAGCTAACAGCAAGATTTCCAAGAAATACTGCCTTTACTTCTTTGTATGACTAGTCCAGTTCACTTCTGAAGTTTTTATTTAGGATTACTCTGCTTTAGAGCAGTATTTCTAGAAGGTAGTAATGCAACACTAAATATTTTGAGGAGGTCAAGTAACACGATACACAGCTTTTCCCTCCAGATCAGTGGGGTTCAAATCTTGCTAATGTCAGTAGTGACCAAAAGCTGTTGACATCAGACAGCTGTTACGTGACCCATAAGGAATGAGCCAGTATCCCCAAGTCCAGTTTTTCCTGGACAGGTATTCCTACCTTTACAAGCACAACCAAGCCCAGACTCTGACTGGCAAGTCTCAGGAGTTAAAATCAGTGTGGATAAGGAGTAGCTTTCTCAGTCCTGAAGGAGAACAAGAACTTAGAGCTCTGTCCAGCTGAAGGCTGCATCATACCTCTAACAAAAAAGCATGGAATTTCAATTCATAAATACATCAAGTCAGCACTTGCTGCAACAGTATGTTGTCCTGAGCCTGGCAAACATCTGAATGTACAGGTTACTTTATTTGCAGTCAACAGACCCTCCACAGCATTGCTCCTCTACAGGATCACAAAATCCAGAGAGTAAAGGTTAATTGTCTAATTTGCATCGTAATGTACATACTATCTTAACGAGAGCACAAATCAAAAAAGTACTTCTCAAACTGTAACTGCATCCTTTGGATTCACATACAGGATCTTCTTTCCCTTTGACTCAAAAGAACACAGTTTTGTCAACTTTACCAAGAGCTAATTTGCTTCTGAAAAACTTAACATTGCACCCAGACTTGAATTTCTTCTTTACACTGCTCATTGCACAACAGCGTCAGATCCAAAAATTTCACTCCAACTACCAAATGCAGTTGTGCACAAGGTGCATTACAGAGGACCTTATAAGCATTAGGGGCTCCTGAGCATTTTTCCCCTTCTCCCAAAAACACGGTTTATTTTTGATTCAAATCAGTTTAAACACAGTTTAGACAATTCAATATGCAAAGCAAAATGACTGTGTGATGAAGACCGTGCTGATGGAAACATCCCACTTCTCAGCATATTTGAAGATTCGAAGCATGAGAAGACAAAAAAAAAAAAAAAAAAGTAAAATAAGCCCACAGCCAGCCCCCAAAGAGGCAGCCCTCAGCCACAGGGGATCTGCATGAAGCTGCCAGAACCGTAACCTCCCCAAACCCACCCCGCCGTTACGCAACGGTGCCGAGGCAGGATTTTCACCAGGCAGCTCAGAATTTTTGTTAGAAGGAGACATCTCGTCACACACCAGCAAATCGAAAGGGTTTAAAAAAAAAAAAAATGCTAACCAAACAACAAAAACAAGCAGAAACAACCCTCACACATGCAAACAGAAGCAAGTTTAACCTGGAGCCTGCATCCATATGTTAAAAACATTTCCTTTTGAAGTAAGATCTTATATGATATTCAAACTTAAAAAAATAAAATGTTTTCACAGGTTATGTCTCACCAACACCAGAATATCTTTTTTCCTCCCTAAGATGCCAAGGCTCTCCAACTACTTGCACAGGTGCTTATAATGTGCCTTTTTATTTTTTAATTTATTATTTGATCACTTAACATTGTGAGCCTATTTCAGTTGTTCATCTCGAGAAGGTACAAATCATGTCCTACAGGAAAGAAACAACAAAGCAATCTTCTCCTATCTCTATTATTATTACCAGCAATTGTTGTCTTACTGGATTTCCTTACAGCCTACACGAAGGCAGTGTGAAGTGGCTATGATACAGCAAAGAATAATCCTATGAAGAAGCAGTTTACTGTGTACTACTCTCTTCAGATGCTATTTTAAGACCTTAACAAGATTTCAATATTCAATAAAGGGCTCAACCAGTTAAACAAAACTTCCCATCTCCAGTGAAACACTGATGTTATGAGACAACAGTTAGGTGTCCATCTCACCTGATAACTAAGTAGTGTGTATGTTCTGTTCTTTTTGTTCAATACTTTAACTCAGTTTAACAAAGTTGATTTGTTTTAGCCGCATTATAGAAAAACCTAACTGTACATACTGCAAAGTTTTCTTAGAAATGGTGCTTTCAGATGTCTGAGAGATTACATGTGTGAAAAATGCAAAGAGCAACTACTGACAAGACACATTAAGACGTGTTTTGTAAATAAAACACATTGAAGGTTTTGTAAATATAGAGATAATTCCTATTCATGATAAACATCAACTAAAGCCAAAGGAAGTTCTGCCACAGCAAGGATCAGGATATTTGGTCATGTGTTAGCACCAAAGCAGATTTATAAATAAAAAAAAAAAAAAAAAAAATTAAAAGTGAGACATCCCATAATCCCAAAGAAGTCTTCCCAATAGTATGGTCATTTGTTGTTTCTACAGAAGACAAGTAACAGCTAAACATTGTTGCTTTGGGCTTCTAAAGCCTACTCTTAGAGTGATATAACAGACTGACTACTTAAGCAAGGAGTAAACATTCCAGATACTAGAAGGTAAAGGTGAACTCCCAAGTTGTTTTTATAAAAATCTTATCATGTCTATAATGATACTCTTACAACATGTCTGTAATGATATTTCTTACAGATCTACAAAAAGAAAAAAAAGAGGGGAAAAGGCATAATAAGGTAAGTGTAAATATAAATATAAAAATATTATGTCTTTACAAACAATACTGAGTGTTTAGTTTTGGTGTACACTCGTGTGCATCTATTCCAGTTTCCAGCCTCCTGGCTTCTCGGAGGATGCAATCCAGGATTGGTGCGTTCCACCATAACGCTCCATACTGGAGCACGGGTTATAACCCAGCCGGGTGACACACGCCATACCCAGGTGCATCCAGGGCATACCCAGCTGCGTAGCCAGCGCAGAAGGGGAAAAAAACAGACCAAAATTAACCACTCAATGCACACAGGCACTTCATTCCTGGGAAGAAATGCCCATGTGCAATTTCAATCAGGCACTGCCCCGGCGAAGAAGCCCTCGGTCTGTACCGCAGGGTACATCCAGCTCCCGTGTGCCCGTCGGGCCGAAGCTGGCAGCGCCCGCGTACCCCCAGCCCGAGCAGAAATCACGGAGCCGGTCCGCGTTTGTGCCGGGCCTCCCCCCGGCCCGCACACCGGCACGGCTGCGGGATAGCTTCACATCCACGCAGGCCGGGCCGTCAGCAGGAGACGGCGGAGGAGGACGAGGAGGAAGCAGCCTCCGCCGCCTCCCACAGCGCCCGTGGCCACGGCGCCCCCTCCCCCTTCTCGGCATCCCCGCCGCGGGGGCGGCCTTGGGGGGGCACCGGGCCGGTCCCCTCGGGGGGGGGGGAGGGGAAGGGGGGGCGGTGTAGTGGAGCCCCGGCTGTGGACGCGGGGAGGTCTGCAGGCACCCTGCTGCATGCGAGGAGCCGAACGGCAGTGACAAGCGGCGGCTGTGCCTGCGGTGGTGCTCCGAGGAGCGCAGCCCGGAGGAGGAGAAAGGGGGGATGCCCTGCCCCCTCTCCCCCAGCACCGGGACGGGTGAGGAAGCTGGGGCTCCCCCTCTCTCTCACGCCAGACCTGTGCAGCGCCTCCGAGGCGGAGCAGGGGAGGCGGCGGGGGAGGGAATGGGGGGGGAATGCTGCAATGTAGCGCCGGGCGGGCAGGCGAGGGAAGCCGCAAACCCTCCGGCGGGGCCTGGCGCCGGCCCCGGGCCGAGACCGCCACCTCCAGCGGCCGTGCCGCCCGCAGCCCGCGGTACCTGCCCGGGGCGGGGAGGCCGGGCACACGGCGGGACAGCCCAACCCAAAGGACAGCGGGGGCGCAGCACCCACCTTTCACCACCCTGTCCGTCGTCGATAACTTGGGATCAGCGGCCTTATGCTCCGACATGTCCGGCGGCCGGGGAGGCGGCGGGGCTCTCCCCGCTCGGGCAGGGCAGGCGCGGGCTGAGGCGGTGGCCGCCGGTGCGGTCCGGGCTCCGGCTCCTCCGCTGCGGCCGAAGTTGCCGCGTCCTGCCGCCGCTGGCTGGCTCGGCTGGGCTCTGCCGCGCGGTGCCTTCCTCCTTCGTCTTCCTCCACCCCCGCTCTCCACCTCCTCTTCCTCCTCCAGTTAATTATTGCTCGCTTTCAATCACGCCTCCGGGCTGGTTCGGACGGCTGGCTCTCGCTCCCCCCCCCGCCGAAGACCCCGGCGGCTGTCACAGGCAGCGCCGGCAGGAGAAGCGGCGAGCGCCCGCGAGCAGCAGGAACAGCCAGGTTGCACACGCAGCGGCCAGCCCCGCGCTTCCTTCCTCCGCCGCGCACCGCCGGCTGCTCCGGCTCCTCCCGCCGCCACCACCGGCCGCCGCCGCACTGGGCCGGGATCCGGACCCGTGCCCCCCCACCCCCCGCAGGGTCTCTCCCCTCACTGCACCCACACCAGCCGCGGCCTCGCGGCGCTGCACACGCTCCGCGGCGCAGCACCCCCCCCCGCCCCGCGCCGCCCGGCCCGGCCCCGCCCCCCCGGCTCCCGCTCCCTCGCGCCGCCATTGGCTGCCGCCGAGCTGCCAATCACTGTCAGGCAGCCCCGGCCCGCGCCGCCCAGGTGCGCTGCCTGCGCCCACCCGCGCCGTGGGGACCAGCGGGGCCGCACCGCGCAGCGCCCCGCCGCGGTTCCCCGCGGGGCCGCGGCTCGGCAGTCGCGGAGGTACCGCGGGGCCGTGGGCGGAGCGGGGGGAGCCCGCGTGTGGCCGCGGGGGCGGCCGCCACTTGTCACTCACGGTGGCTGCGGCGGCCGCACGCCGGGGAACCGCGCCCGGTAGCCGCGCCTGCGTGCCGGGCCGCCCCGCGCTCGTGCGGGGGCGCGGGCAGCCGCCTGCCCCGAGGGGGTCCTGCCCCGGGGGAGGACGTCCCCGGCGCGGTCACACGCAGGCACCGGCACCGGCACACGCACAGCCGGGACCGGCCTGCGGGAAACTGCTTAAATAACACCCTTCAGGCTGGGGGTTGCCGACACGTCCCCCGCGTATCAGACTCGCCGTGACGGATAAAAGGCAAAATTCATCCATCTCCCCGAACGGTGTCGCTTGCCCGGCGCACCTGGCGCGGGTCAGCCCGCCAGAAGGGCTGGCGCGGGTGTCGGTGCCCAGCCGTGCTGCGGGGGCCCGGCCAGCCCCGCTGGCCCCGCAAGCTGCCCGGCAAGCACAAAGGCAGTGGTCACCCTGGGGTGCGAAGGGTTTGTCGGGTGGAAGGCGACAGCTCTCACTTGGTGTTTCGTTGGAGATTAGAAAGTAATTTACCTATGTGATGGTGTCCCCATCGTTCCAGACAGCATAAATATTGTTTAGGGCTTGTTTATACATGCAGTTGTTCAGGAGGAGCTATTCCTGAGTAATTTAATGACTAATTTCCACAATAAGGCTGAGCCGTTCCGGTTTAGTTTAACACCGAGTTTTAATTAGAGGGAAATAGGGCACACCTATTCTGGAAAAGGGATGTTTACAGAGTTGTTGTTGAATAACTTCTATGTAGATGAGCCAAGAACGAACAGACACCTAACCCGGCTTCCCATTTCCCTCTGGGGTGAGGTACAACTTGCTTGCTTAGCAGATACTGTTGCTTTAGAAAGCCACAAAGAAAATAAGATGGCAGTTATGACACATACTCTCTGCTTTGATTTGCCTGACATTTTTAAGGGACATTTTGTTGGCTGTCCTTGTGGTATTTGCACTGAACACGGGAAGACATTGCATGCAACTGACATTCAGTACAACAGCATGAGTTCTCAGCTTGTTCCGACAACCCTGGTGAGCTCCATGTGGCGCGACCATCCTTTTGCCCCACCAGCACAGACTAGCTGGGTATAACAAAGTTCCCATCTGAGATTTCTATCGCAATGGTAACTGGAGAATAAGAAACAGAGCTAGTGCTCAAGCAAGGGTATTTTATATATGCTCAAACAAATCCTGAAGCCCATGACAAGTATGCAGAAAGCTCCCCATATGTTAGGCATGTTGCGTGCAGCATCAAGAGCGCAGAAGAATCTGGACAGAAAAAGCCCTACATCTTCATCCCCACTGCCAGGAAGCGCTGCTTAGCGGCTCTCAGTTCTTGGACACAGAAGGAGAAGCAGCATGTCGGGAATGCAGTACGGCCAGTACATTCAGGTATTGCCTATACCTTGTGGGCCACAACTTCATGTGACGTGGAGGACCAGTTGGGATCCGTTCTTCTGTGACTGGAGGCTGATTGCATGAGTCATCTGGATTCTTCTTGATAGGCTGCAATAACAGAGACTCTGGGTCTCTCCAGCTTACGCTTGCTCCCCCATTAGTCACAGAACAAGACTCCAGCTCTGATTTTTTAACAAGAAACTATGATTATTGTTGCTGCTATACAAGGACATTCAGTGTCACAACTCCAGCACGTTTGTATTAATCCTCCTTTGCTTCTAAGTTTTCAATTACAATATGCCATCCAGGCTAGGTAAAAGTTCTTTCATTTTATCTTGTGGAGAGTCTTGATTATGCATCAGTTGAATGCATTTAGTCCTTCTTTCCAAAGGTACAATCCCCACTGCAGGTAATTTCTGTTTTAGGAGTTTTTGGCTAAGCTCTCTTAAGATAAAGGTGAATACCACTGCCAAATGGCACGTATCATGCCACTTTAGCAAGGTATGATACAGCCAAGATTCAGATCACGAGTATAAGACCTCATGACTATTCTGTCATGGTGTGGTGCAATCTTAACCCCATGACTTGTTTCAGGAGCGTTTGCGAAATCTTTATCCTTGCTGTGAGGGAGGGAAAGGAAGAGAGAGAAATCACCAAACACTGTCTTTGTTCTTTCATAATGGTAACAGACCAGAAAAAATCTGTGTATCAGATCTATGTTAGTAGTAAAGGTTGTATAACTATTCCTTATTACTTAAATCTGTCCTTTTCCCCCATCTAAACAGGCAGTCCTTCAACTTTTTCTCACAAAGACCTCCTTTACCATAGAGGGATTTCTCTTTCATGGGATCTGAGTCCTATTAGATTACTTTTTCTCATTTGACACTAAGAGGAGAACAGGAAGATCACATCTTTGAATGGAAAGAACAGTCCGTGGATTCTGGGAAAATTCTAACACACTTGACCTCTTGCATCACCAATCTCTAGTAGCATTGTTAGTCATTTCAACCCCTAGTAGAGTAGAAGCTCAGCACGATACATTGAAAGCACTGAACTTCTGAAAAGCAGTCACTTCTGATCACAGGTTTTGGAGACAAGGTCTGTGAGAGCTGAGGGAGAGAGATATTTTCAAGGCTGAAATAAGTCAGTCCCCACCTTTTTGCCTCAGATGAGCAATTCTTTTCCATTTTAGCTGAGACATGACAATTCTTTTAAGCACACAGCAGGATCCAGCTGACATGGAAGGAGGAATAAATGCTCATACAATGAGAAGGCACTAATTTTAAGCCAGAGTTTTGTAAAGACATACAGTCTAACGGATTCCAAACTTTGTCGTAGGCACTGTGAAAAATTAGCAATTGAGTTGCCTGGACTTTGTTTCATCAGCATGATGAAGATTATCTGCTAGAAATGTAACCATATGTTTGCACACTGACTCAACCAATTAAGATACTGTTTTAAAGTATTGATTGTAAGAGATAGCGTTTGAAAGTTTAATCATTATTATTAGAGAAAAAACTATTCTAGCTACAGGGAGTCTGTCCTTCACGCATTAGCTTTTAGCCCCTGGAAGTTCTGGCTTCACATGTAATAAATGTAAGTTTGACAGTATCTTGGAAGTAAGGGAGAGTTAGAGAGTGCTCCTGAGTATTATGATGGCTGCATGGAAAATATGTGCAACGCAGTTAGTCTGGATATTGGTGCTGCCTTAACTGATTATTTTCCTGATCTTTCTTTTAAGAGAAATTTGTAATCGTTTCAGTTTATTTCCCTTCAGTATAAAAATCAGTGGGGATTCTTAACATATGTGTACCTAAGTCTATTGCCCAGGCCATGATCTCTATAACATAGCTGTCTACAAGATTAAAACCACTATGTGCTAGTCTATGTTGACAGTGTGTCATCAGGAGATGCTCCGTAGTGGAATCAATGTTCTGTTACAGTCCACGCTCACAGCACTGAATATAATCACCTAAAACTTCCAAAAGAACTACATTTGTCTACATCTGACCAAAATAAATTTGATAGCAAGTGCCGTATACTAGCCTTGGAAAGCCAATATCATTTATCAGTACTCCACATGCCATTTGGTTCCATCACATCCAAGAGAGGAAATTCACCCCAGTGTAGAGAGTCTATACAAAGGACCATATACCAATTTAGATGACCGTCAAGGGGCATCGTCTGAGCATTTTCTTGAGAAATGGTTTCCCACACTTACCCTACCTCAGTACACAAGAGGGAGCTAGATAAAGGGCCTGTAGCAGGTAACAATTCTTTGTATCATCCAAATGCTTTCTATGTTTGCAAAGGGATGGAAGGTTCAGATGGTAAAATACAGCCACATAATCCATCACCAAACGTATCCTCTCCTTTCCCCATGTGTGGTCTTCATGCATCCACTGCACGCACTTAACCTGTTGCATCATCAGCCTCTCTGGAGCTTTGTATGTTTTGCCCTTGCATACATCTGTTAGGCTTTTGGCTTAGCTGTTTATATAGGTTCTGGATTTGGTCCTGAAGCTTTTAGCAGAATTTATACGCACTGTTAATGATATTGTGCCTGGTTTAGAAAGCAAAGAAAAATAGATAATTCTACAGATAATCAGGGAACGGATGATACCCAAGTGAGTTGTGTTGGAATAAATGCAAGCAATAGCATCCAGAATACTGGAGAGGAGACGCAGGTTAGCTCCAAATTCCAAGATGCTGAATCAACATGGAAAACAGTAACAAATGGTGCCATAAACAACTACACAGAGCTTGACTGACATTTGAAAAGTCCACAGACAGTAAAAGAAAAGGACACAAGTGAAAGAAAATAACTTTGAACCCTGGAAATAGTTATACCCCCTGCCAAAACTGGTCTGCTTACAACAGGTTTAAATATAAAAGAAGCATAACTGTGGTCTTCTAAGGCTGCGAATGAATATTTGCATTCAGATTAAGCCTGTAGTGCAAAACTGATCCACAAGTCATGCCTGTAATCCGTAGCAGCATGCAGACTCAAGAGAAATCATGCAAGGGACTTCCACATCTGTCCCCTTTCCAATACTGCCCAGAAGCGAGCTGATGCAAGTCCCTCCATTGCAGTTTCAGATTTCTTAAGAGGCACGTACTTTCATTAGACTACCCTAGCAAGCCCAAAGGTGACGACCAGGTTAGAATTCAGTTTGGAGACAAGTACTGAAGCCAGCATAAGAATAAATCAAGACATCAGAGATGCAAAGAGTCATACCAAACTGAAGAGCATAGTCAGTAAGTTATAGAGCTCGAAGCCTGAATACCAAAGAGTCCCTATTATAAGATAAGTCAGGGCTGGAACAAGGTGAGGTATAGGAGCATAACACAAAGGAGACAGGAACCAGGGATTAAGACTAAGCAAAAAAGAATGAAATGCAAGAGAGTCAGAAGCAAAATTACAGCCAAATGGCACTGCAGACTGCCAAGAGCAACTGGTGGAGTTGCCTGACACATCTGCTATTAGAGGAAATTAGCCAAGCCTTAGCTCCTGCACAGCTGGGACACAGTCCCAGTTGCCCTGTTGCATCCAGCTGCAGGGCCAGTAGCCCAGGCAGAGCCCGCAAGTGTGGATAAATGTGCATTGGTTTAAAACTCGACCTGCAGCAGTAGCTTGTCCCTATAAATTTGCTGCTGCAAGCAGCATATTTAACTCAACTTATGCAGTAAAGCACTGCACCAATTTGCCTAAACGTGTTTAAAACTAGAGGATTAATTAAGCACTGCAAGTTTCTGCAGTGGAAATGCCTTAGTGTGGAAGAAATAGATGTATTTGAAGGCAGGCAACAGTGCCAAGCTTCCCAGAAGTGGAAAGACATCCCCTCATCTCCCTCTACTGGTGTGCACATCCCCAAGCCTCTCTGCAGACTGACGAGGAGCATCTACCTTGTCTGCTTCGCCTATGCCAGTACTTTGTGAAACTGGAAGAAAGGACCCTTGGGAGCAGCTTCCAGCATCAAGCTGTTCTCAAGATGCTGGCAACAGCTTAAAACCACAGTCCTGCTATCAAGAATTAGTCATTTTCTCCTAGAGAGTTCATCCTGCAGGCTTTGGTTCTTAATTAGACATTGCTTTTAATGGGAGACTACAGAATACAGATTTCATAATGGGCCTTCAGATGTTATCCCAATGAATATTAAAATCTTCCAGAAAATATAAATTAAGAAAGGAGTGGAAGGAAAGCTTACTGCTTTTTAAAAGATGTTCTTGCAGTAGCAAATGTTATGACAGAACTATGCCTGTTTAGAGAGAAAGGAACAATATTTGAAGGAAATGGGAACAGTAAAATAACAAGACACACATTCATTTTGTATTATAAGTATCTAATATGTAGCTAATTTAACTCTGGTGTGGTATTAAAAACTACTAGTGGCAGGAGCAGCTGAAGTGATCCTGAAGTAAGACGTGAATCTCAGTATGTTTAATACCCAGGATGCTTTTCTGCCTCCTTTTTCAGGAGCAATGCTGTTGTCAGAGACACGAGAACAAAGAGGAATGTGTGTAATTGTTTTTGCAAGAGTAGAGCCTTATTTGCTTCCATAAAGATGCTATGATTTATTATTTATTTTTGCTGCCTTTATTGCCAGAAAACACTATAGATTAAATCCCTGCTACTTTAAAGGTAACATGTGTGGAACACATCCTGGAGTAAATGATTTATTCAAGTGCCATTAGTGCCAACTGAGGGCTCAGTGGTAACAAACAGACCATAACTGGTGCTAGGGGTGAGATAATTAATCACAACAAGTTAATACCCAAGGAACAAAGACGGAAAACTTTAATATGATTGCCAAAAACTCTCAGAATATAAAGTGTCTTGTGATGTATTATTTAAAGAAGCATAATGAATATGAAAAGGAGCAATGGACTAGAATGTGTTTTCCATACTGACCTCCTGTGCTACGTCTTTTCCCAAGAACTTTGGAATGGAAAATAAGGACAGAACAACCTGATCTCTGAATGTGTCTGTAAAATTCCCAAATATTTACAAAGCAAAGCACAGAAACCCGGAGACTACCATACAGTTTAAGGAGCTCTAATGAGTACAATTGCTGTATTGAATTAAATGTAACTAACTTATTCAAGTTGGCTTAATGGTAGCATTGCAAAATATAAAAATTTTCAATTAATTTTCAGTTGGACTGGCCATAATTTATACATTGGGAATCCAGATTCTCACTTTCCCCAAGGCTTTAAACTGCTGTAAGATGCAAAGCTGCTTTATAATGGTTGTAGGTTGCACTTACGCTCACTTAAAATCCATTTTACCTTCCTGGGGTGATGAAGACAAGCCCTAATGGAAGGCGGAACCAGGTTTCTAGTAGACTACAAACATTCTCAACTAAGGATGCAAATTCAGGGCTGCTGTCTTAATCAACTACTACTAAGGGACTCCTTCACTGTAGCAGTGCCCTACTAGTCCCACACTGTTTTCCTGTAGGCAGCTTGCAAGTTTAGGAGTTAATATCCTTTAAAAAAAGACAGAAATATCAACAACCAAACTCCCCTCTTCTCCCCCATGCACCTATGCCATTTAAAAACATCAGCCTTAGGCATGCCACACAACATCCTTTCAATCATATTTTAATCAAATTGCTTTTCAGCTACTCAAGTTTTATGTAAGAAGCACATGAGCTGCTTTAATCTTTCCTCCTCCTCCCTCACTCTTCAAAAGAAAGTTTCAGTGCTCTGTGCTTACTCAAAGAATGGCATTCAGCACAACAACAGATACATAAATCATCTGAATTGCTAAAAAAGTGCTACCCAGAGGCTGGTATGGCTCTAGATGATCATAGTCAAGTGCCCAGGACTGGAGAACGCAGTTGAAAAGCATTTGGATAATGTATTTTCCTTTTAAAAGATCCTTATTGGTACAGGGCACATCCATTCTATAAATAGATTTGCTCTACAGGATAGGACAATTTCATCATCTTGACTTTAATGGTTTGTGAAAATAATTTAAACCATAAGCAAGGAACAGACATCAACATTATTCAAAACTATGAAGATGTTGCTTATTGAGTGTAAGTAAATATTTTTCAGTTACTCTTGCTATCTTAGCATTGCCAACAAGCCCAGCACTTATGTTAGTTGCTTTATATGACACTGCTTTCTGCCTAAGAAGGAAATATTTCTCTAATGCTCATGAAGTTCACAGCTATCCCAAGAGTAATGACTTCTTCTTGGTTGTCTTCCAAAGGATGTTGTCAGCCCCTCAGTAGTTCATTTCGGGTGAAAATAACCCTTGTGCCGAGGCCAGGCCAAGATCATATACCAAATAAGTCCCATTAAAATCTTTAGATAAGGCTTAAGTGATACTTAAGTACTACAGTGCTTGCCTTCTGTTCAGTAGTGAATTCATCTAATATCTGCAAAAATGGGTTTGCTCTGAGTTAAAAATGAACAAGGGCTTATCTTTACCTCAAAGTGGGATTGGTGAGAGTTCCAAAATTGAGTAGCCCAGGAGACATATGTTCCACCAGATTCTCAGGAGTTTTCCACTTAAATACATCAGATGGCAGAGGGCTGATCACAACTTTAGCAGTGGAGGATCTGGGTGCCATTGCAATACATTTGCTCTTGTAGACTTGAAGGCCATGAGCAGCCCTGACACTGTGACTGGTGCCAAACACAAGAGTCACAGAGAGTGCTAGCACCATGCACTTGCACCATGTTGCCCCCAGCTGGGAAACTGGGTGCTAGAGGATGTCGTTGTGTCATCTCATCTATGTATCCATCTATTTTAGTGATGAAGCCTACATTAAAAAGAAAGGGACAGGAGATAAGACCGAAGAAAGTGATTGCTGCTGTGCAGATATACAATTAAATGCAGTCTACTGGTACACCGAGATCCTACCAGATGGCAGATGACCTCCATCCCGTCACTACAGTGCATTCCCTTTGCCTGTCTTATCCAGTCTCACCTTGAGCTGACACCTTTTATTCTTGCTCCAATTTCTTTTAGCCATTGGGTCAGCTGGAGAAAAGGTCTTGTTCATACTGGAAAGAAACAAGACAAATGGATGTTTCCAGCACCATATAATTAGAGTGCAAAGCATGGCCACAGATAAAATATAGATGCATATATAATATGGGAACCAGAACTTCTGCCTTACTAATGCAATTATTCATACGCATGGCAACACAAATATGCTGTGGAAGGGAATCTGTGTCAGTGATAATGTTTGCTCAGATATTCACTTACATATTCATGGGTCCAGATGGAGAATATGCAGTGGGGAATGATTGGTTCACCTTCTTCGATTTCTGTGTCCTCAAATTTTTCCTCCTTTGTTTTCCTTTCTTCTTTTCTTTCTTTTTATTCTGGATTTTGTATTCCCCCTCCCCTCTCATCTCAGAAGTACCTGGAACAATATTTCAGAAAAGTTTTATAACAGCATGTTTCCTCTTAATGATGTAGATTGCACCTTGCAGTACCATACACATTCCCTTTGTCCTTGAAGAACCTTTGTAATACCCAATTACAGCTACTGGCCCTTGTCTCCCTCTCGCTCACTTCCTCCCTCCCTTTTTCTCTTTTACCTCATCTTCTTAGTTCTGTTGTAGCCCATGGTGGGCAGTGATAGAGAGGGATGGATAAGTCCCTGCTGTGACATTTTAGAGTGACTCTTTCCCAGGAAGGAGTCATTTCACAGAGTTCCCAGCATATACTCTTGTAGTGTCCAGAAACACTTTCCAAAGTATTGTGGAGATTCTTAATCTTAAACTCCATTATTGCAAGTGGTCTCCAATTTCTCCCCATCAGAGCATGTACTTTGAATGACTTCAGGCTTTCTCTGGCTATTATCTTTGGAGTATCTACCTAAATACATTAGGGTAAAATTTGACTATGTCACTCAAAAACAGAGATGAGCTTAGTAAATCTATTGTTTTGCCATTAAAAAAAACAAAACTGAAATTGCTAATACTGCTTTAAATATATAATCACTGCCAACAGTAATGCACATAGAAGCCAGCTTCCATCTGCATTGAGATTTCCCAGACAAGCTGTACAATATCACTCCAGAAACTGCTAAGCCTTGGCAATAATTAAAAGATTGGTGAGGAGACACTGCAGAGACGCTGGATAAAGCTAATCAGGCAGGCCAATGAAATAAATATTAGCTCAAAGCTGAGGAAGAAAAAGCTGCTGACCTACTAGGGACAGACATCAGCCTTTTACTCTGAAGTTCTGCATATTTTGCATGTCATTCATATCTAATGTTCACATTATATGAAGATCACATAGGAAAACTTGTATGAATGAATGCTAAAAAAATTACATCGACTTTCTCCTAAGAATATGCTGAATTCCCAAATGAGGGAGGAGGAATAGAGAATGTTTATAATTTCTTGCTGTTTTGCAATAGACAGATGCTTTCTAGCCTTTCACTTACTTTATGTTAGACTAAGAGTATATATTTAATTCAAGGCCTCTCCTATTGCTCCTGCCACTTCCTGCTAGGGCTTACCCTTTTAGGGCTTTAAAAGCCACCACTTGGCGTCTTTCATAATTGCTTGTGCAGAAGGGCAGGAATGCTAATACTCTTCTGTCCACCCTATTCACCAACTGCAGAGAGTTGTTTCCTTTCCTTACGCAGATAAGCTATGTAAGTAATCAACAGCAAGAGAGTTTCACATTTCACATTCAAAGATGCAGAGCCTGAAAGCTGAACTCAGCAAAATTCAAACTGGAGACAAGACACACATTTTTAACAGTGCGGGTAATTAATAATTGGAATTGCTTGCCCTGGAATATGCTGTGACACTTGGAGCTTTTAAATCAAGTCTGAATGTCTATAAAAAGATGCTGTCTGCTTCAGTTGCAAGATAGTGAACTCGATGTAGAAACTATTGGCCTTGTTAAACAGAAAATTAGACTAGACCATCCTGAGACCTTTAGTGGCCAGTAAATATACTCAGAAGCACAGTCAAGTGTAAAACACAATTTGCACAAATACTGGTAATGTACACTATATGTGAATTCACTTTTACTGAGAGTATCAAGCACTTAAAATTAGCTTTCTGTGGGTGCACTAGTCATACTGGAATCACCTATATGTCTTCATCGTTTAATTTGTATAAGCCACAGTAAACCTGAGCATAATTACAGTTCTGTCAGACAGTCTTAGCCCCCTGCAAACCAAAATCCTTGTTGGAGAGAGTAAAGAGAAAAACTCTTCCCTTGGAGCACTGGTCACCCAGACTAGGCAGCAAAAAAGCAGTGAAGCAGTTTCCACAGTTCATGCCTCTTTGGTTTGCATAAAAATTTGGATTCTATCCAAAGAGTCAGAATCCATGGCAGCTTCTCATTCCTAGGAATCACATATTTGAATGCTGGATGCCCTGTGTCATACTGCCACCTCCAATTAATTCAGTAAGTCCTTTATGGCATTGTATGCCAACACATTTATCAATCCAGCCTGCTGCCTATGCAAGTCTTTTTCCCAAATTGTAGGCAACGAAAACACAGAACTGTTTTTCTTAGAAACCCAGTGACAAAGTCTCTTACCTGACTGCTTGACTGCACTGACGGAATAGAACATCTTTCTAGTGATACTAGTACAAGTTGTTGTTCATAGTTCATCATTACTTTGCTCAACTTTATCCAGTTATTCATTTGATTGCCAGGTGAGTTTTATCAATCAGACTAGTTACGGAACATTTTAGCCAGAACTGAGCCCTAAAATACACCTTGCTTACAATTTTACAAAATAAATAAATAAATACATACATACATACATACATAAAATTAAAATAAAATAAAATAAATAAACAAAGACAACACATAGTCTATTCTGCCTGTGCATGAAAACCACTAAAGCCAGTGGTTTTACCTTACTCCTCAATTAGTCCATTTATTTCAGTGAAGCTCCACAAACTTCCACAAGAGCTAAATATGTCTCCTAGGATATTTTTACTGCCCAGGATAGTTCTTGTGCAATTCAGAGGCCCCTGAGCCAGCACCAAAACAAGGTAACGTGGTGATCTCAGAGAAACCAGGCCTCTTAGGTGAGATGTGAAACTGAGGTCCCTGGGACTGCATTTCTAGACAGTAAGACTAAACTGAACCAGCTGGGGACATCACAGTCCTGGCCTGCATAGACCTCCTGTAGCCACAAATGAGCTAGTTGTTCCTCATTTTCCAACACAAACTCTCCTCCAGTGTTTCTGCATTTTTGACTTGGAGAATTGAGAAGGAAAGCCTGAAGCTTAGTGCTTTTTCAAAATGTAATACATGCCAGACGTGCATTTGTCAGCCGCATGGTTATGTAAGAGTGGATCAACAAGTCTCTGCTTCTCCTTTCCCATGGCGCAGCAGACAATTTAAATCCCAGTCTGCAATGTTTGCTGTGTGCTGACAGCTTTTCACGTGAGAGGTTTAAGGTGTCATAGGCCACAGGACAGCAGGTAGGCAGCTAGCTATCAGTGCTGCAAGCTTTTCCTAGTCTATGGCTAGATATTAAATAGGTATAACAAACAAGAGACTGCAAATAGTCTTTCTGTAGGCCTGAAAATTGCATAGTGGGATTCTGTCAGAATTGATCCCCCCAAAAAAAATTCAACAGAATTTTATGAAGTTTTGACCTATGAATGAACAAAAGTTACAAAGAGGGGACATAAATGCTTTGGTTTTAATTTCTTCTCTTTTTCTCTCTCCTCTCTCTTCCCTTTATTTACATGAGTTTTTAAATCTAGATGATCAAAGGAGTACCTATTGTAGCAGTACAAGAAAAAGAAAGCCCTTCACTCTAGGTGGTTCAGGCCCACACACTAATGCTGAGGTACCATTTTGATGTCCTGTTCTGGCAACAGTGTAATTATATCTCAAGTAGCACAATTAGATTCGCTGTGCACATGCACTGAAACAGAGAGGAACAACTGCAATAGCTTTCAAGATAAGATTTTTATACTGATGCTCTTTCTGCCGCTGTACCGAAATTCTTGTGGTGAAGTCAGTGAATCACAGTAATATGTAAGTGTTGACAGCTATTTATGTTAGGTCCTTTTGAATTTGTAAACAGAATATGACAGAACTAAAGCAAATGCCAAGAGGTTATTTTACACTCTGCTGAACTACATGAAGTGATATAAAGACATTTCAGAAAAGTTTTTCAGAGCTGGGGAAAAACTCTGCACTATAGGACACAAATTCAGACTATGTTGGAGAAAAAACCCTAACATAGTTCCCACAATGAAAGTTCATCCTTGTGTAACATCACGCTAGTTCACATTAGCTTTCTAGCTGTATAAAGCAGATAATTAACAAACCAAGTGTGCACAGCATGTGTGTACCAACAGTAAGGATGTGGTGCCAAGGCACTGTCTCTCTTTTCATATTAGATGCATACACCATTGTGGAAAGCATTGTCTAAGGATCCAGCGCACACACACACAAAAATAAAACCAAGCAAAAAGGGCATGCAAGTTCTGGGCTAGCCACAGGCAGGATGTAGCCCACAGAGCATTTCAGCAGCCAGCCACATCCTCCTCCGCTGTTTCTCTTTTAGATTTTATGGGAGTCCCCAGGATCCACATGCGAGCAACACTCATTCATGCTTCATTCCGCTCTTTCCCTCAACCTCCCACTCTCATCCCACTAGAAGTCACCTAAGAGAAAAATAAATGAGGACCTGGGTATAAGAATGTAAAGAGCATGCTTGGTGAAGCTATAGACAAAATAGGTTTGGAGTTAAAATTCATGAGAAATCTCTGCTCTGTGTCCCAGTTCTAGTTTTCAAAAAGCTGACTGAGGTATTCAAGCCTTTAGGGTTTTTGTTTTGGTTTGGTTTTGGTGGTTTTGGGGGGGGTTTTTTTGCCACATTTCTATTTCTGAACACGTTTCAAGGCAAAAGAATGGAGTACTTTCATGCAATCAAGCCCAATTCCCATTTCATAATGCAATAACTTCTACCAAGGCTCGGGCTGACCCAAGGTATGCTCAGACTGATTTTGTGATATCATAGAGCAGTGGAGATGACAAGTATAAACAGATTAACATGACAACTAACTGGTCTGGCTGCGTGGATATCTTGACTGCTTCGGTTCTCTATTTAATTGCACAGCATGCCCTTCCATCTCCAAGAGCTTTTGTTTACTTGGTTCTTAAAAAGAAATAATATGGAACCAGTAGGGAGGAGCAGTGATCATATAAGTTCTAACAAGTGAAAAAACACATTATTTTTGTTGCACGCAGTCATTTTGTAAGTTATTTATGCAGCATTCTCATTTACTTATGCTAGTAAAAATCAAGAGTAACTCAGCCACTTAGCCAGGATGAAGGAGTTCTCAGAAGTGAGACATCTGATATTTTCTCAGCTCAGAGGGGGTCACAATATTTTGTGCAAATATCTGCTGTCACTTCTGCCCTCACTGCAAGAAAGCACATTTCCTGCTAGCTACAGGAAAAAGCTTGAAAACGTTAGCACTCTGGGTTAAGAACTTCTAAATGTATTATTGCTTAAAGCATTATAGCTTTCAAGCCAATTTCATGATTTTGAACACTTGGGGCTGGCAACAGTAAGCAATTTGGAACAAATGAGGTGTAAATGCTAAGTAAGGCCAACAAAATATCCACTGCACGAAGAGCATCATATATGAATCAGTTGTCCACAGTTCTGTTGGCTGACCTCTAGGTAGTATTTGGAATGCTACTTATTCAACGTTGCTTCAGTAACCTCTGTCCTACTGCCAAAATCAATACTCCTGTTTGTGGTAACATGGCCTGTTAGAATACATGTTATTTAGAGATGAACTGATCATAAAGAAACTGATGAAAACTGGAAAGACTGAGGGAACAGATAATGTTTTCAGGAAAAAAACGTGGAAAATTTTACTTATTTGGGCAGCTGAGCACAGCAGATGGCAAGATCTTCAGGGAAATAAACACAAAGTTTGGGAAAGCAAGAGTGTGTTCTAGCAGTTGCCAGTGATCTCATGCAGCAGGAAAATCAGTCAAAAATTAAATAGACACTCAGTAGCACCAGTGTTTTGTCAATATTTTTGTAAAGAACAGGGACTTGGCAGCCAGAAAGGATAGGACAGAGGAGGCTGACTGGCTTTGAGGGCCAGCATTTGCAAAAATAACTCTCAGGATCAGATGGTATTATAACTTCAGCAATCAGGAGTTTTTAATGGAGATTCACTAATTGTATGTCAGAGAGTGTGGAGCTATAAAACTAACCTAAATGTGCAACTGCTACAGTCCACTCCCAGGCTAGTGACTGTCAACTGATCAAACAAACCACGAGCAAGAGCTGAACGTACTACAGGATGGAGCAAATAATATTGTCCCAAGGAAACATTTTTATCGAATGGTATGGTTCATAAATATGCTCACTGATTAATATGGTTTATAATGATATGAATAAATTTATAAATCCAAGTACAGAGTGTTCATAAATCCGTGTTATCCCATAAAAGGCCCATAACCATCTCTTTCAGGTAAAGATAGACTGAAACACTGCACAATATCTCATCTAGAACTTATCCTTTCTCCATTTACTGCTACTCAGATTTCACATTTCACATCTATGGAATAAATAAGGAAGGTAAGATTGGGCCTATTATGTCAAACTGAATTAGCAAGGGATTTCATTTTAAAATAAGAAATTATAGGTGGCCAGAATTATCCATCGTTCTGCTTGTGTTCCAGATTTAAATTTCTACTCAAGGTCTCTTTGTACGTGGGATTCCTTCTCAGTCCTCATTGTACATGAATACCAGCTACCCAGCTGCCAAAACTTGAAAGAAGGACAGCTATGGATGCAAGGAAAAGTGATTATGGAGAGAAATTATACATGCTTTATGTACATAGACCCTAGAAGTGTAGTCATTGTGGAACTAAGATGAGTTGATCATTATTTACAACCATACAACTTTTGTAGTATTTGCATCATGATCAAGTTTCAATTAAAAGAGAAAGGGCTAGGTATACAAGCGAATTAGACAAAACCTTTTGCATGTATCTCTACCTATGTGTGATACTTATGCCTGCACATGTATGTCCAAGACACGAAGGGAGCAGGGGTTCACTCTAGCACTGGAGAAGTCCACCACATTGATACTGTTCCTTAACTCCAGAATTTTATCTGGATACCAATTTCTTCCTTCTACCCTCAGAAAACACAATTTTCTGCCCATGAATTTGAGGTGATAGTCCCTGGTTTAAGCTTGCAGATGCAATGAATGAAGTGCTCTCCATGACAAAGTTGAGTTAGTTACTTTTATTTTTAATAGAATTTACACATTCAGTATCAATCAAGCACTAAAGAACTGGATAAATTCCTTGTCTTCTGGTGTCAGGGGTTTTCCCTGGGCTTCAGAAAGGGGAAAGGATTTCATACAGCATTTGAAAAGGGCTGAATCAAATAAAATGATGCATGGTATTTGTATGGATGTGGATACCTTAGGTTGAAATCTAGATACAATAGGACCATGACCAAACAAGAGTAATTGATAAGCTTTAGCAGGAATTGTGGCCAATTTATAATATTTTGGTAATTTACGTCAGCTTTTAATCTGGTTTTCGGTATTCCCAGAGGCATAATATTAAGACCTGCAGAAAACAAATCCTTTTATTTTTGTTGATTTTGGTATTAATTGGATGCTCTAGCAATTAAGAAAATCTCACTGGAGTCTTAGACTCCCAAGTACTTTAAAACATTAAGGCATGCATCTACTTTAAAACACTGGGCCATGACAAATCAAGACATACTGTTGTCCATCTAGTCTAGTATTTTGCTATTAATTCAGGCAAAAAAAGTATAGAGTGGACAATTTCTGAGACATGCCTCCAGAAAAAAATTTTCCTCCCAAAATTTAATAATTTGAAATTCATTGACTCTCTGAAGCTTGAGAGTTATATACTTTCTGTGCATTTAATCTTACAAATCTGGATATATTAGTTTTCTAGATATTTTAAAAGATTCTCTTCTGTACCCAGTTAACGAGGCTGACCCCAAATGTAGCTTTCACTGGTGATTCCAGTAGTCTAAATATTTACATATAAAGAACAGTCTTTCCATAAGTTCTGCATTTACAATTGTTCAGTTATAATGAACCCTGCTCACCCCTTGGCCAGGTGAATTGAAGTTCTTTTATCTGCCTTCTGTAGATATTTTTTTTTTTTTTAAATTATACATCTATGCACTTGTTTTCTTTCTCGTATAAGTGTTTCAAGTCAAAACATTCTGTCTCTCCACTGGTTGTAGCAATGACAAGGCAAAGGCAGTACAAATGTCTTACTCAAATGCAATCAACTTTTTCTTAGTTGCTTTTTATTTTTTCAGTAAAAGTGCATTTCTAACCCTGCCCCAAAATTATGTATAGTGTGCAGAATGTTCTTCCAAAAAATTTCTGTACCCAGTTCTCACTCAACATACTCAAATCTCCTTCAGAAATTATTTGTAACAACCCAGTCAACCACCTACCTTGTCTCACTAATGTCGATCACCAGACAAATGAAAAACCAACCTGTGCAAAGTTTTATTCCTTAGCCAATGTATCTACAGACTTAATACACCTATGGAGTTGAATGCATCTTAATGTCTTTCCTATTACAACCTGCAACATCCTGAGCAAATTTCAAGACAGGAAAATAAAAACCCTCTCACTGATTCAATGGGAGGGACTTTGAGACACTCCTCATCTCTTTTGTGCATTCAAAACCTTGCAGGATAAAACCTATGAGTCACTGAGCAGGGATCTCATCTTTATTTATGTACATCTTAGTGGCAATAAATAACTTTCATTCTTCATAAACAGGTAAGTATGCACCTGTAAGCATATGCACATGCACGATTCTGGCATATAAAAGAGAGATAGATAAATAAATAACCTGTGCTGTATGGAAAGTAAGTCTGAAGTGTTTCAGGCTATGGGTATTTCTATCTTCTTAGCTTGGTAGCAATTTTCTTTGCATTTAGCAATGATTTTATAGTCTTTAATCATGTCACAATTGCCTTTAAGATACACACCTTATTTACATGCTGAAGAAAATCACTCTTACAGGTGATGTGTTCCTCATCAAATATCATGGTTCTGTCAGAACAGAGTATATGCAGTGTGGAGAGGCTACCTCATCTTAATGATTAAATTCTGCATTACTTCTTAACATTTGAACTCGTAGGAACACAGATCTGTTCTCCTCTGGTTTGCAATTCAATGACATTCAAAACAAACACACGCATGGGTAAGTTTATAGCCTTCTCCTCCTCCCCCCTTTAAACTTTGGATTAAACGTCTATGTAATTTTTTTGATGAAACGTGTATCAAAATATAATATTTTACTAAAGAAGTTCTATGCCATTTCCTGTCCCAAATCCACATAAAAGCCCAAATTCGTGAGGTCTAATGAGAGGGATGCTTGAAGCAGAAAGTCTGCACTGTACCTTGCCTCCTGAGGGAAAACACAGTACACATTGATGGCAGTGTAAGCCAACCATGGCAGGAAGCGAATGTAGCTTTTCAATGTGAAATGTCAAAATGACTTTTCATTGTCGGCCCAGAATGTCAACACAAGTTCTGAAAATAAATCCATTTACAATTCGGGTAGTTGTGCTTTCATAATCTCTATCACAAAAAGCACTGCATTTGTTTGCACTTAGATTTCATCTCAAGTTTATTTGTGGGTGTATCAAAAAGGTGGGTTTTTTCCACATCTGCAACCCATTTGAACTTGTAATAAAGACATCTTAAATTTTTCAAATGGATCCAGGAGTTCTGTCTGACTAAAGATTGTTGAAGTCAATACTGCTGGCAGATGATACTCCTGGCAACCAAGCGAGCATGGTTATGAAAGAGTCAACTTTTTATTTGTAAACCTACCTCACAAGTTACTCATTTTTTCTCAGGATCATATTTGAAACATGAATTCATAGCTATGTTTCCCAATTCAAAGCTAGTGTAGAAAAAAAACAAAAGTAGATTCTGAGAAATCATCATTATTGTGAAAAAGTTTAAAGAATTTGCTATTTCAATGGATATGTTAAACTCCCTTTAGCTGTAAAACACTTTGTAACCTAGCAGAGTGTTTCCCAAGTAAGGAAGCAAACACCACGACTGTGTCCTTTAAAGGTCCTTGCTTCACAGAACAATTTATCATTTGAATACAAAGACATAATACAAAACCAAAACTACTCAACTGATAAGTATTGGCTTTAAGTGGTTTCCTCATGTAGAAAACAGACAAACGCTGGCTTGCTTTGCTTCATGGGTTAGCTCAGACAGAGGGCCACAAACCTCTCTGGACTGTTCCTTCATTCTTTCATATAGATGCCTGGGTTTGGCTACCTGGTTCAGGCAGAAACTGGATCAAATCCAAATACCACATCTACAAACACATCATGGACAACCAAATTTATCTTTTGACCAGTAAAGAATAATTTTTAGTGGCAAGACTAAAGCTAAACTGTTAGATCGATGCAATAGGTATTCTTTTGTGGTATCTATTTATAAATAAATCTGTATTGTAGCAAAGCAGTTATGCAATTTCTATTTCTCTAATATATTTTCACATGCTGGTGATTATTTAATGAAAGTAGAATGATAAGAAGAATTATCATCCACTGATTGCTTCTAGTTTAAGCTTGGGGAGGAGGTTGTATCAGCCATTACTTTCGCATTCTGTTCCTTCCCTTAAACATACAGGGCTTGGTCTGTAGATCTATATCATGTCAAATGTATATATAGCTTGTGACGTGGCCATAGTGCTGGGATGAGCAAATCCAGCTTTGAAGTCTACACCTCTTCCTGTTTATAAATAGAGTCCTGAATGTTAAATATTACATTGATTCAAATGGTACCTTCCATAGGAAGCCATTAAATAGCTTGAATTTTACCATATCCTTTATTGTACATGCAAGTACAATTTACATGCACATTTATGTGGATAAACATGGAAATTTGGTCTCATCCTCACACTTCTGACAAGTCCCTAATGTTACAAAATCTGTGTTTTCCATAGCATAAAAGGGCCCTTCACCCTATTAGGAACAGCACATGCCCTTTAAGTCTTGCATGGAGACACCCAGGTGCACACATGCACTGGTTACTGTGGCTGGGGACAGACCCAGGAGAAAGCCATGTTTCCTGGTCGCAAAGGCCGCACCAACCCAACTGGGCACAGGCTATGCAGCCTGCTTGTCCTGATGCAGCCCTGAGCTGTCCTGCACCATCTGCATGGCCCAATATTAGGTCTTTACAGTTAGGACTTAAACAAACCAATAAAAGCTACCGGGACATAATCAGCAAGTATTTGAAGAGATTCTTCTCCATGAGCTGCAGATTCAGTAAAAATGTTACAAGACTGATAAAATAATTGTGTTTAATGGGGCACAGCAAAGTTAATTCTGAAGTCCAGAGGCTCCTTAGTGGCTGGAGACTGGAAAGGCAAAGGAGCAGAAAGGTGGAGAGGCTCCTGGAGCCACAGCCCAACAAAACTGCAAAAGTGACAGCAAAGTCTATATAACCAAACTGACAGACAAAAGTTCCAGGAATCAAACCACAGAGGGATGTTAATGGTGCTTGATCTCCAGTGAGCTATTGTAAATGCAGATGACTACTGCCAAGTGTGTTGTGTAATTAAAAAAGACAGAGTGCGAGAGACGGGTATTTCTAGATGAGTCAGACTGGATCCTAAGAAACTAAAGAGCTGTTTCACTTGTGAAAAGAGTTGGGTAAAACAATGTACCACAATAAAAGTTTAATACCACATACTGTAACAATCTTGGGAAGCTAAATTCCCTTTCTTTTCCTGGGAGACTCCACAATATGAATGTTTCTTTCTCACTTGAAGTCTGTTTGATGTATTCCACTTTCTCTCTTAGGAAATAACATTTTATTTATGCTGCTCTTTTCCCGTATATTCAAGAATTTCTGGTTTTATGCACTCAGTTATGCTGAGAGTGGTTTCTGGCACTTTCTGTGCTGCAGGTACAATTTGTTCAGTACTCTCTGTGTTGTCCTCAGTCACCACTGTGCAACACAGTAATGTTGTGATACCAGTGTCAGTCACAGGTCTGGCTGACAAACCTAACCTCCCCCTAAAAGCACAAATCTAATCCTTAATTTGCTAATGCAATTTTAGTAAAAAAATGTGGGGGTTTTTTTGGAGTAAGCCATGCAATAATTACTTATTTTGAATGATTCAAGCTACTTCAGGATGCTAATTAAATGCTTGTGACTATTAGCCTCCCCATAGTTAGAGTAGTATAACTATATCCTCATCTTTCGCAGCAGAGCTCATTTGTGAAACCCTTGGTAAAAAGTATCAACTACCTAATCAGAAAATAAAAATAATCTCATGAGGTTTAGGTGACTGGCTATGACAACAAATAAAAAAGCACAGCAAAGGTGAGTGATTCCCAGACAAACCATAGGTTTTTAGTGGGGCTACCTAGGTAAACATTATAGATAGTGAAAAAAATAAGAGGAAACCGAGACTAGATCATGAATAATAGTTTAACCAAAACAGCTAATTAATTATTTAAAAAGAACCGTTTGACCTGTTGTCCTGGTTTCCCAGGAACAGACCCATGGGCCAGCCATGGCAGGCAGGCCATGAGTAGCCCTGAGTCAGCTGGGAGATTAGATCTGGGCAGCTGCCCCAAGCTGACTCACAGGTGTATCCCATACCACTGACATCAAGCTCATTATAAAAGAAGGGAGTTCACCAGGGCTGGAGGTTACTCACTCTTGGTTTTCTGCTTTTCTGCTGTTCCCAAGGACTAGGCTGAGTATAAGCTTGTACACTTTGTGTTGGTATTTGTATTAGTTTTGTTATTTCATACATCTATTTCTACTTCAACCCACAGGGCTTCTTCCTTTTTTCCCCAATTCCCCTTCTCAGCTGGGGAGGGGTCATCAAGCGATAGAGCAACTGCTACAGTTTAGCCATGGATATGGGCTAAACATAGACACCTGAAAAACAGTGTACAAAGAGTAATCGTTACAGAAGCTCTGTAAACTGAGAGATATTTTTGAGCTACAGTAGGTGTTAGATGTGTAAATATAGAAGTGCTTCTACTTTATATGGAGGATGAGCAATGCACTGAAGTTACACAGGGATGTGCTGATAAAGAAAGTTCTTCAAATCAGATCTCTTGGTACCACAATTATGGAAAACCTTCAGCAAAGATCAGTTCTGGAAAACTGCTTTTCAAGCATTAAGGAACTGCATTTGCTTTGAGATACATCATTTTCAGTAAGACATTGAATATGTTACATATACATTGCACCAAAGAGAAGTTACTCCTAATCGTGTTGGGTTTATAACAATAGATGACTTCATGCACTTTAATTTGCTATAACAATCATTAACTAGATTTGTAGCAGTTGGTATTTTCCATGAAATGAAGATTATCAGGTCAGTAACGAAGGGTTTGCCATGTGTTTGTAGCTGGGATTTTACTTGCTTTATCAGAATTTTCATGTTCTCACCATGTGTGTTCTTCCTTACTCTAGTGATTTTGGCCGCTCTGCCAACTGAGCATTGCTTCAAAGACACTGTGGTTGGAAAAAGTCTTCAACTTCAGTTAAAAAAAAAAAAAAAGCTTCTAGCATCAAAAGTTTGCTACATTAACTAAAAATATTACTGATCATTGGGCCTCAATGCTGCAAGTAGTTTTGCCACATCTGAGCAACAAGATGAGTAGGACATTCCATGTAGGGTGCAGAAAGTGAGATTACATTGATTACAGTCCAAGGCAGAACCAGACCAATCCCTCTGTTACTTTTGTTACTACTTAATTAGCACTATTATTCTAATTATCATAGGAAGCCATACAGAGAAGTAATAATGTAGAACTTACCCCAACAGGCAAAGGTTCCTGCATAAGGAACCTGTGCATTGATAACAGTGATTTATCATGACATAAATCTGGAGGAAAAAATAAAATTAAAATGTGATTGCCAATCTGTAGAAAATGACCAAGCAAATGACATGCCATCCCACATGACAGCAGCATAGGGAACACTGAAGTTTTCATTCACATGGCTACAGTGTTACCAGTACCTTGTTACATAAAGACTGAGAGAAATTGGAGCCCTCACTGAAACTCTCTGGAGGAGAAAAAAGCCTTGCCAATGCCTTACAATGTGACCTTCAACTTTAAGCACTCTTAGAGAAGTTTGCTTACAACTGCGTTTGCAATCAAACTGCATAAAGGATTGTGCTGGGCTTAATTCCTTGCCTCTGGCCTTAATTAATCTATAGTATATAGTTCCCGGTCACAGCATTGATTTTTCTTCCATGGCTTTCTAATATGATGTGTCTTCAGACTCTCGGGCGCAATATCAAATAGAATTCCTCTCTACTCTGTTCTATTGACATGTTGTTGAAATTGGTGAAGTACAAGCATAAGCTTGGAGCAATACGGTGGTGGCAGAACTGCAGAAAAAGACTCTGTATACAGGATGTATAAATTGAGCAGCAAATGAGTTAGTCACTTGTATCCATTTAATGCTTAATGGCCATGCAAAATTGATGTACCTACATAAATTTGTCATTTGCTGGGTTCATGTTAAACCTCGAAGCTGCGGGAATGTATACCTAATAAAGATACCCAGAGCTAGTTTCAGAGCTTTGAGGAAGGTCAGCCACGCATTCAAGTGTATGATGCTGAGGAATTAACTTTCATATTTAAGCATGCATACTTACTAAAAATCAACCTTCCAGGAAGTATTTAACATATCTTCTGCCCAGCCTGTATGTGATATTTAGCTTGTACCATACATTTCCATGATCAGTCAACATTTAATTTTCTGTACCTAAGTTAAGGAGCAGGGAGCAGAAGCCCTATAGGTGAAAACAAGTTTCCCTTCAGTATTTTGCCATTGCTCATTCTAAAACCTAGTACCTGCTACTACCTACTCCCAAGCTATTATTAGCTACCAAGTGATTCAGTTCATGTTGAAATAGTTCTTAGAGTAGCAAATGAAGCTGTTCTTAGAAGAGGGGAAAAATATTCCAGCCACTCTAGCAATGTGGTTATAGCACTAGAAAATGTATCAGTCACTAGTGGTTCCCCACTGCAGGAGAGAATCCTGAAGTCCTTCCTGGATTAGAAGTGATGACAAAAGGACTCCAGTTGATAGCACAAATTTAAAAATCATGGTGTCTGCAGAAAGCATGATATTTAAGCCCACTTCAGGTGAGCTTTTTTAATATGAGTCAGTGTTTCCTGCTGTTAAACATAGCTCTCACTCTGAGAAGACTTATTCTAGAACTGCAAGTATCCAACAGTTGCTCAAGGTAACTTTGACAGGACAGTCCCTCTACCTCATCACAAATGCCAGTGCATAGGCAAAATGAGAACCCATGTGCTGGTCTAAATGAGAATCCCATCAGATGGTACAAGCCAAGAAAATGCCATTAAAATTAATAGTTTTTCAGTATTATGAACAGTTTATGTTATAGAAAACCACAAAGTTCAGGGAAAAGGGACATAAAGGCTGCAAATCCCTCCAGCTCCACTATCCACTCTTTGCCAGTGGCCATTAGCACTTATCTAGGGAAGAAATGCAAGAAGAAGAGTTATGAAACAATCCATTCTTTTAGATCCTCAACCACTTGCCTAACCAGTCATTTAAGAACTTCCCAAGCCAAAAACTACACCTGAAAAAACATTTAATATCCACTGACGGACCTGTCTCCTATAGGAATGTCTAGCCCTTTCTTTGGCACTCTTTGGTCTTTGTCTCCACAATGTCATGAATTAACAAGCTGCACTGATTCACTCTGTATTGCCTGCACAACTACTTCCTTTTGTATGTTTTGAAGTCACTTGATAGTGTGAGTGTAGTAGCAGCCTTGTACTGTAAGAAATAGTGAGAAATCACTGCCTAGCCACTTTCTCTGAAGCATCTATTGTTAGAGTCCTGTGTCATACCTCCCTTTGTCATCTCCTTTTCATAATGAAGGCAACAATGCTATAACTGTTAATGAGGTCAGTTTTTCCTTTTTTTCCTTATCACATAAATTTCCAACTGAAAGAATATTTCCAACAGAATAAAGATAATATCTGTAAATGCAAGCCATGCACCTGCCCTATACTGTTCATTAGAAAATAAGGTGATACTTCTATGCTGCTTTTCCAGATCAATCATAACTTGCATAACACTTACTAAATAACCTCATTAATCCTTTAGATATGGGAACTGCAGCATTATGTGTCTCTCTTAATCAGGGCCTAGAAAAGTCAAAGAAGATTGTGTGTGGTTCATGTGCCAGACAGGTGTGCACAATCTCATTTTACAGCAAAGCAGTAATTACAGAAGTATCTGTGGCCAAGGAATTGTTCATGCAAAGCATCTGAGAGCATTGGTCTCTCTGATGGTATGTAGGGATCAAAGAGCAGTCAGTCACATTTCATATGGGAGAAGGGTGACTGGTAAATTTTAACACAAAATTATATAACAAAAGCAAGATTTCTGTAGTATACATGTCTATACATATTTCAAGAGAGACTGTAAAATATCACTTCAAAAAGCTCCACACACCAGAGTTGCCTAGCTCCTACCAGAGTCAGTAAGATCTATGCAGCAAAATCAACATCACATGAAGGAAAGATGTCTGTGAACAATTTTTTTTAATCTCTCTCTTTAGGCTATTATAATCTCTCAGTAATAGAAGCTAATAATTGTCATCCTTTCTTAATTGCTTTTTGGTAATTCATTCAGTCCTTGACTCTTAGTATCTCTGCATCCCTCTCCTCCCTAATTTGATGCTCCTTTGTCCTTAAAATGCCAGCCTTTGTATAAATGGACTAAACTCTCCCTCTCTGCTATTGGATCCAGAGTATTCTCCAGCCACAAGGTCTGCAAGGGCAAACAGTGCTCTGATCCAACCCGATAGTCAGACTCATATCTCTTTCCATCCTTTCACACTCTGACTACCTGTGGAGGAAACCCAGGTGAAAGCATCAGGCAGTAACCAAGAGGAACTTGGTGACAGGCGGGACTGCAGGGTATGTCATGGAGCTAGTCTGCTGCAACACAGCCAAAACCAGGAAACACTAGCAGAAGTGAAAGTGTGTGGTCAAATCTTAAGAGACACTGAGGGTGAACTTCGCCATCACTCTCTCCAAATTATGAATAACTATTTTCTTTGTTTCTTGGCAGATGCCCAAGTATTAACAAGCAGCACAGAATAACAGTGCCATATCAAGTATCTTGTTTTTTTTTTTAATTTTCCCTCATCTTATAAACAGTGTTAAATGCTTTGGGACAATTTTGTGTGCCACTTCAAACTCAAAGGATGTGAATCCCATTATCAGTTGAGAAAAAAAAATAGGTAAAAAAAGACATGATTCTATGCTTTGTCAACAAGTATTTTCATAATAAGCAAGCTTATGATTTATTTGTATATTCTTTTGAAGTTTAACACATTGCATAAGTGCAAGAGCATTACTAAAGGCACTTACATGCCTCACCAGTATTCCAGAGTGCACTGGAATTCCTGTTCTACTGCCTAAAACCATTCTAAGAACTTGATGTGAACATTGTGTTGAAAAAATAATTAGTAAACCAAACATTGACTTGACAAAAGCTGAACTTTGGTTCTACAGATCAAACTGGTACATTTTCAGTTACGCATGGTAACTGGTACATGGTGGTACATTTTCAGTTACGCATAATCAAAACATGACTACTGAAAGTGTTCTATTTGGATTTCTAATATTTTATGTGTAGATGTTTGGTTACAGACAAGAATTGCTCAGGAAAGATCTCCAGGGTCCAGAGCCCTGCTGTATTTTTTCACGATGACTTTAGCACCTAAGAACATTGGAGAATTTGAGTCTGTTCCACAGAAAAGATGCACAAGTGAGTTGTTTGAGAGTGATGGGAGGAAAGACACTGGAAATTTTATTTTAAGATTTAAACTAATGAATTGCTTTATTCTGTCAATGTTTTTAGCTCAATCAATACATTGTGTCATCAGGCTGGGTGTCAGAATGGACTTGAGTATAGTATTGATCCCTATTCTTGCTGGTGTTTTGGTGTTGTATTCCCAATAGGTAACTAAGGGAGTAATTATTCAGTCAAATTTGTGTTGAAACTGGTTCTGTGCCAGAGTAAATCAAGCTAAACTTTTAAATAGCCAGTGGAGTTAGTTATAAGGAAAAATGATTGTGCCAGGGAAATCAAAATGAAAGCCTTTTGATGTTGTGCACAGCATTGTAAGCAATGGAATAAGAAGTGTTGTGCCTGTGCTGCATGGCCACTCGCTGCCTTCTGTTTTGCCAGGGGCAAGTATATTTCATTAGGTTTTTGAATCTTAGTAGCTTGTGAAGTACCTTACAGTTCTTTGGAATGTGTGACACTGTACTGAAGTACAGGTAGCTTAATCAGCTACTGTGTTACAGGCCTCTGCTAACTATACCATGAACACGTTGTGCCAATGTAAAAACTGGATCACCCTCTGTAAGATTATATACGTTCAGTTTGCATTTGTACCTAATTTACAATTGCATTCCCATATATTTTAATTGAAATTAAAATGTTCCACTGTATTTCATATGGTAGACCTCAAGTCTGTAATTAGAGTTTTTTTCCACACATGAAAGAGGTACAGTAGGTTCATTTTGTACTGAAAATGTGTGTTTCCTTTGAATGTTACTGAAAGATGAAATCATGCATGTTTTGTACAGTGAAGCAGAGAAACTGTGTGGCTATTCTAGGGAGATTTCAACATAAATAGGCAATATACAATAACAGTGTAAGTGAGGTTACTTATAGATGCACACTATGACATGCAGGTAGGCTGTGATGAGACAGTAATAAAACTGTTCCTCAGTTTTACATATTTGATAAAGTTGTTCATGCTTTATGTTTTCAAAGGATAACTTTCCACTCCCTTTTTGGAGCATATATTTACTGGATTTTCTTTTGTATTAGTATCTACTGATCCACATCTTTGGTAGCTTTTAAATTCACCAAAGATAAATAGTTCTATTCAAGTAGAAAGCAATTTTTTCTGCGTAGAGTGTCTTCTGTTTCTACACCTGTTTTTTCTGGAGGATGGGGATTCCCAAACAGAAATCTGTGGGGGGGAAGAAGCAGCCCCTTTCCAGGTCTCAGTGTTGATATAATCCTAGCTATATGTTTCTGCATACCCTTTTTTTTAACATTTATTCATAGAACTGCTCCTCCGATAACCTTTATATTTTTCTGAGTGCAGTACCACTAAATATGAATGTTCAAAAGAGAAAAGAAAAAAAAAAAAAAAAAAGGTGAATTTTATGATGACTGGATCATTTCTGAGAGCCGAAAAGCAGGGGGGGAAAGAACAAAAAAACTTTAAGAAAGGAAAAATACACAATAGAGTATGGAAGACTGATGATCAGAAATGTATAAAATGTATCTTTTCATATTCTGAATTGTTGATTTGTGTCAGTGATGACAGGGTTATTGATGGCATCTCCAGAGTTTTGGCTTTATAGGCAATGAGAGTGTTTTCATAAATTCTTACCCTATTTTGCTAGATATTCGTCTTGTTATTCAAGGGAGCAAGACCAGCCTTTTTAAAATGTAAACTGGGTAGAGATCACTTGGATTTTTTTGTGAATCTCTATGAGAAGCAGCTGTACTTAGCTATTCAGGGATATTTTAATATCATACAGGCAAGATGGCACACTAGTTCTAGTAGTGTTAGATGATCCTTGCTAAGAAAAGTTCCACAAGACAAACAAAAATGAAAGCATGAACTTTTTTTAACAGCATGACACAATTCTTCAAGTTGTAGAAATAGTTCTGTGCTTTTGGGTGTGGTTTTTTTTTCCTTACTGTTTGTTTAGTCCTAGATTATTTTTATGCTAAGAAACCACAGAAGGCTACATAGAATCTGTTGCATTCATGGTGTCTGGTCTAAAAGCATTTCTGTAAAAATATCAGAGGATTATGGGTTACAGTAGGCAAGTTTCAGAGCTGCTTAAAGTTAAGTAAACATTTTGCATTTGTTTTCTAAAATAACATAAACTGAACCATATCAACTTTCTGGAAGTTATAGCCAATTAAAATCAAACTTTATATACATATGGAAAGGTATGGGTTATAACTGTGAGAGCATATATTTTGTACAGTGCTGGAATTTGGTTTTATTTAATTCCATGTAATTTTTAGACTAAACATAGTGCTTTTCGCAGAAAAAACCTGATCATTTTATTTGAGTTAATTTCAACTCCCAAGTGCTATCCTCTTCGGAGACTGAACCTGTTGTCTTGATTTTCATTTCAGTCTCATTCTCCAAACTTAGTGTTAGTCACTTTTACTGCAGGGATTAGATATCCTATTATATCTCCATAGGGTTTTTAAACTCTTTTTCTCAGACCATCACCTCAGCCCAGTTTAAATGCAGAGGAGTACTGGACTTCCTATTAGTTCTCTAGATGCATCAGATTATTTTCTTGGCTTCTTCCCAAATAATACAAGTTAACATTTCCCAAATATTGCTAAAACAAAGTTAAAAGTAAGATTCTGGAACTGGTTTAAAACCACACACACACACACCCCTATATCGCTTGTTGACATATATGTATATGTGCTACAAAATGAGTAATTTCAGTGTTTTTAATTTCTATGCTTTTTTTATGTCTAAAATGCCACATAATTTTGCTGTATTATCCTTAACAATTTCTCCTGTGTTTGTGAAGATGCCACATTGTAGGAGGTATAAAAAAAATTACCAAGGCAAAAGGGCTTAAAAAAAAAAAAGGGTGAAACAACCAACAAACAAAAATGAACCAGCCAACTGAACCAAAAATCTACTTTATTCCATCTTTTGTTTAGTTTCCCACTGCCTCCTTTCAAACCACAGGCTCTGCTCCAACTTCGAGAATATTTCCAAAAGCTCTGAATTCGCAAAGCATCAGCGCAATTTGAAACGGACCAGTATATAGGCTGCTCCAGGATAATAATACAGCTCATCTCCAAGGGTAATTACCAGAACATAGTAGTGCACAGTATGGGTTTGTTATCCTTGTTTCTGAATGTGTTAGGTTTATTTGTTAACAGCTGTCGACTTTTCGGTAGCATTACTGGCCTGCAAGCTTGTGCATATGTGATGCATGTTTAGGAATCTATGTTTGACTTATAACCGTGAGAGAATACACCCAGTTGGGGCTGAAAGGCAACCCCAGCCAACCCCACAATGCATCTAGTGGCAAGATCCCTATAAGGCAGGCTTGCTGGATGTTCGTCTCTGGCATGCCTGGGCAGCTGCCCCTCATGCAGTGGGGGGGGCATTGAGGGGGGCAACTGAGGCCGACTCCAGCGTTTGTTCTTCATTGTCTGCTTTCAAGCTCAGCCTTTCACATTATTGCAATTCGTTACTTGGTGTGAGACTGTATCAGAGCTCCATCAGATCCTTGGGTGCCTAATATATATTTGTCATCAGGCTTTTTAACAGGAAAAGAAAAGGATGAATCCTCAGTACCTAAAACAACTGTTTCTTCAAAACATGCCAGAACTGGGTCCTGCATTCATGGCTTCCATTTGCAAAAGCCTATGACTCCCTGCCTCATTTTATGAGCAGCACTAAGTAGCAGTGGTTCAGGTACATCGAGAGCTTCCAGTATACATAGAAGAGGGACATCTTCCATACAAAACCACAAAACTCCATATTTCTAACTTTCCTTTGTCAAAAAGCATCACCAGGTGCAAAATAATGTATACATAACAAGAATAACCTAGTAGGAGCAGAAAGGTTGCATAACCTCTTCATTTGGCATTCCTGCTGCAGTTACAGGCTGATTATCTCCAATTCTGGTATTGACAATTCAAGGTGGATAATGAAAAGATGCAAAAAATGCAGAGAAGAGCCATGAGAATGCTTAAAGGATTACAAAATGTCCTACATCAGTGAAAAAACAAAAGCTTAGTCTATAATGCTTACAACAGAAAAGGTTAAGATGCCATGTAACCCCTCTCTATCAATAATAACATGAGGCTGTTTGGATTAGCAGACATGAGTGTAACTGGCTAGAAGGTGCAGACAGATTGGTCTAGATGTAGGGTATTGTCCTGACTCCCCAGGCACAGCCCCATAGGCCAGCCATGCAGGCAGGCCATGAGTAGCCCTGAGTCAGCCAAGAGATCCAATCAGGTCAGCTGACTCACAGGTGTATCCCATACCACTTCATCATGCTCATTATAAAAGGAGGGAGCTCAGTGAGGGTGGGGTTCCTCCTCCTCTCCCTGAGGCTCCTTGTTGGTGATGCTCTAGTCCTGCCATCAGCATTGAACTGGGCTGAGTAGAACCCTTTATGTTGATTATTGTTTTCTATTTTGTCATTCTATTAAATCTGTCTATACTTCAACTCATGGGCCTTTTCCTTTTTTTTTTTCCCCCCCAGTTCTGCTTCTCCTCTGGGGAGGGAGTCTTGGGTGATAGACTAACTGCTATGGTTTAGCCCTAAGTACTGGATAACTGTAGACAGGTATAAAGTGCTTTTTCTGTAAGTGATGATAGTTAAGCACTGGAATAACTTGTCAAGGGCTGTGATGAATTCTCCATGGCTGGTAGTTTTTGAAAAAGGAGCTGAGGTTTTCATAAAAATTATGCTTTGGTTCTAAGAACAATTATTTGGGGGAAATTCTAAGACTAGTGTTATGGAGGAAAGACAAGCTGGAGCTTGTGCCCACTTCTGATGTTGTAATCTACAGATCATTGTATTTACTTTAAAGAATCAACTACACCTATGAATGAGTCTGTATAGATGCCTTCTGTGGATCAGGTCCTGGTTTCCTCTCTTTAGATGGTACCACAGCATTCAAAAATGGGAGCATTGTTGTAGACTTGTCTGGAGATTTTTCACGGTAGCAATTTAGGTCATTAAAGAGAACACACCTGGGGTATTGATCATGGGTCCTATTTTTATTGAAGCATTTCACAATGACTATATGTATACACACAGCATTAGCATGTGTAAGTCTAGCTTATTAATTAAGTAAAATGTTGTATTGTAAGAAGTGCTTCTGCAAGCATCTGTATTTCAGTACATATCTTACAGATAAGGCAAGATAATTAACAGTATCGTGCCTGAACAAAGGCCAAAAAAAATCAATGTGGAAGGATAGCAGACTCCTGAAGTAACAGAGCATATATCTTCCTGGCTTTCAGTTTGCAGTTTCAATAAGGAAGAAATTTAATAATTTCTGCACTGTTATGTAGGATGGCTATCCTAGCATTGCTAAGGTTCTTTTATTATGCAATCACTTCCTTGCTCTCGTGAGACCCCACCTGGAGTACTGCATCCAGTTCTGGGCCCTCCAGCACAAGAAGGACATTGAGCTGTTGGAGCAGGTCCAGAGGAGGGCCACAAAAATGATCAGAGGGCTGGAACACCTCTCCTATGAAGACAGGCTGAGGGAGTTGAGGTTGTTCAGCCTGGAGGAGAGAAGGCTCTGGGGACACCTTATAGCAGCCTTCCAGTATCTGAAGGAGGCCTACAAGAAAGCTGGACTTTTTACAAGGGCATGAAGTGATAGGATGAAGGGTAATGGTTTTAAACTGGAAGAGGGTAGATTTAGATTAGACACTAGGAAGAAATTCTTTCCTGTGAGGGTGATGAGACACTGGCACAGGTTGCCCGGGGAAGTTGTGGCTGCCCCCTCCCTGGAAGTGTTCAAGGCCAGGCTGGATGGGGCTTTGAGCAACCTGGTCTAGTGGGAGGTGTAACTGGCCATGGTAGGGGGGTTGGAACTAGATGGTCTTTGAGATCCATTCCAACCCAAACCATTCTATGATTCCTAGAAGTGCTAAAAGACTGAAAAAATTTCTTTTTGTAGCTTTTAGGTCCATGATTTCTACATCAAGCCATTTGCTGATACAAGGCTCTCAAATATATATTTGAATCAAAGTGAAAGTGTACTGGCAGCATTTTACTTAGTGCTATCAACCCATTTTCTAAGAACATTGGACATCTGAAGATTCAAGAAGAGTTTCTTGTGGTCAGAAATGTCTACAAGAGAAAAATTGTTCAGAGATATCACTGTATGAAAAGTATAACTGAGGGGGAGGAGGGCCTCTTTCACCCTACCCCTTCTTTCTCCAAAAGTGTAAGTGAGGATACAGCAGAGGGAATGCAGTCACCTGCAAATGATTTAATGGGCCCAGAAGTAGAACAGCAAAAGCATTACCTCAGAGTAGCTCTGAATGCATTGGCCATTGTTGTCCTCATTATGACACTGAGACACTGAATGTTTCAAGTCTCTTCCTTACAGTTTTTTGAAATTTTTATGTGCACTGTCACGGTAGTCTTTTAAATAAAAAGAAAACTGCTGATAAAAGGCATTACAGCCCAAAAGAAGGCAGCAGCAGCAGCAAGCACTGGTTTCATTCAGTCCCAGGAAACAGCTGGTAGTTTTTATTGAGAGCTGCCAATAAAAGGTTGATTGCCGTATCTGGCAGTGAGGATTCTGTGCCTGACCTCACCAGGCAGAGAGCAAAGGGGCATGGGGATTTCTAACAGGATGGGGCTGAAACTCAGCTCTAAAGCAATGATCTGAACATACAAAGCAACTCTGATTTGAGTATTTCAGTTTCAGTTCAAAAGCAGATTAGAGCCCTGCTGGAGCCCAGTTTGAACTTCCAAAAAATTGAAAGGCATTTCAGTGTGGTGTTCATTTTCTTTTCAATAAAGATCTAGCTATTAATCTTCTCTATTACCTTACAAAACTGTGTCTACTTCCACTCAAAAGGAATGGTGGAGGATCATGTTACCCCTTACGGCTAGCTGATACAAAAGAATCTACTGGACACCTGCAGGTATTAAAAAGGTCTTACTTACTGGAAAGCAAGCTGTAATTAACTCTTTTATGCTAGCCAGCAACTATTTAGTTTGCAGAGGGGTTATTTAAACACTTTAAACCTTTTCTTCTCTGTATACAATAGAATTTTCATGCCATTTTCAACTAATACCTGTTTTTCCATATTCAGCATTCCCTTATATTTAACCAAACAAAAAAGTTTGACACACTTGGCTCTGCTGAATTGAGAATATTCTGAAAATCCACCCAAGCTTCCTCTGGAGTTCAAACCTGATTGTATTTTAGTTTGGCAAGTCAGATCCAACTCTTTCCTGGCCAGCCAGAAATCGTTCCCAAAGAACAAAAGCAAGTGAAACACGGTCGTTCTGGTCCAGCTGCCACAATACCTGGTAGAGTAGGATCCTGCCAATGAATCAGGTAGTAGAGCTGTTGCAAAAGAAACTTTTCAGAGGCCACAGAAGGTAATTTTACACTACCCCAACCTTGTGCTGAGGACACAGAACATAACAGAATCCTAGCATCACAGAACAAGTCACATTCGTTAAAAAGGGCAAATAACTCAGTACCAAATTATCCCTTTGTCTTTACTTGCTCTCTTGTTGACCAAATCTTCCACAGATGCTTCTGTCCATCTGTATACATGTCTCAGTAAAAATGACCTTTGCAACAGGCTCAGCTCATGTACATGTGTACATGAATCATCTCAGAAACACGTCAGACACTAGGGCCGCGTCAGAAAGCATTGTATGCTTGCTCTGCTTGTATTGAATATCAGGCTCAATGGAATTTTGTCCAAGGTTCAGGCACATGTAAGAAAACATGCATTTGTGCCACCCTGTCAGTCCATACAAGCTCTTCTTTTTAGGCAGAACTAATCTCACGTAGTATATATTCATAGTAAATTGCACAATCCCAACAACTATGCAGAATAAGTTGTATATACAGTCATGACAGGAATTTCATAAAACTGCAGCATGTACTGCCATCTGTTAAGATTTACCCATGGTTTCCACTGGCAGTCAACCTTTACTTTCAGAAATATAACTTTCTAGGCAGAAATTGCAGTTTCTAAGGTCAGGACTGAGTAAATTTGAACTCACTGAAGGTAAAATTCCTTTGCTAAAGAAAAAACTCACCTCAACCAGATGGTGAAAAAATGAAAAAAAGGATGTAAGAGTAACTAAAGTAGGTTATTTTGATTTAAGGAATAAATCATTCTGTTTATATGAGGAGATGAATGTCAAATTTTCATTTCTCTAGTAATCTTGTCTCTGCATGCAAATCAGTAGCAACTCAAATTGCTAAAACCTTCATGTCCAAAACTCAACACTCTTCTTATCTCTAAACAGAACTTCTCAGCACTGGTCCAATTACGAACCAGACAATGATACAAAAAACAAGACGTTTGCTTAACATCATGGGAAATTTTAATTTTTGAACAAAACAAACCAACATGTATGTTATCATATATTAAGAGGAATATATACATCGAGAATTAAATGGGGAAGATCATTTCCCTTCAGTTAAAATATGAGATATAAATATATATAGCATACACATTTTGTCCAAGGTCTTGGAATCAAGACAGAGTAAACAACTGAAAACCCCAAGCCAAACCTACTCAACAGAACATATTATAAAAAACTTTGGCTTCTGAGTGAGGACCTTTTTTGTTTATTTTAATAATTAGGTTTCTTCTGGGATTCAACTTCATGTCCCCTCTTTGGAGCTATCTTCATTTTTCTACTGAAATGAAAGCATTATTTTCTTTAGCAAAGGATTTGTGATAAGACGTAGGTGAAATACATGTTTCCCTAAAAGAGGAAAAATAAATACCATAGTATTTTCTTCGTCCAGAATCCATAGATTTATTTTAGGAGAGCCACTTCTGACTCATTAGAGGTCAAAACTAGAATAGGATGAAGAGAAATACTAATTTAGGTGTTACAGGTTAATTTCAAATGCTACCAACACACTTTTCAAAGGAAGGCTAATTGAATCATTGCTTATGATCCTCAGAGCAATTGTATCTGGAACAAATGGTTTGGCTACAGCCAAACAAGAAAGACAAATTCCTGTAGTCTAGTTACTGTGGGGTAAAACAGAAGAAAACACAGGCAAATGTTTTGATGATCTGTCTACTGTAGTCACATTTTGTCAAGGACCAAAGGGCATTGTAAATTATACTAGTCACATGCTTCCTGTTAATATTTTGTGTAGGACTCAGTGACCATGAGAATTTTTAGAAGAATCAAACCTAAGAAACCTGAATTCATTTCAGGGATTAAAAAGTGGGACACTTTCTGTTTACCACAGTACACTGAAAGTGTCTGGGACTTCACAGAGTGCTTATGAGAGGTGATACTTAAACTCCACTCCAAAAGAAAGGAAAGGCTGGAAGGACAGCAAAGGGAATCTGCAAAAATTGTTGCATAGTATGGTCCACAGAGTTGTGTCTGATGGAATGGAGACGTTATTTGGTGTAAAGAGCCTTTAATGAATCTCTCTCCTTAAACTGTTCTTTGACCAGAAGAAAACACAAATCAAATTAGGACAGGCTTCTGATACTGAGTATGAAAACATGTTTGTAAGCTGAATTGACTAAACAAGGTTCTGCATGAGAAATCCTAGGTGAGGAGAGCAGAGGATCTTCTATACAGATGTTCTTATATAAACATCATGATGAAAACATTAGCGCAGACTCTAATGTAGAGGGAAGGTGAATTATTCAGGGCTTGGATCCTTCTGTAGAGGCCAAGCTGAAATGGATGATTATTCAGAAAGTAATATGGTAGGCCTCCCAGGATAAGTATGCATACTGAGATGCTGGTTGAACACAATCATATATTTCAAGTATATTTTCAGAAGTTGGCTGCATCTCTTTTGCTGTTGAACTTTCTTTTCTGCTATTTAGTGACCATTGAAGATTATTTCACAAAGAAGAAAGGGAGCATGAACACTCAGCCCACACTCTGCATCATCTGTCCCTGTTGTATCTGTGCTATTAAGTTTTATTATATTTGTCTAGCTACTTCTGCAAAGTTCTACTCAGGTTTTTTAGCTAAAACAAGATGGGAAAAGAGCTCCAAAGGGGATGACCCAGAGTAGTCTTCCTGTTTTCTTTTTTTTTTCTAGTGACCAGTAAACCAGGGTAAGAATTGGGCATACTAAAGAGTTGTCCTAATTGTTTTCTTGATGGGAATATTGCCTGTCTCTGACAGAATTTGCTCTTTTATCGCAGAAGACATGGCCCAAAGTAAGAGAGAATGGGAGCCATTAAGCTGAATACTAGTTCTAGACAACAGTAGCTTGATATAGTGTGTCTAAAAAGAAAACACTATATATATGTATACACATATATACAACAATGTTCTTTCATTTTATGACTGCTATCTTTGCATTAGCTCTACTTGAAATAACATGAAAAATACAAGGCACAAAGATCTTCTTACATGGAATATGCAGGCAGAAATATGCAAAAGGAAGCAGCAGCTGGGGTAAAAGAGGAGAAGGTAGCAGCATTGCAATTGTTGTATAAGAAGCTAAGGAGTCTTTGACTCAGGGAATGACTGTACCATCAAACTTCATGTGACAGCTTAAAGGCCTTTTTCATGGGAAGCTCTACCAAATCTGCACTCACAAGAAGCTTTCCAACTTTCAGGTACTTGCTAATGCTAAGAGGATGTCACTGCTCTGGTCATGTGTAATTTGGGGTGGATGTGAGTTTGTTTGTACTATGGCTTTCTTTTACTGAGAGTCACTTCTCACAGAATAGCTGCTAATATAACCCTTGATGGCTATTAGGATGATATAACTAGGCTTCAGAAATATGAAAGCTCATCATCAATACTTCTGTCTAGCCATGGAAATACACTCTTTAAAGCAGCATTGAGAAGTATTTTCCTTAGTGGAAACCAAACAGGAATTTCAAGTACCTTTCTGCAGACCAATCATAAGGCTACATCTCGGTCTTATTTCCCCATTCCCTGCAGCTCTCCATGTTACACTGTGATCCTGCATGGCCCACAACCCCACTGTGCCCTGGCCTTCCAGTCTCCTGTCTCCAGAATCCAGCCAGTGCACAGCACTAGCACGGAGTCCCACCAGCACACTGCCTGGGGTTTTGCCACTGCACCAGGTTCCATCCTCATCCCACAACAAGCAGGCCCATACCACCACCACTGAACACACCAACGCTGTTGTGCTCCCCCTCAGTACTCAGGCTTCCCTAAGGGCTGCACACAGCATCTCTCAAACATTGCTCAAGGCCTGTGCAGCACACACAGGACTGGTTTGGAAGGTCATTTTCAGAAATAAAATGGAAAAAAAAATAATATTAGAGACTGATGAGCAGTGTGGCTGTATGGCATGCTAGCAATAAAAGCTGACTCACAAACCAATTTCATCAGTGAATATCTGCTGGGATTTGTTTCCCCAGATAAATACTGCTATCAGTTTCATGCACATATACAGTGCAGTATTCCAGCCCATTATTTCTTATTTAACTCACTTACTTTTTCCCAGCACATTGTACAGGGTTTTTTGCCATTTTCTATCCATCAATTTCACAGCAGAATGGAAAATCAGGCCAGACATATCTGATGCATGAAACTTGTATGTCTTCCAAAATGGCAAATCAAATTTAATCTATAACAATTCCAAACAGCAGAAGGTATCATTAAACTATATATATTAGTTGTTTATAGTATGTACAGATGTTAACAATACTTGGAATGGTCTAGTCTGAATTGTGAGATAATTTCTGATGAACAGCCATTGAATACAGTTGTAATATATTGTCCCTCTAAGCACACTTATAAGTATGGACATCTGTTTGAGTAAGTCTCACTTTCCTCCTGACCTTTTATCTACTGCTAGAGAAGTTAAGCTTGTTGCTTTTTAATTTGTCTCTCAAACATGAAGTCAGTTTATTAGAGACAGAAGTAAATTTGGTGTTACAGACATTATGTTTAGCTTTGCAATTCTGGTATTAATTCATTCTTACAACTAATCACAGGGTGACATAGTTTTATTTTCTGAAGAAGCTTGATCTCTTATTAGCATATACAGTTACTTTGTGAGTTGTTGCCTGAAGCTAAACTGTTGCCTTGGTAGCAAAAAAATGAAGTACAGATGCCCTCTAGGCCAGAAGAACTAAAACTCTTAATAGTGCTGCATCCTGTACACTTAAGTTTTGCTGTTAAATGTTAACACATATAGTCCAAAGCAGAGAATAACAAGTGCTGACCTCTGCACTCAGGCATTTGATTTTAACATCTACACATCAAGAAGATTCAAACTGCCAGCAGAAACCTTAACATGAAAAACAGAATACATGAAGTAGACATGAAAGGTGAGATCAAATACAAACATGAAATAAAAGTGCTACATACATCTGGGTGCAATTTCTGAGTATTTATAGTTCAAAGGAGACTAAAACACACAGCTTTTGTACCTGTGGCAAAGGATGGCTTTGGTTAGTGACTTCTGTTGTGAACACTAAATTGTGCTGTGCCATATGCCTGTATGGTGATGTACAACCCCACCCTTCATTGTCTTGATTAATGCACAATATTCAAAGACAGTACTTCCTGTTATGTTAAATAACATGTCTCATGTATCTATCTTGACACTGATCCTGGATGCAGACGTCTTTTCAAAGTTTTCCTCTGTGGCCTAATGAGGTCATTCTTCGGCTTGAGAGATTAGGGTATCTCTGGGATGTTGTCACTTTCCACATTACCAGTGTATCACAAACACTGGCCCTTGGCATCAGTGTGAAATTTAAATCAGCAAGTGGCGCACAACATAATCCTTTTTTGGACACTAGCCCTGGATATTTCACTGTGCCATGTCACCAAAGAGACAAACTCTGCGCAGTAGTGACAGAATTTTCTAGTTTGCGCCCTGTACATATGGCATGGAAGGTGCTACTGAACTGCAAAGAATAAAGGCATATACACATAGACTATCTTAGCTATCCTGTTTATACCAGGATGTGCTTCAGCTATATTGTTCCTTTTTTTTTTTTTTTTAATTTCAGTGAATTAAGTAGTTATATTTATGTATGTTTAGAGAAATGTATTCATTTATGCTCCGCTCATCTTTGCATCTTAGACTAAATACACAGTGACCCAAATACACAAATTTACACAAGATTTTCTAGAGATCACACTATGATACACAATCCTGAAAACATTCATTCAATATGTAAGAAAGATTTTCACTCAATCTACTTTGGGGAGGGGGGAGGGGAGAGAGACACAATGTGCCGCTTCTATAAACTAAATTAAATTGCTTTTCATTGACTCAAGTTACCCTGGGCACTGCTCATTCTAATGCAGCCTTATTAAATTCAGGGAAGACTGCCACAGTGAATTCTGGGGTAAACTAAACAGTGTTCAGATGCTACACTTCAGATATTTATTTCAGATGCTGTCTTTGAAGAATGACATGTAACGGAAACAGTGCTTAACTTGCTCCAGGAACATACCTTTAAAAAGTCTTCTGCTGTCTAATTACAGTAACTCAAAGACTTTTAAGCTAGAAAGGTCATTAACATTTTAAGCGTGTACTATGCCATGACTACTGCATATTTCCTGACGTTCCTATAAACCCTAGTGCTCTTGGGAAACTGATGGCTCATGGGGTCATTAGTGAGTGAGAGACCCTTCACCTCTTGATCACTGGTCTGAATTCTGTTTAATCTGGAAGCAGGAAAGAACTGTCAGTGGTTGGTGGTGTTTATGAATTAATTTAGTAACTACTCTTGCTTTAGACTGTAGCTGGAAAATGTCCCAATTTAAAAACCTTTCTTTAACCTCCTTGCCCCCTTATTCGTGAAATCATCTCTGATGTGTCTGGGTCAGCATGGCACAGAAAACTACAGACATCAAGACATTTTGTCAGTGGTCATACAGCTTCATCATGGCTTGCTGAGGTGACCAGTATAGCTCACTGGGTACACAAAAGGTTCAGTATAGACCTACTGATTCCAGGTCAAGCTACAAACTCTTTTTTCTTCCCAAGGATACTACTGTGTGCTGGGAAGAAAAATTCTCCTTTATGAATAAGTAAGATCAAGTTATGGGATTTACTTTACCTACTGTCCTGGGTGCTTCTGGAAAACATGAGGGCATTTCCTCCTCATTATCTCATTTGCTTGTCATGAAGGTTTCCTCTAAAACTTAGTTTTGGTAAAACTGGTTATAAAATCTCTTTTCTTACAACTTGGCAGATATACAACCCAGATATGGCCCCAACAGTGGTCTTTTTCCCTGGCATATAGGACATTTAAATGCATTAGAGAAGAAACATCCTGGAGGGGTAATAGATGTGGGACTTCTCTTGCCTGGCAGACTGAGGCGAAGACTCTCTTCCCTTTCCACTTCCCCTTCTCTCTCCCTGCTTTCCTTTTCAAGCTGGACCTGTGTTAACTTAATGGAACGACAGTATAAATTACAAATGAAGAATGGTCTGTATTAGACAAGGTATCACCAGGTGGTTTCCACTATCTTTCCACTGCACGTCATTCTACTGTTTGCTCTTCAGCCTGGTTAAAGCACTTTCCTAATGTGCTGAATGAAAACCTCCTGTGACATCTAAGACAATGAGCATTATTAGACCATTTATGAAACAGCAGTACCTCCATGTAAAAAGACTGAATTGTTACTGAAAGTACATGGGCTTCTCCTTGTATTGGTATCTACCTCTTTCATCCTGAAGAGAGAGGTTTTCTTAGGCTGCATCTAAAGTGATGTGTGCATATGTGCTATGATGTTCTCAGGTGTCCTGTTATCACCCAGACTAGAGACAAATTCAGAGCAGACCAGGATTTTTATCCATTCCATATGCCAAGATTCCCACTTAGTAGAAATCAAGGTAACAAGGAGTGGAGAATCTAATGAATGCTTGAGTTTTACCCAATATACAGCTTGGATGTGGCTAAGTGGGATACACCAATTACATATATATATTCATCATAGAATCTCAAAGATCATCTAGTTCCAACCCTTCTGCCATGGGCAGGGACACCTCCCACTAGACCAGGTTGCTCAAAGCCCTGTCTAACCTGGCCTTGAACACTTCCAGGGAGGGGGGCAGCCTCAACTTCCCTGGGCAACCTGTGCCAGTGTCTCATCACCCTCACAGGAAAGAATTTCTTCCTAGTATCTAATCTAAATCTACCCTCTTCCAGTTTAAAACCATTACCATTCATCCCATCACTACATGCTCTTGTAAAAAGTCCCTCTCCAGCTTTCTTGTAGGCCCCCTTCAGGTACTGGAAGACCACTATAAGGTCTTCCCAGAGCCTTCTCTTCTCCAGGCTGAACAACCTCAACTCCCTCAGCCTGTCTTCATAGCAGAGGTGGTCCAGTCCTCTGATCATCTTTGTGGCCCTCCTCTGGACCTGCTCCAAGAGCTCAATGTCCTTCTCGTGTTGGGGGCCCCAGAACTGGATGCAATACCCCAGGTGAGGTCTCACAAGAGCAGAGTAGAGGGGGAGAATCACTTCCTTCAACCTGCTGGCCATGCTCCTTTTGATGCAGCCCAGGATATGGTTGGCCTTCTGGGCTGCAAGCGCACATTGCCAGCTCATGTTGAGTTTTTCATCTATTGACACCACCAAGTCCTTCTCAGAGCTGCTCTCTATCCATTCTCTGCCAAGCCTGTATTTGTGCTTGGGATTGCCTCAACAAAAATGCATAGCAAGTGATTTTTTGAGTCTTTTTCTGTTAACCTGGTAGAGTTTTAAGTACTGAGAAGAAACTATGGAGACTATGATGAACCTCCCATTGACTTAAGCAAGGATAGCATATTAATTTGGTAACAGCATACTTTAGCTTCTCACTCTTCTAAAAGTGCTTCCTGGTTCGTCTCTGATCTACAAGGAGGCCACAGTTTACACCACCCACAGATCTGCAGTCCCCAGATCAAAATATTTTGCTTCTGTTTTCTGACATTATCTTGCTGTAGTTAAGTCTAGCAGCTGCCTGCTCAGAGAGACAAAATGGGAAAAAGTGTGATAGAACGTAAAACATTGCTGTGTCTATATATGACAACTTTGGTGATATTTACTGCTTCTCACCTTTTCTTAATTACAGGATCAGTAGAAAGAATCATTCCTCACCTAATTTTCCTGCTCTTTTATTTGCCATATGCAACTGGTTAGAAAAATGAGCTCAATAAGTAACTATCTGCAGCCCAGCATCAAGACTGATTCCACAGGGATCTGAGATTAATATTAATGACTAATTTTAAATAATTAGTATATGATGGAGATTATTGAGAACAAACTCAAGATGCTATAAGGTGGGAAGGGATGCCAAATTATTTAAGGATAAGATTAAAGTACACAGTGAATAAATGAGAGAACCAGACACAATCAGTGGGGCAAAACATGGGTAGCACCTGACATCTCGATAGCAGATGGAGTGTTCCAGCCTGCTCAGCAGCTCCTATTCCTCATGTGTGGTTTGTGAGAAACCAGAGAAAGTCAGGTGTGTTAGGGAGGCTTCATGGTCCTCATCTGCTGTCAAAAAATGGTTCTGAATTAGGTAGATGCTGTTGTTATGTCTGTACAAGTGTACCATGTGTCTAAACAGGGCATGAATTTCAGCACTAGATCATGAGCATTTATATTGTTTAATTGTTAGCATGCTGCCCAGCACGAATTTGGTCCATCCCAATAATGCTCCCCCAGACAATGCCACAACATGGCTCAGCAGTAAGACATTGTCCATTTTCTGTAAGTAGCAAAGAGAGACTATATCAGGAGAAGACCTTAGTCATATAAACTCTGACATGCTTCCACCAGAGAACAGGCCATGGCATTATAATGTTTATTAGCATAAATAGATGCAGTCTATATGTTTGCACTGTGGCATGCCTTTGGAAGAAAACTGCATATACAACAAATCTATCCCTTTCCCCTCTTTTTAAAATAAAGGTGGTGGTGTGTCTTGGAAGAAGGGCCAGATATTGTACAGAAATATCGATAAACAAGTTGGCTTTTGTTACTTCAGACTATACAGACAATAGCCTCCCTATATGTGCCATAAGAGCTGCAGAAACTAGCACTCCAGTAGCAACTAGTGCATGAAGTAGTATGGATGTTCCCCCCAGCCAGGAGACATTAGCCCAAACATAGATGTCTTTTTATATTTAATGATTCCTTACGAACACATATTTGTAGCTTCAGCAGTAGTGATAGAGCTGTCTCTGCTGGATCTTGAAACAGTAAATTTCTAATGTCTCAACCAAAAAAACGATCACAGTCATCACTGGGCAGATGTGAAGCGCCACAGTGAAAAATCTGGGCAGTCCCTGGTTTAACTATAAGATGGTCAGGGTCTGGCACCAACTCTTTTATCTCCAGCTGAGGAACAAGCCTCCTGCACTCCTGCCTCACATCCACAAAGCCAGACTGTTCACCTTCCTGTCCAAGTTATTGACCTTCCGGTCTTTTTTCAGGCTTGGTTGTTTTGCCCAGTCTCAGGGGGAGGAGAGATGGAGTTTATGATGAATTAATTTATGATGTTTTGGAGAGTTGTAAGACGTGCATCATTCCAGTGACAGAGTTACTTTTGTAATGCATAGTATGCATAGAACATGCAGTGGGCAGGGCTTTTACGTTTCTTTTCACGCTAGTATGTTTAAAAGGTTTATTTTTCCTGTCAAATTTAGCTATGCTTTCAAAAGCACAAACACTTCTTGATAGGACAGCAGACACACTTGTAAGAAACTCCAAATTGTTTCCTTCGCCCACTCCCCATTTTAGATCATGTTTCACATGGGAACAGCTTCCCTCCTCCTCACTCACCTCCTCCTCCAAAAAAATTCTGACATCTGTTCCTTTACCTCTCTAGCAGCCACTCTCCCCTCAGCATTTGCCTTTTATTTTATGATACCCACTTGTGCACTTCAACTCTATGCTCTTTGGGGTACCCAGCTGTTACGTGTGTTGCACTTCTAACCCTTTGTAAAGCATCTTAAATGCTATAGACATCTACAGCACAATCTAAATGATAATGTAGTTAGACTGGAAAGGCAATTCCCTAGTTAACACCTCCCACATGTGGTGATTAAGTACTAGGCTCAAAAGCGTACAGCAAACCCCGTGCAGATACATTTCTAGAAAGAGACTGCAAATTCCTAACTCCAGATGGTCTACAGTTGGTGAATAATTACATGGATTGTTTGGTGCTTCACTAATCAATCATGACAGCAACAAGGAGAAAAAGCATGTCTGGGTAAAGGAAAATGTCCTTTGGATAAGCCCCAAGTTATCATTTTGTGCATTTGATCTGCTCATCAAACATCATCTTTTTTTCCCTTTTTTTGTCTTATGCTGTTCTTAATCATTTAAGAAAAAATCCAGAAAAAGTAGGGATTTTTTCCTATTAAGTACACAAGAGGGGAGGCTGAACAGCATCAGCATGACTGTAAAGCTGCATTGTATTTCAAAGAGTGCAAAACTTATAAATGGGAGAGGGACAGAGAATTATCTCCTGCAATAGGTTCTGGAGACCATGAAGCCTCTCCAACTATTTCTGTAATGCCAGCACAGAACCTGCAATTTAGGATGTAGAAAACAAGAACTGGAAGGGAGAATGTCAGTCTCCAAATTTCTTCCTTGCAGCATGAAAACAGTTTGATTTTAAAAAAATAAAAATAATTATCTAAATCAGATGATAAGCAATGAATATGGGGACAGCTTTAACTGAAACATGCAGAACAAAGTCCAAGATTATCGTGATTACATACTGACCAGTTTAATTTGATCACTCTGTGCATCTAAAGGAGGGAAACAGTATAACTAGATGCATATAAGATAGAAAGGGTGGATGGAGATAGTGCAGGAGTCAGAAGCAGGACAGGCAGTTTGGGAGTTTTATTTTTTGCAGGGGAAAAAGTACTAAGTAGTCCAGTTATTGTATTGAATCTGTGTTCTGGGTGCAGATATCTTTGTAGTTCCTTGTGCTTACATATAGTATTTGGCGACCCAATATTTGCAAATGGTCCAGGAAACGGTTAGATAACCTACATTTTCTTCTAAAGTAGTAAGTCTTGAAGAAAAGAACTGCATGGCAGTAGACACAAAAAAAACCCCGTAATGAATATGATAAACTCTGGCTGTTATATGAAGTTTGGGCATAAGAGCAGTAGAGACACAATGTGCTGTATTTCAATCTGTCTAGATATTCCATCAAATAAGCAAAATGAGTTTGCAATTACTGTAGGCATGACTCAGAAAAATACAAGTGGGCAATATAGAAAGGCTGTGAAAGCAGTGGGGTAAAAAATACAGAATAACTGGATTTCAAAGATCTAAATTCACAGAAAATTTATCCATATTAAGGCTAATTACTGTTTGTCTCTCAGCACTACTTCATTAGTCATGTAGCATATAACTAACCTGATCTTCTTCGGAAAGACAGTTGCCAAAAGGTAGATACTGCACACTGATGACATTAATACTTCCTTCTTGTACCAGCCTAAGTAATTTGGAATGAGATCTACATAAATTATGTGCAGATACTGCTGGTGGAAGTGCTTTTGCTGATATTTTAGAAGATATGTCTGGAACACAGGCAAAGCTCACAAAGTATTGATCTGTGTACAGCAGGAAGAAAATTAGGTGAAGAATAAGTTTTATCTGCTTTTCTTCATTACTTTGGACTTGTGTTGACAAATGTGTTGAAGAAAGTCTTAAATAGAACAGTCACTAACCTTTTATTGTTCCAAATGTCCAAAGTTGCAATAAATTGCTTTTTTTGCATCTGTTTGCTTACAGACCACTATATGCCTATTGGACTATGTGTCTTGCTCAAAGGCGACTCATCTGTAAACAGCAGTTTTTAAAGTGGCATTTAAAATCAGCCACTGAGGGGCTCACAAGAAATACAACAGAATTCAGGACTGGTCAACTCTGATCAAACAGTAAAAGAAAAATCAATGGATTTGACTGGGAACATTTCTGGCAGAATTTTTAGAAGCCTTCGTGAGAGAATGCATTGTTGAAATTCAGAGTACAGTACAGTACACCCCACCCTTCCATATCATTCTAGTTGCTTCCATCTGGTACATAGTACAGTCATTCTCTCATTTGTGTATATCTCATTCTCTCTTCTTTACATCTTAAGCATCAAGATACTGAAGCTGCTCCCACTGATTTCTTACAGAGACCACTTCTGTCTTTCAATATTTCCAACAAGCATTTTTATTCTTTTCTATCTACAATATGCCTAAAGCCTACACATATCAGCTCTCTTTTTGTGATCAGCCTTAGTTTTCTACAATTTGCTTCTCCAAGGCAGTATTGAAAAAAAATTAAGCTTTTCACCTGTTGAACCTTTGTACTTTTCTAAATGTTTCTAGGGTTTCTCATGCTTTTCTCTGCGAGAAGATACAGCTGCATTGGAATTCTGCCTCGACTTCCCTTTGAATATCTTTGTGGTTGGATATAAAAATTTCCAGATAACTAAACTCTCTCTTGCTTCTGCAGTTGATCACTAGGTAATGTTTGCTTGCATCCTATCTGTGATAACTGAGTCAGTATACAGGCATTTCATTCCTTCCCCCATTAAGGTCTTTAATGTGGTTTTCACTAACTCCAGCATTTGCTGCCCATTATCTAGGACTGTACCTTGCCTTGTTATTTCATTGGCACATCTGATTTGTTCCCCAGGGCACATGGGGGTGGGACATGTCATTCCTTTTTAGTTTGTAAATCCTTTCAGAGCTTCTCTCAAAGCAAATTCTCTATACAGGTTGAAAAATTCTGGGCAGCATATGTTACTGTTTCACAGACTGTCTAATGAAATGGTCATTTGCTGCTGTTCACTGATGTTCAGAGCCTAGTACTGACTTACCAGGATGTGTTTATTGGTAGCTTGAACTTGTTAGTTTTATTCCATAGCCCATTTGGGTTAACTGACAACTCCTCCATGCCAAAACCACCAACCTCTTCTGGACAGAGATCACAGATTTTTCTGCCACTGGACAACAAGCAATGGGCTGGTGAATATCTATCTTTTGACATTCTAAAACCCACCAACTGATCTTCCAAGTCAGTGTTCTTTGCTTGCTACACGTTCATCCTTCAGCATCACTTGGCTCTTAGTCACGATGCCATACGCATCTGCACAAATATCTTGGACATTCAATTTTGGTATTAAAAGAAGAATGAATTAACATGAAAGCAAAGTTCAACCAGATGCCTCTTTCATTCAGTAAACCAAGACAAGTAGTCATTTCCCATTACTTCTTTTGGAGAGCTTATATATCCAACAGCCAAACTTTCACAGTTAAGTCCCCAGTTGCAAGGATGATAGCTTTGCTTCATTTTTTAATGAATGTCTCTTCAAGCTGCTGATAGAACGTAACTGCATCTTTGTCATCTGCTATCGTAGGAGTGTTAATCTGTATGATCGACATATTGACTGGATTTGCTAGAAAAAGAACTGTAATGATTTTATTGCTGATTGAACTACATTCAAGCATATACTTTGATCCCTTCTTGGATATGAAAAACACAGTGCAAGTTTCTTCTAATTTTTCTGAGCCTAAGCAGCATCCCAAGTAGCTGTTCATCATCCTTGAATGACACGTATTATTCCATTGCAGCACTGATTCTATATTTATCTACTTGAGATTTTTTCAATTCTTTTGTCATAATAATGCGCTTTTTTTCCACATGCTTTTCATGTTCTTACATTAATGCTTGGTCTGCAGAAGATTAGTGGTAAAACCAATAGGAATTATCTTCCTAGAGGCTTGGTAGAGCCACAAATACTCTGTATGACCAATGAGTCTATATGACCAAATACACCATATGAACCTTTTATGAGCTGTAGCATCTTGCATTCTATCAAGGGAGAAAGATAAGAGGAAGGACCTGCTGGCTGCTGCTCTGCCATGCTCTCTTCCTAACCGAGAACCCTCTCCAACTGTCATCTACCCCATCATGTACATCTGAAGTTTTTCAATTCAGCTGTACCATGGTCAGAATTTGGAGTTTGCATACTCTACTGATCCTACCAGTAATGAGCTCCTCATCTGACAAGAATCAGGTGACTTGGTATTTGATACACAAAAAAAGAGTAATGAAAGTGGAAGTACAAAAGGGATGAAAACATGGGTTTGGTAACTGATGGAGTGGGTCATAGAAGTTGGAGGAAGTAAATTTTAAATGTGTTTTTTTCTGAGCTGAAAAAAAATTTACTTCTAGGGACAAGCCTGTCACTCATGTTTCACTAAATCATTTTGCTTTTTTTGGGGTGCAAGTCAAAGCAGAATTCAGGATATTTGTGTTCTCTTCATAATTTTGCGCTATATTGCTCAGTGGCTTTTCTAGCTTCATCTTCAGGACTTCTCTCATATTCATTTTTTTTTAATTAACTTTTTTCTTCTTTCAGATACCTGTGTATATGACCTTGCAGAAAAAATAGTGGTGTCAATACTTTCAGTCTGGTCTGTACTTTCTTCCATCAATCCCTCCTCATGAGAAAGAGAGCCAAACGAACAGCAGAGCTGAGGCTGCCTTTTATTGATCATTATGAGATTTCATTAGGACAGACTGTCTGGAGTTTTTTTCTGTTTACCTGAACACACTAGAATTTCTGTCTATCTCAAGGATTTGTTGACTCTAAGTCATGATGCAGATATTTTAGGAAACTATATATAACACCAGAAAAAGATTCTTCTGACTGAGTCCACCCACTGGTCTAACTCTGTCACACATCTCAGGTTCAGCAGCTCTCCATATGATCACAGAAAACTTTAGATGATGACAAGACCATTGCAATGTGAATTTCAACCTAGTGCTGGCAATCAAAGTAGTATTTGTTTAGTCTGTTCTCCTCAGGTTCTTCATTTACTCCTCTCCAGAGCAATCCTGTAATGGAAGAAGTGCAATTCATTTAAATACTCTTTTGCTTGGAAAGGCTGCACATTAGATGTAACAGTTTCTTACTTCTCAAATCTCATGTTCTCTCAGAAGAGTTTCATAGATTTATGTAGCCACATGTTTAAACTGCTTAGAAGAATATCCTGGTACTCTGGAAAAACATTTTTAATATGTACAACGAATCCATAACCTTTACCTCAGATTTATGAAAGGTAGAAGGACAAATATAGGTTGTCTTTTCTAAGTTTTGCATTATAGCTGGCAATTGCAATCTTTTACAGGCAGGTAGTCACCCACAGTTACAACAAATTATTATGATTTTTATTACTAGCAATTAGAGTGCAACAGCAGTGTATTTCATTTCACATGTACTTCATTCTTCTCAGGGTCTACATGCTTGTAGTTGCAGTATCATAAAAATAAATATGAAGGAAACAGAAATGTAAAAATATGAATGAGGTTCATTGAAGAACTCTGAGAAACCCCTTGACTGGATCCTATCTCAGGAAAGTTTGCATATAGCTGCAGCATTGTCAAATCCTATAGAACTCATTTTGTATAGCAGTGTTATGTGCTTGATTACTTTTCTTAAATTGTGGGTTCGGTTTTTATTAATTATTCATGAGAATATAAAGAAGAGTCAGTTAGCAAAAGGAAGTCAGGATAGCTATTTTATTTAGAATCTAAAGATTTTTTAACTTGGCCTGATGACAGCTCATGTGTCCTCATTGTTTGGGAAGCCTGTATAAAAAGTACAGTGACCAAATCCATACTGCCAGAATGAAGTATGGTGCTGACCTACATAGCCCCTTGGCCGTTATTTAATTTCTGGTGTGGACAACTGACAAAATCCATACTTGTATGAAATATTAGGGCTGCTGTATATGCAGAAGCAGACATGACAACTTTCTCTTTGCCTATTGCTATTGCAGCTCATAGCTGGTATATCCTGGTATATCCTGGTGCATCAGTAAGGAGCAATCTTTATCTACCTTTACCCATGCAGATGTACTATTTCTGACTCCAGCTTCACAGATCCTATGCACAATGTAAGTGACACATTATGCTGGCCTTTTGACTAAAAGTCACTTTCAGCCCAGGGTTAATGCAAGCACCAGGAAAGTAAGCAATAACACAGTATACTGATCAAAGTAAATAAGCACATTTGGGCTTTTCAAGCCATTCCTAAGAAAACAAGTATGATTTAGCTGTAATGGTAGCAGGAGTTGGTACAGAAGGTGTGGTTCCATGTTTTGCCACACAGTTCTGGTGTGACTTTGAGCAGTGATGGAATTACAGAGCTTAAACCAGGAAAGAGCTCATGAGGTTAAGTCCGTCTGCCCTGAGGCAGGATCAGCTGCATCTCTGCCAAGGTTTATCTAACTGCTCTTAAAACACATTGAGTGACTGGGGCTCTAAAACCTCTAGGCAGTTTATTTCTGTGTTTAATTCATCCTTATCTTTAATTTTTTTTTTTTTCTCCTGATGTCTAGCTTAAGCCTTCTTTACTACTATGTAAGCCTGTTACTTTTGTCTTGACCACCATGGATTCAGAAATATTTTCCTTCCTTTGCAGCAAGTTATTAAGCATTTGAAGAATGTCAGTGAGTCTCCACTCTTCTAACCTCAATTCTAAGCAGCATGAAAACCGTTTAGGTGTGTAAATCCATGCTTCAGAACTTAGCTGAGTGGTATACCATACATATCTCTCTGTGTTCAGACCTACAAAGCCATTGTTAACATCAGACATTGTACTTCTAGGAACAGGACTCTTGCAATTGCCAACTTCCACCAACAGTCTTTTCAGTAGCCTTGTCATTTACAGCTTCAGCTAGAACGCAATGTTTTTGTATTTAAAAGTCAGCCAACTCAGCTGTTTACCACTGATATACAACAGGGACAAATGGCCAAATGCCAAAAGGACTATTTCAATGTGTGAATATGGTTATAAGATTTACCTAAGCAACAAAGTTCCAGAAAAAACATCCAGAGGCTCCTAAGAACCAGTTTGTGGAAGCCCTTCAGGAAATCTGCATGTTTAAGTGTTCTAAGAAACACGAAGAACTTGTGGGGGTAGCAAGTTCAGAACAAGGCTTGGCTGTATTCAAGTGGGCTTGAGAATAAGAAAACAAACATGCTAACTGCTTTCTAAATACTGACAAAAAAAGCTTTATTCTAATGGACTTTCCAATGAACAATCTGGAAGTTCTTACCCAGAATTTACATTTACCCAGTCTCCAAATTTCAGTGATAGCTCTACAGAAGGAGTAAGAATTTACTTATACAATTTATTCTTGCACATGTGAAACATGCCAGTTTGTGTCCTGATGTGAGGTAAGAGGAAAGTATGGTCCAATGTAAAACAGTAAATAGAGGCACTGATAACCAGAAGGCTGCCCGATAACTCAGCAGAGTTGTGTTCCTTCGTGCTTTGTACCAGTAAGGATCCTTCCCCTCTCGACCTACAGGGACCACTGTTCTTTTAAGACAATCCTGAATAAGAAATGTATTCAAGTAGAAGTGAAGGGAGGAGTACAAGAGGGAAATGATTCATTACCATAACTGAAGTAGAAGAATAACCCATTCATATGCAAGGTCATCTGTTGTTCTATGTCATTGTGCTAATGAATCACCATTTGTTTATACACTGGAAGTAGTACCTTACCACTACAGAGAGGAAACAGACTATTTGCAGTGGGGATTATGCCAGTAATTTTAGTGAAAATTTCTAATTTCAAAAATCCTGGCTGAAGAAAGGACTGTATTCATACCTAAACCTGCAGAGGCTACCCCACTTCTTTGGCCTGCATGAGATTTAAACCTATTTGTCTTAGTGCCAGATCTGCGGCCCGCTGATCTGAAGCAGAATCTGACAGTGCAGAAACGGATATATTATGAACTGCCAAAAGTACAAACTAGGAGCACAATGTTTGCTTCTTCTTCTTCAGCTAGTGTTCATTAGTGGTTTAGAGAAGAGAAACAGAAAGGCTGTGACAGGGAATAACTTTACTGGCAAAATGACTAATTTATGCTTTAATTCTCCATCTAAAGGTCTTAAGAAATAAGTTTCCTCAAGTATGAGCCATTTATTCCAATAACCCTTAAAATGGATATTTAGGAATTTTCATTATATTCAAATGTTGCCAAAGAAACTGAAGAGAGAGAATCTCTTAGCCTAAATTCCCAAGAGGTGATCTTTTGATTTTACTTGACCAGTTTCAGGAGCTGCTCTCTAAAGATGATTGTTTTCTGAATTGGTTTATGGATAAGAAAACCTAAAAGTCATATGAAATCTTGTGATTTGACTAAACAAGTGCTAAATTCCAGTTAAAGCCTAAGTGACAAAAGAAAAATCAATAAAATCTAGGAAATATTTTTCTGGTAAAATCTACCATGTTGGGGAAGAAAAATAGGTTTCTCAACTTTTAAAATAAAATTTTTCCCTTTGTTCACACGATTTGAGAATTCCTCAGGGCCAAATTCTGAGCTCTGAAAGCAGTTCTTTGAGCTGAGAACATTCTTGAGAAACTACAGGGGATCAGGACATAACCTGTCTTGGATGAGCTGGTAGCAACATTCAATCATAATCATCACAGGCCAGATTTTGTCAGCCTTCCTCAACTGAGAACTCTCTGCATTAAATGTCCAACTGGGTCAGAGCTACATAAGTAAAGGTGGCAGAATTTCAACCTTTGCTTTAGGAATCCATTTTCAATCATGGTCAGTGTATTTGGGATCCTCTTGCCTAAAAGGATACAATGGCATCCTGTAAGGGCTTGACATTCCCAAGACTCTCATATTCTTGCAGCATTTAAAGACTAATAAAAAGTATGATTTAAATACTTTTTTTTTTAAAGTTTGGAAGGAAAAACTTTCCTTACTAACCTGATATATAAAGCACAAAGTAATCCCACCAACAGACAAATTGTAGAAACTCCAAATGTTCTAAAGATTAATAATTACACATTTACAGGAGAATTACAATCAGTGGCATTACAAAACATCTTTTTTTCCCCACTTTGTCACAGGAGCCCCCTACACAGATGCTTATCCTAACCTTATCTGAAAGACTATAAAACAGAACTGGCAAAAACACTTGTTCAGATACTTTCACGTACTTCCCCTTAGTTACTGTTTAAGTACCATACAATGGATGAGAGTATGTGCAGAGTGCTGCTTGTATTTTTAACAATTCTTCTGAAATCTGCAGGGGGTCACCTACATGTTTCATGCAGCACAACCATGGGCCTCCCACTGTATTTTGCTTCCAGACATGCAGAAGTAATGCAAGATTCAACAATACATTCTTTCAGTCGTCTACTGATTATCAGAGAAAAAAACACCTAGGAAACAACTACTGTATAGATTCTCACACCCTTGTGAAAACTGAATGCAGGTGTACTGCAATACTTCAACTTTCAACGCTAGATCTATGAGCAATGGGCAATTAGCTACCCTAGAAGGAACAGAGTAGAGACAGAAATGAAAGATACTTCAGACAGAGACTTTGCTCCTCTGCAGTCACATACCTCTGGGAAGAGCCTGGCACTATCCATCTGTCTGCACCTGATGAATACTCCACAGTCCTTCAGACCTGCTAGTTATTACAAGGGATCAAGCTTATGTTATTGCCCAGCTTTCCATGCAAATTGTATGCCCTAAATTTTCTTCACTACTCCTGGGAAACAAAAAGGGAGAGAACTCCCAGGCTCCCGATGATCAAGTCAAACATCCTGTTATAGAAAAAAAGCATGGAAGATAGTATACCCAATTAAAGACATGAAAGAGCCAACCAACAACAACCAAAAAAGGCACCTAGGAGTGATACTCAGGGAAAGTTTTAAATATATCAGTACATCCTTAAAACTACAGTTCTTGTTAAGAAGAAAAAGAAAGAGTATGGTTTAGGGAATGGTAGGAGGTAGGAATAGAGACAATGAGGGAGCTAATACAGATGAAAAACATCTTAATGTTACCTTCAGGGGAGAAACGGAACAGAATTTATAATAGTTCCATGGTAGGAAAATGATCAAATTACTACTACTGGACCCTTTCTCTAGTTGTAAATATATTCAAAGATAACACTTTTCATTTAATTTTTTTAATTTAATTTTTCCCCTAAAATTGTAGGGGAAGTTATTTTGTATGCAATTTGCAAATAAATAGAATACAAGTAGTTGTCCTTGTTGCTTGTTCTGATGCTTAAACATATTAACTACTTCATAATTTTATAAACTTACTTATATAGTTTCACTTAAGTTTAAACACCTGCTTTACTTCCTTATAGCTGTGGACTAAAAACTTTTATAAATAGCTCAAAGAAGCTTTGCCTTTCTTTTGTTTGTTTCCCTGTTTATCTATCTTAGAATATGATTACAAAAATCAATTCAGAATGTAAAGGAAGAAACCCACTATAATATCTTCATCTTCTGATTCATGGAAAGACGTAGAAGAAAATAGAAAAGAGTTTTACACAAATTACCTTATCTGGATAAGAAGCTATCAATCATCTGAGTTGTTGATAGAGATTTGGAGCAACCTGGCTAAACTGTATGGGCTTGAGATGTCAGCTCTGCACAATACCATTAGAAAATGTAAGAGGAAAACCAGGTTATACTTAAACATTAATATTCTACAGGAATCCTCCTCTTTGCAGAAATTCCAAGCGACTATTCAAAACCTCAAGTATTTATTCTTCTTCTTTCCACGATCTACATAATCATAAATATACTCAGTTCTATCAGCATGGCTTGGGCTAGCCACAAAAAAAGTCCTAATTTATAGCTTGAATACTAGAGGATATTGCTAACTCTTGTAACTGCAGTAGAACCTTATCTTTTCAGATTAGCTAGCCGCTATACTGCCTATGTTACACACAGTAAAGCAGTTCATTAAATAAGTCATTCAAACAAGGTAATCAAAAAAGGCAAAGAAGAATGAGGAAAAAATGAGGACTATCTGCCTTCTACTCTCTGAACCCACCCATAAGCTGGTGAAGAAAGCTGAATTTCTTTGGGGGTAGAACAATTCCATAATCTTCCTGTCAGGCCAATGAGAAAGTTACAAAGTTAAGTCTCTATATGTTCTATTAAGTCTACACATGTTTTCAAGCTTGGCACTCTCTCATCTTTACAGTTGAATCACTAAAACTGTCCCTAGCACAGATTTGTCCTATACCAACTTGTTCTCTTCTCAGCATTTCTAGGGATGTTTAAGGTGTTAACACAGGCCCAAATCCACTTCCATAGGCAATTTAGGCAGAATGCCAAACACAGATATGGCCTATGCAGGGCATACACACCAGTACACACTTTATGGCTCTCTTCAAACTACAGGCACAAGCAGCTAGCAAAGCATGTAAAAAGCTCAGGGCATCAGCACAAACAAAATGCCATCCCATCGCATAGTGGGCTACAGACAGCTAAGTATTAATTATAGACAGGTTAATTTCTCTTGGCCATTCCTGCAAAACACCATGGGTATACATAGTATCAATTTGAGGTACCAGTGTTCCACCTTTCCTTGACATGTGTGATGTAAGGCAGTTATTAGGACATGTATGCAAGTTTTATAAAGGACTGTGTCAGAGTTCGCTGAACAAAACTCTACCATTAACTGTCTTAGAGTAACGCACATCTGAAAGTCACTGAACTGCAAGATAATAATGCTTAGTAGGCCAGTGAAGCATAAATACACACATTGTCAAAATTAGATTCTTTTAAATGGAACAGATAAATAATGTTCTTATAAAGAACTCACCTACTGATTTGGAAAAGAAGATCTGTTCAAATGTAACTTGATCGAAAGGGATTATCTTGAATTTCAGTTTATTACAGAGCAATTCTATTAAAGAGCTGAATTCCTCATTTTTCCCCCTACTAGGGATGCTAATCAGTTCCTTGATGTGATATTAGTTGTATTTAACCTGAAAGGAGATGGGTTCAGTCATGCATATATGACTAACTCTGTTAAAACATCAACAACAAAACAGAAAATCTACTGTCTAGATTTTAACTGGACTATACAACTAACAAAGGCAATGCTTGGAGATTCAGAGCCCTAAAATGACAACAGTCATGTTAAGTCTATGATGAACAAAAAACAGCAAGTACAAAGCATGACACTCAATGTCTGCTTAATTGAATGGGGAAAAAGAATATACACAACACTTTTTACAATTTAGCCTGTACTATAAAGGTTTTCAGAGACACAGCTGTCTATTCCAAGCAAATCAAGTGACATTTAAGCAACCTGAACTTTATCTAATCAGAGTCCTGAACATTCCACAAATTAACAGATGTTAATTTTACCAGGTATGTCACTTCTTGGTACAGACTTACACTTTGGAATTAGACTTCGGTCTTGACAAAGCCTTTGATTTGCTTTGACACAGAGACTATGAGAAGGGGATAACTATATCCTGAGGTATTAAAGACTGAGGACAACTCTGACTTCACTGAATGACAGAATGCAGTTGATACCAGTGGGGACTAGTGGACTCAGTCTCACCATTTCTTTCTGCCCTGCTGTCTTCTCGATTATTCAGGGCAGAAATGGTTTTCAAAGGAAGCAGAGCAGCATACCTTTCTCATGGTCCAGTATTTCACATGTATTTTTGGTTTACATGCACAAGGTGGAAAGAGGTTCAGAAATTATCTTCAGAGAGTGATAAAGTATATTTGAGAAGAAAGACCTTGCCACCTCTCATTCTAACAAGAAGTCAAGGCCATCAGCACTTCCAAACAGCCAGTTTTCCCTGGCAGATCTGCAAATACAACTTGTTGCTGCGAAGTCTAAAACAGGAAAACAAAAAAACCATCCCCCGAAAAACATATTTGGGAGTGGGATTGCACCAGAAAAAGATTGTCCAAAGTAAGTGACAAACTGTTATGCGTTCATCTATTTGGTTGATTTAGTTAAGTTTCCTAACCGCTAGAGTGCGGTTTGAGAATCAATATAGATACCTTTTGCCATGTTAGATGCTTCAGGATATCCATTCCCCCCCAGCCTCTAGCTGCCATTCCTGGAGGGTACAGAGCCCTTGCAGGGTTTGTGACATAACTGTCATTCACCCAAACGTATAAAGTGGTACTGGATCCCTTAGTTTAAGTATCTGCACATAGACAAATTATGTAAATTCTGAGGTATTTGAAGTGGTTTTTTGTGGTGGCAAAGTGGATTTGTTACAATTCAGAAAAAAATTGGTGCCCCACACAGGCACTCTTCCCTTTTTCAGTGATGAATAGGTGGCTGAACTAGAACTTTATCCCAAGAATTCTTCTTTTTCCTCTCTTCATTACAGCTCATTATTACAAGAAGGCTGTTACAGAGACCAAACATTTGTCCTGAAGGCAGTGCAGAAGGCTGTCATACCTTTTCCAGAAAACACCAATATACACACATCCCCACTTCACTCCATCAGTGAGTTCTGTGCTTCTTCAAGTCATGGCTAGAGGCAGCTTGGGACACCCTGAATACAGACTCAGGTTTTGTTTTGGTTTGTTGGTTTTGGTTGTTGTGTTGTGGGTTTTTTTCCTTTAAAAAAAAGCAATAGTAAGATTTTAGATTTCATTGTCTTCAGGTACAGTGGAAACCAGAACCCAAAATCAACATACTGGGCAATCTTCTCAGTGAAAAATAATTTATCTTCTGGATGTGGCATGAGGTTTCATAGTTTAATTGCTATGATATCATAATTATGTAACTAGAAATCAATCCCCAGCCTAGGAATTAAAAATATATTGATCAAAACTATGTTTGAAAGAACTAGTTTAAGAGATTGAAGATAGTTTTGTTTGCTATTATTAATAGGTCCCTACCAACTCTGCATATACAAAGTCAAAACCTTAGAAAACACAGCCCCTCACCTGACTAATCAAGCAGCACAACAGACCTGCAATCTGTTTGCAATCACCTGCCCTCAGTCAATTTACAATTACAGAGTGTGTAGTTTGTTTCAGTCTAGTTTAACACTATAATCTAGAAATACACCAAATCTTTAAAGTCAGAGAATTCTGCCTGGTCTATTAAATCAGTAGCCTAGATGAATAAAACCAAGAGTGTGCGATACATCCCTTATTTAAATAATCCCAAGTTCTCTCTTTTTGGCTGAACAGATATTCCATATTCCAGTGTACCCCATGTGTGCCCCGCATACTTAAATCAAAATGCAAATGCTTTAGGTTTTCTAGCTCCTAGATTGTATCACAGTGCTATTACAAGACAGTTATCCTTAACTACAACAAAACACTAAGACTGACTCACACTGCTACAGAACAAAACAATGCATTAGGGCTTGCATTTCCTTCCCCTTAAATTCTGGCCATGGTTCTTAGCAGGCAACACTGGGCCCTTTTGAGCACCAAGGGCTATGTTTTCTGAGGTGTAAAGGAAATGGAAAATCAGTCCTCCTGGATCACATTCTTTGGCTCAGGCAGTCAGCTTGCACCAATCTGAGCTGAGCTGGAGTCACTGCTTCCAACAGGCCTTTTGGTTTTGCCTCCTAAACTTCCATAGCTGCTAACACCAACAGGACTAACACTGGAAATCACTAGGCCAGGTATCTGTTTCGTATCAGTGATATCATTTGGTCACATCCTGTTAAACATACAAGCAAGAGAACAAGCCAAAACCTTCTTCTGGAGGCAAAGTTGCTGGGAAACCATCTTCTCTCTGTATCCAGTACTTCAATAACCCTTTAGCTCCAATAAATCAAACAAACTATGGTCAATTTGCCTAGGAACGTACATAGCATTAATGCTATTTTTTTTTTTTCTGTCTTGCAGCTCCAAGGAAATTGCCTTTTCTTTAAAGGTTGTATTGGTCAATATGCCTATTTTCTATTTTTGAACATAGATGTACAACAAATATATACAATCTAATGCCACATGTCCACTCATTCATACTAGTTGCTTCAGAAAGGTTAAGCTGTGGAATTTTTTTTAGCCACTACAACAGAAAAGCTTGTGTACTTGTAAAAGCTGGTGGAGTGAGGAAGTAGAAGCAGCAGAAGGAACCTGACAAATGAAAGTGAAAGTGGCCTCCCTCCCTAAGAAACATCTTGCAGCCTGATCACCCCTGTCTTTAGCGGTCTGCTTTTTACTGTTGGTTTTGGCGACTCTGGAGATATCATTTAAGAAACACTAGCCTTTCCTCTGGCCTCAGCCAGTCTCAATTGCTACAAATTGCAGTGAACAAAATAGGTCAGGTTCAAGCCCGAAAGAAACTGTCATACCTTTGAAAATTTTTGGAGATTCACATGCTTATGTCAGAAAGGCTGTTTGGCTTGACTGAATCCTCTGCAAGATCATGGCTCTGCTTTGCATCTCCTTACTCCATGAGCTTAACTATCTTCATATGAATTTAAGTTTTCTTCATATTATAATAGAATTGGGGTATTTATTGAAATTATTTTTAACTCTTTAACGCTGTGTGAGAGCTACTACAACAGCTACTATTATTAGGTTCTCAAAAGTCAAACATAAAAAAAAATCTTCCTATCACTGCAAATTTTGAGTAACCTGTCAGCAAACATTACGACCTCAGAGTAGGATGTATTTATAAAGTTCTAGTAGAGAATGAAGCCTTTTATAAACATGCTTAAGAATTCTTGTCCTGATTTTGCAAACTACAATTATTGCTCAGCTTAAATGCACGTGAATTTCTTCACTAGGTTTAACACCAATGCTTCTTTGTAATTGCGAGCAGTAGGACTACTACAGTGCATGGAAAGAATTCAGCAGCAAGACCTAATGGGCTGCCTGTTACCCAGCTGTCTCTTTACATTTTGCATGTACTGCAGTGAGGGCTCAGTGCCTTCAGCCATTCAGGAGCTGCCCAGCTGTGCAAAAAACAAAGCATATTTAGCATGATTGGAGCAAATTGATACTGCAAATCTCATTGTGCCAAACAAAGCAAGAAGACAAGAGAACCATGGCCTAGCTATGCAGCAGTTTTAATTACCTTCACAAACCTGGAAATACAACCATTAATTCTGACCAAAGAATTACCCTGAATGACTAACTGTAACAAATGTGATGATTCTCCTATAAACTGGACCCTTCATAATGTTCCTGCCCATCTCAGAGGCTGTTCTTCGAATAAGTACTTGGGAAATGGTAGAAACACTTTGATGCCAGCTATGAGGACTGAAGACTCTCATTCCACATCTCCCTGAGGCAAGATGAGGTCCTCTCCCATACTTAATCTAGCAGGGAAATGGCACCTTCACCACAAACTTCAGTGCAACACACCTTTCAGTTTGCATCATCACCTCCACAGCACAGTTTAATACAGAACTCTGCCAAGATTACTATGAGAAAAAAAACACTAAAGCCTTCAAAAACTTGGGCTAATGAAGACATCTCATTCTTTCCTCTGTGGAAGAGCATGAGCCCAAGGAAAAGATCCCATAGTCAATCCCAGCCCAACCAAACAAGCGATAAGAAAAGGCTGCCATTGCAAACCAACACTTAGATATCCAGGCTTACAAATCGTATCCTCACATGCAGGAGGCCACAGCATTACTAGCTGACAATACTCCCTCTTACTGCTCCCAGATTCTTAAGGCAGTTGAGTATACCAAGGAATGCATCCTTTCTACAGAAAGGCTTCTTGTTCTTGCTAGCTCATGCTGCTGTCTTGTGCATAAGCTCCAAGTCTTACGGATTTATACATCAGCCTGAGGTGCTGTCAGATCTTTGGCTTTATTTCTTCATTAGAAAACTGTTTTATACTGCTTCAGAAACTGTTTTGTCCTTACCTTCTCATTTGTCCTTTGGAGCCAAACATCTGTTCCCTGTGAGACTATTCCCTTTATATAATTTATTTGACCTGCAAGGTGAGCATGCTCCACAGACTATCCCTTGCAGACTAACACACCTTTAGCATTTTGTCTAAAAGCCACATAACACCATCAATTTTACTTAGCCTTGTTTTTCTCTCATGATCTAATGCTCCTCTAAGTGTTTTCTTGATCCTTTTAAGTAGTCTTGCTAAATTACTTGTGCTAATCAAGTGATCTAATTGCCAACAGAGAATGAAGTGGTCTCCAGACTAGCTTCCCAAATGCTGATCTTGCACATACACTACAACTTCTAACTGGGAGCCAAGATGTCTGCTGACAGGTGGTAACTCCTGCAGGATTTGCTCTCCTGCAACCCACTGAGTTGTTTTCTTGGCTTATTCACTTATTTCCTAAAGAAAGAAATAGGATCCTTCATAACTTTTGCTTGTTAAGCCTGACTCGTGTGTTTTCTGTGGCTTTGGCCAGGAACCATGTGGTTAGAGGATTTACATGAAGTGAAAAGTTTGTGATTCTAGTAAGAAATCCACATGACCCACCAGCTGTGATTTACTGGTCCCTACAACAACCTATAAATATGTTGAATGGTTATGTTCTTTCAGTCAGTGCTTAGCATTTGAAAGCAACACTTTTTCAAGTGATGCAAGAATGCCTTCACATCTGTGCAATAGGTAAAATTATTTTCAATAATTATTAATTTCTGTAAGACATGCACTTTAAGGCTATTACGATGACTCCTGACAAATCTGATACTCCCTGATAAATCCTGTCTGCCTGATAGTTCTGCTCAAATTTTTAGGCTTTTATTGACATCACAGCAAGTCAATTGTTTAAAACAATACACTCCTAGGGCATATGGTTCATAAAATTAAGCTGCCTAATATGGGCATAGAACTGTCATATCAGAGAGCTTTCATGTTACCTTTCTTTACAACTGCCTGGACACTTACTGTCCCTGCTGCCATGTCCAAGTGTTTTCCAGGCAGTATGCAATGTCTCAGCATCAGGATCAAAGGAGAAGGTAGACAGCACAGAAAGACAAAGGAAAAAAAGGGTTATACACTGGACAAAAGAGATACAACTGTGTAAGGTGCATAAGCACAAGTCAGGAGGATGTGGCCAAAACCACAGCCCTGAAACCTAGCTGACCATCAACAAACTCCAGAGCTTTTAACTTTTCAGTGCTGTCAGTGGCAAAAGGTCTCTATGAACATGCCCAAGCCCATCACCACTGCATGGTACATACTTCTTCAGCCTTTTCTCCCACCTTTGTCTCATTGTGTTCTGGAAATTTAGTGGTTGTCTTCTATGCCCGTGAACACATCTGATATGCTAGTCAGATGCTCCCCTCTTAAGAGTGTCCTGACCACCATGCTGTTGACAGATCCTGGCACTTGTGCAGTCAATTGCTTTCTGCATGGCACCACATCTTCAAAATACAGAATGAGAAGGAGAATAAAGGACAAACAATCCTGCAGCAGTTACAGGCCCAGTCCCTGCTCAAAGGACCAATTCTGCAGTTTTCTATTAAACAATACAGAATTCTGGGTAGATGGACAAGAGCCCAGGTCTGCCTCTCCTTTCCCTATAATAAACAGTGCTATACCAATCAGGCAGCACCTCTTACTTCCTGTCATAAAAATGTTAATCCAGGGAAGTATGAAGTCCTGGATGTAGTAGAGGGCAGAGCAAACAAGCAGTAAAACACTTTGACAGCAATTATTTTTGGTAAATCATGTCAGTGTGGAGCTGCCACACAGTAACTCAGTCCCTCCTCAGAAATACCCTCAACCAAGCTGCTTAACCAAGCATTCTCCCATGCTGCACAGCCTCCAGAGTGGCAGTCAGGAGTGCTTCTCCTCATGCCAGTTACAGTGACTACCTGGATCCTGTTATGTTACTGGGAATATACTATTGGACCAGCACAACATAGCATTTATATCCCTTTCTCATTCCCACTCTTATTTCCCCAAGCAGCACACATTCCTAACCCATCAAAACATTAGAGTCAGGAAAATAACCTTTCACAATGCAACATAAAACACAAAATCTAATGTTCTAATAAAAATATATCAACTTTCACTTTTTCATGCTCTTTAATTAATGAAGTCCACACAAAAAACATGCCTGCCTATTTCAGCTCCAGTACAGCTGCTAAATTCCTGCAGTAATGTGAGTGCTCTATCTTCCAGCTTTTCAGTGCATAACATGGACTTTTCAAAAGATCAAAGCAATTAAAAAAGAAATGAGTGTATGAAACTAGCTTCAAAACTGCCTCAGTTCTCACGCTGTTCTTGATGTTTTTGATGTGACTTCCCCTGCTTTCTTCTTTCTACATCTCTGTTCACAGTGTGAAGAGCTATGGCCACACACAGGGTTTCCTTAAGAAAGGTTTCTACACAGTGGAGATAAGAGGAGAGTTTTTCTTCTGTATAAATTGTACACAGGCTTAGTCTCCACTGAGAATTACTTCTGTATTAGATTACCAAAGAAGACATGCCCACTCTACCTGGACTCCGATTTGAATTTGCTTTGTGTTGCAATATGAAATAGATACGATTCTTCACAGGGATCTCTTTTTTTCTGCTAGCATGCGGAAGAGACTTTACAATTTACTGGAAATATTCACTTGAGAACTGATTAAGATCTGTGGAACAGATTCAGATTCCTATAGTTCGGTTGTGACAAACAAGCTCATTTTTCTGAGATGAGATTTTTGTGGACCTAGGAGCTACAGATCTAGAGAAGGTCCCTAACTGAACAGTTTTCTGGAGTTCACAGACAGTTTCTTTGAACCTGTTGCACAGTAAAGTAAATATAATAGATTTTACTTTCCCCAACAGATTTCTACATGCCAGGAGATCTGTTATTGTGAAAACATTAATCTCACTGAGGAAGTTTGGGATCTATCCAGAAGCTGATAAAATTGGTGGAAGTCACCTGAATGATTTTGACATGAACATCAAACTTCATGTGGGTATAGGAATGTGTTGATGAATGTCACAGAAGATGATCCTTTGCCACAGAGGGTTGTTGCCCCCTTTGTTTTGAGGAAATGAGAAGATCCAAAGTTTTTCCTTTATTTTTGACACAGCTGGACACACTGGAGCCTTATTGGCTTCATAGAGTCATCTTTTTCAAAACAGTCAGGGAACCAACTAGCAACCTTTTAACATGCTTGGAAACAAAAATTTCCCAGCCAGCATACTCCAAAATCTTTGGCAATGTTTATATCTCATCCTTGTACACCAAACTGCTATTTCACATGCTTAAATATGAATCAAGAGCTTGAAAACCAGTACAGTTTTATGTTTAATTATCTCTGCTTAATTCAAAAGCCAGTTTAGGATCTAAGCACAATTCTCATAAAACAAACCCAGGCACATTACAGAAACACTACAACATTTACAGACTCAAAGAAAGTGTCATATATACACTATCAGGACTTTTTCCCTAGGTTTTCTATTATAGAATGTTTAATAAAATCTCAGGATTGCTCAGTCTGGTTTATGGTCAGTTCTTACCTCAATTTGATCAACCACAATCAGAATTTTGGCATCATTTCACCAATGAACTCCCTGAAGTTCTGTCAGTGTACACCAAAGCAAAATGTGCTTTCAGATCACTCACGTGGTACAAGATAACAAGAGTTGTATGCCCTATAAAAAAAAGAAACAATGTGCACTGCTTTTTCTTTTGCCTTTTACTTTTCTAGATAACAGAGGGTAGAGGGAAAGACCAGCGACCAAGGTAGCTGAGTTGTCCTCACAAAAGTGTAGGTACACACCATGCAGTGCACTGCCAACTTGTAGGTTCAGGACTGTTGATCATGGTGACAGGTGACCACTGGGGTGAACTCCATCAAATATGGGCAAAAGTCAAATTCTGTGCTGCTCTAAAAGAGCCAAAGCCTGTGCAGTGCCTGAGTGCAGTTGTCCACTGACAGTTGTGTCATGACCTTGTGTCTGTTCCCCTCATGTCCCTCCCATGACAGGCTAAGCATCCCTTCCCAGCAGCGCACTACTACAGACTTCCTTCCACTGGCAAGGCAACAAATTTATGCGCCTAGTAGGACACTGGAGTAACAATTTTATAGATTTTTTTTTTTTTTTTTTCCAAAAAAAGCTACTATAAAATATATTTCACTAGGTTAAACTGCTTTTCTTTGATCTTGAACTCCTGGTATTTTTTTGGAATAACTTGTACTTCTTGCTGTTAAGATGAATTTCTGTTCTGTTACAATTGCCAACACAGCATTTACAGTTCTAAAGACAGTATCCATTGATACAATCCAATACAGTACAGGGTCTGAAGCATTGTTGACTTCTCTTCTACAACACACAGAGTGAAAGCAAACCAAAGGAAGAAAAAATAACAACCTATTCTGTAATTCTAAAAAGGGAGGCGACCTTTTATCTTTTCTGTTCTGGATATAAGTTTTGTAAGAGCATGATTTACCTCTGATGAAGACCATGACTACCACTGATGTTAGTAGACACTGGATTAGCCTAAAAAAAATGAGAAAATAAGTGGATCATAGTTCACAGTCTTTGAACTCTGCTGATAAAACTTACAATAACACAAGATAAAAATAAAATATTAGAAAATGTCTTGTAGAAATGAAAGTATTTGATATGCCCTGACATCTTTATCCTGGGAAATGGTCCATACTGCCATGCTCTGCAAAGCATGCCTTATTTGTTCAGCAAACTGTGAGCAAGCCAGGGGTCATCCTGGCTCACACTTGCACCCCACCCCAAGTAGGAAAGAAAAAGGTTTGCATGTGCTCCATACAGCTGCCACACAGAAGAAAGGACAAAAGCTCAAATCTGTCAAATGACTCAACTTTCCAGCTTTGCAAAGCATAATAACAATTGTAAAAGTACTCAGAAAGATGGAAATGTGAAACAGTGGCAAGATGGTTATTTGCTCTTCAGCCCTGGTATCAGTGCCTGATGATAAAGACTGCTAAAACAAACTTTCTTGGTCTTGAAATCTTTGAAAGGAAGAAACCATGCTTGGCTTGCTGGTTAGCAACTATGATACTGAAATATGTTCAAATTAAAAAGGAGTCTTCACTCAGAAGACTGTTACAGTATCACCACAGATATAAATTTATAAATTTATATATTCACAGAATCACAGAATGTTAGGGATTGGAAGGGACCTCAAAAGATCATCTAGTCCAATCCCCCTGCCAGAGCAGGAACACCTAGATCAGGTCACACAGGAACATGTCCAGGTGGGTTTTGAATGTCTCCAGAGAAGGAGACTCCACAACCTCTCTGGGCAGCCTGTTCCAGTGCTCTGTCACCCTCTGTGAAGAAATTCTTCCTCATATTTATGCAGAGCCTCATATGTTCCAGCTTGCACCCAATGCCCCTTGTCCTATCACTGGATGTCACTGAGAAGAGCCTGGCTCCATCCTCATGACACTCACCCTTTACATATTTATAAACATTAATGAGGTCACCCCTCAGTCTCCTCTTCTCCAAGCTAAAGAGACCCAGCTCCCTCAGTCTTTCCTCATAAGGGAGATGTTCTACTCCCTTTGTGGCTCTGCGCTGGACTCTCTCAAGCAGTTCCCTGCCCTTCTTGAACTGGGGGGCCCAGGACCGGACACAATATTTCAGATGCGGCCTCACCAGGGCAGAGTAGAGGGGGAGGAGAACCTCCCTCGACCTACTAACCACACCCCTTCTAATACGCCCCAGGATGCCATTGGCCTTCTTGGCCACAAGGGCACATTGCTGGCTCATGGTCATTCTGCTGGCCACTAGGACCCCCAGGTCCCTTTCCCCTACACTGCTCTCCAGCAGGTCAGTCCCCAACTTATACTGGCACATGGGATTGTTCTTACCCAGATGCAAGACTCTACACTTGCCCTTGTTATACTTCATTAATTTTCTCCCCGCCCAACTCTCCGGCCTGTCTAGGTCTCTCTGAATGGCAGCACAGACTTCTGGTGTGTCAGCCACTCCTCCCAGTTTTGTGTCATCAGCAAACTTGCTGACAGAGCATTCTAGTCCCTCATCCAAATCATTGATGAATATATTGAATAGTACTGGTCCCAGTACCAACCCCTGAGGGACTCCACTAGATACAGGCCTCCAACTAGACTCTGTCCCATTGACCACAACTCTGTGGCTTCATTCCTTCAGCCAGTTCACAATCCACCTCACTATCCAATCATCCAGACCATACTTCCTCAGTTTAGCTGTGAGGATGCTGTAGGAGACTGTGTGAAATGCTTTACTGAAATCAAGATAGACCACATCCACTGATTTACTGCCATCTATCCACCGGGTTGTGTCCTCATAAAAGGCTATCAGGTTGGTCAAGCATGACTTCCCCTTGGTGAAGCCATGTTGACTGCCCCTAATGTCCCTCTTATCTTTGACATGCCCTGGAGTCAGCACCCAGGATAAGTTGTTCCATCACCTTTCCAGGGAGGGAGGTGAGGCTGACTGGTCTATAGTTACCTGGGTCTTCCTTCTTGCCCTTTTAGAAGACTGGAGTGACATTTGCTTTCCTCCAGTCCTCAGGCACCTCGCCCATTCCCCACAACTTAACAAAGATGATGGAGAGTGGCCTAGCAATGACATCCACCAGCTCCCTCAGCACCTGCAGGTGCATCCCATCAGGACCCATGGATTTATGGATGTTCAGGTTGCTTAACTGATCCCTAAACCAGTCCTCATCAACCAGGACAAACTCCTCCTCTATCCTGACTTCCTCTGGAGCCTCAGGAGTCCTGGGCTCCTCAGGACAGCCTCCAGCAGTATAGACAGAGGCAAAGTGAGCATTTGGTAACTCTGCCTTCTTTTTATCCTCTGTCAGCAGGGCACCCACCTCATTCACCAGTGGGCCTACATTGCCTCTAGTGTTAGTTTTATCCGCAGTGTATTTGAAGAAGCTCTTTCTGTTGTCCTTGGCCTTTCTTGCAAGGTTTAATTCCAAGGAGGCCTTGGCCTTCCTAATTGCCTCCCTGCATCCTCTGGCAACAGACTTATATTCCTCCCAAGCGGCCAGCCCCTCCTTCCATGATTCTTCTTCCCCTTGATTTTGCCCAGCAGTTTTCTGTTTAACCATGCAGGTCTCCTGGCATCCTTTCTTGACTTCCTACCTGTTGGGATGCACTGATCTTGAGCTCAGAAGAAGAGGTCCTTGAACACTAACCAACTATCTTGGGCCCCTTTACCTTCAAGTACCCTGTCCCATGGGATTTCCCCTAGCAATTGCTTGAAAAGGCCAAAGTTGGCCCTCCTGAAGTCCAGGGTTGCAGTTCTGCTAGGTATTCTATTCCTGCCACACGAGATCCTGAACTCCACCATCTCATGGTCACAATATTTACGTATATTTATATCTAATAATTTAATTATATTTCTACACTTATATAAATTTGGATTTTTAATAAGCCACATAAAAAGTCAAATATAAAAACTGATCTCTGTCAAATCCATATGCTCTACCTCCCTATTACTAAAAATATATCTAGACTGACCAGTGATAGTTGGCCACCAGAGGGAGCCTGGACAACTTCAAAAATTGCAGAAAGACAGTAATACTGACCAAAAAAATGGCTATGTTACTTATATAGAGACTAAAGAGGATAAGTGAAGTCTTTATCACATTCCACAGAAATATTTCATAGAACCTAGGCTTCATGTGACATTATTTGCTGCTTCAACATGGAAAAGATAGGAAGCTATTTGAAGTGAATGAAGATGTTGAAAAAATTTGTGGTAATCACAGAATCACAGAATGTTAGGGATTGGAAGGGACCTCAAAAGATCATCTAGTCCAATCCCAATGCCAAAGCAGGAATACCTAAATCAGGTCACACAGGAACATGTCCAGGCAGGTTTTGAATGTCTCCAGAGAAGGAGACTCCACAACCTCTCTGGGCAGCCTGTTCCAGTGCTCTGTCACCCTCTGTGAAGAAATTCTTCCTCATATTTATGCAGAACCTCGTATGTTCCAGCTTGCACCCAATGCCCCTTGTCCTATCATTGGATGTCACTGAGAAGAGCCTGGCTCCATCCTCATGACACTCACCCTTTACATATTTATAAACATTAATGAGGTCACCCCTCAGTCTCCTCTTCTCCAAGCTAAAGAGACCCAGCTCCCTCAGCCTTTCCTCATAAGGGAGATGTTCTACTCCCTTTGTGGCTCTGCGCTGGACTCTCTCAAGCAGTTTCCTGCCCTTCTTGAACTGGGGGGCCCAGAACTGGACAATACTCCAGATGCAGCCTCACCAGGGCAGAGTAGAGGGGGAGGAGAACCTCCCTCGACCTACTAACCACACCCCTTCTAATACACCCCAGGATGCCATTGGCCTTCTTGGCCACAAGGGCACATTGCTGGCTCATGGTCATTCTGCTGGCCACCAGAATCACATGAGAAAGGAACAATAAACAGCTAACTAGTTCAACTTCATGTAAAGTGAGTAAAATATGAAAAGAATAATTTATAATGTTAATCACATCATATTACTTGTTTCTGTTCTGTCTGCTTAGGACCTAATCTACCTAATTTCAGAAGAGGAATGCTCTCATTTTGTGCTGGCACAACTATGGACAATATGGGTATAATGAACAAAAAACAAAACAGATTCTCTGTGCTCTCCAAATATTTGATATTGCTTCAACAAATGGCTTTATAAATGACAAAAATACTTCCAATTATTCTAAAAACAACCCCATGATTTGAAAATAAGTTTACAACTTTCATCATCCATTGCTCAGATTTACTTTTCTGAAGATTTCTGGATACCTTATATTTATAGTCATAGCACTCTAAATGCTTTCAGTGATTTCTTCTCAAGCAGCTCTGTGAAATGCCAAGTTGACGTTTATGAAAGTGTTAAGACTTATGGAACACACTTTCAGAACAATTGAGAAATTTCCTCTCATCAATTCATTGGAAAAAGACCAAAGAAATATTTTTCTAATAGTATTGATGTCATTATGATGGTAACTGTATTGTCCTGCAGGATATAGGAATGAAGAAACGCCAAAAGGCAAGTGGGGAAGGGACAAGAAAGGATGAATAGAAGGGAAATGAAGACAAATGGCAGGAGGTTTACTCCAGGTAATCGAACTTACAAGAAACTACATGCAGTGGTAAAAGAGGAAACAAAATGGACAATGTGTATGTGAGATGTCTGCATCTTGAATTTGACCTACTACACAACATCTACCAGTGAAACTATTGGTGGCTTCTAACACCTCACCAGAGAGGCTGGCTGGCTTCTTAAATTACAACTTCAGTGCCAATATGACTATTGTTGCTGACTGCAACAGATGCAGAATAGATGGCCACATACTCTTTCCCTGTTTATCACAGAGGGCAATTAAGCTCGTTAGAGGCCTACATCCAGGTTATGACTTCTGCTCAATCCAGTACCCATTCAGTGTGTGGCAGAAGTCAAAAGATATATGTCTTGGGTCTGACAATTAGTGGGAATGAAAGTACAAGGGTATCCTACAGTAAAGTGTCTTCACTCACACCTTTGACTCCAGCTACTGGTAGGTTACCATAAAACCATACTTGCTTATGCTATTTTTCAAAGTCCTCAAGTCATTTATATATGCTTCCCAGTGTCATCTCGTACTACAAGTGTCTCAGGTAATTGGAAAAATTGCCATAGGTCATAAAAAATTGAAAAGCTTGGTTTCTCATTTCTACACTTTTGAAGAAATAGCCACTATGATTGGGCCAGTTTGCTAGTTAGGAGTTTAAATCTGTTGGGAACCTATAATTTCAAGCATGTTTCTTCTATTTCTCACCACCTACAGCAGCACGGATTGGCAGAAGGAACAGTACAGAGAGCCAAGAAGCTTGTATTAAAAAAAAATATATTTGCAATATTACCTCAGCCTAACTACAGGACATCCTTTGTGCAGTAACTAGAACAGTCTCAGTTTATTTGCTTCTGCAACTTTGCCAATTTGCTGTGTTACTGGAAAATCTCATAGTATTTGATATTTTTTTCTTATGAGTCAAGTACTGCAGTCAGACTCCATGAGAATCTCATTTTTCACTTCTAAAGAAATTGAAGCTTTTGCATGGTGCACTTCTGACTTACTTCTACAAGCATCCAGAATTAGAAAGTAATTAGAAAGAATTAAACAGCTCTTGTACATTTGAAGTTTCATGTGATTCTTTAGAGCCATACTGTGGGTTTTCTGATTGTTTTGGGTAAAACATAGTCTATTTTTGGCTGTCAGTGCTGTATCAGTCCTGCATCCCCACCTCCAACAATGAAAACTGAAAATCAACAGAAAACCAAACAGGCAGAGAGAAAACCCACAGCACGTTTCACCCAAAGCAATCCAGGGTTCAGAGCCCCGGAGGATTAACAAACACCACACAGAGGATTTCTTAAGACTTTTTCCTTCCGAGTCTTCTGATGGATGTCTCAAGTAGCCAAGTTACAAACACAGGAAATTCACTCAGAAATTTTATGGAAAACAAAAGAACACAAGCATAGGCTTTGCACTGAGCATTTTAGTTGCTACATCAGAAAACCTTCTACTGTTCACATCAAAAAAAAAGATTTGACTCAGAAGCCAGTGGTATCTTCAGTTCCTACTTTCCTGATCCAAGTAATAAAAGTACTCAGAGGCAGTAAAGGAGGTATTTTAAGGGCCTTAAATCTTCTGAATACAAGCCTGTGCATGTGGGATCTGACATCATGGTCACTTGGCAGTGAGGCATTCAGCTCTTCATCCAGATGCTTTTTTTCACTTTTAGTATGTTTTACAGGGTCCTTTTGTACTCTCTGTTGCACTAAGACAGACACTGAAATGTTGTGTTATGATGCCTCACATAACATACAACGTAAGTGATGTTCTGTACCCACCTGCCTGGCCACAGCCATGCAACCCACTTAAATAAAAAGCAGTGTTTTTCAAATGGGAAAAAAACTTGTTAATTTTAAAACTTACTAACTTGGATCTTCAATTTAGTATTTTGTTACCTGAAAAGTTGAAATAATCAAATTATCTCCTGAGGCCTGCAATACTTTCACATTACAAATTACATGGGTAGCTTGGGACTCAGGTTTGATTTTCTAACTCTTTAAGTTAGAGAGATAACGTCTTTCAGTTTATACCCTTGACACCACTTGTGACATAAGTATTTCACTGTGCCACTATATTTTGATATCAAATTGTATTTACATGCACTTTTAGTATTTATACAAGAATTTTCTACCAATGAAGCATTGCATCTCAGTTAGGACATCTGCTGGGTTCCATTACAACATACTGATAAAGGGAACATGCCTGCTGTATTTTAAAAATATAGGAGATTTTCCCTACAGTTTAATTGGAATGGAAAGTGGAAAGAATACAGTCTTCACTGAATAAGGAGGTAGCTCAGCAGAGGAGATATATGTGTGCTTCATGAAGGTATCACTTTTCTTTCCAAATATAAAGTGGCAGCTTTGGATGTGGGAAGGAGTGCTATGTCTATTCATTTAAAAATATGGCCAATATTTATAGCATTCATCTATTCTCATTTTTAAATCTAAACATAAACATCTACCATATACATTATTCTAACTGCATAACCAAAAATTTTCCTCTTCAATTTTAGAGAACAGTAACAACAAATTTAGTATGTGTAACCAAAAATCCTGTGTGCATATATATACACACCACATCTACACAGTATCCACAGATATACATATATCTATGTACATGATGTTGACATTTTACATTTACAAGGAGGAAAGTAAATATGTAAAATTACTTAGAAATTATCAACTAAAAACCCCAGACCTCTAATATATTTCAATTCTGAACTTATCTGATTTTATTTAAGCAAAGATTTGGGAGGAAAACTATCTATTACAAGGCTCTACAATACTTTTAAGGTATTAGCTGAACACGTGTGGCCTGGATATGAAATAGGTAGTATGTATGGTGTGACATCAGTTTAGCTGGCAAGAATTGCACTGAATTATTCATGAACAGCATAGCAATTAAAGTGTAACAAATGACTGCCACTAAAATAATTATTCTGGAAACACCATTTATTCTACACAATTGTTTCAGAAATGTTTTAAAGAAGTTTTCATATATATGTATACGTATGTGTGTGTATAAGCATTTTTAATACATATATACACATATATTTATATTTTGACATTTAATTTTGCATCCTTCTGCATCTAAAGCCAGCTGCAGGTCTATAGGACTGATCCAATATCCACTAACATCAGTAAGAATCTTTCCACTGTTTTCAGTGGACTTGATTAACTACATTGGGTTCAAAAAGAGAAAAAGAATAATCACTAAAGCACACCAAATTTCCAGAAGGAACAGTTGTCTGGAACACAAATACACCATTGTTTTTAGGTTTATTATTGCCTGGCTTTTTAAGCTAAATCTTTTGTTTCTAGTTGCATTAGTCAAACACTAGGAAACAAGACATTGCACCATAGCTTCTACTTAGGCTGTTAGCCCCAACAATAATCATTCCTCTCTCTCTTAAAGCAGGACTAGCCACAACCAGAGACAAAAAACATATCACCAAATGGCTCCTCGGTATGCACCATAACTCTTATTTGGTGATAAAAACCTGGCTCTAGCTTTAAGGATTTTAAATATAAATCTTGCATAGAGTTGCTGTGCATGCTACCTCATCTTCCCTGTTCTGCACAAACATAATGGGTGAAATGGCTCAGAGGAACAATTGTTTTCTACACCATAAGTCAGTAACTGACTGCCTTTACTTTGTAGCTTTTATTGTATTACTTGTTTGGTGTCCAATAATGCCTATGAGCCATGATGATAGCGTTTTACATCTCTGAGCCACTTTCACACAGCCCACACACCACTCAGCATCCTGCTGCCACAATAGTTATTTCCAAAAACCTGTTTTGAAACAGTATATTTAAAAGGCAAGTACAGTGCAGTTTTGTGGGGCTAACAGAAAGCACAGCACAAATTATTCTGAAGCATGGGAACACGACAGTAAAGTCAGCATTGCTCAAATCCTTTGATTATGTATCAGCACGTGCACCATAAAACTCTATACATGAGACTGAAAATTGCATAAACAGTTTTTGCTTATAGGATAATAAAGTAGGTAGGTGAGAAATATGGCTCTATTACAAGACTCTTACTCACAAGAATACATTATGTATTCCTGCATATATGAACTAATGAAAGAAGATATCATGTACTGCTGGTAAGGGAGAAAAGCTAACTTTCCCCCTGGAACACAGAAGCAGGAAACAAAGTTTAGTGTAATTCTGTATTTCACTTCTTGTACACCCAGTCCAGCACATTGTCCCTGATAGTAGTTAGCATCAGAATTTTGAAATAAAGGTGACAGGTACCTTCTTTCATCTACATCTTAAACTCAATGTCCCAGATTCAATCTCGCTTCCAAAGCTTTTATTTCCAAGTACTGTAACTTTGGACATGTTCCCATGAGTCTTCAGATCTGCATATTTTTTGACCTTGATATAACTGTTTAGCTAGAAATTGCATGAGAAATATTTATTGAAGTCACTTTTGGTGAACTATGAGTCAGTCAATGGTGTAGCTTTGAATCACTGTGGCCCTGAGGGTTACTCACAAGGTATGATGAGAACAGCTTCTGGCAATGTGGGCTTCCAAGAGCCGGGAAATAGAAAGAGGTCAGTTGTTCCCTTTCCCCTACAATACCACATCCTTTTTCAATTTGGCGTAGCCCATAACACGCCTGCTTCCCCAAGCCATTCCTATATTCATGCCCTGATCCATTAGAGCTTGCTCTGATTCTGCAAGCTGCAATGCATTGCAACACTCAGGGCAGGCCAACACTGATAGGCCATGACCTACCAGTTCCTATAAAGGGCATGGGAAGGAGGCAGCAGTAAAGAAGGTGATGCAGAGGGGAGGAGAGTAGTGAGGGATGGAGACTGCTATGGTACTTGATCTGTGGAGGCCTTGGAAATCCTGCTTTTTTGCCTAGTTAAGGCCTTTCTGTTGTCAATCACTACAAAGCAGCCAAACATGTGGGTACATTGCACGTCAAAGTTAAAAGTCAATTGAAGTAGCATTACACAGTGATTACATTGCTCTGACTATGCTGATTGCATGGGCAGCCAGCCATCAGCATATACCACAACAGCAACTGCTGAATCAGCTCCTTCTCTAATGAAAATGAAGCTAGGCAACCTATAAATCCCAGCAGCTACTCCACTACAGTCCAACAGAATCATCCTTCCCCAAACCCTTCCCTCCATCCTTCATTTAGTCTGCAAGGAAATGCAGGGAGATTTATTGGAAAATAACTCATTCAAAGATGCACATGAGAGCTGTTTGGTAGCTGGACTCCAATTCATATACAAGATGCCTCCCTATAATGGGGAGCTCAGCAAGGCAGGTACTTCTAAGTACAAGAGTGCTAGATGATGGGGGAAAAACTATTTGTTTGGATCATCAGAGGAGAAGGTTCTGGACATTTTGTATACTGAAATGCTACCCATAAACAACAAAAAGGCAGAAGTTTATTGCATTCCACCTGGGTTATGCAGTCCCCAACACTATAATATGTTCTCCAGTGGCCTAGATATCAGGGTGTAACTTGGATGTAGATGAAGATCTTCAGTTTTTAATTAATAATACATAGCACAGAATCTGAAAGGCTATCTATAATTTATGTATCAGTGTCTCAAAAGCAGTCATTCATACATTATATATTCAGACAGAAAATTATCTCACTTTTATTTTCCAATAAAAAGTATATTAAGATTTCACTATGTAGCCTCCAAAATGGATCAGTGCTATCCAGAGCTTCATAGCCAGGTTCCACTGGGTTCTGTTTGCTATGAGAGGCTGAATGTGCAAAAGGATTACTGACTGAGCATCTCTCCCTCTCTTCTGATGAGCTTTTAAAAACAATCAGGCCATTTCTTTGATACACATTAATTTATCCATAGAGGGACAGATTTTTTTCAAAAATAAGTTTATAAATTAGGAACAAAATGATTTAACAATAAGGGGTTTCCAAACTGGACTTCAGAAAAACTGATTATGGTAATATACAACAAGACTCCTATAAAACAGAGGAAGAAAAAAGTCATTTTTGACATACAAGTTTATGCAAAGCTATTGCATATAAATGAAGTTTAATATTAAGAAATTCTCATCATGCTGTCCTATTTTTGAAGCACCCACCCACTTACAGGCACTTGAAAGAATAAAAAAATGCAGACTCTGTACACCAAACACGCAACTCCTAAAAGTTGATTTTATTGCTGTATTTTCACTCCCTATCAAGCTGCAAAGCCTAAAAATGCTGTATTTTCTCCCCCTCTCTAACAATCTATAAAGCTTAAAATAGCGATAACAGGCTACACTGCACAAAGAAAATCAGTCTCTGTTATGCCACTTTCACATGTAAAACAGTGTAGACAAGATGCCAGCAGGATCAAATAAGCCCTCTCTCCTGCCTCAGGTGCTGGGAAGGTCATTTCTTGGTGGCTGGGAGTCCCAGCTACACAACAGACTGTCTGAACTAGTTCACTCCAGGACAAGGGGAAGCAGTCACATTTTGCTTGCTTTGCTGAAGTTCCACCACAGCAGATGTGGGACCAACCAAAACATGAGTTGTACTTTTTCAGACTTGCCCCTCTTGCATGTTCTACACTCCTAAAAAGCTGTGCTTTTTTTTCCCTTAAAGTACTGAAATAATCCAGCCTCAGCAGAGAGTTATTGCAACAGAGATAAAAAGTATTTTCTAATCTCACAAGGGCAAGGAGATAAATTAATTAATGCTTGTGATGCACCTGGACACATGATTATTTGTACACAGTGAGACAGGAGAACAGAATTCACAAGACCTCTTTCAGGAAAGGAAAAAAGCCCACACAGAAAGAAGGTATAAAAAGTAATTTTTAAAATGTGCATCTAAATTTGCCATCTGAATCTTATTTCCTCAGTACAATAATATTTTGGATAAAGTGAAACAGTTGAACATGACCTACAAGCAAGAAATCTAAAACAGAAACATAATTCCTTGAGATACATATACTTCACTTTCCTGTATAAGTGGAGCCAAGCATTAAACTGCTCCTGCAGGTTATGTCATGAGGTAAAAGGCTGATCATAAATAGTTTTGCATTAAGCCTACCTTTCCCTCTCTACTTAGCACAACACAAAGCCAGTTTGTGTAGTATGTTTACTAAAATTATCACCTCTCAGAACTGAAATTTGGGGATGGAAGGGCTTTTGAGAGATATTAGTAGACAGAGGTGTTATTGAACAGAACATTTTACTTGTGTAGTCTAAAATCATAGCATATTTTTCCCTCACAATTTGTAGCTCAATAACTAGGATTACCAACTGGCTCTTGGCAGTTATTTTGAAGATCACAGTCATTACACTTCAATTAATTCCTTCATAATCATCTGCTTTTTTGTATAATGAACTTTTAGAATATTACACTGTGAATTAGCAGGTAGTTACCACAGAACTCTGAGTTTTGAAATATTATTTATTAATCTTGTAAGCTGTTCAGTTTGGTGGTGAACAGTGTCTATTTTTTAAAAAATCTCTGCTGCTAATATTTTGTTTCTGTTCTGGAAATTGGCATCTCTAAGTATTTTAATCTCACGTGTTTTTGCTCATTGGACTCTAATGACATTTTTTGCACAATGCTCTCTGGTACCAAGGCATATTTCTCTGATATGAAATTAACAACAGGAAAAAAGAGATTGAGGAAAAAAACTACTTCATATTTATCAGTCTTTCTAACGAAAGCTTTAAAAAAGCCCAATGAAACGTCAAGCTAAGGCGCCTATGAAAAAACTGTATCTTTGCAAGTAGTTCACCGCAGGCAAATGGCAATATAACGTATGCTGAAATTGCTTCTGCAACAGGAACTGTTAGATTTTCTCATTAGTTAAAAAGTAAAATATTGGAAAATTAGACTGTAATTTTAGCAAAAAACCTTAGGACACATGGTCTTTTTCTTCTGTTCTGACAGGACCGAGCTGTTCATTTTCAAGTGTTTTGTACAACCTAGTTTTGAGTAACTCCAATTAAAAAGTGAATAAGATCATTCCAGTGAAAGGTTCTAATTCATTTGCCATCTGACAAGTCACCTTTGAAAACTACCAAAGTCCTTAAACTTCATGCTATTAGAAAAATATTGCTTAATAGACATATTATTGGTTTCCTCATACTGCTTGAGTTGTATTTGAAAAGGATTTTCTTACTTAGAATCATAGAATAGCCTTGGTTGGAAAAGACCTTTAAGATCATCACATCCAACCAATAACCTAACACTACCAACTCCCCACTACACCATATCCCTCAACACTTCATCTACACCACTTGAGAAATAATGACTTTAATCTGGACTAAATTAATTCTATGGTCAACAGACAAAAGTATGTACATTACTAAATTAACAGGAGGAGGCCATAAAACAATATTATTTCAACAAACCATTACAGTACAATAATTATGTTCTGAAAAATTACAAATAACACTCAACAAATCAAATGCCGGGACTGCATAATGTTATATGGCTACTGAGAAAAAATGATGCCACTATTGTCTCACAGGCACATACAATCAATCAGAAGCAAGTACTGACTATTGGTCAGGAACTAGACATCACCTTTGCTCTGGTTTCATTATTGGAGATTTCTTTTTGCAATCATATAATAACCTTGGTTGGAAGACACCTCCAAGATCCTCAAAAGTCCAACCATTAACCCAGCACTGCTGATTCACCACTAAATCACATCCCTCCGCACAAATCCCAAACATCCCAAACAATGAAGTCAATAGCCTCATTGGTTTTAAATCTCCACATGCTGCTACAATCTTATTAAGTTGTCTTAAACTAGTCCTTCCCTGTTTGCAACACATGCATTTGCTGTTTTTCAAGAATGCAATTTAAGTTTAATTCCTTTATCTTCCAGACTATTCTTAATTGATTTTAAAGAGGAGCCAAGCATTACTCCTGTCTGGTTCAAGCAGTCACAACTTTACTAGACATATTGGCAGATATTTTACTAATTTGAAAAGAACATACGAAGGAAGAAAGAGTGATGCATTGAAAGGTATGTCCATGGAATATGAGGGGAAGTGAAGAGGGAATAAGCCTGACATGCATCAACCAAGAACAGAGCCAAAAGACAGTGAGTAATCTAGGTCTAACTAATCCAGTATGTCTTTCATCCAGTGATGCTTTCAGTGAAGCGAAGAAACACAGTATTCTGCTACTGGGGATCTGAACTCAAACAGCTACTTGTCTTTATGGTCATTCCTTTGTTTGTGGGTTGCATATGCAAAGACAAACCAGCAGTTCATTTATGACCAAGCTTTACTTATAATCCATAAACTACTCCGTTGTCTATTTAATGGGATTTGAGTCCCAATCATTTTAAACTAAATTTTTCTAAGAACATCCTATTGGGCACTGAATCAAGTGATTTATTAGATGTATAGTTCAACACAGGTTTTCAAATAAACATATAAAACAACCATGACAGCAGGCATTAAAAATTTGTATTTACCAACAATTACCGTAAGACATAGGCAAGATACATCATGTATTACCTGCCTAAGTACGTAAGAGTAGCTTGCTATATAGTATTATATTGTGACATAGACTTTCTTACTCTCTACACGGCATTTGAACTGGTTTGTCATCACAACCTGATTAGTTCAGTTTGTTACCACTGAAGGCTTAGATGTTACCCAACTCATAGACTTTTATTAAGCAAAATCTTGAGGATTAATGTGACCTGTACATGCAGACAAACTTAAATCACAATAAGAGGTAATCCTATATGAATTATATTTCATAGATGAAGGGGGAGAGTTCATTCCTGCTGTTATACCTGTAAAGACACTTTTTTGAAACCCACACAGATGTATATCTGAAGTTTCTTCAAAACTATATAAAAACTCTTGTGATCACCAAAGACACTATGGGAGGAAAGAAAGTTTTTTATACAAAAATGAAATTATAGAAGGACACAAAACATTTTCATGACATACTGGCCATGCTTTTATGCTCCAGATCACCTATTTTATATTCTGTTAGATATCACCTCTGTCATTAATCAATTTAATCATAATGTTACTAGAGAAAGAAGCTATTAGATTGGTCTCACATGACCCATTTTCTCCTTAAGTTACAGTGTTACAGTGTACAGTACCATTTTCTTTTGGACTCACATTCCCTTCTAAATCTGCTTTATTATTTTAGTAGACGTGAACTTACTAACAAGAGGAAGGTCTCAAGCACTACTTTATTGCTTCCTTGAAAGCCACCATACAACCTAAGTAATACTCTTCATTCTTTGATATCTATTCATAAGATTTAACTAATATTTAGAAATATTTCATGTACTTAGTTCCTCCTTGTTTTCTACTAGACAAGAAGAGTGAACACTCAGCTAAATCCATGTTAATTTCTATAGTAACGTCTGATATTGAAATGAAGTGTCTGTGTGTATGGGGAGATAAACCAACCTGACTACAGCATGAATTTAAAAAACCCGTATACATACAAACCACTGGTAAAATACAAAAACAGTATTATCTGAAATGCAATATTCCCAACTGCTTATATTAGAGATTATAGCAATATTGTGTATTATAGTATAACCTAACAATACTATCAGTCAATTTTGCAATGAAAGTTGCAAGTAAAATTAAGAATAATGAACTGCAGATAAATCTTTCAAGACCACTTCAAACTCTAACAGACAAAAAGTTGTTCAAACCTTAGCAGACCTGTTGGAAACAAACATGTAATAAATTATACTGGCAATGTGTTGAACATTAATTATATCCAAACAAGAAATCACTATTCCAACAACAGCAGTATATTCACAAAGGGAAAGACAAAACAGTACAGCAAGTAATTAGTTTTGAGATCAGTGAGAAACTATAGGTAAAAAGCATTACAGAAGTATATAACTCTCCCCAAATTAGTGTTTGTGAATCTAGAATGTTTGAAGGTAATATTATACTTGAAGTTTATTTACTAAAACTGAAGTTTGAAATTCATATTGAGGACACCCAGACAACTTGAACACAACACTGACATCACTCCCAAGACTGGTTTTTCATGTTTCAACATGGAATTTTTTTTTATTTTCCCTCTAATATGTCACTGCTTCATGACAACTGCTGAGGTTGCTGAATAATTTAACTAGTTTTTCTTTACCTAGAAACAGTGAGTGTTCTTACAGCTCCAGCATGACTTATAAATTCCTTGATTTTATGAAATCTAATTCTTCTGCTGTATTTGTAGAGAAGACCACAACATGAGAGACTTGGTAGTGAAAATTTGTTAGCAGGAGTCTTTGCTGGAAATGGCACTGGCAGTAATATCTAGTCATAAGCATACATTACATCCCACCAGAGAAAACCTTCATGACTGGGCTGGTATAGGAAGAAGTATAAATTGATGGCAATAACCCTGCAGTTAGAAAATTCAGGTGCTTTGAAATAAAGCTGCTGGCTGTAGACCTCACTCTACTTAACACTCTCTTGAGTTGTAAATAGTCAGAGACCAGCACCATGCTCATCATTACCCCTGTTGTTCTCATCACTGTCCTGAACAGGCCCATATCATAGTCTCAAAAGCTATGACGGCAGGTTTGGAAACCTCAGCTAACACTAGCTCAGCGGAAAAGGCTCAGCGAGGTTCAACTAAAAGCACAGACCCAACACATACAGTCTAACCTCCACCAGGCAGGGGTTAAAGCGCACATACCATGACAAACCATCTGCACTACACCAAGCAGCACTTCTTGAAACTACCACAACCCTCGCCAAGTTTTAGCCTCCCTTAAACTACTATCTAACAACTACTATCTAATGACTCTTGTATTACATTCCACATCTACCTTCATTTTCTCAGCAACTTGTCCTAGATGGTCTCCTTCCTTACCAGGGTCATGCTGCATCTAGCACCATGCTTCCTTTTTCCTCTCTGGAAGAGAACACACATTTTGCCAACACTACTGCAAGCCTTCTTATGTGCCATGCACACTGACCCATGCTATAGGGGGGCCTCCATACAGAGCAGAGCTTCTTGCTTATGGACTCTGCTGAAGGTTTATCCTGATACAACTAGTAAAAGCCTGCTTGTTGTTTAGTTTAAAATCTGAGTAGATATCTACATTTAGCCTGTACCCAAGGCTAAACTGTAGTAGTTGCTCTACCACCCAATATCCCTCCCTAGCTGAGAAAGGAATTGGGGGGGAGGAAGGAGAGAAGCCTCAAGTATTGAAGTAGAAACAGATTTAATGAAAAAAACAATACTAATAAAATCACCAACATCAAGCATACAACATTCTACTCACTGTGGTCCTGGAGGCCAAAATAAAAGAGTCCCAAGTATAAGAACTACACCTTCACTGAGCTCCCTCCTTTTATGCTCAGCATGACTAAGTGGTATGGGATACACCTGTGAGTCAGCTGCCTTGATTGGATCTCCCAGCTGACTCGGGGTTACTCATGGCCTGCCTGCATGGCTGGCCCGTGGGTCTGTGCCTGAGGAACCAGGACAGTAGAGCAAATCTTAGTCTTCCTTTTAGGACTCATTTCTGCAGTGCAGGCTTACTTTTCTTTCCTCTCAAAACATAAATAACTGGACTACCACAATTCCATTTTGTCCCTCATCCTAACACCCAGAAAAAACTCCTAATTTTGTTTTGTTTTTACTGGAATGACAGAGTTCCAAGTTCCATTTTAGTTAGTTTTATATTTAAATGCATTTATATTTAGTTATCTTTTTCTTCATTTTAGGAATTCTTATTTATACGGTGAAGATCACAGCTCAGGCTGCTTAATCATCCCAACCATCCCATCCAACCACATCATCTAACCCATCTTTTAAGAAGCAGCAATTATTATTGCCTTGGCAAAATAGTCAGCTACAGTATTTCCAAATGTTTTCTCTCTGACATATTGCTTTCTCCATCATAAGTTATCTCCTTCCTGTTCATCCTGCTCACAGCTCAAGAGTACTAGCACTCTAATGCTGTGTACCCTGTGCCAAAAAAAACACAGTATGGGAATGAGGTGTTGCCTATATAGCTGTCACTTCAATGAATGAAACTGAAGTGAAAAAGGAGCAGAAAGGAACCATGGGATGTATTCCAAGCTCTTCCTGACGCACATATAAACTGACATGACTGGATCTAGTCTGGATTTTCCCTGTGTATATGTAGCTAGAGGCCTCCTCTGTGTGGTGGGCCAGGCCAAGACAGAAATTCACCAAAATCACTCACTTATTAGCAAAAGCATACTGAAAAAAAACCAAAACAACCAAACCCAGAAAAAACCCAACCAAGAAACATACCAAATAAAAACAAAGTATCTACCTGTGTAACAACAGAAACAGGAACAGCTCACGATGGTTCCGTTTTTCACATTTTTCAGTTGGACACAGTCCCTGCAGCATGCAAGGGCTTTACACAAGTAGTTCTTCGACTGAACTCCAGACTCCTGCAGGTTTGTGGTTTGTGGCTGATTGCAAACTGTGAAGATTTTGTCACACTGAGGCATCTATAAAGACTGCCTCTATGTGAATTTTCCTTTCTCTAATACTGCTTGAATTCACTTTGCAGCCTTTCCTTCAGTTCATGCAGCGCTGAGCATGTGTCTCCTCTATTTTGGACACCCACATTCCTGAAATTGACACTGAGCAACTTCACCTTTGAGATCTTTAAAACCTTTGACAAACTGCACTAAAATCAGCCACAAGGCATGAAAATTCTGGTAGGGAAACAGAACACAGAAGTTCAGACGGGTGAGAAGCAGTGTCATAGGTGAAGTTCAGTCAGACAAGCTTTGCTTCCTTTGGAAACCAACCTAACACTTTTTTCTTCCAGAAGGTACTTTCAGTTTTACTGTAATCCTATTTTAAGGGGCAGCTCTGGGTCCTTGTGGTGAGCCTGGCCTTTATTGTGAACCTGACAGATGCAACCTCGACCAAGGACACCTGACTAAATTTGACAGGCAGCGTAGCAGTGAGCTGAAATGTTTGCAGTCTCCCTAATGGGCTGCTTTGTCTCACAGAATCACAGAGTGGTAGGGGTTGGAAGGGACCTCCAAAGATAATCTAGTTCAACACCCCTGCTAGAGCAGGATCCTAGAGTAGACCACACAGGAAGACATCCAGATGGGCTTTAAATGTCTTCAGAGACAGAGACTCCACAACTTCTCTGGGCAGCCTGTTCCAGTGCTCTGTCACCCTCACAGTAAAGCAGTGTTTTCTTATGTTAAGACTGAACCTCCTATGTTCCAGTTTGTGCCCATTGCCCCTTTTCCTATCACTGGACGCCACTGAGAAGAGTCTGGCCCCATCTTCCTGACATCCACTCTTTAGATATTTATCAGCATTAATGAGATCCCCTCTGCCAGCCTCCTCTTCTCCCAGCTAAATAGATCCAACTCCCTCAGCCTTTCCTCATACGTGAGACGCTCCAGTCCCTTCATCATCATAGTGTCCCTGCGTTGGACTCTTTCCAGTAGTTCCTTGTCCCTCTTGAACTGGGGAGCCCCGAGCTGGACACAGGACTCCAGATGAGGCCTCACCAGGGCAGAGTAGAGGGAGAGGAAAACCTCCCCTGACCTGCTGGCCACACTCCTCTTAATGCACCCCAGGATGCCCTTGGCCTTCTTGGCCACAAGGGCACATTGCTGGCTCATGGTCACCCTGTTGTCTACCAGGACTCCCAGGTCTTTTTCCCCAGAGCTGCTCTCCAGCAGCTCAGCCGCCAGCCTGAACCGATCCATGGGGTTGTTCTTCCCCAGATGCAGGTCTCACTTTCATAGGTTCTGGTTTTCCTCTGTGCCTGTTCCTCTGTTCCTCTGATGGTGTTAAATCACATGGCATCTGAACACCTTCCTGGCAGGGCTCTGAAGCTGAGATCTCTGGGTGATATCTCCTGGGTGCCCTTCATCCTTGGTGGGTTTTCAACCTGGGACTCCCTAGAATGACCTGGGCTCCCTGCTGTGGCCTCCTACTAAACCCAAACCCTGCACAGCTGGAAAGGGTGGGTTCTCTCCTCATTTCCTCTCCACAGCCAGCCAACTTCTGTGGTCGGAGACTCTAACGCGGGGGAGGGCTTCAGCGGGGACTCCCCTCACACCCTCACCTCAGAGTCGGGCGTCGACGCTTCCTGCTGTGGGGGGGCATCTGGGGGTGTCGGAGTGGGCGGCAGAGCCCGATACCCGGGAGGGCCTGCGGGCGGCCCTACGCTTCCGGCCCGGCCGTGGCGACCTCAGCAGCCGGGACAGCGCCAGCCAGCGAGCAGCAGCAGCAGCAGCGCCGTGCACCCGGCCGGGCGGTGAGGGGCGGGCGCGGGTGTGAGGGAACCGGCAGCTGGGCCAGGGCTGTGCGCGGGTGGGCGTCGTGGGCGAGGCTGTGGAGGGTTTTTTTGGGGTGTTTTGGGTTTTTTTAGGGCTGGGTGTGAAGGAGGGCTTTGCTGCCGGAAGGGGTGCGGAGGTTTTCTCCAGGGGGGCCTCAGGGGGCTGTTGGTGAAGGGTGGAGGTGGTGGCGTGTGATGAGATTCCTGTGGAGAAATGGGGTGCGGTGCTCCCCGGGAGGCACTGCTGCTTTCCCAGCTTGTAGTCCAAGGGTTGCGTTGGGCCGGGGCAAAACCTTCGTGAGGTGTTCTCAGCTCTTTCTTTACAAAGCTGGGTGCTTTTGGGCTGTGTGCCCTGTTAGTGTGACTAGTCCAAAAAAATTATTTGTTCCTTTTGATATTTCAACTCATGTTACCTGTTTACATGTTTTCATGACAAATTATGGCCAAGTTTTTATTGAGGCAGCTGTTCTTAGCACCTCAAGACAGTTTTAGATAACTTCTCCTTGAAAATAGCCCTTAATTGCAAGTGGTATTCGGTGCACCTGTTATTGCCTTGCAGTACACAACATAACTTTTTGGAAGAGTGGGAAGCCTGGCAGCAAAAAGTTAGGAAATGAAAGAAGTTGTATAAGCAATGTTAATTCTGTCCTATGTGTATATCCACTGTGGAACAGTCTTTAATTGGCTAATCACATGCTGTGTTATTAACAAGTTTTCAGTCTTTCAACTTTCAGCCTCATTTTATACTGTACTGCAAAACCTGCTAGACTTTGCACAGAAATATTAATTCCCCTGTTTATGTTTTCATTGGTGTTTTTTAACATTATCCACGTGTCTCACAACTATTACCATATATTTTGTTACTCACTTGGTGTAGTATTATAATCCCATTTACTGGTGGAACAAATTGATGGAAAGATAAAACGACTTACAAAGGTTACATGTAAATCAGAGGCAGGTTTGAACCTGAACCAAGAATCCCTGACTGCTGGTCCCTGTGTTCATTCTTCCCAGTCCTGCTTCCTTATTCACAGAAATACTATGTATCTTTTGTTCTCGTTTTCTTCATGTGCATTTGCAAGGCTCAGCAAAGCTTAAATCAAACAAGCGACTGCAAAGCTTGGCGCACCATAAAGGGGAAATGAAATTTGCAGCCAGATGCTAGAGGTTTGACTTGCTTGCAGCAGGGAGCTCAGCTTTGTCTTTGTGACTCTTCTATTTGTCAGTATAATATTTTATGTTTCTTTTATGAATGAGGAATCAAGAAAGATCTGAAGGCCTGATTCCACAAATGTGACTCAATACTTTGGTTTACTGTTCTGCTTCACCATTTTAAATGACTGCTACAGATGTCAAGACAGGTTTTTTTCAGAGTATCGAATCTTTTGTCTCATTTTATAACATCAACATAATCAGATAATAATTATCAAATGCAGCATTCTGATGACATTAGCATTGCAAGTCATCTCTACCTGTTACTCTTATTAAACAGAAGAAAATACTAGAAAAGAGAGGCAAAGTGACTTTTCCAGCTGCTGGGTAATAAGTTAGTTGTAGATAAAATATCTCAGTGCTGTTTTGCTTTCTACCTAAGGCAGCTCATAAAATGGATAGAGGTATTTTACTAGTATCTAGCCTTTGATAGGATTTTCTGTCTAGACTTGCAATATTGCAAACTTCTTGAAAGAAAAAAAGTAGCATGTATGAGCAAAACCATATGTTTAGTAGCATTTCTAAATATGCGTGTATTATTCCAGTTATTAGGCAAACAGGTATTTCTAGATGTGAACAGTCAGTTGTATTCTGATAAAGACAGATGTTTGCTTAGTGATTATTTTATATAAATTACTATATACAATTATGCATGACCTGGGGACACCCAGTTTAAAGTTTTGCTTTTGGTAAATAAAAGCAGTCAAATCCTGAGTATGCATGTGAAATTGCTGGAGTAATTGCTGAGCAACTACTCAAGAGCAGCAAAGAAGGGTGGTCAGTTTCCCAGCTGCTTGCAGTCAGTTCCAGGCATTGGCAGGGAAACAAGTGACTGTAGTTTCAGTCAGCGGTGAATATGCTGACCTTCTACTCTGTCATCATTTGTCTCTGTCATTTTTTCATGTATTGCTCTGCGCAAGCCTCATCCTCCACCTGGGACCTCCGTGCACAGACCTGTCTCTTGCAGTTTTACTGCAGTACTAAACCTTTTCTTCCACAGTGAAAAGAGGTTTGTTTTCTCCTCATAGAACACTAGCTGTGAGGTATTGAAGTCGTTTTGAGTGGATTGCCCAAGGCCTAGTCTAGCTCAAATCCAAAAACTGTTCAGGATGCTTTATGGGAGAGACACAGTTGTTACCTGTCGGCACTTTGTAGGAAACCCTAATCTAGGTGAACTTCTTGATGCAAATTCCACTAAACATGCTGTAGCTAGTAGAGATAAAACATCTATAATGCATGATTCTTGATGACATCTGCCTTCACTTGAGACAGAAGGCACTGGCAGGATAACTTGCATCGGCTATGCCATGTTATCACTCCTCTCCATGCTCATGAACATAAATATTGTTACTGATATCCTCCACTATGCGCACTTGATTTACACAATACACGTTTCTGTGCCTCCAGCTGTTTCTGGGACAGTGTTTACATGACAGAGGTTCTGCGAAGGAATCTAGCCAGTGAATAGACACAAATAATACTTGATTTATGGTTTTCTCAGGAATTTGAGATTGCTTGAATTTTTGGTAGTGTGACAAGTTTTTAAACTCTTTCACTTTCAGGGACAAAATAGATCTCAGCCCATGATTTGATTCAAAATCGAAGTGGTCTAGTGGTGGAGTTTTGAAGTGGATTCAGCAATAACATAATAGTATGAACAATTAATATTACTTATAATAATGTATTAGTAATTTGAGTATCAAAGAAGTCAGTACTGCAAAAGCTGCTGTCATATGTTTACAGACTTATTATTCTGAAAGTAAGTTCCTATTTTTCATTATTGATGAAATATTTTTATATGTCTGCAGTGAGAAACAAAAAAGAATAAATCAGATATTTTAATGCTGAAATCTGTCTCCTTAAAATGTAGAAATGGGTATCTTCACCATGGATAAATAAGTTACTTTGACATGTACTCCACAGGCAACATTTTCAGGTGTCTGTTGGCTAGAAACTATAATTTTATATTTTTAGAAAATATTGTATGAGGAAAAAGAAAAATGGGATCCATTAAGCTTTGAAACTCAAGTACCTTATAATTAACACAAAGCTATCATTTGTCTTCAGAAGTGTTGGGTTGCTGATTCAGATTCAAAAGTTGTATCTAACTAGATGCTTTCTCTATGCTAATCCTCTCTAGTCTCTGTTCTGTTGCACACAGTGATTACTAAAGTTTGCATATAAGCATTTGACCACCCACATTTGAAAAATTGTATTGCTGGTGCCACAGTAAAGGTGAAAGAAAGAGCAGCTATCTCCGTTTCTGAAAAGAAGAATGTTAGTGTCCAGGGACTCAAGAAGCGTGGTGTCACTGTTTCCTGACCTTATCTGTGTATGTCCTGAAGCTGGTCTTTGAGCATTTGGTTAGCTTAGATACTTTATTTGCTTGTAGGTAATAAAGAATGTTTTAACTCCTCTACATAACTCCTCTAAGCTGAATTGCCACAATGCAAAGAGCAGCAATAGCTTGTGATATAATTATATACTCCTGGGAGGTCCAGTCACTTCTGGCTATTATTAAAAAGATAAAGCTGTCTTGACCCTTTGTATAAATTAAAATCTGACTATTACAGTGTGATCTGTGAGAAACAGATAGGTTTTATTAAATGTAAACAAATATAGTAATAAGTTCAGAATGGTATGCTAAATATCTAGGCATTTTGAAACTGCTGTCAAGATAAGAAGGAAGTCACAAATACGAAGATCTAAATTTTAAACTGGAATCTACTTCATGTGATAATATTGATGATTACTTAGTGTTCATTTTCTCCCTGCATAGTAAGAAGAAAAGGCTTTGTATAAAGCTACAGAGTATAATTTATGCTATTGCCTGCCTGACAGTTCAAACAAACCGGTCTTAAGCAGTCCCATAATTTCTTTGTTTTTCAATGTTTCTGTGAGTCTTTGTGTACAATTAAATAAGATAAGGCTTACCCATGTTTGACATTGAGCTAGTTCAAGCAGAGGTATGGCTGAGCTTGGAAAGCACCTTTTGGTTTCCGATCACATGCTTAACAGCTGTAAATGACTTGAAACTTTGTACAAGTGTTTGTAAATAGCTACGGTTTGTGGCTACGGTTCACTGCTGCTTGTAAGCTTAGGGGTGATGAGCAGTCATTTACATTATGACCAATTGCCAACCAATGACTCTTTGTTGTTGCCAAATATTAAATATTACTAAAACAAATTTTAAAAAGTATGTACAATTCATTTTAGCAGTATCTTGAAATCGTTTTTATGATAAATGAAAACTCATAACATATCTATGGGAAATACAGTTACCACCTGAGTATGCCCTACTTGGAATATTAGCATTGAGTGATACTAAGTTACTACTTTGATCAGAGAACAGTGTTTTACTAGTATATCGTCTGAGCATTGATTTGGAGCCTTCAGACCTTGAAGTACACTGTAATGTATACTGCAATTAGAAAAGCTAACTTCCTTCTTCCTTCCTTTTTGATCATGAAGACAGTATCGGTGTACTTCAAAAAGATAAGTAAATGACAGATTGGAAAAAAAAAAACAAAAAGGCTGATTTTTCAAAAGCATGTAGTACCAAGTAATTCCTGTTATTTTTACGAGATGAGCTTTTCTGAAAATTTGGGACAGGCGGTTCATGGGTAGATTTTCTGAAATGTCTACATGGTTTTTAAAGAACCTGTTTGTTTACTTTCCTTGAAATACTTGGGGTTTATCTTCAAAATGCTTAGGAATGGCTGTTATTCTTTCGCACAGGTGGATTTGTGAGTACTCAGTCTTTTTGAAGTAGTCTTGGATGGGTAATGCAGGTACTGAAAATATGCAGGTCTGCAGTAAACCTAAATGTTAACTCATCAGCTGCATGAGAACAGTATCTTTCAACTTGTGGGGAAACAAAACAATACAAGGATAAAAATAAATTTATTTCTGTTTTTATTATGACTTGCTTCTGCTGCCTGTTGGTAAAATGGACTTGAACATGATTGCTAGAGTGGTCTCTCTTCTATCTGTATGTAAAATGCTGGAAAAATATTGTTAATGTTTGGACACATATAGAAGACACATTTGTGTCTGATATTACATTAGAGCAAAAACTGTTGTGAATACACTGAATTGCAGGTCCCACATTATTTCAAGCAAATACAATGTTATGCTGGCAAGGGCAGAAAGAGTCTATTATTCAGGCTGCTGTAATAGTGTGAAAAAAGCAATGGGCAAGGCTTCACACAGCAATTCTTTGCTGTGCAGATAGACCCAAAACTAAATCTAGAGAAAGCCTATGATGCTCCTAGCAATAAGAATTACCTTGGGTGAGGTGCTGCATGGAAGGATTTTGTTCTTTTCAGCATTTATAGTAGTTCATTGAAACTTCTTGTTATCTTTATGTTGATTGGCTCACTTTAAGACTATGGTAATATTTTTAAAAAGAAAGATAATAAGAGGTCCTAAATTAAACAGCTTGTCTGAGAATGACTTCGAAAACTAGGAATGATACCCTCAATATGAGTGTCTTAATGCTACAAACCCAACACTTATCTCTCTAAGTAAAAATGTTATGATGAAGATATCATTGTCATAGTAGTAATAGTAAAATAGTAATGTTTGCTTTTAACTGACTAAAATAATTTCAAAGCCTATTCAACTTTCTGCAGTCTTTGTAGGCATAATTTTCCTTTGCATGTTGTGTGATATGTATGTATATACCTAAGGATGTTCTCTGGGAAAAGAGAATGGGGATCTTCATAATTGTTCTCGTGAGACCCCACCTGGAGTACTGCATTCAGCTTTGGGGCCCCCAACGTATGAAGGTTACGGACCTGTTGGAGTCAGTCCAGAGGAGGGCCACGGAGATGATCAGAGGGCTGGGGCATGTCTCATATGCAGACAGGCTGAGAGAGTTGAGCTTATTCAGCTTGGAGAAGAGAAGGCTCCAGGGAGATGTTATAGCAGCCTCTTAGTACTTAAAGGAGGCCTACAAGAAAGCTGGGAAGGGACTTTTTACAAGGACATGTAATGATAGGATGAGGGGCAATGGTTTTAAACTGGAAGAGAGTGGATTTAGATTAGATATTAGAAAGAAACTTGACTGTGAGGTGGTGAGACACTGGAACAGGTTGCCTAGGGAAGCTGTGGCTTCTTCCTCCCTGGCAGTGTTCAAGGCCAGGCTGGATGGGGCTTTGAGCAACCCGGTCTAGTGGGAGGTGTCTCTGCTCATGGCAAGGGGGTTGGAACTGGATGATCTCATCCCTTCGAATTCAAAACATTCTATGATTCTGAAGTCCATAGCTCCTGTGCACATTTCTTGTTGTTCTCTTTGCTAGAGTATGTTTCACAAAGGCAGTTTCCTGAATCTGCATATGACTTTGGGGCAAACAATTTGGAAGGAATGAGGAGACTGCATTCTTATAAGGCTCTCCTTTCTTTCTCTGTTTAACAAAACCTCTTAAAACCATGAGGAAAACACCCATCTCCTCAACCAAGTTACCTTTATAGCTGTGTCTGGTCTTTCTGTTGAAGCGTACTGCAGCTTTTGTCCAGCTCACTTTCTTGAGTTTCCTTTCAATGGAAACCAACATCAGAGGTGGCAAGGAAGAATGGTTTTCATGGATGCCCAAGTTTTGTCCTGACACCAAGTTAAGGTACAACTGAACAGTGCAGCTGGATCTAGGAGCCAATACCTAATTCCAGATCCCCTACTCTAGACGTACTGTGTTAAACAGCTGAGAAAATCTTCTTACAATAAATAATGTCAGACTGAAAAATAAAGAACACTACCCCCAATCCTGGCTGAGATCCTGTCAAAGGCTCTCTAATGCACTCAAGTCTTTGTGTGAGAATACACATACCATTCAGTTCATGCTTTAGTGTACTTTACCCTCCAGGTTTCTGAGTATTAAGGTTATGCATGTTTTCTGTCTTTAGAACAAAGTAAGCTATTTTCCTGTCAAAATGTAATGAAGTAATGGTATTTTCACTTGCTATTTATCATTATACTTTCTTCCAAATTAAAAAAAAAACAACACTAAATATTACGGTTTTTTTAGTTGTTCTCTGCAGCACAGGGGGAATGTGAACTCATGAAGAACAAATAACTCAAGTTTGTTTACTGTAGTCAATGAAAAGTGGTGGTGTTTGGTTTTTTCCTAAATATCAGATTAGAGGTGCTATTGAAATAGTAAGCATTATTTGTTTTCTAATGGAGAATATGAAAAATTCTGGAAGCTTCTGAAAAAATAGAAAAATTTATGGAATTGCATTTACAAATTGAACTTTTAAGAAATTGAATAACATGTTAAACATTTTTGTATAGTGCACGCTTCTATTATTCATCATTTTCATTTATTCATGAAATATTTACAGTTTAAATAACTTAAAGCAAAAAAATACAGTATGCCTGGAATGAATTGAACGAGGACAATTTAGAGCCATTTGAGGACTGAAAATAAAAGCCCCCAACTGAAGTAATGCCAGTGTCTTCTGTAAAAATGAAAGGCTAAATACAGTACAGGCTTCAAAGCAGTTTAATGCTAATGTGATAGTGAGCACTAAATGAAAACAAGCAGTACTTTTATCAGAAGCTACAAGTGTGTTGTTCCTCTGATTTATTAAGATTTATGTGATTGAAAAGACTTAGGCACTTGTTAATTTGTTAAACTATAATATGCATGACTGACAGAAATAATTTTACTTTTTTAAATTAACAAAACCATACAAGCAGCTGAACATAGATATCTTCTGATTTTATCTTCCTTTTAAAAATATGAAATATGATGGGAAACTGGTAGATATGCAGCATTCAGTATAAAATCCTTCAGCATATAGTGATTTTTCTAAGGTTTTGTTACCAACGTTTTTTGACGTGTTTGCAATAGCATTCACATAATTCAGTTATGACTAATAAGCACATAATGCTAGGCAGGAGTATGTGCTTGAAAACATGTATAAAAAGTCCAAAGAAGGTGGCCAGGGTAGTTAGCAGTGTACAAGCAGGCTGTGTCTAGCTAGAACAACTTCTTCCCATTCTAAGTTCAGTTTAGCTGAGCATTTGAAGAGAAGCTGGCTCAATCAGATCTAACGTGTTTACAACTCTTTGGATCTGATTTAAACAAACAAGCAAAAGCCCTCTTAAAAATGACTATTTAATCATCGTTATTTCTCAAATGACTTTTGTTCGTTCAAGGGAACTGAAATCCATGTGACTTACAAGTCTTGATTTGCTTTTAAGCAAGTTGCTTAGGCCTTTAAGTAAGCCAGATAGACCACAAAACATCTTTGAGTGTCTAAATGAATTTATTTATGTCCAGAAAGTAATTTCTAGCAGCTTAATCTTACTTTTAATATCTAAAGATAATTTACATTTCAAACCTATCTATATCTTTTAAATAGTATTTTTAAAAGGTAGGGCTATATTACCAGAAAAAATAATAAAGGTTAAATCAAATAACAGAGTCTTGCTTGGATAGCATGTTAAATATTTTCTAGAAAATCCAGTAAAAATGCAGAAAACTCAATACACCCTTTTTCTTCTGCCCCACCAAGATGTCTGCTACTGTAGCATTTCACCGACTCTCCCAACTGCTGTAGACTTCTTCCCTGTTCAAATGCGTGGCCAATTCCCCAGCTAGTGTGCTCTATTTAATCAATGAAGCTCTGTTGCTTTGCACCATCAAGAAATCTTGCCTGTGCTTTTAATCAAAACTCTTTAAGATTTTCTTACCTATATTCTGGTTTTGTAACACCATAATCTTATCAAAACTTCCAAATTTGTTTCTCTCTCTTATCAATTCTGTTCCATGTTCAAGATTAACCAGTTTAGAGGAGGCCAAATCTACTTTGGCCTTGAATGCATGAAATGGTCTGTAAGGATTGAATTGGAGAAAATATACTTTCTGTGAAAGTTGAAGGCAGATCCTACATCTATCAGTTTGAAAACAGAAGTATTTTCTGCTTACAGGGCACATTCAGGATGGTTTCATTCTAATTTTCTTGTAGCGTTCTTGCCAAGCTACTGTCCAGTGGTTTTCTATGAGAGTTTAAAAACAGCTCTGTTTCATTGGCAAACTTAGAGCCTGGATTTCAACACTGAAGCTTATAGAACTCATTGAATTCATAGTTTATGTGCTTCTGATACTGTTTATTGTAGATGACATGTATAATAATCTTTATTATTCATTTTGTGTACAAACTCTTCTTTAAAACATGCCTTAAATAACATCATAAAAAGGCAGAACTATGCTTTGAAGCTGTGACAGCTCATTCATTGGATTTAATTTTTTGAGACTTCTGTGACAAGCTCATCTTTTTTATCAGAAATCAATGATTGAACATTAACCATGTTAAAAATACTATAAGAAGGCAATTATACTATCTTATTTCTCTCACCACAATTATGTTACAGATGAGCATTGTGTCTTTAGAGGGGTGTTTCCAAACTTAAATTTCTCTCTTTTTATAGGTTTGTGTTTCTTACTGGAAGATCAGATTGGTGAAAAGTTTCACAAGCAGTTTAAGCAACTGTCATTTTTTGAAAATTACTCTTAAACATGTTTTCTTTCTGGACATTTCCATTCTTAGTATGTTGCTAAAATCTTGCTCACTGAATTTTGATGCCGTAATAAGCATTTAATTTAATAAGTGTTTCATTTTGTTATAGTCCGAACTAGGCAATGTAGGTACCTATCAGTGCATTAAATACTACAGGGTCATAGGGCATTGCGGTCTGTACCACCTATGAATTCAGTGACAGTGGCTATGTGTAGGAATGTATTTAAAAGAGAATGACCATATAGTGAACCAGCCATACGGGATGTTAGCCTAGGTACGTAGCTGCATTCTAGAAATTACTTCAAAGGAAGAAAAAATAAGAAAGAGCAATGACCGCTTCCCTAAGGAATGCAGGAGTGAGCAGATAAGAGTGACCAATTGGACACTGCGGGAGAAGAACTTAAGAACCAATGGGGACTGAACTAAGCTGTATGTTTACCTTGTGCTAGAGACTTTTAACCAATTAAATGATGTGTGACCTTGTCTAGGGAAAGTAATATTGTATAAAAGGGACAGACAAGGTAAATAAAACGTCTTCAGTTTGATTCACACTGAATGGTGCGGAGTCCAGTATTTTCTCCTCAGCTATGTTCAAAAGCATCGCTTGAGGAACCTGCTTTGGTACAAGTGTACAAGAGTGAGTGCGAACATCTTCCTTGTGTTTGATCGCACAGACTTTGAGCAGTGCTGCAGTGTGACCTCCCCAGGTCGCAGCAGTTGGAACCACAGCAACTTGTCCAAAAGGTTATTGCTTGCAAGATCAGTGCTTTCTGTTTCGTTGTATGCACACCTTTTTCTGGGGTATGTACCTTTGTGATAGACGTAAATGTACTGGATTTCATGAGACTTTTTCTCCTCACGCTAATTAATATGTGAAGAACATGTTTTTCATTCTCTGTTTCTCATTTGGAAGGAATTAGAGATAGGAATTTGCGAGAAACTGAAGTAACAATGGAACCAAAGGTGGCAGAAAGAAAAGCAACAGAAGAAGTGAAGTTGAATTTAAATGAGCACAGTGTAAATAAGATCATAAATCCAAAACTCCCTAGGGCAAGTCAGGATGGGCACATCTAGAGAGATTGTCATAAGAGAAACACTGGCAATTTAAAAAAAAAAAAAAAAGGATACTTTGGTGTACTCTAACAGTAAAATTTTGAAATGGAAATTTTTTCAAATGTTCTGTGTTTATGGAACTATATAGTTTAAGGGGAAGCTTCAGATGGTGGTTGTTTCTAGTAGCAATAGCATCAGTTAGTGCAAACTTGATACATCTTGGTCAGGTTTTTGTGAGACCTTTAAGACTTGTTCCGCAGCAATCATAAAAGAAAGTAGTGTATTACTTCAGCTCTTCATACTGTCATTATGGTATTTTTTTCTCTTCATGATTTGTTCACATCTAAAGCATTTCTGAATTACCTGCTTGTATCCTGCTAAAAACTGCCAAAGGAAGCAACTGTAATGACACAAAATTTTGCCTCATTGCAATGGTGATAGAGGGGGATGAGTATCTTGAAACAGAGAACTGAATTCTGTGTTCTATATCCCATGTTCATGTTTAGTTTCATTCATTAGAAACGAGAGCACCTGACCGTCAGTCCACCATCCATTCATCTGTGAATGGACAAGGCCTCCCCAGACAAAGATACTGTGATAATCATTACACTTGTGTATGTATTCACAGGACAGATCAGAGAGACAGGCCTAAACCAGGGAATAAGACCATATCGCTTGTCAGGAGAAATAGCTTTTTGGGCATAATGTTAGCTTTGTCAGGTTTGATAGGTATCTTTCTAGTCTACCTGGGTCAGGTCCGTGCTGTGGGAAGATACTGCAGGAACTTATTTGGCTCTGTGTTCTAATTGTCACTGTAGGGAAGGTCAATGGAATTTTTTTACGGAGAAAGTCCACAAGATGAAGCCTAAACCCATTTGTAGGAAAGCTGTTCCTCTCTGTTGAACCTCAGTTTGCCCACTCCAGACTTCACTGAGTTTAGTGAGAAGAGAGGTGAAGACGTGAGGCGTGATCTTACACAGATAGAGCAAGCATTTGTTTTCACATATGACTTAGCAATTAGTGACAGAAGGTACAGAAACAATGAAAATATTCATATTACATGCTAGTTAAATAGGCATTTGAGACTAGAAGTGCAGTGGCTCTGCTGTCTGATGGCAGCAATGTCCCATTGCTTTAGAATAATTGTCTTAATTGAGACAGGTGTGCCACAGCACTGCAGCAATTTAGCTGCTTTGTGATCTCACTCTAAGTTTACAAGCAGGCTTTTATAATTTTCATATCCATTAGTGGAACGTCTCTGAGAAGCAACATGACTTACTTGAAAACATTTTTCCATTATCTGCAAGTAGTTCTAAAGTGCTTTCAGTTGTCCTTCCTGCGATACATCCATTTTGGCTGCTTCAGGGGATTTGCCTTGCAGAATTCCAGCAACCAACAGCTAGAGATGCATTTTGAGATATATTTACTGGATGTGGGTCTGGTGTGCTGACTGGGAAAATCCATGCCTTTTGGCTGGGTGAGGGGCAGTTGATTATGCTAAGGCCACTGATTAGTGCTGAATTACATGTTCTCATTCTGTTTCCAAGTGTTAAATTGCAAGGATTGTTTGGAGTGCTAGTGAAACTTTTTTCATAGTTCCTTATTATGTCATTTTAAGTGATGAGGGCAAGCCATATGATGAGATGAATGGCTGAATCTTTGTGAAATGATTGCAAAGAGGCCAAGAGACTAAAGGTCTTTTGTTTCTGGAGTCTCATTTGAATTAGAAGTACTTAGTATGTATGCTTGCCGTTCTCATCCTACATACAGTCCAAATGGTAATGAATCTTCTTGAGATTAGAAGAAATATTTTGCAAATCTCTGAGCAGAGATAAAAGTCTGGGTCTCTTAGGCTTCCTGATGTTTTTCATGCTTCATTTTTTTTGTAGTTGTGTCATGACTATTCACTGTACCTGTAGTTTTATCCTACAGGGTGAAATGAATGGGGGGAAAAGGAAAGCGGAGGAGATGGCTCAGAGGGAGAACAGACATTTTTGAAACCCTAGTAGTTTTAAAAACTGTGGACTTAAGACTCTCTAGATGAAAAAGACATATTTCTGTAGAATGGAAACTCATGGGAGAATGTTATGCATTCATCTTGGGTGACATTTGATTTGTATAGTGCAACTAGAATCTTAAGATACTTGAAAGTCTAATCAGATGAGCTTGGTCGACTTCTAAAGTCTTGAGTTTGCCTAGCCTGGCTCTCCTTGCCTGGAAAAAACTACTGCTTCTTTTTGTGTAAGTTTTTAGCATGGGAAGATACTCATGGTAATCCTTGAGAGTATAGCGTGCTAATCACAAAAGAACTTAAGATGCAACAAATATAATTTTGTATTGCTTATGTTACCCCAATTTTTCATCAATATATTATGAGAAAGTGAGCAAAAACTTCTGTTCTGTGCTTTTCCACTTCTCCTTTGAGATACTCAGCAACTGTATGTATTTTAACGAATTTTTGCTGATGGACAGTAGCTCAGCACATTCTGATATTGTTCATACACTTTCTCAAATGTCTTTCCTTTTAAGATTACAACTTTAAAAAAAATAAATGAGAAAACAACCTCCCCTTCCCCAAGTGAGGACATTTGTGACAGGAATAAATAGAAGGGATTGTTGTCTTTCTCTAACAGTTGATCCTCTCCTTTTTCAACATAGTGTTTGAGAACAGTTTGAAAGGGAGTTTTCTTCACACAGATATCAAAAGCAAATGCAGTTGAGGCAAGGACTGTAAACAGTCTTGTATTACTTTTTCATTAGGGTTGACAGTGGCAGGCTTATTGTGTAGTTACAGAAATTCCTGGGCAGCTGAGTAAACAACAGGGAATGACATTTCTGTGCTACAGCACCCTAAATGGAGAAGGCTGTAGATGATCCCGAGAAATATGATGATCCATGTTTTGGTTAAAGCTTGAGTAAACCTTAGTGTTCAAGTGTCACTTTGTTTATCTTCTACCAAAGCATTTGAAGGCAGTGGGACTGTTAGAGCCAGTTTTTAAAACCTAGCCTAATTGAGATCAGCCTTGTTTAAGTCAAACACGGTACGTTAATGCTGATTTGCTGGCAACAGCTGTAGGTAAACGCAGATATCTACAAGTAAAGCACATCATCCAGAAACATTAAGCCTTTAAAAGGCAGGGAATAAGTTGGCATCTGTGCAGAGAACTCACTTTTCTGAATCTAGCAGTATTGTTATCAAAGATAAGTGTTACCAAGTACTTGTTACTCACTTCTAAACACACAGAAAGTATCTTTTACAGGATTGCAAGATGCATAAACTGAGGTACATGTTTCAGAGTATCCACCAGCCCCCAGTCTTTGATTTGTGATTTGTTTCACTTGCCTTCCTGATGTTTAGTGCATTACGGAGTTCTTGACATTTTCTTTCATTTTCTAATATACTTTTTTTTTTTTTTTTTTTTTTTTTTATTCTCCATATTATGACTTTTAATTATTGCCATAAAAAAGATACTCTTTTGCCTTATAAATGCAAGTTCTTGATTCCTGCTTGGTCACATTAGTCTGCAAAGTTATTCCCATTTTATTTGGTTCTTATAGGATTCAGCAGGTCTTTTCAAAGATGACTTCAGATGGTATGTTTCATGAGATGGGCTTTTCTGGGCAACCACACACCAGTAACTAGAGAATAGTTTTGCTTGTCAGAAGAACCCTTTCAGGTTATGGATGACTGCATAAATTCTTCTACTGTTTCTCATTGCTGAACTAAGAATACATTTTATTTCTACCTTTGAGTCAGTTTCCAAGTAGGAGTAGTTAAGCATGGCTTAATTTTGTCAGGATATGATAGTTTTCATTACATTGACTTTCAAGGGAGCAAGATTCATCTTATTCCAAGTGCAGTAACTTCAAAGAAATATTCAGTGAGAGATGAAAATAATGAAGGGGAAAAAATGCTAGTTGAAAAGAATTGTTACTGTGTATTCAATATTGGGCAGCACTGCATTAAAGCTAGACTTCAGCCTTTGTTTCAGGTTAAAACAATAGCGTTATGAAGGCAGAGTTTTCAGCAGTCTTTAATTTTCAAGTAAGCTGCATTCAAGCATCTACATCTTAGTAAAATTTCTGAAGGCAAAACCAGTGTGTAACAGGAGAAAGTTCAAGGCACGTAGAGTAGATTTTAGATAGGGGACTTCATAACTGTTCCTAGGGTAACTTTGACTTTATGAAATGCTTGCCTGACTTCACATTTAATAGTGATATTTCACCTTTTAATACAGTTTTGGGGAAGTAGGATGTAGGTCTTGCATTCCTGCTTAACATCAAAGTTAACTTTTAATCTAGAAGTCAGTTCAATGCAGAAAAGAAAGTGCAAGCATCTAATTCAAAGGAAACCCACATGTGGTTTCCCACAGGTAACTTGGTAACACTAGCTGCTTCCTTCAGACCAATTAATGTTGCACCAAACTGCAGCATGAAGTACCTTGCTTGTATGAGTCTCTTCTGAACAGTATGACTCTTCCCTCTGTATATAGATAGAAAAGACAAATTAAATATGGCAGCCATATTAAGTTCAAGTTTTATGAGATGCATGTTGTGGAGTCTTTCTTCCATCAAGTGTGGTGTTAGATATATTTCACTCCCTTTTCTTATACAAATAAAACTTTCTTTCTTGTATATAAAAATGGATATAGTTAAAAGAGAATGCAATCGAGCCTTCAATAAACATCTTAAATCCTCTTTCTCATTCATACTTAGCCGAGATCAAAGCTGCAGACTTACGTGCCGATATAGTGAATGGAAATAGAATTACTTCATCTTGTTTTACCATTTCAATGCAGCTTCCTTGCTTTTATCTTTAGAATTTCTTGACTACTCAAGCCTTGTACTGTCCGTTTGCACAGGAGTAAACTTCATACCTTGTGTATATTTTTATTATAATTATTATATAATGTCAGCTCTTCAAGAGTATTTCTACTGAAGAACTTACTCCTCCACGCCCAGCACACAGGGGGCTCTTCAACTATACCTGAATGGTTGGTTCCAACAGTCCTTTCCTGTTCCAGAATATGGTAATGCCTTTTGGGTGCTTCCAGTCTGCACAGAGATGAGGCACAGTTGTGCACCATCCCTCACCAGTGCTCTCCTTCTACCTGGAGAGGAAACTTAGGCTCTTGGCCCAGTGAGTGCTGTGGAAGACATCAGCAGATCTCTCTTCTGTACAATCGGAACACCAAGATCCTGTGAAGCTATAAAAAAAATGGTTTTACCATTCAATTTAAACATACATTTTATCCTTCCCTGCAATTCTGCGTAGCTGTGCCCTTACCCAAGTCCATCATAACAGAAGGAAATGCAGCTGAGCATGAACTTAAAATGAGGCCTTTTAACTTAAAGATTGAGTGTGAACTTTCAGTGCATATCCAAGGTCACCTCAAGTAAGATTACTTTCTTCTTCCCATTTATACTGTATCAAGTATTCCCTACAGTTTTTGTTTTCTAAAAAAATCATTGTGGAAAGCCAGGAGAGTTCACAAAAATGCAAAAAGAATGATAGGAGTTCTACAAAGTCTCTTGTAGTGGCAAGAGTAATAATTCCAGTTTACAAACTGTAATGAAGGCAAGGCTAAGAGTCACTTCATGAGAGTCACTTCATTCTGAAGAACTTAGGGGACAGATTTCTGAGAGCAAATACTTCTTTAAGCTGGAAGAAACAGATAAAATTGTATTCTGTGACTGGAAGTTGAAACTAAGCAAATTCAAAGTGTAAAGAATGAGTTCTTATATGTTCTTCATGGATTAAGCATCCAGTATTTTTAAAGGACATGGTGGTCATTTTAGTAAATAAGAACTGAAAATAGAAGGTGCATGGTGATTCCATTTCCTGTGATATGAAATGGTGTGGTCAGACTGAAAGAGCTTCTGGCCTTACAGCTCTTTGAATATAATTTCTTCTTTCAAAACTGTACAGCAAGATTCATAGCTTTTTCTTTCTACTTTTTGTATGTGTGTGTGAGTTATGGAAAATCAAATGAGATACTGAAAACAAATAACATTGCAGCAAGTAAGTTTCTTATCCTAGTGCCATAAAAGAGGTAACTTTTCTGAGTTAAATGAGAAATACACTGCTATTTATTTTTACAATTAAACTTCAGCCTTTCAGCAGAAACAGGCATTTTTCAGAATGCTTTTACTATTGAAAATGTAGCAGTCACGTTTCCAAATACATTTTGACAAATATTAAACTGCTATGGTGCATTAGTCAGGGTCAGTCATCTTAAAATATCATCACCCACTACTGTATTGAGCATGGCCTTATATGATTTCCTATGACAGAAAACTTTTTGAGAGGATGAGTATTCAGAAATGTTTAAAAGATAGCATCTATCCTCCAAGAATTTTATAGAGGTATAATGAACTCAAGAGACTATAGCATTCCTATTCAAGTTTTAGTCAACCTTCAGCTGGGTAAACTTTGTTTGAAATATCTCCTGGGTAAAGAATGAATGGACAACATTTAGAAATAATTTCTTCTAAAAAGAAGAAAAGTCCAATAATTAAAGCAGTAATCCTGGGCTCTAGAGGATCTAGGTTCAGTTTCTTCTTTTGTGTAAGGACTTATAGGGATCCTTTTACAAGGACCTTGTGTAAGGATCCTTTACAAGTTTTTCATTCCCTTTAGCTATGCTTCCAACAGTCCATCCCACTATCCAGATCCATTGTGCGCCTAAGAAACATTTTAACTTTGTGTATGCACACCATTTCCATGTCTCTTGATATTCACAAAGAAGCAGCTTAGATGCTCACCTGCAAAGAAGCTCTTGTGCACTGCAGACAAGTGCCACTCAGGTTGCCTGACCAATCAGGAACCTGGGAGACACAGTGAAGTTCAATGGAGGTAAAGTGCAGCAGCTGTATCTATTCCTGAGTCTCTTATTGTTGCTCCACAGAGCTATGATTGTGAACTACTCCAGGGGTATTAAGCCACCCTGGCATTTTAATGTACCAGTCAGCAAATCACATGTTTTTATGGTTTCACAGAATGGTTGAGATTGGAAAGGACACCTGGAGGCTGTCTTGCACAAGTGCCCTGCTCAAACAGGGACACCTAGAGCTGAGACCATGCCCAGGCACCTTTTGTGTAGCTCCAAGGAGGGAGATTCCACAACCTCCTTGGGCAGTTGGTGCCAGTGCTCCCAGTAAAAAGCTTTTTCTGATGTTCAGAGGAAACTTCCTGTGTTTCAGCTTGTGCCTATGGTCTCTGTTTCATATTGTCACCCTGGTAACACTGTGGAAAAGTATTAGCCTTCTTACTAGCATCATGTTTTACATCTTAAAGAAGAAGCAGAACTGAAAAAATGTAGTTCTAGATTTATTTTTCTCAGGTTCTTAAGTAATTTTTTTAGAATAAGGACAGTAAAGATCAGTAATGACTATACTTATGCCAAGCTGCCAAAATATTGAAAATGTACTAATCCTCTTTCTCATGAAGCCAGATAATGTCTAGTGTTCAAATATATATTCTTCTGCTGTTAAAAGCTAACTGTTGCACGTTTAATAGTATCACCTATTTGTTGAGAATCTAGGAGTGAGCAGAATGTGTGAATGCACTGTGCTTTCTACACTGCCATTTCAGTATTTATTCTGAAATACTAGTTGAAGCTATTCTAAACATAAAATATTCTGAGCTATTTTACCAGCATTTCTGTTGAATGATATTTCTCCCTTGGTCTAGAAATAAGCAGATGGTTGTCATTTCAAGGTGATGACCTGTCCTGTTTCTTCAGCACCTCAAGTTTTTAAGAGGAGGGGGGGAAGCTAATGATTTTTCTTCTGATATTTATAATGGATTCAAAATGCATTTGAATTTATTTATTAAAAATGTTTTCTTCTCTCTAGAAAATATGAGGGATATTCTCGTGATATATGAACAAGAAGCAGAAGAGTGGGCGCTCTATTTAAAATCTCTTTTTGGGCACATAGTGAATGAAGGAGGAATCTTACTCTACAATCTGAAGACTCCATCTTTTAAGCACTGGGAGCTATTCTCTTTACCCTGTTATAAATGTAAACTCCTGATACTGTCGTGTGGACTTCTTAACTGTCTGAATCGAAAGAGAAGTTATTTTCTGGAGCAAGTTCTAAAACCTCCAAATAATGTGGTGATTCTACTTTGTGGAGTGGAAAATTCGGAGGCTCTTTATGAGATACTGACCTTAGATAGAGGCAGTAAAGAGATCTCCACTGATCAGGAACCTGAGGAATACCTCTCTGTTGTTACTGGAATTATCCAACCAGGTAATCTAAAAATGAAAACTTTGTATGATTATTAAAAGCAGTTTTTTGTCTGTATTAATATCACTTGGAAAAGAAATAAAGTGATAATTTAGATTTTCTGGAGAAATTACCTCTCCTCTCTTCAACTTGGTCCAACAGTTTCAGTTTTATGCATTTGTCACTGAAGTGTGTTGAAACTGTTGTACTCTTAGTCCGGCTTCACTTTCTCAGGGAAGCAGCTTTGGAAAGTCTAAAAGCTGCTACTGGCATCTGTGAACCTACCATCACTACTTCATGGTAATGCTGAAAAGCTGACGTACACTTGTTTCTCTTTTTCCTGAGTTTACAAATCTCAGAAACTGTACAGAACTATGGGTTTATGTTTCATCTCTTTCAAAATGCTTTTATGTGACAGTGTGTATATATCTTTAGATAAATCTGCCAGAGAGAAAAATAATTACTCAGTAATACTCAGTGCCATGAATTTCATCATTTGCTGTATCATGCACAAAAGCTGTAAGGGCAGAAGTTCCATCCCCCTTTTACCAACCGAAGTTGTAAGTCTGCACTGGAAGGACTAAAACTATCCAGCTTATATATGTTTGTGCGTCCATGGGAACTACAAAGAAGCATTAATGTAAAAAGCACTTCTGGGATGTAAGAAAAACCCTTCTCCTGAGGGTTAGAGATACTGAAATGAAGTCTGTACGCATCGTTTAGTTTAACCCTAAGTTTAACTTTGCCAGGGTGCACAAATGAAACCAAGAAATAACTTTAGAAAGATAGATGCATGGGCCCCTCTGGAAAGGTGATTTAGGTTGTGCACAGGTTTCAGCTAGATGGCTGTGTGTTTTCCTTTGTGAGCATATTTACTACTGGTTCTTAGTATACTCTTGGTCTCTCATATCCTCTTAGCTTTTGCTATTTTGTCATGGTTTTGTCTACTAAGCAGAACATTGTGCTTCTGTCTTTGTTACTAGCAAGGTGCCATTTTACTGACACAGTTCTTGAGAAAGTCATCCTGCTGTTCAGGAATTTTACTCGGGAATTAACTGGTTTTAGATGCAGATGAACAACCAAGGCAATTCTTTTGAACACAGGGTTAGAGAGATCCCAGCTGAGCCAGAGTGACCTAGCTGGATGTCCCTACTGCTTTGTGCTTGAGCAGATAAGCTTAAGTGTATTATAAGGCTTTCAAACCTGCTCAGAATGTGTCTACACACAGTCTGGCTATATCAGATCAGTGCTTTAAAACTAAGTTTAGACTCCTCCTTCCTAACTATGTCGTAGAAAATCATATAGGGCCGTGCTCAATATCCTCCAAACAGTTTATAGGCATATAATGAACTCAAGAGACTAAGCTATAGCATCCCTATTTTACAAGTTTTCTAACATATGTTTCCTAGAGGGTGACGGATTTTGTTATATTCACCTTATGCCTGAAGAAGAATACAAATATTTTTAATTTTGTCAAAAGATTCTTTTAGTGGAACTTGTTCACAAAATACTTAGTTGGAAACTGCTACATTCAGATTTAGAGTTAGTTTTGAATTTTGTGTAAAGGCTTGTTGTCATAAAAAAAAGATAAATCTCTGGGAAAGAGTAGAACACTCAGAAATTTTATTATTCTATGTTAACATCTAAGATGGCCCAATGTAACTCTAGAATTCTGACTTTTCTTTAAAAGCTTTCCCTAATATTGCTGACAGTTGTTTGTGTCTCAGTATTGATGATGCCAAAAGAGGACAGGTCTTATCTAATACAAATAATTTTCTGTGGCACTATTTCTAAAGTGTACTGACACTTTTATGAGACTTCTTGGTGAGGCTTCTCAGTACAGCTCAGAAGTCTTAAGTATCTGTTAGTCTGCTTGCTGTTTTATTAGATTTCATTGTGTACAGCTCAACAAAACAATTCTTGTCCCTTCCACTTTCAGCCTGTTCTCTAAGCACTGTTTTTTTGGGGTTTTTTTTTTGCCAAAATATGAAGAGAATCTGCTTCTATAAAATTCAGTATTTGGGAACCACTCAACAAACTTATGTGTATGTTATTAATTATCTGCTATTGTATTGAAATGTGAGAAGAGGTACATAAAGTAATGTAACTAAACTAGAAAACTGTATCCACAGTCTTTGACAGCCCAGGAAAGATTCTCAGAAATAATATGTAACTTTTACCTGAGACAGCAATATGCCTTCAATTTCTGATTGGTAACTAAGAAGTATTCCATGTATCCACACACAGTCTTAATCACCAAGAAAAGTAATGTTAAGAGACCTACTCTTGCAACTACTAGTGAGGTATAGATCTGGAATAATGAGATACTAACATTTGGTATTTGTCTCTAATAAGTAAATGTAGCACAAGCAGGCTGGGAGCTTAAAACAGGGCTTAACATATGCAAATCTCCAGCCTGCTTCAAATATGGGGCTGATTTCCATTGTGCAGGTTACAGAAAAGATAAAAAAAACACTATTTTTACCATAAGCTTTTATGGTATCTGTCTCCCGTTTAATTTCTAGTACAGTGACATAGATTTTATTGGATTTGTACCAGGTATTCGGGTCTAATGTTGAATACTGAAGTAATAATTCACATTTTGAATCCACTGCTTTGCTTATTATCCTGTAAAATCCTCATCATGTTGGTACTCAAATATGAGTAACTAATGATGGATTTTCGTAGTCTGTCAGCAAAACCTTTGCTGATGAGCTAAACCCCTCCATTTAAGTGGAAACTTTACCATTGTCTTTAATGGGCAAGTGTTTCACCTAGATTTTGAAACTGATTTGGAGCCTACAAAGAAATGAAGCTGAAGTGCTAACAAGAACCAAAGTTGAAGAAGAAAGAAAATCACTGGTGACCTGTACTCTTGGATCCTGAAGTCTGCATCATGTATGTGATGCCTCTTATTTTTGATGCTAATTGGATGAAAACAGCTTACACCTGGAATGTGCTGACATCTTAAACTGAATGTTTTTAACAGGATTTAGGACAAGCTCATAAAAAGTTTTATTAATAATAAAAGTCAAGTGACTAGAACATAAGCATCACTGCAACAGGATGTACTAATTTAAATTAATGTACTGTGATTTTTACTGTTGTTTGTTTAGGTTATAATTTTTTTATTTTTAAAATGAATTAATGGATTTATCATTGCTCTGCTCTTTCAAGGTTGCAGGTGGGCACCATCCAAATTTGTCTTGTTGATGGTACAACAATCCTCAGTCAGTATTTAGTTGCAGTTGTGAGGCTATTTCTAAAGTTTAAAAATAATTTAAGTCTAAGATTTCCAGCCAGTATTTTGCAGATAGAACTGTAAAATGGCTATGTCAATTTGTAGCCTCCCTTGTCCTTCATATAACGTATTATTGAGTCTTGTGTTTTGCACTGTCATTACCAATCAGAATTACTGAGAAGTTGTTATTGGAAGATGTCTGGAGAAGTCCTCTGGAAATGCATTATTTGTATATTTTTTTGCCAGACAAGTTTTGTTATTAAAAAAATTGCAATTTGTAATTTCACCATGATGTATTTCTGTTAAGTTAACGTCAGCTTTGTGTATATAGGATAAAATAAGGATCAAATTGTTTTCCAGATTTAAAAAATTGTAACACCTATCCCTGAAAAAATGAAAATTAGCACCTATTTCAATTCATACTGAAAATAATAAATCTATATTTGGATAGCAAAACCCAACATTTTTTTCCTATGGAATTGGATTTTGCTCTTGGTAATATCTCTGTACTTACTTAAATGTCTATGAGAACAGAACTTTGTCCAGAAAATGTTATTACAGTTACAAAGTTAGGTGTTCAAAAGTTGAAAAGTTACACGGACAAAGTAGCTGATTAAATTTTGGTTAGGACCCTTGCTGATAGCATTGATTGCCTTTAATTATGTAAGTGTATTCTTCCCACCCCATCCCCCCACCAATAATCTGCTCTCATTAGTACCCAGGATAAATAGTGCTCAGTTAATTAGCAGTTATTTGATACTTTGTTTTCTGTTTGAGTTTGTGGTTGCATTATGTATTGAATGCCATTCAAATCCTGTTGAGAAAACAGAATTATTAATTTCCTAATGTGCTTTTGTGTAGAACTCCTTTGTGTATTGAGCACTGTGCAAACATTATTCTATTTTATCATCGTTCTACATACTAGTCTTTAGTAAGATAAGGGTGAAGCATTTCTTCCACCTCTGATTCCACTTAAAGATGTTACTTTTCATAACACTTACCAGTACATAGTATTTTTTACATCCATATTCATACTGCCTTTAATTTCAGATATGTTTGACTACTCGGATGTCTGCAGGTCCGCTGTAAGGCCTTTCCCAGAAACTGCAATACGAAACTATTGAGCACTTCTGAAAAGCATGTTTTAAAAGATTTCTAGGTTTTTGCCTTAAAACTCAGAGTGGGAACCTGAAATTACCAAAATTCTCTAAAGCAGCAGTCAGCTAATATCACTGTCCTTTCACTGTAATCCTCTCCTCATTCACTGAACTCTTATTATTGTTACAACAAAAACTGAATCGGAATACAGTAAACAACACCTTTAAATACAAAACCACAAGTCGGTGCCAGCTCTAACTTGTGTACTGTCCACAGTACAAGTAGTCAACAATGTACTACAAGGGAAAATGGCTGCTTTTGAGTGTTTGGTTTTATGCAATCTTAAAGTCATTGTAAAGCAATTGCTTTCCCGGGCTCCTCTTCTCACCCTGGCTTTGGCCCCTTAATTTTCAGTCTTAGTCCCTTGTAGTAGTCTTGGTTATTCACTTCTGGAGCACCCAGCAATATACATGGGATCCTACAGATGCTGTTCAACTGCATGTTTGTGGAGTTAGCTGGATCTTACAATGTGGAGCTCAAGTAGACCTTATATCTCTTATGTCAATGTTACCTCAGCTGTAGAAAGGCAGGTGGTAACTTGGTTCAGCATAACTAAACAGTGGCATAGGCAGATATTGCATTATATGGCAGAAAGTCTGCTGGTCATTATTAAGCCATCAAAATCATTTCAAAGTATCAGAATGAACAGAGATTTTTTTATGTTTTTTTTTAATATTTGACCAATACTTTACATAAGGTGGCCGTTGCTTTTTTTCCCCCCAATACTGGGAACTCTAGCCAGATTTATTGTACTATCAAACACAGCCCTGCACAGTTGTTTTGTTTTCCAAACCCAAATACCTGCATCTGTTTTCCATTTCTCACTTTCCTGCACATGATCCTATTCTCTTTCCTTTTGCCCAGCTCCTCTCCCATTGTTTCCTATATTGACTTTCGGGGAAACTTTTATTCTTCCTCAAGCCCACATTTCTTACCTGCTCTAGTAAATTGAAAAGATCAAGCACAGAGATGTTTACTAAAAGGGATAAATACAATTTCCTCTAAAGATGTCTATAGGCTTGTTCCTCTCCACTAGCCCTTGGATTTATTTTTTGTAGGTTTTTTTCTATCTGCAAAATTGTAGCTTTAAAATAGCTTTATCTTACATCTAAAATAACATATAGTAATTAATCTAAAAAAAGAATGTGGAATTTGGTATCATGGTATTTCCTTATTTCTGAGGTTTTAGGTTGCTTGTCCATTTGTTTCCTTAACTCTGTTTTATTTTGCCAATTTTTTTCTTTCCCAGTTTGATTTCTGATGCTAAGATCTTCCTTAGAGCAAACTAAACCTGTGACTCAATCAAGCAGGATTGCAATGGTCATCGTTATCAGAGTTGATGACCAGTTGATGATATTGCAAAGTAGATAGTATTAAAGTATTATTCTATTTTCCTAGGAAAGACACAGAATGAAGATCCTGGAAACTCTTTGTCTTACATCTATGAAGCAGTTCTTGCAGATGGTGAGTTGGATTCCCCTTGCATTTACTCAGAGCCAGTACTCTTCAGAAAATTAAATTTGTTTTCTTACATCTTGTCAGACATGAAAGGCAATAAACTAACCTTACCATAGCATACAGTTGTGTAGAGGAACATGCCTTGTTCTCAAACATCCACCCACGCAGCTACACCCACACATTCTTATGAGGCATGTGAAAAGGGGAGATTAGACAGGGACATCTCCTTTTTCCTTTAATTTCAGAGTAGAGAAAAAGGAAGATACGGAGGGCTTTCCTTTTCTGTTCCCAGCATGAGTAGTTTTGCTTGTATTAAGGAGAGCTGATTTGAGACTTCTTATAGATCAGTCCTACTCGTGTTGCATTTGCAGCATCATTCATTGGCAGCCACTGGTTGGGAAAAGCCCTGCATCACGACTTCAGTGCCTGTTGACATTTGCCATTCTGTTTTATTTATTTTTGTGAAAGCCCATAGAGTCTTAGTAGGGCAAACAAACTGGCAAAATCTCCACTTGCTTTTAGTAAAGAGCGATGTAACATGTTACCTGTCCCTAGTTCTTACTTAAACAACTTTATTTCTGGGTTGACACTGTTGTAAAGTGATTGGCTTAACAGCACCAGCATGTTGACTGATGGAAAAGGACAAGTTGTTTTGGAATTCCTGGCATAGCAGGTGTGTGCAGCTGGACTCTGAGGTTACTGGCTCTGTAGGTCTGTTTTGCTGGCAAGGTGTAAGGGCAAAAAGATGCTGCAAGCTCACTAGCTCTTCCTTGCTGGCACAAGTTCAATATACATGTCAGTGATGTATGGAATTTTAGCTTCTTCAGTTAATTTCAAGACATGAGCATCAACTTGTCTGCTTTTAAATACTTCAGTCATTCCTGCCTACCATGCTTCATTTCACAATGCAGGACAACTTTGAAGTGTGTTGGATTGGATTTCTTTCAGAAAAAACTAAGAGAAAAGTGCACTCAGGGAGCTCACTGGTGCACTTCAGACGCTCAAAGGTGTGTGTTCTATACATCCAGACCAGAACTACTTAGAAATATGCCCCTTTGAAATGTATATAGTGTGGAAGGGAGTATTTAGTGCTAACTGTTTCTCTCTACTAAACAGTCTAAGTACTAAATAGTAAAAGAGGGAATGGTCAGAGAAAACAGAGAATCCCAAGAAAAGAAATGACTGGGGAGATGTTCTTCCAAGCTACTCCTGCTTTAAACCCTGACTCTTTTTATAGGAATCCTTTTCTGCTTTTATATGGGCAGCTTTGAGTACAAGTTTCCTATCAGCTGCATGGTTGATGTTGTGAAGTGAATTGAGGATTTTCCAGCTAAGAAAAGCATTAAAAGCAAAAATTTCACTTGAAATCTTTGCTAAAGTTAACTAGACCACAATTCTAAGTCAGCTTTTGGCAGTCATCTTGACTGTGTGTAGTCTCTGCTAGTTAATGATGTATAGTTGTTGCTAAGGGGACCAAAGAGATTCTCAATTGCTGTGATAAGTGAAAGGGCCAACTAGAAAAGAGGGATTCCAAAGGATTGTATACTGTATGTAAGGTTAAGGCTGACTCCTTGTCCTGGTTCCCCAGGAACAGAACCATGGGCGAGCCATGGCAGGCAGGCCATGAGTAGCCCTGAGTCAGCTGGGAGATTCCAGCAAGGCAGCTGACCCAAGCTGATTCACAGGTGTATCCCATACCACTTAATCATGCTCATTATAAAAGGAGGGAGCTCACTGAGGGTGGAGGTTCTCTTCCTGGGGCTCCTCCCCGTGGCTGCCTTCTCCTGCTGTTGCCCTCCAGGACCAGGCTGAGTAGAACCTTGTATACTTTATGTCAGTGATTGTATCAGTTTTGTTATTTCATTAAATCTGTTTCTACTTCAACTCATGGGGCTTCTCCCTTTTTTCCGTGATTATTCTTCTCAACTGGGGAGGAAGCACCAGGTGGTAGAATAACTGCTGCGGTTTAGCCCCAGGTACCGGCTAAATGTAGACACTCCTGTATGAGTATAAGGAAATACATAGTCAAATTTTCTGTGGTGGTGCAACAGAGAACAATTATCTGATACCACTGCAGAAATTTGGAGGGAAAAGTAGCCCTGAAAGCAAAACGATTGCAGTTTCCAAGATTCAGCATATTAGTCTTTTTACAAAGCCAAGAAAGTTAAGATGGCAGCTGCAAATGTACCAGTGTTTGTGCTCTGCAGAAAGTAGGTGAATCTTCAGGTAACTAGACAGGATTTGACTTTGGATGAAGTGTGAAAAAATGTTTCCAAGTATTCTCTCTTCTCTTTGCTTTTTCCTAATAATAAGGCGTATGCAGTGCTAAGTTGTATGTATGACGCAAAACAAAAAGGTCAGGAGAAATTATAAACCAATAAAGGATTTTTGCTAGAACCCTATAAATTTAAAGAAGAACAGAACTTTATGTAAGGTGGAGACTGGCATGCTGAAAGCTGAAAATTGAGCATACAGATATTGTACAAAAGAAAGGATAAGGTGAGAGAAAATGGAGTTTAGACTTGAACTGGGATGAAAGTTGAGCAGATCAGAAGTATGAAGCTAAATGAAAAATCTAAAACAACAAGGCTAAAAAGAGTAGTGAGTGGATGACAGGACATATGAAAACCAAACCAAAATAAACTATATTCAATAAAGCAAGGATAGATGGGGAATGAGCAAGTGCTAACAATCAATAAGAAGTGATTGACTGAAGTGAATTGTGCAAGGCCTTGAGGGAAAAGGTCACACAGTATTTTGGAGAATAGAAAAACAATACGATCACTGAGAACCTTTGGGGAAATATGAGATACAAGCAGATGTGAAAACAATTGATTTGCTAGTGAGTGATGGAAAAGATCCAGTCGTTGAATGCTAATCACCATGATATGAATGTATGAGGAATACTATTTCAGTAAAATGTGCCTATTCTGGGGTCTAGGTGTCGGATTAAAGGACAGTGTTTTCAAAGATAAAGACCTTAGATTACTTTCCTATTCATAATCCTAACAAAAGGAAAATAATCAGGAGTTCGAAAGCAAGCATGATTTTTAGACGTGTCTGAAAATATCACGCTTGATTGTGCTCCTGAGAAAGCAGTGTATCTTTTAGCCTGCTGTAAGGGTCAATAGGTTTTAGCTATTTCAAACCAAAGGTGGGAGTAAATTGCAAAGCAGCCTGGCCCTTAGTGAGTCAGTCTTGCTGACAACTCACTTTTTTTTTTTTCCCCTTTTTCCTTCTTTAATACCAAATGTGTCTGGCGTGAGTCTTTCTGCTGACAGTAGTGGTGGCAGCATGGCACAAGGAGACGTGGTCTTTTAGATAGACAAGTCCCATGTGATTTAGAGCTGTACAGATCAAGGACAGCATCACAAATTTCATATAGGCATTGATTAGAGCTCTGTGCAGGTATTAGAGCTCTGCTGTCATGCTTGGACTAAGGTACGCTATTTGGTAAAATCAGCTGCTGCAGTCCAAGCTCAGATCTGTTACCAGATTGATTTAAGGGGTGCTATAATGTGGAGTATATTGTCTTGTGTCAGTAAACGTTTGGATACTATTAATGATGTGTATCCTGTACTTTGAGTAGGATGACGGCTGAGAATGCCAGCTACTGGCATGTCTCCCCCCAGCCTCTCCCTGTGCAGTTGTTAGAGGACTCTTCAGTTATGTTAAACTTGATGATCTTCCAGCTATGTCATTATTCACAGTCATCAAAGTAAAAAAAAATCTTCTTCATCAAGAGAAGATGGCCAAGATGGCTCCAAACATGACTAAGAGGGGAAAGACCTTGAGGGTGATATCTGTAAAAACTTAAACCCTATTCAGCCTGAGATCTGATCTTTTGGCCTGCCTGCCAGATGTGCTTCCCTGAAGTACGATTTGATTCTAAAATGCTCCCCTCTAGCTGTCTTTTTAATCTGTGTAATTCCGAATGTAATCGCATGCCACTTCTGTGTCCAGGCACAGTGTGCAATTTGTGCCAGCCAGTTATAAGAGGCTTGAATTGTAGTTAGAGATAATAGAGTCACTAGGCAGCTGCTTCTAACCCCTTTGGAATTATAAGTGAGTTGCAGGACCATTTTATTAGGCAAACAAGTTTTGGAGGTCTGCTTACAACCCTGGATGCCTCTGCTATTAGTCCTTTTGTCCTCAGTGGTAATTTGGATCAGCAGCAGGAGGGTAACCTGTCTCTGTTTTAACAGCACATCTTAGATTTCGGGCAATGTTTGGTGCTGTATAATCCTTCACTGAAACAGAGGCAAGATGTGTGTGCTGATACCACAGAGAAATGGAACAAAAATGCTGAAGTGTTCTTACTGTGGTAGAACTCCAGTAACTCTGAAGTGAATAAATGGACTTTTTAATGAAACATTAGGCTTTAATAGCTGAGAACTGCTGGTGCACACAGAGGGCCAGACTTCAGTTTGCCTTTCTCTGGAGAAGAGGCAGGATGAAAATATGCAGAATGTAGAAACTGGAAATAATAGGCTTGGGCTCCGTCAACAGTTCTGCGCAGCACCTAAATGACCTCAGGCAGGTAGTTATTATTTCCAAACTAATTAGCATGCCTAATAATTTAGAAAATCTTTGGGACAGTCTTATTACACGTCTGAAGCTCAGCAGAGTGCTCATATTATTAGTGCTGCTGCTGCACTGAAAATCATTGATTTGATTGCAATAAAAATAACAACATGAATTAATATATTATAGAAGATAAACTTAGTGCCAAAAAGCGTCTAATGTAAATGTACACATCCTAACCAAAGCACCGATTTCTGAGTTTAAGTAAAATCTTTCTTCCAGGCCACAGACCTGGTAGGAACTAGTTAGTTGTGTGTCTGTATCCAGGGCTAAGCTGTAGCAATTCCTCTGTGACCTGATGTCCCCTCTCCAGCTGAGAAGAGGAATCAGGAAAGGAGAAGCTCTGTGCGTTGAAATTGAAATGGATTTAATGAAATAACAAAACTAATACAAATACCAACATAAAGCATACAAGCTTATACTCAGCCTGGTCCTTGGGGGTAGTAGAAGGAGCAGGAGACCAAGAGGGAGGAACCTCCACCCTCATGAAACTCCCTCCTTTTATAATGAGCATGATGAAGTGGTATGGGATACACCTGTGAGTCAGCTGCCTCAATTGGATCTCCCAGCTGAGCTGGGGCTACTCATGGTCTGTGTGTATGGCTGGGCTGTGGGGCTGTTCCTGGGAAACCAGGACCTTGTCATAGCCTTAGATTGTCTCTGAATATACAGTTAAAATCATATGAAAGTATATATATAAAGAAATGCCTACAGTTTCATGCAAATTATTTCTTCAATATTATTGATAAATTCATGGTAAATTGCTCTTTGCTATTTTGAGATTATTTTAAGGTATGATTTTTTGGTTTTACTATCAGATCCATTATGGCTATATTTAAAAATACTTTTACATTGTATTCAGATGCTTTTATAGTGCCTCCATTAGGCTACAATCATATTAGTGGTAAATTGTTGTGTACAAAAGCGTATCTGATAATACAAGAACAGGTGAGTATGCACCTTCTCAATCAAATCAATCTTTGCCTACATGTATATAGTAATACATAAAACAATAGATGGGGTTGGTTTCCAGGGATTGCTCTGTTATAGGAAAGAAATAGATGTGAATGAAAATTGCAGCACCATTGGTTGCTAAGATGACATAAACACCAACTCCAAATACTCAGAAAAGGGAAAACTGTTCTTCATAGCTTTTAAAGGAACTGACAATTTGATGCTTATTTGAAAGAAAAATTGTTCATAAATAAAGTAATAGAAACATCTTGGAGATGTGGGCAAAATCGGCCAACTTGTAGAAAGCTACTGTTTTTGACAGAACTCAACCATACAAGAGAAACTGAGACTGAGAATGCTTTTGAGAAAAATAAAAATAACTGTCAATGTATTTGCAAATGATAGATGATTCAGCACAGAGAGAAACATTATTTAAAGCTTGTTCAATAAAAAATATGTTTACCTTGGTTTGGAATTTATACATGATAGAAAACAAATGAAAGAAATTAATATTTAAGTCAGATGTTTATATGTTGGAGTATGTATTTAATATTTTTCTGTGATTTTTAGAAGCCTTTCCATTCCTAAGCCCTCTCTCTCCATCAGTAAAAGAAAACTTTTCAGCAAAGGGGAAACAGGGATTTGCTTTGAAATCATATCTTAGAAAAGGCTTATGGTAAAAATTAATAAATCCCATGTTCATGCTGAGTTAAACAGGCTCATTGAATGAAGCCCAGTGTGGTGGAGGTTTTCTGCCTCCATGTTACTCAAAGCCATTCTTGGGTCATTTATAGAGCAGTTTATGCAGTTAGAGGCTGCCTTTCTCTGCTGAGTTCATGCAGCATTTACAAATACCCATACTTTAAGAGGATTAACTTTCATAAATGTCTATGATAAACTTACGGCGGATTGCAGGAAGAATATGGTGTGCATAAGTCTCTTTTCCACATTACAGAAGGTTACTTTGTTTTTTCTGTACGGCTCTACTTTCATCCACATTTCTGCAGAGCTTTCACACACGTTTTTGACTTGAAGCTTTTTGAACTGCAAGGAAGTCACTTATACACAAGCACCTTTTCAGCTATACCTCACACAACTCTGCCTTTACCTCACATTGTACTGGCGAGTGGTCCTACCACATTACATGGAATGACTCCTGCCCTTAAATGATCTGAATTTAGCTTAAGTGCTCTTCCCTGTAATCCTCTTTATTTTGATCTTTGACCCTGGAACACCTTGTCTTTTCTTTCACTTGGTAAGTTGGCCACATGTGCTTATTTACCTTTCCATTCCTTGTCATCTGCCTAGACTGATTGGCCCATATTTCTCATCCTCATACATGTTGTGATCTAGGGATAAATAAGGTCCCCTTTTGTAACGCAGTTTCAGTTCTTCGGTTAGCACTGCTTTACCATGACTTGAGGAAGAACTGAAATTTGTAAAGCTAGCAGGCATTTTCCTTTTGTAAAACTAACTAAATTTTGACTGTGAGATTCATTCCATGGGCAGCCTTAGAAAACATGTAAATCTTTCATAAGTTTGTTTCCTGCTATTTTTAATACCCCAAATCTGTCACATACGTTGTTGACTCAAAACAGGTAGCAAACACCAAGTAATCAAAGTCAGAGACAGTTTATAATCCTCATGAAGACTTCAACAGGGATAGCTAAAGAGTGTATTTGAAAAGTTAGAGTTTGGGAGTGGGGGGGAGGTTGGATGTGGCATGAAAGCTGTTCAGAAGCCATGGTGAGGCATTAATTGTTGCATACACAAGAGGCTGGAGAGGCTTCATTAACATTTCTCAGTTTATGCAAGGGAATGCAACTTCAAAGTCATTTCATGAATTCTGTTTAAAAAGCTAAATTGAAAGCAATAATGCATTCCAAAAGGTTTTGTGTAAAATATACCAATTTAATGTATTGAAGTTACATGAATTAAGAGGGAACATTGAAGTAGAATTCAAAACATCAGCACTGTGCCCAATTAAGTGAATAACTGCTACAGTAAAAGTGTGCAGTATTTTATTATTTAAATATGAGCTTAAATTTAAGATCAGTCCTTTCATTGGGACCATCAGCAGTAGATATTCCTCAAAAGTAAGCCAACAAAAGTAACCTGATGGAAATGGAACATTATCCTCTATAATAGGTGATAATTCCCAATAGGACTGCCCTGAATACTCGAGGGAAGATTGTAACAGATTTTCCTTTCTTTTTAGCTTCTAGCTCTTAGTGCTGTCTAAGCATCATTAGGTACAGTTAATAATTTCTTATACTTCGATTCTATAAGAAAGGGTCTGGTTTTATTCATCCATTATTTTAAAAATTACTGCTACATTTTCAGAACCTCACAGGTAGCTTACCATTATATAAAACGTTAAAAGAATACATTTACCAAGCAACAAATGCCCTTTAATAAGTCGTCTCTCTTAGATATTCCAGCATTAGACTGATGTTCCTTTTACATTTTTTTTTTAAGATAATCTTCACCTACAGTTGTAAATTCTTGTTAAATGACCATTTTTCTGAAAGCCTTAGCAATTAGTGAAGATCCCTAGCCATTGCTTTCAGGCTAAAAGCAAGACTGTAAAGAGGAATCACAGTGAAGGTGTCCCAAATTTAAGTGTTCAAAAGACCTGTACATCAGGCAACACCTTCTGCCCACATTAAAAAAATACTATCTATACATATGCTCCATTTGTGTTACTATAATCTCATTACTGTAGTATTAAACCCTTATGAGCTACATTGTTTTAGTAAAAGCCACCAAGCCAAGCTTGCTTGGTCTCCAATGTATTGCTTGTTCAGCATTTACAAATAAAATTTCACATGGTTGTTTCACATTCAAAGTTTTAGGACAGATAGTGTGCAACTGCAGATAGAAATCAGTGCTGGAGGTGGTGGCTCTGGAGTTGGGTTATTAAATATACAGTAGCGATAATATCCCTGTTATTCTTGGCTTTCATTGTCAGGTAGACCTGACATTTAGTGAAGAAGGTCTTTCTTGATAGTTTTTAGCTAACAAATTGCTAAGCACTTTCATAGTCAGCAAGGGAGTCCCTCATTCTCTTAAATAGCCAAGTCTTTGATGTAACAGCCATGTTTCTTAATAATTTGTCTAAACTCTAGAGCTGTGCATTCGCAATACTGACTGGGTTGAAGTCTTGATATTGTAGTTATATGTCAATAGGCATAATAAAATTATTAAAATGCAATTAATGTGGGAGAAAAACATTATCCTAATTTAAACCAACTTGTTAGCACTAGCATTGACCTTCTCAATAGTTGAATTATTGTGAACATTAAAAGGTGGAAGTAACTACTGTCATCTTCAATAAGTAGAGCACAGATTGTAGAAATAAAGCTGTCTTGAACTTCATATAGATTAGAATGCATCCACATGATCCTTGAAGAACAATTACTGGCAGAAAGCTGACATCTGAGAATCCAGTGCCTACTGGACTTGTTATTCAGTCCTTTCATTTTGTCAATCTAATGAAATGTTTCTTGTCTTTGCAAGACTGTTTTGCCTAAAGTGGCAGGAAAAAAATCTCACAAGCATGCACCTCATGACTTGTCTTCTGAAGCAAATTCTATATGCTTAAGATTGATGCATGACTTGAAATATGAACACATAATATTCCTGAAGTAGGTGCTGTGGGCATACAGTATCCTGTTTTCCTCAACAAGAGTTCAGGCCTTCCTTTTTCTGAAGGGCAGTAGTAAATAAAGTCTAGTCTTCACAGTGACAATCACAGAAATTAATGTACTTACTTTTTGACCTAGGTTAGTTAAACTGCATTGAAATGTAGGTAGATTCTCATTCAGAATCAAAATAGCTTTTTTTCAATGTGGCCTATTTGACTTTCAAAAGAAATTAAAGCAAATGGAATTAAAACTACTTCAGTAAACTATGTCTACACATAGGTTAAGTGTAATTTTACCAGTTTACACTGAATTCACAGCTTAAGTTCAGAATTAGTTTGCCTTAAAGGCATGACAACATAAGCCAGTATAGGCTGGGGAGATTTTACTACCTGATGATGAATGCTGAACCTGCCTGCCTTAGATGTTCAATGAACCTTTAACTTCCTCAACAAGACATGGACAAGTTATACTTTTTTTTTTTCTTTTTCTGACACGTCTCTAATAATCAAAGCACATCTCTGGAAAAAAAAAAAATTACATCAGACAAAACATACCCAAATTTCCGTACTCCCTGGCATAACTTCACTTAGCCCGCATGTTTGTTATAGAACGTTTATTAAAATCCGTGCCGTCTTAAGCAAGGTGAAGTTGGTAAGGAAAGGGAACATTCTGTATCAGACAAACTGGTACGTACAGGGGAAATAAAGACAAGCAAGAAGTGGGACACATAATTGTAATTACCAATGCTGATGCTGAACAGAAAGAGTTCTGTGCCTTGTAGGGGCTCTGTGTGGTTTGTGTACCTCAGTCACTTGGGCATTTTTGGAAAAAAAACTCAAAATAGCTCTGGTACTCGTTTGAGAAAAGCCAAATTGCTACTGTTCTATATTCTGCCCATCACTAATTTATATTAGTATTCTACAACCACTTAAGAGGAAAAGATGTGCCTGAAAAGTCATTTGTGCCCTTGAATGTAATTGACTGTGAGTGTTCCATAATTTACAGTGATATAAGATACTGTTGATGTCTCTCAGGATATTTTCTCTCAGCCAGTCAAGGTTTTTTAACTCTGAGCCGCTTGGAATGATGTCATTAATCTAACTAGGTGACTGCAATATACTGGGTAATCCTGTCTGATGAAGAGCTGCTACATCCCTTTGAGATGGGTGGCAAAAGCATTTTGTACAGGGTAATAGAGTGTCTGGAAAGGAGCAGTAATGATACAGCTGAGAAGTAGCAGGTGTGAAGAATAGCTTTTCTAAAACACAGGCTTAGTCAGAGCTCTGCAGATGCAGTTGTCAGTTCTTTTATATTTCCTCATTAAAATTCTTTGATTTGGTGGAGGATTCACTGTAACTCTTGGGCCTTTACTAGTACAGCAAAACAGAAAAGAAACCAGTTGCAAGCTATATGTATGAGTGGCATAGCGTCTCCAAACCCAGAATATTCTACACAAAAAATGTATGCCTTCAGTCTGTCATTTTGTCCATTAAGGAAGCCAAAGATTATGGAGTCTGTGTCAACGAAATCTGTGTCTACTGTCATAGCTACCTGGTCACAGGTATCAGAGAGGTGGGCTGACATTGTAAATATGTAGCATGTCCTTGTTTACATATAGGGAAAGGAAGTGTGTTAAGAATCCCAGCTTATCCCAGATCGTGAGAGTTTGTTCTTCTGAGACCATGAAACTGGCTGATTTCTGTGAGTTCGATGGTCACAACAGCTTTGGTCTAAAGGCCGTGTCCCCTTTCACTTTAGGAAGACGAAGTATATGGGCAGCCTGTTTATATAAATAAAGGCTGCAGGATCAGAACTTGAGAGTCAAGCTCTATATCAAAGGGAGAGACCTCACCACATTTACATGAGAATTAATTTTGCCAGGCTTTCATACAGTGCCCTTAATGTGACTCTAAATGCTATATGAGTCCCTAAGATGTTGGAAACTACATCATTGCCATGTTTTGTTGATCTGGGATTATTAATAATGTCCTCATTCCACATTATTTATTTCAGATCATCAGACTAGCTCTGACGTTGACTTGTCAGATGTCAGGAGAGCATCAGAAAAAGCAGACCTCAGTTTTAAAACAGAGGTACTTTCTGAAAGATTAGAAATGAATGAGCAGTCGATATTGGTGCTTCCAGCAAGAATATCATGTGAGGTAAGGTTTTTGGATGCTAAAATCTTTGGGATTACAGTCAATGTTTTTCTCTTCCTGCTGCAGTCTCATTCATACTATAGCAGTTCTAAAAACAAACACCAGATTGGGGGCCAAAATGAGAGTGCATCAAGACTGCAATGGGATTTATTTTGCCTTTGTGTCACATCCACACTGCAGCCAAAAGATTTGCTAATAAAATAGTTTTGAGACAGCTTCTGGGGTTTTTTTATCTCTATTAGAATTATTTAGCAGCTTGAGTACAGGTATTATTGTCATGTAGACCTTGTAGTTTAGAGGAAGCATGTAGTCAGGCACTTCTTGATAGATATGGAACGTCCTTGGGAAGAATCCATGATGTGCATGTTGATACATGCATATGTGCCCATACCACGAGTTACGCAAGTGCTTGTGTGAGTATACACCTTGTGTGATTTTAAATTAAATCAGAAATATTTATATATACATATCTGCATGCATATCTGATGGACATAGATGTCCGTATGTGTTTGTTTTTAATCAGAGTTGCTGTGAGAATATATGTGAGAATGTAAACAGAGGAAGTACAATATCCAGCACTGCATTCCTTTGTATTAGTGAGTGGCCACGGTCAGATATGGAGGTTGTGGTGTACATGGAGTGTCACATACTTTGCTTGCTCTCTGTCTTAGATGACTTACACGGATCACTTCATTGCTGAGATCTGTGCAGTTCTAAGGGAGTAACGTTTAGAAGGCAGTAGAGGGGTATTGTCTCACATTGCCTGCTGCTTCTTACTTTACTGTCCATTCACTGTAAAAGTTTAAATGAGTCTAAAGTATTTTAAGTTCTTATTAGGCTGAATATCATTCTTCTAGACTATAAAGTAGAATGGTCTTAGAAAATGTAACAAATTGCCTACATTTGCATTTGAAATACTGTTTTAAAATATTGCTAGGTAAGCTGAATTTAAAATACTACATTGTGTCATGTATGTCAGTAAAATACTAAAGGATAACACTGAGATGGCATCATGTTTTGGTATTACGATTTTTTAGTATGAAGCTGTTGGTAAAGGAGCTTTCCTTCCAAATTATGTTTTCATTTGCATTTTACACTTTCTGTGTAATTTTCTGAAGGACTAATGGGAACATATCTTAATTTTATAGAACCCTGGTGAAATATTCATTTTGTTGAAAGATGAAATAGATGATGAAACTTTAGAAATTGAATTCATAGCAGCTAATCAACGAATTAGGACACAGCCAGTCTCTTGGAACAAGAAGGTCAAGTACATGAAAGCCTTAGGTAAGAAAAACAGTCTTTACCTTAAGTAAACAGAAAATTTCGGACTCCTTTCACTTTTTCTGATAAGTAGTTTCACTTCCTACTGTTTTGTAGGTGTTTCCTGTACATGGGTTTTGCACACAGAACATTTATTAATCATGCAGAGAAGCAAGGCCTAGTGATTTATGGGAAACTAGGTTCTATTAGATTCTTATTGAGTGGTTAAATGGCGGGTGGCAGTCTTAAAATGTCATTGATTAGTCACAGATTAACATTCTTCAAATTCACTGCCATAAAATTCAAAGCTAATATTCTTTTCTTATTGCTCAATTACTAAAATATTTCATTTTATAGTTAATGCAGTAAATTTGGTTATGTTGCTCTCTATAATTCTTACTGACAGAGGAAATAATTTCTTTTCTTTGTTCATTTCCATGCCATTTCTCTATATCGCTCAGCTCAGCTGGTTTCTAATGATTTTTTTCAACTGCTCCATCCATAACTAGTTGCCAACTGTTTCAACTAGTTAACAACAGTTTCTCTTAGAAGATCTGCGCAGATTTAATGGCCACACCTATCCCCATTCGCTTGATATGAGTTAAGAATTAAAAATGTTTTCACCTAAGGATTCAGAGTGTAGCTTGCTACTCCACTGCATACTGGGAATTCCCAAAGGAACTTATATAACATGTTGTTCTAAAAGCATTGCAATACAACATTAGATAGGAAGAAATATATATAGGCTACAGTTTTCAACAGTAGCTTCTTGGAGCTATGTTTGGGTAATCCTGCGACCTGATTTTCATGCTGAACGCTGTCCTGAGATGATGGCCACATATGGTCTGAGAGTTCTTTATCACTGTGGTGGTGCAAAGAGTTTGTGGGACCTGACTGGGAATTACATAACCGACAGCAAACTTTCATCTGTAACTAGATTTCAGAGGAGGAAAGCTGAAATCCTCGTTCACAGATATTAAAAGATTATTCCCGAATTATTCTGTGAGAACATTGTTGATCACAAGAAGGTTTCTGTAGTGGATGAAAAAAAACCAATATATGAACAATACATGAAATATTATGAAAAATTTGGCAGAGAGCTGCAGCCCAAGTTTAATTTAGTTTCTTGTATCATTTGTATTTAATGCTTCTCTCTGTAGGCTTTTTTCTGTTTCAGTCTTTGGAAAAGTTGGAAGGTTGGGAGTACCCTTTTTTAGTAAGGGTCCAGCTGATCAGATGTTGTAAGAAAAAATGGGTTTTTTTTTTTAAAAAAGACATTTGGGCAGTTTCCATTTAAGTGATTTAAGGTGATATTCTATTCATTTAGTTTCTTTGGCCCTATTACTCTTCTCCACTTTCAGGGTTGCCCATTTTTATCCCTCTTTTGTGGGCAGAGTTAGTATTTTAAGAAAACTGTGTTAGTGCTGCTATGGTACAGCAGGATGCCTGGCATAATGAATACTAATGAATTAAAAAATGTGCTCATAAAGAAGGCTTATGCTGCAAACACAGAGCAAGTCATACTTAACAGACTGTACAAATGCCTCTTTCCCTTGCTTTTACTAGGTAAACAGCTGGAATGGAAGTAATTACACTGCAATTTCTACAGCCTAGTTCAAATTCAACTGTAAGAACCTTGCCTGCAATTAAGAAAAAATGTTTGAAAAGATGAATAGCAATTCCACTATTCGTAATAAATGAACTTTTCCTTAATTTGCAGGCATAAGGGAGCTGATTATAGGTCATCAGTCTATCAAAGAGAAGCTGGAAATCCGAAGCATACTGTTTTCATCTCCTTTCTAATGTGAAGCAATACAAGAGCTTTGTTTTATATAGATTTACAGATATGTATTTTCTTTTGTCAGCTTTTTAATGTTAGACTGAAAGACCTGGGTAAAAAACTGACTACACCGAATCATCTGTGAAACGAAAATCCAGTTCATCAACTCTATGCATTTTCTGTGATATTTTCCTGTTCTTTTACTCATTCCCTGAGACGTCTGATCTGAGATTGTAAAATATTTTCAGCTACTGTTCTGATTTGTATTTTATAAGATTTTCCTGCTGGCCCTGTATATGTGAATGTCTACTGTAGAGGAGTCATTAAGACCACAGTGCAGATCGAGTACTATACTGCACTAGAGGAAATTGAGCACATTCTTGAGAAAGTGACTGACCCAATAGCTTTCACTTGTCAGGTAAGTTGACTTCCGCATTTTAAATATTTAAAAAATAGAGTATTAGTGCCAATATGAGCTAACAGATAATACACTGAGCTGTAAATACTTCTTTTGATTGCACAATAATTAGTAATGGCTCAATAATAGGCTCAGGATTAGAGAGGCCTGTCTTTGAGATGCCTAGCTTTAAGCAAGTCAGGCAAGCGAAAACAAATATTCTCTCTTATTTAGAGAGTGATATAAACATCCTTTATGCCATGTATGCCTAGTGAACAAAATCCCGCATTAGAGAGGATGAAAATAACAAACACTAGCGATGTCCCTCTTCATGGAAAGTGTTCTTTTTAGTAAAAAGTGTTCTTTTTATTAAAACCAATAGAAGCAAGTAATCTTAAATCACGTTATATTTGGAGGATTGTTATTAATTCATCAGCAAACAGGATTTTTCTGGCATAGCTTGTATGGAAGACAATAGGCTGCTATTCATATAGAGTCCATTTACAGCTGCAGAATTATCATTCATGTGGTTTTCCGGTTGCCATGCAGGTTCTTTGCATATATTTAGAAGAATTCAGGTTTTGAGCTACGTTTCAAATGAGCACAGCAGGCTGCAGTGCTCTGCAGCACGTCCTTTGCCAATGGCACATAAAAAGAATAAGAAAGCATCTATTAAGAAAGGACAGAATCTCAAGTATCATTTATTGAAGGGTGGGTAGCCCAAGCAGACTTGTCATGATGTCTATATTGTAATTGCAAAGCCAGAACAAAAATAATAGTTTGTGTTTCCAGTGCAGACACTCTCATTTTCCTGTGACAAATCTACCTTATCTACCACCTAAGGCATTACACTCATAACAGAAGGATTAATAAAAAATGATGTATTGCATTATTAGTGTTCTATTAAGGATGGGGGTAGATTGCTTCTGAGTACAAGTCACTTCTGTTCCAAGAAAACAGGCTGTTGCACAAGAAAAATAGTGCAACTCTAAGTACCAGTGTGTTCTTAAAATCTCTATAGTGTCCATCATTCTTTAGCTTGTATTTTGAAGGACATTGAAATAAGCTTCTAACAGGTTTCATTTAAAATTTTATGCATAAGAAGTGTGTCATAATGATTAAAAAAAATTATAATTAACGTGGTAACCTAGATACCTACAACACACCTGGCATTTCCACTGGAGAATTATTTGTGTTATTCAGGAATTCAACCCTTTATTTAACCAGCATGACTAATATTTAATAACACACATGCAATTCAAATTATATTCAAATGCAAAAATAATTCTGTGCAGAGCAGCAGTGCATACCAGGAAATACAGCTGTAGTGTTATAACTATCAGGTATGTTTAACAGTTTCTTCACCTTTACTCATCTGGATAATCAGCAAGTGTTTTAATGAGGAGACACTGTCAGCCTGCTCTTAATTTTATTGCTTTGGCAACTGAAAAATTAATGCCAAGAAAATTTTTATAACCAAGTTTTATGATCCACAAAATAACATGGCTGCTCTGTGGGAAAGTATACTAATGGTAATTCTTTTGTGAGTGTACATATGTGTTAGGAGATTTGTCATCATATTTAATGGTACTTGCTGGGCCATGGAGTGAGGAGCACTAACTAGCTAGGTGGCTAAACTATTTCCACAAACTTTTAAAATACTTTAAGCTGTCATGTAAAACTGGTTTAATGGCAATAAGATACATCGCAAAGATGCAATTTACAGAACATGATTTAACTTAATCTTTAAAAATGTGTTCACACAAGGAAAAACAAAAGAGACTTGATACTAATTAGAATTCCCATCAAGTAGCAGGAGTAGTAGTAACTTCTATTTAACTGCGATAATTAAAACCTTTGAGACTATCAACTCATTTGCAAAAGTATCCTGGGGCACCAGTGGTTTGTCTGTGCAAAGTAACAATCAAACACTATAGAAAACAAAATTAAAATAAAATAGAAAAGCTTACAGCAATTATTGATCAAAACAATATCACTCTGTGATTCAAAGAAAAGTTCAAGGTTTTCACAAATGCTTGCAATCTGAGAAGTATCTCCTTATTAAAATTCTGTGACGAAAGCGAATTGCTACAGTAATGCATACCAAAGACACAATGCTTTGGTAAAATGCTTTCATTCTGTTGTATTGTTTATTGTGTTGTCAGCCATTCTAGCTACTTTGAGATGCTATCATTGTTGAGTTATAGTCTCCTTTCCCACTTTGTGCCCCAATAAAGCCAAACAGATAAACAAAACCCAACAAATAGGCCTACAGCTATCCATTCTTTTTACTGATGGTCAGGTCAGTTCATGTATCTCAGTGGGAGACCAAGTGTGGTACCACTGCACTTACAGAATCCTCTTTTTAGAGATGAATTAAAGATTAACACTAGCCATATTTTAGATTAAATGAATTTTAGGACTTTTACAAATCATGTTTTTGGATGAAATTCTTTGTCACATCTGACAGATTTTAATTTCCTATGTTCCAAATTTGTCTGAATTCAGAATGTATTTATCAACATTTTCAAGACATTTTAAACAACTAAATGAATATTTAAAAATTAAAGAAATAAATAGAATAAAAAACGAAATCAGTTTCTTTGCATAAGTTTTAAAAGAAAAAAAACCCTGAAATTATGAAGTATAGTAGGAAGAGTTGGGATCATAATAACTGAACCATAATGCTGAATGAACTTGCTATCAGAATATATGAGGTTGGGCATTGGCTGAAGGCCATGAATTTGTTCGTTCTCTTACTTTTATATAATTCTCCATTAAATAAACTCTCTTAGGGAGTTTGTGTTCTTCCAGTAATCCAGTGTACAGTCTGATTTTAAGGCTCGTATTATTCATAATTAAACTTTTTCATATTTCATTTTTCACTTGTCAGCTTCTCATTTCAACATTCTGATGGATTTACATGCTGTATTGATTTTTCTCTCAGACTTTCTACCAAATGCAACTATTGATTCAATTATTTAGTGTTGGGGTTTGCTGGTATGGTTTTCTTAGGGTTTTGTTTTTTTTAAAAAAAAAAACTAAGTTTGTATCCTTATTACTAAAACTGATAGGCTCATGATAGTTTGAGTGACTTAGAATATCTAGAGTGATTCAGGAAGTCTTTCTGACAAACCTAGGTTGAAAATGCTCTTATGATTCTGAGAGACTTGATATCCTAGCTGATGTTTTTATCATTGTCATCAAACAGGATTTCAGTTACAGTGTATATTGAAAAAGAAGAATTGAAAATGAACTGAAGCTTTTTCTTTGAAAACTTGTAAGAAATAGATATGTGATTTATGTGGTGATATTATATATGTGCCTTCACCTGATCCCCAGAGATACTTCCTTTGAAGCCATTTTTAATATTTCAATCTTCTGAGCCACATCAGCAGCTGTTATTTTAAAATGTTTCGTTCTTTCCCTCTAAGCATGAAATCTCTTCATATTCTATCACTGGCTAAAATTGTCAGAAATGCCTGTGTGATTTTTAAGCCTAGCACATTCTCTTTGGCAGAAGTAGTCTAGATATTGAAGTGCATATAAAGTAGTGTCTGATATGTAAGAGCTACTGAAGAAGTTCGTCTTTATGTAAATGTAACCTTGTTAGTACTGCTAGAGCCAGTGAGAAATATGTTAATTTACTGGCTGTGTATGCTGTGTTTCGGTGGCACACATTTTCAGGGTTTTGTTAGCAGTTATTAAAGAATATAGGTCATCTCATTCACAAAAGTAGCAAAATATGTTCTGGGTCTTTTCCTTTTTCAAGGATGTTTTTGGAACCCCAGGTGTGATGGTCAGCACCTGGGGCTTCTCTGTTCACAGCTGTGTCTTGTTGCTCTGAAAAGGGGGTGAGGGAATGGAGATAGTGCTTGCACCTGGGGAGGTGGTGCTGGGCTGCTGGTGATGAGCTCTAGGGCAGGGTGTAGCACTTGCAGAAGGACCAAGCTTGAAGGGTAGAGCAGAGAGGAGCTGGCTGCGCTGCAGAGAGCATGAGAAGTTGTTCTTACAGACTCACAAGCTTGATTATGAGTGGCTCCTGGAACAAAGAGCTTGCCTGTAAGTACACAGGGAGAAAGTGCTTTCACTTATTTTGTCATGTTTTGAATCTTTATTCTTTATAATCTTTATGTAGACTTTTACAAAAATAACTAGACTAGATTTTCCTGTTGTGTCTCTGTTATAAAGTAGCAGAATAAAGCTACTCGTTATGGTTTAGTTAACAAGATAGTTTGTTACATCATTGCTTAGGACTTCAGATTTTAGATCCCTCGAGTGAGGGAGAAAAATTGAGGTGGAAAGCTTGAAGCAAATTGCACTGATAACTCTGTATAAGAAGGGTATTGTACCTGACTTAGAAACCATAGAAATGAATAGGCTGGTCATCAGAGGGCAGGCCTCTTAAAGGATGAGAAATTTAGTTCTAATTTAATCTGTTCCCTTTGGGAGTTCAGTCTAACTTATGTCTCAGCAGCTTGTAAAAATTGAGCTAGCCTGATGTGGCTAAGCCATGCAATTGTTTATGGCCTTGAATATTTTGCTGCAAGTATCTCATTTCAAGAACTTTCTCCATCTCAGATTGTGGAACATTGTTTTATCCCATGTAAATTTGGTTGTCTGAGTGCAAAGTTAGAGCTATACGCTCTTAAGGTGTACACCCCTCCACCGGATTTCTGCCTGAATAAAAGGGAGAAGGAAAAGTTCCTGCTTTAGCTCATATTAAAAAGCAGAGGAGCTTTGTAGTCAAGATTACCCTGAGTGCTTGCTGAAAAGAGACTGTGGGGTGCTTATTTGACTTTGATATACAAGACAATCTGAAATGGATTCTGTCTGAAATTGTTTCTCAGGCATTTCAGGACAGATAAGAGGTGGGTGTTGTTGGGGTAGTTTTTGTTTGTTTGTTCATTTTCTTTTGAACAGAGAGGGCTAGATAGGTAGCAGAACATCTAAGGGGTGTTCCTGCCATTCTAAATGGAAATTAACTAGAGCTGAAGTGACATTTTTTCTCTAGGAGCCCACCTATATGTTTGTTCTCTATATAGTGGAATTTCTGCTATACAGTTGCTTCAGTGAATACCAGTGGTTTTGAGCTTCTCTCTTCATGGCACAATATCTGCATATACACTCATCTGAACTAGTTCCTGTGTTTTAGTTCCTACTTTGGTTTTGTCCTACTCTGGATTGAATTCTATTAAGGTAGTACCAATGATGATATCAGATCTAAGAAGACCTAGTCAGAATAAAAGAATAGTATAGTTTCCAACTGATTTTTAATATTATTTCTCTTAACAGTTTTTAAATATAATGTGGTTTTTCATGTTAATGGGGGTGGGGTTTTTGGATAGATATTTTGAAGGTTTTGCATATCCTTTCTCAATTCACACTGTAAATCTGGTACTCAGGTTAGATTTTTATTCTAGAACTAGCCTTAAAGATTTTTTTTCTAGGAGGAGTCTTTTTTATTAATGCTTATTGCTTTGGTTTTTGAGGACTAAATTATGTTTTCATAATTATTGAATAACAAATACAGAGAATGTAAAGCAACAGTACAGAAAGGATGAATTATGGAAAGAAACAGATCATGTTTTACTAAATATAATGGGAAGGGACACTGTTAATTATGGCAAAAACAAACAATCATATCTTATTGGTAGCTGTTTACCTGCACAAACTTGTCTTGTAATTCTGGGTCATTCCTTTAGGACTCAGATGAAAATTATATCCTGCCTGTGTACTTGCATTTTTTGATCACATCACACCTATTTTCTTATTCACATTTAACAGCCTTGGGGATTAAACTTTATGTTTCATCAGTAGACCTCTCTGACCTTTTCTCCTCAGCATGTCAGTAACATGAGTTTGGTTTTGAGTTTGTATGCTGAGTGTGTCTGCAGATATTCCCTGTTAATGATCTCAGGATTGTCTTGACCAGAAACAGTTCAGCTATGGGAAGGCAAACTAATACGGGGCTGCTGACATCTGAGCAGAGCAAACCAGCTGCTCCTGAGGACTTCTCTGCTGTGGTCTGAGTTCCTTTTGGTGCCCAGTGCAGCAGAGAGTGGACTAGTGCTGTAGTACTTGGTGTAAAATATCCTTACTATTCAAATCTCTGTAGTCATGCTTATCTTGTCACACCAAGCAAAGAAGCACTTAATTATGGCTACCTTGAGAGTGGTTAGGAATAGATCCCGGCCTTCTGTCCAGAAAGAGGTGATCAAAAAAAGATCTCATGGCAGTCAATGAGGATTTCCCTTGTCTAAAGACTGTATTTAGTAGAAAGCTGATCTTACTGGTTGCTATCAGTTTCTTAATCTGTCAGAAATGTTATGCCTTGGCTGATGGAACTGAAGCTCTTTCCTACCTAGCAAAGTATGCAGTATTAATGTGAAGGTTTTGGGTAACAAAGGTACTGTAATCTTTAAACTCATCATGAATTACTGCTATAGTAAAACTATATTTATAGTCTTATTTTATAGTCTTTATTTATTGGCACCTTGCATCTGTCAGAACAGTTCCTGGTTATTACGCTGTGTTGTTGTAGCTAAATTGGGAGTTGATAAAGACAAATCTTCCTGTCCTTATCCTTCATTCAGAAGTTTTCAGCCATGGCTGAACTTTATAAGTTATGATACCTGTTTCTCTTCAATTGGATCATGTTATGATCTTTCTATATTAGAATATCTCTTCTGTAGCTTTCAAAAGCTATACTGCTCTTAATAAAAGTAAGTTTGTAGTAATACGGTTTTGAGGAATTTGATTCATGAGCGCTCTAGGAATAAAATTAAAAATACGTATGCAACAAATGCACTAATTATTTTTTTTCTTTGAAACAGACTTTTAAATTTTCTTCTGTAGAGAAGCTGGACAGTGTTCTGACTTTGTTACTGAAAATCAAAATGTCTACTTATGAATTCAGCCCATTCCAAAGTGAAGAAGAGCACCATCAACAAGCCAGTGAGTCAGTTCTTGTATGCATTGATTTTTATTATGGATGCTATGGTTATTACTTTAAGATTGTCTTGTTCACATTTTTAAGTATTTAAAGCCACCAGTGAAGCACTCAGAATATGGGAGGCCTAGGCTGTAGTCCTTTCTGCCTGAAAGGTATGAAAACCTATGTCTTTGACTCTCTTTAAGAGCATCCCGAACAGGCATTAGACATACCAGGTTTAATAGAGGACTAGCATCTCCTTGTTCAGCCATTTTTATAGCATTTTATTCCAAGCACCATTTTTTTACTTCTGAAGAGAAAATGTCAAAGAATGAAACCTAATTAAATACTTTTGGGAAGGAAACAACGCGATTGGATGAAAAGCTCTTTGGCACTGAGATGAGTTATTCTTGTATCTCTGAACAGGAATTATGAAATTAGGGCTGATCTATCTGCCTGTATGTGCTGCTTTTCCCTACCAGTCAAAACAGGCTAACTTATGCCTGAAATCCAGTTGTCTCTTTCCAGAGGGAGCATAGACACTTTGCATTGAGACATACTTGATTGAAATAGAGGCATGTCAATAGGTCAGAATACAGATATACTTTTAACTTCTCAGTGACTACCTGTATGTGATTCTACAGCATTCCTGCTCACTTCCAAACTTTTCTTCTAAATGCTTCAAAGCCTGTGAACTCAATAAAGAGAGCCTCTGATTAGACTTGGTATCGAATGCTCAGTTCATAAAGCTTTAAATATGTCACTTTCCTCCAAAAGCCGGAGCTTTTTGTGGGCCTAGCATCTGATGGACTGTGCTTAATCTTCTGGCTTTCCTGTCTGGGTGTAATAGCTCTAGCTTAATAGTAATGCCTCTACTCGAAGGTAGGTGCGCTACATGGAAGCTAGATGCTACCAAAGTAAAGATGAATGTAGTATTTGTGAGAGGTCAATGTGTAGGCTGGCAAAGTCAAGGTAGATGGTAAAGGTGCAAAAGGTCAACTCTGATACCATCTTGCTTTCAGTGCATCCATTACAAATGTCTGAACAATCCTCTCAGCCGACACTTCTTTCAGTCTTCAATGCATGGTGTCAGATTGCCTAATCTAAGGCCACCTTATAACTGTCTTTATTTTGTACACCAGAAATGTAATTTCATCATTCTAGGTGTTAAGAATGAAAGTATGTACATGATATTACTATAGCTCTCGCTGTGTGTTTCCTGTTGGGTACATACATGATCATATTTATATTATTTTTCTTGCAAATACTGAGGCTGTTTACTTGTCTTTCAGTTTCCATTTATCCAAATTAAGTTGGAGACAGACCTTATGTGTAGTTCCTTGTTTAATATGATCTTTTCTGATTGACTGGTCTGTTATATCGATATAACCAGGTCTCATAAACATGTGTGTTTACCTGGCTCTATACTAACATATGTATATGCAAGCATGCCTATAAATAACATGTGATTAGGATAAAATCATCCATTGTTATTTCGCTGAGGTAGACTCAACTAGAATATTTTCAGTTTTCCTATTTCTTTTAAATACTAACAAAAAAAAAAGCAAGGTGTCCTGATAAACTTGCTGTGTTACCGTTATATCTAACAGAACAACTTTGCCTACTTAGGATAGGTATGTCACTGGATATAATTATTTCTGATAAAGGAAGTTTTTGAAAATGTGCCATGGATCACAAATATGTATTCTGGAAATATAAATCTCTTGCAATCTAAGCATGGAGAATTGTTTGAGCAGCACAGCAGATTTTGTGAAGTTCATTGCAATATGAAAACCGAGGGGTATAGCCCTGCAAGCACTTTAACATGTATGTAATATTCTTCCTCTGTGGGATCTCACTTGTTAGACTGTGTGCAGGGAGGAAATTACATCTCTGCCTAAATGGAAGCAATGATGATGCTGTATCTTTTTTGTTTGTTTGACCTCCTCTTAAGTTTTCAGTATCATTCAAAAAAAAATTGATCTATAAAAGACAGCAATTGTAAATATTAAAAATAGAAATTTGTGCTGAATTTTCAGAAAGCATGGTTTCCCATGATAGCCATTGCAATGTGTTTTGCCATGAATAAGATCAGTTTCAGTTCCTTGTTTTTGACGAAGGATCCTATTTTAATAGTTATTGTAGTAACCAAAAATTAAATCGGGAGTCACTACCAGAAAAATATTGTTGAAACTGCGGTACATGTAAAAACTTGTCAGAAATAAAGTGCACAATTCAGACATGAATTGTGCCTTTCTTTTGTTTTAATTACTTTCATCTTCTTTAGAACTACATAAAACATATCATACAACAACAACAAAAGTATCTGAAAGTTGTCAAAATATATTTAGGATTATGCACAGGTATTATGTACTAGCAATATAGAAGAATTAAGATGAAGACTTTTATTTAGCTTATCAAAGGGAAGAATGTTATAGTAATGAGTGATATTTAGAGTGATTATTCTGTAGTCTCTGAAGGGGAATACTGGAAGCCCAGTCAGCTGAAAAAGCTAAATACAGGCTGAACAAAAGCCACTGGAAAAACATTGTGTTTAACAACAGCATTAACTGAAAGACAGAGCCGAGGCGTGTCTGGGATTTTTAATGGTGGCGTCCTCCATCCCTTGTGGAAACACGTAACTAAAGCTGGAGGAACTGTCCTGAATATTGTATATTCTGTACCAAACTGCTTTAAGGTTACCTGTATGTATATTATTCCTTTATATTCTGGTAATAGAATATTACCAGTCAAAACATATTAACAAATCCAAACTCGTATTTGAAATATATTCTTGAACTTGGGAAGCTCTGATTCTGCTCTTGAATCCTCAGTTTTGGGAATTCTTAGCGCATTGATTCCTGTCTAAGACATGGCAACTTACTTGAGGAAAACCTGTTTCTTTTTCCACTATTAATGAGTTTTCCTTTTTTTTTTACAAGTTATCTGTTGCTATTGCTCTGATTAAGCTCAGACATAAAGGCTTATGAAAAGTTCTGATTTACCCTTTTTGTAGAAAATACTGCTTTTTTTCACTTAACACTGCTAGAAACATATGTCCTATCCTGATTTCTCCAATTCTGTCTTTCGAGCTGAAACATCTATCCCAAAAGAAGAAATAGTCTGGGTTTTCAGCTGCTAGCAAAACAATGGGAAAAAAAGATAGACTGGAGGAGAAGAAACAGATGGGGTTTTAAGTATTTCTTTTGTCTAATTGATATTTACACTGTAGAAGTCATTTTAAGTGTCTATTTAAATTCCTGTCTCAATAATTTGGGAAATAAAAGGATGTCTTACAAGATCTGCAGAAATATCACTGTAGGCTGTTCTATTTGCTTACTGCAATTTTATGAGAATTCCCACAGGCTAACATAGTGCTGCAATACATTAATATTGGATTTTTATGCTGGTTTATAACTGAGGTGTTCCAGAATGTTCTGCAGAGAAGGGATTATGAGAGGACAAAACAGCCGTTCCCTCTTACCTTTGTGTATGTGAACTAAAACTTTAATTACAGGCATAAGCACTGGCCTCAAAGTTAATTGAAAGTTGAAGTCACCTTAATGCACTTAAAATATGCCACTTGGGCACTTTCTCTTTAACCTTTCCTTCCCACCCATGATCATTAGCTAACTAGTTCTTAGTGTAGCTGTCAAAAAGCAGCAGCTTTTCTCTGTTAATATTCTTCATTGAAGGACTGCTACAGAGTAAAAACTGTTCACTTCTGGTTATCCTAATAACTACTACTTCCGTTAGGTTCCATGTGTTTAGCTTAAATGTGTCAGCCTGGATTGTGGAACCTCAGTTAAAATGTTGAGCAATATGGAGCAAAGAAGTTGTGCAGCACCTACTTCTCTCAAAAATTTGTTGCTGTACTGTATTAAGATTGCCTATTGTAACTCAAAGGATTTTAAACCACACTGCAAAAATAAAGGAGTATAAGCTAAATCACATATCTTTGTTGATAGAAGCTCAGTCTGTCAAGGCTTCTAAAATAAGTGACTTAATTTACACAGGTGCTGTGTATTTACAGTTTCTTGGTTGGATTTCTGTTGCCTGGTGGAAATACAAGTCAGGCAATACTCAATTTATTTTAAAAACAGTTTAGGGTTGTTAATTGGTCTTTTGACTAAAATGTAGCCCGCTCAAATACCTTGTGTCAAAACAAGATTGGAGTGGGATAGTAGTGGAATATTCTCTGTCCAAAATGCAGTCAAGAATTGCTCTAGCAATTTTTTCTGGTGAGTTAGTACTTAGCTATGCCAATTCCAAGAACTGTTCTTGTTCTTTTAATCCTTATATCTAATGGTGGGGTGAGATTTTACTCTTTCCCATATTAACATTCTGCAGAAGCAAAAAGGAGGTGGGAAAAAAAGGTACACAAAATCACTGCTGAGCCAAATCTTGGTATGTAGAAGAATGTAAAATTAGAAAGCTTGTTAAAGACTGGCAGCTAAGAGAATTCCAAAAGGAATCATAACTACTACTACTAAGTTTTTACTCCAGTGCGTGAAAGGCTGAAAATGTGCTGGCTAGTCTGTAGGAGAGCTGATGGCTAGGATATAAAAGAGAACTTAAGAAAAGTGGAAGAAACTGTGTAGATTCCCAAGCTGTAGTTCTGATTGGGAGACATGTGGAAAGAGACTGTCTGGAGTTGAAGGAATCATGAAATTATAGCAAAAATGACCAGGCTGAGCACAAAGAGATTACCAGGACTAACTGGTATTCATTAATAGCTCTGAGGACATTTAAAAGTAAAATAGCTGGATTTCAAACAGTAGTGTACAATTTTTCAGTTCTGTAGTACTAGAAGGTGTAACTGTAATGCCAAAACACTAGAGAGAACTAGAAGCAGGTTAATATGTTGTCTCTACCAGACGAAATAATACAAATCGTAATAAAATATGAAATATGTAGTATGTAATATGATGTATATGTAGTATGTAATATGAAGTCTTGCTTTACAGATTTCTTGTAGGTTTTTTAAGAGTCAGCAAACCTGATCAAGTCAGTAATTGACTGGATGTGGATGAATAACTGACCAAAACCACGAGGGAGACAGTTGGATAGAAATAATGCTAGTGATACAAAGTCTTCAGAGTAGTAAGACGGAGGGCTAATTGGGGGAAAAAGATGGAGGAAAGACCTTATGAGATTCAGTAGTTATACAGTAAAATGTCAGATGATATTCATTGTAGGTAAAAACAAAATGATGCAAGTGGAAAAAGCAGTTCTAAGTTGTCATACAAAATGAGAGGCTTTGAGCAGGCTAATAGCACTGAGGAATAAGACCATGCAGTTCCATGATAACGTCAACTTGTGCTAGGCAGCAGATCAAAAAGCAAATGCAATACTAGGAATTATTAGAAAAGGAATAGAGAACAAAGGACATAATTATGACAATGCATAAATTATGTGGTTCACCCACAAGTTGAATATCATATGCAGCTCTTCTCCTATCATCTCAAAATAGCTACTTTAAAGCTGGAAAAGGTTCAGAAAAGAGCAGTGGGAGTGATGGAGTTCACTCTGTATAAGACACAATTAAGTAGACTGGAGCTCTTCAAGAAAGAAATTCTGGGAATGAGTAAATTACTAGAAGTACAGAGAGGGCAGACAGGGATGGAGAATAAGATGAATTCAGGACTATCAATGGAATCTAGCAGGAGCCAAGTTCAAAACAAACTAGAGGAAGCAGTTATTCATATGGTGGCTAGTAAAGACACTGCCAAAAGTCCTTGAGAGTGCAAGAAGTTGATGGGGCTGGATACATACTTGGAAAAGAGATACACTGCATGCTGACACGTAGACAAATGGCTACACAACAAACCACAAATTATTAGAAAGTAGAATTTGAAGACAGAGGAAAGTATTGTTTATACTTGATCTCCTGCTGGTTGGTGGTTGTTGTTGCATGTAACTTGTGGCCACTCTTAGCGTTAGAATAAAGGACTATGTGAAATGATAGACTGACTTCAATTTAGCTTTGTCCCAGTTCTCCAAGGTGAAAAATAGTCTGTGATAGAAATGAATACTGTGCTATTTCAGATAAATCCTAAAGACTGATATCAGATACATTCAGATTTAAATTCTGGGTTTTTGTTACAGGGATAAGCAAATTTTTGAAGTCTCTAGTAGTCATGAATTTTCAGAAATGTCTCTTAATATGAAAACAATAGCACCATAAACCTATACAAATGTCCCATTCAAATGTATCAAATTAAAATTATTCATAAAGCGTTAAATAATGGACACCTCAGCAAAAGCATGTCTTGGCTGTAGAGTTTTCTTCTTGCAAGAAAACGTGCTTCTTAATAGAACTAAAGTGCAATACTATCCCTCTGTCAGGAAAAAAAAAAAAGAGATTCCTCAGTTACACTAATGGCACTTTTTTTAAAATAGGCATGTGAATTGTAAACCTGTTAGTTGGAGTAATTGTTCTTTGGATGCCAGTTCTGTATTGGCAGGTTGATAACTATGATTCCATCGCACTGGTATACAAAGGACTTTTGTAAAAGGGAGTGGAAGGTGTTCTATAAAAGCAAAACTGTTCTTTATGAAAACTTTGCTTCCATGTACAGATAGCCATTTGGAAGAATTTCCTACTGTCCTTCACTGTGCAGCCAGATTTGGATTAAAGAACCTTGCAACATTTCTACTCAGTTGTCCTGAGGCTACACGGGCTTGCAAAATAACCAACAAATACGGAGATGGTCCAGCAAGTATCGCTGAGAAGCATGGGCACAGGGAACTAAGAAAATTAATTGAAGAATTGTCAGTAAGTCCATCTGCTTTTTCGTATGTCATCTATAACCAGGGAACTATGATGTTGTACTGGTGAGATTCCATAGTGTCTCCTCTTGTAAAGCCTAATATGTTGTAGTCCTTCCCTCTGAAAATATTGTTATACTCCTGCTGTCTCAGAAGGAGGGATCAAAATGGGGTATAGCCTTTTTCTTTGTGCACTGTTACAATGGAGATCAGAGGTTTTGTGCTGTTTGAATTATAGACGTAATGGAAGGAGAAGGGTGGATCAGAAGTACTAAATGTGGCCTAGCCAGCACCCAAACAATGGTTGTATTGTAGGTAGTCTAGCCCAAGTGTCTATGGGATGAGATAAAAACTTCTTTAAAAGTCACTTTAAAAGTGACTCTGAACTCTCTTAGCATTGCCATTCTTCAGCATTCAACAAAGAGTTGTTGCCCTCCCTTGGCTATCCATGCCAGTGTGAAGGAAGGCTAAATTTTACCACCCTTTGTTAGACAGAGTAAATTTTTCTTCAGTTGGGTATGCAGGAGAGGTTCAGGCAATAGTTGCCTTTTCACATGAAAGCTAATAATAGACTAAAAGTCTGTGCATAGTTCTAGCCTGCAAACTATTGCCAGTAAAATCTAACAGAATTGACAGATGTCTTTGTTGTGCACTGCACATGGGACTGGAGGCTTCAGAAAAGGGGTAATTTTCATTTCATTCTTAGAAACACACTCATATTCAACCTTTTTCTATAGTTTGGGGCCTCTGTAAGAGGAGACATAAGCACACATGGTACAGGGAGGCTACAACCAGTATGCATTGAAAGAGTATGTTGCACTTCTGTAGTCTTTTTATATTTTGGTAGACTTTGTCAGTGATGGAAGACTGTGTTTTTGAGGGTGATATATTTCACTAAAAAAGCATGCAAAATATGTGCATACCACTAATTAGCTTTTCTTTTTAGTAGGATTATTAATTGTCCTAATAAAGTCTCAGTGTAAAATTATCAATCTCAAACATGGATTTATAATGGTAACTCTGACTTTATACGGTGTCATTTTTCACTAAAACAGTTCCTGGTACATATCTGCTATTGTTTTCATATAAGCAGTTAACAATAGTTGTACTCTGCTCATGATGACTGCTCTCCTAGGTGTGAATAACAGCACTGAAGTAAAACCATCTCTGCTTGTCTGATTAGGACATGCAGTTGTACTATCCATCTTCAGTTGATTCAAATAGCGTGGGTTACTAATCTGACACAAAAATTGGAGCATGTTTTAAATCTGCCAAATGTGTAATATGGTATTTTAGAAATGTTAGCTCCAACCGCTGCAAGAAAAATGGCTTATTTGTGTCCCCTGTAATAGTGCACTTAAGAACAAAAACACTTACTGTACTTCTGTAATTGATGGGAATGTGGAAAAGAAATATTTGCATGGCTCTAAGCCAGGCAGAATTTAGTTTAACCACATTCCAGGAACTTCCCGTTACAGCTCAAGTATTGAAATGGCTCATTATTACAATAGAAGTACTTTTGTATTTGGCATACCTCTTGCTGTTTTAAGTGTTACCTGTGTTTTGCCATTCCTTTAAAAAAATAGCCTCAAAATATATGCAATAATTCATCGTTTCAATCTTAAAGAGCAGTAGGGTTCCAAAAATGAGTGTGTTATAACATACATTCAATTTTTCCAAAATTCTATAGTGTCTTTTGTTTGCCTCTGTGTTGGGGAATCCTTAGGGGAGTAAGAATTTCCTGAGACGTTGAGAGACACAGCAACAAAAGAAGTCATGTCAACACCACAGCTACCATTTCTACCTTCAAGCCCAGGGCTTTGCTATACAGCCCTCTTTGGTGGCTGGTGAGCATGTCTGTGCTCAGGGCTTTTTGGTGATGCAGCTTTGCTGGTAAGGCCATTCAGCACCTATATCCAGCAGGCTTCTGTTGGCAAAAGTGAGCTGTAGGAGCTGGCCAACTTGCACACTGGGTTATCTGTATGGCACAAGTTCCCTGTCCTTGTTTAAAGGGAAAACCTCTTTTCTGGAACTGGACACCAACAGTGTTGATGTGAGCAGTGTTACAGCCACAGAAGGCACATCTGGAGTGCCTAGTGGGCATGCTGAGAGCTTGTCTCTTGGTTTGTGTCAAAACAAAGCACGAGGGCAGGATCACGTGGCATTCTTCTGCTGATATAGCTGTATGAATGGGAGGAGAAGACATTTTCCCCTTTAGTACCAGTGTTATATGCAGGGTTATTAAATGCTAAAACATCACACCCTTTAAGAACCTGTATAAAAGTGCGTTCCCACAAGTGGTAGGGTCTGCCTTCTCTGTCGGAATCCTGCATTTTAAACACTCCTTGAAAATATTTCTTTTGTGCTGAGGGGATGCTGCAAGGCTCAATCAAGGTACTAAATTTATAGAGCTGTCCTTAAAAGAGTCTTTAATGTGGATTATGATAAAGCTCAGTTTCAAATGTGCCAACAGTTTATTAAGCAAATTGTACTTTTCTTTCATTTTGGCACAAAGCCACCCAAATTGGACATTCATTTCTAACTTCTACATGTTTCATTATAGTTTAGATTAAGTAATTCCTTCTTCATTAGCATATAAGAAGGATATCACTTAACATTCTGCAATAACATCCTGGATTGTTATTTTGTCTTGTGATTTTTATTCCTCTGTAGACCTAAATACTTGAATATTTTCCATAATTGCTTTTAGGTTGAATTGCCTGAATCAAATCTGTCAATTTAAAACTAGTAAGAGACTTTAAGGAGGAATACTGGCAGAAATCCTTGTCTTGGAGTATTTAAACAGGGGAAACGATGAGAGTTGTGAGTTTATTTAACCCAGCTGATGGCTCAAACACCGCTAAGAAAGTCCAAAGTAACTTTGCTTTCCATTAGCCATGGGCTCAAAATGTATCTACAGTCAGTTGTTACAGTACCTGTGACAGGTAGTACCTTATTAAGCTGCAGTAATTTACTCGGATATTGGAGCCCTGTTTCTGATGTTTGTCTCTTGTGTATGCTTTGTCCCTGAAAGCTGCTTTGACACTAGGTGATTGTTCTTGTTGCCAGCTGTGGTCTTCTAAGCTTATGTAAAAGTTCTGCCTCCAGAAAATCAAGGAATTGCTTAAATGAAGTTCTTATCCAGCACACAAAGGAAGATTTTTAAAAATAGATGAGAGAAAATCTCTAAGCATTAAGTGACTAATGAGGGGAGTGTGTTCAATTTGTGACCTAACCATTTGTACGTGGAGGTCACACTGATAGCCAGTTTAGGCATTTGTGCTTTGGTATGGGTGTAATTCTTTGTTCCAGCACTTTGGGTTGCTAATTCCTCCCTTCTTTTACTAAGAACTGTGCTGCTGAATGTGTCACAGTCAGGAAGATTACTGTGTACCACTCGTAGTATACATCACAGTTGCTAAGCAAAATACAATTCAGAAAGTGTTTTCTTGGTTGTTTAATGCAAATAACTTCTGATTATTGACTTTGGCCTTGAAAGCAGATTCCTAGGAGTGACATAAATGTTATTTAAATTTAAAAATTGAAACAGTCATTTCATGTTGCCACCGCGCAGTTGAGACAGCACAAATTCACTTTTATTTTTAAAAGAATTTCTAACATTCCAGAATTGGTTGCCTGAAATGTAAGGCAGAAAATGCAGACGAATTGAGCTTTTTTAACCTGCCCAAGATCTGTGGCCAGGTCTGTGACAGTCCATGTCAAAACAGTGGACTGATGGAAGATACTTCTTCCTCTGCCACCAGCAAAACTCTATCTGGATTTCTTGTTTAATATAGCTTTCTATCTGCCTGCTTCAGGCACCCCTTAGGCAGCTGTTGAAAAAATAATAGGTATTTAATTCTGTACATACTGGTGAAGTTCCTTTAGAATTGCCTGTTTTTTTCCAGAAGGGAGAGTTACATCAATTACTTTTTAATTCTGTTGGGATATGTCCTGCAAAGTCTAGATCCGTAGTTACCAAGTTCACTGCTGTTAGCAGTTCCCTCAGTAGCAGAGAGAAACACTGTCATACAGGTGGTGATAATTTTCACTTGGAGCCCATTTTATGGAAGACATATGTTTTAGATAAGTTGCAGGAGTGGGGAGGTTTTGGTTCTGAATTGTCAAGCTATATTTTTATAAGTCTTAGGCAACTTAAAGGATGGGCAGGGATGTAGGTTGGCAAGTAATTCATCACTGTACACCTCTACCGTCTCAACTCTGTCTTATTTTGAAGTGAATGGTTGAACCAGAATACAGAATTTCTTCAAGTATCTTCAACTTGATGAAACAGAATCTGCACAAACAGTGTAATGTGGAAACTGAGGGTACTTTTTTCCTCAGTTGTTTTTTGCAAAAAGAATATCACCCTAGCTTTGTAGCTACCATCACCAAACAACAATAAATCTTTAGACAACTTCAACAAGGATTCTTATGATTTTCTAGAGAGTTCTAGGAGCTTATCAGGAATCAGCTTTTTTGAACATGGAAGTATTATTCTTGCATTTATGTTTAACTTTGTGTTTATATAAAAGGCCATATGATATGACAGAGCTCCCCAGCATAAAACTATTATATTTCAAAATTTGTTTGCAGTATCTTCCTGAGCTATTAATTTTATGCTGGGGAAGGACCACATGTAGAAAGATGAAGTGGATATATGTTAAAGAATCTTAAATAAAATTAATCCGATTCCTATCAATATTTGTTTAATTTAAATGCTACTGTAGTATTGCACTGGCACGTAGTTCACTACTTACAAATAGCTGGAAGAGTATATGAAAGAGAAGAGGATTAGTCTGTTTTCTGAAATTCATGATAATCCACTGGTGATTCCTCAGCGAAGCCTGCTGGGCTTTTATTCTTTCCACAATATTTTAATGTTCAGAAATGTTGGTTATATGCATCCTTTGGTACACTGGAAGTTATTTAACTGAAATGAATAAGTGAACATATTCTTTGATACTTTTTTTAATGATTGTATAGTCACAAATCAAATTCTTAGACTTCTTGAGAAATTGGAGCTAAGTCCTGTGAGCTTCTGCCGGCTGATATGCAAATGTTATCCTATGATTTCTGTCAGATATTTGTTCACTGGTTCCTCTTTCTTTTCCAAAATTGCTTGTGGAAGGACTTCCCATTATCAGTGCTTGGTGTCTTATGTTTCAGTTCTGGTTTAGGGAGTTTTTTATTTTTATTTTTACTAGCTGACAAGATTTCCTTCTTCTCATTTTCCACATGTTCTCAGAGGGATATGCTTCCTGTAACAATCACTTGCTGGCATATACTGCCTTTTGAGGTCAGACGATTTGTGTTTAAGTGAAGAAATAAGGTACAGACTGAGCATGGAAAAGCCTGGCTTTAAGGAGAAAAAGCTCAACTTCTCATTTTTAAAAAAAAAAAAAATCATCGTCATTACACTAAACATTCTTAGTTTCTATGTAGACTTTTATTCAGGCTAGAACTTTGCATTGACTATAATAACTATCTGTCATAACTATGCAATTGAGTACAACTTTCTTGCAAAAAAAATGATAAATGGAACTGCAGATTTGGAAGCCTTCGGTATGAGATGCCTATTGAAGTTTGTGTGTAGTTTAAAATGAACTAGGATAGTGTTCCCAAGGCATTGTCCAGTATTTTCTCTCATCTTTAGATATTCTGTAACTATCAGTGACACAGTGGAAGTCAGTTATTTGCAATTCACTGTTACAAAAAGTCTTTACAATTTTAAAAGGAAACTTAAATACTAATGGAATTTCAGGCAAAATGCTTGTGAATTAGAAGCAGGGAAAATGAAAAAGGGTTCTGTAATGATACCTCTGTTCTTAAATATATTTAGGACTGTAAACCCAAGAGACTTCCAGAGGTCCTTTTGACTGTTTTGATCACAGGGCAACATCAGCAAAGATATTTAGCTAAGGGCCTTTTTGGGAAGACGGGGGGTAGGAAGTGTCTAGTGTTTCAGAAGTAGTATTTAGGCTGTATCAATCATCTGTATTATTAGGCTCCGAATTTGTTTGAACTTGTGAAAAACATTTGGCTAAGCTGTTTATGTTAATGAAAAATGCAAATACAATATTTTACAAAAGTGAGGGGGGAGGGGAAGTGACCGTGTTATGTCATTCTGGAAATAAATATATTCAGATAGATAAAGGCTCTGTACTAGCCTGAAGTGATGTTAAAAGGTATGTGGTAAAGATATGTAGAATAATGACTGTTTTCAAAGTGAATGAGCTGCTTCTGCTTAACCTCTTTCATGGTGAGCAAACAGATTTGACATTAAATACTGCTCTGTATAAGATGTAATTTCTCTGTTCAGCTAGTTAAGATACCACTGAAGCTAGAGGCATAGGAAGGATTCAGCAGACTGGAGATTTTTGTGGAGGTTGAGATGTTTGTATTGGGTCTGGCTGAGCCAGAATTGATTTTCCCCTGTAGCAGCCCTCATGGTGCTGTGTTTTGTGTCGGGATCTAGAAGGGTGTTGATAACACATTGGTGTTGTGGCTACTGCTGAGTAGTGTTTACACAGCACCAAGGCTCTTTGCAACGTTTTTCCCCCTAGTGGGATGGGGTGGGCAAGATCTTGGGAGGGGACACAACCAGGACAGCTGACCCAAACTGACCAAAGGGATATTCCATACCATGTGACATCTGCTCAAGTATAAAGCTGGGAAAAAAGGAAGAAGGGGGAAAGTTTCCCAGGGAGAAGCTGCCCCACTGTTTTTTATTAAAACAATTGCTTGTTGCACCTTTCCATCAATATTCCTGCACTGACTGTTCCAATAACTGTATTACTAGGTGAGAAGGTTGCCTTTCTTCTTCCTCAAATACAGCCATCTCAGAAGCCCTTACAATGCAAAGGAAAAGGTGAAATGATATAAAATCATCTGCTAGCTCCAGGTTTACTACAGAAAGAAGAATTGCTGGGGCATTCCAATGGAAAGTCTAGAAGCAAGTTTTGGGTCTTGCCTCTGCCAATTGAAGCAATTTGAAGGTATATGTTTAACTGCCAAAAAGCAGGTATAGATCAATACAGTATATGCTTTTTGGCTGCCTCCCAGTGATTTGGAAGGAATCAAACATCTGTCATATCTTACAAGTTGTTGAGCACAAAGAAAGATAGCATATCAACAACACCTTTCTCCAACCCCTCAGATGGTAAAAAACTGACATAAAAAGAAACACAAAGCAAAACTGTAATAAGGGCTTTTCAGCTTCTTGGGGGAGAAAGGAGCTGTTAAATCTATTGTGGTAAATATGATCTGTGAGCCAAAACCATGTACCTTTTGAGTGATATTGTGAGTTCTGAAGGGAGCTTTTTGATCCCAAAGGCCTAAGAAAAACTGGGTAGAGAAGCAAGAATTGATGATTAAAGTTAGGTAAGAGGCTTGCCATGTCCTTAGCAATCTGAAGGTTCAGAGCTCTGCGCAGATCTAATAGTGACTTACCGACTTTCCTATAGCTGTAATTTATTGCTTAATTAGAAAAATTGTCTTTAGGCTCTACATCAATAGAATGACCATTAAGGAAAGGCATTTCTCAAAGCTACCAAGCCCATTATATGAAACTACTTAAGAAATTCCATTTCTGCCTTGCATAGTGTTCTGTTTAACACAGCTATGCATAATCTCAATTTATAATTCTGAGGACCTTGCACAGAAGGCACACTCTTTATTTTGCCTTCTATTCTTCCTGCCCCCATATATTGTTTTACAATAAATGATTCTGTATTTCATTTCCAGGACTCTAGGGTGTCTAGCCATAATTATTTCCTTTTCTTATGTTTGGTGCAAACTTAAAAATTGTTCCCGAGCTCCTACACTCCACCAGACTTGGAAGAACAAACAGCAATTGACACATTGTCCTGGTTCCCCAGGCACAGGCTGATGGACCAGCCATGGCAGGTGAGCCATGAGTTGTCCTGAGCCAGCTGGGAGATCCAATCAAGGCAGCTGACTCACAGGTGTATCCCATACCAATTCATCATGCTCATTATAAAAGAAGGGAGTTCACTAAGCGTGGAGTTCCTCTTCCTGGGGCTTCTACCTCCTGGCCTTCTGTTCCTGCTGTTGACTTCAAGGACCAGGCTGAGTAGAAACTTGTATGCTTTATGTTGGTGATTGTATTAGTTTTGTTATTTCATTAAATCTGTTTCTACTTCAACCTGTGGGGCTTCTCCCTTTTTTTCCCTGCTTCCCCTTCTCAGCTGCAGAGGGGGTCATCAGATGGTAGAACAACTGCTACAGTTTATCCCCAAGTACAGGCTAAACATAGACATATATATGTGCTCACCTTCATGAAGAAAGCCAAAATGTTGATAGATTGCTTTCTAATACATGTTTAATAACCATCACAATCACTATAATTGAAATTGTATGCCGTGTCTGTAACAACCACAGGCAGCTTTCCTCAACCCTATGAGTTATGTGCCAGAATCCTCATGTGGCTGGCAGCAGCAGTATACGTATGTCAGGTTTGGGAGTTGTTCTCGGGTTGTAGTTGTTAGGGGTTCTCTACAGCTCTGACTATGAGTGTGAGGCATATAACTGGATCTTGGCACTCTCTGATGATGCCAGTCTTATGAGCAATATTGACTTGATTTTACTTGATCCTGAGATTTCAGGTGATTTTGCTGCTCCTGTATGATCTTGGGGTGACCTGGGAGCCATCCTTGAAATATTGCAGAACTGCTTAAGACCTGCAGTTGGACACCTGTGGCCTTCTGAATTCCAACTGAATTCACCTGGTGTTAATAAATAGGACTTTGAGAGCCACAAGAATGAAAGTAGGCAGGAGGGTTTCCTGCCATGTGGAAGTAACTAGCAAGTTCCCTCCAGGCTATTTAGGAAAACGCAGAAATCTTTATCTGTACCAGGCATGGAAGTAATGTGTTTGATTCCTAATTGTATCGCTTACTATAAAAGATCTTCAAAGGTTTGATTAAGATATATTTTTTAGAAATTCTGCCAGTTGATAGCATGTACCGTCTTACTTAAACAGGTCAGAGGATTGAACAATAGTTTCCATGAAGACTTTATATGACTCCAAGATGCTTTCCAAATTAATTGATGTCTTGTGTTGCAAGGAAAAGAGGTTAAAGGTGACAAAATCTAGTAATTGTATATAGATCTGCAGTCAATTCTGTCCAGCTTGTCCTAGGGACACCTGTCATCACTGACAACATTATTAGTGAAGCTGTAACTGTAAAACTAGTGATTTTTATAGATTTCTTTGGTCCTCTCTTCAGAAAAGTTAAACAAAGTTAAACAAGACAAACCTATGTGCAGGCCTGAGCTAATCATGCATATAGAGAAAAAGAAAAAAAAAAAAAAAAGCCTCCTTCTGGAAAATCCAAAATATAGAATTTTAGAACTCTGAAAACAATCATGATTGAGCTCATTAGTGAGAACTGTTCACCTCCTTTTTCCAGATTATTAAATAAAGAATAGATTTTTAATTTCTTTTGTGCACATAATGCAAAGAATGATGTTTTACTAGTTCTTTAGGAAATAAAATGACAAAGAAGCAAGTATGCATATAGGGTACATTGGGACTGCGTTGTGTTATGTTGTGGCTCATGAAATATGATGTGTTTGGTTAGAGCTTGGGTGCTCAGTGAAGCAGGCTTCTCTCACACCCTTGACTGTGAGTCATTACTAAAGAACAAATAATGCACAGTGCCAGGAGCAAAATGCAGCACATTGTTCAGGCAGCACTTAACTAGAAGGAGTAGTTAAAAGACTTAGTGGAGCTGAAATTCTCCAGAAAGGTGGTAAACAACTGGGTAGGGTTTTAACAGTGATTCACTCTGTATCTGCAAGCAGTAGATGCCAGCAAAAAGAGTAGGTGGTAGATGTGAATGAGCAGAGGCTTTAAGCAACCTTGGAAAAATGCAGAGCTGGTAGACTACTGTTGAGCAAAACCATCCATTCCACAGAGCAGAAATAACATACCCAGGGCATAAAGGAACAAATCCATACCTTCCTAAGAGCTGAAACTGTAACTACCTGGCACAGTAGAGGTGAAAAAGTAATGAGATTTGGAACAGAAGATACAGGGATTTGTACTTGGGACTGAGAATCTGTTTTTAGGAAGTTATTTCTAATCTGGCTCTTTCCATGAGCAACTGAAGGTCATCATGGGTGAAAATACATATTGGACAAGGTATGCTGGTCTAAGTAGAGATGGAGAAGCTAAAAGTGATCACTAAAGTGCCTGGAGTTCTGAGGTACTGTGACTGTGAGCATCAAACTTGTTATGCTCTGTGGCACCATGTTCTCATAAGCATATGGTCAAAATTTGGTGCTTGTGGTTTATCTAACATGGCCACTAGCAAAAATAAATGCCATTATACCAAGGAGATGAGAAAGAATTAGCAGGATTTCAAGAATTTTGAAAGATTAATATTCTTTTGAGAACTTATGTTAAATGAAATGAATCATGAACAGCTTCATTGCTGTTATCTAGGAAGTCCATGAGGACTCAGGAGAAGGCTAACTATGGATTCATGGTCTGAACACCATAGGTGGAAGTCTGGTTATAAAGGACAAATTAAAAAATACATGTTGAATTTGGAGAAAGTGAACTTTGTGATCTGCTGCAAAACCAGCTATGGAGGGTTTCTGGATAGTAATGATGATGACAAAGGTTTCATATTCCCAATTATTATTATAATAAGTTTTTTCTGGTTTTTTTTAAAAGGATGAGACTGGAAACTTTTTTATTCTGTTTCGGATTAATACATTATAAAGGATACAAAAGAATAGGAATGTGTTTAAGAACAGAAAAACCTATGGCAGGGGAGGCAGAGGTACTTTATACTTGCATTGAATGACCCGTGTGATCAGAGACACAGCTGAGACTTTTCATGTGTCAAAAATATAGGCCAGGTCAAGTGAAAGAATTCATTGTTGATAGTTTATGAAGAATTGGCTCCCTAGAGAAGAGTAGACACAGGTTTGTTTATATTGCTGGGAACAGAGGGAATCATGTTTTCTATAGTTCTGTTCTCATTTCCTTAGGAGAGCTTCAAAAGATCTTTCAATAGTTCTCACACCAAACATAGATAAACTATTGGCTGGATATATCAAAACTTGATTTTGCTGGATAACACTATACTTCACCTAATAATATATAGAAATTGACCATACTTATGTGGGCAAGAGTGAAAGGCTTTGCAATTAGATACATGTTTAAAAATTTGAGTGCTGCTATTCATTGACTAGTGAAAAATGGTATTAAAAAGAAGCTATATGCTAACAGGCTGTAGAATTATACTTGGATCTGTATTAAATCCTGTAAATTGGCAGAATAATGCTAATGAATCGTGGATTGTCATCTTCTGAAACTAAAAAGATTGTGTTCTTGGTAGCAGAAGACAGTTGCTGTAAATATGAAGGAGGACAGCAACAGAGGTCAGAACTCAACACGAATTTGTTATCTAGCAGCTCTGTACACAAGATGGTATTTAGAGTGGTCTCAATGGTTGCAGATTTCAATGTTTTCACCAAAAAAAATAGTGGACTGTTTTGCAGTCTAACAGGAGATTACTGTAGAAAGCTGAGGTATCAGAACTGCAGGATCTAACCCATCCAGAAGAACGATTTGGGTTGTTGCTGCCTGACAGCAGTGATGTTGACATGTTTTAGAAGACTTAGAATTCTGTCTACGCACATTTACAAGGAAGCACGTGGAGTATTTTAATGTTATTAGTTTTAGTTAACAAATCGATTGTAAGAATTTTAATTGCCAAGAACCCTAGCTGCTTCATGCACATTTCAAACATTTTCCCTGATATTTTGTGAGACTTGAATTTGTCACAGCCTCAGTAAGTTTGTGAGTCACTTTTGATATTCAAAATTTTAATTTGACCTTTCGTTTGGATTTCTCTAGTTACAGATATTTCCATTTCTAATACTTAATAGTTGGGAAATTTTATTGTGTTCATTGTAATTCAGTTAGCATTGAAATGTTAATTGAATACTGTTAGTTTGTTTAGATAATAGCTCTAGATTAATTTGCAGGTTTTTCTGATTGGATGAAGTTTTGTGTTAGATTGATACACAAATTATTATAATGGTTGTGTAACTGTTACTGACTCCATTGGTACTACACTAAGCTCATAGCATGCTGGTATATAAGATAGGAATGTGGTTAAGAATTGTTTCTGAATGATTTGGGGAGCTAAATGCTTCCATGGTTACAGAATTCTTCGCTTTTTGGTCTCAGCATTGAGAGGAAATGTATATGAACAAACCTATCTCTAACTTAGTGTCAATAGTGCAATTTAACAAAATTATTCTAGTCTCTGGCTCATAACATTTGCAGTTCTATGTTTTCAGTGAAACACTTTGTAATTTTAAAGATATTCTTGAATATATCCTTCAAATGTTGTTTTAGATGTAATATTCACATATCAGTATACCTTGTATGTAAAAGTACATGGTGATCTTTTCTAGACCTCAGACACACAAAACATCATGCATTAAAATGTGGTATTATGAATAACAACTAGAATTATCTCATGTTACAAAATTATGTCAGTATTTGTCATGCTATATATCGATGGTTAATTACCAACTGTAATCTAAATTTCTGTCCCAGCTCCAACATATTTTCAGTATTGCACACTCAGAGTATGCCAACGTTTTTCAAGATTTAAAGCTTGAAGTCTATTTGGTAAATACACATATTATACAAATTAGACAAACTCTGTTCCTGTCACCTTGAATAATCTGCGAAAATAATGGAATCACGGAATTGTCAGAGTTAGAAGGGACCTCCAGAGATCATTTAGTGCAACTCCCCTGCTTTAAAGCAGGATCCCCTAGAGCACATCACTCAAGACTGCATCCAGGCGAGTCTTGAAAATCTCCAGAGAAGGAGACCACAATCTCTTTGGGCAGCCTGTTCCAGTGCTCTGTCACCCTCACCAAAAGGAAGGGTTTTTTCTCATGTTTGAATGGAATCTCCTGTTCCAGCTCGTGCCCATTACCCCTCGTCCTGTCACTGGAAACCACTGAAAAGAGTCTGGCTCCACCCTCCCTCAACCCACCCTTTAGGTATTTATAAACATTAATTAAATCACCCCTCATCCTTCTCTTCTCCAGGTTAAAGAGTCCCAGCTCTCTCAGCCTTTCCTCATAGGGGAGATGCTCCAATCCCCCACTCATCCTTGTTGCCCTCTGCTGACTCTCTCCAGTAGTTCCCTGTCTTTCTTGAACTGGGGAGCCCAGAACTGGATGCAGTATTGCAGTTGCAGCCTCACCAGGGCAGAGTAGAGGGGGAGAATGACCTCCCTCGACCTACTGGCCACACACTTCCCTGTGCAGCCCAGGGTGGCATTGGCCTTCTTGGCAACAAGGGCACATTGCCGGCTCATGGATAATTTACTACCTACCAGGACTCCCAGATCCTTCTCCTTGGAACTGCTTTCCATGATGTTCCCCCCCTAACCTATACTGGTGCCTAGCATTCTTTTTCCCCAGGTGCAGCACCCTACACTTGCCCTTATTGAACCTCATGAGGTTCTTCTCTGCCCAGCTCTCCAGCCTGTCCAGGTCCCGCTGGATGGCAGCACAGCCCTCTAGAATGTCAGCCACCCCTCTCAACTTGGTGTCATCAGCAAACTTGCTGAGGATACACTCTGTCCCCTCGTCCAGGTCGTTGATGAATATGTTGAACAAGACCGGACCGAGTATTGACCCCTGGGGGATGGGGACACCACTGGTTAGAGGCCTCCAGCTCAACTCTGCTCCATTGATCACAGCCCTCTGTGATCTGTCACACAGCCAGCTCTCAATCCACCTCACTGTCTCCTCATCTAACCCACACTTTCTGAATTTCCTAATGAGGATGTTATGGCAGACAGTGTCAAAAGCCTTGCTGAAGTCAAGGTAGATGACATCTGCTGCTCTCCCCTCATTCAGCCAACCGGTTATAACATCATAGAAGGCTAGCAGATTGGTCAAGCACACTTTACCCTTGGTAAATCCATGTTGACCACTCCAAGTAACTTCCTGTTCTTCAACATGTTTGGAGATGACCTCCAGAACAAGTCACTCCATCACCTTCCCACGGATGGAGGAGAGACTAACTGACCTGTAGTTCCCTGCATCCTGCTTCTTGCCCTTTTTGTAGACTGGAGTGATGTTGGCCTTCCTCCAGTCTTCAGGTACCTCTCTTGTTTTCCATGACCTTTCAAAGATGATGGAGAGCGGCCCAGCAATAACGTCTGCCAGCTTTCTCAGCACTTGCAGGTGCATCCCATCAGGGCCCATGGACTTTTGGGTGTCCAGATTGGCCAAGTGGTCTCTAACACAGTCCTCATGTATCGAGGGGAAATCTCCTCTCCAGACTTTCCCTCTTGCCTCCAGGATTTGGGATTCAAGAGGGACTGCTTTAGTAGTGAAGACTGAGGCAAAGAAGGTATTCAGTACCTCTGCCTTTTCTGCGTCATCCACCACCAGGGCACCCATCTCGTTCATCAACGGGCCAACATTTTCCCTAGTCTTCCTTTTCCTATTGAGATACTGAAAGAACCGAACTAGAGATCTAAATTCAGAAATCCCAACAGAATCATTGCCCCTGACCCAGTAGGCTCATATTCTACATCTGGATACAGAAGGGGGATAGAGGCAAATTGAGTTGCAGACTTTACATATGTTATTCCACATTTTAGCTGCCTGTAGCTCCTGAAAGGAGCGAATGTCAGAGCAGTGCCTATGAAGCCATATATTTATAAGAAATGGACCTAGAGAATCTCAGCCTTCCTGGTATTTGCAAGCTTCTGAGCCTAAATCTGGATGTGTGTTACTCCTATCACAGTTGAATATCTGAAATAGGCCAGTTATGTGGGTGTAAGATGCCTGACCCAACAAAAAGTCAGAACCTGTTTATGATTTTGATCCATTCCTAGTTATGATCACATTTTTTCATGTGGTTCTGATTAGGGATGAGGTGCAATTTCATTACAGGTTTTTCCCATTAACACTAGGATTGCAGATATCTTAACATCACAAATAAGGAACTTATTCTACCCAGAATAACAATACCAACAATACTCAAAATCATGATAGTAATGTGCAGTTTTTGAGTGGTGTTTGCAAGAACATAAAATTGTGTGTCTCTTTTTGTGACAGTGAATCCTCTTTCCCTTGTTCAGGCTGTACATGATGGTTAGGCATTACTGCTAGGTAAGGTTGGTTAGACTGAGATGGAAGGAGCATAAATTTTATTCCTAGAGGAGCTTTAAGTTCTGGGAGAGGCCTTTAATAAATGTAATTCTGGGTAACATGACATTTTGTTGGGATCCCAGTTATATCCATGTGAAAAAGCCAAGATTTTTCCTCAAACTGACTCCCAAAGATACTAATTTTATCTTCATCAGTTCTTCTGTATTTTTTTTACTATTACTTGATCTTCATGCACAGGAAGCTTTTAAAACAAAAATAATGTAAATGTGTCAGATCTCTTTAAACCAACCTCTGTCTGGGCTTAGTCTCCCACTGTGCTTTGCACTCCAGCTCTTGTAGACTTAATCAGGTTTTGAGGATACCCAGTAATTGGAGTATTCAGCCCCTGAAGCATTGTAGGTTCAGTGGGTACCACTAGGCCTTAGGAAAGGAGAAAATACCCTTCAGAAAAGTTCTTCAGTCCTTCTTCAGGAAAAGCTTCATTTCCTAACCTTTTTATAGAAAACAGGCTGGAGTAAGTAAAAAAATGAAATGGATGCAAAGCAATATTTAGGTGAGAGTCCTAACCTTATTTGCAAAGCATACAACAGTCTTGAGTAGAAGGCAGAACACAGGTGACTCTAATCTATGGGCTAAGCAGAGATGAACAGGAGGGGCAGGAGAAGTCAGTGACGAAATCTAATACTAAGTAATGATTTTTACGATATCAACCAGTTCTGCTTCACAGAAGTTACATATGTTACATATGTAAAATTTAGATTGGTAATCTGATAGTTTTGTTTATTTTGACTTCCCCACACCAAAATTTCTTCTATTGAAGTTGCTAATGTAGTACAGATGAATTTGGGGGCATCTACCTGATTCTTTAAAGTTCTAGCAGGTGACAGGGCTACAACTTGCCCATGACATGAGCTTATATGTCCTTTGGGCTGACTGAGTAGGTGATTCTGTCCCAGGAAACTCAGTAGATAAAGAATCAAACCACCAGTTGAATAAAAAGTTAAGGAATTTAACTGATTCTCGGGTTTTTGTTAGACCAGGCTGCTATTTTCATTGTAAAACATTTATTTGATTATTTTTTTTTTTAATATCCTGTAGATCAATTTATTCACAGCTACTGCATTTTGTTATGACTTTGTTCCATAGTTCAAAGCCCTCTATAAACATGTTGTAGTTCAGGTGCTTTCACTGTCATTTCTTCTTTGACACCTCAGTCAAAATTATGTTCTTTTTATTTCTGTTGATTGGAGAAGCACAAAACTAATTAAGAAAAGGATGAATGCCACTGGGTCTGGCAGGTTTTATTTTTTGCACAGAAATAATAGGAGAGTGTTTTCTGTGATTAGAGAAAGATAAAGGGAGTAGAAGTCAGGAAATTTTGTTGTATGTATGTGCGGGGGGTTTATGCGTGTGAGCTACCTAAGATATGTATGATAATAAAATTATGGTGTAAAATGCTTTTGTGTTAATTCTGTATGACGTGGATACGTTAAGAAGATGTAAAGCTATTTTAGTCTAGTGATAATTTTCTCTGACCTAGTAGAGCACTGACTGATGGACTTGTAACATGATAGAGCTGTTGTTCAGCCTTATGTGTTCTTATTCCACGTAGAGAAATGTTTCATGCCTTTACGTTGGGAGAGTGTCTTTTATTTTGAGGTATGGGTCTCTGACCTCTCTCTTTCTTCCCCATTGTAACTCCAGTTATTGCCCTCAGTGGGGTTCACAGTACACATAAATGATGATAATGATGATACCCTTGGATAGTAGCCCTGAAATAGCTTCTAAGTCTGGAAAAAAGGCAGCAAGTCTGCCCTTTTGAAATTACAGGTTACCCTATCCAATACTGCTTGCGCTGCTTATTGGCATACAAAAGGAAGAAAAGAAGAAAAAGTTGGAGCAGAGGTTGAAGCATAGCTTTGCCTGGGATTTTCAGTGATAGCAAGCTGCAGTGATCTGTTACAACAATAAAAGCTACGTTTTGCCTGATTGAGGCAAACTTTGAGGAATATTAAGACAGTCAGGCTTTTGATCTTCAGATCACAAACAGGGACTTGATAGTGTTTTGAACACAAGAAACTTGACCTAGGCAGTTATCCAATTGGAGGGTAACGCAGGTTAGAGCATTATTTCTGAAGAGGAGAATGAATTTATCTGTATGACACATTCCATGTCTGTCTTTTTGTGGAGAGAAAAGCAGATAATGCCCTGGGAAAATAATGCAGCTAGCCTAGAAAAGAAGGAAAAGTAGGGATCCTGAGGTTAATATTGGTGGACACAGAAGGATAAGAGCATTTTGTAGTAGTTTTATATGCCAGCATGGGATTTGTTAAAAGTTGTGCAACTGTATGCATTCTCCAAGCAAATTAATGTGTTCTGCAAGAAAATTACTAAAAAGTTTAACAAACTTCATAAAAAACAAAGCGGCTGCCAACTGGCTGCTAAATTCAGAATTTAAATTCAAGTGTACCTTTTTTTCCACTGTGTTCATGCAAAGAGTAGTCTTTTTCCCAGAGATTTTTGTTACTTGTTGGATACTGACTTGCACTTCTTTCATCATACTGGTGTTCTGAGTAAAATAGATTATTCTTTAGATCATCAGAAGCTGTGCCACATACAGGCTTTGCCATTAAACTTCTGTATCTTTAAATCCTGACTTAGGTGAATAAACATAGAAACCTCACCAAATTATCTCAGACAAGGTATCCCTGTGTGTGTACCCTGTATGTGTCCTTTAAAAACACTTGAGCACTTACATGACAGAATAGAAAGTTAATTTTAAGCACTATAGATAAATCTGCAATATAAAAAGCTGGCAGACAGGAAGACGTTGTTTGACAATCATTGTTTTTTAAGTGATTCCAAGTCTTAATCCTCCTGAAGTCTAGTGGTAGACTGGAGATGAACAGCTAGACATGAATACAGCTAAAACTGTAAACCTCTGTTTGCAGATGAAATGTATTAGAAAAGAATACATGTGCAGGTGAGCTCAGAGAAAAAGAAAGTTTCAAACTTCTAAGTGGGAAGGACTGAAGAATAAAAACTATTTTTACAGAAGTAAAATTTATTTTGAAACTTATGACAAATCTAGATAGACTTTTGTGTTTGCTTAGTGTGTTCTGCTTGATGTGATTCCTCTTTGTGCTTTTCTCTGCCACAGTCTGTGCGCATTTACATGAGTTAAGGACCTATAGAATGAGATGCTACTGTGTGATAGTTTGAAAATGTTTTATAGGTTCTGTTGTTAAGTGTACATTCACAAAAATCAGAACCATATTGAGGGAACAGAGTAACTCCAGTGATAACTGGGATATGTTATCCATTTGTTTATATTTAGGTGATTCATCATATATTCTGTTATTTGCCGAGTCTTTATCTATACAGCAAAGAGTAACTAGATTTAGGTGATGAAAAACAGCAGCAAACTGTTAGGGGTTGTGGTTTTTTTTTAAAAAAAAAAAAAAAGGGAACAGGACAAAATATCAGAAGGAAACAGGAAACTGTTCAGAACAAAATTAGTCCTGGAAGCTGCATTTGACATCCAGTGGAACAACATGACAAGGCTCCTTCTTGGTTTTTGTGCTGCCATGACCAATGAAATGTAGTCATTAAAGAAGGTAGTGAAAGGTTTGCACTTTTTTTTGGCTTCTGAGTCATGTCCAAAACTGGTTTGTACATGTTATCTCACCTCTCATTTTCATAAGGAAGTGTAGGCTGTTCTTCAAAAAACTGAAGGAAGTGGCTGTGTGTTATGCCATGTATGCAGCAAGATGTCAAGGAGTTTTGAGAAGCTAGACTGCATATGAGGACCTTGAAGAGAGGTTACACATCTACTATTGCTCTCCAATCTCCATGCTACAGAAGAGTTGTATAAGAGGGAAAAAATGAAGGCAAAGGAAAGCAGCTGCTTTCCCTGATGCTTTATGTGTCTTGCCCCTCCTTCTTTCCTTTTCTGGATGATTTTGAAGGATCCAGAGAGCAGCAGATTGTGCAAGTCTAGGGACAGTCTAGTTCTGTGTTTGCAGTTCCCAAAAATTTGTAGTACTACCAAGATGTTTTGATCAGGGATTTCTAAATGGTGTTTACTGTGGCTGATGATTCATTCACAGCTGTTTCAGTAACTGTTACTGTATCATTTATACATTTCATACAAAACAGACAAATTAAGTTTGGCAGGGACTCGTGCAGTAGAAGCTCAAGATTTGTAACTGATACAGGAGCCCTGTCTCTTTGAAACCATCCAATAAGGATCTGCCCTGTCTCCTACAAATGGGGCAATGGAGGGAGGAGTTTCCCTGTCCTTTTCCCACTTGGGTGTGAGAAGAAGAATGGTTTTCTGTTGATTTATGCACAGATGTCCTACCCAGTTTCCCTTATGTTGTAGTGTACATTTGGAACCTCCTTCTTGTTTTGAGATGATGGGAAAAGGCCAGCATTATAAATATTGAGAGAAATTTAAGGGTACCTGAAGGCAGTCCAGTTGGAATTTTACCACCCTCTTTTGACACTGGTAAATTGCACAACTCAGATTGTGATTTTATACTGCAACAGCTTGGAAAAACTCACAGATTGATACACAGATGTTTACTGAGGATTTCAGAATACTAACATGGAATTTGTTAGTATCAGTGTTGCTGGGACTTGTGCTGAAGGCTCTTTCTGGCTCCATTTTTGCATGCTAGTATGTGTATTTTTAATCCAATTCAGAGACCAGTGCCTGTCTGAATTTGCTAATCTGGTGTCTGCTAATCTGCATTTGGAGGGTGGGATTCCCCACTGTGTTCTGGGTTACCCATTCCACAAACAGAGATGACTCATACTCTTCTTGTGAGTCTATTAGGACTCTTGGAACTAGAACTAAATCACACAGGAGGTTCTGCAGAGTCATATAAGAGCACATACTAGTCGTCTGTAATTTAATTGCTTTGGGAAAAAAGCTGCAACATTTAATGGCTAAGGTTTAAAGAGGCTGAAAGAAAAGGAAGCCTTGACAAATGTGACATTTAAACGCAAATTATTCTTGTTTTTTTAGCCTAACGGTAAGAATTACTGGGTTTTAGTTCTTAACCCACAATAATTTTAACTATTATAGCATCATAGTATGCCCAGTCATTGGTAATGCACTCTAACATTAGTGATGGTGATAATGTATTATCCTTCTGATTTATTATTCATCAAACTAATCCCTTGGATATTTTTTAAATTTTATTTTCCTTACTCCTGGAGTTAATCTGCCATTAGCCCATTGTATTCAGGAGATCTGCACACCTTTTAGCAATTTTTACAGATTTCTCAGTAACAAAGGATTATTTTTTGCTTTTCTGGTAAGGCCTATGTATTAGTAGAGAACTTCCTCTTTAGAAAATACTTGTTAAGGGAGCTGAAATGTTAGACAGGCGACCCAGCTAGAGCTATATTTTCAAATACATAAAAAAATCAAAAATCAGTATTCACAAAATATTTATCTGTGGTTCTTTATGAAGTGTTCTGTATTTTCACCTTTTTTTGGTTTGTGGGTTTTTTTTTTTCTGTGAGTGTTCTAGAAAATGCTTAAACATTAGAAATACTCTGCTTGCATCAAGTTCTAGCTAAGATTTTCACAAAGTGAAATATCCCATTATGGAATCAACAGTGTTTTGGGTTTTTATTTTTTAATGGCACCTTCGTGAAAGATTTTAGACATATAAGAGATGACAACCAAAACAAACATGGATGTCAGGAGTGCCTTCTCTGTAAAGCCCTCTTTTCACTCTCTGCTATATAACAATAGTCAACAAAATAGCATTTATCTAGATACTTTAATAATTGCCATTGATAGTTAAGAAACATCACTCCCAGGCCCTGCATATTTGTTTGTTTATTTTAACCTTTTTTTTGCATATTTATTTATTTGTCTTAAGCTTTGAGCAAAACAGTGCAGGGCTGCAGTAAAACAAAGGCAAAGATGAAGGTGAAGTTGTAAGGAATAGACAAGCTATCAGAGAACTTGAGGATGTTCAAAATTAAAAGCTATTTGGCATATTTAAAATACTCTTAATGATTAGAGCATACTTTCTTGTTTACAGTTCTGTGTGTCCTTATAGATGCCTAAAATGCTGTATTAGCCGTGATTTTTGAAGATGACTTCATCTAAAAATATTTGATGCTGACTGTCAAAATATAGCTGAGGAGCAGAGTCTGATTTTGCAGGACTTGATGATGTTTCCTAAGCAGATGTTTCCAGGTTCTGTAACACTACTGATCTTAGTTTTAACAACACAGTTTGAACTGGTGCAAATATGTTCAGATGGCATATGTATGTGCGAAGTTACTTTTGTCAAACTGTCTCAAGCGTGATTGTTCTAGAGATGTGTACAACAGCAAGTCACTATTTTGCCATCAGTATTCATGGCTGAAGTATATTTTAGAGCATAAATTTAATTTGACTTGACACGTGGCAGAAGACATCTGTCATCTGTAGTTTTTATCACTTCCCCCTACTTGTATACTTTTAAAATAATAGAAAAATAGGGAAAAATTGTCTATTAAATTTTCCTGACAAGAAAATGTTGTCATTTTACCTTTTAGCCTTACTACTGATTTCACAGAACTTTAGTTTCAAGCCCTTTTTTAATTTATATTTATAACTTACTGAAAATAATTGTCTCCTTTTTACAGTTCAAGCATTGATTAATTTGATCCTAATTTGTGGAACTAATGCTAGTAATGCAGTTCTTTTCATTCCATCAGACAGGCTAAAAGATTACTATTTTCTGGTAATCTTTTTTTTATTATTTTTCTAGTAAAGCAGTGGTGTTATTAAATTTCCCCATTTTTAGAAGTAAAAAAATTCCATAGAAACTTTCAACATTAGCTGAAGATATTTTTAATTTGAAGAGGAGAAAGTACCTGCCCTGGGTCAGAAGTTATCTGAATAATAAGATAGTTTCCTTTAACCTCTGCAGAAGTTTCACTATGGAAAAAAAAAAAAAAAACCCTTTCATAATTCTAATGCATATATAACACAGTATTGAAGTGCAGATAGAATCTTATCCTCTTTATTCATGTCTCATCTCATTAAGCTGGATCCTGTTTCATACATGTATCTATGGATTGATCATAAACACTCTGTCTACATAGCTGAGGAGGTAGTCTTGTGTCACGTTTGCTCTGTATTTGTTACAGTACTTCTGTATATAACAGTGCATACAGTTGGAGAGAGCCAAGTTGGACGCCACTTCACATCCTCTTTCTGCTTCAAGAATGCCAAAGATAAGACTAGAGAGTCTGTTTCCTGGGGTGGGGGGGAAAGTTTGCTTTGGTGGCATTAGACCCAGGAGCAGGAGCTCTTTAGAGACTATAGGGAAGAGAGGTTAGATATCCTTCAATGTTTGGAATTGGATACTATTTAGGTTCAAAGCTATGCATCCATCAGGCTACAGTGCAGTTCTTTTGAGGCCCTCATGGAAACCCTAAGGTCAGAGGTTTATATGTGCCCTCTGGCCATGGCCTTGTGGGCTACTCAGTCTGGTTCATGTACTGCAAGTTCTTTCTTCAGGAATGTGCAGGTGAGCTTCTGTTTTACAGCTGACAAAACTTTCTGGGAAACATGCAATGTACTGTAGGAAAGGAAGAGACTTTTTTTCCATTCCCCCCATTGGATATGAGTCCAGGACAACGTCCAGTTAAACCAGCTTCATGGTTTAAGTTGAAGAGGGTTTTATTGGTATGACTGTACAGCCTGTGTTCACATTTGAAGGTCAGAAGAGATTGAGTTCATTACATAAGTAGCCTGCATTGTTTAAACATCTTGCATTGGTGCTGTTGTGCTGACCTTTCAGCTCTGGAACTGATATGGCCCCCAGGGTTTAAGGTAATATGCTTTCTTCGGATTCTGTCGTGTCTTAAAAAAATATTTGCACTAAGACAGTGCTTCCCATAGAGCTTGTAGGTAGAAGGGGAAGATCAATGTTTTACAAAACTATGTATTTATTCCCCTTCTCCTCTTCTGAGTCCCATAGAGGACTGAATAGGTCCCAGATGTGGCTGAAAGGAAATCCTCTAAAATCAGAAGATACAGAAGACAAAGGGTAGGGCAGAAAGAAGCCTTGTAGCTGCTTTGGATATTTTCAGATTTCATTCCTCTGAAGTCTGAAAATGGATGCTGGTAGGAAGTTTATCTTTCTCCTTCACTTTCAGGTTTGTAGGAGGAGAAGGAACAGATGATGGACAGCAGAAGCTCAAATCCCTATACTATCTAAGCCATACAGCACAGTGCTGGGCACTCATCATCAGTGTTGACAGCAGCAGAGATGGGGGTGGACAAATGATTACTAGAATAGTATGTATATCACCAGGGGATGTAGTCCACCAAATGTGGGAACTATTCCTGCTTTTTGAGAAGCTAACTCACTCCTTCCTTGTAATAGAAATTGGCTGTGCGTTACCCAAGGGCTGAAGCTGTTCTGTGTTCAGCCCTGTTGTAGGAGAGCAGTATCTGCATTGCAAGGTGTCTAATTTCCTTGCATAATTAAACTAGAAGGAAAATGAATGCTGTTATACAAACAGTAAATTCCTCAGTGATTTACTTAATGTTAAGTAGATTTCTGCAGAAATTCCTCTTTGTTGTATGGAAGCGAGGTGGTTCCTATCTGCAGTACCATCTGTCTAAATTAGCCATTCAGATCTAGCCCATGTCAGCAGAGACTGAAAACTGGCAGCCTAAATTTAATTTAGCTCTTGTCCTTTGTCTTGCTTTTGCAGAACACTGTCACCACTGCAGTTACTTGACGTCTTTGTCAAACATCTTGGTGGAAAGGCCAAAGTACATTCTCTTGGATGATGGACTTTTGAGTCAGAGTTTATAAGCAGAGCAGGGTGGGAAATCTGTATGGTTACTCTGTTCTAGCTGAACAAACAAATAAATCAGCCCTCAACTGACAATTTACCGTCTTTATGAGAAATACACTTGATGTTTTGTAAGTCTACAACTCTCATCTGGAAACCATCAGAATACTTGAATAGATTACAAGCAAAGCTACGTTGGGCTGCTGTAATTAATTCCTATTAATATAAGAATATATAGGGCAGATTTTCAGAACATTAATTGTCTAGTAACTTGACTGAAAGAAAAAAGCAGTCATATTGCAGAACTGTAGGGAAAGATGAGAGGCAGCACTGGACTGAAGAAATAACCTTGTATTCTCATGAATGACTCATGGATTGAAGAGCAGAGAAATGTTTTTAGTCTGTGATAGCACGTAGGGCACTAGAGGTCTTGTCCATGATGCGGGCTTTGCGGTAATACATATTGATTTAATTTTTTACTAATTTTATTGAGATTCATACTGTTTAGTCCCTTATATGTGACAGAAAAGGGCTTTCCTCCTGTTTTGATTTTCTTGACTGGAAATTACAGGTTTGGGCCCTTTATTTTCACACAGGTGGTCCACATTGCACACTCACTTCTGCTTATAAATGTTTTCGGGGTATATTAAAGCAGCAGTAAAAAATAAAAACTTAGCCTCGAATGCATTTATGTTTACTAAACAAAGACAGAGGAAGTTTAATGCAGTTCATGAGTGAGGGGAAGCAAGAGGGAAGGAGTTTTGATACCCACATTGTTTTAAACATATGCCAGAAGAGAGAGACTGTGATGCATCCAAACAGAGCATTCTTGTTAATTAGCCAGTCATGTGAAAGGAGAAATCAATGGTGTCAAAATGTGGACTGACTACCATGCTCAGTGGAATGTGCTACTCCTTCAAGGCCATAGTTTGATGACTCCAGTGCAGAGTATGATACCTTTTGGGCAGATGGTCCCTGTGAATTATTCCAATCAAAACACAGTAAGAAACTTCATTAGAAGGGTCCCTCCCTGAAGCACCCCATGGATGCCGAGTGAAGCAACTGCACCTGAAAGGCACTTGTGTGCTTGTCTGTTCCCATTCATCTCTAGATGAAGGTGATTAGATTAACTAATTCCAGTTGACATTGGTGTAGCTGTTCAGAGTTTACTTAATGTTGTAAAGCAATCCAGTGAAGAGATTTGCATTGCCTCCCTCTACTAGGTTAAGAAAAAAGAACATTGAACTGCAGACTGTCAAAGACTAGCAGACTTAGAAGAATTTAAAGCATCAATTGACAAATGGGGTAAAGTTACCAAGTTTGAGACCACAGTTTATTTTAAAAGTGTTCCTTTTGGCCATGGAGATGAATGCAGCTTGCCAGAATTATCTTTTCTCTTCCAGAATCCCCCTAAAACACTGCTGCTTGACAAAATGACAATGATGTTGTATTTTATTGTGTGTGGCAAACTTAATATTAGTTGTACTAGTGTGCTTTAACATACTGAAAGTCATGTTCTTCAAATCAGAAGGGCATGAGTCAGATTTCAGGATGATACATTTCACTTAGATACCATTGGGATTTAAATGTCAGGCTTGTCTTTAATTTTCTCTTCCATATACTTGGAAGGCTTTGGGGCATTGATTCTTATGCACAAACACTGAACAGTAAGCTGGCTGCTAGAAACTGACTGTTCCTATTGTTCTTGTTCACTGACCATCAAACTCTCAGTATGTCATAGTTCTGTATACAGGTTAGGGTTTGATTACATGGATTTAATTTTTTTTCAGTTTTCCATTCTGTCTGTAGTCTGTATTGTTTACATCAGCTGAACTGGCAAACTGCTAACAGTAAAAATATGAAGTTGACTGTGTAAACAAAACTCTCCAGCGATCACAGTGAATCCCAATACTGGCATTTTACTCTAATCTCAAAGATCATGTGGGAAAAGAAGAAAAAGTAAAAAGAATAGAAAGGTCTGATCTTTGATTAATAAAAATGATACATTCGTAATAATAGTTTAGTGTGCAGAAGAGTATAGCAATATTTTGAGCTTGGACCTTTGCCTCCCCTGCATCCTTTGTCTAGGATGATAATTACCCATATGCTAGGTCAGAACAAGGCATGTATTGTAAAAAGAAAGAAAAAAAAATGCATGAATATGTATAATATGAGTTCACCATTTGTCATTTGTCTGCTCGTTTGTTCTTTTTTTCTTTTAGATTTCTTCTGTGAGCTATGTTCTACAATATAAAATGAAGCACTTCTAGTCATAATTAAAGAAATTAACCATAATTTTAGAATTTAACCATTCACAGAATGCATACAATCTTTTTCTTGTAATCTGTGTCAGGGGATTATTGAAGAACCTCCTAGAGCTCACACAGCTGTTTGGCTGAACTTCCTAATATTTATAGATAATTCCTTTGGCCTGTATACAGTAGGCAGCAGTAAGGGATCTGTGAATGGAAGGAGGACACTTTCTCCTAGATTTGTATTTTGAATACCTTATTTTTATTTTTTGTTTGTTGTCCTTTGAAAGCGGTGTTTGCTGAGTGTTGCTGTGGCAGGTGAGCATATTTCACAAGCAATCTGACTCTCCTACACATCTCTAGTAAGAGAAGAGACAGACCCCCTCCTCACTACAGCCTCCTTTCAGGTAGTTGTAGAGAGCAATGAGGTCTCCCCTCAGCCTCCTCCAGACTGAACAACCCCAGTTACCTCAGCTGCTCCTCATAAGACTTGCTCTCCAGACCCTTCGCCAGCTTCGTAAGAAACATGTAGATGAGGTGCTAAGGGGCATGGTTTAGTGGTGAAATGGCAGTGTTAGGTTAGTGGTTGGACTTGATGATCTTAGAGGTCTCTTCCAGCCAAGGCTATTGTGTGATTATGTGACAAGAAGTGATAGAGATCTTTGTCCATTGATAAACTGTATTCTTTAGGTTTTTACTTTTGCATGTTATTGAAAATTGATAGTTCTTCTAAGTTTAAAGTCTGTAGAATTCAGTTGAAGGCCATGTGGAAAACAACCTGACATGAGATCCGTGTATATATCATTGACACATTCCTCCTTTTGCTCTGCTTAGTGTGAACTAGTAGTATTTTTACTAGTGTTAGCTTAATTGCATTGTTATAAGCCCTTGAGCAACCAAAACATTTTAGGTGAGACTTTTTTCAAAGATGTAAACATGACTTAGTCATTCAACATCTTTCTTCACCATAAGCACCAAATACTTGCTTAGTTTTCAGTGGAGCTAGTTTCCTGTGGCAGGTGCTTACAGACAGTAGCTGCATGGCTTACTTGGAATCTGAAAGACAGAAGAATAAAGTCTTGGGAGGTTCAAACAAGTGGTTTTAACGACATGTTCCAATGAGTATGTATTGTACAAAAATCGCAAGCTTGTAGATCACAAGGATAATAGTATCTATAGATGGATTTTCTCAGAGCTATTTCTTGTGATTTTTACGTAGAGGCACAAATGCTTCTCTGGTGTTACATAATTTAAAAAAAAAAAAAAAAATAGACTTTTTAACAAAATTGTATCTTGCACGTTTTACGTTTATTTGGCAAGCAGTTCCATTGTACAATACTTAGGAGAAAAGCGAGTCCATCTTGGATTGACACCACGAGAACAATTTAAAAATTATATCCCACCTTTAGGACTTGCATCATGAAGCTATACATTAGAGAAACAACGCCGACTGATTGGAAAAGTTAGAATTACATCTTCCTTTTTAGTATACCTGAAGTGTCAGCGTTATGAATTAATTTCTTCCACAGTGTACAGAGTGGTAGTTTTCCATGTCAAAGTGAATCCTAAATGCCAGGCCTGCAGAAGTCACTGTTTTGCTGTGTCTCTTTGTTCCTAGTTGTTTGGAAGAGTGCTGCAGCACACATAACCAGTTGTGACAGAGGAAAGCTAATGTGGCATGCATTATGTGCCTTGATAGTGTGAGAAGTGTTTTCTCCTTTTATAAAATGTAAAGCTGAAGAAACACAGAAAATGTCCTGCCACTAAAACCACTTTTACATGCAGAGAACACTTGCATCTCACATTGTTGTTGCCTAATAGTACCACATTTAAGACATCAGTTTAGAGAAAGTAATTCAAACAACCAAGCTATACAATAGCTCAGGTATTTGCGAAGGTAGCATAGCAAGAACATAGTGTAAGATGTTGGTTTTAATCATGACATTGTAATATAGTACCAGGGAATATGTATTTCGGGAATCTTACTGCATTCAGCTGGAAATACATAATTGATTGAAGCCACTTTTATTGTTGTAATATGTGTATTTCTTAAGGGTCTTCAGGATGTTCAGTACAAAGTCTTTTGGTAATCACAAGTAAATACATAAGCATAATCTTTTTCACATGAGTTTTGCAATAACTGTAAAAGCAAGCTTGGGCTTAAGTTTGTCAGTCCATTTCCAGTTCCCTGTGATGAAAGGTTTAGTATATGGTGGAAAGGAATTTAATTACTGTCACCTTCTAAAGATGTTTGCTTCCTGCAGATTTCAAAAGAAGGGTTGACAAGTGTGGAGAAGAGATCCTTGGGATTGTGCTCTGGGAGGAAAGCATCCCATGTGAGCTCATACCCTGTTACTCGACACTCTCACAAGTTTGTTACATGCTAATGATGAAAAAACTTTGCTTGGAGCTTGACCATACCAGATAACAGAAAGTTCACTCCTTATTCTGGCTTTCTGTTTCCTGTGATCAGACTTCAGGAGCAGAGACCACAACTAAATCCATTTCCATTAGCACAATACAATTAGTCGTATACAATAAACTGATCACATGCCTTAGCTGAGACCAAGGCACACAAAACAAACAAAAATATCAGTACGTCCTGCTTCTCTCACTCCCTAGTAAATGCAATCTCCAGTTATGGTTAGCTAAAATCAAATTTATTTACTGTAAGATGTAACAAAGAAAACAGAATATAAAATGTGTTAAAAAGGTTCTATACTGAAATATGACATTTTGCTAAGATGACATCTCTTTTTTCTCCTTTGTGTCCTGTGAGAAAAAGTACATTCTAGTTTATACTCATTTATTACTACCTTGCTACAGACATTTCCTTAGAAATAGTGAAATACTGTTTTTTTTTCATTTGCATGTGGTTCATTATCTAAGTTTATTTCAAACAGAGTCCTTTGCTCTTTAGACATTTCATAGAATGTGAAACAAGTCTATACACTCTCTCCATAAGATAACTCCAGCAGCATGTACCTTAATTTTTCAATGGAGCAAAATTTAAGTTCGAAAACTAGAGAAATCAAGTGTTGGGCCTGTTCAGTGGTGATTTAAACAGTAGTTTGAGCTGTTAATTGAGTCTGAGTTAGTCAAAACCAAATGCAATAGAGCATGATGTGACTAGAACTGATTTTGCATTTAGCATATGTGTGTAAAGTAAGTATCTTAGGGGGGGAATCAAATTGAAGCTCTGAACTGAGCAGTGTTCCTTGTGAATGAGTGATGTGAACATGGAATTTGGTCCCAAATGCAGAGGACCCACAAATGCACAGGTGCAGCTCATCTCCTTTTCTACCTCCTTGCCCTCTGAATGTTAAAGCACCTCAAGACTACTCATCTCACACCTATTTCCCACTCAGTTGCTATCCTCATTTATAGCAATACTGAATTCAGCCCAGTTATTTTGGACCCTATGCTTTCACCAAAGTGGCTCAAATTAGGTGTTGCTTCAAATGTTAATAGTGAAATTACCATGATTAAAAGCTAAGTTGATGTCAGAACAAGTTTGCAATTGTAGTGCTTCTGGAGTGATTTCCCATGTGAGACAGGTGACTAAAATAAAAAATAGGGAAGAGTAATATATTGACATTTCCAGGCCAAAGATTAATTCAGATGGCCAGATCTGTCAGGTGGTGTGATCACAATGACTGTATGTTGTCAGCCCGAAATGGTATTTTTACCCTTAGACTGTTAAGTCTATCAGCAAATTGTGAAACAACTGAAAAGTTTGGAATAGTCCACTCCAAATTCTTACACAGTTAGTGTATGGGTTTGATGTCCTGGGAAACAGTGCAAGGGGAAAGGTTAATAGACCGTAATATGTAATAATTTGGAATTAATATTCAGAATCATCACCACTTTCGTGCCATACAGTTAAAAGATTGTTTTCATTACACCCTTTTCCAGAAAATACACTTAAGTCTAATTAATGGAAAGCCACTTTTAGTTGCAAGACTGAAGCTAATTGTCAAAGATTAAAACTAACAGCAACATTTCTCTCTTAAACGGGAACTGGCTCTGAAAGCCCCTCTGAAAGCACTCCTCACAATACTTGTCCCGTGTTGATTTCTGAGCTCATTGTATATCATAGTGTCTGACTTCATTGAAGGATGGCAGGCTCAGGCTCCTGATTTTCTGCATTCAGGGAGCTTCTAGCCATGAAATCAATTTGCTGATTGTTCTGCCCTCCTGGGCCAAAATATACTAAATGCATTCTTGCTGAATGTGATTTTGCAACAAAATGCTAAATGAATACAATGATCTATTCTAGTGGAATGATACTTAATATTGTTTTGTATATTTCAAGAGAAAAATGAATTGGGAACATGCTAGCACCAAAACACAGCCCACAGTTTTTTAATAATGGAGGTCACTGGTATTGTCTAAGGGTCACAGCAGGCCCCACTGTGGCAGGAATTTGATGAGGCTGATACCAGAAATTGTAGACAGTGCTATGAGAAAATGAAAACATGATTGCCAGCTTTTACTGAGCTCATTTGCAACCTTTTGACTGTCAGGCATGTTTTAATGTCTTGCTCTCCAAACCTTGATTTGATGCAAGAAGCAATTGGTCACCTTAATGTTTCATAACTTTCTATGGAATTTGGAACAAGATGAATAGTGTCTGTTTAAATGAATTTATGGTATCTTGCCTACTCGCAGCTCTAAAGGTATTTGTTCTTGCAAAATGAAGAGCCCTGATTCAGCAAAGGGTCTCTGTCCCGAGTTCATCAGCACTGCAGCACTGACTGCTGAAATTAAACACAAAGCATGCAAAATTCATTAACTCATGTTTAGCTGAATGCAGTGGATTAGCAAAAGCATATATGACTCTAAAAATCATAATTGATTTTGATGGGACTTGGATATGTAAGTTCTTTGGATGATAGTGTTTTTAAAAAGCCTTCCCTGGTTTCATCACTATAGCTGATCTGTAACCTTTGTATTCTTTTTAACTGGTAGACTGCTGATAAAAGCGAAACCAGAATTAATTGGGTGGTTTGCCATAAAAGTAACTCCTGAATTTTCAGTCTGGAGTTTAGAAGAGAAGTCTGTTGATTTTTACGCACTCTGATGGTGATTTTGGTGGTGATATTTCTGATTTATTTAATTATAATTTAGGGGGCAAATCAGGTTTAGAGGGTTTGCTGCATTTTCTGGACTTTCGAAGGTGAAGAAGCAGAAACTGATACAGCATGACAGCTCATTGATGTGAATCATTAGGCAGTGGTGTTGATTTCATTACAACTCCTTGGTCTGCAGTGGAATTGCTCCTGACTTGTACTGTGTATAATTCAGCTGACAATTAGGCTGAAAGAACATAGACAAGGTAAAGCCAGAAGGTTTTTTTGATAATATAAGCAATTGCAGTCTAACACAGTATTTGTAGAGAAACGTTGAAATGATTATTTGAGCCCCGTGAGTAATACCAGAAGCTTTACAAAGGCTTTTCTTGTTTGAAATGCCAATTCACTACTGCCATGGAAATACTAAGATTCTAAATAGAGGGCAAAGCAACCAAAATAATTCTGTTTAGTTTGTCTTACCCCACATCGTGATATTAAAATAAGAAGTGGAGTTTTCTAAGGAGTGTGTGATATAATGTGAAAGATTTACTGCTGTGTATAATGAGAAGATTTTCTGTTAGGTGAAGACTATCATGTTGACACAAGTTATTCCATGACTTTATGAATGTTAGAAAAAGTTGCTTTATAAACCCAGTCCCAGGAAAATATTTCAGTAAATCTTTGAACAAGAATTTTTAATATGGAAAGAACTGAAGAATGTTGTTTGCATTTTTATGTTTTATAGTGCAGAAACAGCCAGAAGGATTTTTATGTCACTTTTTTGAAGTTCAGAAGAATAAAATACAGTTCTGTCAAGAACTTGACAGTTTGGTCAAAAAAGATATTTTAGCAGTAGTAGCATCTTTACAGATCTTTGAGTTGCTTGTTGCAATTTTCTTAGGAAGGCAGCAGCTCTCAGGGTGCTGTGAATGCTCAGGATTTAAAAATGTGTCCTTTAGGTCGAGAGTCGATTGAGCTCAAAATAGTTGATATGAAGAGCATCAGAGGTGCTCTATGTCTGCTGTTGGAACTGGTTTGACCCAGTATATTCATTTTTATTCTCTAATGGAATTAAAAGTTTTAAGGCAGTTTTTTTTTCCCTGGGATTTCAGATGAATTGATAAGTAGTAATAGAGGCTAATGTGGTGATACTTTCTAATAGAGCAGTGCATGGGGGCCACATCAGGCTGTTACAAAAAGGATACACTACTGGAGCTGATATCAAACCCTTTCTAACGCTGGCCCTTGACTAACTGACTTGTTGTATGGAAAAGGAAAGTGGGGTCAGACCCACTAATATTCTTTGTTTCACATGCTTCAACAGCAGAACTTGCCTGTCTAGTTTTACCTTCATAAATGTGATCACTCAGTCCCCAAACTAAAGAGAAGCAAAGACACATACCAGCATCTAAACCTCAAAGAAAAGAGCAGAATTACGCCTCCTTTCAGAAGATATCATTTCAGTATTTACAACAGTATTCTTTGACAGTCACCCAGAGATGAGTGCTAGTTGTGGATTTTCATAAACTACTATGTTTATAGTCTCCCATGTTAGAGTTTCTTCCTGTTTTATGCAGGTGGCTATGCGAATTCTGTAACTGGGCGAGTTTGCTCTGTATTTTAAGACCTGTGGCTTTTCTCATTTGTATACGTACCAGAACAAGAAGCAAAAGAAAACTTCATAGGCAGTCAATTTTTTGCTCAAGAAATTTTAGTGAAAAGTTCCACTCACAGCATTATCTCTTGAAAGACCCGGTTTATTATATATTACCATTATTGCGATTATAGCTTTGCCATTATTTCTTCTTGTCTGCTATTTTTTATAGAACTGTCAGACCCTCAGGTTAGAAAAGACTGTTTTGGCTAGAATCTTCCTGTTAATCTTCTTTTGCTACTTGTATTGTTTCTGTTAATTTATCATGGAATTTATTGGTTTAGATCAGAAAATTTAATTTAAGCTCATATTTTAGTATGTCGTTCGTGTTAAGTTTATATTAAAAAATTTTCCCTCCTTAAGGAAATGTGTGTGTAAAATTATAAACATGAAATCAAATAAAGTAATTGTCATTATTAGTAGATGACCCAAGATTTTGGATTACTTGTACAGAATTCCATTTTTGGGTCTCATTGTGTCAAGGCAGAGATCTGCATTTTAACGAGGAAAGCATGGAACATGGACCCTGTAATATTTGGAATGGTATTTAACAAAGGGGCATTGTTCAGAGAATAGAGACTTTTGGTTTAAAGAGCTGGTGGTGAGTTAGTGCAAATCAGGTCTGTACTTTCTGTCATTGCAAAATAGAGTGTGTGGGTATATGTTTGCTTGACACATACATGCACCTCTTAAGCTGTCCTGGTTTTCTTCAACTGTTTGCTTTAGCAAAGCTGAATTGGACCATAGTGTGTTGAATTAGAAATTGCTTCAGTTCATGAGAGAAGTGAAAAACACAGCTTCCCATTGCACATCAAAGTGGGCATAGAGGCAACGAGGGTATTCTGCAGAAAGGCAGCCCCCAAGCTACAATTTCATATCTAACCCCAAAATGGGCGAATGGCTTTTAATTCCCACTTCTTTTAGAGGTCCTCAAATTCTTCTCTGTAGGTGTCAGTTTTTAATGTCTGTCTACCCTTATCTGGTTTTTACTCTTCTTTAGACTGTAATGTTTTCAGGGAAATGAGGCAGTTCCATTTTAGGGAAATGAGGCAAACCTCATCCCACATTTGCATGGCTTTGGGAATGCTGTGTTAGTCTTCCACTTCTGGTCACCAGCTGGACAGGGAAAGTGTGTTGGCTGTGTGTTTGGAACTGTGCTACATGTAAGTCTCCAGTGAGCCCATTCAGATGTTTCTGTGCAGGACTGATATTCTTGTGCGTATCTGTGGTTAATTCACATTGATTTTGAAGTTTGAAGCAGCCTTAATTGTAGACAAAGCAAGAGTGTAGAAGCGTCTGCTTTATATCATGTGGGAGATAATATTTGCAGGTTTTTTGAATGTTGAGAGAAAAAGAGGTTATTGCTACTCCCTTGCTTTAACTAGGATGCCCTTTTTCCTCCCAGTACACCGAATTAATATTTTGATAAGATGGGACTCTGAGTGTGTGATACAGCTTAATACATAAGCTGAATGCAAAGAAAATCTGAGATCAGATGTGTGCAGAGCTTTGAAGTGACTTTTGTTGGTCAAAACCTGCAAAAACTAAACACGGAGCGTGTACTTGACTGCAGCTCTGAGACTAGTTGCTCCCAAGAAGATACATGTACCAATCTTTCATGGAAACAGTACATTTGTTTCTCCCTTTTTTCCCTAATATATAAATATAATTTAATATATAAATATAATTTCCCTAATGTATAAATGTAATTCAGAATAAAAGTGCATTTTCCATGGAGAACAGAAAACCCTAATGGCAATGTGAATCTCAATCTACTATGTCAGCATTAGTAGTCTCTGTGTATGTGTGCGTATTAGGGGAATTAATATAACCAGTCCAGAAAATAATGCATTGGGACAGTGGGTCATGCTGCTTGTAAAAGTTGCATTATGCATCACAGTATAAAAACAGTTAATATAGCACACTGAACAGTATCAGTAGTCAGGAATATAGTCCATTAAAACTTTTGAATAATAATTGGTCCTCTAGTCAAGAGGTACAGAGGTAAGTGTGTGCATTGGTATTCTCAGTTTAATATAAGCTTCAGATGCTTATAAGGCAGCTCCTCAGCTGACATAAATTGATTTCATTACTCCAAATTGCTATCTGAGGATCTACCCCACAGAATATAATACAGTTAAGGGTAGTGTGCTCAGTCACAAGTATGCAATATCTTTAAGATATAATTGTTGTTTAGAGAGAGATTACTATTTCAGGTTTATATATTATCACTCCTTACTGTATTATCTTCCAACTTTTAGCCTAAGAATTGATAGCAATAGTAAGGTTCCTTGTGGAACCTTTATCTTTTCTCAATGAAAATCTTGATATTTCTTCTTCCCCCTCTCCCCCCTCCCCCCCCCCCCAAAGTTTTATTGCAATTTCATTATTGCTTCACAATGCTAAGTGAAGTTGGATTTTGAGGGTTGGAAGCACAGGTACAACAGAGACATAATGCAAATATGTTGAATGCCACAATATAAGTACAAAAAGGAATTTGTCTGATTGGTTTTGGAAGGAGAGCAAATTTTGTGCTTGGTATAAGCTGAGCTTCATACTTTGGTTGTACCTTACTACCCTTTTTAATGTCATTATAGAATCATAGAATAGCCTTGGTTGGAAGAGACCTCTAAGATCATCAAGTCCAACCATTAACCTAACACTGCCAATTCACCACTACACCATGTCCCTCAGCATCTCATCTACATGTCTCTTGTTGATAATCTCAGAGAATCTCAGACACATCCCAGCCATGTCCTGAATTCCCACTTGGGATGCAGTTCCTGCTAATGGCAGTGGTGGCATGCTTGAAGTCAGAAAGCACAGTGCCTCATGGCCCTTCACTTCTGGTCAATAAATGGTTTTCCAGTCAACCTGCATGCCTGATTCTCTTCTACAGCTGTGAAGACAGTGGCCAATACATAGCCTCCAGAATAAAATTCTCTTAGATTCTTTTATGGGGCAGCACCTGAATCGTAGAATCATAGAACAGTTTGGGTTGGAAGGGACCTCAAAGATCATCTAGTTTCAGGCTGAACAACCCCAGCTCTCTCAGCCTGTCCTCATAGCAGAGGTGCTCCAGCCCTCTGATCATTTTTGTGGCCCTCCTCTGGACTCACTCCAACAGGTCCATGTCTTTTCTGTGCTGAGGACTCCAGAGCTGGACACAGTACTCTTGTTGACTTCTTTGGTACGTGGGAGCAGAAGCAAGATTTTGCTGTATATCTTTATCAGTATGTCTCTCACAAGCAGCCTTCTGTCTTTGTTTCCTAAGTTATTCCATTTGCTTATCTGGAGAAAAGATGGTAGTGAATTTGTGAGGAATGGGTGTGTTGGGTGGTGTATCTGCAAAGTAAATAGGCAGCATGTTAATGGCCAACACTGTTCTTACCACCCTGAGCTAGAAAAAAAAGTCAAGGAATCTAAAACCAAAGCAAACCGGCATTTTGCATTGCAGTTGTGAAATTCATGGCTAGACATAGGAAGGAGTTTGAGAAATGGTATATCACAGTATGGCATCACTAGCAACCTCTCCAAGAGCACAAACTGAGGCAGGAGTCTTGTGATAATCAGATCTCATGTTGTAGACAGTTGTTTGCCTACAGGAATCAATGAAGGGGAAAGCTTTTTTCTCATTTTCTCTCAATTTCTTGATTCTCCACTCATGGACATTTAGGGAATCTAGAATAATTCAGCTGAGACAGAGGGAATTAGTGTGGCTTACAACTAACAACTGGGAAATAAGAATCAGGCCTGTAACTACAGATTTTGAGGAAAAAAAGGTATGATCTAGGAAAATTTGAGAGATGCTGTTTTAAGAAGCTCAAATTGTAATGAGTTCTGATGAAAACAGCAGGAAAAGTTCATACCTCACCTAACAGGACAGAGTGTTAGGATGTTGTAAGTGGATTCTGCACTTTGCTACAGCTAAATACAACTGGCACAATTAGCTCCATGTAAAACAAAACCACATATTTTGAGCATGTCCTCCAGGTTTTTCACATGCTATTAAAATGGGATTTTTTCCAGTTTTTGTGCAGCTTGGGACTTCTCTTCAGTGTTGGGAACGGAGTCTGCATCAAGCTGCAAACCACACTTTAAACAGGGAGCTTGGTTTCTTTCTTGGCAGTCTCTGTTCCCGTATTGTTATAAAATCTACCAGGGAGAAGAGTGAGAGCATCTGCAGTGCCAGAAAGCAAAAATAACTGGTCATTTTAACTACAATGAGCATGTATTTAAATAGAGCAATATTTTACAAAAAGTTGGCTATTGCCCCAGGCAGATCATTTTTGAGTCTGAAACACAGAGAAGTAGTAACTAAGCAACAAATGGGTTGATGGGACTTGGGTCACCAAAGAAGGCTGATGGAAGAGTCCCCTGGTGAAGAGGATAGGGATTATAAAACAAAAGTGCTTGCAATGGGGAGGTCTGGAGAGGAGAAGAAAAGGAAACAGGTCCCTTTAAAAAGGGGAAACTGATTCCCTTTTCTCAAGAAAAGCTGTGCATTGAACTTCCGACCCTGCCCTGTGGAGTGCTGAAATATGGCAAGGAATTTGAAGTCTAGTAAGGCATGTGAGCATCTGTTGTTTCACAGATATCTTTATTTTTTATGCTACTGCTTTAGGTAAAGAGTCTGCACTCCGCAAAAAAATTAGAGACTGTATTAGCTTTAACTTGTCCCCTTATGCAAAAGGTTGGAGCTCTTGACAAATTAATGCCTAAGGAATTATGAGGTCTCGCAAGCCAAAACAGCTCCTATAGCCCTTGTACTGCACTCCTGGGAAGGTTGTAGTAACCAGTCCCTACCCAGCAAGAGCACTAGAGAAAGGAACTGGAGTTTTTGCAGAGATCTAAGAAAAATGAAACCAAACAGCATAAGCACTGTAGGACACCAAAGCAGAGATGTGGCTATCCAGCTGGTAGGATACAGTCAAGGCCATATAGCACTTTGTGTAGATAGCTAAGAGCTCTAGCTTTCAGAAAAGGAGCAGGATCTGATTTATTTCTTTTTAAACCACTAAATATTTCAGGTTTGGCTTTTTTTTTTTTTTTTTTTTTTTAAAATCAGAATAGGAGAGGAGTAGAAAAAAACATTTTGTGTCTATATTTGCCAAAACCTTTTTGTACAGGTGTACTATGATAAAACACAGCAAGGTGTTCTCTATACTGAGTCTGAGCAGAAAATAACATGCTTTTCTTCACCACTGTAGAAGCTGTCCAGTGCTAATTCTTGAGTTTTGAAGAGGAAGTTCAAGTGGTGGTGTTTGTGGTTGTCAGGGAACTGGGGTGGTTTAGTCTGGAGAAGAGGAGGCCGAGAGGAGACCTCATTGCTCTCTACAACTACCTGAAAGGAGATTGTAATGAGGCAGGGGTTGGTCTCTTCTCCCAGGTAACAAGTGATAGGACAAGGGGTAATGGCCTCAAGTTGTGCCAGGGGAGGTTTAGATTGGATATTAGGAAAAATTTCTTTATTGAAAGGGTTATCAAGCATTGGAACAGTGGAACAGGCTGCCCAGGGCAGTGGTGGAGTCCCCATCCCTGGAGGTATTTAAGAGATGTGTAGAGGAAGTGCTGAGGGACATGGAGTAGTGGTGAACTAACAGTGCTGGGTTAATGGTTGGACATGATGATCTTACAAGGTCTTTTCCAACCAAGGCTGTTCTGTGATTCTGTGATAGGAGGTAAAAATGGCACCAGTGCTATGAGAGCCACTGAAGCCAGTGTGAACTTGCTTGCTTCCGTGGGTGTTGGCTCATGGCTTGTATACTTCTTCTCTGTCTTGGTAGGAAGTTTCCTCCCTGCACATATACCACTTTTCATTCTGTTGGTCAAGGAGTTCAGCTGCTACCCTTCCTTTGCACGCACAGTAGTAGTGCTCTTCTGCAATAAATTCAGTCAGTATATCGAAATGGTTCTTCTGCTCACTTACTGGAGCTCTCAGAGGATCTTCTCATTTCTGTTGTTTCCACTTCTTTCACAAGAAAAAATCTTTTGGAAAATTCCTTTCAAGTACTGAATTCTACCCTTAAACATTGCAACGGTTGATAACAATGTCACCTTTATTACTGTAAATAGAATAGAATTAGACTGCTCAATTAATTTCTGCCTTGTAATTCAGTGAAAGTCTGTTTGCATATACACCCTACGAAGACTTGGATGTTAGGTCTTCCACAAGATGTGCTGATGTAGATGAACTTCTGTAATTATATTGCACTAATACATTCCGTGCGTTGTTTTGGAGTAGGTCTGAAGATGCACAGTATTTTAGGCTGTTGCCTATATTCACGTGGATTAACTTGATAGAAAACTGCAATGAAAAGCATAATGTGTTTCAGAGATTGGCACCCTTGCTAGATGCTTTGTGAATCAAAAGATTTATGCAAAGAATTTCTCTGACCAGTTTGTGGGGCTTTTTTCTGGCTATATAGGACATTGCCTGAAAATCTACACGGCTGGTAAGTGATCTTCTGGTACATTGATTAGATAAGCGACCTTCAAAGTATTAAATATGAGGGAAGAGACAGCTCATTCCCTAAAATTTTTCTCTGTTGGTCTTAATAGGTTTCTCCTAGTTGCTTGCTTTTTAACTCAATGGTTTGCTTTGGGTGTGAGTTTTGGTATACACAATCCTGCACTGAAAACTCTGAGGATAAATTCTTTGTTTAAACTTCCCAAGTTGTTTAGAGGCACAAGAGCCTCTCCCAGAGCCCTTTCTGTGCCAGTACTTTGGGGTTCTGCAGAGTTCCAGTTTTCGTAAGTTTCTGCTTCTTTTCATAGAATCATAGAATGGTTTGGGTTGGAAGGGACCTCGAAGATCATCCAGTTCCAACCCCCCTGCCATGGTAGGGACACCTCCCACTAGACCAGGTTGCTGAAGGCTCCATCCATCCTTTTAACAAAAACAATGTGGATGTTGCATATTTTTTCTAAACTGTGTATTTGAATCTGACACATTGACAGTGTTTTTTTATAGAAGGCAAACAGAAAGTTAAGGGGGGGGGGGGGGGGGGGCGGCGCAGGGAGGAAAGGAAGATCTAAATGTCTTAACTGGTTAGAAAGCCAAACATGTAGAGCAAAATTAAGTGAAATATAAAAATATAAATGAAAGCTGTCGCTAAAGCTGGTGAATTGTCTATTTCACTAAATTGGGATGAAAAGTCATAGCCACCACTTCAGTGACTCTACAGTATGAGTCTTTCCTGGGAAATTCCTTTGGTCTACTACAATGTAAAAGTAGTGTTACTTTACTAAAACTTCCTCTCCCTAGAAACATCGATGCCTTGTCATAGAAATGAGGTTGTCATTCATCTATTAAGATTTTAATTGAATTAATAAATAACCATCCCGAGTTTCTACACTGGAGGACTGCTGAAGTAGAAAACCTCAATTCAGCCTCTTGTGTTTAATCATTTGTTACTAGAGAGTGAGTTTGGTAGTGTGTGTTCATCTGTTCTCTCATCCTTCTCTTAAACGTTATATGGCCTCTTCTCTGCACACTCACTTCAAAGACAAATCTAGGGTACAGAGGACCCCATGGTTTCTAAGCCTATGCAGCTTGAACTGCACAGGAGAGAGGTACAATTTTATTATTTTTTTCCTACTTTGTCTTCTATTGGAAGGGAAAATGATGTGAAGTGTGTGTCTATTGGGCTATGGAGTCGAGTTCCATGATTGGCTTTCTGGCAGCGTGTCATGGGGGATTATGAGTCTTGTACAGATCTTGGGAAGAAGATCTAAAGCAAGAGAATCTCGTATTTCAGTTCTTTTTCCCTTACTTCCAGCTGTGTAAAATTACCATCATCATTAGTGAAATGGTTTTTAGTGAAGTGTCAAAATTTAACTTGTCTTATATTTTTGCTGGATAAAATAGGTAAAGTTTGTATTCTTTTAGTTTTTCTATTGCATCAGTCATACAAAGCACTTGCACGACTGCAGAATCTGCTGTGCTGAAGGGAAAGCATTCCGCTTGAATTGATAGTAAAGAAATAGTGAAATCGGCTGGGGTCTGTTCAGTACTCATGAGCTGGTTTTCATTTATTAAACCTGAGCTCATCTAAATTATGATAAACATGAGTGCAGTAGTCTGCAACCAACCTAAGGTATGAAGCATTAACAAGTTACCTATGGAACACTGATCTGCAGGCACGACCAAGTGTCAAAGCTATGTATCTTCTGTATTGAAGGTAGCTGTTCCTGTCTGGTCTTTGCTGCTTGCTATTTCAGCATGCATTAGCCAGAGCCTGATGCTCCAGTGTAGTAAGTCAATTAATTCATGACCTGGGCTCCAAGGTCCTTGTTCATCTGTCAACCTCTGTCTCTCTTCTGTCAGTGTATCCTGTCTGTCTAGCTGCTGAAGTTGAGACAGACCAGAAATTAAGCAAAATTTCAAGTTTCATATTAACCTATCATATAAATGCCTGTTTTTCAGGAATTTTTGGGTATTTTTAACCAGCTTGTGAAAGCTAGATACTTCGCCTTGTGTATCCCTCCTTCTCCTTAAGTATGTTGTTAATTTTTTTGGTTATTCTTGGCTTCCTCGGCACTTGACAATGCAACAGTTCATGCAACACTCATAGGCAAATGAACCTTTCAAGCGTTTTAGGCAGGAATGGAAATACCAATATGAAATACACATGAGTTATGCTGGTTTTCGTATTCTTTAAATTGCAATTCCCCTGCAATAGCATTGTCTCTTTTTTATGGTGTCTGCTAAAGCTTTTGGATTTAAAAAATAGATTGAATTTTAAGGTTTCCTATTCACTCATTTCTTCTCAACTGGCAAAGTTGTGTCTCTCAGTGCTTCACAGTTGCCTGCTGTGATAATAAATAACCTCTCTCCAATATTAGAGATTATTTTATGATAGTTTCCATGCTCCACTAAACTTCCCCAACATCATACGCTGCTGTATAAAGTTACACATACTGTGAGTTTGTTCAGTGAAACGCAAGTATCAAAGGTTTGCCCATCACAGGAACTGTGTGTCAGAGTTCATACATATTATTAGATTTCCACAAAAGGGGATTCACGCTATAACAGTTAGATAAACAAAAAGACAAGGCAGGACACCCAGCAGTCCATTGAAAAGCAATACCAGACTGCTATGGGCAACAGTTTATACAGTGCCATCTCTGGCTTGCTTTTTTTATTCCTGCCTGCCAGGGTAACCACATTTAATAGGAGGTCAGCTGTGACAAGTGACCTTGAAGTGATAGTTGGTAGCAGTAGTCCACTTGTCTGGAACTCTTTTTGCCTCCACAGATTTGTTGTTATAGGTGCATTTTATAGACCTTTAGATTCAGACATTCTTCATACACTGCTACACATATGTAGACAAAAACCAAGCTTTCTGTGTGGTGCTGGTGGGGAGAGGAGGAGGGAAACAAGTTAGTTAAAAATTGCTATATGTCCTGTTAGGGGAAAAAAAAAAAAAAAAAAAAAAAACCTCTTTTAAAAAAACTAAACTGAAAAGGTAAGATCCAATTGCTTAGTAACTCCAATATCTCTGCTTGCTTATATTGTTTTTCTGTTACATGGTGTGTTACATAGTGGCAACATAGTGTTAATGGTTGGACTTCATGATCTTAGAGGTCTCTTCCAACCAAGGCTATTCTCTGATTCTGTATTATTGATAGTAGTGGCTACAAGATGTCTGAGAGAGAGATGGAAGCAGGAGAAAAACAATACACTAATGTATTACATCCCAGGTTCATTAGCATCTTGTTTTACTCTAATGCAGCAGATATGTCTGCCAAATGCAAAACTTGGCCCACTGCTCTAAATTATAAAGCGAAGTAACTAAGCTTCTGGATCCTGACTGTGAATTAGAAAAAAATAAGCAACAGCAAAGGTAATTGCAGTAGACTAACACTACCAGTATTAAATAAAAACATGATGCTGTAGGAAGCCACATGCTGAGTGTCAGATGCAAGTTGCTTTCCCCTTTTTCTCTCTTGTTTTATAGTCTCTCTCCGCCTCAGCTTTTGTTTTGTTCTTTGCTGCTTCTTTCTGGTCCTGAGAACTGAAATGCTTACTGAAAAGGTAATATTTGAGATTCATATTTATATCAAGTTCTAATCTAGTCACAGCTGCCTTTAAAATGGCTGTCAAATACACTTTTAGTGAGCCGTGCTTGCTAAGCATTTTCCAATACTGATGGTCATTAGCATAAAAGAAGGCTGATTACCGAAGTTTGATTGGTTCCCCCTCTTAAATGGAGAAGAAAAAATATTAGACATTTTTAACAGAAATTACATAGATCAATATCTTTAAATTATTATTTGTCTTTACATCTCTGTTGCCCTCCTGAAGCAGAGGTAGACCTCAGCACATCATGTGATCAAAAGTCATTTTTATGACTGCAATTGCATAGAATTGTGCACAATAATTGTATTTCAGTCATCAGTCATGGAAGGTATTTCTTTCAAATTTATGCAAAACCCTTACATTTGTCTAACCTTTCCTCAGCTGTGACAGATTTTATGGTATTATACCATAGAATTCAGTGCAATATGCTGTTCAACCCTTATTTGATCTACAAAATTCTGAGGGGATACAGTGCCACTGGTAACATATTTAGATGCCTATTGGGTTTATATGAAAAGCAGTTACAGTTGATGGCAGACTGTGGTAAAGTGGAACAAATGCAGCACCATAGGCCAAGAAGGATACTCTTGTCTGGAGGCAGAGACCACATAGGCCAGCAGGCTTCACTATAGGTCACCGAGAGTAGAAGTGCATATGGCCCCTGGTACAAATCATATAGATTAACTCTTGGAAAGAGTATCAAAGCACAGGTGACTGCTCACTGTTGGGTTTTTGTTGCTCATAGAACAAACAAACCTAAGAAGAGGACTAGGTATTTTCCTTAAGATATGGGAGCATGTCAGAGAGAAATACCTTATAAAATTAGGACAAATAAACCTTTCTTTCTTTCAGTAGCATCTTTCTGTAGCATCATATTCCATGTTGTATAATGTTTTGCTCAAACATTAGGAGTTTCTCTCCACAGAAATATTCAAGTGAAACACAATGTTACTTTACGTTTCATAACAGATCATTGGAAAGAATTTTGGTTTGTTGAGTTGAGAGTCCCTTTGCTTGACTTCTTAGTAAGTAGCTTGGTACTTTTTTTTCCTCTCTTGCCACCTTCTTTCCTCTGTTTGGGGGTCTGGATTGTCAGAGGGCTTGTAGAAGCCATGAAGAAGAACTTCATATTGTTTGCATGCTGTGTGCAAAATGGATCCAAATTCGACTGGAATTTTTTTTGCCTCTTTAGGCTGTTTCCTGTACACGAAGGATGTATTTCTGAGACAATGGATTACAGTCTGAAAGCAGTAAATATAGACATCAAATAAAAACAAATGCCACCAAAATATATGAAAGCAACAAAGCATCTTAAAGGGAAATGGTCTGAAGAGAATAGTGTAGAGTCACTGATCAAATGCATAGATTGTCTTTTTGGGAGAGAGAGGAAAGCTTTCACTTACATTGATGTGCAAAGGTCTCAAAGTAGTTTGCAGCCTCTTACCGAGTCCTGAAACCTGCTTACAGAATGAAAAAATTATCCTCTCCATTTTACAAAAAGAGAAGGAGATGCAGAGCCTGTCTTCTGATTTACTTCCTATTGTTTTGACTACGATGTCACCATCCTTCAGTTTATACATGAAGATGTAACTGAACTAAAACAATAACGCAGGATGGCCAGGGTACTAGCAACAATTTCGTAATACTTGAGTCAGAAAGCCAATACATGTGCCAAGTTTGGATCCATTCAGAGTTAAGCAAAACTAAGTTAAGGACCTTGGTTGGCCTTTGAAATCTAAATTCTACAGAGACTAATTTATCTGAGTGACTAGGGCTGTAATTTCCATGATACATATTTCCAAGGGAAAATTGTGGTTTACCTTTTTTCTTGCTTTTGTTTCTCATAAAGTGCCTAATTTTACCACATGCTGTACCAATGTTTTCCCCACAAAAGAAATGTTTCACTTTTGTGCAGGTGTCTATATGCACAGCTTCAGAGCAGTAGCTTTTTTAACTGACACAGTTGAGCGCAGTACAGATAAGTGCTGTTTCAACTGTTGTTCTCATTCTCTATCTTAGCTATTGTTTAGGAAGGTAAGATGATTTTAAGAACCTGAATATTAAAACCTGTATCTGAAGACTGACTATTGATAGCATGTGTATGTGGAACATATTCTAGAAATATTCTAGAAATACTATGGCATTTTGCAGCTTGAGGCACTAAGGCACTATCCCAGTCCCCTTTACTTCAATCTAAAAAATAAATAAATAAATAAATAAATAAAATAAAATAGCTAGACAGACCAAAAGCTGGTTTCTGTGAAACATATTTCTGGGCATGCAACAGCAACAGGATTGGGGGGTAAGAGTTGAATCTCAGAGGTCACCAGAGAGCTTAGAAATTTGTGTTACTTAAGTGCAAATGACAAACAATACTGTGACTATCAGCATCTAAAATGTAGTTCTTCTGGTACAAAATACAGCATCTGATAACACATTAGAGTAGCACTGCACAGTGTACGCATAGAATATGGGGCAGGAAATGAAGAATTGTTTATTGATGCTGGAGAGCTAGAGCCCACTGATAAATCCTAAATGTTCTGCCAGTAGTATATATGCAACTATCTTTGACTCCAGCGTGTGACATACTTTTAAGCAATTTGGAGCATAGGGCTTTGAAGCACGCCATACTGAAAGACTGTGTGTTCTTGTCCTCAGCCAGACTATGTTTGCCCTCGTTATACTGGAAAGGAGTTGAAAGACACATGGACTATAGGCACATTGGATGCATTTACTCAATGCATTCTCCATCCTCTTCCTTTCCTTCCAGGTGGAGTCAGTGATTATTTCAGTGGCCCAAAAGCTTGCTTAAATTTCAGTTATTTACTCCTCTTCTTAAAGCATAAGCTGTTCAATTGCGCTAATCTTCAGTTTTCCACAAGCGTTGCTCTTCTAGTAGCTGGTTACCCTTTTCAGATGCATTTCTATCTACTCATTTTTAGCTGCTGTGCTAAAATTTGAAACATCTGTATGAAATTTGAAACATTTCATACCCCTAGCTGATATTATGGTCATTTAAAACAGAATTATACTTTACGAAGCCAAAATTCTTACATTTTCATATTATTGCTATCTAAGAGAATCAAAGAGCTCTTCAGAGCTAATGAGCTTTTTATTGCTTCAGATATTAAAAATAAAAAAAAAAAAAAAAAAAAAGTTTTAATATGTGCCATCTAGGAGAAACAGAAGCAGAAATAAATAGGTATGAGATCTAGAATAGTGTCTTATTCCCTATCAGTCAGACACTGCAAATGATCTATTAAGCTGAGGAACCTCTATAGGAGGTATAATATTTTTGTTCCATTACAGGGTGAGGTGTGAGGGGTGTAGATGAAGTTATACCAGAGCAGTTTTGAGCTGGACAGCAGCTTCTTGAGAACTGTCATGAACTGACAGGAGGAAGCATTCACTACATAGTGGTCCATGCTTATGTTGACATAGCCTGAAGAGCTTTAGAAATTAATGTTATGCTACACACATCCATTTTACAGGAGTAAATGTGGTGAGTTGACCATAGCCAGCAGCTAAGCACCCACACAACTGCTCACTCACCCGCTCTGCCCCGCACTCAGTGGAACGAGAGAGAGAATAGGAAGAGCAAAAGCAAGAAAACTCATGAGTTGAGATAAATACAGTTCACTAAGTGAAGGGAAAAGAGGGGGGGAATAAAAACCCAAGTGAAACAAAGGAAATCGTTCACCACCTCCCACAGGCAGACCCATCCCCAACTGGTCTCCAAATGGCCACCTTGGAAGCCAAAAAGCCTGTTTTTATGGCGGAGCATGATGTTTTATGGCATGGAATACCCAATGGGCCATGTCCCCTCCCAATGTCTTGCCCATCTCAGCAAAAAGGCTTGGAGAGGGACAGAGGAGGAAAAAGGAAAGGCTTTGAGGCTGTACAAGCTCTCTTCAGTAGTAACCAAAACACAGGTGTATTATCAACACTGTTTTAGTGACAAATCCACAACACAGCACCATAGGGGCTGCTATGAAGAAAGTTAACTCCATCCCAGCCAGACATAGTACATCTAGATTTATAAATCCTGCTCAAATTCCCACAGGGAATCCTTATGGAAAGGGTTCTTTATCTCACAGTGTACACAAACTCTAGATGTTACTTAATGAACCTTCCACCTCCTCTCTCTGCTACCAGTTGGTCTGCCAAGGAAGCAGTAATTTAGTAACTACTCTGAAAGTTCAAACAGTGTAATTGTTATCAGGTGAAAAAGAAGGTCCCTGGAGAATAGTTATCATTTTGCCCAGGAAAAAAATATTTAAAGCAGGAAGTATTCTTATCCTGCTAGATTGAAAAATTAATCTGTTGACGAGTGGTTTTGTGGAGTTTGCAGTGATTACACAGCCTGTCAAACAGCAGTGGATATTTTGTTCAGCAGAATCAGTACTCCACAAGATTTGAAAGTCTTTCAAGAAGTCGTGTGGGTGTGTGAAAAGTGAAGTAACAAGAATTGTCATTAAAGGAGAAATGAGCTAAAATGAGTCTGTGGAGGAATTTTATTTTTGAATGCTCAGGAGAAAAATCCCTTGATACTCAGTAGTTAGAGAACAGCACAAATGCTTAAAAGGGAGAAAGAGCACAAGTTCTTCAAATGGAGGCTGATTTGATTTTAAAAAAAACAAAACAACATTTTTGTATGTACCAGTAAATTAAGTTCTGTGATTAAAGTCCCTTTACATCCTGCAGTAATGTTTTTCTCTCAAATCTGTAGTCATGTAGGCTGTATAGTAATAAATGGACTTTTAAAACACAAAGAGGTATACAGTTACAGATTGGCACACCAAACTTGTTTATTGTTTGCTTCTCAGTGGTGGTGAATTTTTTAAAAAGGAGGGCTTTTTTTTCCTCCAGAAATTCAGTTAAAAGTAGGAATTAAAAAAGAGTTGCAGGAAGTTTACTATGATTTGATAGACAGGCATACAAAGTAAGTGTGAAGTTACACAGAATAATGATGCAAATAGGGATCAGTTCAGGGATGCTAGCTGCCTGATACACAGTGCTGTAAATCTGCTTGCAATGAAGTTCAAGGCAGACATGCAAATGACATTATTTAGTGAGAGAGCCCAGAAGGGAATTACTTAAGATTACAACAGGTTATTTCAAATGAAACAATTCTTTTTGCTCTTATTAAAATATCTGAGCCCAAACTTGGGTTTTCATTGATGTTTTAATTTGTTTAGTTTCTTTAATATACTGCAAATCATCTGTTTCAGTCATACATTTACTCCAAATGATTCCAAAATCATTAGATTTTGACAGTGGAGTGTTTTTTTTATTCTATGTAATCATCTATCTTTGGTAGTTGTGTGCATTTATATACTTTCAGCACATTGATGTGAGAATTCTAACACTTTGTTATCTTTTAGTATTGCAGAAAATAAGGTAGCTGTTGGGACTTCTGGCAAACTACATGCAAAGGAATTTTACAAATTATTGTGAATGTCACAATTTTATTTTTACTGTCATTCTGTTTCCTTACTTGGTTTTCTACCTAATTTAGGATGTGGGTTTTTTGTTCTAATTTGTTAGGATTAGTTTAATCAGAACATAGCTTGTTCATTAGATCATTAGATACTCCTGATTTGAACTAATATGAACAAAGCAGAAACTGGCCAGTTAAACCAAAATCCACATAGATAAATAAAGCAGTTATACACACCTATGATCCAAAAAGAGCTTGTGTGCTCTGGGAAAGATGATGCTGCAGTTTTACACAACAGGAACATGCCTTTGAAAGAAAATAGTGTGTACTGCTGAGGTAGAATCGGAGAATGCTTTGGGTCAGAAGCGAACTTTAAAGATCATCTGACCCAACACCCCTGCCATGGGCAGGGACTTCTTCCACTAGATCAAGTTGCTCAAAGCCCCATCCAGCCTGGCCTTGAGTACTTCCAAGTGTTAGGAGTTAAAGGCATAATGGGGTTAGGGGTCATATATTTAAGAAGTGACAACACTGCTGCATTTATTATGTCCAGACATCTGATAAAAAGCTACATGGTGTAAGAAGCTGTATGAGAAATTAGAAAGTCATAAGCGGTTTGCAGTAAATAATGATTGCTTGCTACTCTGAGAAGTCATTTTTAATAACGGAGCAATCATTGCCTTTTTTCATAGAATGAGCAGCTTTATTCAAAATTACAGTTACTGATCTTAAATACTCATTCTTTTTGCTGTCTGAATTTTGTGGCGCACACAGGCTGGGGTCAGTTGCTTCTTGCTTAGGTGGCTAATGGATGTTAATGGCACTGGGGATACTGTAATCTTGTATTGATATCAGAAGGCCTCAATGAGGCATGGAAAACTGAAAGGAAATAATGGAAAACATAGCACTGAATAGCAGTAGTGAGAAAAATCCCAGGAATTTTTATGCCCTTGCACTTTCCCTGTAAACAAGTAGAGCAGAGAAGGATCTTCTCATTTCTGGGCGTCGGATGTGCTGATCTCTCTGGCTTAGAAATGCACGTGCAGCTCCCGGGCATAGCCTGAGATGTGCATGAGTCAAAAATGTGGTGTAGAGCTGAGGCACTGGGGTGTGCCCACTCCCTCTTCCATGATGATGTGGAGAAGGAAGCCAAGGGGTCCACCTTGTATTGCTGCATGGAATACATTGGGGATGGCTCAGCTATGCTCTTTGAGAAGGCAGAGTGCATTGCACATCACAGCTTGCTCTGACAGACCGGGAGCAAGCAGGAAAAGGCAGCAGTTTTGGCTGACAGGATAATATATGCTCTTCTTGGCTTTCTCTAAGACAAGTCTTGCTTAGGTCAGGAGGTCAAGTTCATGTGTTTCAAAGGGTGGATCCAGCCCCCAGGCTACTCAGTCCTCACTGCTTTAAAACTGCTCTCTGTTTCTGCATTTCATGGCAGAACATGTGCAGCAAAACTTGTCTCCACCCCCTTCCTTCCCACCTGCCCAGCTTTAAAAGCAGGTTAGATTCCCAAGTGTTTTTTGTCTTTGACTATAACACCGTATTGAATGTTTCCCTGCACTCAAAATCTGTGTTTTCTCATCTGCTTTTTGCAAGCATGAGTTATCCAGCAAGGTAATAGGGTAGTAAAAGTGCTTAACATTAATAAAACTAATGAACAGCAATGCTGGATCTGTCCTCATGGACGCAATCAATTTTATGAAGCTGGCTTCTTCAGTCATTTCTCCAGGTGCTCATACAGGGCCCTGGGAAAAATGAGTAATAAATACTTAAACACTTCAATACTTTGATGAATATTTTACATTGTAGAATATGTGAATATTAGTAACATTAATGCAGACTTGAGAGTTAGAAAAACTTTTATAACCAGAATGGCTGGTCACTAGGCTATAGCTCAGGGATACAGGTGGAGCTGAATGAAAGTAAGTGCCAAATTGTCTGCTTGCTTTTCGTCTAAGTACTGAGAGTGCAAGTGGAAAGTGTCTCCTAGAGTATATCTAGCTCTCACCTTTGCATTCTGGAAAGCTCTTGCAGGCCCATGGGCAAAGGGTTATAGGATGGGTTAGACTGTAGCAAGGGTGTTTTATTGTTGCTACTGCCTTCTGAGAGCAACTGGCATAGAGTAAGCCAGCTCTTACATGTAGGCCAGAAGGACAGCCCTTTCTTTCGGGAAGGGCTCTACACATTCATCCCAACATCAGTTCTTACTGGAAGGCAAAGTTGTCTTCACTGTCACCAAAATTGGAATGCTTTCCCATCAGAAACTACCCTGAAATACTACATAAAGTTAGCCTTAAAATCTTTACTGTGGATGGACTTAGAGAGTTGGAATCTAGTCTTGATTTTTCAGAATTTAAGTCCTTCCTAAATGAAATGTGGATGTGTCACCCATCCAAAACCAAAGTTGGCTGTGTAGAAGACACTTGGAAGTAGTGTAGATCAGCAACGCCAACATAGGGTATAGAATGTGAAGTGTGGCAGTATCTTGAATGATATTTAATCTGTTTTTACATCTTTACAACATAAATGAAAGTACATTTTGTGGGATGACCAGTTGATGTTTTTCTATGAGGTGTTTTTTGTGGGTTTTTTTATCAGAGGCAATCCTGGCTTTCAGATGTGCACTTTATGAAGGGATCAATAAGGTTTCCATTAGGTCAGGAAGTCACACGGAAAAGGCCATGAAATTACTGCAAAGTTTTGTCACTTAGGAAAAAAAGGTTCATAGTTCTCTTTTTAAATTATCTGGAAGACACTTTCAACTTTGCACTAGAGTGTGTAGAGACTGGGAGGCTTTGTTTGTTTGTTTGGGGGTCTTTGGGGTTCTTCTAACAAGTTGACCTTTTTTAGAAGAATCCAGCATACTTTTTTACAAGGAAGCCAGCACGTCGTCTTTTGGTGTTCATGCCATTGCTTTGAATTGAATAGGTGAAAAAACATCCCTCTCTACTGGAGTAGAGAACTTCTCATGATCAGATTAGGGCTTGCTGTTCTCAAAAATAAGTCAAGACTTAAATTGCTTATGCTAATCTAGAATTTTAAATGCTGATAAGTAGTGATTTGTATTGTGGGCTCCAAAGTTTCTTTACAATTTCATTTGGAGGAGATTTTTAGCCTAAAGAAGTGACAAGGAATAGAAATGTAGGTTAGTGCTCAAAAAACTTAGGTAGTTGTATAAAAGTTAAAAAAATACAGAAATTAAGATCAGGACACAGTTCTTTTATGTGACTAAACTTGCAATTAGTTTTAGCTGATGGAATAATTTACATGATTTAAGTGAAAGAGTATAGGAAACATAGTCAAGGCGAAATGGGAAAAAATGATGTATTTGTGTACCAGTGACATGTAGGCTTGCTCTGAGGCACAGTCCATCTACGTCTGCCTGGAAAGGAATACAGCAGGAGACATTATCCAGTAAGTTTTTTAATGCATTGATGAGGTTTTGATGTTTAAGGTGAAGGAAATAGCTAGAGTACTCTTTTCTTTGTTAACAAAGAAGAGGAAGTCATTGAGGATGTCCAGATGGGGTAACACTGGTAAGAGTGATCTAAGATGTGTTATTATATACAGTTCCTATGACAGGAATGAGGAATAACAACATAATAGTGGTAGATGTTTAAAAAACAAGCAAACAAAAAACAAAAAAAAACATGTACCTAAGTGAAAACTTGCCTCACTGCGGAGGAAAGATTGAAAGTGCAAAAAGAGAACAACCCCAAACAGGAGAATGAAGTCCATAGGAAGTGGAAACTGCATCAGGTTACTAAGGTCAAAGACAGAAGTGTAGCACAGGCATTTAAGTGTGTTATGAGAAAGACTAAGGCCCAAAATGAAATGCAGCTAACAAAAAATCAGAAGTAATAAGAAATGTTTTTATAAGGCTACTTGTCAGCAATTCATTGTCAAAATGGAAAGGCTTATTAATTAGAGTCATCCTGCTTCCTGTACTGTTCAGTACTCCATTAGCAATTTAGATAATAGAAAGACTTTTCAAATTCTTTCCAACTCCACAATCCAGTGTAATGATTTATGGGTGGGCATACTCTTATCCAGTTACATGAAGTTTTGAAATGCTGCTGGTTCACATCTACTTGCAAGTTTTCAAAGCTGTTGATTCTACTTTTAAGAAAGAACTGTATGCAGTATCGAGGTCTGCACTGAAGAGGAAACAGAAAGAAAAGACACTGAAAGTAAAAGTGCAAATGAGTCCATGTCAACTTGGTTTTCTTTTCTAATGATATTTAGAGAAAATGATGATTGTTTCTTTAGGAGCCATAAGCATCCATGTGCCTTCATAGTTGGTATCAGAGTCTTTTAACAGCTTTGCTGTGCTTGCATCTGGGCTCTACATGCCCTCTCAGCCTGTCTAGCAAGCCCGTATAGAGTGTGATAGCTTTAACCAGGATTTGGCAACTTGTTTCTCAGAGTCCCAGGAGAATCAGGGCTCCAAATCAGAGGGAGGAGAGGGCAGCTGTGGAGTCTTTCAGACTGCATCTCAAGGAAGCCACACGGTAGAAATTCTTTCTCTTCTGGTGGTCTACACGGGTTCAGCTCCAGGTGACTGGCAACATTATCTTGTTTAATAGTCAGAAGACCCCTGAAGCTTTGCCTGTAGGACAGCCATACCATAATTGTCCTCTGATTTGCAATGCTGAGCTACAGAGTGGTGGGAGACGAATGAGCAACGCTGCTCTTGGCAGAGCTGCAGACTGAATTGGGAGCAGAATAAGAAGGAATGTTGTGGTGACATGTTATAAACAAATCAAGCAACCAGATCTGTCTCAGCTCTGAAAGAACAGGCTTTAGTGTGACTGGATAATATTTTCAAAGTGTCTGATAGCAAGCCTGAATGCTGTCCAACAGAGAGCTGGAAATGCCCTAGAGTTCAGAAGAAGATCAGATAGTCTTTGTCCTAAACAAATTTGAGGCAGCACTTTCAGTATAATCTAGTGTTTGAAGTCTTGCTTCTCCCAGAAAAGGACTTAATGATGAAAACTAGTAGGCAGATGGATTGAGGCATGAAAATTGAATTAGAATTAAGATTAGAATTAAAATTTAGATGTGGCCTGAGGTAATCCTATAAATTGCGGGCTTTGTGAGACTGGCTGCCTTTTTTGTGCTCTCCTACTCGATATACTGGCTACAAGAAACATATTTTGTACTGAAGAGAAGGGGATCGCCTAACTCAGCCAGTAGTGCACTGAGTTTCAGGAAAGAAAATCTTGTCTCAAGGAAGGAACACGTTATGTCCTTCAGGCATCTTTTACACAGGATGCAAAAACCTCATTTCATCCTGAAGCAGAGGATATCTGGGGAGAATGCTGCAAAGCAGTCTGGCTTACATGTAGGCAAGAAAATAGTGTAAGTTCCATTGTTTAATGGAAAGATTCACCACAGAGCCCCACAGAATATACATTTCAGTTAGCCTTGTAAGTGGTTCTGTAATAACGTGCTTTGTTCAGACTTCAGGTGTTTGCCAAGGCGGTGTGTTGAGCTATCGGGTACAATGACACTGAACAGCACAGAGCTGTGACTTGAGATGACAAAGTCTGCAAGAAACGGGAGGATGATCAACAGAAGGGATGACAGATTTGTCAAGACAGCGACAGAAGCACTTTAATGCTGTACTTGATATTTAAGTCTAAACAAGCAACTCTTTATTAGTCCATACGACAATTTAAATCTCCCAGGGCATTTCTATGGGCTACCCTATATCACATCAGGGAGCTAATTTACATGGAATAATAATTCTTTTTTAATTCAGCCCTAACTAAAATGAATGTCTTGTCAAAAGGATCAATGAGAATTTTACAAGCAGTGGTAAAGATTTTCTCCAGCAATTTTCCTAATTGCTGCAATCCAGAAAAACTGAGGATGTAGCAGAAAGCATGAATTCCTAAATTACAATACAGACATGGAAGCCTTTGTTATATATATATTTTTTTTTTTTTAAAAGAAATGGCAGTACAATAAGATGAAACAGAGATGTGAGTCTGAATTTAGACTCATAAGGAATGTAATTATTCAGTGTAAAAAAAGATAGGTATATAGATATATACACACACACAGAGTTGAGTTTCAACTTATTAAGGGCCAATTTTCTGGAAGAAAAAAGCAATAAGGAGAAAATTGGAAAAAATGGACTCAGGCACGTAAGAATCATATGAATTAATGAATTATTACCCCAAGCGTTGTCCCAGGCCAAACTTAAGTATGAAGATCTGATTTTGAAGGCTGTTGAGCAATGTAACATAAGGAGTTCTGTGTTGCTTTGTTTCTAAGAATGTAAAGTATGGAAATATTTTTTTATATATATCTATTTATATCTTATACATAAAAACTAATGTGAGCTGTTATTGATATATTTACCTGTGAGTTACTGTTTATAAATGAAGTGATGACGTCGAGGTGCTTCTCACTCCTGCCATAACTTTTGGTACAATATCACTGCTGGGATAGGTTCCTCTAATGTTCTTTAATGTTTCACTCCTCACTGTACAAGAAGGCATCAAATTTCAATGTACAACACACCGAATTTCAATGGTGTGGGCCCTTGCCGGTGGGAGGATTTTCTCTCCAGTGCACATGTACTGAGAGGGACATTTTTGAGGGATAAGAAAATCCTTTGCATAAGGAGGAGGAAATCTTTAGAAAACATGCCTTAAAAAGGATGGCTTTTTAGAAGAGCATTGAAAAAAATGCTGGCAAAATAGGTAAAATCATTTTGTTAATGGCATTCCTGAGTAAGTAACTGAGGTAAATCAATTCAGGCTTTGTATAAGAGGAACAGCTTTGAAGCTATTCAAAAACTTAGCCTTTTTGAAAGTCTTTAGTTTGACATTAAGCTTAATCAAGGCAGTTAAAATACATAACTGAAAGAAAATTAAGTATCTACCTTTTGATGTTAAGAGATGGCATTAAATCTTAGGACTTGAAACATCATCAGTCTCTCAGAGGGCTTTCAATTCATTCCAACATTCCTTTTGCATCTTGAGTTAAGGAAATTTTACTTGCTAACTTGCAAACTAAAGTTTCAAACCTTCACAGCCCTCTTCAGTAGTCTGTTGTGAGTAGTTCTCTGCTGACAACATTTTAATACCAGTAATATCAGTTTCCAATAAAGCTAGTTTGTCCTTTAGAAGGTGGTTTGACATCCATAAGAAATCTCAGTGTAAATCAAAGAGACATTTTCAGCCAGACAAACTCAAAAGACTTTAAAGTTCAAGTCTATGTGCATATTGTACAACATACCCTAAATTCTACCACAGAAGCCTCATGCTGCCTATGCTATTACATTCAAATTTCGTGATCCAGCCCATATAACAGACACTCCAAACCTAAAAGTAATGGGCATCATGACAAGGTTTGCAAGCTGAGCCATGGCATTATTCTGATTTAGCTGCATTGCTTCGCATTCTCGAATGAGGACACTCTTCACTGCCTTTGAAGATGCTGCACCATTTTCAGCTGCACAATGTTGTCATGCCCAGTGTCACAGGAGGCTTCTGTCAATAATGTATGTATTATACAGAATCTTTTTCTAGTGTAAAGATATTTAGTTCAAGACTGTCTCCATCTGTTCAGCTTTTCTGAGTCTCCCAGGTCCAAGTGACTTGTAGGAAGTGTAGACACTGGCTAAACTTCTGAATTGCATCCTGAATTCTCAAAGATTCAGCATTATAGAGGAGCTGCCATAAACTAGTGGGGCAGGCTGACCTTCAATCTTCTGAAACATTCAAGTTTCAAAGATGCATATTAATCATATCTATTCGATTGGTTTCCTCTGAGTCACCACATTTCCTTCAGCTGAGAAATATCTATGGTTAGGAATATGATGGGATAAAGGTTGGACTTGATGACCCTCGAGGTCCCTTCCAACCATAACTATTCTATGATTCTATTCTATGATTCTGTGCCAAAGAAGAAAATCAGAAAGTGCCGTTTGTTTCCTCTACTTACCCTTTTGACTCCGTTCTACCGTGTATCTATGCATACTTCGTGTTTGCAAAGATAAAAGTGAACACCTTGAATTTCTCTGGTGTGGTATTCCACTGTAATAGTGGGAGAGCCTAATACATCTAGAGCTCTGCTTGCTTGACTTCTGCACACATCCTCTGTTCACAGGAGAAATACAGAACTTGTCAGAAGGTAGTTTCTTTCCCCAACTGTACAATTACATTTAGGACATTCTAGCCTAAGCCTTTTGAAAATACATATTCTGAAAAGCTCTAACATAAGGGCTCTTAAGAGGTACCCTGTTTCTGTGAAGAACAGGGGAACCAGATAAACAATGGGGAAGTTCAAATAGGGGATCCTCTCACTGATGTGCACATTCTATGGACACAGAAGACAGAGATTAATACTTTATTGTTGAGGCAGGTATAGCTTTCTGGAGATCCAAGTGTATTCTTAAAGCAGCAAAGCAAAGCGGGCCAGGGAGACACCTGATGCATGGTCTGATGGCTGCACTGTCTTAAGACTGGCATTCATGAGATGGCTGTGTACAAGAGCAGCAGAGAAGAAAGCGTTCTCAGTTCCCCAGAAAAACTCACTATTTCTCCAAATTTTTTTCCCCTTTGTCACAGTGATATTAATTTGAGGCCTGAGAACTCTGTCCCCGAGGCAGTGGCTGTGGGTGCCAGGAGGCGGCAGGATACTAGGATCAAACTTCTTGAGAGTCTGGCACAAGCTCATGGGAATCAGTTTCTGTGCCATGCAGAAAGGCATAACTGCTCATCAGTTCTTCCTCTTGACTTCACTGTCCACTAATTTGCTTGTAATTAGTCTTGCAGACTGGCTGATATATGGACCATGCTCTTCCCCTGCCTGCTTTGGGGTTGGTATATTGAAACCCCAAGAATTAACATTTTGGATTCACAGTTCCTGAATAGGTATTAGGGGGTCTGTTGTGCTTACACAGGAGAGTTTCATATTGCACTTACATTGGAATCAAGGTCCTGCTGGGTTCCTTGAAAAAAAAAAGTTACCTTTTGAAATTCCAGTTGTTTCTGAAAATCAGCAATTAACAAGTGTGTGTTGTATATTTCAAGACAACAGAACTGTCTGTAGTTGCGTTACAAGTTTGCTCTTAGCAGCTATGGGTGAGCAGAAGTTTGTACCTCTTTTGCTTGAAGAAATACATTGACAATGTTTTAGAGAACTGGTTGTTGTGACCCTCTTGAGGATAATTTTGAATAGCACTGTGTGAGCATAACAGCTTTCTAGAGGAAGAAGAAACAATGCTTTGCCACCTTTGGGTGCTGAGGTAGAACTGCTAACATACTTTGCAGTCCCATTTCTGTTTCTTTGGTGCACAGGCAGCTTTTTGTACTAGCCACTAGGATAAGGGGTAACAGCCTCAAGTTGTGCCAGGGGAGATTTAGATTGGATATTAGGAAAAAATTCTGCACTGGAAGGGTTATCAGGCAATGGAGCAGGCTGCCCAGGGCAGTGGTGGAGTCCACATCCCTGGAGGGATTTAAGAAACGTGTAGATGAAGTGCTGAGGGACATGGTTTAGTGGTGAAATGGCAGTGTTAGGTTAGTGGTTGGACTTGATGATCTTACAGGTCTCTTCCAACTAAGGCTATTCTGTGATACAGGGACTGTTTGTAATGAGCTCTCCAGAGATTTCTTGTACTCTGTGCACCCTGGAGCTATTCAGAAATGTCCTATAGACTTTCTGCTTTTCTTTTACTGATCTTTCTGATTACTTATGAGGGCTTCATAGATGGGAGCAGTGTTGGGAACCCTGGGCAACCTAGTGTAGTGCTAATGAAATATCAACTAGCTTTAGTCATTGCTGTGCAAACCTGGATATCACTTCATGGCAGAACCTTGTGTCCTTTATATATACTCAGATATATGCATTCCTTTTGCCTATAGTACATATACCATTACATAGTTGCAAATGCATCATGTTTTTGTCTCTACTTTCCTCTTAGTAGAATGTTGAATATTATATCAATAGCAGAGTGTGAAGGTAGGAGAGAAATTTCTGCTGCAATCTCTGTAAAATACACATCAGTTTTGGTAGAACTGAGAATATGTTTTGCCAATTACTAGGCCTAGTATAAAGGATGCAGCCAGCAGTAGAACAAACCAGTAACCAGATTCTATTGCACACAAAAGGGTCAATACATGGGTGATCACTGAGGGTAAAAACAAGTCAATGAGGTTACACACAATAGACATCAATCCCAACAACCCCAAGAACGATACAACACAGCCGACAACCAGTGGAATAAACAAAGCAACAAAGACTCCCATGGAAGAGATAGGAGACAACCATCCAAGAGGCTGATAACATAGGACAGAGGCAAACTCGTGCTATTCCCACAGAGCCTGAGTTCACAAGTACCAAACCTGACCCAGGCCCAGTTGCAGGGAGAGTCAGGAGGTCCTTCCCCAACAGGGAAACTGCAAAAAGCATCCACCTCACAGATAGACACCCTGCCCTTCCTGCAAGTGGTTCCAACTTTTATCCCCAAAGCAGGACACCTGGCACTTGTTTACCCAATGCAGGGCACCTGGGTCTCATTTACCCAGTGGCTTTCCCTGCAAGGTCGGCTGCACCTTGGAGGAAAGCCAAAAGGCAAACTCATGGCCTCCTTTTGAAGGACTGTGGGAACCACCCCTATGTCAATCTTAATTCAGGGCTCAGGGTTCAGACCCCAACACTTTATTATAAAATGTTGATGTTTCTCCTCAGGCTAATAGTTTCCTCACTGACCCTGCACAGCTTTGCTTGGGGATGATGTCACCAAAACCAATGTTTTTCTTTGTTTTTCTTCCAGGTTAATACTGCAGATGATTTCACCAATTGCAAGGAGGAAGCAGAAGATGATGACACTTACGTGCTTATGTTAGGCTCAGAAACTCAACCAGCCATGAGTAAGTCAAGTTGTTAGTTTTATCAGTAACAAAGCATGTACTGTATTGAGTGGGATTATGGACAAACAGAGGGGGCAAGTAATTTTAATACTTTCAATTTCCACATGTTACTGCAACTTCCAGGGAAGGCAGATGTTCTAGGAGAAGGGGAAAGGCAGGTGAGGGATTCAGTCATGATAACAAAGCTCAGTAAGACAGACCTCAGTGCAACCACCTCTCCTGGTAAATTCTGGAAATTTGTGATCTCTGCTCTGAATCTAGAAAACAGCTGAATTCTCCAAGTTCTCAGAGAACAGCTTTCGTATAGTGGGAGGCAACTGCCTACAGGTGCGGCCAACTCCTGCGTGGAGGCACAGACAGTAGACATTTTGCAGCTTGATGTTCATACATCTAAGCATAGATTGATGACAAACTTGTTGGTAATCTGTGTGGTCATATGCCATTCCCCTTGAGAACTGCAAAGTTGCTTCTTTGCATTTAGTGATGGCATATATTTTGCATATGTTTTACAGTATCATGGATCTGTAAAGCTAAAGTTTATCCTGTTTCTATCTTATCTGTTTGTTGACAACTTTATTTTTTCAACTGTCTCATTTTCTGTATGAAAAGAATGTTTCTTATGACTAAGTTTAAATCAGTTGTTTGAGCACATCTGGGTAGATGATAGACTCTGAAAATGTGAATTAGAAACCTGGGTAGCCCTGCTACATTTTCACTGTTCCTGTCACACTCTATATGGGAACACCTCAGGGTGAACACATGGAAGAGCTGACCACGTTAGCCAGCTAAATGCCCTAACCTCCCATTTGAATCAGTGGTGGAAGAAAGCCATCATCAAAGTATAACTCAGAATGGAAACCAACCTCAAGGGCTCAGTATTACTTGCTATATATTGACTGTAAGTCTGCTGATGGACTTGTGTAGTTCACTCTGTGATGTTACTGAGGTTGACTACCCAAATCTTGAGGCTGTACCTAGTGATTAAAATGTATGCTTTCACATCGCTCCACTATATTCTTGGTCCACTAAAGAGAGAAGAGCTCAATTTCCACAGGAGTACAGCCATGTCTCCCAGGGGCAATGTTTATTTCATTTTAGAGAGATTTAAATAAGCACCCAAACCTCACTGTATAAATACAAGTTAGCTGAATGAGCTACGGCTTTATTTTACTAAGTGTTGCACTGTGCTGCATTGAAAGTCAAGTAATACAGGTTACGGAGGCAAGATAAGTGTGTGTGATTTCATTCTGACAGCAACTCTAGAAAAGTTCAACATTGCGTGCATGAAGATAGCGTGTATCAGAGCAGCAAGATATAATAAAAACTTCCACTGTTGATTTGGTAAATATTTAAAGAGCTGTTCACTGACAGTATGCATTTGACAGCTTTTCTACTGTATTAGTTCATAAAAGTTTTATTAGCCATTGTGTTGCTTCTGTGGGAATCCTTGAAACTGGAAACATTTCCAGATGGCAGATTTTGAATGAAATAATGCATTCTTTAGCATTAAAAGCCAAGCAGAACCCAGAAGATCAATGTGAAATTGGATCAAGATGCCATCAAGAAGCTGAGATGGATGAGGAAAAGAAAGACGATGTAGAAGACAGCAGAGAGGAGACAGAACATGGAGATCAAGAAGAGGAAGATTCATACAGCTTTCATAACACTCCTGACAATTTGTATGCCAGCATACCTGATGATCTCGAAGAGAACAGAAGAGACTGCTTTTTATGTAAAAGGCCACCACCTCCTCCCCCACGAAATCTGCCTGGCATCCTAAGACAGGACAATCTGCACAATTTATCTCAAGGTACGATCTTGGGAGGATAATAACCTCAGATACAAACACGTGCAAGTGCAGACTAGGTGCTGCTATAGAGATTACGTATGATCACTTCTTCTAACAGCAGCAGCTAGGCAGCATGGCCCTAATTCTGCAAAGCAAACATGTGCATGTAAGCTTTGCTGCACTGAGTTATTCATGACCAGGTTATGTCAGCTAATACTGTGGTATGGGCTGCTGGGTTCAAGTTTCAGGTTTTCCTCACTCTGCCCATCTCAGAGAGCTGCCAAATAATACACGATGCATTGGATTTACAGGAGGGGCTTGAAACAAAATATTGAGTTTGTATTTTTGTCAAGTTGACTTAAATATTTACCTTTTTTTTTTTTAATACTTCTGCCACAGAGTAAAAATACAAAATTTACTGTTGCAGTTTCATTCAAGTGATAAGAAGCCCAAAATATTATTTGCATGTTTCAGAAGGGATGACTATCATTTTTCCTCATTGTGAAAAAATAAGTATGCAAAAGAACTCAAGCTTAAATACCAGCCTTTAAATAGTTACATAGGGGAAAAAAAAAAAAAACACAACTTCTTATTTGTGATGGACACTACTGACAAGTGTGCATACACATTGCTTCTCGATTTCTCCACTGCTTATTACTGTGAACTCTGGTTTTAAATGTGGCATAACCTATTGGAGTCTTAAATTACCATCACCAAGAGCTTTGATGCTCATGTAGATAGATAGAAATAGTATTCTAGCCTTGTAGCACACTATAGGTAGGTTTTTGTCCTGTTTTCTGCTGTGAAAGTAAAAGCTGGCTGTATGCAGGAAGTCACAGGTGGATTCCAAGAGAAAGAGGGGCAGAATAAAATTAATGTTAAAGATGTGTTTTGCTTCCCACGAAATACTCAACTGCAGCTGAATGTGCGCATAAATGAGCAGTCAGGTTTGGCATGCAGGATTTGTTAGTGCAGGTTTGATATAAATGCCTCCCTTGGAATAGCTCTCACGTGGCTATACCATCAAGTAGTAATGTGACCCTCTCTGCCAAATGCCAGTTATCTGTATGTGGGTACCAGCAGAAAGTTTCCCAGCTACATAGTGTCCTGTGATGGTAAGGCAGAGTTTATCTGAAAATGCTCCTGTGTGATTAGTTCATTTAAAATATGCTGTGAATTCTCCTGAAGTGTTAGCCTTGGTTTCATCACTGGGGAATGGGGGGCCGGATGTAAGAATTCCTCTAATGGAGGATGATACTTGCTTTCAAAGAGGAGATCTAATGAGTCATTGCTACATATTTTCAGTCAGCCACTTGCTTTAGACATTGCCGTGGAATACCTAAAAGGCAAGGCTCCTCTTCTTGGCATCTGTTTTGGCAGTGGCATGAGAGTGCCCTCTGTGGGAGTTAAAAGAAAGAAGTCCTCCAGAGAAACAAACAGAACTTTTATAGTGACATGGGAACAAAATATTTTTCATATTCAATATGGCAGGTGTATTAATCCCACTTGTTGTTTTAAAACATTGTTATATCTTAGCCAGAATGCATGTTGATAGTATGTTGTTAATAATACATTCCACTTATAAACGACACATCCCATTTATAAATGTATCACATTTAAAAAGATTGTTTAGCTACTCTGAACCCAGAAACACATAAAATAATTTTTAAATAGCAGCCAAAGGATTGAAAACACCAGTAGTGACCACAGCCTAGTTTAGTAGGTACACGTGTACAGGCAGTAGATTACAACACAAGGAAAACATGACTCAGTACAAGGATTCCAGGCAGATCTACTGTTTTTGCAGGAAAGATAGGTAATCAGTACAATGATGTTATAAACATTTATGGGAACACCAACTTCAGTAACAGCTTCCCAACTCTTAGCAGTTCGTGGGGTTTTTAAAGACAAAACAAAACAAACCCAGATATCAGGAAACCCATCAATTCCTTTATAGGGAGTACAGAGAGTCAGGGAAGTTATTGGGGGGGCGGGAGGGGAGGCACGGTGCGGGGTTGAATAGTTTTACCATAGATTACAAGAGGTCATAAATTTCATCTATGCTGTACGGGGGGGGTTAAAATTTTTTTCACCTTGTCCTACAGTGCATCTTAGTAAAGCCCTCAAAACCAAGTTGGACATTAAAAATGCAGGAAAGAAAAAAACAATGTTTTCTAAAATAATTTTCAATTCTTAAGTCATCATTGCAACTGCTAACAAATAGCTTGAATTTTCAAAATGGCCAAGGGCCACAGATACTGCTTACTTGGCTTCACCATTAAAGAACATGTTTGTGTAACTATTTTGGGAGCAAGTGGGGCACTCAGTATGTCTTTTAATTAAGCACATTTATTATGGGACTAATAGCTAAGCATCTATTTTTCATAATCTGATGTGAAATCATGAGGAGGCCCTGAAGTTAGAATCAGTCCTTTGGGACATCCTCTCTACTGACTTAGATGATCAGAAGCCTCTGAAAATCAGAGCACTTTAGAAGTGAAATTAGGTCTCTGGATTACTTTAGGAAACTCTAAAGCTCTAAGTTATGTCTTAATCTTCTTTCTTTATATATGGAACACAATTTCTTGCTTGTTCAGAGAGGAATTTTGTGGAGGACAGAAGTGAAAGAGAAGGTGGTGGTGGACTCTTAATGGCATGCTACAGAGAAGATCAAGATACATGCGAGGGAGACAGCAAGGAGGAACACCCATACACTTTTGCAAAATTGGATGAATCTGTGTACGATTTCATACTGGCTGAGGAGGAGGAGGAGAGGAGGAAAGAACGCAGGTCTTTTATCCTGAACAGGCCACCAGCCCCAGCCCCTCGTCCCATATGTTCACCTGTCAGAGAGGAGAACACTCCCTATATAGTACAAGGTTAGTGCTGCTGCTTTGTAAGTACTTGCTGATAGAATATAGATTTGTCTCTTCTATTTGAATAATATTTTTCTAAAAGACTAAGATCTTTCTTCAGTTATTTTTAAATCAACAAATTAGTTGATTCAGTCACCCTTTTCTCACCTTTCAAATGCACTGAGAACATTTCTGACTAATATTAATTTTCAATTTGCATCTCAGCATCCCTTTTTTTGTTTAATTTTACAAAAATTATGACAATATAATGGAAAATTAAGAATTGGTGGGCTAGCTGTGAGTGTGTCTGTTTTAATGGTGCGATACAGCATGTGCTATTTGAATCACTGTTCCTTTCAGTTTTACTTAATTCTAATGGAGAGATTTTAGTCTGTCTGTTTTTGGAGGGTTTTTTTCTGATGAGAACAGTAGGGAGAAATGCCTGTGTGAGAACTCCTCTTTCAAATATGCTTTCTTCAATGCAAGATGCTAGAAATGGCCATCTGGGGATTATGTCTTTTTACCTTTTCTATGAAAACTGGGTGACCTTTTTGAGCTTATTCATGGAAATGTGAGACTGGAAGAGATTTCAGGTATCTTGTAGTCCAATTCAGACTGAAGCCAAAATTCCAAAAGGAATTTCTGTGAACCTACTGCAGAAATCTCCGTGTAAGCCCCCAAATCCATACTGTCTGCATTTCCAGACTCTTCTACAAAAACTTGCCAATGTATAAGAATTACACGTAAGAATAAACAGTAGAAAACCAGGCTGAGAAAGGACACCAGTAGATTGCTTACTCCACCCAGTGCATGTTTTGCACTAAAACAGGATTAATACTACCCAAATCATCCTACCAAATACAGAGGACCACCTCCATTTTCATGCCTATTTCAGTCAGTGATTTATTCTTCCTATCTAGCTCTCTTCTTTCAGGCTGTATAACTCCAGGTGAGGACCAGAATGCGTGGGCTAATGCAAACATCATTTAGTTGCTCTTTCTTCAGCATGTTCAGTAGGTATGAGGATGATTCATTACAGTAGTTGAAGTGTAATCCAGAAACAGATGTGTATAGGGGACCCATTACAACTGCAAAAGTCCTGAAATGGCTGCTTTTAGTGAGATTGCTAGAGCAGTGGCTCAAATCTTGGCTCTCCATCATCACAGACATGCCAGTGACTTGAAAACCCTTACTGTGAAGATGCATTATTTGGGAGATTGCTCTTATTTGGGAGATTGCTGTCTTCTATTGCACTAGAGTATTTCTGCTTTGTCTACTGTAACTGTTCATTAAGAGAATATAAGAGGAACTGCTTTGATGGGACTGTGGTTCTTGTGCAACATATATATACATATATATACACACACACATACAGACATGCCCCCAGGGTTTTTAGCTGTGCTTTTATAAGCAGGTAGTGATAGACAAATTAGTTTCCTGTTGTTCTGTGAACTCAGCCCCTGGCTCAAGTTCATTTATGTACACACTAATTGAGAAAAGTGGAAGTGCTTCAAGAAAACTTCAGTAGACCACTCAGGCCTCTGTTTCACCTGGCCATCCTGCTAATTCCAGATCTGGGGACTCCCACTGTCCTGTTTTGTGCAGGGATTCCTGAAACAGATAGCAAAATTTTAGACAGAAGTGATGTATCTTCAGCCAAACGATTTTTCTTGCTACTTGGATTGGCAAATTTTGTCCTTCTCCGCAGTGGTTAAAAAATTCTTCATCCAGGATAGCAATATTCCAGTCTATTACATTAAAACTGCTTATAATTGGAAAAAAATATTATTTTGGCTGTAAGAACTAGAAAATTTCATTCCAGTCCATCATTAAAATCTGCATGTGTTTGCAGCCATTGCTTTATAATTTAATCTAATCACTGTAAAATAAAATTACTCTGGCTAGTGCATATACACATTTTTCGTCCTTCAAATAAACTGATGATAGTTTCAGGTTTTGTTTTCATATATTACATTAACAGCAGCATTGCGGAAGTTGCAAAGTTAAATAATCAGGGTTAGAAGTGAGGTAGTTTTGCTGTTTTATTTCTTTCTCCTTCCCACAAACATTACACTACAGTTCTTAAGTATATAGGCGTTTGCTGCTATTTAACACAGATATTTTGTTTCATCTAGTGTTTGACGTGGGTGAGCATAAAATGCAAAACTCTTCAGTGTTTTTCATTCCCATTTTTGTTTAAAATATAATTTGTGACTGCTCTAGGTCCAGCGTGTTGGTTCAGACCATTCCTGTGATAAACCCTTGTATTTGTTCTGTATCCATTGAGTTTTTGGATGCTGTTCTGGTTCCCCAGGCACAGACCCATGGGCCAGCCATGCAGGCAGGCCATGAGTAGCCCTGAGTCAGCTGAGAGTTCCAATCAAGGCAGCTGACACAGGTGTAAAAGGAGGGAGCTCACTAAGGGTTGGAGTTCCTCCACTGCCTGAGGCTCCTTCCTGGTGGTCTTCTGTTCCGGCTGTTGGTATCGAGGACTGGGCTGAGTAGAACCCTCTATGCTTTATGTTAATTGTTGCTTCAGTTTTGTTATTCCATTAAATCTGTTTCTGCTTCAATTCACGAGCCTTCTCCCTTTTTTCCCCGATTCTCTTTCCCAACTGGGGAAGGTGCATCAGGTGATAGACTAACTGCTGCAGTTTAGCCCTGAGTACTGGCTAAATGTAGACAGTTGCCCAACGTGAAGTAACCAGGATGCCATTCTTGAGTGTAACAGCATTAGATGCTTTACTCATTGAAAGCAGAGATCCCATTGATTTTGGTGGCCACTATGAGTGCTCAGAACTTCAAATTAAACCATTATTGTGTCTAGTCTGCACCCTAAGGTCAGGGATTCATGAGCTGGATTGCTGGCTTAAATGTCAGAGTTGCACCAGGGGAGGTTTACACTGGGTATTGGGAAGAATTTCTTCACTGAACAGGTTGTCAGACATTGGAATGGGCTGCCCAGGGCAGTGGTGGAGTCCCCATCCCTGGAGGCGTTTAAGAGTCGGATTGACTCAGGGATATGGTGTAGCTGAGGACTGTCAGTGTTAGGTTAATGGTTGGACTCAATGATCTTCAGGGTCTTTTCCAGCCTAGATGATTCTGTGTGATTCTGTGCTTTGTTGGAGAGGGAAGTCCTGTTCCACAGAGTAACTTTTAGTTACCTAACTGAGGCATCCTTCTCTCCTTTGTATTCTCTCTCCATTCACTGAATACCTTTCAACTTCTAGAACAAATTAAATAATATTCCTTTATGAAATAGGCTGTCTTTAGTGCATAGTTCTGGTTGGTCTTCAGACCATTCCCTTCTGATGTGCAGTCAGACACAGATCCTACGGGGAAAATCGGATTAGAGAATGGAGCATGATGTGGAAAATTATTTATTGGCAAAAAACTGTGTAAGCATTGCATAGCAGAAATGCCCTTTCCCTCTTGGATTGTATGCTGGTGCCTCCTTTGTAATTTATTTTTTGTAACCATCAGGACAAATCAAGTGGCTGAATTCCCATGAGGGCTTTCACCCCATGAAGTCCATGAAGATACAAAAGAGTATCTTCTCCTTTAAACAGAATGGTGGTGTTTTCATGAGAATAGCAACAAAGATGGTGAGCAAATAGCTCTCTTGGTAACTAGAAGCTTTCAAATAAGTGGAAGCTCAAGTCTACACTAGGCAGAAAGCCTGCTTGGTGTAGTTTACCACTTGGTGCTCTACAGAATAGGACAGTGGAACTGTTGATCTATAGAAAACCAACACGGAACTTCACAAGCCCCTTTTTAGAGTTTCTTGCAGAGCAGGATCTACACTTCAAAACCTAGACAGTAGACGCTCAGTGATGCAAGTTGTCGTAACTGAACGACTGCAATTTACAGTTTGAGTATCTGACCTGAATTTGCTGACAAATAAATTCTGGGAAACATACGTGAGTTGAAAGATTTAAAACATAAGTGTTCTAATCTCTTTTACTCAGTTTCATTTATTCTGTTTTCAAATTTTAATGAAAGTGCAGACTACTGTATTGAACACTGCTAGACGTACTGCATCTTTAACAAACAAGAGAGTAGATTTGTTCTTTAATTTAGACCACTGCAAGAATTCTGCCTTTTATGTGAAAAGCTCGTCAGCATGGAGCTGCAAATTGGTGCCAAATAGCTTGTTGTCCAGATGGTGTGCTCTCTTTCCATTCCTCAAGTGCTTAGAATTCCTTTGTAGATTATCTTGGTCTTTTTACAATTGTGTGCTGCCAAAACAACTGTTAAATAAATGTATGAAGGTGTTATGTTTCCAGTTTACAGTGAAATTTTAATTGATATTGATATCAATTTTATATAATAAATATATATATATTTGATATAATTTTATTGATACCAGATTTGATTGAGCTGGAAACCAAAGTCCTTGGTGTATTCTTAGGACAGGTGTCTGGTTCCTGTAATGCCTCCCTACCAGTTCTGAAGTCTGACCTATCAGGACTGCCTCACAGCTTAAGGATTACATTACTGTTCTGGTTTGATGATGTACTACTTATCAGAGACCACCAGTGTGAGAGGGGTTCTCTGCAGCAAAGACATCTGTCCTACACCAGCATAAATAAAACTTCACATGCTATAGCCTTTGTTCCTTTGCAAACCTCTCACAAATCCCTCAAGGAATGCATTTCCCCTCTGCACTGGAAACTTTTTACTATAAAGATGTGTGGGACTTCACACCAGGGTTAAAAGTAAGAAGTAGGAAAATATGTTTCCAGTTACTATCCCAGAAGAGAATATCATTCTCATTGCTCATCAAAATCACAGGGCATGCAGAAAAAGTAGCAGCCAGTGGATATTTTTAGGGAGGCAGAATCTCTCATGTACAGAATAGACAACATAAACCCAAATGAAATAGAAAAACAAAATCCAGAACTCAACTGATAGTGTCTTGGAAACTTATCAGGCTGATTACTGGGAACTATAGGGAGCACATCCTGAGTTAGTAATTCTTATTATGCAGATTGTTTAAATGCTCTAAAGCAGGGTTTCCACAGTGAAGCCTCAGAGCCCATGTGAACTGCAAAACATTTATGTCCCACAGAGGGACTTTTTAGTACTTTCCTACAGTGATTACAAAGTACTGCACTGCAGATGAATTTCATAATGTATCCCCAACTTAAGGGAGTTTTTCCATGAAAAAAATACTAAGAACCACTGTTCAGCTGTCTTGGAGCACTTAGACTGTTTTTACAGACCTGGTTTGGAAGTGGAGTACTGGCTTCATCTGCCTTGTTCATTCAGTTGGATTCTGTGCTGTCTTAACTTTGGTAAATTGAAGCATGTACTGAATAAGGTGCACAGAGAACAAATATTTATAGGATGCTGCCTTGTTGAAAAGCAAACTGTTCTAAATAGTGTATTTCTGGTAAAACTAGATCTAGCGTATTCCCCTTTTTGCTTTCCTCTACTGAAGAAAAATGGGACTGCAGAAGTATATTCAGGTTTTAGGTGCTGGAGCAAATATTCTTGAGTATATCACTAGAGTCCTTCCAACTTCCATGATCCACTAAGTTAAATTTCTGACAAGAGCAACAGTGGGAGAGTTCTCTTCATTGTGTATGGTACAGCAAGTCCATTGACACCGCCTTCTGAACGGCATCTTAAACTAACCACCAGTACCTATTATTCTCACTCTTTACACCTCTGTAAGAAGGGGTTCTGGTATTGCTTTTATTATCTTGCCTCAGTGTAGGGGAGTAGTCTCTGTGTAGTGTTCTGAGGTCCCTCCCTGATGAAGGTTGCTGGGATTCTAATAGGTTTGAGCTCATATTTGAGTCATTCAGAATCTCACTGCAAATTGGGAAAAGAATTGCTGGCGAGTGTATGTTTATTTTTGGATTCATGTTTTCACATTGTCATTACACTGTGTTTCTTTCAAAAGTCATTTTACTTCTGATCTGAGAAAACCGTGTTTTTTCAATCTCAACTGACTAATTATATGGCTGTGGAAGGCAAAGGCCGTCAACAGCCTGTGTAAGTTGTGATAAGTGGATGCGATGGTGTCGATGAAAAACTTGGGCAGCATGTGTTGGGCCACTGAAAATAATGGAGTGGCATGGCAGTTTGATATTTCTGCAAGTGCATTTGACATCATCTTGTCTTTATTCTGATGAAATGACTGTTGTGTATTCTCATAAATGTCTTGAGTGTCAGGCAGCACATTTAGAACAGATCAGAACTCCTCCACTACTTCAGATGTGATCACTGGTTTTCTCACAGCAGTGCTGTTAAAACTGGCCGGTCTTTTCCCCTTCTGACAGTGTTAGCACACTCATAGAATCATAGAATAGCCTTGGTTGGAAAAGACCTCTAAGATATCAAGTCCAACCATTAACCCAGCACTGCCAAGTCACCACTACACCATGTCCCTCAGCACCACATCTACACGGCTCTTAAATAGCTCTCGGGATGGGGACTCCACCACTGCCCTGGGCAGCCTGTTTCAATGCTTGACAACCCTTTCAGTGAAGAAATTTTTCCTAATATCCAATCTAAAATTCAGACACCTATGTTATCACAGCAGGACAGCTTCTGGGACCTGAGCCTTTGTTTCCTTGCGCAGCACAGCCATCCCTCCTCCACAGTGCTTGGACCTAACTAGACCAGAGTCATGAGGCATCCTGATACGCTTTTGTTCTGTGCTCAGCTGCATTGCCTCGGAAAAACAAAAATGGCCATACTGTTTACAGTGTCCCATTTCCTTAGTTGATTTCATGTTATGAATCACTAGAATTTTTTATTTTAATCTTAAATGTGTGAAACAGTCTGTATAAATTGTAGGAGTGGTCCTTAATCATCTCTTACAAAACTCATTGGTTAGCATTGCATTGCATTGACCTCTGTCTAGTCCTCATGCTGAGTGAAGCTCAGTGTGTCAGCAAACAAAACAGACAAAAGGAAAATGAGATCTCAAAAGATGTGAACAAACATCTGCAGAGTTCTCATCTCCTGAATAATAAACATCATTCTACTATATTCCTTCCTTAGTATTCTCTGTGTATTTGTCATCCCTTGCTGTGCTACATCTAATTTACAATCTAATCCCTACCAGAAAAAAGAACTTGCAAGTTTTATTTGCCTAGGTACTAGGCACGCACAGTTTAAATGTTAAAATGTTTAAATAATGGCAAAAATATTGGGTGGGCAAAGATAAGAGTCTCTCCCTGCAATATATCCCAGCTAGCAATTCACCCCTTCTTCTCCATTCTTCTGTTAATCGTGAGTTAACTGTGTGACAATTCTAAAATGAATGAAGCAAAAACCTACTAAGAACAAGGAGGAAGCTTACAAATTCACTGTAATTTGCAACTGAGTTGAGATGTGTTAAAAAGTGCAACCCTAGTGTATTAATTAATGTGTGTTATCACTTAGCCTTGTGTTTCTAGAAACATTTTGTTCCCCTGGATTTTAGTTCTGAATGTTTCCTAAATAAAACAGTCATGGTGATAGATAATTTTGTTTGGAACATCAGCTCAATGAAGCTGATGAATAGATGCATCTTGAATTTCCCTAAGCAAACTGAATTCAAATTAGCGATATTTATTGATCAGTTTCTGTTTTTTCCACTGTGTCTCTTCTCCTTTGTGTTTGTTCTGCTTGAAAGTGTTGAGTAAGTAGTATTAGGTACAATTAGCCCACATGTTCTTCCTGAGGGTAAGTTCATCATACTCACTAGTATATAGTGCCAAACTGTTGTTTGATTTTCAGAGATAATGTTGCTAATATGACAAATTAGGCAACATCCTTCATAGTTGAGATGGGTAAAGTAAAAATGTAAATCGGAAACCATGTCTCAGTTGATCATTGCCTCTTAACTGATATGAGTTGTCCTCTCTCATGATGTAACCCTTTCCAATTTTCGATTGCCTGTGTTTCTAACTATATGATATATGATATAGGGGCGTATGTCATAGTGCATCTACGATTCCTTACCATTATGGCTTCGTGTTAGAACCTCAATTAATTCTGAAAATCAAAATCCTGTTCTTTTTGTCAACTTGCAGCTATTGTAAAAAATTTCATTCACTCTTTCTAGACCCTATATACTCATCACAGTTTCTTGCGCAGTGTGTGATTCTGAGATGCTCTCTTGGTACAGAATTACACACAAGAGGATTAGGTTTCAAATGTTTATTCTATTTGTTGTGATAACCATGTAAATATTAACCACATTTCAAGCTTCATAATGTTATTTACCTGCACATGCAGACAGCCTGAAGCAACATCTGTAGTGAGTCTGATTGAGATAAAAAAGGCAATTCAGAGTTCCTTGGATCCCACTCACTTTGCAAGCCTTCTGTTAGGGATTTTCCCACAGTTCTGTCTATTTGCCACAAAATTGGTGTTTTGTCACACTTTTAAAATGTTTTTTTCTAGTTTCTTGTCCTACTAGAAAACATTGCAGTAGTTTCTTACTCTTCGAGTTTGCTTTCCTGGAGAAATACTGAGATTACATTACATTCCTAAAAAGCAATTTTAATACCTAGGACATCAAAATGTATTTAGGGCATGCAAAGAACTTCATCTGTGTCATGCAGCAGCTGAAGAGAGGAAAGGGAATAAAGTGGAATTACTTCTTTCTCTCAGCCTCCTTTAATTCTGAGAAACTGAGAAAGGAGATACATCATAGACAAAAATTATATAGCATGTATAGGACCAAGACATTTAATTCCTAGTTTTTGAACTACAACATCTATGAGTACTTCAGACAATCACAATGTGATTAAAAGTTCAGGACACTCTTTTTGATCATACAGATATTATTGAAGGGTGCACATTAAGTAAAAAAAGCATCATAGAAGTACTGCAAATTTTTAATCAGATTATCTATGGCAGAGAGGCTCTGAAAATATAAAAATGTATATCCTTGCTCAGTTGAAGGACTATGGCATTCTGACACTTTAAAAAAATTGCTATATTAATATTGCTTTGCTGAAGGAATATTCTCTTTATCTTCCATAAGGAATAATGGAATATATCCCTGTGCAAGTTTTCCTGTTTCTTTCATTCCACTACTGTATTTGAGCAGTTAATAAGTAATTAGAAGGCGGTAATGAACTAGTAAATTGCTAGAGTCTTCCCTAGCCCTATTGCGGTTGTACAGTGGTGTGTGCATACTCCTTTCCAGGTGTTCCAGAAACAGGAATTTGTTTTCACTGACTTCACCCACACAGAATACTTGCTGCCAACTAAAATAGTTTCAGCAAGATGCAGCATATAAAGTGGTTTTAACAATTTTACTTTGAACTGGAAGAATGATTCCATTTCTGATTACTCCAACACTGCAAAACTCAGCAGAAATTTCAAAGCCTATCAATTAAAGTGCTTTCCAATCAGGGACATTGTTGAGTATCTCCCTTTTCTTCCTTATGCAGTAAAATTCAGGCTGCCTGCATTACCTCTGTGTTCTGGTTACTTTAATTTCTTCTTTAGAAGAAGAGTACTGTTTCAAGTATAGAAGAAAACACTTCAACCATATTTAGCAGGATTCTTTGAGAATTACAGAGAAGGGTATTACAAAAGTTTATCAGCGTTAGGCTGAAGCTAGGGACATAACATCAACAGATTGTGCTGCCTATATAGTTCTTTTACGCTCTCCATTTAGCCTGAGAATATATTAAGGAACATCAAGTCCCCAGCTGTTTTCATTCATCACCACATTCCATGCAAGACTACTCCAGAGGTAGCGTAGCCTTTATTCTGCAGTGTAGAAAATACACCCTTAGGAATTGCTCCTTCCTCACCTCTGTGTGTAGCATGTGCAGAGTTCAGATGTCACAGTGGTCTTGATCATCTGTTTTACAAGTTTCCCTGAGAGAAGTGGATGCATCATACAAGGCAGCCTGAGTGGGCAGACAAGGAGCAAACCAAGGTCCACTGGGTTTCCCTGGTCAGCAGAAGCAAGAAGCCAGGACTCCAGGGTATCATGCAGAGTATGCTAGCTCTGCTTCTTGAGCAGAGCTCTGTGAAACTGGGCTACACTAATGGAATAAGGGATCATGCTTTGCTGTTCCTAGTGCTTGAATAAAGTAGACAAAAATATACACATACTCTTTCTTAAGCAGGGTCATTATTCTTAGTAGTGTTATCATTTTTTTCTGCCTTAGCTTTCCTCATAAAATAAGAAAGAGGTTTGAATAGATACCTGTACCATGTAAAGAACTCTGAAATCTAGCTGTTTTTTTCTAAACAAGTAATACATTGCTGTGATAAGTCCCTTATTTTCTTCAAAGCTTCTTGTCTCGATATCTGTAATATCAGTAGTCCTGCCATTCTGTGCAACAGAACAATTTTTCAAGTAATTAACATTAGACTGACAAGTGGGTTGAGAAGTACTCCTGGGCTAGAACAAGAAATTTATTGCAGCCTGCTTTCATGAGCCTTCTTCCTTCATTCAGAATGTGTGATGTTTTTTGTTGCCATTTTTCACCAACTTCCTTTATATTCTTAATCTTCTTGTAGTGTTTCAACAAAAGGCCACTCAGGTGCCCAGTGACAACGACAGGATGTACTGCGATGCTAGGAAGCCTGGTACAGAATTTAATTTCTCTCTTTAACTGCCTTGATGCTTTTCCATAGAATCAGTAGAGATTTGCTGTGACTTGATTTTGACTGATTTAGCATCTATTTTCCCACATATGATTTATATCCTTAATGGTATTGCAGCATTAAGAGATCAGATTAAAGAAAGAAAAATAAAAGTTACAGTCTTATGGGAAAGATTTGTAGAGTCAAGAGTTACTTTACGATTTTCTGTTTGCTTTCTCCATTGTGATTAAAACCAAGAAAAGGACAGGAGGGCTCAGCTGTGCACTAATTCCAGCTGTGCAAAGGCAGCAGAGTGAGGAGCAACAGTACTCTCCTGGGTACCCCAAGATCCATGTGAAATGAATTACTTGTGGCAGTCCAGTTGTTATTTGACTTGTAGTACATCAGAATGTTGCTACCTTAAAATCCATTAATGGTACCCTAAAATAATTAACAATGTTATATACACAATGAATGAACAGTGAGTGAGGATTTTTCCTCCCTCTTCTGTTACCAAGTAGCGGGTCAGGATTAAAGCATATAGAGCAGCATACATTCACCTGTTTATTTCTGCAGCAGGCAACTGCAGTCTCCAGTGCTACTGACATTACTTTTCATTAATGCTAAACCACTTAGGAAAAGAATATAGGACCTTCTAGACCTTACTGTGTTGGAATATTGGTAGCATACTTCTGCAAACCAGCAACGCATCTGGGTCATTACTCTATCAAAATAGAAACAAGTAGCTGAGATGCAAAAGAGCAGCAATTCATGCCCAGTATGTGCTAGCATGATCAAAAGGAGGGAGAAGCCACAGCAGCTGTTATTTCACTTCCTTATTGTATTTCTCTTTGCACAGTCCTTCCTCACTTAAAACAAAGATATTGGTGCATAACACAGTAGTAAAACTAACTCAAATCATACTTCTGGTTTAAACTTTTATCCTGGATGCATTTTATGTGCAGTGAGGCAGGTGCTGTAGGCCCCTTTGCAACAGCCTCATACAGGGCTAGGAGAGCCCTTTTTCATGGCTGCTCACGTGTTCTGGACCAGCCATTTCAGTATCAGTATCTGGAGATACGCAGTGCTGCACCTCCTTTGACCAAGCTGTGAATATGATAACACACAGCTCCCTGTCATTTCCCTTCAGTTGTGCACCTGTATCATAATCTCAAGGAGGACTAGGCAGTAATGTTTTCTCATCACTGCAATGTATTTAATAATTTGGGGGAAGGAAGTCATGTTAAATTTCAAAATGCTTTCTCACCAAATTTCAGCCCCAGGTTTTGAGAAACATAATGTGTGAAGTTGGAGAAGGAAGGGAAAACAGGCACTGTGGATATTTTTTTTTTTCTTAACATAGCAACAACTTCCTTTAAAATTTCAGTACTATAGCTTCAGTGCTAGAAAGGAATTCTTAATTTGAACTGACACTAATGGAGAATCCATGGATCAGGGCAATAGTAATGAATGAAACATTTAGGATGCTACTCTGCTGCCGAAGAGTAATGGTAGAATCCTCATTGATTTGTTGCATTTCTCTTACTGAAAAAAAAAAAACAAACCCCAAAAAAACCCACAACCAAAAAAAACCCCTCCAAAAAACAACAGAAAAGGAAGAAGGGGAGCCACCCTAAACGTGGTGTGTTTTTATTGATGTCAGATTATAAAATCATTGCTTACATGCCTCTGTTGAAAAAAGTGCTTACATATCATAAAGAGAAAGGAATGAAATAGGTTAATAGTATTTTCTACCTTTATCTTTCTACATTTTGTAGTAGCACCCAGGGGCCACACTGACACAGTAACTTGTAGCACTGTGAGACACAACATCCCGGCTGAACAGGAAGCACTCATCCACTTGCAGAAACAGGTGAAAAAGGGGGCAATTTCTATGGATGAAGCCCTTGACAGATTTAAAGAGTGGCAGAATGAAAACCAGAGACGTCAGTCCGTTCAACAGGTATGAGTCTGCAATTTATGTTTCTTGATGGGAATCTTGATCAGAAATTCCAAAAAACAAACTCTTGTGTTTTGACTCTGACGTGTGAGATCAAAAATGAGGGTCATAATTTATATGCCCATCAGCTCCCAAGGAACTTGCTGTTTATGGTTCTTAATCTTCTAGATACCCGTTTCCACTGTTGTTTGATGACTTCAGAGGCTTCCTGAATTTATTTTGCCTGACTTCAGGTGCTGTTGCATTTAGTTAAAATCTCAAGTTAAATATGTTCATCTTTTACGACTTCAGTTCTAAACTGCTAGGTGATGCTTAAGTCTATGCATCTTTTATGAAACTATAAACCTTCTGTAGGTGAACAAACCTAATGCCCTATTGAACAGGGTCAGCTAACAGAAACAGAACTATATCAAGCATACATTGTTAATATATATTGACTTATATCAGGCTTTATGCCTATCTGAAAGTGTTGAATCTACCTAGTGAAATTCACAATTGTTAGGAGTGCTCTTCAGCTCCTTTATATTCAACGTATGGAGTAAATTGAGGTGCACAAAAAAAAAAGATTTACAAAAGCCCATACGCTGAGTCACTAAAGGAACTGCATCAAAGCTAGTAGCTAAGGAGAAAGGCGTGGTTAGGAGGTTTGTTAATTACTTCTAACAAGACAGCTGCAGGAAGAGGTTCTGCCCTCATTTTATATAAGGTCATGCATTAACAAAAATATTTTCTTGCTGTCCTTTAAGTGTATTTAGCAAAGCTAGTCTACTGCTCTACGGAGTGGGAGAGCTATCAGATGCTGCCAACAAGGAAAGATTAAATGCTCTTTGTGTTTGCATTTACTGAAGAGATAGTACAAGCTGTTCAGTGGAACACTTAAGAGCAAAAGCGCAAGGGGTTAGAACAGTTGAGGAGCCCGGTTGCCATGCTGGGCACCAACAGCACAGCACTGGCTGTTCAGCTGCACTGCCAGAGTGTGATGGATGCCCCCTTCCAAATCTGTCTGCGGCCAAGCACGCAGATGAGAATTGCTGGTATATCTCTGTCAGTCAGGGGAGTTACTCGTGGAGAAAGATGACATCCAATCTATGCAAAGATAGCAGCACTAAGTCATAAGTCTTTCTTTTCTTGGTTAACTAGAAGATGCCTGTATGTCAAGGAGGATTACTAGGCCCATTTCCACTGCTTCAGATAAAAACTACTTTCTAGTGGTGGTTTATAACCTGTATTGCAGGTGTGAAATTTCTTTGGTTTTGTACCGTAGAGAAGTCTTTCACTGTTAGTCCAACATGAGGGACATGGTGTAGTGGTGACTTAGCAATGCTGGGTAAATGGTTGGACTTGATCTTAGAGGTCTTTTCCAACCAAGGCTATTCTATGATGAATTTACTTCATGCTATCACTGCAGTTGTCTGGTCTTCACTGGGATTTTTGAGGAAAAATCATTTTTCCAAAGCAAAAAACAAACCCCAAAACCTCTGTAATGTAGTGCTAGAATCAATGTAATTTACTGATGGGGAAAAAAACTCCACAACACTCTGGTATAAATGCTAAAATTAGCATCTACTTATAGTGCATCATAGTCATTTTTCAGTCTTTTAAAATTATTTTCCTGGAGAGAGAAGCTTGGTGTTCAGAATGCTAAAGAACCCAGCTTTTTATAGTTACTCATTATTCTACAGTAAACTTCCGTTACTGATTGCTGCTGCTGGTTTTGTGCTTGTTTTTTTTACCTAAAGGAAAAAGTGCACCACCTTAGAGACACCACTATTGGAAACAGACTAGAAAAGGAAAATCTGAATGGTAAGTTGCACTTTCTTTGCCTTTCAGAACACTGAAGCCTTGAACTGTAAGTGTACTGCAAAGGGCTGATCCAAAGCATAAGCAGACTTTTGGATCGGGCATTGAATTTGTAATGAGCATTTGCTGTATCTTTACCACATTTAAGTTATGGTAATGTAATCAGGCCTTCAGCAGGGTCAAGACTTCATCCCAAAGATGAGCTCACTGAGAGTTAATGGGACAGGAAATTTAGCGAGTCTTTGTGGCTCAGCTTTTTTGTAGCCCATTTCCTAATATTTCATCACGATTAGGGTAAATGATTTCTTTAGAACAATTTACTTGATTATATCACCATTGTATTTGTAAATCGACTATCAATTTGCACTTGCAAATTCTCTATGAACTTTCCACTGCTACAGCAGTTTAGTATTGTGAATCATTAATAAGAGCTGTACCATTGGTCATTTAAAATGCTTTTTTCCCTTTACAATTGAATGTCATCTGCAGCAGTATAAATCACCTGCATTTCCTGCAGATGATTTTCTCTTGTTGTTAGGAAAAGATTGCATTAGATGGTATTGACTGTAGACCTGTGATTTCTGTAAACTCTAGTACATACATGATCTTAGAAGGGAAATGTAGTATTTCTTAGTACCATTTGTGTACTATTTAAAACTATCCCCTAAAAGTGTTCTTTTCTTACTGCAAGATATAAAAATAATCCACAGGAGTGCTTTCATTATTCTGTTAGACAGTAATTATGTGGACCTGAGAGCTGAGATATTGTAATTAAGGAAAATTCTTGCTGGCTTGGTGGCAGAGTTGCAGTTGAGACTATTTGTATTTCAGCTGTAAAATCCTCTGCAGTTGGTAGGGGCACAACACCCTCAGCATGTGAACAGGCTCAGTCCATTAGCCTTCACAAGACTCTCAGAGCCTGAGGGGCTGGGATCCCTGCATTTGTTCTTACAACCTGTTTTCTATAGGCAAGGCAAAGCTTGTGATGGATGACATGAGGATGATTCTTGGGAAGTATTTGTCTCTAGGGTTTTTGTTTGTGGCCACATCAGTCTTGCCTCTGTAGCTGTCCTCTCTCTCCAGAGTTTGGTTATTGAATCATACCAGTTGAATCAACACCAGAATGGTAAATTTGTGAAACACCAAGTCTTGTATTATCCAGTAACTCGGATAATGATCACTATATTCCCTTCTGATCCTAACCTCTCTGCCCTCTGTTACACTGTCTTATATCCTGTGATGCATATAAATCAGCAGCTTTGTATTGCAGAAATATAATGGGAAGAATAATTATGGAGGCCCCTGTCTTGCCCAACAGTGTACTTTATTATCAAATATTTAAATTCATGAAAATAAGAACTTGTAAAAGTTGGAACTCCCTCTACAGCTGGAGGCATGTTAATGGCAAGAGCAAAGAAGGATCTCAGGAGACCAATGCTTCAGTCCAGACATAAATAAAAAGCCTGAAACAAAAGTGACAATCATGTTCTTTTCTCTTTCATAGTTCCTAAGGAAAGCAGACCAGAGAGCATTCATTTTAGAGACTTTTTGTTCCACATGCCATTTAATAAAGCGGTATGTATGAATATTAGCAGTTCTCGGGTTTGTTTAATGAATTCTGGGTTTTACACCTGTACGCAGACTTTCCAGCTGTACCTTTAAAAATGTGGGCCTCCCTCTCCAGCTTCCACATTTTAAATCAGGATTTGGATAGTCTTTTTCAGCGATGGTTTTTGAAGACTTGATTGAGGATTTAAAGAGATCACATCAGAAGCCTGTTAGAAAATTTGATTTTATTTTAATGAGACAAGAAAATATGTTCCATACTAATTTATAGGAGATAATTTTTAGTTTCTTAGTAAGTTATTGAGTGGCACTCAGTTCAGTCTTCCATTATAATATTTGATGCTATCTCAAAGTTCATGTCTCATTTTGCAACAGTTTAATATAGAACTGAATAACACTCCCAAAAAAAAAAAAAAATCAACTGCAAAGCAAAAAGTTCTGTCACTCTTGTAATGAAATATCTACAAAAAACTATTTTAAGAACAATTAAATAAGGACTAAGCATGTAGAATGTTCATTTGCAGAAAGTAGAGGCACAAACAATGATTTGTCTCATTACTATCTAATATATATATTCTTGCCCATAGATGTTGATAATACTTTTTTTCCAAGAGGGGGGAGTAAGATGTTAGCCAACTGAACAACAAAAAAATACCTTTAATAAATTTCATGGAGATACATAAATGATTTGGGGACAAAAGCTCCATTTTGAAATCTGAGTGGCCCAGATTTCTTAAGGTATTTAATGTTTTCCTTGGCATCTTTCCTGAAACCACCGAAGTACTGAACAAGAAGTAGCCTATTGACTATGGGAAACTTTATCTATAAGTGAGGCTCATACTGCATTTGGAAAGCTGCCTTGTGGACCATGAAATACTACACAGTAGGAGACAAGGAAGACAGGAGAGAACAACAAAATTGAAACAACTGAACTGATGTGGTATGTTTTGGCATTTGAAATCCTCAGCCATAGGTCTCCTCTGAAGACAGATTACCAAATTGGGACAGCCAGAATGTGTCCACAGTGAGGCAGATGCTGTGCTCTCACACTAAAGTAGATGTGTGCTTCTGCTGTGGGGTCCCACAAGGCATGAGTGCACAAATATAGTTAGGCCTCAGCTTACTCTATGGTAACTGATTCCTTGCCTGCACCCTAAGACAAGGGTTTAGCATCCTGGGTTTCTGTGTGTCCACAGAAATGAATGGCAGCAGCTTAGACAACATTCATGTGATGATGACTAGAGCTTCCTTTCAAGTCTCAAAAGGCAATGCAGCTTTCACATGCATTTCATGCCCATACTTTCTAGCAGATAGGGGTTTTTAAAAACACCTATATGATGCCTATCTACATCTTTAGATTACCTGTGTGAATTGCATTTAGCTGTTTCTGGAAATGAGACTGCAAAATCTGCCTTCTATTGCAGTTACATTATGGCACCTTCTGTGCCACATCCCACAGATTTAGTCATCCAACATCTAAAAATAAGTGCAAGATTGCAGAAACTGCATAAGATGGTTTTAATTGCTCGTAGTTCGTTAGCCTCTCATAGCTAATCTCTGTAGAACCTTGAAATTGGTCTTTAGGGATACACCTAGTATAAGTGTAAGATTGCTCATCAAAACCAGGAATGATGGATAACTCAGTTTTCTACTCTTGCATAGCAGCAAGAACTGAGTAGTAGGTGTCACTGCTTCATTGCTAGGTAATAAGAAAGGTAGAGGCCAGAGAAGACACCTCCAATGGTCTTCAGAAAACCAATATGGCATTAAGCACATGTTCAGCTTGACTTTCTGCCCCTGCCAATACCAGAAACTTACATAATAGTTTTAAATGAAGGTAGGTCTCGAGAAATGTGTCAGATGCTCAGTAGTCCTCCAGTGACAAATATACCCATGAGAAAAATTCAGTCTTTGCACCTGTGCCAGTCTTGGGATCCTTGGCAAGACTGGCAAGGTAGGTGGCTTGCTGTGGAAAGGTCAAAAGCTTTTTCCACAGGAAACTCAGCTGAAACCATTTATTTCTTACCTATAAGCTGTTAAGATCAGTAGGTACTTACATAGAAAGTGGCCTTCATATCCATGAAAGATAACATTACTACCCGTTGCTATCCATTTCATACTGACTGTAAGGCACTGTAAACAGCCAGGTCATCCACTGCAGTAAAGGCAGCCTCCACAGAATTTCTTCTTCCAGATTTGTAGATGCCTATGACAGTAAAGCAGGTCTGGTTTAATGAAGTTTGCTCAACGAGCTGCCAGAGAACAAATCTCCTCCTCAGCTTCATCCAAAAAACACTGAGAAGAGCACTATGCACCTTTCACAAACTGGCAGGTTATTGATTAGGTTTGCTATCCTAAATGTCTGGCTTCATTCCTCAACCCTCATCAGCACCTTGCTTTTAGTCCAAGTTGCTAGCAGATTGCTTATTCATCAGTTGATGCCACTCCAGCTTGCAGGTAGTGTCTAAGTAGAGTTCCCTGAAAACTAAAAGAACAGCACTTAATTTTGAGCACATTAACCAGTTTCTGTTGTCTCTGATAGGTCAATAGGAAGATGAACCAAGACCCTAATTTTGATGTTTGGATCCATGGGAATTCCGACTTCCTTACTCAACCCAGTTAGCAAAGTTGAAATAACTCAGGATCCTGCAGCACATATAAGCTTTTGTATAGATGGAGAGTGGGGAAGTCATGGAAAAAGATTATTTTTTTTCTTCATGCCTTCCACAGCATGTGTTTCAACTGGGACCTGTAGTCTTGAAAATACCTGTTTGGTAGTAGTTTATAAGAGTGTCCACTGGACTTGTGAAGCTACATCTTTAGCCTGACTTATTTCTGGTTTCTTTAGTACTTTTTAGCTTCACATGATGCTCAAATTTAAGACTAAGGAAATAAATATTGCTTTCCTGCCCATTTGTCCCCAAATCAGGCCTTCATGAGGCAAGCCCACAGTCAAACTGTTGACTGGGGAGTTCACCAAGACAACTGGATATCCGTCTAATCCCCCGCCTCTCCTAATTGCCACCCATAAAGGCCATCCACGCTGTTAGAAGTAAGATTTGTACAAAATCCACCCCTCGTGTCATTCTCCCACACAACACCTGCCTATTTTTGTGGATGTCTCTTGCTTCCCTGCTCCCAGGGACATAGTGTTGTATTCACATTTGAAGTAAAATACATAAAAAGTGACTCATCCTATGTATGTATTTTGTGAATTATTAAAATTTGAAACACATTCTACACTGCCCTAATTTATCATTGATATATATTACTATTTATTAATTGCGTCTATTTCTTTTTAGTCTCCAACTAGAAATCCAACAGACAAGGAACAGATGCCTAATTAACAGAGGTAAGAGCATGTATATGAACACACAGGGACATTCTTTGTCGTGGAAACCAACACTTGTGGAAGTACTTTCCATCAGAGTGCATTTGCATAACAGTAGAATGAAAGTGGATCTCAGAGGTCTGATTTTACAAGATAAATATAATCATCACACATTCTAGTTTATACTAGAACTTTTTTTTAATCAGGTGTCAACCTGTTCCTGTTACCGCAGGGCAGATTTGCAAGCAGTTAGTCACTTACCTGACTTATGAATGCAGTTGAAGACAGTTTCCATTAGTTACTGCAAGTAATTGAGCTCATACAATTAGGAGCTGTATTAGAGTGTAGTCCTACATACTGATCGCACATGCAGTGTCAAACATATTAAAAATAAAGTTGAAAGGTATGGATGTGTTCAGAAGTGCTGAACTAAAAGACCAATGATCATTTTAAGTGCTGAAGAGCTTACAGGTGATGATACTGTCTCCACAAACAGCAGAATTTTCTGACGTTTCTGTTAGCGACTGAGTTTCTTGGTTTGGGGCATCTAATGATGTCTTTAATAGTTGGGGTTTTATCTATTATTTGCTACCTGTGTGCTTCCATGTCTACCTCATAGCAGTTTTAAAACTGTATGTTTACTTTCAATGAAATTTGATCATTAGGTTTGCTGGTAGGAGATAAAAGTAAATGAATCTGGTTTACAGCATTCATTAGGGGTTTCTGAGTTCGGTGGTTGGTTTTTGTGTTTTTAAATAAGTTCAGTTTTCAACCTCTGTGCTGAGAACAAACTTACCAGGAGCTGAACTTACATCACCAGCTGAGGTTGTAGACTTCATGTCTACAGTAAAATAATCGCCTAGAAATTTTCTTGTTTTGCTAATTCCTCTGAGAATGAAGGAGTCATGCAACATTTCTTATGCATGGAAGGATGATAGCCATTAAAAGTTTAAGGCAAAGAACAAGGATGTCTGAATTCTGTTAATGTATGTGCAAATCTTTTCCTTGAGGTCTTTAACAAATTTCTGTACCCTTGATTTTCTTAGGCACTGAATCTCTTTAGTTCATTTATCTCTGCAAGAACAGTCTGTGCTGAACAGCTCCAAAAGTCAGAGTTAGATTTTTTTTCTTCAGTCTTCTTTCCATTATACAAGTTTAGGACCTGAAAGTTTCCAAAATTTAAGTTTACCATTTTAGATATGAGTAGTATTTGTAATTTTGCGTTTTTAGAGAGGTATAAATGGGATTAAATAATATTTGTTCACAGTAACAAAGTGATACAAGTTATTCCTAAAGACAAATGTAATTTTAAAGGCTTTGTTAGCAAAGTTATTTTGATTCAATTTGCCTCTCCAACTTTTCCAAGTGTGGGGAATGACATGTTATACTGTTGCAGCATTATTTTTGTGACCCTGAAAATGGATAATCTTCAGTGAGGTCTTTTCTGCTACTCTTCTCTCATGAAAAGGAGAGCGCAGTTGCTCCTTGTAAAAACAGTGTTTCCATGTCTCATTTCTGGAGCCAGCTGCTATCCTGCTCACTGGAGTACAGTGTCAACACCATAAAACAATAGCTTCATCTTCTGCTGCTGCTTATTCTCCAAAACACTTGTTCAGGCCCTTTCCTCCAAAGTTACCATAAGACCCAAAAAATTAGTCTTATGGCATGACCTGAAAGTGAAAAATTATCATTCCTTCTTCAAGAGGCAGCACAACTCCTACATGGGCTTTCCTAAGAGAGGTTCCTTGAAGCAGGGATGAAGTCACCTACGCTAAATGGGTAAAAAAGCTTTGAATGTTAAAAGCTCTGGAGCTAGAGAAGACTATTATGAAAAACTTGGTAATAGCAGAGGTGCTTATAAATTGCACATTGCTAAAGTGAGATGAATCATTCAATGGGGGAGGGGGAATTACCCCTGGGATCAGAATAGATGATCTCTGTCACTTTTAGAAAATTGTTATGTGGGAGAGGGAGGGTTAGTTGATGTGGGAGAACTTTCAAAATACAATTTATCCAGCACATTCAAATCAATTCTGTTTGTGAGTTATCCACACCAAATTCCCAGGTTCTCCTCTTCTGCAGAGTACGGCCTCTCCATAGCTTGCTTGCTGTTCTGTCTTCAGATTGGTTCAGAGGCCTTATAATACCATAGTGCTAAACACACTAGTATTTGAAAAGCAAAGAGCTTATGTAGAGGCACATGTGCCTCAGATGTAAAGTAGTAGAATGGCCCTGTCAAGATTAAAAAAACTTGGTGGTTTGGGAGTTAGGTTTTTTTTTTCCTTCTCTCTTTTACACCACTTTCAAGGAGACCATATTAACAGAGAAACAACAGAGTTGGAAAGGAATGTTCATTTACCCACATGCACTGGACGGTGAAATTCTAAAGTCCTCGGAGAAACTAACTGCATGTCTGAAATGTATGCTTTCAGTACAAACCCAGCACAATGAAGTTGTTGGGGAATTTTTTTTTTAAGACTCCAGTATTCTTTTAGAAAGCAATGGAATACATTCAGTGGTGTACACAACAATACTGTGTAAAATACTTAGGAGGACTGGACCTTTCTTTTTAAAAAAAAAAAAAAAAAAATCCAAACATACAGACCACTTTTTTTTTTTTTATGAATAATCGTAGGGAGACTGAGTGTTTGATTATTACCCAAAAAAATGCAGATAAAACATTCAAAAACTACATTTCTATTGCTAATATTCTGACTCTCTGAACAGTTGAGCCTCCAGCTCCAGTGCAGTTCTTAGCTATGTTGCTCATGCCTGCTCCTAGATCATCACACTTTCCTTATGCAAGGAGGGAGGAGAATAATAGAGTTGAGATGCAGCTGGTGGATCTCAAGGGGAATAGACTGTTGTTTTGATTCTCATACTTATTTCAACAAATACAGTGTTTGATCTTATTCTATTGGATCAGAGGCATTTTTCATTATTTCTTACAGTGCGATTCTTCGGCCAGCTGTGCATCAGTTTCGTCTGCTTGGCATCCCACATGTCTCCAACAGCCTCACCCTACTGCTGCAACATGGCTACGTGAGCATCACTGTACTTTTAGTATCTTGGAATCTCTCACCTGGGTCAATTCTGGTAAAAGTCCAGTATCACTAAAGCAAATTAATAAGACTTCTTGTAAAGTCAGCACTGAATTTTATATTTCTTCTTTGCCAAATTTTTTTTCAAGATGACAGCTGAGGATTTATATAAAATATATAGCATGCTTTGGTTAATTATTTTTAAACTCATTTCAGTTTTTCTATAATGCTTGATAGTTGCTTAAAAGTAGATTTCATGCACAAAAGAGGAAGATCATGAAAAGCTATGAATATTATGAAGTTATAATACATAAAATTTAGTTTTTACTTTTTGTTAAGACATTTTTATATAAACTTTGTATATAAATTTGTCTTTTCTAGGAATAATAGTTGTACTCTATCACTAGTTTAAATAATTGTACTGAAAGTAAAGCCAATTTCTAAAGTCAAACTATGTAAATTGGTACTAATTACTTCCTAATGCATTAAAGTGATTACAATAATTGGGTTTACAAGGAAATTGTGTTTGTTTGATAAGTTGCCTAAGGTAAGTGATACTCAGAACAAAACTAAAAATCTCTACTGCATTTACACAGCAAAAGTAAAGGAATAAACATGGATAATGGTATAATGGTCTGCATTCCCAGTGACATACTCCAAAATTTAAGTGAGCACGTGACAATGCAGGAGTGTGCAAGACAACTTGCACCAGCTCATAAGCAAAAAAAGAATAATAAGATATTATATGCAACCTGTAGAGGGTATAACAGAATATTTTAACTTTCAGAAAAGTAGGAGCTTAAATACACTTCCCCCACTCTAGTTATTTGAGCTTTGCACAAGCCTTCCGAAAAAGCAGGTAAATGTGCTGTTATCCAAAACTGCCTCTGCAGACATCTTAATCTTTACTAACCTCTTAGTTGTGAGTTATTCACAGACAGCTTTAGGAACCTGAACTGTTCATAGCAAACCTCCCCTCAAGTTCTCGGTAGTGTTGAATGTTTGCTTTGCAGTACTAAGATGCTTACACTTAAAAACTTTAGTTAGGAAAAACTAAAAACTAATTATCAGAAACTCTTTAAGTATAAATAAATGTTGCTCCTTAACTACGTGTTAACGTTGAGTGGATAGTGAGGTGGATTGAGAACGGGCTGAATGACAGAACTCAGAGGGTTGTGATCAGCACTGCAGAGTCTAGTTGGAGACCTGTAGCTAGCGGTGTTCCCCAGGGTCAGTACTGGGTCCTGTCTTGTTCAACCTGGATGAGTGGACAGAATGTACTCTCAGCAACTTTGCTGATGATGCCAAACTGGGAGGAGTGGCTGACACACCAGAGGGCTGTGCTGCCATCCAGCGTGACCTGGGCAGGCTGGAGAGTTGGACGAAGAGGAACCTAACAAAGTACCAAGTTAAGCGCAGGGTCCTGTACTTGGGGAGGAGCAACCCCATGCACCAGTACAGGTTAGGGGCTGCTCTGCAGAGAAGGACCTGGGAGTCCTGGTGGGCAATAAGTTAACAATGACCCAGCAATGTGCCCTTGTGGCCAATGGCAGCCTGGGGTACATTAAGAAGAGTGTGGCCAGCAGGTCAAAGGAGGTGCTCCTCCCCTCTACTCTGCCTGGGTGAGGCCTCATCTGGAGTACTGTGTCTAATTCTGGGCTCCCTGGTTCAAGAGCGGAGGGCTACAAAGATGATGAGGTGACTGGAGCATCTCATTTATAAGGAAAGGCTGAGAGACTGGGTCTGTTTAGCCTGGAGAAGAGAAGACTGAGAGGGGACTTTGTCAATGTTTATAAATATCTGAAGGTCAGGTGTCAAGAGAATGGTGCCAGACTCTTTTCAGTGGTGCCCAGTGACAGGACAAGGGGCAACAGGAAGATCCATCGGAACACAAGGAGGAACTTCTTTACTTTGAGGGTGACAGCACTGGAACAGGCTGCCCAGAGAGGTGGTGGAATCTCCTCTGGAGACATTAAAAACCCATCTGGATGCTATTCTGTGCAACCTGCTCTAGGTGAGCCTGCTCTGTGGCAGGGGGGTTGGACTAGATGACCTCCAGTGGTCCCTTCCAACCCCGACCATTCTGCATTTCTGTGTGATTTTTTACACCTAAATTTGGAAAAGGGGAGTGGATTTGATGTTCAGACTTAGGAACCTTGAGGATCATATTATTTTTCCAATTTCAACAAATTATTTTTCCAAGAACCATTACAAATAAAAGTAAGTCAAAAAGACAATGTTGGGATGACAGAATCTTGCACATTTGCATCCACATATAGAATTATAAATAGCCTAAAGCTATGTTAAATGGGTTAATTAAACATTTTCAGGAAATTATATGGGTAAACCCTCCATTTCTGTTAGAAACATAGTCTCCCAGATCTGGAAACAGAGTCAGTGGCTATGAACAGAGGGACATGAGACCCTCAGGCTTTATAGGACAGGAGCTGTGATGTTTTAGACTTACCTGGCCCCACAGAAATGGAGTGAGGAGAATTACTTGGAAATCTAAATGTGTATAAGCTGTTATTTTCCCTTCCTCCCCCCCAAAACATTTATATTCATATAAACCTAGTTAGTCAGTGCATCCCCTGGCAAGTATTCCTGAGGAGCTGACATATAAATTGAAAAGAGAATGCAGATCATGAAAAGCTTCTTCATGTCAGTACCTTTGTTGCTTGTTTCTGTAGCAGAGGAGCTGAAGGGACCTTTCTTGGAGGTGTGTGTGTGGGGGGGGGGTGGTGGTGTCACTCCTCACAGACCTCCAGGCAGCATCCATATGCCTTCTATGCTGCCAAGTGAGAGGCGGTGGCCCAGTGGCTCCTTTGCACCAGTGAGAGGGCACCTGGAAAATGTAGAGATTTGAGGTAAATGGTAAGAAACTAACAAAACAGGAAATTTGCAACAATAAAGCACAGAAAGGTACATCAAAGAAACACTATGGGTTTCCTTGGGAAAAGAGTGTGTAACAATATAGCAGCAGTGCCAAACACACAAACTAGAAGCCAGAGTGTAGTTCCTCTCAGGAAATCAAAAACAGTGTGCTCTGTCTGTATCTGCACAAGTATTTATACCTATAATGCATGGTATGGTACTCCACAGCTCCAGCCCTGCGTAGTTGAGGATTACCCATTACAAAGCAACTCTTGTTCTCTGCTTTTGCTGCTCTGTCCGGGCGCAGCTCTCAGCACACCGAGCACAGCAGCGCCAGGGTTACAGGTTTCAGCCATGTCCAAGCATAGCACCAGTTCCAGCTGGGGGAACACAACCAGGGAATTCCCATTTGCCAAAAATTGAAACACAGAAGAAACTATTGCCTTATTGAAGGGTAACAACAGCAACTAGGATTTTAGAATTTTAAAGGCCAAATTCAAGCCCCAGCAACATCAGTGAGATGTAAAAGGCAAAAGGCTTCAGTAATCCTTGAATAGGAAGAGTACGAGAGGACAGGCAGAGGCACCTCTCATTTTTCATCCCTAAAGCATTTTTTTAGTAGGGGATTTTCATAAGCAGGCTTTAGCTACTGACGACACTGATAAACTTCAGACAACACCTTTTCTTCCCGCCCTCTCTCCTTTTTAATCTCCTCACCGTTTTCTAAGGCTGTGTCATTCTTTCAGGCAGCGAGCGCACCTAGTGTTTGACAGACACAATATCTCACTGTTGCACAATAGAAGTATAGTAACAGTAAATATTTAAACTAGCTAAAGCTGTTACTGAAAAAACTTTAACCTTGAGCCCCGATGTGCAAAAAGCAATATTGTTTTCAGATCCTGCAGCTGGGACAGCTACTTTTGCCACTTATCTCAGAAGTACAACTATTCTACAGAGTAGGCTCAAAAGGATGCAAGAAATCACTGGGGAGGACATGCAGGGTCACTTTAAAGAAGAAATAATTTTGCTACACTACATATTTGCTTGCTTTTATCACTCTCCAGCCTAGGGTGGATTTGGCACAAATAATAGTTTAGCATCTTCTCTGACTCCTGGTGTTTTAATGTTGAACCAAAAAAAAAAAAAAAAAAAAAAAACAAAAAAACAAACCACCAAACCACCACCAAACACACACACACCACCAAACCCCTTCCAGTGACTTATGTGTCCCATATCTCAGATCAACTGTCAGTGTACAAAATCTTTCTGACGAATTGTACATAATCCATGACAAAGCAATTTCTATGGTATGAAATTCCACAACAGCTAAGTTGAGAATGGGGCTTTTGTTAATTTGTTTTTTTGTTTACACACACCCCACATACTCTGAGGCACCCAGACAAGGTCCCAGAGGAGAAATGAAGGCATGGATGCTTTTTCCCACCCCCTCCTCCAAACAGAATTTCTGAATCTCAGTGTAGTTAATTATGTGCCAGCTACAAGTAAAATCATTATACTTCTACAAAAATAAAAGCATCTGATCCCCACCCCACTCATGTTCAGTATTCACACTCTGGTGCAGAATTTCCATACATTTCCCCAAGGTGTGTCACTAAACTTCAGACAGGTTTATGAGCAGACATTCTAACACAAGGGAAGTGCTGAAGTTTTGCTAAGCAGATGCGCATTACTAACAGGAAACATCAGCAAGTGTCTGTTCAGCAGTACACGAATGATTAAGTAAATCACCAGAGCCCAAGAGCCTGGCTGACACAAGATCCCTGTTGTAGGTGCTCTAAAATATTATCTTAATTGTAAGCTAGGAGAATCACTAATTGCCCAATCAGCAAAATAATACCACTCTACCCTTCCAGCTGCCAGTGTGTATTCCATTAAACTTCAACCAATAATCTATTCAAAAATAAATATTTTAAACATGGTGACATCCAAGTGAAAGAAAACAGTGAGAGATTCACAGTGACTGTAGTTATTAGCAAGCCAAAACTCACGTCAAGATCCTGTGGACAGCCTGGCTGATCTGCCAGGAAGAGATTCATTACGGGGAGGTTTCACTGGGGCATCAGTACTCAAAGATTGTCCATTTTTTTGCTGAGGTAACTCACTGTTCACAGGTAACCTGTCATCCATGAGGGTGCTGTATGGCCTTGCTGGATATTCACTCTATGAATAAATACTTGTAGCATTTCAACAACAGCGTAATATATAGCAGAATGAGAATAAATCTGAAGTCTTGCCTTCGTTTTATTAAAGAAGCTATAATCCTTGCAGGAACATATGTGATGCTGAAGATACATTTCAGTCTTGGTAGGAAACCTCTACTGTGGTAAGAGCAGAAGCAAAATGATGTGTTGTTCTGACAGTCCTCAAGGGGGTGTTGATAATGAAGGGGAGGCAGGACCAGAGAGACCGACTGCTCATCTCCTTTATTTACAGGAACCAACATTCATCCTGACAAACTTCAGTGTTACTGAAATGTGACTCTGAAGTGAATCATTCCAGAAACAGGTCCCAAGACAAGCCACTGACAAGTGGAAGCATGTACTCAGTCTCATCCCACTCCAGACACACTGGGCTGTAGTAACTGAAATTAACAGAGCAGAGTACAACGGAGACAGAAAATGGTCCTAAGGAAGGGACAGTCAGCTTATGCCAGACTCCTAGTAAGAGAAATCAGCAGAAAAAGTTTACTGTTGCCATCTATACAGAGAATGCACCTAACCTAGTGAAAGGGGGAAAAAAAGCAAAAAGCAGTATTTTTTTTTTTAATTGGACAGTATTTAAGTTCATCAGTTGTAATGCGAAGATGACTCATTATGAACCTGTAGCTTCACTCCTGGCAGAAGACAGGCCACAACATTTCACTGCAGGGCACTACCCTATGGAGCCTGGTTGGGTTACAGCAGGTCTTCAGAAAGTCACTTTGGATCCAGCACACTTCAAGGCACAACACACAGGTGTAAGAACTATCATCTGAAGGACTTACTCCTAGCAGAGGTTTCTCTAATTCAAACACACCCTCCCCACCCCCCTTCTCTGACTCTTGCAACATCTTGCTCTGCTAGGTTAAGTGCTGTTATCAGAAGACTTCTCATACAAAGGTATTTCTAGAAAAAGGGAAAAAAAAAACAAACCAAACCACCACACCTTTGAAAACTTTCGTTCCCTTCTTAAACCAAGATCACAAAGCAGACTTGATAAAACTTTGTTGTAGCTTTTGAAGTTACAACACACAGTTCTACCTGCAAGGCACAGGCTGGCACACATCATTGCTGCTTACTTACACTACAGGAAAACCCGTGTGCCTCAGTCTGGAGATGAGGACCGACCTACATAATATGCAGAGCCCCACTCCACAGCTCAGATTTCAGTCACACTCAGAAGAAAGAATCAGGGACCATAAGGCAGCAGTAAGCAATCCAACAAACAGTATTACTGCAAGTAACTGCACTTCTCTCTCAGATTTTCACGTTCAGGTTTTTATCCCCCTTTTCACCCAAAGGCAGTGGCTGTTCATCTCCAATCCTAGACACCCAAGGACTGCAGGCACCCAAATGAGCTTGTGAATGCCACCATTAGAAGTGGATACCTGAAAGTCTGGCATACAGCATGTCCTATTTTTGCATCAAGGTCCCTTTACACGTATGGAGGTGCTCCAGAGCGTCCTTCGTATTCCCCTACGCCACAGAACTGTTGTGGAAAAAATGGCAATACAGGTGGCAGGGCACTCAACGACAATTAAAAAAAATTTTAAAAAAAAATAAAAATCAAGAGCCATGTAAGTACCAGTGGTTATGCCATGAATGCAAGCTGAAGCTTAGCCTAGCAACTCCCCGCCTGCTGTTAACCAGACAAGCAAACACCAGCAGCTGCCTGGCTGCAGAACAGAGCCCACATCGGCTATTGTTCTCTCAAGTCAAACTTCCAGGCTCACAGCACACAAAGGCGGTATGGAGAGACACACACTGCTCTGGTGAAGGAGATGGAGAACGGGAAAGGATTAGGGAAGGGGTAAATTGCACTGTTAGGACAAGAGGGAAGCCTTTGTTTAATTACATCCTCAAAAACTCCACCACAGCCAATACAGTCAACAACTTCTATTAGTCTTCTCTTTTTAGGGTGGATTCAATCAACCTATAACCAACCACAGGATGCAATAAATTAAGTTCCTGGTACTGTCTCTACTGATCAATTAAATCCCTTAGGAGCCAAGCAGGCTTCTTCATTAATGTCAACACTGTTTAAACAAACTTTTTCCAGCCCTAACACACTAAAAACCTTAGGAGTGATATTAATACACAGGCAGCACACAGGTACTACAGGGAAATTCACAAATTCCAGCACGTATTTTAACTTGCACAACTTTCACAGCCTTCCTCTTTGATAGTTTCAATCTCAATTAATGTATTAGGCCCAATAGTGGTGTGGGTGCTCTGGTAAGCAAGACTGACTGAAATCATCATTTATTTTCTCCTGCCCACCTGAAGTAGAAGTTTACAAGACGTGAATGCACTGTAAGGCATCTCAGAGGAAAGACATTATAAAACTTCTCAGGCAGTACTATTTATTTTGTAGATACTTTGTTAGTATTTCCTCCTATGTGAGCTTGAACGCTGAATTCACTTGCCATCACACAGTATGCATTATCTCAATTTTTATGGCTTTCTTCCTTATTTTGCACAAGTATCATTAACAATATCTTGTATTCTATTTCTGACTATGGATCTGAACACAGTTCCTATTTCTTTTTCCAGCTTTACATACTAGATGTCAGATTTGTGTCTAATCATATGCTTCACACACACACACGCAAGATAAACAAAACTGCACACTGGAGGCATTTCAGAGTAGAAACACATACTGTTTGCAAAATTAAGCTGAGACCAGGATTCTAACGAAAGGAGCTCTCTAGAGCATGGGTTGCCTTCCCAAAATAGTCTTTGAGAAAGCTACACTTCTTCATCTACCCCACCAAGCATCAGCTGTTTTGAAATGGTAAGTAACATTTCCTACAGCCCAGCTCTGTAAAACACTGACTATTTTGCCTTGTAAGGACAGCAGGTGCAGTACTATTTTATAAAACAAGGTAAGTAAATTGTTTTGTGGATCCAAAGCAGGCTTTCTTCCTCCTTGCAAATGAGACAAGATGGCTTAACCCCAGCATGGGTATTGTTATTTAAATATCACTTGTGCTGGGATGTTTCCCTTTCCAGCTCATCCAGAGCAGTGACTGAGCTGTCACTGGTCCCCACTTAGGGTCAGGCTTAATTGGATGAAGGCTGAAATATAGTGACAAATTGCTGATGTTTAAATGGTAAGAAAAACATTGCTTCCCATTTAAAGTACAGATCAGCTAATACTTCAGAGGTGAGATTTGACTGTTCCAAATGTTATGTCCACAACCACAATACTGTCAGTCAGTTATCCAGGCCTGACGGTCATTATCACACTGAGATTCTTCATTTCACAGGGTGACTACTCTCCAATTCACCTTTGAATGTAAGATGTCAGGCTTGCATCAAATAACCCAGATTTGTATTTAAGATTGTGAAAGCTCACAATTTCAAGTGCTTATGGCACTACTAAAGAAAACGCAGAAATTTGACCTGCATAGCCTATCTGGTCAATGTCCAACCAAAGTCAAAGTCTGACCAAATTTTGTATGGTTACAGCACAAGCTCCACTTCCCCAAGCTTATGTAAGCAGCCTCCTTAACTTTCAGCAAAATATTGGAACAAAATGCTATGGGGTGGTGATCCCGACAAGGCACGTGAATTCATTTACACACAGAAGAATGTGTGCGAATTCTGTGGCACCAACAGCAGAGTGAAAAGAAACTGCTTTGCCATTGGGAGGACACTATTTTAGTTCACTGACCAGGTTAACTCTAAGGTCACAGAGCAATCCACAACCAAGAGTACAAGATACTTTTTTTTTTTTTAAATGGGCACTTGACAGAAGGCATTTGAGATACTGTACCATTTTCCACAGGATACCAAATTAGCATAAATGAAAATCAAGGTTAATGAGATTAGATAGGGCCACAGCAAATTCACACTATGGGAAAGCATGTAAGTCCCCCGGCTCAAAGGAAGCCACACAATAATGTTTGTTTCTCTCCTGCTCTACCTTGCTCTCACTGCATCTGTATGAACAGCTCAGCCTAGCGCCCCCTCCTCCCTTGATTCCCTCCCACCTTCACTTGGTGCATGCCTTGAGGAAGAAAAGCTGATATCCCACCCACATACATCTTACTTCTCCCTTCTGCTTGCCTGCCTACCCAGCAGGCCATAAAGGAGATGCTTTTCCCCACAGCATGCCAGCTAACCCTTTTGCAGCCACACAAAGACCAAGTTCTTTTTTATTCTTCCTTAAATTTCTGCAAGACAGCTACAGCCAAATCACAACACAGCCCACAGAAAAACCAGTTCAATAGTGGGAAACATTCTCTTTTTTTCCATGAACAGGTGACAGATATTATCAAATTGAAGAGACTAATGAAACAGCCACACACCTGTTTTGCTTCACTGACCTAATCTGTTTGCTAAACACTTTAGCTTTTAGGATATCAGAAAATCCCATAGTCAGTGGCTTGCTCAGTCTCACACAGCCAAGCTCTCCTTATCTAGCAGCTTTCCGTGGAGAATTATGTTAAGCAAGATTCCCTGCACTCGCCACAAGAGCTGCAGTTTATTTACTCAGGAAATTCAAGCAGGCTTTTAAGAACACTGGCAGCCAGGGCATTTTCCACATTCCTAAAGAGACCGTAGAACCGAAATATGCCCAAGACAAAACCACGTTGAATTCAAATAGCTGGGGGAGTAGAGACCCCTCCAGCTTTTTCTCACCTGTATACATCATTGTAAAGAACATATTAAAGTGGTGGGTGAGCCAATTTCAAGCCTTCTCTTTCCACCCACAGCTTTTGTTGCATTTACCTCTGTTCAATCATTCATTCATGCTCCCTCAGCCACTCGCCCACATATATTCCTTGCTGACAGCCCAGCTGCATGTATGCATTCAGAATTACAGTAACAGCTTTTGTGATTCTGGTGTTCAGAGAACAAGAGAAGCCATGGGGAGAGCAGGCTCTGAAAGGCTGTACAAGACGGACCGTCACAGGTTTACATCACACACACACGTAACGTGCCAGTGTTCAAGCTAACTGATGTGAAGCCACTGAAACAGCCCCTGGGGGCTATTTGCAAAAGCAAGTCGTTGCTAATTTTAGATCTGGAGGCAGCATCAGTAACCGTCAAATATGGAAAGTAAGGCTTTCAAAGATGCTGAAGGCAACTGAAATTCAAGAGCTTGAACTTGAAGAGCTCAGCCTTAAGCCATGAAACAGGCAGCTCCCCATTACAGTCCCTAGGTTGGAGGCACCCCTGCTCTCTCAGCAGAGCCATCGTACAGGAATACTGGGACACATCACACCATCCTTTCCAAAGGCAAAGGCAGCTGCCAGGCTCGCTGTGCTCAGCTGCAGGCCAACAGTTCGTAATAAAGGGTCATTACTGAAGAAATCCAATAGAATAAAATTTTAGGAGACAAAGCAATCATCTTCTACAGACACCATTAGAACTATAACACCTGGGCACATCCAGGCCCACTCTTTCTCTCCTCAAGTTTTTCTAGTTGCATTTTTTCCCCTCTTGCCTCAGGGTTCAAGACAAGCTTCAGGACTGTACAGCTCTGCCTCACATTGCAAAGAATTCAGTCTGACCTAGCAGCGAGCTGCACAAACAGCCCTGCAAAGCAGTGTTTCAAGATTTCTGAGAGCCACTTCATGAACATGGACATTACCAGCATGACATGATATATGCAATAGCAAAGGAAAGACATAATGGGGCACAGACACAGAGCATAAGAGCAGGAATGGCATAATTCCCGTACTTTATCTTCATTATTTGACAGTTCACCATCTCTTCAGGATGAAACCCACAATCTCTTATCAGCTGATTGCAGTGACACAAACTACAGTAAATTCTCCAGCAACTAGACTGTAACAACCCCCAGCGCTGCTACATATTGAAACTGCCATTTTAAATCTATTTGGTTTTCTCAGTAGATATGGGTTTCTTATGAATCATTGTGTCTCAGCGTAGCAGAGAGGCTGGATTACAACTCAGCTAGATAACCAGCAGTGAACACAAGTCTGTATAGCAACATGATACGCAAACCATGGAAGAATAATGACCATGGGAAGGCTTTCAACCGTGAATGCATGAAACCAAGCTTCTAAATTATACGGACCATTAACTAAGAATGCCGATTTCAAATGTGGTGACTACCTGCTAGGACTATATTACAAATTTTACTCTCATTTTTAAAGAAATGAGGAGGAAAGAGAGAAGGATGTTCTTGCTGTTAAAGCACCAGCTGAGACTTGAGCAGCAGGGTGCAATATCCCAACACAGCAGTTATTGCATGTGGCTTAATTCTATATTGTGGTTGTAAGTTTTGAACTGCATTCTTCGGGGGGGGCACAGTCAGTGTGGCTGCCGCCACCCTGCCACAGGTACATGTATATAACACCCTGCAAGATTTTGTCCTTGAGATTAGTACTTTCACAGGGGATAAGAAAGTTAAGCTCAGAGATTCATCCCAAATCTAAGCAATGCACTTAGAGCCCAAAGGACACAGCTGTCTTCTAACTTACATCAAGCTCATTATAAAAGGAGGGAGTTCACCAAGGGTGGGGGTTTCCTTCCTCTTGGTCTCCCACTCCTTCTGCTGCTCCTGAGGACCAGGCTGAGTATCAGCTTGTACACTTTTTGCTGGTATTTGTATTAGTTTTGTTATTTCATAAAAAATATTTCTATTTCAACCCATGAGGCTTCTCCCTTTTTTCTGCCGGTTCCCCTTCTCAGCTGGGAAGGGGACATCAAGTCATAGAGCAACTGCTACAGATCAGCCCTGGAGACAGGATAAATGTAGACAGTGTGGCACTTTCAGCTCCACAGCTGACTGCACTACAAGGATGGGTGAATATGTTATCTATAACCACTGCAAGCATCCTGGAGTCCAACTTTTCGCTGTGAAAGTATTTCTTAGCAGCAGCAGGGGAAGTAAATAAGGGGAGAGCAATCTTTGAATGCTTTAAGATATTTAAATAAATGAGGCTTAAAAGCCATTTATTTTGAAACCACTATTGCCAGAGATTAACATGTTCTAACAACTCAGCCTTCAGTTAATCTCTTTGGGCAGACAAAGAAACGTTACATTAACCTATGCTGTTTGTTCATAATTTTTAAACTGAAATTTTGTAAGTTACTCTGGGACACAGCAGTCTCTAGAGGTCCAATGTAAATGGATTTATTTTTTTTCTTCAAATATCCACAACCTAAGAAGAGCAGGCTTTAAATTAGTGCCTTGCATTAGATGAAATGGCTTCTCGTTGTGCTCACTGCAAAACGTGAATTAACAGAGAAACATCAGTAGTTGTGGTAGCAAATTATTTTGTAATTAATCATATTGTCAGAGACACCCTTTGCCTTCTCTCCCCCACATTCACACAACTACATTGCAGTAAAACTGGCTGAGGCTTGCCTCAGAGAAGCCTGTGCTGTCGAAGGCCGTTCTAGTGATTGTATCAGGAAAATTCAGACATATGCAAGACTCAGGCAGGGACTGGGGGCATCAGGGCTGGGGAGGGGGTGACCACAGAGTTTGAGGTTTGGTTTTAAAGCACTAATATGTTAGTGAGTACAGTGCTCCAGCAGTGGGAGCAAAAAACCAAGATGGATGATACAAGAAGTCCTCCCAGTCTTAAGATCTGTAAACTAAAGCCCAGAAAATGGAGAAGGGTCAACTCAGCGGATATAACAGTGCTTGTCAGTCCTGACACTGGATGTGAAAGCATAATTTATGATTAACATTTTATCTGATACATTCTTGGTTAGTCTTAGTATTCATCCAGATGATATATCTGCTCAACATTCTCTTTTACTTTTGGCAAATTGTTTTCAATAAATAGCATTCTTGCTAATAGCTAGCTTCCTAACCAGCATCACAGCATAGCTTCAGCTTCCTGTCAGATTTGTGTCGGGATGGAGAGCTCCTCCAGTTACACCTTTAAAGTGTTTGCAATGCCTGCCCAGAATGCAAAACACAGACTTCCCTGCTTGTCCAGGTCCCATCTGCAGATAAGTGTGGCTAACACACACGCACACATTAAATGTATTATTCCATATACATTAAACATGGGTAGAGCTAATTAGACTGCATGGGGCAGCCTAGGAATACTGATTGCAGAACCTCAACCAGCTCAGGTAATTTCTGACCAGCACTGACGTATGACGTGTTGGTAAACTAAGTCTCTCAGTAAGCCTAGAATAAAGATCCTGACAAGCTTCAGGACTAAAGTCACAAGGCAACAAGATGCCAGGTTGAGTTCATGTTCTGAAATCAGGCACATTTTTCTTTCCAGTTTGAATAAACCACACATTCCCAAGGAGCTTGGATGAGTAACTGGGAAGAAACACTTGGCTATCACTTTGAGTAGGTCAATGAGAGATTCTGCTGAATCTGCAGTTGCTGCTAAAGCATCAACAAAAATCTTATACTGAAGTAAGAAAATGACAGAGGATAAAGATGAAAACACATAGCTATTTATAAAAAAAAAAAAAAAAAATAAAAAAACCCAGTTGTTTCCTCTTTGGATAACATGCTTTAAACCACCTTCACACACCCAGTCTTCAAATCTGTTCTTTTCCATATCTTTCATATGCAAATGATTTGCACTACAGCTAATCATGAAAGAATGGGAAGGGTTTGCTACTCTTAAGATCATAAAGTCAAGTAAGAAAGGATAACACTGGATTATGTGTAAAGGTACGTAAAGAACGAACTTGACATGTCTATTAACTGTAACTTCAAAATACAAAAGAGTGAACCCAAAAGGCAAGCTTAATGGAAAGAAAATATATATATAGTCACTCTAAGTGTTGCTAAAAACATAGTTGATGCTAGGAATTTGCCAATTTAAAAGAATATTTGACATGCATAGTTCATGCATTCCATAGATTGACATTCATAAAACATACTTCAGGACATACCTCAGCCACTGGATTTGGGGGAAAAAAAAAAAAAAAAATCATCCATAATGGATGTTTTATAGCCATTTCCATCACAATTCTTATGTTCCTGCCTATTCAGAGCAATCATGAGATTAACCTATGGTTATCATCCCACCTCACAGCATGCTAACCCCCAACTAACGGTAGGAAAAAGCCACTTATCTCATGAACAGGGACCACTGTAGTCTGCTCTCATTTTATTCTGGAACCAGATGCATACAAGAAAATAATTAAACATAATGAATTCCAAACCCTGTTTAAATTCAACCACAGGATTATTTATTATGTGCATAATATTTTGGTCTAGTTCCTTAAAGATAAGAGAATCAGCATTTGTAGATTCAAGTAAAATTTTTTAAAAAAAGAGAGAGAAATAACACTACAAGCTCTGGCGATAAATGGAAGCATTCAGATGCTCTTTTGAAACCCACTGGAAGGCAAGAAGTAACAACATGGCTTAGTTACCAGGTAGCAGTGCTGGTAGAGACATTTTGAAAACAGCAGGAGTTTAAGATCTCCTCCTGCTGAACTAGCAGGAGAAAACAAGCACTGTGGTGGCATTGCACCACAGCGGGCTCCAGAACGTCCACCTCTGCACTTGGCTACTAAACCTCTCAACAATAATCAATGCAACTTATAGGAAGCCAAAGAAAAAGCTTATCAGAACAGCACAAGCAGATACCATTCAAAGAAAATGCAGATTTGCAAGGCTACTTGCACATTTTGCTGGATGTTTTACTGCTCAGAAGATGCCTACGCTGGAATTTCTTTGCCATTTAATTTTCTGAGTTATGTCCCAGAAGCAAACAGAATCAATAAGTTATTGCAATGAAGCAAATTAATTAAGAGTTACAATGAGTACCTGCTAAATATTCGAGCTTCCATTTCTTCTGGATTGACTTTACACATTTGCTAAGTGAGGCACTCTTACTCATCCCTCCCTACCTGTTCGTCAGTAGTATATGACCTCAGGAAGCTGTACTCATGCCACATCTCCCCTCAGAATTAAACAAGTTTGGAAAAGGAACATTCACAGTGGGTAAAAATGTAATTGTGTTGACAGATGTTCCACTTTTTTTGACATGCTTCATGTAGATCCCTTTCCCTCCACTACAACAAAAGGAAACATTGTACTGTTTTCACTTCAAGAATGGAAGACAGCTCCAAAATATCCATTCTTTATGACAAAACTGTCATTTTCTTCCTTTTTAACTGCTATTAGAGCTTTATTGAGGTTTTAGGTATTTAATGATCATGGTTAAAAATATATACACACATGGGAAGTTGACCGATCTTCTAAAGAATCCATTATACATAGTGTAGTCCCCAGATTAATGCAATTTATTGTAGTAGGGAGGCATGGAAGAAATTCACTGTTTTACTCTACATCCTCAAATCACCCCTGCTATGCCAAGAAGCCAACAAAATGCTCAATAGGAAGTTAGGACCGATTAGTACATCTTACCCTCTTTATAATAGAGAATCTGGTTGCTTGTGTATAAAAAAATGCTACACCACCTTTACAGAAGTGTTTTCAGTAAAAGCTGACGTAATTCACACTCATTTTAACATCCTTTGACAAAAGGTTTTTTTAAATTATGGAATATCCATACAGAAGTGCAGTTCTGTTCATATGGGTTTTAGCATACAAAAATATTTAATTGCCACATCCCCAAATTTTTCAATTTTTGTTCCTTCCGTCGAGCTTTTGCAACTCTATTAGTCCTAGCAATTGAGTCTTTTTGATTTACTCTGAAGATACATTTATTTCTTGTATGTTACAACAAGGCAGTATTAGTCCCAGAAGACCCATTGCAAGCATGTTTTCCTTATAAAAGTGTCTGTCATGCACTAGCTAGTACATACATGAATGTGTCTAACTGGAGCCTTAACACTAATTCTCCCCATCTTGCACTTTGGATAGTCATTCATAGTTGTGCAGTCTGGCATTAAAACATTGCTGTTTTTCTTTCATTTTACTGATATATATGAACAATGAAGCAGTGGTCCTTTTTATTTATTTTTTTTTTTTAAATAAAGGTGTCAAGTCAGGGGTATTTGCCTAATTTCAGTGGCAATTATGGATTTCAGCAAAGGGACAAGGTTTGTAAGGACACGGTCCTACAACATTTGACAGCACAAAAACTCAGAAGAGCTTCAAGGACTGCCAGGAAGTATTTTACATGAACTAGTGCTGCTTGTTGGAAATGCGACAGCAGGTGACTACTGTGCTTCTCCTAAGCAGATTCACGATTCCTAACTACTGCTTGAGCTGGTGGGGCATCAGGTCTCACCACATGCAGAGAAACTACAATATCCTTTCCCTGTTTCTTCTATTCCCCCTTCCCAGCCCTCCTCTCCAGTACTGAAATACTGAAACCGCTTCTTTTCATGCACTCACCCTCCCAATTCAGAAGGCATTTTTGTATACACACTTTTCAAACCATTTGGTTTGAAACGGAGGCAGTGGGGGGTGGGAAACACCCCACTATTTACCACTACCAGAATGAAAGCCTATTTGGAGAAGGCCCATCAACTCATAAAGTACAGGCAGATTCTGTTACACTACCTCAGGGCTGCTTTGGAAATGTTATAACTAGTTTCACTGATTTCACTGAAAGCAATTGTGCTGCTGCTATCCTGAGTTATTACCTACAAAAAACAGTGATTTAACTCACCCTGAGAAGAGGGAATAACATGTGATAGGATGGAATACAGGAAATATCTAGAGCTGTATGAAGATGGGGGGAAAAAATTAAGCTCAGTTATATACATTACACTGGTGATACAGGGGGGTGGATGATTCACTGTCATTGGTATTCCTGTCCTTCCTACCCCTTGCAGGCATTCTTTAGGTGAAAAAGATAGAGCATTTTGTTTCCTTACTTTCTCTTCCCTCCCTTCTCCTCCCATGCTCCAAGTCAGCTCAGTGAATTGCCTTTTCTAGGCAAGAGATTTAATTTTCAAAGATTATGGTAAGGCAGTTATGTCAGTCACAAGAAAAGCTACAGTCTGTATTTTACAAACAGCTAGGATGTGTTTCTAAAGGAGGACTGTACTTGCTACAGATTTGCATAAGCCATCTTATGCCTGCATCCATTCCATAGATTTAATAAAGAAAAATATGTACCTTTCGGCATGTTCCACTGTGCAAATCACTGAAAAAAAAACTTTTCCCAAGATATCCTGTCATTACTCTCAGGAGATAAAAAATAAGACCTGGAGCTTCTCTTTAAAAAAAGAAAATATGCAACAAGGGCAAAGCTGGCATTTCTGGAATGGCCCAGACTTCAAGTCTATCTTCTCAGTTCAAAAACCATTGTGCTACTTGTCAGTATTAACTGTGTCAGCAAAAGACTCTGAGGATTCTTCTGGAACAACCTGCCAAAGAGACAGATTTATTTTCAAACCCCTTTTGGGGGTTGCTTTTTTGCCTAAGCAAGTGACTAAAGTCTCAGTATCATTCTATGTGACATATCTGATACGAAAATAATTATTTGTACTACGGAAGTGTTAGTACTTCAGACTCCACTGAACAGAGTTGTGCTTCCAGATCATGATTGTCTGTGCCTAAAGCAGTTTACAAGGGAGAAGGGAAATGCTCTCTCTGTATTTCCATAAGCTACCTTCAGGAAAAAGGTGAGCAATACAAGACCAAGAATACAGCATTTATTTGCATAATATACACAATAATCAAAACACAGACTATTTCTGGAAATGTAAATGCAAGCTCTCACAATACATTCCGTGTTTCATTGGTTAGAGGCTTAAGTCCATTTTCAATATGTATTTAATTTTGCAACTAGTTGTCTTATGTTCTTTCACAATTTATTTTTTCCTCACAGTAAGAAGCAAGATCACAGCAAATTTAAAATCAAGCACATCTAATGCCTCCTTAGGAAAAATGTCAAACTCTTCACATTGGAAGAGTAACTGATAGCAAATTTTACTCAATATAAAAATCCCTGTCTAGAAAAACAGGAAAATTCCTGTATTGTATGAATACATCTCACTGGTTTGAGATTATAGCATGCAGCCCTGAGTGCAGTTAGATTTACAGCCCTTCAGCAAAAGCCATGGTACTTGCTGTGTGCCAGCTCTTACCCAGCAGTAACTGAGGAACAAGTGATCTTTCATTTGCCAAGCAGTAAAACCCACACAGAATAATTACTGAGCAACAGCCAACATGCTGTAAATCTAAAGTTGTTGCACAGCCACCCTCTCAGAGGCAGGAGATTTGCTGGCTGTGTTTCAGAGATCTGGACTAGCCTGGATCTGGAGGAGGCCACATCATGGTACAATCACAGGTCTCAAAAGAATGGGCCTTCTCCCTTCATGCTGGGTACCCCTGGGTGAAAGGGAAGTTGGAATGAATTGCCTTTGAAATCATACTAAATCCCAGTGCTCCTAGTAGCTTCCAGGCAGCTAAGAACAACATTACATTACTGAGCAAATAAATTTTCCCTTCTCCCCTTACGGTTTTCCAAGCCTGTCTGCATAAGTAATAATAAAAACCACTGGAAAAGGTAGGAAAGGGCTGGGAGGAATAATAGTTGGCATAATGGGAAGGGGATGCCACAAGAAAAGTGGCAGTCCCCAGACAAGTCCTCTTTCCCAGGATCTTCCCTTCCATGTGAGCTCACTGCACTAAGACCACTGAAAACAGAACTGTCCCCCCAGACTGCAGTCTAGGACTCTGTTATCCACACAGTTCTGCTTAAAGATGAAGGCATCCAACTCTGGTAAGGTTATCAATGAATAAAAATTACTTCACAATATAAGCAACATGAGCCACAGCATTTCAAAAAGTATAGTTATACAGTAGAAGACAGTGCTTTGAAAAACTATCTAAACTCCCATGGATGAAGAATGATGGCCCAAACACTCTGAAAAAATAGCTGATTCCCAACAGCATGTCACCTGGGATATATTCGGCACGTTTGTTCATTGCTGTCCAGATCCATCCCAGGAAAGAGTACAGGCCTGTCTATGGTGACACTCACCCCAGCCCTCCTCATAGCCAAGTATGGGATGCACCAAGTTACAAGAGGCTTTTAACAAGGACTTCACTGAAGACAGAGTTCCCATGCCAAACTTTCTTATTAAGAAAGGTGTTATACTTGATAAATGATTATGTTCAGAACACTTAGAAATTGGAAAGGTCAATTTCATGTACTTCATAGTTATGATTTAAAGTGATCCTCATTATCACAGGGTCTGAGTCACGTCAGGTGGCTATTCAATCTATTGCTATAGTCATCAAAAGGTCTAAATATCTCTGACACAAACCATGCACTGGCCACAGCTGCCACAAAAAGCCAAATTAGTTTGTTCAACAGCATATTGTTGCCTCAAGTTATAAAGGATAGAAAACTGCTGGAAGCCTTTCATCACCTCTTCCACAACCTACTTACTCTGGCCTGCACAAGAGAACTTCTCAGTCTTAATAGCTGTAAATGAAGTAAAACCATAACTGATATTGAACTGAAGTCTTCAACAACTTCACTATATTCTTACATGGAACGGCTTCACTTTGGAGTTTAAAAATTACCTGTGACTGAAGAGGCCACTGTTTCCAGAGAAACTATTATTTTCAGAGCCAAATTAACCTTTTATCTAATGAAACTGAATCCACTGACACTTTAGCCAAATTATTTCAAAAGTTCCTCCGTCTGTAACAAGCACTGACTAATGCCCTGTGACTACAAAACACAAGCTAACTTGTGGCAGATGTCACTTCCAGATTTATTCTAATTGAGGCCAACTCAGACTAGAAAATTGAGATCAATGCACGGCACGTACAGGCTCAGAATGCTGGTGTGCTCGGCCCTTTCTGCACTTTCAGCTTGGTATAACACACGTATGTGCACACAAACACACACTAGAGTTTTCATCCATCAAAATTGTAAAGAGCATTACTCCTTGCACTTATTATTTGATTGGCTGAATTTCTGTAAGCATATAAAATGGTTTTAAAACACTCCAGATTTGAGTAAAATGAATCAAAATTATTATTCTTTATTTTTAACCAGGATATACAACTATTCACGCAGTTAGTATTGCTCCCATATTTCTCTTAAACAAAGAAATTACAAGGTTCTTTCCTTGCCTTTGCAATCCAATTTCTTATTTTATCTCTTGATTTTTATTCTCTCTCCCACATGTTCCTCCCTTAATTACAACTTCAGACATTAGCGGAAAAAATTGTCACAATGAATCAGATGGTTAGTCCATGAGGAGCGATATTCTGTTTAATACTGATGTCAGACTGGCAGATCACTTGGAAACAACACTGTTGCAAGTCAGCTGAAGAGAAATTCACGCAAGCTTCCTGAATAGTCACTTCCTTTAGTCGATTCCATAGCGGATTTAATGGACGTAAACCAAAGGAAAGACTAAGAGACTGCTTCAACATTTGCCACACAAGGGTTTCGAATAGCTGGCTTTTCTCTCTGGTGGCAGCACAAGATAACTACAGAAAAGGCACAGCAACTGGGTCTGCAGAACACGTTTATACACAAAAGCCAGCTTTCTACCAAGGCAAGATACCTCCACTATGGTGTATTATTCTGTATGCTCAGGAAGAGACTGGAAAAATACATTAAATTTACGCATCTGTGCTGGCAGAAAGTGTTCATCCCTTGAGAATCACATTTGCACTACCTTTTCAACTATCGGCTTTTCAAACAACAAATTCTCTTAGGATATCAGGGTGGTGAGAAGGTAAGTGGAGTTAAGTTAACCTAAACGTCAGCAAGGTCTGCCTGAAGTCACAGGTAGTACCAGGTTCAGTTTAATCTCAGACTGAAAATGTTTTCCAATTTCAAGTTCACAAGTTTTGAGCTTTTCAGGAACCTGAGACAGAAACTTCAGTTTAAAACAATTTCAGTGTTATCCAGTGTCAATAGCTTCCTCCAAAGAATCACACAGCTAGAGTTTTAATGTCACATTGGTGCAAGATGTGTTTCATAAAGGAGTGTAAGGGCAGTGTAGAACTAGATCCTCTATCGGTAGCTCTACAGTAACTCTCCCTTTGGTTTATATGAAGTCAGAAACTGGGTATTCCATATGTTTTTGACCAGTAAATTAAACAGATGATCTTTAAGGTCCCTTTCAACCCAGACCATTCTATGATTCTATGAAATGCACATGTGAGAAACCTGAAGTGATTAAGACATAAGAGAACAAAGACATGGCTAAGAATTTCTACAGCAGTGCAGTTAAGACAAATACTGAGTCTTACAGTTCATGATTCAGCAACCTTTTCTAAATATCCTGTTGTATATTCAGTGTGAGCTCTCAGAAATGTTTTAGACGAACTAGGCCTTAGTGCAGCAGCAGGGTGTGCACCTGCAATCAGTAGGAAGCTTCCACTCACTTCCATAAGAGCGAAACAGACTTTGAATAAGTCTTCTTGTTTATCATACAGATACACACTGTTTACTTATTTAGAAGTCTGTTCTCTCCTTCCTACCTAGGTAGGTACTCTGCAATTGCTATACTTCTTTAATACAGCTGGAATGTTTGAAGCATGAACCAAAAGATAATATTGCACATACTGTTTTGTTAGGTATTTTATGATAGATTATACTCATTAAACATGTGATTACTGTTTGCATTTACTGCGTTCCCAGGAAGGATTACAAAACAATTGCCAGTCCTACAGACCTGCTAGTAGACTTAATTGCAGATTTGCCGTATCTGCACCACAAATTAAAAAGCAGCAAGTTACGTTCTTTTGATAAAATTAAAAAGTTTGCCCACATATAGCATACAAGTTTTTTTTCTAGTTGCTGGATTTTACCATACTTCATTATACAGTCCTGATACACAAAAGGACCTATTTTCTATATTCCACATAATACTTCATGGATTAGAAAAGCAGAAATAAATGCAGCTGCAGAAAAGCTTAAAATTATTCACAGTAGTAATAATCATTGCTAGTGGTACCTCTACTTATTTGAGCTGACTTTTTTCACTTGCTGGTAGACCTGAGATCAAAGTCCATCCAGGTATTTCTGTTAAGTTTTCTAAGGGCTGCACAAAATTATTTGGCTTCATGGTGACCAATTAAACCAAGAAGTAAAAATGCTTGTTATCATATGAAGAAACCTCACAGGTCATGGCAGGATGAAATTGGAAGAAAAAGATGAGAGCAGAAATACATTTTTTTAAAAAATACCCCCCTTTTCTCCAGTAGCTAACAATGTGTCTTTTACATGTCAGTAAGATCCTGGCATTGTCAGTTTCCATCCTTCTGAAGGTTGGTGCTATTTATTCAGCACTTCAAAGGGATTTGACTTCATTTCTGCCTCAAACTGTGATCTCTCATATAATTGGAAGAAAACTGTTTCAGATCTGCAAGATATTTCAAGATTTTTCTCCCTAGTATAGAGATCTTTCTGAAATACCTGTATCATATTAAAAGTATGGAAATGATCAAGCTGGATGGATAGGAACCCATACGACTCATTTGAAGGGAGCCTTTCAGCAAAGCCCTTTTAACACAGTCATTTTTCCCTGAATCAACCAACCCAGCTCTAAAGCCATGCTCCAAGGGAACAACATCGAGTCATTTCTAGCAAACGCACACCAGCAACACCAAAACCAATTCTTCATGACAGACTGTGTACAAAGTAGATGCGTACCAGGAGGAAACTCTGATAGTTTAGTGCTGTACACAGAGATTGTAAGAGCTAGCAGCACACGCAGCAAGGCCATGGGGAGCCAGGCTTTCAGGCTCTGTTGGGTGGAGTCCATCCTGTAATGCAGCCATAACTGATGCTGTCAGTGGAGACCAGATTACACCACTCCCCATGACATTAGCAGCTGAAGGACACCTAAATGTAAATTTACAGTACATACATCTTCAGCAAGAGATTGCCTCTCCCCATTTTCTTATTTATTTTGCAATTATTCAGTACAGATTTGGGAGCTTTTTTAATAGGGAAAAGAAAAGGAGATTGCAATTTTTTTTCAGAAATAAAATTGATGTAATATGGCTGAGCTTGTTTATATCGCCAGTTCCTTCTGTAGGAAAGCACAGTTGCATCCAGTTGCTAGGGCAAGACAAGAGTTGTTATTTCTTACCCAGAAAACAGCCTAAGCAACCATCAGCAAACTAGCAGTCAAATCTATCTCTGCTGTAAGCCTCCAGTGTCTGCCAGACTCCAAATTGTTTCTTCAACTTGCTGTCTCTAAAAATCACTTGCTGCAGACTTTAAGCAAGTTTGAGCTCTCAGCTGGGAGCACTATGGTCTAACGCTGTCTGCTCTATTTCAGTCCAGGCTGCCTTTTTAGGTCCTTCATCACAAATATCCCAGTGCACAGATCTTTGCTGGGTTCAGAGCTTTCTGGTTTATTCCATATCTTAAAAGTCATGTTGACCCCTTCCGCCCCTATCCACTGCTCTGTGACTCAGCAGTCATTTCCCCCACACCTGCATTTCCTCTAGCATTTAGGATCTTGGCTCAGTACTTAGAAGCTGCTCTGCCCTGCAGCCCACACATGCAGGTTCTGTTGGCAAGGGCCTGGCTAGCCCCATTATCCCAGTCTGCAGATGCCAACAGCCACTCATGAAGACTGGACTTCCAACTTTCTTTAACTAGAAGGGGCATGACCAAGGTCTGGTCTACTCTCTGAACAAACAGAACGTGTTCAAGGAAGCCAACAGAAATCACTGTAGAAGATACACTAGATAGATTCTTACAAATTCTACAGGAATTACATTAATCCCAGTCTTCAACTTAAATCTGTGTATTTTTGATGAAAGGAGGTTTTTAACTTGACTAGATTCAGCTACAAAAAATATGGCCTTGCTAAAAAGGAACATTAGCTCTTTTACCCTGACCATGATATGGACCAAATCATCAATCTGGACATCCTTCCAATTTTGCAAAGCCAGTTAAGACTCCTCCATTTGTCTGTTCATGTTGAAAGAGTTTCCATGGGTTTTTTTTAATTCTATGAAAGAATCCACAGCTTGAAAATTCAGCCTGAACTAAGCATTTTACTTACGTGACTACACAGTTGCCACCTTGTCATCTTGGATCTTAGCATTTCGAACTGGAGAAGACACTTCTAGTTAGTTTGCCAGACGAACTAATGTTAATAGCAGCAGTCAGCCATGCTAAATCCAACTCCTGTGGGAAGACCCAGGATTTAGCTGGGGCTGCTCACTGAAGTAGCAAACATTGAGTTCTGACTTGCAGAACTGTGCCACATCTGTGGAGGGGAATTTGCTGTCTGGGGTAGCTCAGGAGAGCTGTAAGAAGTCAGATTTATTAATTTCAACAGACATTTTTTGATACTCACTCATAGAAATACTAGAAGGGCAGTACTAAGTATCCTTTGTGGGGACTACTTTTCTTACTACCACTCACATACTTCTTCCTGCTGGCTTTAATATTGCATACTGTTCTGCCATTCCCAAGTGTATTCACAATGTGCTCAACCTTTCTTTTTATTTTATTATTAAATCCTGACAAACTTTCCTGCAACTTGCCTGCCAAGAAGTAATACAGAAACAAAGCAGTGTTTTACACCTCCAAGGTTTGAAACACTTTTCCTTGACTTTCGTATTTTCTGAAGAACAGACAGCAAGTAGTTCTGTTGCCACTATATGAGTCATAAATTGCCTCCCCAGGCGGAAGTCTCAGTGTTGTCAGGCCTGGGGTCAACAGTGGATCTGAGACAAGTTGACACTTCTGTGCTTTTATTTCTGTGCAAGAACAGAGTGGCAATTTGATCTCACCCAAGATGGCTATTCTTTTTCTAAGTGTTTTACAAACATTAACAGCTTGCAATTAGCAATGCTCTAAACCGATAGACAAGATGTACCATTATTGGCATTTCAGAGAGGCAATGGAAATGAAGGGAAATGAAGGGAAAAGGTAGATTTAAGTGATCTATGCAAATACACAGCAGCAACTAAACTCACGTCCAGCTCAAAAAACTCATTTTGCCTTTGTCTAAAAGTCAACAAATATGCAAGAAAGAACACATTCCATCACACAGGCTCGCCAGCATGATTTGGGGGGGGTAGCATAGCCAAGGTCTTATGAACTCACACCCCATTTAACCAGATACTGGCTGTGTTACCACATAAACACAGTCAGTCTTGTTACAGACACATGCTGTTGCAGATTCAGGGAACTTGGGCATCTGTGTTCCCCATGTTCCCATTCAGGAATTACTACAAGCCAAGCTGAATATTACTTTATCTGCAAAATCAGCAAGTCACAGGGTGTTACTCCTCATTGACCTCTTATTTTTCAGCAGAGAACACAGAAAGCGCTTGAAACCATTACATTTAAATGTTACATATGATTTTATGCATAGCAGTCACTGTAACATGTGCATATTTATGAATTTTGCTTATACCACTGCTGACAAGTAGGAAATTTTCATCTTAAAGATCAAAACCGCAAGCACAGAGCTCTCAACAGTCCTTGCTTCTCTCATCTTAAACATATTCTTTTCCTTACTATTCATTCCCTTTGTTAATCAGTTCTCATGGCTGGCTGCTCCCCCACCCCCATGACAGTGAGTAGGGAGGAAGTGATAAAAATTGTTTCCTAAACCTCTCTCTCCAAGAAGGTACATTCACATCCATTAAAATTAAGCAAATACGCTAACATTAAAAGCAACCCAGTTGTTCAAGCTGGCAGGCACCCTTGAATGCCCACAGCCTCCAGTGTCTTAATGCCCCATAGAGAACACTCAGCATCTCAAAGTTTATCACCCTCATTACAAACAGCAATAAAACAAAATAATGAAAAAAATACCCAACAGTCTGGACACCCAATAGGATAGAACCATTTAAAAGATAAAGCATGACATCTTCATAAAACTTTGTATGCTCAGATGAAAGCAACCAGAAGAACTCATTAAGAGTACTCAGAAATCGTAGTTCACACATCCTTAAAAATAATAAGCCCCAACAGCAAAACAAAGATAAGAAGTTAAGCTCTAAGCAAATTGCTTTTAATTAGCCCAGGCAGAGCAGCATGTCAACCCCCACTATTTCACTTACCCCATTCCTGAGACAGCTCAAGTGGCAAGCACACTGTGTTACATGGACACAGTCCATGTTCTGCTGAGCAACTCTCTGGCACACAGCACAGCTGTAGCAAGCACAGCAACAGACCTGGACCCATGTACCCAACATCTTCTTGTATTCAGCTTTACATTAATACACAGCTGAATACATGGATCTGGACAAATACAAGTGACCTGCAGCTATTTCCTCCTCCATTGCTTTTATGGTGCCCATAAATCATACCCCACAACAACTATATAACTTCCAGCTCTTTTTGCATTAATTCAGGACAAAATTCTACAAAGATTTTGTTAGAGGATTCCTTTAGAAGCACTCCGTGCTGCAGCTATCACTACAGCGTACTTGCTCCTGGAGAAACCTGCCAGTGCAGTCCCTTTGCCTCATGCTTCCCTTGGGTTTTCCACATGGTAGGTCAGAGCACAGCTCTCTGGCCAGCAGACTCTGCACTTCCCTTCAGAAACAGCAGCAGCCCCCAATGCAGGTTCAGAAAAGCAGAAAAACACAATGCAGCTCCATACCACCCACAGTGAGAGAGGCTCCTCAGTTTCCCCAGCTCACCCTTCCCAGCAACACCACCCCTCTTACCTTCTCCTCAGCTCAAATCTACACAGAACTCAGTTGAACCTCCTCTCCAAGGTTTCCTAGTGTGATGCAGGCTCCAGTCGCTCCCTCTTCAAAGCCAGGCATTCTGTTTCCTCAAAAGCCTTCAGGTAGCAAAGTCTCTCTTCGACTCATGTTTAATCCCAGCAGACGCATGAGCGGCAGTAAGATGCCAGTAAGGCCCAGAAGGAACCATCTGTTCTGCTATAAACGCCCTTAAGAATGCTTCTTTAATCCATTTATGGCACATCTCCATCAGTTTTATATACATAAAACTTTTAAAGCATGTTGTTTCCTGGCCCTGCAGAAGCCTCCCTCAGCCCTGTTAGCCACCTGAACCAAGCTGAGAGCAGCTGTGAAGTTAATTATTACAGCTAATGGCTTCATGCACACCACCTGGGCTGGAGCACTGCCTCGGCTTATGCTTGCAGTCCACACCTATGGGAGCCTCTTTTGTCAGTGTATATAGTGTTATTACACATACTACAGCATAGATATATATTTAATTACCTCGCCTCACTCATGTATTCCAACTTGGTAGGACTCTCATGTGTCCCAGCCCATCTTCCCCACACTATAGGGGATCTTTTATCTTACTTTCTTTCAGTTCTTTACAGCACATGCTCCAAATCCATGTGGAGTTACCAGAAATCAGAAGGCAGGCATGACAGACTGTAGTCACCCACCTGTTCTACTTGCCCTTTCCCAGTCTAGATAAAACAGCAGTTTTTCTTCTCCCAAGACATCATCCATCCCCCACATTACCCAGCTCTGCTTTCTCAGTGTACCCATTCCCAAACCCTACAGCTGACTCTTCCTTAAGAAGTACTTCCATCATCTGAGCAGCAACACTGCCAGCCCGAAGCCTTTGCTTCTCTTCATTATTCCATTCCTCACTGGTTGCTCCAAAATCCACCATCTGGCAGCCTCCAGTTTTCAGTAAAGAGTTGCAATTTCTCCTTAATTCTCTCCACAACAGAAACAGTAGATTCTGTGCCATTCCCTCCCCATATTGACATTTCATCTTCTTCCTGTCCTTGTACCGGCTGATGGGGACTTCACCTTTCAGACTCTGGCCTGAGCCTGTTGTTGCTGGGTGCTACATTATGACTCCTGTTTACACAGTGATCAGCTAGACTTAGGTGATTACTGGAGCAGACCTCTCCCTCCTTTGCTCTTTAGTGAATACTGAACAGTACCCAGAGGAGCTAGTGCCTTCCATACGCTTCCATCCCTGGCTGAGTTTCTTTATGAAATTAATTGTTGTTCAAAGTATAAAACTAAAATATTTCTTAGCCTCAAAAAGGAAGTCACTGTTCACTGTGCAAGGGGAAAGCTCTATTTGAATGATCTTTCACTTCACAAGCCACAAATCATAATGTGTCCATAACATTAATTACAGCATTTAGTGCATAATTAAATTTATGTAAATAAAAGTAATTACAATAATTATTGCTACTATGGTGTGATTATATTACTAGTTGTGCCCTCTCAAATCATGATCACCCTGACTTGCATTTTTGGTATCTACTGTGTCTTTATATATTCTGCCCCCACCTCAGAGGAAAAAAGAACAAGAAAGTTCCTCCCTCACACACAGCATTTCATCACTCAGCAGCAACCTCACCAAACTATCCTGTTTTGACCTGCTAGTACAGATATACTAATCTTTTTAGGTTTATTTGTTTAGGAGACAGAGCAGATACAGCTGGGAGATACACAGGATTTGTGAAGTCATGGACTGCCTTCTATTACGTAGTTATGGATTACATTTCCTATCAATACCAGTATTTTCAAGTTGCTTCTAAACAGCAAACTGGAATGCAGTTTCACTTTGAAGACCCAAAAGGATAATGTTTCTGAAACAGAGCATATTCCCTGAACCCTCTGGGCCGGGAACTTCGCAGGTATTTCACACCCACACAGGACAAGCAATTACTAGTCAAATGTGGTTACAGCTCCAATTGTTGCTCTATAGCTCTGTTGGTACCTATGTTTGTGTCTAAATCACAAGACAAGTATCCTCTGGAGAGTAAACCACAGTTCCAGGTACACCAGTTACCTAAAGCAAACAGTTACAGACCTATCCTTGCTGGCATGCCACTTTCCTTCCAGTGGAAATTAGAGTGGACAAAGAAGATAAAAGGGTGGAGGAAGGATGTTACTTACCTGGATATCATCCAGCATTAAGGTGTATCTGGACACCCATCCAGTTATCAGCTAAGTAGTACTCTTAAGCTACAGGGGTGAGATCTGTCTTACAAATAGACTGACAACTCTCTGTTGTGTTTTACTCTATGACCTTTCTCCTCAGCATGTCTAAGTAGTCTAGAAAATAGGACTTAAGCTGAGAAGCGAGTCTGCAATCCAGCAAGTGATTAAAAAGTCTTCAAGAACTGATGACTTATAAGGTATTGTAGAGAATATGTTGAACCACTATTGCACTATGATGCTGGAAGTACCAAAGGTTACAGTTTTTCAGATAAGATGCAAAATGCAGGCTCTGTTTGCTGTGACCATTGTTAGCTTTCCAAAAGTTAGAAGCTTTACTCTCAGTGAACAAGCAAAAGTTCCTCATGTCATCCTTTTTCATGTTTTTGTAGAACTGTTTCATACTATACTGTAGCTGCATTCTACACATTCTACTCTGAAAAGGAAAAGAAAAAAAAAAAGACCCACAAAAAACTAAAAGTATGCTAAATTGAACTAAAGAGTGAGGATATTGGTCTATAGGCAGCTTCTATCCCAAATGTGTTAGAATACAGTTATGACAGAACAAGTTTGGAGTGCAGTAAGCTCCAGTGCTACATAAATTTAAGACAGAAAATCCTGTGCCTGGTATTTACTATGCAAATATATAATACTGTCACTTCATGGAGATATACTATCACTATGACATAGTACACTTCCCTTATTGGGGTTGACCACCTTATCAATATGGCTGTTCTTCTTCCTGCATACACTATTTATGAACACACACTGCTCTGTTTATCCAAGCTAGCATAGATCTCTCTCAACACAATTCTTCATTGTGCAGCCCAGACATATCCATTCAACATGTCAAGCAAGAACTTATACACAGTGCAAGTCCAACAGTGCCACGTTGGTTTCTACGTTCAGAAAACAACCTTGCCAGAAAACATCTTCAAAGACATACATTTCCAAGGATGAAATATGGTGAGTATGGTCATATTTAGAAATCAGCTCTATGCCTCTTGCATATCCAAAGCTCCCCCTGAAGAATAGAAGAAATTTGTTTCAAGTACTTCAGTGAACAAGTTCCTTTGTTGTTATCAGTGAAAGTCATTCATTTGAGCTGCTAAGTGATTTTTCATTATGGTAAGACAAGCAACCATAGATTTAGCTATGACTGGAAGAGCAATGGAAATGCAAAAAGGGAGAAGTAATTTTTATGGACTGATTTTTTTAAAAACAAAAAAGGGTCAGGGAACATTATATACCTCATCTAATTACTTTTCAATTCAGCAGAAGCTGTAGCTTTGATTTCACTAATATACCAATGAGGTGAAAAATTACAAAATCTCTACTGAATAGAGGACAATTTCTCTGTTAGCAAAGAACCATGCTTTTTTATACAAGAACATTAATCACAATAGAATAATTTTTTTGCACTTAGGTCTGCTGTTTGTAAAAGGAAATTTCAAACAAATCACACTATAACTTACTTCTAATGAACACTTACCTACTGCAAATCACTACCAACATTTTTATAACCAAAAGGAGATCTTTATTATCTTACTAATAGTTTATTAAAATGGTCAAGAGCTTCCCATAGACTATAAGTAGTATATAGAAAATTAGAGAGGAAGAGAGACACTAGAAATTCTGTGAGAAACTTTACGCAATTTAATTAATTTCAGTATATGAAAACCTGAAAAATAATTTCAAAATCTCAGCATCACACACAAGTATGATTGTCTCAAAGATAAAAGAATGTATTGAAAAAAGTTTTCATTGCAATTAAGTCAGCTTAGTGAAATTCATTGCAAGGACAATCCAATGTCCAGTTCTGGGCACCACAGGATAAGAAGGACACTGAGGTGCTGGAGCGAGTCCAGAGAAGGGCAACGAGGCTGGTGAGAGGTCTGGAAAGCAGGCCTTATGGAGACCGGCTGAGGGAACTGGGGCTGTTTAGTCTGGAGGAGACTGAGAAGAGACCTCATTGCTCTCTAAAATTACCTAAAAGGAGGTTGTAGTGAGGCTGGTGTTGGTCTCTTCTCCCAAATTACTAATGATAGGATGAGAGGAAATGGCCTCAAGTTACATCAGGGGAAGTTTAGGTTGGATATTAGGAAGAAGTTCTTTACTGAGAGGGTGATTAGGCACTGGAACAGGCTGCCCAGGGAGGTGGTGGAGTCGCCGTCCCTGGAGGTGTTTAAAAAACAAGTGGACGAAGCACTTGAGGCCATGGTCTAGTGGTTAGGGAGATGATGGGATAAAGGTTGGACTTGATGATCCTGGAGGTCCTTTCCAATCATAGTGATTCTATGATTCTACGATTCTATGACAAAAACCATACAAATCAGTGATGTAGCAATAATTTTTTTGTCTTACAAAAACAACTTGGAAATTATTTACCTTTCTCTAGACAGTATTTTGTTGTTTTATTTACTGCAAAACAAAAACTCTATTAGCTTTCACCCATGAATTGGAGAAGTGGATTTTAGTGCAGTTTCTGTATCCTTTAGGCCAATGACATTGAAACCATTTGGTATTCTCTAACTAATTGAATATGCTTGACTCATATCATCACATTTCAAGTTTCTTCTAATTACATTGGTTTTCTCACTCTTTAGCAGTAGGGGAATGCCACTGTGCATGTTTTCTCCTCAAAAACCAGCCTTTCCAGAGATGACTGCTGCTGTCTCTCCAATTGACTAATAGTAGTCAGGTATTAAAAAAATGTTCTCGCCTTTGTCTATACAGCTACTATTATACCAGATATTTTATTATGTAGAACTACTAAATGTTTTTATTGAACAAGATAACTAGTTATTTTCTTTTCAATAATTCAGGCACTGCCAAGACCAACTCCACAAAACACCATGTGGCTAATTTCACCAACTTCGTAAGTCCAACTATATTTTCTTAGCAAACAAAATCATGATGGGCTTCTCCTCAGCACTTGCTAAGATGGTAAAACAGTAATTCAGAATGAGATCTATGTAGCTGCCAAAAATATTGGCTGTGAATGAGGTAAAGCCATGATAAAAGAGAGATATCAGAAATGAGGTGATCGGATTTTGGCGTTTCTGAGCAGCAGCATGTTTTTGACCTCAGGCAAGAGCCATTCATAAATGGTACATTTTTCCATGTACGCAAGGTCTGGATTTTATTGCCAGAGAATAGCATCTTTTTCTCCTTTAAACTAAACCACATTTATGCCTGTGTTGCTCCCAGTGCCATTAACAACAACTGTACATACACAAAAGCTACACAAAACAACCATTTTTAAAAGAGGGCAATAAAGAATCAAGGAATGTTCCTCATGATACTAGCTTTTGGGATGTCATCAGTCTTCTCAAATGGTCTAAAGGATGGCTAACAAAAATGGACAGAAAGCTCATATTCTACCCCTAACTGTTTCTTGCCTTCTTCTGTATAGCTATTTCATGTTATTGACTTACTGTCCTTATTTGTAAGCTATGCTATTTACACAGACCTCCCTTTATCGGACAATTTGGGATCTAGGTCTGAAATGAGTACATGAGAACTAAATAGTTCAACCTGAAGTCAACACAATAACTTAATATGCATTGGATTTTATAGTGACAATCACAATGGAAATATTTTATATTCAAAACTCACAGAAGAATCCAATTAAGCACAGGAACAAGGGCAGTACATCATAGTGAGGGAGGGTTGTTTTTTTTCAACATTAAGTAAAAATAATGACCTTTTTTTCCTTTAACGCAAACTAAGACTGCAAGTTAAAAGACCAAGCAAGATTGCTAGTGATCAGCAGGAAATTAACAACTATCCATGGAGGCAGTCAAGATAAGGAAAAACAGTACTGGACTGGAATTAAACAGGGTGAAATAACTGAAAGGCTGTGCTCATCCGTGTAAGGTTTTCAGACACAAAAGCCTTGTTTGTGGTTCAGAGAAACAAAATAGGAATCAATAGTTCAGAGAAAATGTTTTCTAAATTTTTTGATCTGGAATTTGGTCTAAAGCAGTTCTCCAAGAGCTAAAGCAGCTTTGGTAAGAAAACAAGCATTTTTCTTACAAATCAATTCTACTTTATATTCTTCCCTGGCACGTATCTCATAGAAAGAAGTATTTCTTGGAGCATATTCACCAGAACAGCACTCCTGATGTGGTTTTAGGTACATTCTCTATTTTCTTGTACAGAACAGAGAGACCTAAAAATCCCCCTCCCAAAATACACTGACCCACCAGTCTCCTTAATTTCTAAAAGGAAGGGGAAAGAGTAGGTGAAATATTGAGCATTATGAAGCCCACTACGTCACTATTACAGATGGTATTACTCATATGCATCAATAATTCTCCTGAAGTCTTCTGTCACATACAAAGACTGCAAATGACACCGTCACAAGACAGAACAGCTTTTTGAGCGTGGAACAGACATACAGGCCTCTCTTTGGACACATAGTTGTCTATACTCCACTTTTTTGATTTAGTTTCCTATCTTGAAGAATGTAACAATCCTTACTTGAAGTTACTTGTTCAGGAACTGTTATCAAATTTGGATTCTATGAATCTTTCGTAGTGCTTTCACCCAGAGTAGCAGTTAATAGCTAAATTATGGAGAATTACATTATCTTCTGAATTCACATGCTATCTGTAAATTCAAACTACATCTTCCCCGCAGTTCACTTCCTATGCCATTTAGCATCTTCTATTTTTACCCCAAACCTTAAATACTGTAGCACTTAAATTTAAAATGGAAGAAGATCTAGAGATTGTGGAGGGTTTTTTAAATTACAATAAAGCATTATGATCATGATAGGGACCACAAAACATGTAAATACATTATCTTCTTCAAAGCACTGTAATAAGAAAAAAAAGACAATATATCAGATACAAAAGAAATATACTGGGGATTAAGACCTAAAAATACAATCTAACCTTTCCTTTGACAGGTTCATTATATCTACTGCTAGCAGACTTACAGCTTTCTGTCTAGTTTTCATTTTAGCGACCTTTGTCAGCTTGTCACACCTGTACATTTTGAATTGAACTGCAAGATATGGAGAAGAGTTTCTTGTCAAATCTTAGAGAGATAAGTTGTTCATCAAGTATTTTAAGAACTGATAAGACAGCTACAGCATTCTTGGAAACTTTGGGATACTATAGTAAAATAAAATTCAAGAGCTACAATATGCATTTGGTGCATATGCATACATGAAATGGTTTGCTGGCATCTACCAACCAACAACGAGTAACGGCCTGCAGAAGGATAATCCAAGTTAGTACCCTTTTCCATATGTATTTCTAGAGACAATTTTTCTCTATTTTCTTCTCCTTTAGTCAAACTTCCATTGAAGAATTCTAAACAATTTTGATTCTTTTGGAAATGACCTCACAGCATCTGTGCTTTCTTGCACCTATCACATAAGCTGGAAGCTCAAACACCTGAAGCTGTTGCAACATACCCAAGGAATCAACTACAGCTGACTAGCTCCTGTAACTGTAGAGAGGAGAATGGGACTCTGTCTCTTGTCATATGTTGGTTTTGTTACAGATTTCTATATCTAAGCAGTTTTCACTTGACTCAAATTGTTTGTGGGATATTTTTACCTTTTTTTTAAGTTTCAAGGAATGTGAAAGATTTCTTAAATTCTACTGCTTAGCATTATTCTCTAGAGTTAAAGGAAAAGCACCTTCAATCCATGTTCTAAATTGAGCAACATGTTACATGTTCAGAGAAGTTAAAACCTGGCTCAACACTGTTTGCTTCCATAAATGGTTTCATTAGAATTGCATCATAGGAAAACTGTCATCAAGACTGGTTCCTCCCCAAATCTTAGCCACACAGACGAACCACAGAATCACAGAATTACAGAAGAGCCTTGGTTGGAAAAGACCTCCAAGACCATCAAGTCCAACCATTAACCTAACACTGCCAAGTCACCACTACACCATGTCCCTCAGCACCTCATCTACACATCTCTTAAATCTCTCCAGGGATGGGGACTCCACTACTGCCCTGGGCAGCCTGTTCCAATGCTTGACAACCCAGCACAAGACAAAACAACATGCAAATATGTAAATCTGTTCACCTATGTACAGATAAAACCAGTGGTTTCTCAAAAAAAGAATTACAGATTGCGATACAGAAATTAGCACACACACTTGATTCTCTGTGTATCAAATAGATTTTTCCACTGCTATCATTAGCATAAAAATGTAATTTATGCATGTTCAAGTCATCTTTAAACTATGTAGATCAGGTTTTGTAGCTCTTTTAACCAAGGTAATGTAAATCTTCAGGCAGGCTGCAAAACTTGGAGCAGCAGGATCAATACTTCAACCTATAGAAGACCACAATGAGTTTCAGACCAGTGTTAGAATGGGGCTGATCTTTAATTTAGCTGATTATAGTTGAGACCAAATTTTTAGTTTGATGCTTTAAATCCTTATTCAGTAAAGAACTCATCAAAATGTCAAGAGCAATAATCCTAAACTTTAAGTACCAATTTAATTTTTCAATTCATTTTTCCTGAAATCATAGACAGTAATTATGTATCACATTTTTGACAGGTTTCTCCCACAGACCATTTCTCTTTTCCGCATATCCCTTCTTCAGGGGATCAGAAGAACTCTAGGGTTTATCCTTTGTCCACGTTGTTGCTATTTATATACTTTTTTGCTCCAAAATCAACACTTCTTCCTTCTTTAGTGTCTTTTACAGGTGTGGGTGTTTTGTGGTGGTGGCTTTTTCCCCACCTCTAATGAAATTTACTGAAGTGTGGCTTGGGTCATGAACTACATGATGAAAAAAAAAGGAAACTTTATAACAATGATCTATTTACGACAATATACTATCTACTACAGTACTGCTAACACAGAATGCCTTCCCAAGTGTAGGTTAGATAGTGTCTAACATTAGATGTCAGATAATTTGCCCTAAGAAAATAACAAATACAAAAGCATATAAGAGCCCTCTGAAATTACATCCTACACAGAATTTGCACAACTGTTGAAAAGAAGGCTGAAGAGATGGCAGAATATAAGATCAACAGTGTTACAGATTACATTAACATGAAAAAGAATAAGAAAATGTTTCCCTCAACTAATTCCCAGACTTTTAGGGAGTAACTTACTGCAGTCTTATTTGTCAGAAAACAATTTTTTGAGTGTTTGCTCATCCTTTTTCCTCCCTGGATGTATCAGCAAAATCTAGGAAATCACTGGTGGTCCTAGAATTGGAATACATTTATTTTATATGTACTGCACAAACATAACAGCAAAGATTATACAAACCAGCTCACACAGAAATCAAAAAGTTTTCTCACCTACTAAATATTCCACTAGCAGAAAAGGCAATTTGTTTTGTGACTAAAGCACTACCCTGAAAATCAGACTTTGTTCCATCTCTAGCATGCTCTGTGATCTAAACGTAGGTTGTTTCAATGACTCGTTTGTCTCATTTTTTTGTCCTTAGGGAGATAACAAAAATCCAGTCTTCCTTGCAAATGTTTGGATTTAAAGGTGAAAAGTACCATGCAGGTGTATTATTATAATAATCTGATAAACTAGGAATGGTCAAACGATTTTTAAAAATCAATAAACACTCATAGTTACTAAAATCCATTCTTGTCATACACAAGAGTAGCATTTACAACCAGCTTATATCCAAAGAATCAACAAAAGAAAGAATTAAAGGAAAGAACATGGAGTGGGTTGACTCTTCTTCACAGAAATTTAGAGGGCATAAAGTGATTAATAAATGTTTTTTCCATACAGCAAATATCATAGACTACTATTGTCCTGGTTTTGGCTGGGATAAAGCTAATTTTCTTCTTAGTAGCTAGAATAGCACTGTGGTTTGGATTTAGTACAGGATTTGGTATGAGAAGAATGTTTATAATATACTGATTTTATTAGTTGTTGCTAAGAAATCAAGGACTTTTCAATTTTCCATGCTTTGCTAATGTGCAGGTGAACAAAAATCTGGGAAGGAGCACAGCCAGGACAGCTGACCCCAACTGATCAAAGGGATATTCCACACAACATGATGTCCTGTTCAGCATATAAAGCTGAGGTAAAAAGGAGGGGAGGGGGACACATTTGGAGTGACGGCATTTGTCTTCCCAAGTAACTGTTACACATGATGCAGCCCTGCTCTCCTGGAGACGGCTGAACACCTGCCTGCCAATGGGAAGCAGAGAATGAATTCCTTGTTTTGCTTTGCTTGCATGCACGGCTTTTGCTTTACCTATTAAACTGTCTTTATCTCAACCCATGAGTTTTCTCACTTTTACCATTCCAATTCTCTTCCACATCCAACCAGGAGGGAGCAAACGAGCAGCTGTGTGGCGCTTAGTTGCCAGCTGGAGTTAAACCAGGACAACTATAACTACATTTTAACATTTATAACATTGTAAAATAAGTATCATTTACAACCCCTGTGCAGTTTGCCTTAAAGTTTTTATCAACCAGATACCTAGAGAAGTTATTTTTTCTAATGTAATTACAGATGAGATTCAAATAAAATATTAAAATAAATCCTTTACCTGATAGAAAATATTTTAATAGTGCATTAAAAATAAAATACTTTTCCCTTCCTACTGCCAGGAAATACGTCAAGAAACATTATCTTCTCTGAAGTTGTAAAACTTGCCTAAAAATCAATGAAAATAAGTAACTTACTAGAGAATAACAACACTTCTTTCAAAGCTTAGTGGTGACTGAAATGGAATATATTTTTTTAATTAATTTCCTTGGACACATCTTAAAACACCAGAGTAGCTGAATTATTTATTTCAGAAGAACTCATACATATAAGCGTGATTTTAGAAAGTTCACATGCAACAGATTGTGATAAGAGTTTGTATATTTTAACATCACCTCCACCCAAATGCACACAAGATAATTATTCAAATTATGTAAAAGCTTACTGGAATGTTGATTTTAGCAATTTTTTTCTAAATTCCACTTTGTAAAGCTAACAATAAATCTTTAAAAGTTTTAACCCAAAATACTGATTTTTAAGAGGGACATTTGTGGAACTTAAATATAAAACATTATTATTTTCATAAAATACAAAATGCTTGAACATTTTTAAAATACTCGATGTCTCTAAAATATCATGGAGTTGATAAATTGTCATAAATTTAACACAGGTTCCCTCTAATTAAAAAAAGTGGTTCTCAAAATAAATCAACAATTCCCTAGTGCACTTGCAAAGAGAAAAGATCAAAAGCAGTAACTGGTATCTTTCCTTCCAGTGTTAATTAGTAATTAAAAATCTTAGCTTCATTAGTATCTACTCTGAAATAGTTGGGGGGGGAGGTTGGTTTGGTTTGGGTTTTTTTGGTGAAGGAAGGCGATGTTACACAGACAAATCCTGCAACAGAAGTCAAGGAAATTAACCAGTTTTGAAACTGCTTGCCTTCCTCACAGTTAAAAAGGATATGAGACTCCGCTGCTTTCTTTTAAATAAGCACCTTCCTTGAAGATCTCAGGTTTCATTTGGTCTTGAGCTGCACGTAGTTGCATGTATTGCATAATTCTACTGGCCAAGTAACATCCTTTCTCTATGACAGTTCAGACGTCTGATAATTTTAAGTAGAAATAAAAATACTAGAATCGGTTCTTTGGCATAGTACAGATGTTGACAGCTCCTACTATTTGGATTGACTGTAAGTCCTAAGGAAGAATTTCCTGTATTTGGAGCAAGGGGGACAGGACAGGACTTGTCACCGTTTCAAAAATAAGTAGATTAAATGGATGTCCCTTTATGGATTTCAAGTGTCTTCCATTTGTAATTTACTTGATGTCTTCAGTACTGATTCCATTTTCATTTGCATTATCACAGCTCAATATTTCCTGCATACAATGTAATCATCAGTATTGCAGTAAACCCTGTTAGTAAACCAGCATTCTGAATAAGGAAGAATGTGAGATCCATCTTTCTTCCCGTCACTTTCTCTCGCAGCATATCATTCATCTCCGGGAACTGAAAAAGGATATTTTTAGGTAAGTATTGCCATCTCGTGGTAGCATGTACAACTTAAGGCATTAAGAACTGAACCATATTGCTACTTTGGACTAAATATTAGAACTAATAGAGGGTGAAGGCAGTCACAGGAACAGGTCACCCTAATTACCCTGAAAAACCACTTCACCAAGGATGGTAAAATGAAATGGTGTTTTGTTCCTCTCTACTGTGATTTCATCTGGTTGTCTCTCATGCAAATTTCCTCTTTTTGATTCCAGCAATCTCCTAGGGTCCAATTGTTGGTCTACATGTTGCTAAGAGCAGCTGCCCTTGTATTGCTAAATGTTGTGTTTCTTCCTTCACCAGTATAAAGAGAGAAATCCTTGTTCAGGAAATGAAAGATTTTGATTCTTCTGCTTTATCCATAAGCAAATTAAGTAAAGCTGGAAACACAGATCATCCCACAGAAATAAAAAACCTGTTACAAATAGAAGGTCTGGTGGGCTGATGAGGTAGTGGTAAAGCAAGGAAGAAAGAAGTAGTATGTTGTGAAACTGGTGGTAGCACATGCAATATTACTTTACAGTGCAATGAAGGGATTCTTCATTCCATAACACGCATCTTAATGGCAACATAATAGCAAAGGATGACTGATCTGCTGTTAACTGCAGAAACAGATACTTCCTCTGAGAGCCAGCGGAGGTGATGGCAGATGAACACTGGCAATAAAGGTTCCTGTGTGGGATGATTCAAGGTATGTGTTTGCTGCAGATAAAATCAACTGCAGTGGATTTTAACAAACATACTCAAAGAAGCTTTAAAGTCCCCTCCTGTTGTGCTGACAGGAATATAGCCAGAATGCAATGAAGACTGTATATTTCAGTGTTAGTTTAGAAACCTTCAGGCTGGGTGACTCAGAAGCTGTATCTTTCTTTGATCTCACAAGTCAAAAACAGCCATTGAAGGTAATGCAATTCTTGAAGAACAGACTAAGGTTAGTGGGAAGTGACCAAGCCTTCCCAGAAATCATTCCAGAGCTCTGTAATCCTCTTGTGCAAGAGGCAAAGACAGCAAACCAGATCAGCTTCATGCCATACAGCAAGGCTCATTTGCGCACACACCTTAGTGTACACACTCCCACACACCCACAGCCTCACCACACAGTGGTCTTACTGGCAGAGGTTGGACTATGCCAATACTGGAGGAAAAAAAGAACAGCAAATAGAAAGGAGGAGTGAAATTCTACTTCGTCCTACCTGCTTCTGGACAAGCAAACCAGACGTGTGAAAATCGTAAGAGAAAGCGAAAAGCCAGATCTCTGTACAGAGCACTTGAATACCCTATTTCAGACTTTTTAGGGGGAAGAAAAGTTCAGATAGGTAACTGATACAACCCAAAAACCTATAAAAAGAGAGAGAGATGGAGGGGGAAAGGGGAGAGAGAGAGATACAGAGACAGAGAGACAGAGATAATAGAACAACAGGTACAAAAAAAATAACATTACCAACGTTGAAAGATTTAATAAGAAATTTAAGTTGAGCCTCTCTAAATTTATGCCATGAATTTTACACATCATAGTTGAGTACACTACTATTCATTATATAACAGTGAAACTAAATGAAAAGCATTAGCAATTAAGGTACTGCACACTTGTAAAATAAACTATTAATATTGTTCATTTAACCCTAACATTGTTACTTATTAAATCCTATGTTATTACCTAAACTATAATAGCATTTAATGAAATAGTCACTATTACTATATAACAGTTCTTAAATGCATATAGAACCAAAATGGGGTCTCAATTCTTTTCAAATTCAGGCCTCACTCTTCCAGTTTTACACTCAAATGGATTCTTATGTGGCAGGCGTAAACACATTTGCAGATGCATCTGTTCTTACAACACTGAATTAAACATAATAAAACTTAAAATTCTTGAAAGATCTCTCTTATTTTGAGATAAAACATCATCATTAGAGAAAATTATCAAATATTGCTGACTGCCTGTGGAGCCAGATTTTATTTTCCAGCATCTAAATCTGCTCTGGATCTTAGCACAATTTCATTGGTTTATGACTTCTACACACTTTAAAAAATAAATGATAGATAGACTGCTTTGAATAGAGTTCAGCAATTTTTCTAGTCTGAACCAAGAAACTGGGGCTAGCACTGTTTAATTTAAATCAGAATACAATTTAAGTGAGGTTTTTCACCTAAACAACCCCAAAATTATCACTGTGGTTATACAAGACCTTTCATTCAACTCAAAGCTAAATATTTAGTTTACTTTTGTTTACCTTTTTTTTTGGCTTTTCTTTCAAAACAGAGTTTAAATAGACAAATAAACCTTTTAAAAATAATGTGAAATACTTTGACACTTTAAAATGCTGAAACAAAATATTTATATACTTTTTACTCTTTGATGAAACAGAGCTTGTCTCTCTCTAACACTCAACAACAATCAACAATAATCTGATCAGTCCTATTTGTGAAGTGAAAGGCTTTCATGTTTCATTAACAAGTGGAACACTTCGTGCACATACATTAAGAGTGTAACTGATGATTTAACATCTAACAATAACAATAAGTAGATGACACGGGCATGAGAGGGACAAAATACTAAATTCTACTAGAGAGACTTGGTGCAGTCTTTGTTTTCTTGCAGAAAAATAAATAACTGAAAACGAAATTGTATCTCACCATATCTGCCAGAGAGATATACAGGAACATTCCACCGGCTACGGCAAAGATGATGTTAGGAGCAAAGTTGTTTCCTACTAATATACCAAAAGCCAACCCAATGTAACAGGAACATGCAGACAGAAAGTTGAAAAACAGAGCCTGCCGAGTACTCATTCCTGCATTAAGCAAGATGACAAAATCCCCTAAAATAAAGAAAGAAAAAAAGAAAAACAACTTCAGAAAATTACATTGTGATCCCTGTCTGATTTCAAAGGAAGTCTGAAGAAAAGACATGTTTTGTATACAAACTATACAAACTATAACCCCCTGTTGTTTTTCTTCATTCAAGTAAATGATAAGAATTTCCCTTCAATACTAAGGTTACTGGAATATCCTAAAGCAAGTAGGTGATGTACAATTGAGCTAAGAGCACAGGAACATAGAACTACCTACTACGATATTAAAAAAATTAATTAAATTAACACAAAAGTGAATTCAGCATATATGAACAGGGCAATTAACACTTCTCTAACATACATTCCCAGCTTGCACCCACCTGCACTTGGAAACTTCCTATGCTAGATGTGTATTTTGGTGCTTGGGAAGTTTTTGATGAATATTTTTTCCATGAATTTGTCTAAACTTTAAATCTATGCCAACTTTTGGCCAGCACAACCTTCTACAACAGTGATTTCCACAGTAAACAACGTGTTGAATGAAGTTCCTTACCCAGTTCATGAGGAAACTCTTCGCACAAGATGGCTATGGAGGTACTAAGCCCTTGAAACAGAGACAAAGTGAAAGAAGCACCAATAGCCAAACCATCTATGAAATTATGTACGGCATCACTCAGTGTTACCATCCAAGCAATGGTCCCAATCTTTGACAGTGGACGTCCACCAAGACACTTGCATAAGCTGCCTTGGGTGGCTTCTTCCTGGAAAAAAACCCAAACAAAGCAATTACATATAACACTGAATAAAGAAGCCAATGAATCACATTTCTGTCTTTAAAGTATGAAGTATAAAATAAAGCACTATGGCATAGGGAGACCAAAATGCTTGCTCAAAGAAGCAAAAGGCACAGGTAACAGCAGCAAATGTTTTCTGTTTCAACAAGTTAATACGCAGGGCCCAGTCACCCTTCTGGCTACAAAGCTTTATACAAATGCCTGAGCTGAGACAGAAGGCAGTTTAGACCCTAGTGGTCTGAATGTCTCTGGAGTCTCTGTCAGATTAAGAGAGTGCCAAGGCTCCTCACAGCCTCCTCAGCCACCTCTATTAAGTATGTACAGTTAGAAGGGTCTGATCATAATGACTTAGACCATCTGTATTTCCTACGTAAAACACATCTGGATAATAGAATCATAGAATCGTTTTGGTCAGAAAAGACTTTTAAAGTCATCAAGTCCAACCATTAACCTAGCACTGGATCAGTTACATACTGCCAGTACATCATGCTCTCAGAGACACACTTAGTCACCACAGTAACAGCAAGGTACATGTGACTATAGATACACATCCAGATACTCCACAGACTTTATTTATGATTTTGGGCAATGATAGTCAAGTCCAGCTATTTAAATTAGCTTCAACAAAGTACATGTTTAATAAAAACAGCAGTGGGTAAATCCTGACTGTGAGTTGAAGGCTCAGAGCATGAAAACAACAGACTAATATAAAACTGCAATGCACATACAAATCAGGGATCTCAATAATCCCTCCCAGAAGTGGAAGTATTTTATACATGCGGTGCCATGAAATAATGAAAAACCTGAAGCAGATAAAAGGAACTGACATTCTAGCTGGGAACACAAACTAACCTCTCCTGAAAAATTCTTGATGATCCATTCTGATAAATTTCTGTACATACAGATATTCTAGTTACACAATATTTGCAAACATTATAGTATTTCCCCCCCAAGAAGAAAGATTTGCATATAAGGCATTAACTAGTGCTTACTTACTGGAATACACAAGCAGTATTATATACATTTGTGTACCCACAGACATATTTACACATCTCTCCTTTTGCAGGAGAAGGAAGTACAGGAGCACCTCTTCCTCTTTATGAAAAGGTCACAGATTAAGGAAAATTTCTTGGAATGGTTATTAAAAAGAACATTGCAAATTGTTTTGGTTTTGCCATATCAAATGTAAAGGCTACCAGGCAACTGAATTCTTGGAAATATAATGATTAATTAATTCTTACAAAATCTTTAATGACAGAGCAGTAAGGTCTGTCTCACAGTTTGCTCACCAGACTCTTATCTGACATACTGCATCCTTGTACATAGGAGCTGCCTGGGGACAGGACAAAAGTTCAGGCCGGGGATTTCTGAGTCAGATGCCTATTGCACTACTTGAAACTCATAACTAGTAAAGCCTTGGTTGAGTAGCACCACAACTGCCGATCAGCACACTTACAGCTCCTATTCACTGCACAGGAAGTCCTGAAATTACACTTTTATGATGTGAAAATGAGCAGTGGTATCCAAAAATTGGGAGTTTTCCTGCAGACTCAAACACATAGGTTTACTTGTACTACATGCTTGCCTTCAGTTTTTGGAGGTTTCCTCTCAACATTTCATCTAACACACAAGTGATGTCAATGATATTTTTAGGATGATTAATTTGTACCTGTACTAATTCTGAGATAAGATCACTTATGAATAATAGACCTCTTTCAACCCACAAAGGCAACTTTAAGAAAGAAATATTCCAAAGCAAGACACATAAAATACACATATTAGGTAACTGGAAGTAAAAAGGAACATGAGTATGAGAAAACAAAAGTACAGTTAGCAAAGCTCTTCCACCTATTCATCCAGCTCCCTGAGCTAAAGTTCTATTCCCCAATGTTTTGTTCTGTTCTCTGGTGACCATCCTTCAAGCTGCCTAAGAACTGATAGAGGAAGCACATCTTCTTTCTTGGGCATGTTTCTAGCTTCACTGAGGAAAGGGAGCTTGAGACAATGTAGAAATTTTCATTTTGAATAACTCATTTTTCTACTAAAAAACAACATAGTTCTTTTGGAAACCACATACACACACAAACCCCAACAACAACAGCAAGTATTTTCTGATAAAGCAACAATATTAATCTGAAAAGGTATATTAGCAAACTTCTATTATATATGAGAAAGAGAGATGGTGGTGGGTTTTGTTCTGCAAAAACTTTCTATTATCAAAAAATTCTCACATCAAATGCCAAGTACCTCCATAAAATAAACGGTTTTATGTAAAGAGTTTATGAGGATGAAAACTCCTAAAAGAGCAATGAAAACAAATAATACAAATGTGCAAAAGAATGTCACTTTTCATAACCGGCTTAACCATAGAAGTAAGAGATCCATTTTCTAGTACTAGTTGCACAGCTGAGAATTCCAATGACAGTCCAAAGTACTGCATAGCTATCATAAACATAAAAATCTGATCTCAAGGGCTTTTTTGTTGAAATAAATAACTTACAAATATATGGGCTGAACTTTTTAAGTGTGCATGAAGAAAATGAACACTGAGTAAGAAGATGCTATTAAGAATTAGCTGTTGAACTCATCAAGAATGGAACTAACTCTAGAAATGGGCTGAAGTTTGGGTTGGTTTATCTATGTACTTTTTTTAAAGTAATTGCAATTAATTTTGGAAAACAGTATTGATTTACTGCTATAAATTACATTCCTGATCCCAACTTTCAAAATGAAGAAACAACGGTAGTTTAAAAACTAGGAACCAGTTTCTGGGAGGTTTCTGTAATATATATATGGCTATCTGCTGTTTACTGTGTAGCTTTGAAATATCATAACTCTTGCCCGTAAATTATTTCAGATAATGTCTTGACTTCTGTAAATTACATAAAGTACAATGACGTTGCTTGTCTGGATTTACATTCTGAACTTTACTAGACTCTGTGTCCAATAGAAGTAGATGAATGACTAATGTATATTCTTAATGTTTAAGATCAGGCAGACTACTGCCAAATTTACCCTACAAATGTATAGGATTCCAAGGCAAAAAACAATGTCTGTCTCTGCTAGACTGTTCCCACTTTATCACGTCAGTTTAACAGATGTCACAGAAGAGACACCAGCTAAGGAGCTCTGTAATACCCAACTGGACTATCAGGTCAGACTTTTATTAATTATTGGTGCAGTTCTGTATTGTTTGTATCTCCATAGTTTATGGGAAACCAAAGACATCCTTGGTATTTTTGCTGTTCTGAACATGATTTTTTCTTTCTTCTCCTTTGTTCCCAAACTTAAGAAATTATACAGAGACAGTCTTATTTTATCCTATTATGAGATTACTATTGCTATTTCTAATGCATCACTGACTCCCTCAGACATGAACCAGACACATCCTTTTGTGTCCTCTGGAAGTGCCCACAGGACCAAGAAGGAATCCTGATGCTGCCTCTAGGGAATAAATAAGGGCCACCATGAAGTTTTGTTATACAACTCTAACATTTTGCACTGGAGGATACAGACATTTCAGCACTTTGTCTGTGAAACAACATTTCAAGTTACTGTTGTCAACCCATATAATTCTAATACATAGTAGATACAAATTTTGGGTAAGCACAAAATTGGTTTCTGAGGTTGCAATTACTGCTGCAAGTGGAACCTGAAAGTATGTGACTAACTAGGCATTTAGATTTACTCTAGCAGTCAGTCTCTTCCAGCATTAATACAGGTGGATCCCCACGGCTGAAAACATGACTTCAAACTCCCTCCTTAAAGCCTACATGATGATTTCTGGCTACACTGTGTTTGCCCTCTCTAGTAAGCTTGATGTCACAAAGACACATCAAAATTCTATTAGGTATGTGTTGGTGTATGCCACATGTTTCCTTCATAAATACCAAATACCTGTGACGTTGAATGCATACCTACACTCATGTCACTATCCTAGCTGCCCAAAACTCCTCAGCTGCACTGGCCCTCCCCTGCCTCCTAATGACTCTGAAGTCTGCCTGGCCCCTTTGAACCTGCCTGGAGGAAGAAAAGAATAATGAGGGCTATTTTGTTGCTGCCTCCAATATCAGCAGCAGGCTATCTGCCACTGGGATTTCCTTGCAGCCAGCCTTCACTCCAGAATAAATTTTATCCTGTTATTTTAGGAGGTTTTAATAAAACATATCCTCTTCCTGGCTTTGGAGAAATGGATGGGAAGAAAGAATGGGAAGTATGAATTTTCATAAAAACAATAAGTAGAGGAGAAGAACATTTATGAAATTTTCTTATAGTCAAGACCGCATGTAAAAGCAGATGTATGAGTATTCCACAAAGGATCTTGGGGTGATCTACAATATTTTATGATCATGAGCACTGCATCTAAACTAGTCGGTAGAAATAAATGCTATATAGTTACATTTTTTTACATTTTTTAATTGCAATATATGGTATGATTTTGTTATATTTATGTTGCGCATAAGCAGATGGCTAGACAAAATGCAACAATGGACTACATCCACACAAAACTTCTGGTAAACAGGGCAGAAAAACAGCACTCATACCGCTGGAGATGACTGTCTCCACAGAGAGTGGAGGGTTCTTTTGTTTGTTTTATAAATCTACAAAATACAGTTTAGGGACACTCATACTACTAATTCCCTCTTGGTGCCCATGCAATTTTAATTACTGAGCATTTTTCTCCTAGTTTTTTAAATGCCCAGAATCCACTACACTTCATGACGTTTCAACAGTGAGGACAACATACAATTTTGGTACTTCAAACTGAGTGCATCAAATGCTCTGTGAGCTTGCAAGGTCAATACAGAACTCTCAGATTCTCTCCCAGCTATTAGGGCCTGCCTCTGGCTTGCTCTCCTGCTCCTGACTGCTCCCCACAAACAAGAACATGGGGAGTAAAACAGAAATCTCTACTATGAAAAAGTGTGCCTTAGCCATCAGAGAATTGTTTCTATGTGTTTTCAGTTTTTAAAATAAGGGACAGTACTCGTTTCTCTGTACAGGGAGGAACAGTAAAGAAGCACACCAACTTACTCTTCCTGCTTCCATTTTTTTCTCAGACAGAAGGAAGTCATATTTGTAGTATGAAAATGAATAAAGAGAAATACAGAGAACAAATATGAAAGAAAATAATACTTAAACGAGGAGGAATGGCTTCTGTCTCCACATATTACCTCCATAATTCCCACAGTATCCAAATGTAGTGGACTAGCACAGGCAGTGCTCAGAATATACCACATGAAAGTTACTGTATTAGTTTTCCTCATTAATCATTGATTCAGAGGAATCAGGTTCTCACACTTAGGGCTTTACTCAATCAGGAACACAATATGGATCATGCAACACTAAAACACACTATCACTCTTTAAGAAGAACAATAACAACCATGAAAAAATCAAAATTAACTGAATTATCTGATTAAATATATATCTCTGTCCTACCCATCCCAACACTGTTATCAGTTAGCTCTTTTCTTTGGCTTCTAATCAAACACACCATTCAGCTTTTGTAAGCTTGCCTCAAAAAACCACATTTTTTTGGTAGGGCTCAAGGAAGTTATAAGCTATAGGTTTATCAAATCTTGACAAAAGTAATAAAAATTCTTATTAACTCTCCCCTCAGACATGCTTATATGATTGGCAGGGATAAAATAAATAAGACACAATTTTCATACCTGTGCTGAGACCATACTGATGCTGTCAAAACCAAGATTTCCATTGCTCTCTATGACAGCTGAATTTGCATAACATGTCCCCCCATTGCTGGATGGTAGTGGTTTGGGTGGGTTAGTCTTATCCTGAGAACGGTTCTGTTCACCATTTTCGGAGTCATGATGGCCAGTCTAGGTGACAAATAAATAAGCAGGTAGCTAATTAAAACAAAAGCAAAATAAAAAGCATAAGAAAAGAGAGACCAAAAAAGAAACGGTGAGGGCATTGTATTCATGCTACCTTGCTTTCAACACCAAGAAAATGTTTAAATTTAAAAAAATTTAAATGTTTAAATGAACTCCAAACGTATCTAAGCTCCTAACTTCTCTCTTACTTTTAGCTAATCACAATACATGTGGGGACTTTTCATTTTTATACATTTATATAGACCCTCCCAAGCCAAATGTGTGCTCATAAGTGATCAACATTCATGGCTGCTTGTCAAATAGAGCTTATTAGCCTTTGTCAACTGCTCCCAAAAATAAAGGGCAACAAATTCATTTTTTCTTTATTTTTGGGGGGGGGCGGGGAGGGGGTGCATAATCTTCAATATCAGCAGCAGTTTGGGACAGGGGACCTTAAGTGAGGTAAGAGTAGGAAGACAGGACAGTTTCCTTTGAAAGACATGAGTAAAGAGGACTAAAAATTTTGAGAGGCCCTTCTCTGAGACAAATTCAGCCCCATTCATGTGAGTACACAGAAAACAAGTCTTCTGACATATGGGTAGACAGCAGAGCCCTGTGCAATATGGATAACTGCAGCATCACTAAAGCAGGCCTGTGTACCAGAGCATGGGGAAACTGAGCTGAAGTTACTGAAGGTGAGATTCAGGCACTATCAGCACAGTTACATGTTACAGGTGACCAAGAAGGTATATGTGTCGCATTGATTTCTCCTGCCCAAAGGGAAGCTCCAGAGGCAGACTCCATTCTCTCCAGCTCTTACATATTTCCACTTCTTTTCTGATGTGTTTAGCCAGCACGGCAACAACTTGGCTGTTGAGAGCAACTAGAGCACACGCCAGTGACAGCAGACCACACATCTGGATTCTATTCCCAGCTCTGCTTGTAAATCCCTCAAAAAAGTAAGAGTGTTTCCCTTATTCATATGGATTTTAAACAGATACATCAGAACACATGGTAAGGCTGAATACCTCAAAGACAGTTTAATAAAATGTGGGGTTTATTCCATTATCAAGTATGTCAAAAAATATAACCGGCACTTTAAGGCAAGGCTTGCTCAGCTAGTGATATGTTTCATTACCTGGTTATAGATCTTCAATACCACTTTAAGAATCCTTTCCACAAAGAAGAGAATATAGAATCCACCAAACACAGCAACTGCTTTCTCAATATAGTTATGTACTTTGGGGTCAAACCCAAATGCCTAACAGTGGAGAAAAAAGGCAATGCAAATTAGTCTGTAATCTTAGCACATTTCCAGAAAAACAAACAAACGCCCCACACACACAGATACTCCTCTAAAATAGAGACTGTTTCTCTACTAACCATGAGTTTCCATAAAGCTGAAACTATGAAAGAACCTGATCTTTTCAGATTTTTTAAACTTGAATTAAATGCCAACAGTGTTTTAATTCAGTAGAACTTTACATGCAGAATGTAGTAGTATAGTGTAAGATAAGGAGAGTCTAACCTGTAGCCCATGAAAGTTCACGAGAATTTTATCCAATGCATTTGTCTTTCTGTCTAGAGGCAGAATAGCCCCTTGGGCTTTCCCATGGTACGACTAGACATAGATCTTGCTGGCTCTGCTCACTCAACCAGAAAGAGATGGTAGCTAATGGCACTGAAGCCCACCCACAACTCTTCAGAGACTGCAGCCCACACACGGAACCCAACTGCAGCACGCTTCTAAAATTAATACACTTTAGAAACTAGTATGCAAACCAAATAATGATTCCTCTTGCTTACCTCTGGAATGAGCTGGAAAATTGCATTAGAAAAGAGAGTACCAACAGCTAAGCCCACGAAGTAGGTTAAAACCTTGGGGAAATATGACTTCTTTAAGAGGGGAGTTAAAATCAATCCCAAAAGCGATGCCAAGTTAATGATAGTCACAGCCAGGAACCCAAATCCCCAAACTGTGGATAAACAAGCAGAAATATAAAATATTTTAGTGTAACACCCACATCAGGTTCTTTGTGATTTTTCTAACAGCTAAATTGGCATGGAATTGGGAAAAAGAACAGTTTCCTGTTGAAATATACTTTACAAATATAAAATCTTAAAATGCCTAGATACTTAAGATGCACACCTGCAGAAAGGAAATATCTGGAAACAGTGTCTGGGTCTACTATTTTAAAAATGGAAACCATGCTAGTCTAAGATCTGGGATAGCCTATCTGCTGCTAGTATAAATCAGGTATCTCTACAGGCAGTGAAGAGTAAAAAATTAAGGCAACAGTGAAAGTTGCTATAGCATAGACATAAAACAAAACTTCTTACAAGTCCCAGGGTTAGATCCAATTACCATTTACTCCTAAGGAACTCCAAGATAGAAAGCCTGCTGTCTTGGCTGTACTAGATCCAAAAATCCTTCCTGATAATGGATGACTCCCTCAAATCACCCTGAGGTGGTAACTTTCTGTTCCTAACACTCTCCTCCTCCTCTAATTCAAAATAGTTCTGCTGGCTGAAAACACTGCCCATCACTGCTTTTCAAACAGGTGAGGCAGCAGATAGCTGATAGTAGAGACAATTATAATAGAGAAATGAAAGTATACGAAAAACGAGGCTTTAGGTTCAAGAAGATGGACATGTGATTTAGGTACATGATGAGGAAAACCTTTCCTAAGAAGTGGCAAACGCACCAGGGTTCACTATAACTTAGCTTCTTTCACCATTAGCACACTTTCAGATTTTTACAGTTCAGACACCAGGACTTGTACAAAGCCACACCATAACTATTCTGGAGTCTGAATTATAGGTTGGGGGGGTGGGTGGGATGGGAGGGTGTTGCTGTTGCTGTTCATAAGCATCACAAAGCTGTGCCTCTATGCATAACTACTGTTTTTTGGAGTGACATCTCAAGTTCCAGTGAGCACAAAGCAAAGCTTTAAAGGTTGCACTGAAGAGGTCTACTACACTGCCTCAAGCAATGCCACAGAACCACAAAGCTATCCACATAGACAGTGGGTTTGTGTATGAAAATTGACCACAAATTATAATCAAAATATTGGCTATATGAGAACAGTTGGGTATAATCCAGAAAGTTGCATCATTATAAGCTCTACATTATGTATGCAGAGAAGTTAGTATAAATTCCTTTCTGCATAGCAGAAACTAACAGATCAGATTACCATCAGCAGCCTAACTCTCCTGCAATGCAATCAGCAAACACACTAAACTAGATTACTCACCTGCAACTCGGATGGCTCTACTTCGTTTGCACAGTCACAATTTTTACATGTAATTACTCTTACATTATGTCAAGAACAGAAAGCATTAGAAACATATAAAGCATCTGCACCAATCAGAACATTCTTTTGCCATTTTTGCGAGAGAGACAGAGAGAGGGAAAAACAACTAGATATGGGTAGATTCACTAAGCTACACTAGAGATTAACTACCAGTAAAATAAATGGCAATTAAGCTTATAAATATATTTTTGAAATCAAGTCTGTAATAAACAAACGGGCCTCCAGTGCCATCATGAGTCACAAACCACTGTTTACAGTTTGGGGTTATTAGAGAAGCATGAGTCGCTTTCGGTTTAGTATACGGACAACTCTTACACATTATTCTGTGCAAAATGTATATTTTAAACTGAGTTAACAAAGTAAAAACCCCATTCATCAGATATGAAGCATTCAGTATACTTGCCCAAATTCATCAGACACAGAAATAAGAACAAGTTTCAAAAATTACAATTTAAAAAGCCAGTATTAATTACCTTCTACAACAAAAGACAAAGAGGATAGATTTACAAATTGTGTGTGCAGATCAGTGGATGACAAAAACGATGGAAGAATGGAGCTTAAAACCAAGCACAGAAAAATAGGTTATTGTGAAATTGTGAGAGGATTTCTCACAGTACTCTATGCCTCACTAACAAATGGTCAAACTTTCATGCCGGTACTCTTTGTTCAGAACAGTGAAACGTATGAGGACACTTAACTTGAAGTACATGTTATAACTGATACAACTGTCACCACTTTGTATGCTTAATGCAATGGGAAACGTCTCATAACATACGAAAGGAGCCATGCTCACAAGTAGGAACATATTCTAATCCACTGGTATGCAGTATCCTCTTTTGTCACAAAAAAAACTGTAAAAGGAAAATCCTTTATTCTCCCCAATTTACGAGAGATTAGGGGTGCCAGAAGATAGACATGGTTTTACTTTTAACATTCTGTCCTAGATCTGGACGGCCCAAAGAACTTGGACTTCACATATTGATATTTTGTTTCTGATGTAGTCACCCAAAGTGAAAGAATGAGGAAGAATTAAGTTATTAAATAACCTGACACAATGAAAGAATAAATCATTATCCATCCTAGGCATTCCACAGATCCTGCAGTGAGCCTCAGTAGTATGGGGAATAGTTCAATCTAATGAAATTTCAAAGGAATAAAATAAATCTAAGATCTTTCTTCTACATTCTCCAAGAAGGTGCCCCTGGGCCTTGGGGTAAGCTTTTCTTTGAGTTAAGAAAGACCTGAAGTGTAATTGGGAACAAACAAAAAGATTACTCCATAATTGCACAATTACAGAAACTGGTACTTCAAGAAAAATACCACAAATTGGGGCGAGGGGTGGGGGGGGAAGTGATAAAATTCCAAGACAACCAATGTTGTCAAAGTTCCTGCATTAGGGACTGTATTTCACAATATCATGTATGCACTGCTGTCTTAAAATGGGGCTTATTCCCTATGACTCCACCCACACTAAGCTTTTGATGAGTCCATGCAACTCTCTTCCCCCGAGACTGGCAGCATGGGCAGCTTTTGACAACTACCATTATCCTTTCTGTCTCTAGAACTGTAGCCCCAACAAAGAGGCAGCCAAGATACCCATAGCCACAAGAAATCAAAGAAATAAAATGGCAGGAGTGCAAGTAAGATGCTTTCCTAAGAACACCAATGCTCAGCATTGCTCTTTGTAAGAAGCAGGGACAACTGCTCTGAGCCTTCCTGAGGCAGACTCAGGCTCTTCCTTTAGCCCTGTCCTGGGATGAAGAGGAAATAAGGATATGAATACCTTTCTGAAGAAGCCAAGCAGAGAGCACAGAACCCGTTCGCCTTGGGCAGAAGGTATGCCACCGGGCATTTCCACCTATTTCATGCAGCTCTATACATCTCTCTATTATCTTTCAGAGAAGCAAGAAAGGGAAGCACATGAGCGTGCCCCTAAGGTCAGCTAGGTTAGGTACGAATTATACAAACCCCAAGGAAAAAGACATGCTATATGCTGCCTTTTAACTTCTACTCTGCTTTGGCAGCACTTTTTTTTAATTGCAAGTAGTTGTCCCATGAAGCTTATTGTGCTAACTTCTTCTGTATGTCTTACCAATTTGTGTTGTGGAAGACAGAATATCATAAGTGTGTGGGAGATCCTGTGCAGAAAAATCACATAAGCACAGCTGGAAACATGCATAGAGGATTATGCTTCCTGGGCAGTAACTGAAATCAGCTGTTCTCAATGCTGCCACAATACAAATTCATTTTGTGATAGAATGGGGGTGTGTATAAATCAATATGTGCATTTGGCACTGGGACTTTCTGTGAATCTCCCTTCAAAATAGGTAGCACTATGTGTCACAGCCTCATACACTTGTGGTTTTAAAATACCCTAACCATGGTCCTTGCAGATTTCCTGCACTGCAGCCAAGGGAGGGGCAGGGAGAAGGCTGCCTTGCTTATCTGGCTACTGGATACTGCTTCTGAGCTGGCAGGATAAAAGAAAAACAAGAGGGATGGTCTAAACAGCTTCAGAGGTTAACTATAGGTCAAGTTTTCTATGTACAACCTACTTAAACAGCCCCAAAGAAAAAACAAACCAAAACCAAACAAACAAACAGAAAAACAGATCCTACACTCTGGTGCAGATATTACAGACATCTTGATGACATGTGCCCTCATATGTTTTAAGTGTTCTAGAACAACCACGGCAAATTAATGCCATGGTTTCAGTGATTAATCAAATATAATTCTAATTATTCACTGACACAGTTAAGTTGTAGGAATGATCTATAATTCTTAATAAATATCATAACTTACATTAATCAGAATGTTATTAATACTAATATTTCAAAAGTTATGAAAAACACTGACATTAGGCACCTGCTCATCCAGTATCCTAATTTTCAACTTTAATTCATCTGACTCTCTTGGAACAATAAATTTATTTGAAATACTGAGTCAAATAAATAGGCCATTATTATTTGATCCTTATCGGTGCAACAAGAGACTTCAGGAACCAGGCGAATCTTCACTGTACAGTTCTGTGCACAATAAATACAGAAATAATAGTGAGAAAAATAGGAGGAAGGAAGATAAAGGCTACTCAGCCATGTGAGGATGTTCCGTGTGGAAGGGGCAGCACAGAAGGTGACAGGAAAGCAGGAGTCGGATTTTGGAAAGAATATGAATTTTTTTTCTCAGTAAAACAGACAATGGCTCCCCTGATGCTGTGATTTCCACCTGCAAATAACTCCATTTGAATGCAGTCCCCTGATAATTTTACCTTGAGTTGCCCTGATAAATGCACATCCCACTAGGTCTGATTTCCCACTGCAAATCGCCTGCACAAACTTCCCTTCTGTACTCCCATCTTCTCTCCTATTAACCAGCTACTAGTGAGAGTCCTTATGCTTCAAGGCACAAACCAATATCCAAATAAAACAGGTCAGAAGGACTCTTCCTTTAATGGACCAATTATTCCATAACTAGTTACTCAGTTCTTTCTCTAAATCATTTTGAATAGGTCGGTGTCACGAGACAGAATATTTGTTTAGATAGTCCGCTGACCTGAAAGAGCATTTTAATTTTATGTTCCCACTGTACTGCTATATCGTCCTAAAAAAGACACTCCTGTTATGTATAGATAGATGCTTGCTATTCCTCTAAGAAAACCCCACTCCAGTCACAGTATCAATACAATTAATATTAACTAACCTTGTAAAGAATGTGGTTTAGACGTATCCACAAAGTTTTCCTGATGATCACACGGGTGAAAAATCAGCTGTTGCAAAACAGCAGGACATATCGTAGAGAAACTTGAATTTGATATGTGACTGCTGTTCGGTATCCCATGCAAAGAAAATATTTCCTCACCAGTCAAGCACTGGAACAAAAAGAGATTTTGTCAACTTAACACATTAATGCAAAACCAAAAAATAAGTCATACACTGAGAAATCCAAGAACTACAACACGAAAATACTGTAACACATTTTCAAAGAAGTGTAGACAGTGTTTGCACGCTGTGCATGAAAACAGAGTGATTGCTTAATGAGAGGCGGAAGTGATTCAAAGTATTTTAAGTAAGAAAAAAATCACAAATCAGTGAAACATGTTTTAAATAGACATTTGCAAATCTTATGTCCTATGAACCAGGACAGCTAAACCTTACAATATATTTGGGAAAATGGCTTCAAAGTAATTAAAATCTCATGTAATTACAAAATAATTAAATTTAAGAGCAGACTAGATACAGTTAAAACTCTCAGTGACAGAGTGTATCAGAAAATGATTGGTAATTCAGTGACTGCTTATTCACATAAGTGACCACTTCTACTTTACAACAATGTATCTTATTTATCTTCCCATATTAGCTGTTTAAAAATGGTCAAAACTTTCGCAGCACTCAACATTTTTCATTCATTTTAGAGCAATAATTATTAATAGCAAACATTGTTTTGTAAAACCATCCTGTACTCCAATGAGATAAACGCTTACTTGGAATCTTCACTTTGCCTTCAGCTCAAGACATAACAGTATCCAATGGGTCAAGGATAAATGTACTTAGCAGTGATAAACCAGGCCAGGGACAGGGCTGGTTGCTCTGTTTGTTATTTTCAACCAAAAAGATAAAAGACAACCCATAAAATATCTTAAAATATATTTCTACAGAAAAAGTTAGTATCTTTATATGAAATGTTCTAAACTGCTCAAGTTTTTCATATAACACTTTCCGATTATTCACACTCGTTATTTCCTACAATGACCAATAAAGAAAAAGTATTCTTTTTTGGGTGTAAACACAAGTGATTTGGCTTATTGCTGTACAACAAACACACACCAAACTTGAGTTTCAAGACAAAACCTGTAAAACATTTTTCTTCTATATGAAATAACAAGTTAGAGCATAACTCTCCCCGTAGCAAATCTCAGTGCAGTTGCAAAAGTGAAGCACTGGAAGCCTTAGCAAAATAAAAACAAATGGTCACTCCCTGCTCTTTTCAGTTCTGCTAGCCTTCAGATTCCACAGCACTTCTCCAATAATTCAAGATTACTATTTATAAAGCAAATTCCTTCTAGAGATAAGCAAAAGCAACTGCAAGTCATTTACTTCAACAGAACTGTTTCCACTTCTGTTAATAAATATTTTTCTAATAATATCCAAAAGGTGAAAGGCATGCAAACATCATTTGAATGTAACTATTTTTGAATGTAACTATTTCTGATTTAGCTTGGAGGAAGGGAACATGCGGGCCAATTCAAGTGACTTCAGCTAAATTACATCCAGGATGTTTCTGTCCTTCCTCTTTAATGACCCAGCCTAGCAAAGCTTGAACTTAAACATAAGTATAAATTTTGTTAAGGCCGTGAGACCTTGAAGACTCAAATACATACTAACAATGTGCATATACTTTCACCTTTCAATGTCAATGCTAATGTCAAAGTATCACATATAAAATAAATATAACCTGATACCATAAAATATTGGGGGTTTTTTAAAGCATGTTGCTCCGTTTAATCTCAATGTAAGTAGTGCACAGAGAAATCATCAATGAAGACAGTCTTTAACAGCCCAATAGATGAACCTCTTGAGCTTTCTAAACTGGTTATGTGACTAATCGTTTTACCGTTAACTCTGCATTATGGAATAATGCAAAATATATGGCTAATATGTCCAGTGTGAAACAAAAAGAGGATAGTTGTGGTTTATAGGAATGGTTCCCATACGGTGCTTCTTGTATTACTGGCTCATAGAGCCATTTCTGGAAGTCTACAGAGAAAAGCCCTTAGATAAACAAGCCAGGAGGAGCTAAGAATTCATAACGTAACACAAATATCTCTAAGATAAGTAATCTTTAACTATCTCATTCCTAGATATACAGAATGACTTACTAGTATTTTAAAATACTATATAAGTATTAATATTAGTTCACAAAATTCCATGTTGTAGGTAGAAAATAAATCAGACACAGCATGGATTAGTAAACTTGAGACTTGTAACTTTGGTTACATACAAACAAATAAGCAAGAAATACCATTGGACAAGAGGTCTTTTATGTGAAGATGAGAAACAGCATTTTATTTAATTACTATTATTATTTTGATCAGGGACAAACCCAGAGGATAATGATCCCTATAAATGATTCATTGTTATAAAAGGCACCTCATACTCTCAGTAAACTCCTATATACATCCAAGAGCTAAAAAGCAAGCCTGCATGAGTTCACTGGCATAATTAAAGGATTAATTAAAAGATGAAATCTCTTAGAATCCTTGGATTGGAGCAACTCATGTTTGCACACTGCAAAACTCTGCAGTTATCTTCAGAGGATAAATACATTAAGACAGCCACATTCCTGTAAAAACATAAGCTATTTATTTTGTAAGACTGACGGATGATCTCAGCAGAAAGGAAATTTAGCCCCATGGAACAGGGGACCGACAAGGACATCCTAGATCACCAAGTCTACCATTGTGTCTGTCCCCTGCTATTCAGTAAGCTTTGTCACAGTGATTAGGTGAGGGGACTGGCTGTAATGTGACTGTTACCCAGTCTTTAATAAACAATTGGAAAAAAATTATGACATAATTGCTCTTGTTCCTGAACTGTTAAAAAAAAAAAAAAATTAAAAACACTTTCATTAAAATTGGGTAGGACTTAAATCAGTAGAATTTACATTTACAATTACAAAATATCCAGACTTAAAAAAAAATAAACTATCAACTGGGTTATTCAAACAGATGTTTACTTTTGTCCTGGTAAGGCTCTCCCAGAAATGCTTAACTAAAATGGGATTTTTTTTATTTTTTTTTTAAGACAGTAAATGAAATAAAGTGATTCCCAACTATCTAGAATCTCTTTACACCAGTATCTTTATAAGATGCCAGCTCACCGCATCCTCTGAAGGAAAGGATGGGATAATGGCTCAGACTAAAATAATGCAGCAAGGACCTCCAACTGGGAAATTAACGAAATATGCTACAGTACCAATCATCTTGTAAATGCTTCAGTTCCTTTTCTGATCTTCAGCCATGTCCTTATCTTTGCTCTGCCTTTGCTTTTATCTGCAGCATTCCACATGTGAAGTACTAAGATACACAGCAGCAACCTGGACTGCAGTTTCTAGATGTTACCAGATTAAATACTAGCCTAGCCCACACCAGCCCTGGGCAGTGGGGCACACAGTACCAACAGCAAAGAAAGAATGCAGTGAACACCTATCTGACTGCCCACACACACACTTAGCCTAAACCTGGATAAGGAAAAATAGAGACATATGACTAAGTCTTCCTCAACTTACTTGCAAATTAATGCATCTAATGCTGATGCAGTGACACCTTTTTGTCCCTCAGCACAGGTAAGAAGCACTCCATGAGACAGAGACAAACCAGATGAAGCTGCTTGAAAGCACTTGTGTGCTTTAGGGATTTCACACATACCCCGACATGTTCAAGGCATCTGTTCATGCTGGGAGCTGAAAACTGTCCATGAACGCTGAAATTGCTGAAGATATTGTAGAAATAAGACATTTAGAGGGTAGAACAACTAAGCATATTTATCTTCTCACTGGCCAAGCAACACCAGATCATAACGTTGGATCGAGACCATAAGTCACATTCTGTCAGACCATTCCCCCTCCTTTTAAAAAGCACAAGTTGTAACTAGTGAAACATTACCAAAAAAAACCCAAAATCAAAGTAGATACTAGCCTGTTTCTAGTCTATCTGAAACACCCAAGTTACTGGGTTTTTTGACTCATCTTGAGGTGAAAATTAGTTACATCTGATCATGAATATTACTAAAGATTTTAACTTCATTTTGTTCAAATGTTTTGTTTAAAAATTAAAATGCATTACATGAAGACAGAGTATTCAGGCATAACATCTAGACTGGCATAAATACAGATTTAGACAAGTCAAAGGAAATTAGAGCATGATTTTAGCACCTACTCATTATCCCAAAGCACAAAATAAAGGTGATGTTAACAAGCTTTCTTTCCAATTCCCATTCCACGTATTCTTTGACCAAAACTTTTGAGCATGTAATTAAATCATTTCTTCTTCTCCCTTATCTTTTCAAGTGAATCAGGTATCAAAGGAAAACAGAAATCAAGCATCCATCTCCTGGCTTACACATCCAAACTCTTTCAGTCTTAGAGAAAACGGGTCAGCTTCTGACAGATCTTCTCTTGTGAGATTAATAGGCTTACCAAAATTGTTATGAATGAAACAGTAAAACCCGGGACAAATACTAACTAATACTGGAGACTGTTGCTTCCTGCCAGTGTTTCGAAGTGCTGTATCACCTGACCCTTACAGATAGCTCTCCACTAAGAATTACTTCAGGCCTGGATGAGGGACTCTCTGATACAGCAGGGCTGTGTAATCTTGGAAAAAAGGCCTGGGAGTCATCCCACTGGCTCTGGACACTGAAGTTAAGAACTGAAAGTCTAAGATAAACCTTGTTTCCTCCTGCAGACAGATATTTATGCAGCCTGAATGAATGATTCGGCCTACCTGAGAAAGACCAGAATCACTCTCCAGAGTTATTTACTTTTCTTCTTTAGAGAATTAGCAGAGCTTGGGCCTCTGGTGCTTTCCAATACACAAAGTTCTGTCATGACAGGTAGATACTTCAAATTATCAACTTGTAAGTACAAAGAATCATAGTGTTTGAAAATGATCAAGTATGATTTACTTGGTATGAGTATGCCTTTGCATGCACCATCTGGTAAAATCATTGATATACCTAACATCTATGTTGATCAAAAGCCAGGAGGGTAAAATACACTTGCTTATATAGTACTAACTGATTGAGCAGCAGTAAGGCCAATTTTAAGGAAGAACACAAGTAACTTAACATATTTCAGTATGGTACCCTAGATAATACTCAAAATGGACGCAACTAGAACAGGTCTGTAAAAAAATTTATTTCAGTTGAACTTCAAATGACTGATGAGGAACACGCATTTCCAGTAATAAGACCATTACTTTTTTTTTCCTCTGTAGCCAGTGCCAAAGCCTGCATACGAGGGCTACGTGCTTTTGCAGAGGGAAAACCTGAAGGACTGAAACCTACTAATTTCTATGCCTTTTTAAAGAAAGGTTCTTTTCATAGCCATATTCAATACTGCAAACTTGTATTTAGCATGTGTGGCTGGGAATGTTTATGTTTTTAATACACTCTGTGGGAACAGTGTTCAGTTTGTGAGATCTGAAAGCCGTGACTCTGGCAAACATTGCCATGCTTATACTGAATACTACATTGATTTCAGAGGCATTAACTCCCAATCAAACCTCTGGTAGGGGTAAAGACATCAAAATTGCACTCCTAAAACAAAGGGAGCTTATGCAAGGTTTGTCTCCTTCACAGAACAAGCAAAAGAGCTACTACTACAAACGCTAAAAAGAAATAATTCTCAAGGTCCCTAGAACCATGCCTCTTCTGTTTCTTAGGGAACTGAACCAAAGCAGAGCAAATAGTCAACCCTCCTTTCACTTTCGTGACTGACTTCACGTCCCTGATTCCTAAGCATAAGGAAATCTTCACCAGCCTCAAGATTCCCCTTCAAGGAAACAAGCTTAGTCTAGGACACAACAGAGATAGGAAATTACATAGACTTTAAAAGTAGCAATGAAGTCTGACTTTTGTACGGAGACACTAAACAGAGTAAAGAATTTTCATGGTTCAAGCTACGCCAGGGAAAGTTTAGACTGGACATTAGGAAGTATTTCGTCACCAAGAGGGTGGTCAAACACTAGAAGAGGCTTCCTAGAGAGGTGGTCAATGCCCCAAGCCCATCAGACTTTAAGAGGCATGGACACTCTTAACATGGTTTAACTTTTGGTTAGGCAATTGGACTAGATGCCCATTGTAGATCCCTTCCAACTGAAATAGTCTGTTCTATTCTATTCTATGAAAAGCAGTATTCCAATGATAGTCAGTCAGTAAATTAAACAATTTTAAACAGCTTTTAGTAAATGCATTGATGGGTGTACACTTTGCACTCAGATGAAAGATGTGAAAATTTCTGAAAACGTTTCTTTACGCAAGTAGATCTGTGTATAATCAAGTTTGTGTTATCACATGACAATTGTATTTCAACAAGTCCTGAAGATCTGCTCACACAGCTCCCGGAGGGAAGCACTAGCTGATCCTCAGACACTTTTTGCTGTTGTCCAGATGGTATTTACTTAGGAAAAGCGCCAGTTTAGGCGCTGAGCACTGAAGAGGTAGAGCCAATCCCCCCAGGCAGCACGCTGCAGCCCACTGATGGACGGCAGTTTCTCCCCTGCCACAGGCTGGTGTCACCACTGGATCGGCACCTTTGCCCGAAACCCGGACCCAGCGCCCCAGGAGACCTTTGCTCCCTCCTTCCCTCTCCCCGCTCCGATGTGAGGGAACACGACAGCGACGAGACTGAAGAACCCGCGGGGCTGCCCACCCGGCTCCTGGACGTGCCTTACCAGCCCAGCCCTCGCCGCCGCCGCGCAGCCACAGCGGCACCGGCACAACCCCAGCTCCCGCCGCCGCCCCGGGGCCAGCGCGGTACCTGGTTGTGGTGCAGGTGGGTGAGCGGCAGCGCGGCGCCCAGCGCGGGCGCGGCGCCCAGCCGGTCCAGCAGCACGGAGAGCTGCCCCGCCGACAGGCTCTCGTTGGCCCCGAAGAAGCGCAGCACGTCCTCGGCGAAGGTGGCCGGGGCTCCCCGCGCCGCCGCCCCTGGCAGCATCTCCGGGCGAGTGTCGCAGGGCGCGCAGCTCCTCCGCACCGCTCCGCACCGCCCGCGCGCCGCCTCTGCCTACGCGCCCGGGGCTCCGCCGGCCCCTCCCGCCCGCCTCAGCCCCTCCCCGGGGGGGCGTAGTGGCGGCACGGGGCGGCAGCGCCACGGTGCCCCCAGGGCTCCGGACGGGGCGGGCGCCGCTCCCCCCCCGCAATGCCTCGGCAGGGGGCCGTCCCGCCTCTCGGTCCCCGCCGCGGTGTCGGGCTGCTTACCCAGCCTGAGCCGGCCCGGGGCTGAGGGCAGCCACGCTGCCTCCCCCTGCCCCGCTGTCGCGCAGGAGGGCAGCGCGGGGGTGCCCGCAGACGGCCCCGCGCGCGGGAAAAGGGGCAGGCTGCGAAACTCCTGCCCGGGGCCGAGGGGTCACACACCGTCACCACAGCCGTGCAGCCACGCAGCCCTCCCTGAACTGCCCCGAGCGCGCACTTGTCCTCCCTAGCCGCTCCTGGAAGTACACCTGCCCAACTCGGCCTGCCCGCCCTCCCCGATCCGCCACGCAGCGCCTTCCCCCGCCCGGGCCCCGCACACAGGGCCCTGCGTCCACCTGCTGTGACCCGCGAGCCGCCGGGTGGGACAGCGGGGGCCAAGGTCCAGGCCCAGCGCCCGGGCAGGTAGGGCCCCGCCGCACGCACCTCACTGACAGCACCTCCGCAGCCACGCACCTGGACCTTGGAATGAGCCCGGCGGCTGGCAGCCAGCGAGGCAACGCGCTGCTCCCGGGCCTCCTCCCTCCCACAGCCCGAGACACAGATTCCTGTCTACATCTACCTTTTCAGGAAGGTTTAATGCACACAAAGCAGCACGTTACTTCATGCATCCTTGTTAACAATCAGAAAAACGTGGCTGGTCACAGGCATGTTCCTCGGGGCTGTCGCTCAAGTGATTTTGATAAAAACCCTCGTGCTTTAAGACAGCAGCCTTGCAGCAGCAGCGCTGGCTCGGGAGAGATGTATATATACTATTAATAAGTTATTCTGCAAGTGCCTGTTACAAAGTTTCTTATATATCGCTGCAGTGGGCAGAGACAGCATATTTTGAAAGACTTTTTCTTTTTTTTAAACAGATTTAGACCTCTGTGAAACTGTGCTGAATTACATGAGCTGAGACACTGTCCCTGAGCCCTTGTCCCTGATTCCAAATTTTTTGACACCAGAATCTCACACTGCATGTGCCAGGCACTCTGGGTGACAGCACGATGAAAGAGGCACGGTTAAAGGTATTTCACAAGCAGTGAAACTCGTTTGGATAAATTCTTCATAAACAAGTTCCATACCACAATGCACAAAGCATCTAGCAGAAAAAAATGCCAGCAGCATAACCCATTATCAGGGGGAAAAAAAAAAATAGAGAGCTACAATCGTATAAATTCTACTGTTGAAAACCTCAATGTTACTCTTTCTGAATTAGAGCCTGAATAGCTAAGATACTGTCATGCTTTCCTCATACATGGTTGGTGGCAGCTAAAACAGCCCTGGCAGAACTGAGTTGCAGGTTGTTCCAACTGACAGTCCCCATCTGCACTAGTTATACCACCAGCCACAGCTGAAGATGCTCCACCCCACCCACCTCTCCATTTACGTGGGTATTTTGGGTCTCCTCCAGAGAAATCGACACAAGGTTTCCTTTGCTGCTAAGGGAATCACAACATTCTTTAGGCAGCAGCTGTGTCCGCAGCAGAACTCGCACCTCCTATAGGTTCTTCTTCAGTGTGGCTGTTTCTAAACACAGCTTTAGTAACAGTTGATTATTGAAGGCATTCTGAAATTTAAAGAAATCTATACTTGAAAAGTGCCTTATGTCCAGTAGATAAATTGGAAACAACTGCAAACCAATTAAAACAAGTAAATCAAACCAGGTTGCTGGTTGCATCAAAAAGATTTGTCAGTGCTCTGTTGTGCAGGGTCAAAGGGTTAATCTTAAAATTGATTATAAGACTTCCTTTGAAATAAAGGATTATTTAAATTAGCATAATTAAACTCATTTTCATTAGTTCTTAGGCCCATATTTGCATAATATTGAAAAGTTCAAGGAATTCCTGGATAATTCCATTAAGAATTATTCTGTTGCCAGTCCTCGGCAGAATGAAAATCCTGCTCTGTTTCTCAGAGAAAGTTTCTGATAGCCAAAAATTTTTCCTCAAGGAGTGATGCATTCATACTGCTCTAGTTCAAAAGGAAAAAAATAGATTTTGTGTACAGACCCAATCAGAAAGTTTGATCTTTGTTCGTGTGGAGTCTGATAAAGCTTAGCCAAGTACTAACAGAGCCAAACTCTCTTTCTCAAACTGAAGGAACAATCTGTTTGTACACTGCAGACCAAGTGTTTCCCAACAGTACTTCACGGTCCTGATTCACTATTGTGTTGGGTTTTTTCCCCGCTTTTCCTACACCTGTGTACTGTTACTGTCCCACTGAACCACCACAAGGTGCCAGCGCACCAGATGGTGACCGGTAGTGGGCAGGACACATGATCAGCTTCTCCAGTCTAAAGGGCCAAATCCTCTCTGAAGTGAGTTTGTTTGGAAATTCAGTGGAGCTGTAGCTAATTACATAAAAGCTAGCATGATTTGTAATTGTATGTGTTACTTACTTATCTCAAAGTCAAAAGAACCCTCTCTGTTTATTGTCATTCAAACCAATTGAAATAAATCTATTTGAAAATAGCAATCATATTATAATTCTGCCATTTGGCAGGTAAAACAGACACACCCATCCCTTGTATTAACATTTGCACCCTTTTGCTCTTGACTCTTAGTTGTATTAACTATTTAAATAGCATTTTTAAGTTATATCTTGTAACTAACACTTTTGAATGAAATGACATGTAGCAATGGATATTTCTGGGGAAGTATCTACCTAGACATGTAAAATATTGGAAAAAAAACTGAAAACTTTTTTTCACATATTTTCCCCAAGTAATTCCTGTCACTGTGATAAGTCAATTCCCAGCAGTACTATTGTTCATTTGTAACTTGGCCAGACAGACCAAACACTCACAGCCACTGTAGTTTAACTTCCAGAGCCTCACAGTCAAATAAATTACAGATTAATAGCATGCTAAGATAGATACTCAGTTTGCAATATTGCCAGCTCGGAGATCTTGCAGTTCTCTCAGTTCTGTGCTCTTGCAAACACTGAAAGGGATTGATTTGGGGATTAGAGCTCTAAGAACACAGGCAAATGGTACTGTGAAGACTCCAAGACACAGAAGCCAAATAAAAAACATACTGTTTGGCTTTAAAATCTTAAGATATAAAAGCCTGAATCTCATCAATTTGCAGGTCTTGACTCATTTGTGAAAGCTTGGGTTCACAGAATCACACTAGAAATATATCCGTATATGTCATAGTAGAAAAGTTTCTGAAATTACAGAATTTAAAGGAATCTTTCCTTTAAGATGCATTGGCCAAAATACCTCATACTGGTACAGTAAAACATTCAAAAGGAAAAGTGGGATCTTGTGTTTTACAAACCCATGCGATTCTGTAATTTTAATAGTGAATTACAAGTGCTCAAAGTACAAGAGGTATAACAGCATTGCTATGTGTCCTGCGACACTATGGTAAATCAATCATAACTCTCTTCTTTTCTGAGGCTGCACTATTGGCACTATTTGTGCATTGTTTACTATACTGAGACACATGGCTCATGCAGAAAGTTAATATTATGCAATAGATTTTACCCAGCAAGAGGTATTACTTGTTCTACAACCCTCTAGTTAGTTCATTAGCTCTCTCTCTGTGAAACTGAAATACCCTATTTCTGTTAAGAAATGTGATCCATTTGCTCCTTAGAACTAAATATTGTTTAAGCAAGCATCTTCAGAAACAAAATCTCTATAATAAAATAACCAGATTAAAATCTTCACTGCTTACATTTTCAAGTACAAATACAGAGAGATATTTAAGAATCTTCGATCACAATAAGAGTTCTCATTAATGGAGATATGCAGATGAAATTACGTTCAGTTCATAGCTGCTCATTAGAAAATGAAGGTTAATAAAATTCCACTGACATTTTAGAAATTTTATCACGCCCACCTTGTTAGTGTAGGGCCAAGACTATTTAGATGATATTTCTAGTGTCAAATCCTAAAGCTGTTTTGAATCCAAAGTTTTGGCATACAGTCTTCTCTAGTTTTCAGCTGGTAAACAGTACTCTAACTTACAAATACAGCAACCGTTGAGCTAAAGCTTCAGATAATATGAAGTGAGCTAATGCCTGGAGAGCTGAGCCAGCCTACAGCAGCTATGGGTCACAACTCAAAAGTACCCAAGATAGGTGTGCAGAGAGACAGGAAGTAATAAACATCCTTAAGAGAGTAGTATTCACTGTGAAGATGAATACTGCTCACATTGCTCAAATAATCTTTACTGAAAGGGTCATCTGGAAAAAATACAGCTCTTTTGCAAATTTTTTTTTTTGGGGGGGGGGGGCAGGGAAAAGGCACTACACATTCTTATCAGTTAAATTTCATTTTGTAAGAAAAGGGATGTTCAGAAGTTGAGTTATTTTTCAAGGTAGCCTTGTTTTGACCCATAGCATTATAAAAAAGAATTTTTACATTTACAAATTCAAAGTGAAACAGTCCAGCTATTCTCCCCAAGTCTTGCAAACACACTTTGAAATTTACATTTTCTATTGTTCTAAAATTAGATCAAAACCAACCGTAAAGTCTTAAAATCATTGATGAAACAATTAATGTTTTGTAGGAACATGCCTAGTAGTGACCTCTTACCTGGTGATGACCTTTAAATCCACCAGGGAATCCCAGGGGAGGGTCAGTACATGACTGAAAGCTACAAGCCCAGATTCTATTGACATATCCCCAGTGAACTGTATGCATCTAAAGAACAAGGGTTACCACAGAATAAAGGAGAAGCAGTCATATGTCAATATTAGTATGATTAGATAACCAGAGTAGTATCAGCAGGATGTCTGAGACACAACATGCTTGTGTTGTATTTTACAGGCTGGATTCTGCAGGGATCAAGATGAACTCTGTGAGAGAGCAATGCTAAACCAGGCACAGGAGTTGTTTAGGTTTTTCCCTTATAATCCAATAGGGTGAAAAAGAAAGTAGGGTTTCCAGGGAGGAACCAGAACAGCCGTACTAGCTCCCATTACAGGACCCACGAAGAAAACAACTGTTCTGAACACTTTCGTAATTCAGAGCCCTTCAATACATCAGTCTGTTCCTTTTTTTTTTTAGAAATACAGCTGCTAAACATGCTTGAATAAGCAAATTCTTCCTGAAAGCATGAAAACTCAGCTCCGAGCTTGCAAATCATGTCAGTATGCTTAGCACATTTCCAAATTAGGTGCTGCATAGGCCCCTGGAATTGGCAATGGTGCACTGAACCCAGCTTAGTTTTTCAACGACTAGTATGAGAGAGGGGAGAAAAAGTGCTGTAGTGTAGAAGACATCTTACTTTAGATGAAAACCACAGTTGCAGCTAAAGAGTTTCCTAGTTTGGGATGCAGTGGGTTATCATACAGAATCAGGGCCTTCAGTCACTTCTACACACTTAAATGACACTGAAATTGTAAAGGTTCCAGCTAACAGACAGTACTCCAAGCATAGTGTCACCATGCTAAGTTTAAATTCAGGATATATTTAAAACTTTAATCTATTAAAATAATATCCCCCAAATGACAAAGCTCTTAAATTTGAGACATGGCTCTCTGTCAAATATTACTTCAGCGATTTGGGGGATATTACTTGAACACAGAAAGCATCTCAGCTTTAACTCCATCCTGAGTGTGTTTTTCTACCTCACTGCAGTTATCTGCAAGTAACAAAGTGTGTTAACATGATTTCAAAGATATCCTGTGTCATTCTGTGGCAAGACCAGCAGCGTTATCACAATGCAGCAGCAGAGCTCCATGCAGTTCATGACAGCTTTTGACCTCTTTGTGCTTTCATGAACTTGTTACAAATATTTGTAGCCTGGATTAATATTCAAACTCTGCCTGGCATGAAAAGAGTCTTTGTTTTGTTGAAAAGTATTATAAAATAGGTTTTGTAAAACTCTCACAACTCATAACTATGCTGTAGAATACATCCACAGGATTCCTTTGAGGCTAGATAAGAACTAAACAGGATTGAAACAGGACTGAATATTCAAATTGATAATCAAAACCTTCAGGTACATCAGACAGGACTTTATAAAATGTAAAAAAAAAAAAAAAAAAAAAAAGGTATAAACCCTTACATATAGGTATAAACTTATGAGGTAGCCTATAGACAACTTTACCAAGTCTGGATTTCATACACGCCAAGGGGAAGCTTCCAATACCATACACAGAGGGAGCACACTAGATCAACCAAAGGCAATTTCTATTTCATCTTGAGGTTATTCAAATCTGAAGCATTACATGTATGAACTATTCTGGACTCCGTTCACACAGTGGAATCCATTTCCATGCTCATTTCACTAAAAATGAGTGTGCATAAACACAAACAAGAGAGGTGTTTAACACTAAACAATTTATAGGAAAATCTTCAACATATGCAGCCAAGTACAAGGACACCCTTAGGCTATGCACAACGCTTGAAACCTATTGTCTGAAGTACCTAGCAAAGAAAGCAGAAAGAAGATTATATGTGGCGTCATTGTAAACAGAATTTCCAAATTTTTTTAAAAGTTATTTTAGTAATCTGAAAGCTATTGGTAACTTATGTACTTCAAGTATTTTTAGAATCTTGTCCTTTGAAGAAAAATATACACAATTCAGTGAAACAGAGAGCTCTTACTGTTCTCAATGTTCTGTATATTTTCAAAAAGGGCATGGATGAATCCAACTTCAGGGATTTAATTGAGCTTATGTGCTAGAAGTCAGTGGAGTGGAATAAGCCCTGACAACGGGAAACACTAACACTAGGTCTTCCTTCAGTAATCAAAGCAGAAGCACCAAACACCTGTTTCAGTTACATGTGTAAATCAATAAATAGATTCAACTTATGCAACAGTGTGTTCTAGAGTTCACTAGGATTTATGAGAAAAAAAAGCCTCGCTGTGAGAGTTCCTCACATGCAGAAGGAAACTATACTTCCAGTAGCAAGTAGCTGCCCAGTGTTCATTGACTGGTTTCTCCTTTCTCTCTCCAACAAATTTTCTAGTGAAGCAGAATATTTCAGCATCCACCCTTCCCACAGTGCCCTCTTTTTCAAGATATGTCACTCTGTTGAGCAAGGTACGAGGCACAGCTGTTTTGAGAGCTTTATTTGGTGTTGGAGGTAGATGTTACAGCATGTGCACATTTGGGGGTTTTTTTTGGGAGGGGAGCTTTGAGGAAAACCATTTGTGACAGCAGATGCTTTTCGTATTCCACTATTTTTGCTTTAAAATTTTCTATTCTCATTTAGGCTTAATGCTATTAAGCCTTGCTTGCTGCCAGCTCTGCTAACTCGTCTTTACATACAATGCATACAGAAGGCCAAGGCTGAAGTCACAGTACCAGAGCATTGAATTTAAAGGAGTAGGGAATTCACAGAACCAGAAAGGTTCTATGACTAAAAAAAAAAAAATATGCTTTTAAAAAAAAGTTTTTGGAAGTTGTATGTTAACTTATGATCAGGTCAGAACACTAAGAAAACCTCCACAGAACCATTGCCTTTGTTTACCACAACTCAAACATGGAAATGAGTTCTTCAAACCTCAAAAAGTTAAATAAATAAATAAATAAATGAAATGAACTCTCAGACAAACAAAAAACACCACAACCTTCCAATGTATTTCCTATCAGTTGTGGAATAGAAAGTGTTAAAATGGCTAAAGGATAACACAGTACAAACATCTGGCAGATAATACTTCCTGAACAAGAAAAAAGGCTCAGGGATTTGCAACTCAATTTGCATACTGGTTTCTTATCATCTTAACCCTAAAATTCGGTAGAGGATTTATAGTTCATTAACACTTCTAAAGGTTTTTAAAGACTAAATGCATTAAAATTCTTTGAGGCAATTTATGCTCTTCTGGTGTAAATTAGAGAAGAATCTCTCTGGCAAAGCAGAACAGAAGATGAATTAGAAACACAATTTACAAGTCAAAAATCAAGAATATCTCCCAGTCTCTATTTGCTTGGCCTATAAAATGTGTCCTCTCAAGCGAGCCCAGCAGGGAGAAAAAAAAACATAAGAGTTCAGGTCATCTTGTTCCCCAGTTTTGTGAGCTTGTCAGGCAAATGTGCAGACACAGCATATTTCCAAGCTCTAGGCTGCAAAAGCAGACAATAAATTGCTAGAGATGAGGAAATGGCCTCTCTATATCCACCCATATGGCTTTCAAAGTATACCAACAAAAACAGATTAAAAAATTATTCAAAGTTATTAAAACATAATTCTAATTTTTAAGCATACAAATATGGGAAGAACTGAAAAACTTTGTGAGCAAATGCTAATAACTGTAAGAGAACCAATTAAAAAAAAAACAAAAACAAACCAGGAACTGCCCTAGCAATGGTTCATTTTGCGGGTGGGTATGTACCACCACACGATAGAAGAGCACAGCACAACCAGTGAGAAAGCTTCAGAAGTACACAATTATCAGTCTACTGCTCAACACCACATAGTTGTTGAAATGCCCAACACAGTTGCTGCCAGTTGATCAAGATTCTTTAGGAAAGAAAGGGTCTCCATCTAATCCCCATAAGTAAACTCACTTTCAGTCCTCACTAGAAGGCAACCAAAGCAATAGTTTAATAGCAATAGGCACCTCAAGTGTGACCTTCACCTGAGAATCTCAAGAACACTGAGCTTAACAAGCTCATCTTCCCAAAACCTGTATAGGAAGGAAATACTACATTAGTTTACAGACTAGGAAACTTACAAATAGTGAAGTTCAATGACTTAAATGCAAGTGCAGAGAATCCACTTTTTTAATTCCTACTGCCCACCACTCCCTCCTGCTCTACAAAGCAGGTCTTGTACAAACACTATTCAACAAGGGCAAGGCTGTGTATAGGATTAAATTCCTAAACAAGAGAAGAAGGGGTGAGCTCAATTTGAGACGCCTGTTAAGCACATCACCAAGACTTTTTTTTTTTAAAAAAAAAAATAAATTCACCTCGGGACACAGAAAACCTTGTTAGTTGAGGACATGCTGTAATTTTGTTGCTTGGAAGCAAGGAAGCAAAGTTAAACATTGGTTCACAATAATGTGGGAGAAGCACTAGTACCCCCTATTTCTAGGACCATGTTACTTAACTGTGGTAAGAGATGACCTTCTCTAACTGTTCCAAACTTTCAGCTGATCTCTTTTACAGGGAAAGCATTCATCGCTAACACCTGTGAACAAAATGACAGGCAAAGGATTTCATGTATGGCAAAGCTGCCACATCACTGAAATATCTGTCATCAGGTCAAGTGGCAGCTGCTCAGAGGCCAGATGAGTTCTCTTCCAAAGACCAGCTGGAGCAGAGCATTAAAACATGATCTTTGGATTTCACAGCATACAAGGAATAGGAAGGGGAGGATTTGTAAAGCATCAAATATCTATTTGGGGGGCAGGGAATGGGGTTTTGAATCTGTAAGTACATTGCCAGGGGAATATAAAATTAAATAATGAATCTCAAATGTGGTCCTGTATTTTATTTTTTTCATGTTTTTGTCATTTTCAACATACAGTAAGGAACATATCAATACCAAGTCCTGACTTAACCACTCAGGTGGTGTTTGAGCAATCTGAAACAATCTCACACAGACTGGTAACATCAGAAGCTGTCAGAAACAGAAGTGTTTAAGAGAGCAAAACCAGCCAATTTATTCCTGCAGTGCCCGTTAGAGATATCAGCTCAGGACTAGTAAACTCAGCATAATGTACTACCTTGTTCTGCTCAGATGTATAGAGAACATTACTAAGAACAGATTCGTTTCCTTGTATTGGTATATCTTCTGCCACTTTCATGTTTTAAATTTTTGGAGAATTTCAACAGTATCACTAAAGCATCCCACATTACATCATTAAAGACCCAACAACACACACAAGTATTGCATTGTAAAATCATCAATTCTGTGACATTTTAAGAATTTACAAGGCCTAAATCCTTATCACCCCTATCTAGGTGATTGAAAGTAACATAAGTAAAATTCAGATAATTTAATGATGAGTATACATACCTTTGTTTATGGAGAGGAGATTCTGTCAGTGTCAGCTAATACATACTGTGACTATCTACTTAAATACTTGCATCTCAATACTTCCATCTTCTCAGACACACTATTTTCATTACTGTTTAGAAAGCAAACCTTTCCCCTCTCTGTCCTTCACTTGACTTGGTAGTAAGTAATATGAGAGTGTTTGAAATTCAAACAAAGCCTCCTTGTCCAGAGAGTACAAGGGGCGGAGGAAGATGCAGCTAGGGACTAAGTTGCTCTTAGTGCCTTATGCCACCCCCTTTGACAAAAGCCAAAGGACAGGACGCTAAAGAGGCCATTCAAGGTCAGCTATTCCTGGGTCACTTGTCTCCAGCTCCTTAGTCATACTTTGTTGTGGAATTTTCTGACGAGAGGACTGAAAGTTATTTCATAGTTTTTACTTTTTTAAAAAAAAAAAAAAAAAAGATTAGAATTCTCTGAGACATTTTGATGACTATTACAAATACAGGAAAGAGGTGTTACCCTCATGATGGAAAAACAGAGTGATTAACACCTGCCCTAAAACTATTCACACACAATGGTGACTTTAATGTTGCCAGGCAAAGGTTGTACATATACATAACTTCAGTTTTGCTCCTTTTAATGAGGCAATAAGATTTGGCTCCTTGGTTATGAAACATCTGGCAAGGATATGGTCCTCATACACAAACTGGAAGCAGATAGGTGTTGATCATAATGCTAAATTGAAGAAGGAGAAAATCTTCATCTTCTGCTACAAGATTCAAGGAATAAATAACCTAATATTAACTGTGGAGTTATTTCCATATTCCAATATGTGAAAACAACTGTCAACACTCAAGAAAGATTGTGTTAAACAACTGAAGCACTTCCAAAATATTTATCCAAAATGAACTTCCATCAGAAAGCTACCATGAGCACTTACTCATCTTAGCTCTTGAAAATGAGCAATTACTCTGGTTTTAAAGCCATTTCACGTTCTTGAATTGAAGATTCAGATTTTACATTATTTTAATTTAATATCACTAATTATTACTGTGTTTAACACAGAACAGACTAAGGCTCTGCCTCACTAAAACCAAAGAAAAACTCCTCTGATCTTAAGAAGAGCCATGATTTTGTAGCCTATCTTACAGGGAAAGGACTGGAAAAGGATGGAATGCTTTCTCTCTCCTCTTTAATTTTTAAGAGAAATAAAATTGTTTCGATAACAAAGCAAGAGAGCAGCAGTGTAAGGCCTAAATCAGTTTCTTCATTTCTAGTAAATGCAGAGGCATGGGTATGGACAACAGAGCAGTCATAGATAGCTGTTAGAAGACAAAGAGACAGAGAGAAAGTCAGAGACATACATCAACAAAAGATCTGATAAACAAGTGTGCTGCTGAGCAGGGAACTGGAATTGTCCTGAGAAAGTCAATGTGGTGCCTTAAACAGTGTTCTCACTTGCTCCCTGGCAAGTTGTACAAAATCAAACACACTTCATGACTATATTGCATTTGTATTTTAATCTATATAACACTTATTTGCTTTTTTAGGGCATTACCTTTTAATCCTGTTACAGCAAACCCACAGTATCAGAGAATACATGGCACAGTTCCTGCCAAGAGGAGATTCACAGCTGTCCTCTTGGCCTGCCCCCACCCTTGAATCCCAGCACCCTGCTGATCAACAGTGAGGGTTGCATCAGGGCAGTCTGTTCTGCTCTGACAGGTGCCAGTGTTTGGCAGCATTCCCAGCGAGCAGACAGTTGCAGAGATATGAAGACTTGGTTGCAAGTCAGAAAGCCAAGCTCGGGGAAGGCATGGAAGGATCCAGAGGATGCAAAGGTGTTAAACCCCTTCTGTCCTGGAACAGCCAGAGGCTGCTCTAAACTATGCTGGCTGCCAGCAGCTGCAGGCACTTTTATAGAAGCTAGAACACCAACTAGAAAAAAAAAATTGAAATTAATCACAGAATATTTACCAGAAAACCTAGAGGATGCCCTTTAGCTCTTTATTGTCTTCCAGCTCGTGACACACAATTATTTGAGCTGCCCAAATCATGCTGTCTGGATTAGTTTTAGCTCCGGATCTGGCTTGATGCAATACACCTACAGTCGTTCCTGTAAATGAAGTCTAGCCTCTCCATCCTCCAACATCAGACACCAGCCTTCCACTTTCTTCTGGAATTGCAAGGGCTGTTTTGCTTCCATTGCTAACAGCTGTGACCCTATGGCTTTAGTGCTACACCAACAAGTAGGACTCCCTTCAAGCTGCTAGAAGGGAGCTTGCAACACTAAATCCAATTGCAAGACTGAGCTTTATTTCAATTCACAGTGGTAAAGTTACTTCATGTCTTCTCAGCCAACTTTATCTACTTTTAGCACATCACTTTCCTCTGGACTGGTGCTATTCCTGCTTATTTACCTTACACTAAACAAAGTTTACATTACAGTTTACAAGAGTTACATTATCAGGAGACTTACGCATGTAGCCTAGCAAGCCACAGACAGATTGATTTTCCAGAAAAAATCTGTTGAAAAATCTGTTTTAAAAAAAATGACAATTCTGTTTTCCTACCTCAAGTTGCAGTTTTGTCTCTTTGAACAGGGTTTTGCCATAGAAAATGTGTATCGTAGAGAAGCAGTACATTGTTGTCAGGAAAGGCACTGTATACTTCTTAGGTCAGAACCACACTAGATTATTTGCAGCTACTTGAAAATTCTAAAAAGATTCGTCAAAGCAGAAAGATTGTGTCCTTCTAACTGAGACATACAGATCAATGTGGTGCTTTTCTTCCAAAATTGTACATGCACTTTCCACAAATCTAAGAACTACACAAGGTTTAGGACAGTATAAACACGGGACTTGTTGACTCTGACAGCCTGAAACTCCATATAGTAGTCTTAAATTACTTTAGAGCCATAGAACTGCATATGGGACAGAACTGTAAAGGAAATCAGGGTAAATATAGACAGATTGGTAGGATTTGTAGTATTTGTCCTTAGTTATGCAAAGTAAAGTTGCAACTTATCACAATCATGCAGGCTTTTTATCAATGGAAGATACTTGATGTACCTTCAAGTCAGAGTTTGTCAAACACTGATGGACTCATTCATAAAATTTAAAATTTCTTACGGAAGTAAATGAAGGAAGTCTGTCATTACAGTGAAAAGATAAAGTACATCCTGGCAAAGCTGTTCTTATTTACAATACAGACACCAAATATTAGTTCATCTTTTGAGGGTTTTTATAATACACCAAAAACAGCTATTGAACACCTGCTGGGCAAAGAGATAACATCTCATATACATTTGGGGTTAGATATGGCACAGTTTCTAATCCACAGAAAGCTATCCTTAATTAGAAAGTAACCATGCTGTAAAATTAGATTAGAATCCAGGATCTGAAAGCCTCCAAATGTGAGCAGAGCAATTGGTTTATTTTTAGTGCAGTCTATAGGGCTGATTTTAAGAAGTTAATCCCAATCCAGACTCTAAAAGCATATATACAGCACACAGCTAACTACTCACACCAGTGTGTTAGTAAGGAAATATGTACTTCTAAAACCCCTTGGGGAGGGACAGGTGGGGTAGACAAGGCCTTTGCATTACCATTTTATCCCCATATTAGGCACAGTTAAGAAAGCACATGCATTAAAGCAGAGGCACAGAGGCAACTATCTTTGCTGAGGAACTAAGGACCTAATGAAAGAATTCAGCTATGAACTCAGATCCGAGTTTCTGCCACACCAACAATGTGTCTTTCAGTCACTTACTGGGAACACCCAGTACGTCAGCCTTTCACCAAGTACTTATTAAGGAGCCATTAATTACCATGTATCCAAGTGCTAGAGTATTTCAGTTCCCTGTGCCCTGATACAGGTATTGTTGTTCTTGATAAACCAGAACTGTAGCTAATCCTCTGGCTTTATGCCCGACTGTATATTTGTTTTTAGTGATATAATCTGACTGCGCTGAGTGTTTTATAAGAAACATGCTGTTAAAAGGACAATTAGAAACTTTTTTATTTGTTTGGACAACTGAAAACTTGGCTGGCCCTGTTGTGGCCTTCTCTGCACAAACACAGCAATTCTAAGGGAAAAGAAAATTATTTTGATGCTATAAAGCAGGCATTTCAGTTTTGTTGTGAAGATTTACTTGAAAAATTAGGTAGTGTGCTGTGCTTCCTCTGATCTAGTTCCCCAGGACCCTTTACTTCAGCCCACCTCCTTTTCCCTTCTGAGTCCTCTTCCACATCCTTTTCCAACCCAAACAGGGCTTCTGCTTCATACCATCACCATCTCGTCTCTTCTGCTGCTGTTTCAGTACCCCAGTTTCAACTGTGGGCACAGAGACCAAACTGACAACCCAGTCTACAGCTTCTCAGGTGTCGTTAAGCTATGCTTCTAGCTCCAGAAGCCAGTAAAGGTATGCCAGGACTTCTGCACATGGACCCCAAGTCATGACTACTTCACCTGTGACACATTATGTCTCAATCATTGGGAAATATTTTACAGCTTGTATAAACATAACTTTCAGACACATTTTATGGATGCCTAAGTTTAGAAAGCATTCCTCCCAGGTGAAGGTAAGTGAACCTGGCATTTTGCTTCAGGATTTTCAAGTAGAGATATCTACTGTGGTATACAGCTTTGCTAGCTTAAGCAAGAATTCAGCAGTTCATACTTATGCTCCCATCAGCCATTCTGTCACTACAACTGCACTCAAACTATACCTTGGCAAAAAGTCTGGCTTCAGAGTGGTACCATTCCAAGGTGGTGACGTTTGCAAGTGACAATGAAGCTTTACACATTATTTACACTGTCTCCAGGAAGCAGTATTTTTCTGTATGTTACATTGTTGGTAAAGCAGACAGCTAACTACAAAACACATAGGAAAGTAGGCATCAGGGACCAAAAGAGCAAATTGGGTTTCAGATCTTTCTTCTTCTCTATGTTGACAGCAAGAGAGAGAAATGCATACACTTTGTACCTCAGCACTGTCTTCCTACACTGAAGGGTCATGCTGTGCTCCCAATTTTATACACAGGGTCACAATGGAATTGTTTGCAAACTCAATAAAACTCTATTGTTTTTCCCCTTCCCTTTATAGATATTGCAAACAATATTGTCCTTAACTACAGAATGGCTATTTAAAAATAAAAATGATCAGATCATTTGCTAGACACCAGTAAATACTTAAGGGGACAGACAGAATGAACTTGTTCCTTTGTTCAGTCAGCTGCAATTACTGCTAAAAGGCTTTCCAAACAAATTCAACGCTTTACTTAAGAGAGTTCACATTACCAGACAGTTTAGAGAGCTGGCTTCTCTTTATTACCTATCTCCCCGAGTTCAAGGGTTGAGCCACTGCCCTAGATTTAGAATAGTGGATCCCAGTTTCTGATTTTACTCTGCTATAAATGACCAGACAGCTATCCAGTTTTATATTGCCTTTACCCTGGGGAAGGAGAGATGCACGTACTTAAACCTAGAAAGCAGCATCACTGGAGTAGGAGCAGAAGGGAGAGGAGTCTTGACTTGCTTATATCTTGTTCAGAAACCCACTAACATCAGCACACACCTGCCTAAGTCATCCTATACAGACTCCAGATTCTGGTCTTCTCAGTGTTTAGAAGGACTGGCAGCAGTCATGAGCAGGCACAGAGGGCTCTGACTGATATGAAGGCATGATAACTGTTCCACCTCCTTACCTTGCCCTCAAACAGCCTACCGCTATGTAGAGAACTGAGCTGCTCACAAAGTAGCAATGTGAGCTACTGCAGCTTACAGACAGCCTATGAAAATAAATCAGCACCAGTTTCAGTTTACTTGATTTGTGTCAAACTAACTTCCAACAAGTCCTACATCAGTCTACAATACCACAGGAACTCTTACAATATGTCCTTTTTGTATGCCAGAGACACAATCCTAAGACATATAAGCACTTGCAGCCACTCAGTTAGGATCCACTCAGATGACTTAAGCTCAGAGAGAACTCCTATTTTCCCAAGCATTGTGCTAACAGTCTTTTGCCAACAGATAATGCCAGCAACAACTTCGTACCACTACTACTTCACTTTTCAGCTTGGAACAGTAATGTTACTCAAGTGTGTGAATGCTTCAAGTATTTGGCTTTACCCCTACCCAGAAAATAAAATAAATGAGATATAAGCTGATGTCCATGTATACTAGGATGCTTTAAACCATGTAATCTGTGTAGACCAGACAAACAGTAGAATGACTCAATAGTTTCTACTTAGTTGCTTCAAAACTGGAAAGCTTAAAGCTTGATTTTTTCCTCACACATCTGAGGAAAAATAACCTCCACAAGCTGGTACAGTAGGCTACTACTGCTTCACGCATGCTAAATTGGTGGTCATTGAATAAAGGTTCCATTTCCAGCTGAGACTCTGAAACCTTTGTTTTTAAAAATAAACCTTCCTGGATAGAAGTGAAGAAACCACTAAATTGCTACAGAGTAATTACATGAAAGACCAGATGAAGGTACCTCTTATGATTAATTTCTCCAACCAGATTTTTAAAAAATCATACTTAAAATTAATAATTTTAATACTAGTCAAACTGTGGCTTAGTTACCTAATTACCAAAACTAAATGCTTAATAATGCTATGGTTGATGTAAGCAGTTTCACATTAAATTAATCATGCACTTCCTTAAGTCCTCAGAACATGCTCACTGAAATACTGGAGAAGTTCCAGAAAGCAGATGTAAGTAACGTAATGTATTTGCCTTCACTCACTGTCTAGTTAAGTAGATACTGTATTTGAAAAATTTGCTAACATTCTGGATGTATTTTTTCCAGCTTTGCTTCTTCCTTCCTGGATACCAAATTTGACTGCTGAGCTTTTTTCCCTTTAATGCACTTTTCTGATATCATACAAAAGGACAGAAAGAACTTGCCTTAAATTCACAAATACATCTCGTAGGAAAGCAGAACTCAATCAGTATAATAAATGTGGGGTTTAGTTTGCATCCACTTAGAGAGTATGCCTAATGGAAATTATAAAATGCAGTGATTTTAAAAGTCTGACTATTTGACTCTTCTGGAATGTTAAAATATGAGGTCATTAAATTACATTTTATTTGTCAATGTTGGCAGGAACTACTGCCACTCAAAGGACACCCTAATGATTTAAAAAGGAACATAAGCCATGTGGCATTGTCAGATACAGGTCCCTCTGATGCAAGGTCTATGAGATTGCCACAAGACCCAGGTCACACTCTCTGCCTTGCCACAGATCTCAGACGCTTTCCATCACTGAAGATACCATTAAAAATGAGCAGTGGTTAAATGGACGATTTTCCAACAAAATGATACTTAACTGAGATTTAAGCTTTCTGTGGGACATGTTCCCTTCAACTTTTCACTCAGTAAAAAATAGTGTTACAATAAGGACAAGACATTCCCTCATGATTTTTTAGACAGAACTGATGCAATAAAATATCAAGTGACTTATTTACAGTATGAAACACCAAAATCCAAACTCCTGAAATTATTTTCCTTTCATTTGGAGTCACAAGAATTCAAAAAGCATTCCCAGCCTCATCATCTTCCACAAATTGTTTGGCAGAGACACAAGAGAACTTAGACACTTAAGAGACCATCTAAAGCTACAAGAGGTTTGTAAGAGGAACCCCTCGCTTTCCAAGAAAAGCATGTCAGTCTAGTTTCCCCTCCACTCCTTGTCAGTGAAATAAATATGTTTCAAGCACAGAACAGAAAGCTCTTAACTCTGTTCTGTGGCTGGGTGTGGTTATTATCACTACTCCTACAGATTGTTGTGAATTATCTTACTGTCCATTGAGATTAGGATACTACTGCTCTCTCCACATATTGGTGAAAAACAGTCCTTAAAGAGCTTACACAAAAAGGCAAAACTGCAGCATGGGAGAGAAATACTGTCCTTATTTCAGATTAAATAATTGGACACAAACAGATTAAGGGACATATCTGCAATGAAATTCAAGTGTCTAATACTCAAACTCTAACCAGAGCTGTGTCCAAGCCCTAAGCCTTAGCCTGCACATTCCAGGTCTCACAAACTGTCACAGAGTTAGGATCTGAACCCATGCTATTCAAATCCTTCTGTGGCACATTAACCACACAGAGTCATCCCTGTGTTCGTATATATAACCTCAACAATTATTTCATTGCCATAAAAGCAGGATATAAAATGTGGGTTGAATCCATTCCTGAAGCATCCCAAATTCCCAACTAATATTATGTTTTCTAAGTGTATAACTTCCTAACAAATCCAGAGCCATAAGACACTTCAGTGCCATAGATGCTTTACCTATCAACGCCGGAATTGCTCATAGTTTGAATTTCTTCCATCTACAGTCAGTCACAAACCTGCAGCACATGTTCCTAGATGGCAACAGCAGCTGCTGCCAGGAGAGCATACACATTGTCCTGTTGGCTTACCTTTGCTTTCTAATTTGTATGCTCTGATTATGTGCAAGGCCTTCATTTTGCAAAGAACACGAGTATACAAGTAATTATTGTCCAAACCCAGTGACAAATACAAGCCTAAATGAGTAATTAGGACCATGTGAGTTGGATTTGATTATTATTTTTAAATCACTGAAAAGAAGGCTATAGTCTAACAATAAATTTTTAAAAAGCTGAAACTTGAGCTCCTGTAATTAACAGAAAACTAGCCCATACTTTCCATATATCACCACCCAGGGGAATTAAACATACTACCACTGTAGCCTGAAGCCTAAAAAAACCCAGGCTGTTAAATACATGTGTAATAAAAAAGCTTTACAAAAAGTTAAGTTTGATGTCATACTACCAATGAAACATCCAAGATCCATAACAACACAAACACCACCACTGAACACATCTTCACCATGTTGGCTGGTTAAAGAGGAGGGCAAGGGAGGAAACAGATCATGCAGCTGGTTTTCAATATCATCTTCTCCCTAAAAGTGAGTGACAGTTTCTCAAAACACCTGCTATTTCCTGACTTTTTGAGATTGAATCCTTTGAAAACTGATTGACACCCACTAGGAAACAATGGGACAGAGGGAGAAATAAAAAACAAAACTGTTATTTACTGGCAATAACTGACCTTTGTCAGCTTTAAATTCCCACTTTTTGCAGTTTTTATTTGCATGATCTGTTAGAACTCTACTTCTGGTTCATCTCTTGCTTCAGCTTTTTCTTCCCAGTGTCAGGAAGACCAGAGACAGTTACTGTAGACCACAATCTCTTTCGAAGCATTTTGGAACCCTCCCTCTCCTCAGGATGCACCTCACCTCTGCTTAGTTTGTGCAATAGCATTCATCTCTGTAGTATCAGCAGTAACTCATTCCTCCTTACACCTAGCGTCTATTAAAATGGTTCACTGCATAATGTGGGGAAAAGAAAGTGAGAATTTTTTAGGGTGTCAATTGTTAGTATTTGCAAGAAAAATCAACTATCACATAACAAAGGCTAGGCAAATATGGGATGATTGAGCTCTCCTTCAGAAAGGCATTTCAGAATCCTTAGGTGAATCCTAATGTACTTATTTTGCATTATATGGTAGTGTTCTCTGGATATTTACGACCCAGTTATCACTTCTGAATTTTTCCCGAAGCTGGCATTTTTGCAGCAAGACTGTAGGTGGCAGTAGCTCTACAGTTATTTCTTTTTCTGGTTTCCTCTTGCAAAGACTAAGCTGTAAAAAAAAAAAATAGGCCAAAAAAAAAAATTGTATATTTCTTCCTTTCTTGCGAAATAGGTGGTGGGAGGACAGTCAGAATCAAGAGGAAAAAAAGAAGCATTCCCTGTCTGGTTGTCAAAATTCTAGGATGCAAAATTTTCTCATTTCCAGAGATAGCTTTTCCCCACATTTACCCTTAGTACCAATTTTATCTATATGGATTATTGCCTACTGTATGTGTTATACAATGAATTATACAATGGATCTAGATGGTGAATTGCAGATCTCAAACTTACTGTATTTCATGTTCTGTATGTCGTAACTAATGTTACAGAGTAACTTTAGGTCTCTTATGTTGGTTTGATAATAAATATCCATTTCAGATCAATGAAAAGAGGTGAAGTTACTTGAAGAGCTATAAAGGAACAACTCTGTGGCCTTCATCTTCTTAAAGTAAGAATTTAGGAGTCTCTCTGTATAAGCTTATGAAGGAAACACAAAGGTACAACTCTAGCTACAGCCCAACTTGCGGGTGGTGGATCACCTCCTGTAGTGTCCTGACCCCACAGCAAAGGAAAGATCAAAATCTGTTAGCTTCTGGCAGATTGGTTTCTGTGGTGAGGAAGACTTTGGGCAGGTCATCAGTTGAAGTAATTGGAGGACCAGGATCACTTGCTATAACCTCTCACATTTTATGTAGCCACTTCCCGACGACTTTCAAGCTTTCCTTCTGATGTCATTCTCTCATCTCTGCCAATCTGACCTGCACTGCATGTAGTATTAAGGACATTTCACAAAATGATATATGGAGGTTCTGCTTTCTGGTTTTCTACATCACAGCCTAAATTTGACTGCAGAACCCGCCTGTGTCACCATTACCCATTTTACCGCAAGAGTCAGTTCCTCTCTAGCATTTCTCAAAAGCCTGTCTATATAGCTGGAAACAAGACCCCCTGCCTTTGCACTCTATGGACAACTCACACCATAGTCTTTTCCAGATTCTCAGTTATCTGTTTGCCTTGACAAACAGACTATCACATCAGTCTGCATCACATTGCTCCTGCTATCGCCAAATATCCTGTAGGCTCGCTTAGTTCAATTGCTCTACTCAGTTTCTAGGCTGAGGCTTCCCCCAGACACAAGCTTGCTGTGTTTGTCATCAGTGCTTCACTTCTGGTGAATCCTACTGAGACATAGCCTAAAAACACTCACAGGGTACAGATGATCTCTTCCAATTTAAGATTCTCTACACAGAGCCTAGCCCTAAAGCCCCTCAGGAGCTTAAATACATTCCTTCCCACAAAATCACAAAGTACACGAATTATTCAGAAACAGAAAGGTTTTGCAAGAGATTTCTCATTATGCCACTTTTTCTCTGAAAAAAAGACATTTACAGTTCTTGAGGTAAACAAAAAAAAAAAAGTAGCACAGCCCCTAAAAACAAGCACTTTTACTTAGACTCACCCTGTTGTTAAGAGTCTCAGAGATTCCATATCTAATGAAAAAAACCCAGGATTTTATTTCTTTAATTACTGTCTTCCTATAAACCATACACTGCAGCAGCTAGAGAAAACTAAATTTTCAGCTCCTGTTAGGGATCTTCTTAAGGCTTCTGTCATATGACTGAAGCAGCCTCCTACCAGATGATGAGATCTTCATCAGGTGACTTGAGTGCCAATATGCCTTTATTGATATTGCCAAGCATATTGTTTCTTCTCTGTGGTAATCTAGTTCATATTTAGAAAGCTGTTATTGTAAGAGTAATTTCCTTTGCTCTGCAACTTTCTGTTTGTACTACAATTCTCTGGCATTTAGTTCTGCTGTGGAAAACCTTCACGCAGTGGCAAGCAGAGTACCGTACCCAGCTGTCTGTGTGGGTTAGTTTTTAATGCAATGGATTAGATGGAAATCCACTGGGGCTTTTTTTGTTTGTTCTGTGTCAAGTTTGTATCCTTTCTTGTGCAGCCAAGACAGAGACTGATAAGTATCGACTTCATTTACTCAGAATTTCCTCTGTATTTTTTCCCTCTGGTCTTCATTAAACAAGTTTAGATTGATGTAGGAAGTCTGACATGCTCCCTAGGGTTTTTTAGATCTATTTCAGCAAGCCTGGAGATTCCAGAGCTGCTGTTCATAGCTCCAGAGAAGTACTTGCCTAACAAATGTCTGACATCAATATTACCAAATCTGGAAATTTTGGAGATTGTTCAAATAGTCAAATGTCTTTTAAGTTAGATGTCAGAAACAGAACACATCTATTTCTTCCATGGATTTTGGGGCAGGACTAAGTTTTGGGTAGTCTCCATTAATTAGATGAGACTTTGCATATGTGCTACATATTTTTTCCCCCCCTTGTGTCCATTCTTTAACGCATCTTTCAAGCATTTCCATGCAAGCCGAAGTAGAAAAGATTTAGAACTCAAAATCAATGGGAGCTTTCAAGAAAAGGGCAGTGAGAATTTGGCAACGTATTCTGTCGATTGCACGTTTTCTAAACAGTGTAGCTCAAGCCCTTATAGCAGTCTTGGCACAGAAATACATGCAGGAGTTAGGAGTCAGAACTGATTTTTAATTTTTTTTCATTATGATATGACTTTGATACATGCATAGAAAAAGAGGCACTTTGCATAGCTATTAAGAGAACTTAATAACAAACATAATAAATCTAAATAGCTGTTTTTTCTGTTAAGGACTACTGTGACGAAATAGAAACACTTGTGGTTGCTTTTGGCCACTGGGTAAAGAACTGTAACAGGTTTGGGCACGCACTGCATGTGATCAGGCTTCTCTACCGAAATCTCTGACCTGTTCTGTTAAAGTCATGAATCACAGTCTGAGAAACACTATTGGAATCCTCAGAAAACCATGAAGCTCCTGACAGTTTGAGATGACAGCACCCTCATTTGCTGTGCTACTTGTTTATTTCATGACTTTACAGTACTTTATGACAAGTAAGGAGTCATGCATATATTTCACATTGGATGGAGAGATCATCAATGACTTCAGAAATATTTTTCTTCTAAAAAGGGTGAGAGTGAGTATGAGGAGAATTCTTCCATTCCCATAACATCAAAGAACTAATAAATGCCCGAGATGCAATGGTGCCTGACAGTTTCGGGTCATACTGGATGAAAGTTAGTGGGGGTGGACTTTTTATGTAGGTCATCATGATAAAAGGTATCAAGAGATTTATAACTCAGCAGTCTAGCTTTTGGGTTTACCTTCCTGCTCAGCATTTCTGTTTCAACTTGTGCTGTTCATAAGCAGAGCATCTTTTAGAGAGGGAACCAGTAGCTCCATTTTCAGGGAGCCAGTATCTTCCAGCTAGAGACGTTGCTTATGTGAATTTGTCACATAAAATATTGACAAAGAGTGGAAGATGAGTCATACATATTTTCATTAAATCTGTCGCTGTCTCTCACAGTTTCAAGTTTATTCAAGACTCTTTCAAGGCTTTAAAGCTGCTCTTCTAAAAGGCACACCTTAATGAAACTAGTGGCAGATCAGGAGACTGACTTGTCATAGCTATTCAGTTTTAATGCTTCACACCACAGGCGTTTCATGCAACCAGAAAAATCACACCACTGCATGTCAGTGGAGGAACAAAATAAGAATAAGTATTTTGCTATCAAAATCAGCAAAACCAGGTCTTAGAAACTTGTTTGCTTGACATACTGCTCATTTGTTTGCAAAGCGGAAAATAATAAGGGTTACATGCAAAACTAAGCAAGAATTGGTCACTGCTATTACCTTTATTTTAGCTCTTCCCACTTTTTCTCCAGACTTTAACATAAATGGTCACAGTTTCTTTTCTGTGAAGTTACACTGGAAGTCGACATAGCAAATCCAGATTCTGAGACTTTTGCTCTAACCACAAGTTTATATTATGAGTGGGTCTGATTATATTACTAGCACTAATAATCTATTGATTAGAATTTCTTATTAACATGATATTATTTTCAGTTTATAACTTCAGGAAAATTTCTTTGCTTTGTATGAAAGTTGTCACTCCAGGGCATCTGTTTCAAGCTGAGTTGTTAGGATGGGGCTGCTCTAGAGAAGAGCTGCAGGTTAAAGCGACTCCTTTCCATAGGTCCTCCATGAATTTCCTAGCGAAAGCTGGGAAGATTATAACAAACAAGCAGGTAACTGCTGGAAGAGACAGGATTATATACTTAATCCTGACTAAGTGAGCTGTAATGCTGCTTCTTCTGAGCCAGAGTTCCTGTGCGATGCTAGTCATATCACTTAAACTTTTCACAGGTAGTCAATGTTCCTCACTTTCTAGGTGCTTGACTTGGACACTGCAGTCTGATTGCAGAAGTATTAAAGACACATCTGCAACTGAAGTCAACTGAAATGTTTTGAAAATAGCAAGTACTCTACCAGTGTGTCCAACTTTTCTCGTCTGGCAGGTCCTGTAGTATTGTCCAATGACAGATGAGTTTCTTCTAATGGCACAACCGCCTCCTCCAAGTATTCTCATGGGAGGGAGCAAGATGCAGTGGGCTCCAGGGACATACGAATTGTTTGAGTGTGGCACATACAGATTGTAAGTGACAGCATAGGCGTATTCATCTATCTAATGATAAGAACTGTACGGAAAATGAGATTCTCAGTGTTTCAAATTCATCCTAATATTCATATTTTCAATTTTCATTTCTTTGGGCTTTTGTTCTGTATCCTTAGAATAAGGGTAGCATTTTGTCACAAGAACATCATTCTGATCTGTCTAGACCACTGTCAGAACTCCAGCTGACTCAGCTGGACCTACCTAGAAGCATTCATAAAGTCACCATGACACCCACCTTACCTTCTTACAGACCAATGTACAGCTTGCAAAGTTAAGTCCTGTTTCAAGAAAATACTTGAATGGTTTTGCAGGTGCTGCCCAGCCTTACTATTTACAACCACATCAGCCTCATGACAGAATGCTTTCCAAGTCTGTAGAAAAGGCAAAGATCCTCCCTTAGCCGTCAGCCCTACACCCAAGTAGGTCAACAAGAGTTTGCTGTTGATCTGAATACAAGCAGCACTGAGTTCTCACTATGCTATCTAAGGGAGTGTCTTTGGGTGCAGCCAACTGTTGGCAGCATAATGCTTAAAGCTGGGAAGAGCTGTTGTGAATACACCCAAGGGCTTAAACAGTAGTCTCATATTCTTATTTGGACGTCTAGGTAAACAGCAACATTTAAAGACTTAGCAATTCCATTTCCCTAACCTCAGGTGAGAAAAGTCACATGCACTTTCAGGTCAGGTCTCAGCAGTGCAAAGACCCTGAGCTGGTACAAGTAAACGTACCTAATGTGTTACAGCACCATGTGGGGATCCTTAGCCTTGAAAGCAAGGCAGGCCATGTAAGCATGACAGCATCCAAGACAATGTGCATGAGAACAGCAATAGAATTGCAGTCATGCCAGTTCTAGCTTTGGTGCTGGGATGGTATTTATAGCTTAAAAGCCTCTGCACCATGCTTTTACACAGGGTAGAGAAAGAATAAAAGACTGTTCCATTATCACCCAGGCTTCAGCTTCCAATCAGTAAATCAAGAGGGGAACCGAGAAAGAAACCAGAATAAGGAGAACACTCTGCTTCCTCCTATCACTCATTGCTTTTCTTGGGTAGTGCAGAAAACAGAGTGAGGTACCTCTTTTCCTAAAACCCTGCTCTGTCACATACTCTCTTGCTTCATCAGCCTGTTGCATCTTACACAATCTTAGATAGCACCTGTACTGTTTCTGATGTTGCAGCTTTAAGTAGAGAATTTTTTTTTTTTTTTTTTTTTTTTTTTTTTAAGGAAAGAAAAGGTTTCTAGCCCTCACAGCTCTGGAGCAAAGGTTGAGAACACAAATTTTTATAAAATGTAATCCATGAGACAACTTGCCATTTGTACAGCCCTCCAAATGTTCTTTTTAGAAGCCCTGATCCATTACACCAGTCTTGGCTCATCACTCACTGTTCTTAACCCTCCATCATTGCAAAATTGAAAAGTCCCCTAAACCTACAGGATTTGCCTGAAGAGAATCACATAAATTTAAAATTTAATTTTTGAATGTTGATACTTTGGGGTTTTTTAAACATAAGTTGTTTTCATAAAAACCTGAAAGAAAACTAGCCACATATCCAGAGATTCCAGGACTGGAATTTTAAGGAGACTATCACAAATTATGGTAAAGTCTTAAAACTTGCAACAGAAACAGTTCAGCAAATCAGAACTTCCTTCTACCAACAGCTGAGCAGAAGACTTTAATGAATCACTGCAAGAGTTCAAACAGCAATGAGAGTGTCACTTTATGCTTCCATAATCTATTTTCCATTATATATTTAAATGGTGAAAGTTCTGTGGCAGAGGAAAACTCTTCACCGTATGTTTGCATGGTGCTTAGCTGCCTGGAACTTCTTTCCTTTACCAGTGCCTTAAAGAGCTTCTACAGCATAAAATAGAAGTAATATAAAAATCAAGTTAGCTAAATTCTGCTTTCTCTACAGTGTTAACACTGTTCCTATTCAGTACACCTGACCCAAAATGACCTCATAAATTGAGCTGAGCATATATTTAATGAAAGTAACTATTAACAAAACAAAGTGACAAAGACAACAAGAATCAAACAGCTGCTCTTGTTTGCATTAGCTAGCTGGGTAAAACATTGCTGAGTCTCTAAAGCTGCAGTCATGTAATGAGAAGAACTTAGGTCTCTTGCAAAAACAATTGGGCCCCTGAACCAGGCCCTGATGGGTGCAATCAGATAGAAGTTAAAGGTACATATCATTCAGATATGCGAAAGACTATGAAGAGAAACCAACCCACTCACATAAGAAATACTGAACATAGTGCAGTATTAACCATAACACAGGGAGGACAGGTGGGAAGAGGGTTGAATGCAGTGGACTGGTAAGAACCTGCTGTCACTGAACTGAAATGGCAAAAACCCATCCCTCTGCCTTCAGTGGCTGGCCAAGGTGTTAGGTAGCTGAGCAAGAGAAGAGCAAATGACTCACAACCTGTATTAGGTCCCGATTCTGAAGAACTGACTGGTAGACTATTAGATTTACTACCAGAAAGCACAAGTCTTAACTATGGTTCCACTTGCTGTAGCAATTTGCTTTCGGCTCTAGGGTGCATGTCCTTCACATTAACTGCTACATACCACTGATGGTCCTATAAGTAGTTTCTATAAACATAGCCATTTATTTTCTAAGAAGACATGTATATACTCTTGTACACTATTGCACAGATCAACCTCTAAACCTGGACTAGAAAGTAGGACCAACCAAGGCAACACTTTCGGAGCAGTCAGTATGTTTTGCACAAAGCAGCCTCAGGGCCCAGACAAGCTAGTCAGCTAACAACTTCTCACAGTGCTCTGGGTGGTTCTCCATTGAGAGCAGCTACCTTGCAGCAAGTTCACACAGAATACATAAACTACCATTTTCAGTGTAACTGAGAGGTTTGCTATGAAATGCTCCTTGCTATCTGCCAGTGTAAAAGAAAGGCCAGGTCATCATCCACTAGAAAACAATGATGACAGAAAGTACTTCTCATGGATGCTGCAATGTGGGGATTCAGCAGCATCACTGAACTCTGGACCCTGCTCTAGCTGCAGTTCAAATTGGTTGACTTTGCATATATGTACTTTGGCTGTTCAGAGATTTCTGTATAGTTTCTTTTGCCTACTTCAGAACTTGATATATATTCTATCTCAGAATGATGGTGCTATCTTAAAAAATATGATTTTTTTTTTTAAAGCATACCATGTTCTTATGCTTCTGGTGGATTAAGTTAGAGGAGATAATGGCAATGTCAACAGCAAGCATTGGCTAAACATTGATAACCTCTATGAGGTAAGACAATCACTGGCTACTATCCAAGGCAAAACAGTTTTTAAGTTAGAACTTCCAGATGATAAAGAAATAATGGATTAACCAGAAAAGGATTTGGATAGTATGGCCTAGGAAGCCAAAGAAGACAGGCAGCTGAAAGCTTTGAAAGGAAGTATCTCTCAGTAACTATTTTAGACTTTCCCTTATCCCTTCCTGTTTTAGTATCAAAGCTACAAGGTCAAAGGGAATGAAAAGATCCTGTTGATTCCAATAAATACCTCAGAAACAAGGAAAAAATAAAGTAGGAAGTTTCAGTGATTTTTTTATTTTTCCAACACAGGTATAATAATTAAAGTGAAGAATGATTATTTTAAAAATCTCTGCCAGTCTTACATGTTTATCCATTTTCAGACATCCATGGAAAAATAAAGCTTAATTCTCATAAGTATCACTTTGTTCCTAAGGAGAAAGAGTATTAGTCACAGAATTAAAAAGCATTGAAGCCAAAGATTTTTGACCTTGGAAAGGGTTCTGTACTCCCAGACCAAATCTAAGAGAAAACAGAAATAGCTCCTAGGTGGCATTTACATATCAGGAAACTTAAACATACACAACCTTACTAAAGTGAGACAGCCTGGGTAAGCATACAACAAACAACAACAAGAAAAAAAAAAAAGCAACTTACCTCTGTTAGACCTTCCCTGTTACTAGAGGCCATAACACAGCCAAAAACATCTTACAGTGTTTCCCATGGCTCAGCAACATGAACATTTGCTCCTCTGTATTCAGCTTTAACCACCTGCTCTTCATTTGTGAGCTGAGAGTCGAGGTACTGAAGCATCTTGATGTTATCCAGGAATGAGGCATCACTTTATCACTGCAAACTACTCACACCTGAGTCTATATTAGCTGCCTAATTTCCCTATTGGCTGGAAACAGGATTAGAGAAGTAATTGTTCCTTTGTCTCTTCAGGTGAGACTCCTGTGCTTTAAAGCAGTTCATTTATCTAGAGTGTCCTATGCAGATATTTTTACTAAACTATGGTCTTACAGCCTGGCACTGCTGTGGCTTTCAGCAGAAATAATATTTCTGCTGTGGTGTTAAGTTATAAGAAAGACTAATGTCTGCTTTAAATATAATTGAGAAGAGGATTTTCTTTTAAAACCTTGTGTTTGTGGAAGGTGATTAGGATTTCACAGAGAAAGCTGAGCCTGTGCACTTGAAAATATGTCCTTTTAAAATAAATCCACCAGGTAAGTCTCCTTAAGTTTTGGAACTTTTCCACCTCATCTGATTTCCTGGTACTTGTTCATACAGGTTTTGCCCTGTGAGCACGCCTTTGACTAGCTGTGACATGGCACCTTTCCTTTCAAATGAATCTTAGTTTGAAACACTTCTCATATTTTTAATCCATCTACACTTCCTTCTTAAAGGCATTTGGGGCTCGATTCTCTCCTCACTTGTTTTGCTTACTTCAGTGCACTTGCTTCCATAGAAAATATTGTGTCTTGAGTGTACAGAAAGTGCATGAAATGTACAGAAATGCTGAGTCATTCTCAGTTCCCACTTTGGATTGGGAAGAGAATGGGAGAATGCACTTTTAGAACTGCATCACAGAGCACGAGTGGCAATCCAAATAGAGGAAATGACTGTCTCTTCATACATATGTATGTGTAACCTGTATGAGATTTCAGTTCTCTTATGAAGAGGCAGAAAAAATCCTTTGCATTTCCAAGCTCCCTTTCAGTGGCAGCAGTAATGTTAAATGAGTGTGTCTCTGTTCCAAGCCAGAGATGGGACACAAAGTGTAACATCTGACTCTGTTGCCTTTCCAGGAATGAAATTGGCTATGATCTGGATAGACTGGAAGTGTTTCAGCAGCACAGTCTCCCTCTACGTGACTGGAGTATCTATACAGTGTTCAAACTAAGGCTGTAACAGCTCTCTAGTAAAAATACCCCTTTCTTCTTGTCACAGTTAACAGGTGGCTTATGATTTGACCCTATTGCGTTTGAATCCATTTTTTCCCTGGATTACAGTTCTTTACCTCAGCACCAGAAGCAATAGTTGTATCATTTCATTCGTTTATAGGGGTGGGGGTTTTTTAATCCTTTCTATGAATTAGGATTTCTGTGAGCCTCATTGAACTTTGAGATAAATAATTAGCGAAGTTCCACCTCGTGGGGCCCTTAGCATAACAACCCCCCCACAGGTGCTCTTCAGGTGCACTGCTGAATTTCTGGGCTAACACACACATCACACTTCCTCCAGGCGGGAGGGCTGGGCCCTGACAGAGGGATTTCGCTTCGCTGGGCTCCCTCCTCACCCTCCCGGGGTGGGTTTCTCTGGAGCCGTGAGGTGCCGGGCGGCCGCTGAGGCGAACGGCTGGCGGTGCTCGGAGCTGTGCAGGCGCCGCTCCTCCCGCGCTTCACGGCCGCCCCTCCCCTCCCGCCCGGGTCTGCGCTGCGGGAGCGTCAGCGGGAATTTCCAGCCAGGAAGTGCGGCGGGCCGGGGGGCAGGGGCGGGCCGGGGGCGGAGGGTAGGCAGGCGGCGGCCGCGCAGGCCGGTGCCGCTCGGCTGCCCTCGCTAGCGGGCCGGCGGTGGGGCGGGCGGGAGGGAGGGGGAAAGTCCGCGCGGAGCCCGGGCGCGGGCGGCGCCGGCAGCGTCACGCTGGTTACATGGCGCGGCGGCGCTGAGGGACGCGCGGCCGGGACCCGCCAGCGGCAGACGAGGACGACGAGGAGGCGCCGCCGTCAGCCCTGCCCTGCCCCGGGTGAGCCCCAGGCGGCCGCTGACCCGCCGCTCGCTGCTTTCTTTCCGTCCCCTGCCCTGACCTGGGCGCCGCTGCGGCCCCATGCGGAGCGAGACCGGGGTGGGAGGTGGCGGCTGCGCCCTGCTGGGGCCGGGCTGGGCGGGGGGAAACCCCGGGCAGGGGGCGAGGTGTCCGCCGGGCCAGCCTCAGGTGTGGCGCCGGGGGTCGCTCGCCTGTGCCTTCGGCCAGGGCGCGGATCTCTGGCCGCCGCGCTGAGGGCGGTGACGGGGCGTGAGAGGGGAAGGTGGGCAGCGGGGGACAGCGGCCGGCGGCGTGCGGCGGGGCTCGGGGGGGCTGCAGCCGTTGTGGGCCGTGCCGGTGCCCGCCCTGCCGGACCCCCGTCCGTCCCGGTGCGGGGTTTCTGGAAAGGGCGGCTGCCACCTCGCTTCCCTTTCGCCTGCGGTGCGAACAGTTCGCGCACGAACAGCCTCACGCCCCTGCCCTGGTTTGTGCCTTGTGAGCGTGTGGTTGGCTTTTCTCCTGGTGTTACGGGGGTCTTCTTAGTGGGGAGGGGTGTTCGCGAAGGACGGTCAGGGGAAAGAAGCACTACTGAGTTATTTTATGTGAACATAAAAGAGTATTGTTTCTGAACTGTAGCACAGATGAGCGGTGTGTTGCTGGCTATTATCATAATGCAGTGTACTGCTGTGTAATTTCATTCAAATAAGTAAATATGAGTGCCTGTAAGCATTTGCAGAATTAAGGCTTTGTAGGCAAAGGGATCATAACAACTTCGGTCCTGCATTTCAACTTCCTGTTTTAAAATGCTCAAAATCTTTGCTAAATAACAACACGGTAAAATAAATACAGTTTTGTTTTTGTTTTTTTTAAAGTGCCAATCATATCGAACGTATTTTGTGCTTCAGGAGTCCTCTTTTTCATTTATTCTGTTCCCAGAGAAAATTAATGCAAGGTGATACGGCGGTGAATTCATCTACTTAGTGCCTTACATGCTATAAGGTGCTATACCAGCACTGTCAAGCTCACAGAACAGAGCTGAAAATACAGCTCTTTGTTTTTGTTGACATCCAGAGTCGATGTACTGTGAAGTATCAGCTTTTGAAAGAGTATTTCAGTTAAGACAGAATTGTTCTTTCAAAAGAGAATGTAGCTGCCCATTCGAGGAAAGCATTAAGGAAGACGTAATTCTAAGACGTCATCCTGTCTGCAGTGTTTTGTAATCTACAGAAATGACTACAGTTCAGTTGAGAAAACGAAAGAGGAAAAAGAAGCCTGTGACAATTTAGAGGCACATTCTCTGTTCTGTAAACTTCCCTGCTTCAAGAGTTTAACTGGCATTTGTCTTGAAATATTATTGTCAGGATCTACCACAGAGTGAGTGTAAAGATTTCAACGAAGCCTGGTGCTGAAATATGTACAAGATCTGCTAAATAATTTAGTCTGAAATACTAAAGAGAAGAGGAAAAGCCTTTTCCTTGTACCCTTTGTCGAAGAAAGAAGTGTCCATCAGCAGTAGAGTCATAAAACAATGAAATTATTTTCTCCTGCAAATAGTGAATACACTCTGAGTAGAGCTAAGGTTGTAAAACTGAGAACGGCTTTGTATCACTTTGTTTTTGAAAAATGATGTTGTAGCAGATAAACTTCATGCCTGTAGACGCTTAGTTCAGTCAGCACCTTGATAATGTTTTTGTAGCATATATTTTTAAATCAGAAAAGTTTACTGGAAAAGAAGCTATGCTGGGATAGAGAACAGGGAATCTTAGGAGAGAACAAGAGGGTAGAAAGCAGACAGGGATACTTCATTTATAGTCACATTCTGAAATTTCCTACTTCATTTATTGGAAAACAGCAATTTAATTGTTTCTCTGTTACTGTATATTTGACTTTTCAAATGAGTTTAAATTTACTTTTTTCATTGAAGTGGCATTATGTGAATTCTGTACTGTATGCCTACAAATCAGTAACAGTGATGCAAATTTGCTAGTTAATAGATTTTTTGAGTTTCCATGAAAACAGTAGTCCTCCTTTTCATCATTGCCTTTTCCCAAAATCTTCCCATGCCATTGTCTCATGAATACATGCAAACTCCAGAAATAAGTGCAGTTAGGAATTCATGTTATTGTGCTTGTCATTGCTGAGTCCAGAAGGACAGGAATCAAGTTTGAAGGCCTGTGAGTCTTTGCTGTCAGAGATGCTCTGTGCTCACTACAAAGTTGAAGTCTCCCTCAATAGCTTTAGGCATACAAAGTAGTTTTGAAGTTGCAAAGGTAGAGTGAAAGACAATATAATGTTTTTAGTAACTTGCGGTTGGCTTTCTGATGTAGCTAATGATGAGAAATTTCTGCGGTCTTCAGAGATTCTGGTTAATTACTGTGTTTTCATAGGTGGCTTCAAGATCTACTTGGTAAAATCTTGTCACCTGTTGGTGCTGTGTTTGTCAACTCTAGATTCAGAAGTATTAGTCTTAAAGAAAATTCTTACTCTTTTCCCTAAACAACTAATGAAAAACTTTGAAGTTAGTTTAAATATTTTTTTTTAACATGCTGATAGCTTTTCTTTGATTCTTAGACACAAAATAACACAGCTATTATAAACCAAAGAGGAGAGACTATTTCAGGCAAATAACGAAAAAGAAATTCCTGGTCATGGTCACTTGTAGCTCTGACACAGGTGTTTTAGAAGTGGAAGTTGTAATTTGGTGTCCTTTAAATAAGCTATGAACCTTTTATGAAGTTCTACATTGATAAGATCATAATTACTGTTGCCATTAACTGTGCCCTTAGGTCAGTTAGGCACTAAGACTGCATCTCATTTTGAGCATAGAAATAATTCAGTGAGTCTTCTTCGGTGCTTTCATTTAAACATATATTTTGTTGAAGCACTGTTGACAGTTTCAGAAGTAAGGCCTTAAAAGATGTTTTAAATTATTCAACTCTCAAGGTAAAATCCTTTGTTTAGGATTTAGGTGGAGCTGACAGACCATGTGTGGGGAGGAGGCTGCTATTGCTAGTACTAGCATTATTTTTCCCCTCTCAACTTTTATCTTCTTTTGAAAAGCAGTGCCAGATAGCTAATTCTGCATTTTAAATGAAGAAAAAACCTAAACTAAAATATCTTGGTATTTCTTTGCATCCTCCAAGCAAACTGTGCTGGTATCAAAAGATGAAGATCAGTGTAGGTCTGAATTGCGTGGTGTTGCTTTTTTGTTTGGGGTTTGTTTTTTTTTTTTGTGTTTCTTTTAAATATCATATTTCTGTCTGTTTAAATACTTATGGATGGACTTTAACACACAAATGAAGTAAAAACAAAGTGAGCAGATGAGGGTTTGCATGTCATTAGTCTGAGTGGGTTTTTGTTGTGTCATAGGCTACTGTAGAAAATTGAAGCTGCAGGAGTTTTACTATTTCTTTGTTTAAAAAACCAAAACAAAACAAAAAAAAAAAACCCAAAACCAAAAAAAAACCCAAACAAAAAAAAATTAGCCTTAGTAGCCACTTTGCACCTGTAGATTTGAAGCCTAAGATATAACTGTAAGAGTACTGGACTCAGTTCTACCTGTTTGGTTCCACTTACTAGTATTATTTAACAGACCATTTCTGTCGTGTTTTCAGTGGCTGTTTGAAACCAAAAGGACACTGACAATCCCTGAGCTCACTGATTGCAGTGGTAACAGCCCTTGCTATTTTGTGAGCCCTCTTCTGCCACCATTGCTCATGAAATGAGGGACTGTGTCTTCATTAAGACCCCAGTACCTGGTGATACAGCAAACCTTACGTGAACTGGCCTTCTGAAATCTGTTACTTGGCTTCTCAGAAATGCTGTTCCTACCACCCCCCCTCCCAAAAAAGGAAAAGGTTTGCCGTTTAGTATTGATGATTCATTGCACTTAAGGCTTACGAAATGGGTATGTGTGGCTTTTTAAGTTAAAACTTGACTTTGATGAACAACTTTGTATGAACTAGAACTATGTTGCAAGAACATTCAGTAATTCTTTTTAATTTGTAGGAAAAAGTAACAGCATTTTAACATGATATTCAGGTTAGCTCAAGTAGCATTATCACCCCATGTGGCTAAAATACAGTGTAGTTACTAGAGTTGTTTTGCTGTGTTGAACCTAAGTATTTTTACATATACTTAGCATTATACATATACCAGAGTACATTTGCCATATATTTGAATACTGTTTATTCCTTTGGTTTAAGTTGCTTTGAATATGTTTTAACAAAAACATTCTAATATTATTCTAATATTATTCTAACAATGTCCTGGAAAAACATTTTATATGTTTAATGCATCTTGGCGTTTCCTCTTGTCATATTAGTTCACTACTTTGACATTTGGGAAAAGAATAAAACACACAAAAATTCTGTTTGTAAAGATACTTGGTAAAGCAACCATTCAGGTAGTCCAGTTATTTGCCAAGTGAATTTCCTCATGCAATGAATTTTTCTTCAAATTTAGTAGGTGTCTGGTGTAATGAATTGGAGTCTAGGTTTCCTACAGTAATTCTGCACCCAAAAATTCTAATTCAGAGCATCACACTTCTGAAATCTCATTAATATTTGTGATTGATTTAATTTCCTAAATATTTTGTAGTTTTTATACCGTTGTCCAATAATGCATTGGTTCATTACTGAAAATATTTGGAAAATTTTAATTTACAGTTTCTTAATTTTAAAAATACACAGACTTAGCTCCCAAGTCCCACCCAACAGGAAATAATAAGCAGACTTAATAACAAGAGGAGGCAATTTGTGTTGTTACATTAGAAAAACAAACAGTGGCATTTAGAGTTAGGTAGTGTTATTGCAGCTGCAATAGTCTACTGATGAGAAAAAGTCTGCAGAGAAACATAGCATCTTTGCTAAAAATGCCTCTCTGCACAAACCTTTTCTTGTGTGTATACTGAGAAGTTATACTCAAATATTTATTGAGTGATTACACATCTTTGTAGTAGCTGAAGAAAAGTAAAAAATACAACTTCCATATGCCACTTCTGCGGATATTGAGCATTGTTGAGTTTTATACAGAGAATACAGTTTCCTTAAAACAGCCCCCTACACCCCCAAGTATTGAAGTCATAGATGGGAGGAGAAATATTAGTAAACTTTTAACATTTAAAGGCAAAATTCAAATTTCAGGTCTTTTCGTTATTGAGTTAAAATACCTTCAAGAAGACATCATTGGTGGGGCTCGTTTTCAGCTTGAGCAAGTTAGCAACTGCTTCTCATGGTTTTTAAAATGCTTTTTCTTTCCTGATTGTACTTAAGAGATCTATGCCAATAGTATGAGTGAAAGTATGTGTGACATTCCTGTAATATTTTAATTCTATTTATAGAATATGATATTTCAGAATATTATAGCTGTTTATCACCTCTTATTTTGAACAATCCAGGGATTTGCTGTCTGGAGTACATCTTTTTCTTTCCCTTTAATTTTAAAATAAGAAACGTGTGTGTGTGTATAGCTTGTATTTTCCCAATTTTTCCAGACTGTGCATCAGGACAGTATTCATTTTAAATATTTGGTCCAGTCTTAAACTTTTCCTGGGGACTTCAGAAACAGTATAATTTATTAAAATGGATGCAATCAAAATGAGTAGTTGAGAACAATGTAAGTAAAATAACTATTGGTAAAACCTTTTCTGTGTTAAGATTTTGCTTGATTAGTATTTGGAGGGAGTTATCTGTCTCTCCCTTCTCCCTAATCTCCCTCTCCAGAAAATTTTCTTCTGCAGCAGCTTCATTAATGGCAACATTAATGGAAGTACAGGGTAGCTAACAGCTGCTAGTTTATTTGTGTCGACCTGCTTTAAACAGGTTTGGACAATACAGCAACTGTTTGGAATCCTGCTTGTACAATATTCCCACTGTTGTTACACTGTTTTTATCAAAAATGGGATTTATTTCTCTTAAGAAAAGCATCTTTTATTCAGCCTTAGAAAATTAAAGCACTTAGAAGGACATGAGCAACTTAAGCTAAGGGTTCTCTATGTAACTGCGTAGGTTCACGATCCAACTTGTGTGTCTTCTGAAGTGACATAAGACCTAAGACTGTGTATATGTATGGCCTGCTGTTTTGTGCAGACGTAGAAAACAGCAGTTCTCAAACTTCCTTTTTTTTACCTCCCTGTGTTTCTCTAAGAATATATTCTGCACCAAAGGTTTTGCTCTGTAGCTATACTCCCAGTGTTTTGGGGAAAATAACTGGGTTACAAGGGAAATGAAGTGCTGGATGAGGCTGAGAGGCGGTGGCCAGAGCTGAGGTGAAAAGGCCAGGCACTGAAAGGGATGGGCAGCATCCTGACTTTGAAGGTACTGCAGTGATGAAGGCTTGAGGCTAAACATCTTGGATCAGTATCTCTGTTCTGTCAGAGCAGCCTGCTCTGTCCTTTAGCCAAAATCACCTCAGCAGCTCTTGTCTTGCTTCCAGCCCTGACCCAGCAACTCGCAGCATCTATTGCACAATACATTTCCCAGCATCTCCATTTGGAGATCTCTATACTGATCTCTAAAACAATTGTCTCTACAGATACAGATTGTTTTGCAAACAGTAGGAAAGTGACGCTCAAGGATGGATAATTGCCACTAAAAGAAATAAACAATACCAGGTATAACACGTTGTAGAGACTATACGTTACAGCATTTACTGTTTCTACCTCAATACTTCATAGCTGCTACAGGATTTCAGATGCTGTTCCTAAAAACATAGTTCTCTGCAATCTGTTCTCTGCCGTGTTTTATAGCCCTGATGTAGCAAAAATATGCTTATGATATAATATATAAAACATAAATGTCTTTACCTCTCATCCTTATTACTCTCTATTTTTAATAAGGAAAAAAAACAGGCTAAGAGCATAAACACGGTGAATTTCATGACTTTCATTCAGTGTCCAGTTAAAGAAGTTTATTTTTAACAGGTAGATTCCAATGAAAGCCAAGTTAAAGAGAAAAAGCAGTCTGCTAGGAAGCTTGCAAGAAGAACTGTGCTTTCAGTGTATCAAGTCAGCTAAAGTGCAGTAGTTGAGTTTCTCGTCTTGAGGCTTGCTTTCTGAATCTCAGCCTTGAAAGGTGAGAGCAGGGTGATGAAAAATGTCTTGTGAAGTAAGAGGTGGACATTCTTCAACACAGAAATTTATTTAAGCCATCAGACTAATTCCAGTTCAAAAGTGTAATGAACTGTGGGTAATAAAGATCATGATTCACTAACATGCATATCTTCAGTGTACCTTTTACAGCAGAATATGCCTTAATGTCCATCCTGTTAAACTGATCTGTGCTCTAATCAAACCATTTTCCATAAAATATTAATCTGTCCTGAACTCAGTCTTTATAGTGAACTAATTAATAAATAATGGACAAGTTTTAGAAAATATTAGTTGATTCTTTGTATTTTAAAGTGCAACAGCAGGCAGATACCCTGATGCTATCTTTTGCATTCATTTTCTCAGGATATAATGGGCATCCTGTCACATCAGTTTTTATGCTTTTGCTTTGTTTGTTTGGCTCAAAGTACAGAAAGTTTAAGAGATGAGTGGCTGATAAGAGTTTCCAGTAGGCATCATGCTCTTTTATGATGAGGCAGGTCTTTGGGGGGTAGATAAGTTGGTCATACTGTTCATCCTTCACCTCTGCAAATTGATTTTTAAAAGTGCATTTATGTTCAAATAGCATAAATTAAAAGTAGAGGCATGCTTACAGTGTCTCTCTTTGAAGGTCTGGGAAAGGAAATATATGTCATGTTTTGTTTGTTTGTTTGTTTTCTCTGGTCATATGTGTGAAATGTTAGCTTCATCACTAAGGGCACTGGTGCTCTTTAAAACATGGATAGGTTTGGGGTACTAAAGCTCATACTTGGGTTTTTTTTTGGGGGGTGTATGTGTTCAGATATTTAGAATAACACTCAAATGATTTTATTTCCTGCATGGAAGAATAAGAAGTCCTCCTAATTTGTTAGTGTATATACTGTTCAGGTTTTTAGCCAGGCCAGTATGAAATTAAAGCTAGACAGAAAAAGAACGAAGCTTGAAGTCTTAGTTTTTTTAAAGGCATGCAGCTGCTGGGTGAGATGTCTGTAAATGTTTTCAGAAGTAAATGGACTATTAGTATCTGAATCAGGCATTAAAGCTTGATTCCTCATAGATGATGAAATTTGTGTCAGGTTATGCTTGTCTGTAGAAAGGCAGTAGGAAGACGTCCCATTCCCTGTTTGTAGGGATTGGATTGGATACTGGTATCAAAGAGGAAAATTATTTACCTTATTTTTAAAATTCAGGCTAGAAAGGTGGAGGGAAGGATCTGGACTCCGAAAAACCAGAGGGCTAAAAAAAGTTGGTTAGAGAAACCTATCTTTATTTTTAAAAGGTAGTCAGATACAGTTCATGTTGGAGAACAGCAGGTGAGATCTGAAATCAAATGATCAAGATAAACAGAAATGAGAATTCTTGTTCCTGGATGAGAGCATTCCTACGTTAATTATGTTATTTCCACTTTAAGTACCTGATCCTTTTGAAGCTTTAAAACAAATATTCAGAATACAATAAATGAACTTGTGTTCTTCCATCTGTGCCTACTTGTACCTGGTAGTATTTGGCTATTGAGGAGAAGTAGTGATGCAGAGTAACTGCTATTATATTTGCTTGGTTGGTTGGTGCAGCCCCATCATCTTCCATATATGTGTGTGTGTGTGTGTGTATATATATCTTCCTAGTTTTTTAATTTTTCTCCTTTTTTTGACCTTTTTCACAATGGCAACTGACCCACTGTGGGGAGAAAGGAATACTGCACGCATATGCACCCACATACACCCTTACAGTCCCTCAGTAGGCACAGCTGTGGTTTTGGACAAGTTTAGCTGAATTTTATGTTTTCCCATTGCACTAGGAGCTAAATGACGTTTCTTCACCCACCTTTGGTTTTTCACACTAAAAGATACTGTAAGCTGAAATGTTTTAGTTTCCTGTGCCCCATTATCTATAAGACTTCAGAGGCTCTCCAGGGTGGAGACTGTCGTGGTTGATTGTGGTCTGCAGGTGTAGGGGTATTTTCTTATTGTAGATGCAAGTTTGCAGTACAGTTTGTGGGAATTGGAGGTTGTGTGGGAAGCAGGTGTATATGACAACACAAACTTCCAAAGAACGGTTTTAATCCTAGTTATCTTCAAATGAGAGAGCTGATTTTGACCAGTCCTCTTAAGATGCATATAGCAGCAAATACAGCTTGTATAAAAACATTCTCTGCCTCAAAATACAGCTCATGCAAGGAGAGAATGAACAAAGCCACACGTGGTAGATGCTAATCTTACCACTTAATGCATGTAGGAAAGGTTCTTCGAAACTCAAGCAATAAGGGAAGAGGCCAATTAAAAGTCATACAATTAAGACTAGGGTCTGTTTTTCTGCGTCTTTTTGGGTTTTAATCATGTTATTGACTCTGGATTTGCCACAATTTTCTTGTTAAAAGAGGAAGCTTAGGGATTTCATAACTAAATAAATCCTGAGGTAACAAATTCAATTTTGGAGATAGGGCTCGTGGAACATTTTTGTAATTTGTTTGGCTTTGAAAGAGGACAAAACATATAGTGAAATCGAGAGTGTTTTCAGTCATTCAGAGGGGTCATTTCGAACTGCTGGGTTAATTTTTGTCTAGGGCCTGAAAAGGCAATCAAGTGTTAGTCTGCATACAAAGGCATATGTTTGCACATCTAAATCATTGTGCGTTTGTAATAAACTGGCTTAGGATTCAAGAGGAGAGAATGTCTTTAACCTCTCCCCCAAACTGCAGCTGACTGTTGAACACAAAAGTTCTCAAGTAAGAGACACCTGTGGTTTTGGTGCAAGAGAGATTGTGATTAATACTGAGTTAGAAATTCATTAGTACATACCTAGAGCAAGTGGGTAGTATGTGGGTAGTTACCTTGCTGCTTCTGAGGAGTGTAACATTCATCTTGAATGATTTGCTCTCATGACATTCTTGTTCATTGCATCAGCTGCAAAGCCAGAAATTACCATTTTGATCAGGTGCAATTGGAGGACTGATTCAGATAGATGCAGGCTTTATTTCTGTATGGATTCTAATTTTTATATCAAAGTACTTTAAATGAGAAGTTTTCAGAAATAGTGGCTCTGCAGTAATTTTCTGCTTTGTTGAAGTTGTGTATTGTAGAACTGTAAATGTGACTAGGAAGCATGGCAGGTGTGAGAGCTGCCCTTCTCCCACAGAGTTCTGCTGGAGTGAGAGCAATGCAATCTGAGAAACTAAAATAGGGCAAAAACAATAGAACATACTGTTAAGTGTATCCGGTTGGACTTACAGAAAAAGCTGTGAGATATTCTGTTAGAAAGTTTTGCAAAGAAGTATGCATTTAGGAAATAGGCAAATGAGCAGATGCTGTTGATATTGGCTCCTCTGAATCTTTTTTTTTTTTCTGAACAAGCATGTTTACCGTGTTATCTGGGTACTCTAGGTATTTTGGAATACAGTTTTGCATATGTGACTCATGAAATAGTAAGTGATTAAATATGAGAGGTCACAAAACATTTGATGTTTTACTGATGCTTCCCAAAAAATGTTGACTGTTGAGGTCTTCAGATTGGCTTCTCTAATATCTATACCTTTAACTGGGGGAAGTATTTGCCCAAAAACTAAATTACATTTGTTTCAATGATTTCAGTAACTTGTCAGTTGGTGATGAGGGTTATATAGTTTCTATGGAACAGAACATTAAATAAAAACATCTTAGTAAAGTTTGTTATATGCTGAGGGTTTTGTTTTGCCTTGTATGTTGACTTTTTTTTTCCATAAAGATTGATAATAACAATAGCAAGTTATTGATGAAAATAATGCTTTGCAGAATGTGCCTGTGAGATAATGTGGTTGACTAGTATTTTTTATATTGCTGAAATCCTGATGTATTAGGTGATGAGGTACAGTGTGGGTGACTGTGGCTGCTTGTTATATCCGTTGTTAAATTTTTAGTTGAAAGCTTGTGATCAGTTACTTGATATTTGCTCAAATACTAGAAATAAATATTACCCAGTAAATATTTCTCTCTAAAGCTGAATTACAAACCAGTGCATACTTTTATTTTCTAGGTTAAAAAATAATTTTGTCCTCATGGACCTCTTTTTCCTGGAAGTCATCTGGGTATTAAGTGTCTCCTATTTCTCCATTTTAAATTTTCCTTTGTTTTCTACTTGTGTGGGATGGGTGGCTATACGTATGAATATATGTTGTCTTTGGAGCTTGTTAATAAGCTGAGTTGAGCCTCTGTCAAAGTGAAGAACCTGAGTATTCCAATTTTCATTTTGATATTTGCCTTTCTAGTTCCTGTAGAAAGGTACATGGTGGCTCAGTTATTCTTTACTGGTTTACTGATCACTTGCCATTCTCTTTCACAGGGCAGTAGTTTTTCACAATTCCCTTTGCGTTGCTGGAAAACATGGTTCATGTTCATTGTGGTGGAATATAAGAGCCAGGGACACATTTCTATCTTGTATTAGTTATTAACCTTATTTAGAGTGTCTGCTTGCATGCAGACACGAGTCTCTTGAAATAGTCACTACGGTTAATTTCAGATGGTCCCTTGGAAAGCCTTTTTTAGTAAGATCAACATAAGTGAAATTGTAATTCCTTCAGTAACATCTATGTGAAAGGAAATAACACTAATCTTTTATAATAGAACTAACAAATTCCTAAGAAAATTTCCAGGCTCTGCTACGAGCTTGCTACTGGTCCCAGGAGAACTAGGCCAGGCCAAACTTTCCCAGTGTCCATCATTTATATGTAGACCTGTGAGAGAGGGTTAGCTATGTTCTATATCCGTAATTGTCATTGTCAGCACTGAGTTGTTGTGGATGCCGGGCACTTGTGGACCTGTGGAAATAAGTGTGTCCAAAAGTAGTCTATGTTTGACTCCTGTTTTTATTTAAAGAAAAAATATTGGGTGTTCTTTCTTGGGCATCTTTATCTTGCATTTAGTAGTACTTCACAAGAAAACTGTTAAGCGTTCATGAATGCTCAGAAGTCTTTTTATTGTATAGAAATGCAGAGTCCTGCTTTTGCTATATTACGGTTATGATTTTGTATAAACTCTAATGACAGAATAGTCAGAGCAAAGGCAGAAACAAATTAATTCCTGATTTTAATAAATTTTGACTTAAGGACTTTGACTGTAATTTTTAGTTGCTTGGGGGCAGGCAATGGAAAGTCCTAGCTGTAGCCTGTCTTGTCCTTAGCCTGCACCTTGCAAATACTGAGGAATTTTAAGATTATTTTAGACGTCATTAACATGATGAGTAAAATAAAGAAGAGTCAGAGATAGGGCTTTTAACCGTAACATTTTTCAAGTTTTTCTGTTGCTGTACTTTGCAAAACATGAGAGTTCTTATCATATTTTTGTGTTTCAGGACTTAAAATGGCAGGAGAAGATTCCTATATTATGGGAGTGCCTGATCCCCAAGTAAGTGAATTTGTCTATTTTCAGAATCCATGTATGCTCTCCTAGCTCTCTGTTCTGGTTTCCTCTTGTATTGTCCTATCATTTCCTAGGCTTAACAACATGGAGATATAAAAACATTCCAGTTTTTGGCAGAAATCAGGTTTGGGGAAATCTGGTTTTTTTTTCTCCAAGGTGTTTTTTTGTGACGTGCAAAGTGTCTTGCCACTGGCAAAATGGCTGAAATGAAAAGGAAAGCTAGGCCTGCTGAAAGAAGCAATTGAAAAAATACTTGGTTTTATGCCCTGTCTGATATGACACTTGTGCCAAAATTTCTTCTGTGGTGGACATTGGACTTTATCTGCAAATAAAGCCCCTTATGCCCTAAAAGGCCCCTTTTGTATCATTTTTTGTGAAATTTGCATTGACGTTGATGACTAAAATGTTCCTTCCCTCACACAGATCAGTAGGCCTAGCTCTTCAGAAGCTCTTCCTGATCTCATATTGTCATTTTATGATTCATTTGACTTGTGAGAATGGTGCTTGAGTGAAAAGTTTGAGTGAAGAACAGATCATTTCTACTCATCTTCATTTCCAAAGATAAACTATTTAATCCTTTATGCTTGCTTCGCTTTGGATGAAGATGATAGATTAATACCTGACAAGAATTACAGTGAGTTGAAACATGTCAGTGTTCCAAAAAAAAAAAGATAATTGAGCTTTAACCTGGGTATGCTGTTTTCTTACATTAGAGCTTGTAAATATATATGCATAAGGAATGTAGTCCGATGGGGTTTAATCACAGAAGTGGAAATCAAAACTCACAGGTTCTCAGCAAGGCCTTGGGCAAGACATCTAGGGTCAGATTTTCAGAATTTACCATTTAAGCTCTTTTGAATAGATAGCTGTTAGTGCATGTAAGCAAAATGGGTTCTTAGAAACTGTGCTGAGCTCAGTGCAGTCTCATGATACTGGAGAAACTTGGTCAGTACTATCAGCTTTGCTTGCACTGCCAGCAAAAAATAAAACAGATATAAAATGTTTATTCACTGCACTGGAGTTTTTGCAGTCTCAGTATTTGCAGAGCTTTGAAATTCTTTGCTGATAGATGCTTTATGAAATTATGTATATATGTAATAATGAAAAATGTATTTTCTTTCAATATAGATGTTTGCAATGGATCAGTTAATGGGAATGAATGCATTATTTAATAATACAAATTACATCACTTCAGACTTACCACTACGAACAGGTAGGAACCGTTGCGGTGTGACTGTGCTATTGTCTTGCTGTTTCCTTCACTTTGTTTTTTTGTGAAGCTCTTTTCAGAGGCTTTTTTGTTTACATTCTTGCATTTCATAAAACTAGATCCCAAAGGTGTCAGCTAGGCATTTTATTACATCCTTACGCATCTCTCTCTTTTTCTCATGAAACATTCAACCGTGAGGCAAATCTGATTTTCTTTTGGCTTGTACAGAAACTGAAAGTTTCAATTCATTAAATTGTTTGAGTGACCAAAGAGCTTTGAGTGACCTGTTTTTATAAATTATTTTGTATTTTTTTCTAAATATGCATCTTCAGTGACCTATGTGTTTGTATTGCCAGTTTGCAGAGTGCAAGATGTACATATTTTTTTCTTTTGAATGGTGTTTCTTTTGTTGTAAGAATTCTTAAGGTGCTTGTTTTTTCGCTAATAAAATGTAGAGTATGTTCAGCTTCCTGTATCATTCGAATCTGTTTTTCCTTCTCGGTGACTTCTCTGTTTCCTGTAATGTGGCACTCTGGTATTAAAAGTACCTGACAGTTTCCTGAATAATAACACTAGTTTGAAAGTTCAGAGTCAAATTTTGCAACCAGCTGCTGAAAAGGAGCAAATATTCTGCAAAGGCCTGATGTGCAGTTCTTTCAGTAGGGAATATCAAATAGAAGTGTGTTATATCTCAGCCAGTGTTAGCTGCTTCATCAACTGTGGTCTGGTTTTGCTTATTACATTTCTTTATAAGCATTATTGCTTGCTTGGATTCAGAAAACACTGTTTCTCCTGCTTAGTTTATTAGATAGCTGGTATAAAAGGAGGTAGGAAATACATTTTATTTAAGCATATGAGGTTTTTCTTAATATATATCTCCAATAATACATTTCCAATATAGCTGTTAATGTCTTTTAACATGACAGCTCTCTGTTGTTGACCTGTTTGTTGTATCAGGGTGTAGCTGATATCTTCTGTATTGTAGATTGCTTTCTTTTGTTGAAAATGCAAATCATTTTTGTTTGCAATATTTGATACACTTGACAGCAGTGAAGGTGTGAAGGGTAAAATGAAATAAGCAATTAGCTTTTTACTTCATAGGTGAAATTCCACCCTAAAGTAACAGTAAATGCTGATTTTAAAAATGAAAATTAAGGCATGCTTACTGTTTCAATGTTTCTGGGTTTAAACCATACTTCTGTTTCTGTGACCAAATAGCAGCAAGAAAGGATCAAGAAACGCATATGGTACAGATAATTTTGTTTCAAGATAAAATGTTCTGATGAGCAAAGCTCTTGACAAATATGGACAAGCATCCAACAAATTAATGTTGTAATCATTTGTTTGCAGTGTGTTTTTATTAAGGCAGATAAAATTGTTCAGCAAGATTCATCTGTGTACAATTAAAGGGTTTGTGCGTTGTATACCAAGGGGTTTTTTCACTGTTCTCAGAGTTTCTGTGGAACAAATAAGGTTATTGGAATTTTGGTTTCCCCATAGTGATCTCCCTTACACGTACCTTTTAAGCTTACTCTGTACTCCGTATGCCAGACTTATTCTGCACAAATTCTTCAGATAGACATCTGAAAATCAGTTTTATATATGTGCTGTCTAAACTAGAAAACAGCTGTTGTTAAAACCATGTGGGGGAGTCAATAATTCACTGAGTTCTGGAGTTATGGAACACTCCAGCTCTATCCTTAGTTTGCAAAATTGATTAGAAGAGGTGATTTTTTTTTTTTTTTTTTTTTTTAATGGCACTGCTTTTGCCAACCTATAGTGAGGCAGTAGACAAGTTCGCTGTCTACAAAATGAGATTTAATAAAGGATCATGGATTTCAGGTTATCACAAACAAAAAGTTAATCATAAGTTTTAGAAAAAGTTGATCGTTTCAATGTCATCTGACTTTGCCATGGTGATTTTGTTTCTTGACTAGTATCACTGTTATGAGTACTTCTTCTCCTGCTTGAAACTATCGTGTGAACTAGCTCTTTAGTTATAAAGTAATATAATAATTTATATATTATGCTTTACTTGTTTCCAAGCAGGAAATAATGATTTTTTTTCTACACAGCAGGGCCAGTTAAAAATTCATATGGAATTTTTCAAAAGTGCTTCCAGTTGAGATACGAAGAAGGTCAAATAAGTGTTCTAAAGTTGGATGATTTAAACAGGAAGAACCAAAGACATTAATTGTTGCTTAGGTTTTGGTGTGGTGCCTACATCTTTCTATCTGTGCATTCATAAATGCACAATGTCAGAGTTATTACATTGGCAGGCAGGTTTAATATATAACTGTGGATTGCCCTATCATGCCAGCATAGCTGAATCAACAAATAGCTGGGGAATTTGGGGACTTTCTGATGATAGATGTTCTGCTGTTATGTTAATATTTACAGTAATAGTAAAAAACCTTTGAGATGTCGGGACAAGGATTTTCTCGATGAGGTTGTCAGTGCTGAAGTGTCTTCGCTCACTTCTATCTCACATTTCAGTTTGAATTAAAAATTTGGCTTGGTTATTTTGGCTCTAAAGCTGTAGTAGATAGCTACATGGTTCAAGTTGTACATTTACATCTAAATCTAGGAAGATAAGTAGTTTCTGTGTGCCTTTGGTGAAAAAGCGTGTATCTATAATAAGTGCCGTAACAGTGCAAACTGTAGGACTGAGCTGTGTGTTAAGAACACCAACAGCAGCAAGGGCAGTATGTCACGAAGTCAGCCTGGTTTTTCCCTCGTTAGGAAGTATCCTGCCTTTGAGAGTTAAGTACTAATCCTCAATGGCATCAGGGATGAAGGGAGCGTTATCCATGGCATGTATTTAGGCAGTGTGAAAACAGATACGCGTCAGAGTGATGTCCACTATGTAGTGGAGGAACAGAGTCATGCCTTGAATTGGAGAGGAAATGGGCAGAACTCCAAGCAAAGCCAAATTTTAGGTGTTTCTTAATTCCTCCTGATTATACAAGGCCATCTACGACCATGTAACACAGCAATCTGTACTGGTTAGAGTTGGTTCGGGGAACTGGTTAATGGTTTTGTTTTTAGGGGCTTTGGCATTAAGGTGTTGTGGGTTGGTGGTTGTTTTTTTTTTTTATTGCAGTCAGACTAAGCCTGTGAAGCTGAAGCAGGGCCATCAGCAGCTGAACAGTATTGCCTGGAGGCTGCTGAAATTACAGGTTTCTGGTATTTCTTTAACCTCCTCTGCCCAGCCCTCTGTGATGCTTACTGCTGAGAAATGAGAAATGCATAGAGGGGGAAAAAGGAGGCACTTATAAAAAAAAAAATCATTTCATATTTTTGCAGAGAGAGATAATGTTAGGAAGAGATTCAAGGAGGCTTGACCCATCACCAAAAATTAGATGAGTGTTCATTTTCCCTGTCCCATATCAGTGGCCCTAATCCTCAGAAGCATGAGCAGACTTGCATACTACTTGTGGTGTTTTTTTTCTAGATCTTCTGTGCTTGTATTTTGAAGAGTGAACTGAGGGAAAAGGGAGGTTAAGCAAAGCCCATGTAGTGCTTTGAACACTACAGAGCCAAGATGCAAGACAGTGTGCCTGTGCAGGTGGATCCCTGAGGGGGAGGACATATAAATGCTACCACAGGTCTTCAGGAAGGATAAGACACTAGATCTAGAGGCTGAGCTTTTAGCAGCAAGGTATCACTGCCAGGATGGACACAAGAGAGTTGGTGTTGGATTTAGCAGTGAAAATTTAGAGGCTATGAGTGTTTTCTTCCACATCCACAGAGCAAAACAGCATGCCATTACAAGAGTGAGAAGCCTGTTCTGGGGGACCCTCGAACAGAGAGGTGAGGGGGAGACTTGACCACAGCTGGTTGCAGGTTAAATTAAATGGCTCCAGGTACTAGCTAAGCTGCTAGATAGAGGACCCCACTAGTCTTATGGTGCTGCCAGGCTTGCAGGGGTATCCCACCAACTTCATGGACCCCTTTTTTTCTTGACTTTGCTGTGATGGATAGAAGGAACCAAGAGGGAGCCCAAGATGGGTGCTCCTTTGGGAAGTGTGTGTGCAGGGCGAGGCCTGTCAAGAGGAAGAAAGAATGTAAGTGGTGGGAGTGTCAAGATGCAGGAGGGCCTCTGACTCAGGCAGGAAGGAAAATGTAGAAATGTAGCAGTTGAAAAAGACGTGGGGAAGTGGGACTGTGACTCAGGCTGGAGTGGAGGCAGTGGGATGCGAGTCAGTCTGTGGCAACCAAGGCGAGAAGACAGAAAAGGAAGCTCCGAAGCATACCCAGGATGTGGCAGTCTGCACCAAACCCCCTCCAGGCTGGAGGACTGCATGTTTTGGTTGCAGTTCTTGCCCTCCTGACTGCAGCAGTGCCAGGCAAATTGTGAGGAGTGCTCATGTCAAAACTTGGCTCTTGGCAACTGTAAGTCATCCCTGTGTAGAGGCCAGCTCCAGGACTGCGTGCCGCTTCAGCCTCTCTGTAGGGCAAAAGTAGAACTTAAGCTATGCATTAAGTAGCATTCCTTTTTGTGTTTGTTTAACACTTAAAAGGGGGTTGCTCATTAAACTTGAAGCAAGCAACTTTCCAGCCTAGAACAGAGGAGGAAAAGATGGTCACAGATCTTAGATCCTCTTACAAGATGTACATCTGCAGGTTCATGCTGTCTGCTTAGGCCAGACATGCCTCTGATAGAAGCGAAATATTAATGGCTTCCCTGTGCAAAACACTAAACATCTTTTCCCCACAGGAAAGGATGAGAGAAAGAAAGAAGGAACACCACATAGCCAATGGCTGTCTGTGTAATGTACTTCTGAAAAGTATTCAGACTTTAGGGAAGACAGCTGTATGAGACCTTTCACTAAGTAAAATACTTTTTGTAGTCAAAATAATATGCCATTTGTGCTTGAGAGTTGCCTTGCATATTGCTGCATTTTTTTTAAATAGCATTTCAGATGTAATTAAGTGCCTTGTTTTAGAGTGCCTTCTCTGTACTGTTAGTTGGATATGGTTCAGATGCTATACCAAAGAATTATGTAGTCATTGTAAAAAAGAAAATGTTTAGTCACAAAACCCAAAGGTTAACATAACACCTCACAAAACTTCATTTTAAATACATTGGTGTATGATTTATATAATCTAGATTAATGATAACAGACATCTAATTTGTCTTTGTACACTTACACTTCACCTTTTTTGCACTTTCCTAGTAGCATTATGTGAGATATTTTTCATTGTTTTGTATCAGTATATTTGTATGCTTTTTATAAGCTTTTTTCACAGGAACATAAGAACCACAGTCCTAAGGTTTCCATTTTCTGGAGTTTTCACAAGTGCCATGCAAGGTGAAACCGTTTCAGTGGTACAAAGAATTCCGTGTGAGCTTTCCAATATGCAAGTATAGTGTATATCTCTCTGTCAGGAGTTTGAATTTCCTTATGCTGAGGAAAAGTTGGAACTTGGGTCTGCTGCATCCCAGGGGACTGCTGCAGCCACTTAGCTGTTGGATAAAAGAGTGCCTCCTTTTCTGACTAATGTTTAAGAGAAGGCAGTAGTATTTTGTGCTGACGCTAACCCAACATACATGCCTTGAAGATGAATTCCTAAGGGTAGAACAACCAAAGAAATAATTACTTGGCAGATCCTGCCCTGGAGGCTTGGTTGAAAGTTGAACTACACAGTTGTATTTTAGGTGCATTATTTCTGCCAGTGCTGAGAAGATACAAGGCTTCGGGATTGTTTAAGTATAAAACTTTAGATACCTAAAGCATGAGAAGGGTTAGGGGCCTGTGAACAGAAGTCTTAAATTTAAGTGCCCATTTAATGGTTAAACCCAACTCAACTCATCTTGACTCCATATTACAGAGAAAAACTGAAATGTAAAACCACACCAAAGCTAAATATTACTCTGTCTTTTAAAGTTTCTGAAGTCCAAACTGTTTTTCATGCTTTCTAGTGTAAGATGATATGTCTATGGTCTTGAGGCAACTGCTTTACATGACTTCAAGATTTTAATTGTAGCACTGTTTATTTTTTCACAGGAAGAGTGTTGGACTTGGGAAATAAAGGATCTTTATATGTGAAATTGTTGTGACTGGCATTTGCAATATAACTTTAGCATGAAGCTAATTCAATTGTTGAGTCTTGCTGACTTCAAGAGCAAAATAGTAATTCCATCTATTAGCATATTTATCCAAACTCATTTTGAGAGAAGCCTGTTCAGTTAAGTCCTGTGCCGACTGAAGACATGAAGTGAAGTTGTATTGAGGAGCTGAAAAGGGTGTATGTACACATGCTACAAACTATAAATTACTGAATCCTCTGCAATTTTTAATTATGAGTGAACATTAGCCCTATTGGCAAGTTAAAGTTGATGCAAATATGTAGTTCTGTGCTGAAACCAAGTACTACCTAGTTGACATAGCGGGATGGCATGGTACCTGGAGACGGTACGATTGTTGGGAGACTGATCAGACCTGGGTGTTGTCAGGGCACAGTATGCTTTATATGCTTGCAGGCTGTGCCACATAGCTGTGATTTGTCTGCTTTGGAGGTTTCATGTGTCCCAGTGAGCTTGCTTAATTCCTTAGCATTTATACCTTTAGTAGAGGGTGAGTGATGATACATAATTCCAACAGTATTGTGTAGATATTCACAGTGAGGCCGTCATTTGGGATCTGCTTTGATAACAATGGAATTTTTAACATTGAAATCCTGATGATCTTCTCTCTTTAGCAAGAGGCAGGGAAGAAATCATACCCCTTGAAACTGTTGTTTTCAGACTCAGGAGTGGCTTGCATTTTAAAGGGTATTTCACAGCCAACCACCAAGAGAGTTTTCCTTCTTGACGTAAATAATCTAAACTATCAGAGCTGGAGCTAAGCTTTGATCAGGTGATGAATTCTTAACTCTGGTGGCACCAAGTTCTCATTGGATTTAGGGCCTGCTTAAAGGCTATTTAAATTGATGAATTTTGAATAAGGTTTATGGTATGAAGATATCCACTGTTAAAGGAGTAGTGCAAGACTGAAAGTTGTTTAAGGAAGCTGCCTTTGAAAGACACAAATTGAATTTTAGTAGAAAATAATCCTGTGTATTGGCATCATGCTCAAAGATGGATCTCGTTATGGTGTGTGCATCTGTAGTCAAAAAGAGTGCGTTCAGTGCTTTTAGAGGCACAGGAGAACAATATATTTAAAAGCGTATCTGAAATTATTAAAAGAATGTAAATTGTTTAGTCTCCTCAATTCCAGGATTTTTTTAAAGCAGTTCTGACTGTTAGGGCATGTTGAGACGGCTTAAATTCCTCCTATATTCCCATACCTCAGACCTTCCCATTGGCTGTCTCTAGACTTTCAAAAGCATCTATTCAGTAGGAACCCCTAGGGCCAAAAGCTTGTGAGTATAGTCTTTAGAGCCCAAGGGGCTTAAATACCAAAGTTAACCTTAGCTCAGGAAGGCCATGCTGCTTGTCAGTGGCAAGGGGAGGATCCTGTTTTGACTCACCCTTGCGAGTCCAAACTGAATGATCAGTTGCCCATTTAGGCCCTCTGAGCTAAAATTAACTTTTTTGAGTTAATCCGTCCCTTCTTACTCTGCCGGTCTTACGGAACATTGGAAATGTCAGTCTGCCAAGTGATTGAATTATTTATTAAAATTGAAGTTCTGAAGGTGCTTAGGTGCTTTCAAAAATTTTATCTCAAGGCATTCAAGGGCATCAGTTTTACCCCTGCAACTTATATGTCATAGTAATAGGTATATAATTTCTATTATAACTTTTCTTTCTTTTATGTTAGCAGATGGACCGTATCTTCAAATCATAGAACAGCCAAAACAGGTAAGACGATGACTACATTTTGAAAATCTGTAAGGTAGCTCTGTTATATTCAGCTTTGAATAAAATTATGACTTAAGATGAGAAGAGTATTGAAGAGGCTGAACCCTCATAACAAATGTGACTCTTAACCATGAGCAGTTTTTCCTCTCACTTTTGGGTACTTCGTTTCCTGTTTTGTTCTGTTTTCATCTTTGTGTCTCTCTGGAAGTGTCATAAGACAAAAAAGCTGAGGGTTTAAAAAAAATATTTTGCTAAGTAAAGACTCTTCATCTTAGCAGTGACTCTTATAGTACCCCAGTGTTCTAAAATGTAAATGATTAGACCAAACATGGAAGACTTTTTAGAATTTGTTTCATGTTTCTTGAAACATATGAAAGAAACAAAAAAACCCATTTCATTCTGTTCCCGAGTTACAGGAACTTTTGACTTGTGCTTTGTCATCATTAAGAAATTCTGTTGTCCTTTGAGATTCCTTTCACAGTTGGCTGTTTTGAATAACCCCAGAAAAATTACGATAAATGCTTGAATGTAACTTTTTTTGGTGACTCTGTAGCAAACACTCACTTATGTTTCTCTGACAGTATGAAAGTCATTCTAATGCAGTGGTTTAGTTTTCATGCAACTGAGGTACAAAATAATTGCTGGGTGAAGATTGCCCTGAAGTGTGCCAGGGTATTGTTCCCCTTTAGCTAGTGGCATAAGCAGTTACAAGTATTCCTCCTTAAGCTCTTACAGTATGGAGACCCCTTTCCTGCATCTCCCATCAGTTGCACAAAATCCTACCTTATGGAGCTGTTAAGTAGACAGGGGAAGAAGGTGACTGAAAGCTGTCATATCCTCAGCTTGGTCTTCTGCAGAAGCGTGCTGCAATCCAGTCTTCCTTGTAGGAAGCGATGGAGAACATTTGTTTCAGACAAAGACATTTTTATGCTTGAGCATCCCTCCAGGAACAGGGACACTTCATGGTCATAGGTGAAACAGCAGTGTACTGTGAAGTCTTGGAAGAATATGCTGTCTCTTCCTTATTGTTTTAGTCCATTCCGTATCAGGCTGTGTGTTCGCATGGCGGAGCCATGACTTCTCAGCAAGCAGCTCCTGTAGTGCCACCCATGTGGCAAGCTGGGCAGTGGTTTATAACAGGATGAGGAGGGTGATCCATCAGCAGAGTGCTTGTGATCATTTTTGGAGCAAAGAGACAGCTGGAGGAAGTAAGACTATATGTGTGAAAATATTGCTAGGACAGCAAGGGCAGTAGACTGGGGAAGGCCACACAGATGACTGCTGAATTTGTTGGACTGAAGGCGTAGAGGTTAAAAGAGGCTGGGTCATCTCATGTGTCTTGACTGCAGAGGTTGTTTTGCCTTTTGGACAACTTGAGTTCAGCCTCATCATAGCTGGGCACTTCGCTTGCAATACACTCAGTCACTCAGTTCACCATAGGAAGGCAGATATGTGCTTAAGGACTAAGCACATTGTCTGGTCAGTATCTGAATAAAAGTCAGATCTTTCCATTTGCCTGGGAAACAAGTTTTTAAACTGAAAAGGCCTTAGTGAGATAGGTATTGGAAGCTAATGATTAGAGAGTGATTTTTGAACTATGTTGTTTGCTGCTAGCTAATACAAACTTTGAATTCAGAGTTGTCCTCTATTAGGAAGAAGCTGAATGATTCTTGATGAAGGATACAATGCTAACTGGTGCTGTTTGGATGGACACTGGGAGCCCTGTCTAAGATGGGGATTTTGTCAGAAATTGCAGGACTGGGGAGTAGATCTGAAAGTATTCAAAGTTGCAGGCCACATGAAATAATATAGTTAAGTAGATTTAGAGTTACCAAATATATTTGCTTAACAGTTGCATCTTTTGTGCTCTATAGATCATGCTGTAAAGTAAAGAACATGTTATTTTCTACAAATAAAAATGGAATAAATGGACAGCTGTACTCCGGAGTGGTTGCTAATATCCTGCAGTTCCCTAAAGTATATTCAGACATCTATTTATGTAGCTGAGATGAAAACCCAGCCATTGAAAGTCCCCTGAAGCTTTTGTGCTGTTTCTCGATTCCATTTGGAGATACAGCTTTCACATGTTCTTCCCAGAAGGAAGAAGCGTTTCTGTTTCATCTTCTTTTCTTTATGATGCTTTGGAATTCCTTGATTATTGTTGGTTTTAGTTCTCTCTACCTTGCAGGAATCATGGGAGAAAGAGTATCTGCTCTGCATTCTGTCTTTTAATTTTTGTCTTGTTTTGAGAGCATAAATAGATCTCTGCTTCAAAATATCTTACTTACTGAAACTTCATCTTGCTGCTGTGTGTAAGAGTGAGAACAGAGCAGTTTCTGCAGGGCTACAGTTCAGTGGTACTTTGTCAGCCAGCACTCAGCCAGCATTTCAGGGATGAACAGTTACAACTTTCCTATTTGTGGTCTATTTGAGCAAGTCTTGTGTGTATGTGCATGCACTTGCATGTACAATTATTTTATTTCGTTTTTAATTTTGTTTCTAAACAGCTTTCAAGTTTCTTTTCCTTTATTTCTTCCACAGAGGGGGTTTCGTTTCCGATACGTATGCGAAGGGCCTTCACATGGTGGACTTCCTGGTGCTTCTAGTGAAAAGAACAAAAAATCATACCCTCAGGTCAAAGTAAGTATATAAATAATTAATTTTGCAGACTGAATGCAAGTGCCATATGTATGTGTGCATATAGGACCTTACTGCCTATCAATATAAATTTGTATGAAATTATTCAAGACTGCCTGCATTTCAATCCCAACTTTCAAAGGGTAATTGATTTTGTAAAGAAAGTTGTCTTCAGATTTGTGGAGTTATTTTGGCACCATATTTATCTGCCAGCAGCTGGGCCACCTATCACCTCCCTGCCATTGTGCAGGCTAATAGACCTCTTCCTTAAGGTGCAGTTTTGGCATAATGCAAGGCCTGAGCTGCTCAATTACGGCACTTCTAGCATATTGCAAGACTTGAGTCTGGTCAGTTATTCTACTTCACTCTAAGATGCTGGTTACCAAGTTTTCCTTTTTTCTTTTCATATTACTCCTCATTTGGTATCTCTAGGATACTCTGTTCTTTAGGACTTAATTCCTTTAAAGTCACTGGAAAACTTCTCATTTTAATAGGAGAAGCATTACGTTCAGGTGTTCACTGAATGTTTGGGTTTTTTCCCCTGGAAAAAATTCAAGGATGTTAATCAAAGAAAGGTTCTGTGCTAGCGCAATATGAAGATTATAACAGTGATGATTGATCATTCTAGGATTAGAGAAGAACTTTCTTTGCCTATGGTTCTTGCAGCAAGTTGATTTTCCATGGAAGTGGGCAAAAGATACACTGTGTCTCTTCAGTATTTTTTTAACTTAATGTAAGTCTCAGTCTTGGTATTGCATTACCACTATTGCACTAGAGATTGTCCCTTGAGGAGCAGGGTTAATGTGTTTTAATTCTGGTTTTATCTCTTACTCATTCTCGTTTATGGGGAGAGAAGGGGACAGAAGAGTGGGAAGCAGTCAGCCTCTGTCTTGGTGTGTTGTCACTCCTCAGCCTTCTCTGCAGTGTGTGTGCAGTTCTTGAGAAAAGCTGGATTTTGGAACAGTTGCACCTCTATCATGAATCAGTATGGGCATGACTCAATGGAAAATAATCAGCGTTGGCTGAAGTAGCCTAGGGTGTTAGTCTTGTGAATTGAAAAGAGGCTGGAAAAGCTGATTTCATGTAGCCTTGCAAAACTCCTATGAAAAATTACTAGCCCAGGCAAGGGATCTACTTGCTTTTCCTTTTGCTATTGTCATGATAATGATGAACCAATGAAAGATGAAACCAACTTGTATGTTCAGATATAAAATAATTTACCTCAATTGAGCCTGATCTTTGGATTCCAATCCTATCTGTATTGATAATAATTAAATGATACTTTATAAAGGTGTACTGGGTCGCACAATACCATGACAAGCAGATATGCAATGCAGAGTTATATAGGAAATGGAATTTCTCCATGAGTAAACTAGAAGGCAAAATGTTCTTTGGCTTTCCCTCAAACCTTCTGTTTTAATTGATCATCAGATCTGAATTTCATCTAAAGCTTACACACACACGTGTCTCCCTCCTCCCGCCCTCTCGTCCTACTGTGTGCATCTGGGTTTTTCCTAGTACAAATCCCCACATGGCAACACCTGCTGGGAGAGGCTGGCAAGGGAACACAACAAGTAAATTCCTCAAGGCCATTGCTTGTTAGTGCCTGTTCTTGATTCAAGTGGTGCCAGTAAAGACAGAAGTGTTTCACACCTTTTCCTGTAAGTCTCTTCTATGTTTTGTCAAAGGGTGCTCACCTTGTCGTAACTGAGGTGAGCACAATTTAAGATCGCTGGGTTTTATTGCATTGGGGTTTTTTGTGTTGTTTTGGGGTTTTTGTTTGTGTTTGCAAGCTTTGGCTGTACTGTAAAAAGGAGGTTTTGTGACAGATCTTTAAACCTGGGCCACGGTGTGATCAGTGCAGCTCACACTGGGACCTCTCTGCTGCTTGGCAGCAGAGAGCTTCTTTCTGCTGCACAGAAACCTGATGTAATTTACCAGTAGCTACCATGGGATGTCCTGAAAGTAGTCCTCTGCAGTGCACAAAACAGCATTGCAGTCTCCCTACTCCCTTTTTGTAGGATTGTGGATTGAAGACGAAAAGAAAACATTTATCTGATGTAACCTCTTGCATAATGTGGACTGTTCAGCTTCACCCTTTATTTTTCCTTGCACTTAGTCCCTAGCTTGTAGCTGAGCTGGAACACATCAAGATGTACCTTTCATGCAAAGGCTGGAGTGCTGAAGACTTTGCTGTATCTCTAAGCAAGATGTTTTGGTAGTTAATTACATATTTAACCACCTCCCATATAGTATATTAGGAGATGGTGTAGGTCAGGAGTTAGTGTAGCCATTCTACAGTGCCAGTCTTTACACTTAAGACAAATCTGCACAGGCCAGCAAGGTGGAATTGATTTAAAACCTCTTGTTTTAACAGCACAGACATGACAAATGGAATCTAGATAACAGTAGTACTTTTCTATAATAGCAAGAATGAGATTAATTAATCTTTATGGTTAATGGAATTATATTCCTTTGTTTAACCCTGTCTTTGCTAACAGTAATCCTAATATGTACAAAACATCTTACATTTTCAGAGGATTTTGTATAACTTTGCATGTAGTTATGGAGAACAGAGAAGTTGTAGATACTGATCATGTTACAATGAAGTTCCATTTCATGACAAGTTTCATGATTATAATAGAAAGCTACCTGAAATTCTTCGTTTAAATTTCCAGTTTCGTCTGCTTAGTGTACGTAACACAATACAGAAAAATTTTACTATCTAGAACAGTTGAAATCACAGGTCCTGAGATGCTTATTCATTGTTAGCTTTTTGTCCAGGAGAAAAAAACAGTCAACAGTGTAAGAAGAGAGAATAAAACTCTATTGTCTAATACTATCACCAGCTTTCTTAACTATCTAGATTTTTTTAATTCATAATTTGCTTGGGTTTATGTATTTGAAAAACTGTGGGAAAACTTGCGCAGAAAATTTCCAGTGGCCTTCTTACAGGTTTACTATGTGTGTCCTGATCTTACGTACTGATAATTAGTGTAGATATATTCATGTTTTACACTGAAGTACTTGATCCAGTTTTGGGTGTGAAAAGAATTTGCTGAAAATAGTGGTGTGAAGGAAATGTCCTGAATTTTCATCTCCTTGCGGGCAAATCTTCGTGGGTGGCTGCAAGCTCAAGTTGCCTATTCTCTGTGAGCTGGTTGTAAATCAGCTTCAGCCCAGAGGCTGAGTAACCGCTTGCTCAGAGTGTGCCCGAACTGATGAACACTGTCTCTCGTGTCGATGAGTTTGGTCATTGTGCAGTTGAGCTTGTAAATCGAAGCTGCATAAAAGTTAGGCAGCCCTGAACCCAGGCACCCCAACAGGAGAACTGCCCATCCAGCCATATCCTGGAGCTATCTTAAATTATACCTCAATTTGGAGATGTGTTCTTATTGAAATCAGGGGGATTTCAGCACATACTTCAAGTTCAGGAGGGAAATCTATGGAAAATTAGGCAAGTTACTTTGTTGATGAGCCTTCTTAGTGAAGAAAGGAGCAGCATATTTGCTTCCCCCCACCCCGTAGAAATTAAATTGCAGTGTGATAGATCGCTGATTACAAGTTAAAAATTCATTTAATAGCTGAATTAAGAAGTAAACATGAGACAAGAATGAGCAGACGTTTTATTATAAATCTTTACCCCTCTTAAAAACCTGTAGTGAACCAAATTCAGCCAAAGCTAAATTCAGTGACATTTGTGTTTTTCACTGTTATGGTTAATTTGACTGAATATGGGGCACTGAGTCCCTTCAGTTGGGCTCTTAAAGCAGAGCACCTAATTCTGTGTTTTTGGCATGGGAGTGACTTCATACTCAGAGGATCAGAAGATCTTCAGCTCCTATTGGTTTAAGTTACTTTACATTGCTTATTATTAGATCTCTAAGTAAGTACTCAGTTGCTTTAACAATTTGTGCCCCATCTGGAATATTTTGTCTTAAACTAGCAACTGAAAAAAAAAAATATTCTGCTCTGTGAGAACATACAGTTTGTAAAGAGCGAGTGATGCATCATCTATGGAACACTTTTTCTATGCATTTATTGAGGACAGCACTAGTCACTCTCTCTGAGGCAGGATTGGGGCTATACTTGCTGTAACAAAGCAATTGGAAAGAGAAATAGATTTTTTTTTTTTTTGTCGTTGCTGGCTTTTTAGGTTTGACATGGTCTTTTCCATCATTTGCTTTCTGTCGTTGACCAGTTGGTTTCACTTCTTGCTGAAGAGTAATTGGGAAAAGCACCTTTGAAGTAGGAAAATGTTCTTAAAGTTTTGTAAAGTTTCAGAATCTGTGAAAAATGGGCTGGGGTCTGGATCGCTAGAAGATGTGAAATAACGAAAAAACTTTCAACTCTTGTTTTGAAATTGACTCAATTTCAAGTTCACAGGATCCTTTTAATCTCAGACAAATCTCTCTCAAACAGAAATGGCAGATAAATGTGAGCCTGCAGCATTTTAACTTTACCAGATTAGATCAACTGAATGCTCCTTCAGTACAGGATGTAATCAAGTATTACAGCTATGCTCTTCCCAGGAACTCCTTATGTTCTTTTTTCTCCACTGTCTTTAATTTGAAGTTCGGTAGCTATTTTCTTCAGATTACAGCTCTGATTTTGAGCAGTACAGCACCCACGTGCTATCTACCTCTTATGTTGAGTATGTATTTTGTGTCTACACCATAAGCCTTAGGTTGTTGTAGATACTCAGCACTGTAATACACCATCTACCTTTTAATGCCTTTGACAGTGTTTAAGTTCTTATCTAAAAGGTGATAGTTATTTGTACATCTTGGTGCCAGGTTAGGGGTTGGACTTGATGGTCTTAGAGGTCTTTTCCAACCACGGCTATCCTATGAAATTGTGGTGTCAGTGATTAAAAGACGCTGAAAAATTATTTCGGATTTAATTTAGGGTACCTAAGGATATTTAACCACTGAGGCTACTTTGCTGGGCACTGAGATAACGTGGCTGTCTCAAAATCAGGTAGGAAAGTCTGTCTCTAAGAAATATGGGTAGAAAACAGTTCAGGGACATTCTGTAGCCTTTGCAGCACAGAACAACAGACTGGATGACAAAAATAGTCTTTTCTTGCCTTATGACCTACATAAGATACTACATTTTAAGAGCTCTTTTGTTTTTCCCCTGAGAGAGACTACACAGATCATGCTGAGCTGAGTAACAGGGGGAGATTGCAATCTGGTTACCGCTGCAGTTGTGTGTTCTGCTTTCAGAGGCTGGAAAGTTCTTGACGTGCAGCAGTCCTACCTACAGTTTCGCTGTGGTTTCTACAGCTGATGCAGGATTGTCTTTGAACTTTTCTGATGTGATACCAGGACATACATGTTACTCATAATGAATATAACGCTATAGATGTGCTGGGAACTTTATAGCAGGGAAAGTTTAGTTAGGGGTAAAATGAAAATTTTTTACAAGCCCCTTGTTGCAAAGTTAATTGTAGTAGTGGTGGTGACATTTGGCACCAAACGCAATCATTTTTGTTTTCAGATGATTTTGTGGAAGTTACGTAGGGATCCTTGCATTTTCTCACTGTTGGTAAATAGTGAAAATGGTGAAGCAGTGACTATTCTTTGTCTCTGTATTGGTTTGGTCCAGAAGTGATTACAGTTTGGAAATGCGAGGAAGCATGAGTATCCCATGGTTTGTATTTTAGAAACTGCCCCTCGTGAAGTGAACATTAATACAGTGTTATACAGTTAACTAGCAGGCAGTGAGTAATGAGAGGACTTCTGCACACCTGTTCCTCCTGGAACAGCTTTTTCATAGTTGAGATTTTTTTTTTTTTGCTTTTAGCAATGAGAGGAAGGTGGGGAGAGCACACATTGTACGTATGCAGAGTGTTTCAGCTGTGATGGAATAGGTTCAAGAGAGGGGTTAACTGGAGTGAAGGAAGCTATCAGGACTTAGTAATGTGGTGAAATCGCAGCAGTCCCTGGTTATCAGTATTTGATCAACAATATAACCTTAAGTGTTCAGTTCATCACCGATTCATCACTTTAATGTTTATCATGATCCTTTAATACCTTGGTTGATTAGATCTATAAGCTGCTGTAATACAAAGAACTTTGCCCAAGGCAAATTAGAAGAAAAATTAGAGGAGGAGGGGGAAAAAACCCAACATTGATAAAAGGGTTAATTAAGTGGATTGGAAGGGAAGGTAATGTTTGCTTTCTTTTTTTAAAGTGGAGTAATTTTATATTCAGCATAGTTTGAAAGAGGTGTGTAACTGATAGCTGACATGAAGGGTATTACTTGTGAGGAAGGAAAATAAAGTTCTAAATAATATATGTAAAGCAAATAGCTTATCAAGACGGTATGTTATTAGTAATTTTAGGTTCATTTTTGAGACGTTACTTGACGTTGCAATTTTAAAAGCTATTAAAAAATGTATGGTGATTAGAAACTATAACAGGGGGAAAAAAGGTTTTCTAGTCCTCCAGAGCTGGCTATACTGAGATACCCAGTTTATCATGGATCCAGTCTTGCAAAATATTAGGTGGGGATTTAGCATATATCCTTATGTACACTTAAGGGAAATATTTACTGGACTGCATAGCATGTGTTGATGTAGCATATTGAACTAACAAAATATCCATGAATATAGAATTAATTCACTTTAACATCTCTACCTGAAGTTGCATTGTAATGAGACCAAAACATTTTAAAACAATTATCATATTTAAAAATATTTTTTGAAAATGTTTTCAAATAGGGCAAAATAACACAGGGTTTCTTGGTTAGTATGTGTATGCTTCTTAACATGTAACAATGCTTATTGTGAATTCAGTGTACTAATTGAAATTTAAGAAGAGCAATGTGGAGTAATTGGCCAGAATGTAAAGCTGAGATTCATGATTTTGGAAACAGAAGCTTGCTTTCCTGTAGTTTTGTTAGGTTTCTGAACTTTTTTTGGTCACTACTCCTGGCATTTATATGTCAAGCTTAATTACAAAAAAAAAAATAAATGTTGGCTTTTCTTTGTGATGGTCTGGTACAGTTAGTTTGTCATTTGTATTTCATGAGGAAATGCATGCACATTTCTCCTATCTATAGAATTTTGATTGTACTTAGCTGACCGAAAATACTCAACTGGAATCATTACTTGTTCCATTAAACAAACAGAACAACCAACCCAGATTTTTAAATATTTATTTACAGATCTGCAATTATGTTGGACCTGCAAAAGTAATCGTCCAGTTAGTTACTAATGGGAAATACGTCCACTTACATGCTCACAGCTTGGTGGGTAAATTTTGTGAAGATGGAGTATGCACGGTTAATGCAGGACCTAAAGATATGGTTGTAGGGTAAGTCTGTCAACTTGTAAAGCTGGGCTGAGGGTGAGAGAATCAAGTATAAACACTGTAAGAAGCAGTACAAAAATACTACTAGGAGGCAGGTAAGTGGAGCGGTAATGTTCATGCTCTGATCTGTGTTTTGTTTGTGTCTTAAATAGAAGAATAAATGGGGTTTCTGTTTACCTTTGTAGAATTTGCCCTAAGCAGGCTAAATAGATTTAAGCAAATAATTTTCGCTTAGAATTTGTAGAAGTCTGATCTCTTGGTGTGCAGTCCAAATTTGTATTGTAAGCTGATTCTTTAAAATGTAAGTAATTTCGATTGAAGAGAAGGGACTGCAAAATTACTGAAGAAAAGCTTTTGTTAACATTTTGATCAGTATTTTGCTGAAATCTGCCAGTAGGAATATAGTGAAGAGAAAAGCGTTAAGAAAAAAATTAATGCAAGACATGTATAAACATGAAAATGCTAATTGAGTCAAACTTTTTAAGTTTAAAGCAGTAAGATTATAGTGAAATTGTAGTTGGTCTGTTCTTGTTTAATTTAAAAGAATAATTGTTTATATCAGTAAACAGAGCTGAGGCTCCTGTCTACGTTTTCAGGCTTAGATCAGGTTTCATGCTGGCTGTGAGTTTTAGTTCTGTGATCTCAAGAATGTCTTTGTTGGTGAAGGAGATGAAGTTTAAAAAGCTGAGAAGGTTGCGAGAGCGAGATTCTTTTAAACTGTAACTTTTGATGTCCAAGCCCAGCGCACTAACTTTACCAAGCATAACAATTTAAATAGCTTCATTTGAAATACTCCTTTTCATCTTGAGAAGTTTGGCTCATTTCCTAACCTGTCTTGTTTTTCATCAGGTGTTTAGAAACAGCTTTCCTGTCCTCAGTTGACCCACATGAAAATTGAGTTATTGTCTTGTTTTCTTACTTCCAGGTCTAATTGATTTTTAAACATGCCACGAGATTTTTACAAAAGCATATCTTGTATTCTGGAAGTTTTTGTTTCAGATAGATACCTGAAGGTGTCTTGCTGGATGTCCAGAGCTTAAAACATTTCCTTTGGAAAATGTTGCACTGTTTTTAGCTTCTTAGCTTGCCTCCAAATCATTTTCAATGAAAGGGAGCTTCCGCTGAGCAGTTGCTCTGCACAACAGACATACAGAACCACATATAAATTTCATTGCCAAGACAGAGAAAACCAAATGTGATAAACAGATTTGGAAGTGTTTTGTAAGTTGCTTCCACAGTGTAAGTCTGAAACCTACTAGATTACTACTTACGCCATGGGAAAATCCCATGCATCGATTGCTGCTATATAATGGTGCACACTTTGTGTTTTGTAAGTTTGGCTGAATTTTTCTTGCTGAAAAATTTGTCCATTGACTTCAGTTGTGTAGCTGCCTCTGGTAAGAGACTGCCAGCTGCAGGTGTGGCACAAAGCATTAAGAAAATATTTCCCTCCATCAAAATTTGGCAGGTTTGCAAATCTTGGAATACTTCATGTCACAAAGAAGAAAGTCTTTGAAACTCTGGAAACACGCATGATAGATGCTTGCAAAAAAGGATACAACCCGGAACTCCTGGTGCATCCTGAACTTGGCTGTCTGCAGGCAGAAGGATGTGGAGACAGACAGCTAACTGGTATGTAGAAATGACGGCCTGGTTTTAATAGGCCTTTTACTAAAAACAGGTTTAGCTTCTGAAAACCCGTATTCCTAGCCAGAAAAAGGCCTTATGTAGGAAAACAGCCCATGGCTATGTGCTTTAAGAGGTGGTGTGTTTTAGGGAATCTGAAAGAAAGAGTCTTTGGTGTCAACATGCACATGAGAATAGAGCAACTTCCTTCCATAGCTGCCTGTACCCTCTACAGCTGTATTTCATTGCTCATTTCATAAGCTGATAAATAGAGTCATTTTGCATTACTGCTGCAAGACATGATATCCTTAAGTAACTTGGGGACCTTCTTTTCAAAATACTGTTTCACTCAGCTGTGTTTCACCCAAATCCCTGTAAAACCTGTGGTCTGCATTGCTTTCAGGCACTGTCTAGATGGGCCAGCCTTCTATTTATCACTCTAATACCAGGCATTCAAATGTCCTTAGTGCTTTTGACCTTTTCACAACCTTTATAGAATCATAGAATGGTTTGGGTTGGAAGAGACCTTAAAGATCATTTAGTCCCATCCCCCCCCTGCCATGGGCACAATCACCTCCCACTAGACCAGGTTGCTCAAAGCCCTTACAACCTGGCCTTGAACGCTTCCAAGGATGTGATATCCACAACTTCTGGGCAACCTGTTCTGGTGTCTCACCACCCTTACAGTAAAGAATTTCTTCCTAATGTCTAATCTAAATCTCTCCTCTTTCAGTTTTAAACCATTACCCCTCATCCTATTGCTACAAGCCCTTGTAAAAAGTCCCACTCCAGCTTTCTTGTAGGCCCTTTCAGGTACTAGAAGGTGCTATAAGGTCTCCCTGGAGCCTTCTCTTCTCCAGGCTGAGAATTGAGAGCAGAAAATAGTAATTTTCTGTATGTCTCTTAAATAACATCTGATGCACAAACTGGAAGATGAATGCAGTATAGTGTGAATAGCTGCTCCTCTCTGCTTAAAAAGAGAGAAGCCAATGGATACTAAATGAGAAGGAAAACATTTCCTCACTATTGATGCCTTTTGTTAGTAATGTTTGCAAAATGCTCTCTCTGTTTGTTATGGGTCCCCTACCCTTTGTGTTAATTCAGCTGTCTACTTATTGGTTCTAGAACGAGAAAGGGAAATTATTCGTCAGGCAGCAGTACAGCAGACTAAAGAAATGGATCTCAGTGTGGTGCGTCTTATGTTTACGGCTTTTCTCCCTGACAGTAATGGTAGTTTTACACGGAAACTTGATCCTGTTATATCGGATGCAATATATGACAGCAGTAAGTATATTTGGCTTTAATTACTTTTTTAATAAGGGGCAAGCTTTTGTACATTCAACAATGATGTGTAGATGTTGCTATACGTAGACTCATCTAGCACTGCTGCTTGCCTCTTACTTGATCAAAAACAAGTAAGTAGCCCATGGATAATTGGCCTCATGCCTGTCCAAGTACACATGGTATCATTCTGGTTTTTAATAGGTGGTGATGTAAGCCATAAAGGAAGATTTTATTTTGCTGTTAGCATGTTTAATCCTGCCACTTTTATTATGAGGATTTTGTAAACTCGTGTTATATTCATAAGAAGTGCTTTCATTTTTGCAGAGTTTTCAGTTGTTTTCTATGATAAAACCTTGTCACACAAGATGTGAGGAAAAAATTGCTTCCATCTATGCTGAGAATTTGACACCTTTCAGTTTGCTGGCCATCTACTTGTTTTGTGAGATTAACACAACCAGGGTTCTCGATCCATTTCCTTTAGACATGTCAGTATTTATTTCTACTTCTGTTACGTCCCTCTGTTTGTCTTTTCTCTAAGTGAATCTTTTCACTTCGTGATTTCCCGTGTGCTTTTCGGTTATACTTACTCATCTTACCTGAACCCTTTCTGCTGCCTGAGTCTTCCTCCCTGTAGCTGTGGATTACCATGTTCCTGGTTATCATTCTGTAATGACTCAGAAATAAGTACCATTTTTTTTTCTTTGTGCAACAGTCATGTTTGTGTTATTGCTTTGTAAGGACGAAGTCTAGATGAAAAGGTATTAAATGCAACTGTTCTATTATAGTCTGTTGCTTGCTATTTATTGGGGAATGTAGTGATATAACACAGCCATTTCGCATATATTCACTGAGTGGAAAAAAAAAAGTGTTGTCTGCTGTTCTTATGACACACATGGCCTGCATTTTCTGGATGAAATAACACAGTCGTTTCATCTGATGGCTGAGGTGATTTACCAGGCAGTGTCTCTAAGGAATCTTGATTCTTCATTAGAAACAGTTACAGATTCCATTTGTTTTCATTACTCTATTTCATACCTGCATATAATGATAGAGAGCATTTGTACAGCAAAGAGGAGGAGGAGGACAAAGCGTTAACAGGGAGAGAGCACATATCAAGCCATACACGTAAAAACAATTGAAGTTATCCTGTCCTTCTGAATCTGACCATCAAAATTTTGACTTCAGCTAAGGAGACGAAGAGAGGGAAAATGTTGTATGCACATTTCTGCTGTTTTAAGTTGCTACATAGATGTCAGTTACTATTTTCTGAGCTCCCAAGGTAAATTCTTGGTTGTTAGTCCCAAAAGACTTTTCTTGGATTTGCTTTTTTTTTCCTAATACTTTACATTGGCACCATTCAAGCATCTTCCACAGAGCAGACACAACTTGTGTTAGCGTAACTGTCTATCACAGTTGCATTTACTTATCAGATGATAGTTCTGTCTTGAGGACCAGTCGGTATCCATTGATGCCTCTACTAAGGTTTGCAAAGGTGGGCTTTTTAAACATAGTCCAGTGTGTTGGCCAAGGACTGACAATGCTTTCAAGTAAGCCACAGTGTAAAGCAAAGCATTCCATATTGCATTCAAATAGTGACATATGGTAAACAGCTTGCAAGAGTGTCACACTGTCAAGAAAGCAGGGAAGAAAAAATTATGCTCTCTTGTAATGTGCTCTTCTCATAAAGTTAGTACTAATGCAGAGTGCTGGATGCAATTCACTTATGTGCTACTTTATTAGTGTAGTAATTGCGCTGGAGTGGCCAGGGCCATATTTTATAGCTTACAGTTCAGTCAAAGGTTAGAGAACAGAATATTATGCCTTTCAGATGAAAACTATTGATTTATTCATGTTTTAAAAAACATAGACAAATTTGGGTGGGTTGTATTTGGAGGCTTGTCTTTCTATTGCTTTTCTGGGTATTGTGCTTGGGGGTTTTTGAAATCTAAAACTCTTATGAAGATGTGTGTTTGTTGTGGTTTTTTTTTTTCAATCTTTCCTTTCAATAGAAGCTCCCAATGCCTCAAACTTAAAAATTGTAAGAATGGACAGAACAGCAGGGTGCGTAACAGGAGGGGAAGAGATTTACCTTCTCTGTGACAAGGTTCAGAAAGGTAAGAGTCCTGAGTATTGTAAGGCACACCAGGGTGTTCTGGAGTACACGTGAAGCCTGCTGTGCTGCCTTAGTATTCTCCTTCTCTGATAGCGCAGCAGGATTTGTAAGCACTCTGCCTTTCTGGAAGTTAAGCCGACAGTCCAGATAACGAAAAAATCAAAAGAGTCTGTTGCACCCTGTGGGTGGTAGGTCCTGGGTGATGTTTGACTCCATTAACGGACACCTGCTCTGAATCATTCTAAAGTTGCTGATTTATTATTGAGTTCCTAATTACAAAAAGTAAGTATGAGCATTCTCTATTAACCACCGATGGGAACTGAATGTGTTCCCACTGCTGTTGGTAACTAAATTTTTATGTATATACTAATGGTAGAGGTTACTTGGTGTAAGCAGATACTTCTCACAGGCTCGTTTTGGTAATCTGCTTGTGGCTATGAATGTGTCAGGATTGGGCAGTGTGGATTTGGATGTTTTGGTTTTGGATAGGAAGATAATGGTTCATGTGGTTGGTTGTAGTATTGGGGCTAAACTAAAAAAAAAAAAAAAAAAATGGGAGTGAGGGAAAACCTTTGCATTTTTCAGCTACAGGTAATACCTAAGAGTCCCTGGGGCTGATTGCATGGTGGAGTGGGTGCCCCGCTCTCATCTGTTTGCAGTCAGTCTCTGTGCTTGTTGATATAAAACCACACTGATGTTTTCTGTTAATACAGCCTGTCCTTTTCCACTTCTCTTTCTTGCAAATGTTCTTCTACCACTTAGGAAAGAGAGAGGACTTTGGACGGGGGGGTGCTTCTAGAGGCTTTGAAAAACCTGATTTCCATCATTAGTGTGCATACCCTCTGCTATCAGGAGGACTGAGATAAAACATAACTCTTGTGCACAAAATAAATAAATAAATGTCTGACTCAGTGGAAGCCCTGAAGTGGGGTTTCCCCTCAGCCAGATCGGGGTTTCCCCTGACCTCATTGCTCTCAGAAACCTCCTGCCTGAAGGAACTTGAGCATGCAGGACAGCAGGACTGGAAGTGGTGGCTCACAATCTTGAGACTAGCAGGTGGTGGATCAGAGGAAACTGGCTGCTCCAAAAGCCTGCCCTGCATCAGACCCCCGAAGAGAGAATAGGCTTTTTCTAGTTTTTTTTCTCACCAGGAGTGCTGGGAAAGGAATATACTAGTGTGATATTTCCCAGCTTGTCCTGAAAGTATAAATAAATAAATACAAAGAGAATGAAAGAAAATTGTTTAGAGGAGCAGCAGCCAAATCAGTTGTTTCTGGCCCGTGCCGTGTTTGGGGGGGTGAGATCACTGCTGCCATGCCGCTCGCTCACACCCTTGCTGTCTCTCTGAGCCACAGCTCTGAAGTGGCACTCTGCCAGCAGCAAGCGGAACTTGATCTGTGGCACTTCAGGTTTTGCTACAGTTTTTTGAACTGAAACTTTTGGAGAGGAGAGGGTGGTTTCTACGTTTCACGCTTCAAGTTCTCCCCTCCGTACGTGTTTGTTCCAAATAAAGCTCCTCTGGAATGTTTTATAGCCCTAGAATAGGAAGAGGTAGTGAACTTGGTTCTCCTTTTACTGCTTAGTAAATAGAGAGCAACTAGAGTGAAGTCATTAGAATTAGGCTGATTTAAATTGGTGTAAAAAGTGTTACTTATGTTTTCCTAAAATGGATACAGGTAATTCATGTAATATTCATGTAATATTATCATCCATGTAACTGTGTTGATTTTTACCTGAAATAAATGTAGCTGAAGGTTAAACAATGCACAAACATCTCAAAGGTTAAACAAATGCACAAACATCCCAAAGAGTGTTTCTTTTACTCTTTGCAGATGATATTCAAATACGTTTCTATGAAGAGGATGAGAATGGAGGTATGTGGGAAGGCTTTGGAGACTTTTCTCCTACAGATGTACATAGACAGGTAAGTAACAGAGCATTTGTCATTTGTTAATGATTTTCTCTTCTCCATAAACAAAGATTATATTATAATTAGTAAATTAGGTGAAAGCATGTGTGTTCTGTACTAAACTCTTGTTTGTATTATTATTAGGAAATAACCAACAAATCTTAACTGTTCTTTAAAGATGTATGTTGGGTAACTAGGCAGGTTAGGAATACAGTGCAAGGAAACTGGGAGATAAACTCTTTGCTTTAACATGCACCAGTGTAAATTGGGATAGGATATATAAAAAGCTCTCTTGAGCTCCTGTGAACACGTTGAGAAAGCGACAGAATAGATGCTAAATGATGAGGGGATAAACAATGCAGTACTAACATACATGATGTGGTGATAATTTGCATGACAGTTCTGTCTTTCCCACAAGGCTTTAAGACTTGAACTCAAAAGTGCAACTGAAAACTAAAATGAAAGTTTATTGTTGTAGCAGCCTTTTGCTAAGGATTTTGCTTCCCAACTCCTGCAAAATAACACAAATGTAAAAGCAAAGTTGTCAAAGCCCCATGCTCCATGATAGATGTGCTTATCATTGTTTCCTTCGCAGTTCGCTATTGTGTTCAAAACACCCAAGTATCGAGACGTCAATATCACAAAGCCAGCATCTGTATTTGTACAACTGCGTCGGAAATCTGATCTGGAAACAAGCGAACCAAAGCCTTTTCTCTACTATCCAGAAATCAAAGGTAATTCATTAAACCTGTTTTGTATATTTGAAACAAAAATTGCAGGGTACCTAGGAATGTTTTTAGTAAGATAGGGACTTGTTGCATGAGGGATTTTTTTTTTGTAGTTGTTATTTTTAGAAAATGGGATATTTGCCTCCTTGTTTCGTGCAGAGCTAATAAGAAAAGCAGTATCTGTAATGGATTGGTGGGGTTTTTGTTGGACTGGTAGGCAGTAAATCCGTGAGTATTTTCCTAATGAGACTTAATTCCTGCAATTTCCTGTATGCACGCATGCCTGTCCATGCAGTAGATGGCACTCTCTTCCTCTGAGTTGCTGCAAAATAATTTCTGAGGATATTTTACCATCAGTACTTTCAGGTGAAACCTTAGACCAAAGATTTGTTGGTATCTAGTGGAAAAAGTACATATTTGCAGTTCTCTCCCTTTTTACCATCATGCCTCACGATTTCACTGATGTTTTTGAATTTCCCAATTGCCTGTACTAGTTAAGTATGCCCAAGATGCTTCTTGAGAGAGCAAGGAAAGTGCTCTTTCAGTCTCTTCTGTTAAAATGTTAGTTGCTTAGTGGAAGTAGAATAGTTGACATCACACCTGCTTCCTAAGTTGTTAGTGAAAAGAAGTTTAACTAGCAGATCTGTGCCCTTCACAGTCTACATTTGAAATGTTTGATGTGAATGGCAGCAGCAGTCATGGTTTTAAATATCAATAATGTTAATGAAATGCAAATGCCTTGTGGCCCAAGTCAGAATTGGTGTTTCATTTTACTAAGACAATAAACCTTCTGCTTGACAGTTTACCTGCCTGCAGGTTACACTATGAAGTCCTAATCTTGCCTGTTTTCAGTGCCTAGCTTAGAGCCATGTTGAAATCAATACCCTGTCAAACTCTCTAAAATATGTGTGCATCAGTGCTAATGGACTAAGGACAGCTGAGGAGGGAAGAGTGGTGGTTGATGCCCAAGTGAATCTACTTCACATCTATGATAATAAAAGAGCAGAGCACATGCATTCACAAAAGCTTCCAGACTTGCTAGAGGATTTTGTATCTGTAATGATTTCAGGAATCTCTTACACAAGTTTTATGGGAAGTGAAGTGTACAACTGCAGAGCAAAGTTGCCAGATTTGAAGCAAACCTCTTTTATGTGCCTCTTAATGGAGTAAAATTAATTCAACATGGTTATGTGCAGTTTTGGATCCCCTATGCAACATGATCATGAAATTATCATTTAGGGACTGTTTGGGTTGTTTTTTTTCCCTTGTTGCAAGTGTTCACACAAACTTAGACATGTGTATGTGGATTTTTTGTTTGTTTCTCTGACTAGATTGCTCTCTAGAGTTTTCTCTCCTCGTCAGTGTGAGTATGCCTGGTGCATGCATGCATACATACTTACAGATCATGTATGCCTGGAAATAATGCACTTGTACTTTTCAATATACTGTTTCATGTATTCAGCTATCTCATTTGATGCACTGACTGGTGTGCCTGTGCGTGATACTCCTTTTTGTCATGTGGTTGTTGAAAACTACTAGATTGTTTCATGAAGGAAGGATATTTTGTTCTTTCCTCAACAGTTCTACCCCATAATGTTTATATATCCCTGGTTTTGTAGCTCTTGTCATGACATTTTCACTTTCCCCAGTCACTGGGATACTTTTAAATCTTTGTGTTTTGCTTTCCAGGGGGGCTAAGTATTCTTTTGTACTTACACCATAAAATATTTAGGCTTTTTTTCTACTGCTGCTCAGCATGGTTTCTGTATTGTGTCCTGCCTGAAAATAAGGTATCTTTATTCTGGTGGCTTTTCTGATATCTTAAGTAAATCATTTCAAGCAAACATTGTTTTCACCATTTCTTGCCATCCTTACCCTCAAAGAAAAGTTCAAAGGGCACTGCAGGTATTCTGCACTGTTGGAAATCAAAGTGCCTTGTGATTTGCTAACCATTTGATAAGGGTAAATTTACTTTTAGAAGAGCCTGTGCTTATATTCCCCAAATGCAAATTTTCTTGAGCAAGTTTGTGGTTCAGGGCACTTGTGCTGGTTTAGGACTTGGCTCAGACATAGAAGAATTTTGGCACCACTGATTTCCCAGGCTCTAAGTACGTGAGACGCTTTTGAAGGAAACTCTGAGGCCCCTATGACATCTCTGTACACTTCTGGGCACAAGGCACCTGACATAACTGAAGAGACCAGGTGGGCCGGAGTGGTGCCGTTGGTCTGGCTGGGGACTTGGCACTAGCTTGTTTCTCACAGGAATTCTCACTGCTACATTACATACAAAGTTGTTCAGTTATTTGGAGCTAGAAGAGAGTCAACTCTTCTACAACACTCCGCGTTTTCCTTTATAAACCAGTAAGCTTCTAGTAATGCTTTCTGTGTGCTCATCCTGTTCTGTGCATGGCTACCAGTAGGAGTGACTCCTTATCCCATCTATTCCTTCTAACCCAGATAAAGAAGAAGTGCAAAGGAAGCGACAGAAGCTCATGCCAAACTTCTCTGATGGCTATGGTGGAGGCAGTGGTGCAGGAGGCGGTGGCATGTATGGAGGGGGAGGTGGCGGTGCTGGCTCTGGTAAGGCAGCAGTTTTGGGTGAAGAGGGGAAGGGCTCCTACTTGGAGAGCAGGACAGATGTTTATTCAGAATTTTTAAATGTGTTGAGGATTTTGTCTCCTTGTAGGTAGATAAGACCTGACTCTTCTGTCCTTGTACCAGTGTTACGCATTTCAGTTAAGCATCTCCTTGTTTCCTAAATATTTTTTCAGCTTTGCCTTTCTGCATGGATATAAGGCTCATGGTGACTTTTTTCTCTTCCTTGAAGCTTTAAGTCACAGATAACACCTTTGTGGTTGAGGGAGTCTCGATCATGAATCCATCCTGCCTTAGCTTTGTTGCTTCCTAGGGCCTCAAAGGCACACTGAAATTCATGAGGCAGCTCAGCTAAGTACCATCTTGGATGCTTAAAATTAAACACGTTCTTAATTATGTCTGGGACCTGGAAAGGAATTTGGCAAATAAACCTTGTTAGTGTGAAGAACTCTTAAAAAATCTGAGATACTATTTAGTAATTTTTCTGCTGTGCTCTATCTGTTGAAGCCAGAGCATATCTGAGATGCAGGATCATAAGAGCACTGCTTTGATTCTTACAGCAGAGCATTAAAACTCTGTAGATCAACAAATGTTACCTGAACCACAGTACCTTTGAAACTCTATTTTTAGAGCAGGGAACAGAGCAGCAGTTTTCAAATTGTTGCATGCCTTGCTAGCAGCACATCTATAACGTAACACCAGAATACAAATCTGTTGTACTCAGAAAGATTTGAAAGCGTAGAGGTAGCTTGTGAAGTCTCAGTTGAGTTCTAGATGAAACATATGAGTGATAAGGCATTTGTGTGGCCTTATGGATGTTGGGATAGAGAGTGTCCCTAGCCAACCATCTAGAATTTCTTTGGATTTTTGAAGGAGCTGGGGAGAGTTGACCTTCAGTTTGGAGAATTTATTTTAATTGGATGGAGTAAAGCAGAAGGTATGTAGAAAACAAAATTTCAGTTCTTTCGGTTCAGTGTTCTTCCAGATGGTGTTTTCATTGTTTTAGGGTGTAAATCTATTAATCTATTAAATCTTTTTACTTTCTTTAGGGTTCAGTTATCCTTCATATGGATACTCTGCTTTTGGAGGGATGCATTTCCACCCTGGCGCAACAAAGTCCAACGCTGGAATGAAACATGGTAACAGTATAAATGTCGTTCTTGCAACGGTTGGTTTGAGTTTGACTGTCTTTTTCTTCTGCAGTATAAGCTGAAATGTCATGCAGGTCTAGCTAAGTGTGCTATTTTTGTGCCTAGAATCAGTCTCTTTTCTAGAACCTCTGGCAGCAGAAGGGTTTGTGCAGATTATACTGCCCTGCTTCTCTTTAATTCTTTCCAAGTCTACCTTAAAAGCTGTGTGTATGCTTCTTTTTACTGCTAACTCCTGAGAAGCAATCACGAAAACCCCTCCATGTGCTTCTATATTCAGTGTATGTTTCAAGCAACAGCCCTTTTGCTAGTTTGAACATGCTGGTTAGAGGTGACCCAAGGACTAGACCAGAGAGAAGGTATCTTCCTTTGTCACCACAGCCTCGTAGTACACAGTAGCCCAGAGAAATAACATAAAAGTCAATGGAAAAGATAAAGTTGCTAATACGGGCATTCTTGGCTTCCTAAAATAGGGAAGTAATTTCAGATCTACAGGTTGAATATTCTGTAATTATTTCCAAAGTCTCAGGAATGAATTTGCTGTCATAAAACCAAAAGTAAATCTGAATAATTCTGCTGGAATTCCTGAGAATACTTCACACTTGCATTCTTGTACCATAAAAAGAAAGGTATATCTGTTGTTAGATATATTAAAAAAAAAATTAATCTTTAAAGCAGAGGCTGTCAAAAACATAACATCACTTTCAAGCAAGTTACACTGCTATGTCTGTCCCTGTGCATTGGCCTCTGGAGTATTATGATTTGTGAGTGTTTAATGATAACACCTATTTCAAAGTCAATTTTTGTAATGGGTTCTTTAGGGTTTGGTTGTGGCCAGTTGAGCTTTATCACTTGTATAAAAAAGCAGCAGTATTGGACACTAATGGTAGTAATTTTTGTTTGAAGGACTATCAAACAGTACAGCTGAACAAGATAGGAAGAGCTCTGATAAACAAAGTGACAAATGGGACGTGAAACATGATATGAAAGTGGAAACTATGGAGACGAATGAGTGCAGAACCTTTGGTGATAATAAGGAGAAGGAGGGTGCTTCTTCCTCCAAAAGTGAAGTAAATGAAGAAGATTGCAGGTGGCAGGGTAAGTGAACAAATAAATGTATTTAGGGTAGGTCAAGCTGCAGTGTGGGGTCAAAGCTGATGTTAAAGGCGTGGATGTCTGCTTGCTGTTTTCAACATGTAGTAACGCCTCCTGGAGGAAACAGGAGGGATTCCATTCCCCCAAATGTAAGGTCCCTCATACATAGTTCTGTAGTTAATCTTCCATCTTCGTACTGCCACTGGGCAACTGAACTTATGTTTGTCATACAAGGGGGAGAGATAGCTTAGCTTGCTGGGCACATTTAACACTGCTCTGTAATAAATCTGTCTGAGGACCGCTGAAGGCAGTGAAGGTATGTGGAATACAATTCAGCAGTTGACTTGGCTTTTGATACTTGATAGGCTTTAATGGATGAGTAAATGGATGTTGGTGTGATTGTTGCAGTAGTTCTTCCCCAAAATTCTACTGTTAAATTGCATGCAAATTAGTGTTAAAGGTTTGAATTTGAAATGTCAATGTATCTGTTGCCATGTGACAAATACACGGTAAAATAACACTGTTAGGTAGCAAAGTCTTATACCTCAAACTGGTGAATAAAAGGGGAGGAAGGCAAGGGTAGTCAGTAGAAATGATCTAGCAGTAGAGAAATAATAATGTCCATTTAGCAGTTGGGGGCCCAAGTTGTTGACCTGGTTTCTGAGTAATGAACACTGTAGGCAGGAAGTTGACTGCTTCTTTTCTATATCTGTTATAATGGCATTAAAAGAGGCAATTTCAAGGTCTGGATTATATGAAGAATAGATGCAGAAGAACAGGCTCCATGAAATAGCTATTGAGGTTAGAACTTTGAGTATTAGACTAAAAGATGCTATCTTATAGTATTGTGAAGGATCTCTTTTCTATGTGCCTGATATGGGAAGCAAGGGAGGTTCAGCATCCAGATTTTTGGTGGAAATGTCTGTAATGAGAAAAGACTGAATTGCTTAATACCCTTTACCCTGGATATATGTCCTGAGCATAACATCCATTTAATGCTATTATTTAGTGTTAAGACGTAAATAGCAAATAGAAGTGTATCAGCCTGGGCCTATAGTGTAGGAACCACAGCTATGTATTACCTAGAATAATAAGCTGCATGGAGAGCTGAGTAAGTCTTTGGTTTACAGAAATGATGTATTCATGTTCATCAGGGATACACTTCTGACCCAGTCTAAATGCCTGGTTTTGTGTAGCTGGAAATCTCCCTACGTGTGCTTTAAAAGACAAAGTCTGTTTTCCTTGTTTTCTCTTAGTAACTTCTAAACTTACAAGGTTTTATAGAAACATGAAACTGTTCAAAATAGAGGCTGGTTTCAGATGATACTGCTTCCCAGAATGGTGGCTGTGGTTTGAAAGTTCTGTTTCATTTTCGCTAGTTCCTTGCTGATACTGAACCACAAAGGTATCGACGGAGCAGCTCGAGTGACTTTTTTCCATAAATTACTTTCTTTCCTCCTCTTTCTCCTTGTTGCCTTCCCACCACGACAAATTCTGCTTTTTGAAATCTCAGTGGTTGTACATTTTATAAATGTAAAATCTGGATACTGCAGTTGCCAAGCATTGTAAACACTGGAGTGGTTTAAACAGGTGAACAGACTGCTACTGCAGAGCTACTGCTAAAGCAGGAGAGGCTGCACGATTTGAGTTGGAGAGGGGGCACAAAGCCCTGCCTTTATTCCATAGCTTTTCTGTGACTTTCTGTGCAATATTTCGCAGGTCACTTAGGCTTCTTGTACCTCAGTTTCCTCAAGCTTAAACTACTCAGGACTGTATGTGAGGTTCTCTTAAGTGTTCTATGGACAAGAGACCTTAGATGTGTCTCGTATTGAAGCAAATCCAAGTTCCTGCTCCTTTTGTCTCATTACACATAAGTGCACATGAATACAATTAATTTGGTACCACTCAAACTAAAGGTAGCTTCCAGAGTTTGACTCTTGGAAGGATTCCTGCTGCCCGAATGCTCAGCACACACCTAGTTTTAATTCTAAGGGACTCATTCCCTCTATCCTTATCTCTCAGGAGTAATTAGCAGCCTGTCTCAGTGAAACAGTAAATAATGCTTGGCAGTCTGCACTTCGTATTTCTTTGGGAGCACAAATACCTGTCAAAAGAAGGTGGTGTTGCAAGGAAGACAACTGAACTGATGAAGACAAAACTCTGTTGCAGATGGTCTGTTCCTGGAGAAAGCTATGCAGCTTGCCAAGCGTCACTGCAACGCTCTCTTTGATTATGCTGTAACTGGAGATGTGAAGATGCTGTTGGCTGTTCAGCGCCATCTCACTGCTGTCCAGGATGATAATGGAGACAAGTAAGTTGACATATACTTACTTGGTTGAAAGTCATGGTTTTGATGTCAGAATGGTGTAGTCAGTTTGTTCTGTCCCCTGCGGGTGCCGATCATGAGTTACAGCCACTGCTCTGATCAAATAAATACCATTCTGTTCTGTGCTGTTTGGGAGAGGTATAGCTGCAATTTAGACTTTTTTTGTTGCATTTGCAGAAAAGTCGTACCACAAAGTTTGTTGATTCAGCACCTGTCACAAAGTAATCTGGTCACTGAGGGTATTTTAAGCTTGTTATCGGTTTGTTTGCTTTTTTTACTTAAAATCTTGACTGGCCATGAAGTGCTGTGCTTGCATCGTGATACACAGTTGATGGGGATCCTCAGGTTTGTGCTGGAGGAGCGTGCCCTGCTGTTTATTCCATGCAAGTCTAAGTCTTCATAGAAAGCTTTACATTACAGATACACCAGGAGACCTAGAAATAATAGCTGGAGGGTCCATGCTGTTTTTTTCCCACTGACACCAAGTTCTTCTCGGAGGACAGTATTTTGCTCTTGCTTACATCTGTGCTGTACTGTTGTCTTCCAAGAGACTGCACGGATGTTTGTGTCAGACTTGGCTGCTAATATTTGCTTATCAGTCCCTCAATAATTGAGCTGGAGTAGAAATTCACTTTTTCTCTACAGCTGTGCAGATTCTGTGGGACTCAGTGAAATGCAGTGAGGAACTAAGGATGAGTAGTTATTTAAAAGCAAATTCAGCCTAAGTGGCTCTGAAGACATGCGAAGATAATCTCTTGAATAAAGAAGTGACATTATATCCTCTTTTTAGCTGTCAGGCTTTGGTCAGGGCCTGTGCAATCACTTAGGTTTCCTTAAATTGCAGTATTTTGTACAGCAGAAGCCATATAACCCTTTAGGTGTCTGGCTAGATGGAAAATTACAAGTGACTGAGATGTACTATCCCACTGTTCGATTAATCTGTGAGAGGCTACTATTTTCACCCCACTTTCAGTGAAAATAGGTCTCAGATTACCGATAAAGGACTACAAAATCAGAAATATCTACTTGCTCGCTTTGCTTTCCAACTGGCAACCTTTTGTCTGCTTTGAGGAAAGCAGGAGTATGAGCAAGGCAGGAGCTGGCAACAAAATCTGCTAGCACTTCAGACAATACAGCTTCTGTGCTATTTAAAAAAAAAAAAAAAATGGGGCTAGGGGAGTATTGAGCAAGTGGGACCTGCATTTAAATATCAATCAGGTGCCTCTCAGATTTCCACTCTCTGGGCATTTCAACAAAGTTAAAATACTTTTCTGAATGGTGATAAATAGTTGTTTTCTTCCTGAATCAGGAAGTACTTGTGAGTATGTGAGGCTCAAGCTCATGTTGCCTTTCTTCTGGGATGGATTCTAGTCTGTGAGCATGTAATGCATTTAAATTACCCTGCAGCTTTTTACCAAAACAAAGTTTTGGTGACTCTCTGTCTTCCAGCTCTCTTGCAGGAGCTGGTTTTTGGTTTTGTGGGTTGTGGGTTTTTTTTTTAAAAAAAAAAAAAGTCAAAATTGATAAATCAATTTCCCTACTTTTTACTTTAATCGTTAAAATTATATGGCAAAAACTATAAAATTTTTGCTAAAGTTTTCAGAGAAATGTTGGTGTCAAGAATTTTGCTCATCTTTCATCGAATTAGTACAGAGGGAATGAAAATACCTTCAGTAGGACCCTGTGTTGTTTTTTATAGCTTTGAGACAAAATACGTGAATCTGTGATTAGTATATATTTACAGTGGGCACTCAGTAACACCAAGTGTTACTACACGTGTACCAGTACCACCAATCTCCAGAAGCCTGATGGTATTTTGGCACTGCCTCTGCAGCAGTGCTGAAATTTTTTTGATGTAGGTCTGTTTAAGAAATGGAATGGACTGCCCTTTCATGGTCTAGTCAGCATGTCTTCACAGCGTCACGTGTCATGGCAGGGTAAATTTAAAATGCTTGCTACAGGAAAGAGAACTAAGGGCAGTAGAAGAGAAAATTTGTTTCTGAAGTGAGATTTGGAAATAAAATGTCAGCATGATAGAGCATAATAAGAAGCACCTGCCAGAGAGCAGAACAGGTTTTTTATGGTAGTGGTGGGACTGTTTGAACAGCACATGAGAGCTGAAGGAGGGAAAGTGCCATGGTGTTATCCAGAATCAATGAAAGAAGCCCTTCGAGGATGAGTTCGGTTTAGAAATCATATTGTTTTCCCTTTGTAAAATATCTTCTGGTTTTAAGTGCTCTCAGTCTCAATTTCAAGATGACTCTACGCCCCAAATGGCAAAGAACTTCTTTTTATTTTTCTGATGAAAGTGTAGATCTGAGTATATTCATATATATATAGAGAGAGAGCAGCATAACAAACACAGCACCTGTCCTATGTTGGTATCGTGTGTCAGCAGCAGTATGTTAAAAAGATGAGTCCAGGAGCTGTTAAGGGAGAGCTTGGCAAGACATGTTCAAAACAAAAGGCATGACTTTGAAATGAAGTCTCCAGGGAACAAGACAACTCCAGCACCATTGGAGAGGGGTGATGAGATTCCCAATCTGCTTTTTTCCTGGTGGTGTTTTGTGGTTTTTTGCAAGTACAGGCACTCTGGCTGGTGGTGAAGGACCTGACTCTGGAGAAGAGCGCAGGAAAGGCCGTTGCATTAACCCAGTCCAAGTGGTGAAGTGTCTTGCTATGCAGAGTCACTCCTGTCCCAAACCAGGTTTTTCCTTTGCTGTGACATCTCTGGCCATGGCTGCAAATCCTGTGGCTGTTAGTCACAGGGCCTGGGTCCTGAGTCATTTTTCTGATTGAAAACGAAGAAAAGAAAAACCCACAGATGTGGGGAAACCCCCAAGGGAAAATCTGCTTTGGTGGCAGGGGGGCCTGTGGAAATTCTGAAGGAAGGTTTTGACAGTAAGAGGTGTTCATGTGCTGTGTAATTCAAAACATGAACAAAACAAACCAGCAAAGAATCTGGGGTTTTCAACAAGTTCTGAAAAAAATATTTTGTGCTACGAAGTTTGTATTTATTAGATTAGTAGTTAAGTTTTGCTCAGGACCAGCAAAAGCCATCCTAAGTCTGCTTTTGTGATTGAAGGGTTAAACAGAGTTAACTTCTATTTTTTTAATGTTGCGATTCATTTTAGTTGCTGAAATCATGACCTCTAACAGTCAAGTGTTTATATCCATTAGAATTCAATCAGATCTACAGCCAAGCCTTAAATTTTTTTATAATAAATTTGAAAATAGTGTGAATTTGTTCATCTCTTTTGTTTGTTTGTTTCAGCGTCCTTCATTTAGCAATTATCCACCTTCATACTGAGCTGGTGAAAAACCTCTTGGAAGTGATGCCTGATTTGAATTATAATGACATCATTAACATGAGAAACAACCTTTACCAGGTGTGCATTTGTGGTGGTGTACGAGGTGTTGATTGTTCAGCCAGCAAAAAAGAAATTGCTGAACTTACCAGTCTGTCTTATTTTATTTTTCTTCTACTCATTGGAATGAGCCCAGATCAGACTGTAACGCAAACAGGTTTAGAAACACAAGGACATACTGTAGGGTGGTGGAGGAGCGAGAGCATGTTTTCACATGCTGCATGTTTTTAGTTCATAACTCCCCTTGATGTTAACAGAAACGTCTCCGTGGGTTAATAGTAGAACAGGCCAAAGATACAAGATTCTTTGGTTCATGTCTTCATTATTTGGCTTCTCTGTTATTAAACCAGCGGTATGGATTACAGTGTGCCAACTCTGGGCTCTTTTGAGCTTTCTGACATAGGATAACTCGGGATCCTGAGTCAGTTGCTGTGTCATCAGTTATCTTATAGGCATGTGGAAGCTTTAACAAACCATGCCCTTCCTATAGCCCAGATGGGATTTATGCCCCATCCCATGAGCAAAATTTCCCTTTCATTTCTAGATTCACATTATGGCAAAACAAAAAAAAAAAAATCCCATGTCTTTTACCCAGTAGGAAAAGAACTCTGCCAGGCACAATTGTCTCTTCAACTTCACCTGTGACAGAGTCTGAGCTTTTTGTATTGTAACTCTGTCAGGCTTTTAAAAGAGCTGTGGTAACCTGCCTGGAAAAGAATCTTGATTTCAACTGTGCACACCATTTGGTTGTCCCAAAGGTGGATGTTATGTGGCAGCACTCTGACATCTGTGTCATATCTTTAGCTGTGAACAGTAAAGGCAGGCTTTTATTCTACACAGATAGTCCCAGAGGGTTTATTTTGACTTTTTTGTTCTCTTTCACATTTCATTTTTATGCTCGTATAAAGCAAGTTTGAAATGTGGAGGCTGATGAAAGCAAGCAGATGATTCTGAATTGAATTCTGTGCCCTTTGTTTAACAGAAACAGGAAGCAAAGCTGTGCTGCACGCAAGAAATAAATCTCTAACTACCAGGACCTCTACAGCTATTCCTGCTTTCTACTTAAACCTTAAGGCAGTGGTGGGAGGGAATGTAGGCTTTTCCTTCTGTACAGGTATTCTGAAAGCTGAATCATACACTTACCTTATTGATTCAGAAACTAATTGCAGATATGTTGACAAATCTGTTGACAAACACAAGCTTATTTTACAGAGCTGGAATCAGTCTTCTGTATAGTCCTCCATTAGTACAAAGATAATGATATGGAGATGGAATCTTGTGCAATTTTTAGATTATTTTAGTGTTGGAAATATGATTTCCCAAACCTTACTGGAACGCTTATTGTTTACATACATTTCTGAGTATGTTCTACATGATGCTGTTCACCAGTAAGACTGTAAAGAATGCAGTATGCAATCAGCCTTTGGAAATACTGGAAACTTAGAGCCTGTCGGTGCTGCAAGTGCCTTTGCACAAAAATGGAGAATGCACCAATAGAATCAGCTGGCTAGACGTGCTGCATAAACACACAGTTGTTCTGCACTTTGACAAATGCACACAACAGCAGAATTTTCTTCTTTTCTGTGCAGTCATTTTGAGGGATAAGGAAATCCTAAGCCTGTGGCTGCGAACCTCCTATTTAGGAGCAAAACTGGAGCATAGTTCAGTACCAAAGGCAGATTTGAGCAGGCCCTGGAAAATGTATGTGTTCCATCTGTGGCGTGCACTTGGCTATGGGGCAGCTGGAAGCAGGGTTACAGTGTCTGGGGGGCACAGGGATTGTCTCATTTCCTGAGGGCCTTGCACTGCAACACTCAAAATAGCCAGATCAGTGCCCTGGCTTATAGACAAGGCAACATCTTTGTTCCTCCCAAACTGCTGACAGTGGCAAGGCAGCTTTTATTTCTAGCAAGTAGAAACCCTGTGTGTAGTAGGCAGTAGAAAAAAAATGTACACATCCACAAGCTTTTCATTTCTGTTAGCTTTGAAGTGGAGTAACATCTGTTCACACGAGGAGCTTTTATTTAAGAGGTTTAAGAGATTTCTGTAGAAGTGATGTAGCTGTTGTTTATCTCCTCATGTCTTGCTTCTGTCACTTCTAGACCCCATTGCACCTGGCAGTAATCACAAAGCAGGCAGAGGTGGTAGAAGACTTGCTGAAGGCTGGAGCAGATGTCAGCCTTCTGGATCGCCACGGTAATTCCATCTTACATTTAGCTGCTACTGAAGGAGACGACAAGATTTTGAGTCTACTCCTCAAGCATAAGAAGATGTCTCTGATGGTCGACCTTCCCAACGGTGAAGGTATGGAACGATAATGGCTGTATTTTACACTTACCTACTGGACAAGCACACCACAGTTCTGCCAACCTAGTGTTTCTACACGTGTAGATACAGACCTTGGAAATAGTCTTTCCTCATTTTGCTTTTATATGCCTGCAGGCACAGGTGAGAGAACACAGACATGTAGGTTTTCTGGTTATACAAAACATAAAGATTGATAATGGCCACGTGGTGTAGTATGGATTTGAATTTTTGTTACTGTATATTCTCTTCAGTCTCACAAAACTTCAAGCACTGTGTTCCTCCTGAGATACCTTATGCAACCACTGTTTTTTAAAAAAATCCCCCCAGAAAAGAATGTTTTGTCCTCTTCTCTCTAATGAATGAAATCCCCTCAAAAATAATTTCTGGACCAGTGTTGAGTTTCATATCTAGTACCTTGTGACCATACCAGAATTAGAGCCTATAAAATAACCACAAAGACACAATTCCTCCATTTTTCAGTGGCACAGATCATTTGGATTCAGTACTCCTGCTGTAGTAGTAGCTTGTAGAATGTCTGACCTAAAAATGTCATTATGGGATTCAAAAAGCTATTTCAAGTGCCTCAGAGAGAGGGACTTGATTGGTTGGCTTAGGGTTGGGTTTTGTTAGTTCTTTATATACAAGGCTTTAGTCATCTCTTTTTGAGCTGGTGCAGGTAATCTTGAGGTTATAGGGCAGCGTGACCTTACAGGAAGATGATAATAAAATATACCAATTATTCCCCAGACTGTTTCTAGAAGAGATATTCAGTAGCAGGTGAGGCCGGTGCAGGGTACCTACTTAGTACCAAGATGCAGATTTTCTTTTTAAGGCTACTCTCCTTTGAGGCAAAGAGATGCTCTGGGTGTGCTCTTTAATTCCTGCCTGCTGTTCAACCTTGTAATCTGCTGATTTATTTTTTTTTTTCATGCATGACTTTGACTCACCATCAATAATACTAGTTTCAATTTGTGCACAAAGGACATTGCTATTAACACTGTCTTTTAATGTATAAGCAGGTAAAATAAGTCACTTCTGCTCAGATAACTACAGTAACTCTCATTTTACAATTCTCATAGATGAAGACACTTCAAAACTCATTGCTCTTGACACTTCTGTATTTTTCAAATATTAATGCACACAATGGACGGCTCTGGTTTTTTGTAGGTCTCAGTGCAATTCACATGGTGGTGATGGCAAATAGCATGTCCTGCCTCAAACATCTGATTGCTGCTGGAGTTAATGTCAATGCTCAGGAACAAAAATCTGGACGAACTGCATTGCATTTAGCTGTTGAACATGAGAACATCCCTTTGGCAGGCTGCCTTTTACTGGAGGTAAGGGCAGAATTTTTTTTCTCTTGGCTCTTTTCGCTTACTTAAGGATTTTCAAGACTTTTTAAAAACATAAGTGCTTCAGAGGAACAGAAGTAAGGGTTTTTCCTGTTTATTGACTTGGTTACTTAATTTGGTATAATGGCAAAATTATTGCTCATGTTATTCATTATTACTTGTTCAGTACTGCTGGTGAACCTTCTGCCTAGTTGAGAAATTGACAGTTTGTGACCCTGACCTGACCGCATATGCCATGTTTAATTTGCACTGAGTAATCCTGTCAGCCAATGAAACTACTCATGAACGAGTTAATCACTTCATCTTTGTGAAGTGGAATGTGTACACAGATGTGCATAGAGAGATAGTTGTGTATATCTACAGATACATGTTTCATCTCCTTAGCACCTTGATCCTAGTATGCTTAATTCTACATGCCCACAGCTGGCCATGGTATCCCTCCTCAGTATCTGTGTACAGATGTGCCACCGGCCTACCTGCTCTCCTGAAGAGCAGCAGGAAGGCAGACTGCTGTGCATACCAGTTCAGGCTCCAAATGCTGTGGGTAATCTGATGGCAGCTTTATTACATGGGAGGCAACGTGACTTTTATCTACCTGACCTCTTTGGCTTTATACGCTGTGCCTTCTGCAGTAACCTTGGAGCACACACCCACCATCTGTTCCTACAGGCAGACAGTTCTTTTCAGACAGTGACTGGAGTTTTTATGCAAACGGATGTGGAATGGTGCAAGGCTTATGCAGATGTGAGTCTCTGCAGCTGTATTGTAGAGACAAGTAGCACTTTTCTTTTTGTCATTCAATAAAAACTTAGGGTGATGCAGATGTGGACAGCACTACGTATGATGGGACAACTCCTCTTCACATAGCAGCTGGAAGGGGCTCTACAAAATTGGCAGCAGTTCTCAAAGCAGCAGGTATGAAAATAGATATTTGCTGGAGCATTTTCTTTCACAGTAACAATGCAGGTTAGAAGGCTGCAAGAAGAAAAGAATGTGCCAGTGAACTTGTTTAATGAGCAGAAGAAATCAGATGTTAAAAGCATAGAGGGTTGTTTTTCCTCAGGAAAGATCTACTTTCAGTTGCTGTACTACTCTTTAGCACCATCTAATGGCTAAAAAAATTGTTAGGCAAGAAAGAAAAATCTCTCTTGAAGTTTGAGTATTTCTTTTGCAGTTTTGTATAGCTGAAGAAGCAGAGAAGAAGAGACCTCATTACATAGTTAAGTGTTGGACTGCTTTAAAAAACAAAAAAAAAAATAGGTCACTGAAACATGAGTTTGTTAGTGTCTCCTACGTCATCTCACTGGAAGAGTTAGTTTTGAATATTTATTGGAACTTTTTTTGAAATTGTATTTAGCCCCTTAATACCTCATTTTTCTCCTTTGGAACAGAAATCCTCCCATTGCTCTGGCTGTGTGCTTGGTCTTAATACTCACACTTTTTCTGACACTATAAAAAGAAGGACCACACCACTTCTTCATCACATACATGCTATGCTCTGTATGAGCCAAGAATGGGACTGGGAATCAGTTTATATAATCATAGCTCTTTCTCTGGGCCCTAACACTCTTGACATTTTTTCTTTCTTTATAATATAGAATAACATTAAATGCTGTCACATCTCTGTATAACTTCAGTTGATAAAGTTATTTGCTGACTTAATATAAAATGTAATTTGGCTTGAGTAGCTATATTAGCAGCTTTGCCATTCAGAACTTAGAATATATATTCTAAATATTGTTGAAAAGCAGCTTGAAGCCTTTTCTTAGGAATATTTTTTCATGCTTGTTTGCCAGGTGCAAATCCTCATGTTGAGAACTTTGAGCCATTGTTTGATCTTGATGATGTAGAAGACGACGATGAAGGAATTGTGCCTGGAACGACACCACTGGATATGGCGGCCAACTGTGAGGTATGTAGTCTGGTTTTTTTAATAATAAATGATAGTTCAGTGCTCTTAGCCAACTCTTTCAGTGCAGCCACAGTTATTTCAAGGGTGACAAGCTACTAACTTGCCATCAAAAATTAAACTAATTAATCCAGCCACAAAAAAAAAAAATAAAAAATATGAAATAGCAGTGGAAGAAAGTTTCACTTAACAGACTACTTCTACTGAACAGGAATGAGCAGGCACTGCTGTCTTCAATATGGGGAAGTACTTAGCTGGTTGGGCAGCTTGTGTTTGAAGGCCCATATTCAGAATGAGACACTCTCTAGGGGGTTTCTTTGCTGCGTGTTCTTTGGAATTGCAGACTTTGTGTGTAGGGAAAGTACACTTTTGTGTCCTACCCAGACAGTGATTAGATTAGGCCACATGGTCCATGCTTTAGTAGCCAAGTACATGCATTTGATTTGATGGTGAGTGTAAGGTACAAGCATCTCTAATCACATGGAGCTGGGGAGTGGTGGTAGCCTTAGGTAAAAGTCTAACCTGGGCTTTGTTTTAAATTACTAGTTGCAGATAGGCAGTAACTCCTCACTTCCTTTGCCACTGCCACTTATTTACTGCAAAGACTTCCTCTGTATCTTGAGAATAGTTGCCAGATGACATAGCTATGCTGCAAGGGAGATTAACTTCTCAAGGTTTCTCCCTCAAAATACTGTAGAAGACCTGTGCAAAGCTTTAGTCATACTGATCCTAGGACAGAAAAAAATTGCCCATTTACACATGGAATTAGGGCTTTATACAAGTACTAGAGACTTGTCAAGATAATGGATGCTTAACCAGGCTTCTGCTAAATATTGACTTTAATGTATTCTCTTAGGTGTACGACATATTAAATGGCAAACCCTACGAGTCAGCAGTGGTCTCAGAGGACTTACTGACACAAGGTAACATCTCTAAAGCCGTGACAATATCCCTCTAGTAATAGTGCTGGTACACTTGCAGAAGACATTGCCCTGCAATAGCTTGTAAATAAAAGGGGGAGGGAGAAGAGGTACCCTCCCACCCACTCATTCTCAGAATGAGCATGATTCTCTTAAGAGGTGCGTCACAAGGACACAAAGGATTACTTTTTCAGTATTACAGCTATACATTAGTAAAGACTAGTATTGGTGGACACTAAAATAGTCTTTAATTTGGCTTTGTTTCTGCTTAGAAATGAACTAGTGCATGATTTGTATAAACAATAAAATATTTCTCTGTTCCCTAGGACATTTGAGAGAGTTGAATCAAAGTGCCAAGATGCATCTTTACAAACTATTGGAAGCACCTGATCCAGACAAAAACTGGTCCACTCTAGCACAAAAACTGGGTCTTGGCATACTTAATAATGCCTTCAGGTTGAGCCCTTCTCCATCGAAAACTCTGCTAGATAACTATGAGGTAATGTGGCTGTAGCAAGTTATAAGGAACACACAGATACATAGAGAACATTGTCCTCCTCTGTGGTGAGACAGTGCAGCCCTTTGGTTTTTAGCCAGCCTCGATGATGGTGAGCACCTGCTGTCTTCTCTCTTAGGTTTCCGGTGGTACAGTTAAAGAGTTGATTGCTGCTTTGAGACAGATGGATCACACAGAAGCCATTGAAATCATTCAGAAAGCACTATCCAACTCACAAAGCCTGTCTCACCAGGAGGACAATACAGTAAAAGCTGTTCCGTCATCATCACCACCCACCTTTGCAAATGGAGAGACAGGTAAAATTGTCAGTAAAAGATCAAGAGCTTTATTTAAAACACTTTTTCAGTTCTTCTCCCCCTGGCCCACCTTGGACTGCTGATAGCTTGTGTCGTTTCTTACACACAATGCCCAAGCTGCTCAGCTGTTTGAGAAGTACTTCCCTGCAGCAGGACTTTCTCATCGTAGGCATTTGCTAGGCCTAGAAGAGAGAGGGAAAATGGACCATTTGAATCAGTAGCCCTGCATTACTGTATTGATTATACTGGCTCTCTTTTCTAAAACCAGACACCTGCCATTTACTTGTGGTAGCTCCTTGGATGTACTGGGGATCTTTTGTCTCAGAAGATAAACTAAGGATGATCTCTCAGGCTTGTACAAGTGCCATTACCTTTTGACCACACACACACCCCCACCCCCCCATATCGGGATTTAAAAGAACATTTTGGGTTCTTAAACTGCTCAGTAAGACTCAGGTATTAAATTTCTCCTTTCACAGTATGTGGCACACTGAAATGGCCCAGTGATCTGCAGGTATTGAAACTGCAGATGGTTTAGGTTAGAAGGAACCTCCAGCAGTCATGCTGTCCAGCTACCTCCTCAGAGCAGGGCCAGTATAACATTACATGAGGTTGCCGGTGTTATGTCCAATTGACTTTTTAGCATCTTCAGCTATGGAGGTCCTACAGTGTTCTTGGGCAGGGGACTCCACTAACAGAAAAACAGAGGTTGTGAGAAGGCAATAAATCATCAGGGATGTACAACACTGCCTGGCCATGTTCAGCAACAAAAAAACTTTGCTTTTTCCTGATGCCCTGTTCAAACACACCAGTAGTGCTGCCAATACCCTGCTGTGGAAACTTACACCCTATGTGAAAATAGTGTAAATATTTCAGGAAAGAAAAAAAGAAACACCACATTAACTCCATCCTGGTCTAACTTTGCCAGTTTACTCTCTAGAAAATTGTTTGTTCAGTCATGGAATGAACCTTCATGCCCATCCGAAAAATGTGCTTGTACACATACTGCCTCTTTAGATTAATCTTGAAGGGCAAGAGGAATGGAATGCATCTCATAGTTTATTTTAATATAGTTGTTTAGAAAAATAATACTTGAACTCTAATGTATTGACCACCATTATAGTCACACTGTGCCCCACATCATACCTTCAACTCAGTTCTCTCACAGTCAGGCCGTCCTTTTGTGGATCTTGTACAGGTGACAGCTGTTGCTGATGACTTCATATCTCTGGTTCACCTACTTGAACAGTTTTCATCTAGTATTTGTCTCAAAAAGAAATCTGTTAGTGAAATAACATGAGAGTGTTTTTGGAGCCTCATCCTGGAGCTGTATACTTGCGCTAAGTCTAAGAAACTGAGAGCCAGAGAACCTTTTGCCCTGCCACTACCACAATTGGGCAGAGACCTGACTGGCATGAGGTGACAGCATTAGTGTCAGCAGAGCACCAGGCTTCTCATCCTATCTAAGCTCCAACTGTAGTCAGTCTCTGCCAGCAGTGCATCAGATCACATGCTTTCATCCACTGAAAACATTCAGTACAGCTTTTCATATTAGAATATCTAAAATTAAGAGCTTTAGCATGTTGGTTTGCATTCCTTCAGCTTTTCTGAAAGCACCACTACTGAAACAACACAAACAGTAATGTATTTCCCTTTTCTCTCTCCCTCAGGTGAGCTTTACAATAGCAAATTTCAAGACAACGAAAGCATGTGTGACAGTGGTGTGGAAACCTCCTTCCGCAAACTGAGCTTTACTTATTCAGACTCTCTGAACAGCAAGTCATCAGCAACACTTACCAAAATGACCTTGGGCTGTGGACATGAAAGTTCAGTGCAAAGCAATTATATAGCCAACTAGGAGTACTCAATTAGCAATACACAGTTAACAGGAACAAATGGGACAGTTGAAGTCACATCGGTGTCATACTGGCCAGAGGGAAGTGAATTCACAACCAAAAATGCACTGAAGGAACCACACAGGAACCTGAACCAATGGAGACTTCAGCATGCAACTCCTTGCCCTTGCTTCCTTCCTCAAGTACATTTAATTTTATTCATTTACAAGCCATATACAATAACCAGGGCTCTACTGCCACTTTAACACACAGGACTGGATGCTGTGAATGACTGACTGAGCTTTTCTGGTTTGCAAGGATTTTCTTTTATAGATGGAAGTCACTCCTTGTTAATGCATAATACCAACTCACTTAATAAAAAGAGGTAAGGCACACAGAGCAATCAAAGGATACAGTTTCTACCTGCTCTCTTCATTATTTTTGCAGCACAGTTGCATGAAAAGAAGCTCATAAAATAGCTCGCAAAGAAAAATCATGACTTTAATCACAACAGTGACAACTCAGAGAAAAGAAACCTAAAAAAATCTTGTATATTTCAAATGTATTTAAACTTAACTTCAGTGCCTATTATTCAAAAAAATTTTCAAGTTTGGCATTTTCCTATTTGTAAATAGTTTTTTTATCTTTTCCTTTTTTTTAAAAAAAAAGTGCTTTTCAAATGCTTATTTTTATTTTACTTTTATAATAAAAACCCAAAAAGAAATCTCTTGTCTACACTTGCTGTAATTTGCACATATCTTTCAAGTGGAGTTACTGAAGATTTATCATTTTAGCCATTGACACAAGATTATGCTGATTTCCCAGTAGTAAAATAAAGGGTTGCAAGCCACCTGTCCTAAAGCTTAACTGTCTTATGGTGGGAGACCAGAAACATCAGCTACAGCTTTGGAACTAAAGCCTCTGACTCATGGTTTCTTTTAGTTCTCATAATTATGGCAGCAGAGTGTCATTTACACTGGAACTGTTTAGCATCTCAGTAGAACCCTGATGAGACAGGTCTTTGGGCTATCTAGAAACTCCTCTAATAACAACTGTGTTCCTGAGCAGCACGTCTTTGTGTTCCACGTTAATTCTGAGTTGGTGAGTGTAACTGTTATGGATGTTTGCCCTACGAAGAATACAGAACAGATATTGATTTCATGATGAAAATGCAACGAGCAGTATGATACCTTTAATCACTCACTTTTGTAGCCAGTTTTCTTGGTACAAAGATGGAGACTGACAGTGTTGTTCTTGGCTCAGCTCAGTCTTCAGCAACCTGGTGTCACTCCTGAGAATATGAATCAGGATAAACCTTGAGAATTGTTACCTTTAGAGCAGTAGTTGCTGTAATGAATTAAACCATGAGTCATGGAAATAATTTTATATCCAGCTGAATTATTGAGTACATTAATTACTTCCAGAGAAACAAGATGCATAATAGTGAAAGTGCCATTCATTCTTTCAGTTATTCTATGTATAACCTACATATGCAATGTCAAAGGCATGTGGATTTTTGTTCAATTAATGGACTTGTTCAGTGTTCTCTTTACATTCCAGCTGGAACGGAAACGGGCAAAGGGTGTCATTCTGGGGAAGAGAGTTGCTTTTTGAGCCCTAGCAGAGCTGCTGTCTGAGTCAAACGCACCTTCTGCTGCCAGATTTTCCAGCACAGCTCAGGGGGCTGGCAGAGACTTTTACTGAGGGTCACTGGGGCATCCTGGCTGTTGCTTCATACCTTTTAGCCTTATTCCTGAGCAGCTCTGCTTTTAAACCACCAGAAGACACCTGGGTCTGTATTTCCTTAAGCACGTCACAACCGAATGCTGCGTAATAGCTATTCATCAGGTTAGTGGTCATGCAATGAACAGTGGGACATCTTCCCTAAGCCCTGTGTATTCAAGAGCTTTAAATGGTAATCTGGCAGCTTCTTTCCTTGCAGCATCTCAGTTGCAGTCTGTTTAACAAAAAAGAGGTTTTGGTCCCTTTGTTTAGAAACAGAAGAACATTAAAAGTATTCTCACTAATTCAAACAGCAACACTAAATTTTTACAGTTGAGTCACATAAAAGAATTATTTTCCCCATCTGCATTAACTTTTACCATCGTAAGTATGTGTTGCAGGCTCGCCACACAGTTCGTCAGAGCCAGGTGAGAGGAGGAGGTAGAACACACCAGCTAACTTAGGACACTACAGAAAGTGGCACAACGTCTAGGAGGAGACATTTGTGTCTTCTTGTGTAGTTCTCATCTGGCAGAGCAAACCTACTGGAAAGCCTGGTGTATACTTCAAGCAGCTCAATTAAAAGAAAGCTAAAATACACAGCTTTACTCTTTCTGCTTTACCTTTCTTCTTACTAGTAGGTGGTCATCCTGTACAGAGCATGCTGTCTTGTACTGACAGCACACAGGAGAAGGCCAGGCACCTGGCAGTTATGAGGATGAAGGCAGCATACAGAGGAACCAGGCTTAGCAGGAGAAAGTGTAAGCAATGCAGGTAAGTCTTCACAGAAACATTTAAAGCAGATGTATTCTTGCTGACAGGCAACTAGCAAGATATATTTATATGCCTCATTATCATATCTGCTCACTTCAGACAGATCTATCCTTACACCTCCTTACCCAGAAAGGAAGTGCTGTTCCTCTTTCACAAGTGTGATTGATGGAAGAAGCTAGAAAATAGTCCTGCAGAAGCCCAGGAATTCTCTGCTTTAGAGCTCCTGTCTGCACCTGGCTTACAGAGAGAAACCTCTCTCACTTAACTGCTAAAAAGAGGGTAGTAATGGTATAACTCAGTCGTACTTTTTCATTTAGCGCAGTACATGAGCATGTGGACCTCACTGCAACTTGTAGCACAAGGTATTGTCCCTGTTCTATTCCATATTGCCTCTGAGGAAACAAAACTGAGTATTATTCACTAAGTTCTCAAAAGTCAGGAATAAGTTGGCTATCTCGCGCTATACGGCACTATCTAATTTTTTTGTTTGTTTTGGTTTGGTTTTTTTAAGATGGATGCATGAACAGCAAGAACAGAGTTTCTGGAGTTAATTTTTTTCCATTAGAAGTTTTAGGAAAACTCCAGCAAGCTGTCAAGCTCTTAATTACTCAGAGGAGGGCATCTCCACACTGTGGCTGGATGAACAGAAGTACTGACTAAACCCACACCACAGGGGGCTCCTCTAACGCACTGCATCATACTGCAGGAAGCCTGATGTGTATTTCCATTAGCAATTAACACACTGAGGCTGGAGGTATGGTCAGAAAGCATCAACCAACAACCTCAAAGTGAGCCTTAAAAGCTGACTGCACGAGTTTGTCCTTTTGAGTGCTCGTCATGCTTCCTGTCTCCTTGGCAGTCACTGCACAGATTTATCTGGAAACACTTGCAATAGTCAAGTGGATCAATATTAAAAGAAGAAAGGTTATTTAATTAAACTTTTTTCCCTGGAATAGAGAGAGGTATAACCTTTGGGCATCCTCAGTCAAGTTTAGTAATAATTTTTAAATTAATTACAGTGAGGATCAAGATCTGAAACAATTCTAAACTTACTTAATCTGTACTTGCAGTAATTGGAACTTGCTACATTATTACTGCAGTATAGTAGCAAAATAAGTGCCAGAAACTTGTGGAATGCAGCAAGAGTTAGAACACTACAGATCTCTACATTTGACATTAAGAGGATTATTCAGAAAGTTAATCTCCCCCCGAAGTTAGAAGTGCTGCCACAGCTGTAAGTTTCTGGTGTCACCTCCGGGATGCATTTACAAATCTGGAAACTCAGTGTGGCAGTGGGAAGTTCTAGGCAGCATGCAGAGATTTTGTGGATGGCAGGAAGGATAAGAATCTCACCTTTGCATGGTGGCGTGTGAAGAGTTGTCTCTCCCTTGTCTGGGCAAGTGAAATGCTGTTTTCCTACATTTCAGGAAAAAGAGCAACCCTCCTCCCTCTCTCCAATGAAGTGACATGAATGGCGGTGCCCGTTCGTTAGCTCAGGGCACAACAGTCAACACTCACCCACTGTCCACAGCTTTCAGCCCTTCTGGGGCACATGATCTCCTCTCACAGTCGAGCAGTTCTGAAGTAACTGCCAAAGGCATGGTCCGAACTTCTGCTGGCTTCAAAAGATTCCTACAGCTACAAGGAAAAGACAGCACGAGTTGATTACCTAGGAGTTGCTTTTGTGTTCAGGGTTATGAAGTGGTCTGATGCCCTGCTCGGAGCTAGGCTGTAGTATGTACATTATTCGAAGCCTGTAGGGGTTTCCCCATAGACTCATTTCAAAGCAACTGCTATAGAAATTTTTCAACCATCCATTTACCCTTGCTATTTTCACAGTACAGAAGAGTGCTAGCAGATCAGTGGACTTCATTACACACCACAAAGGAAAACACTTGTGACTGGCTTAACATCAGTTAACCTGTGGCCTGCACCGGCACTTGCAAGCATTCTGGCTGAGTCAGCACATGGCTGCACTCACGTACACATGCACAGTGAGCATCATACCCTCGGCTAGCTAATACAATGATGTTTGCCAGAAAGACAGGAGCATGGCTAATGCTTCACTGCTCTTTCAGATGTGCAATCACCTCTATCTTCCTGTCTTCAGCATCCCAGACAAGAAACTACATTTGGCTACAGCACATACCAAAAGCTGTGGCCAGAGCACTTCCAGATGGGTAGCAGATGACTAGATAAGCAAACTATGTCACTGTCCTAAATACCAGGCCTGCTTCTTCATGGAAGCTCCCCACCAGTGATAAGGCTGGACAACCCAACTACAGCTTCCTACCATCCTACCCATGCCATGGAACAACTCTTAACAAGAGATTAACCTTTCTGCTCTCTCTTTCGCGGGAAACCAGCTAAGGGCTGGCTCCCACCATCGCTCCTTTACAGTTGTTGGGGAAGTGAGCTGAAGCCTGCAGTGATGAATGCTTAAATCCTGTTACATCACATGCTAGTTGACAAGACAGAATCACAGGGCCAGCATGCCAGAGTATTACTGTCTAGCTTATTTACAACAGACTGTTACAACAAAAGAAGAGACATAAGATGCAATGCTGGCAAAAGTCTGGGGATCACAATGTTTGCAAAGAGGTATCAGAGGCCAGCATTTAAGGTTTTGATTTTTCACCACCATGAAAAAGGATCAAAACTTCCAGTTCCTGCATCTGACAACAGTATGCTTCCCTACCAGGCCACCAGCTTGACAGACAGCTCTCCTGTTCTGGATTACCCAACTCCTCACTGGGCCATAGAGCCTGGCCCAATCCACAGGCCAGTAGTTCTAATACACAAGGGTAATGTCCCTTCTACCACAGCTGTTCCCCTCAAACTGAGTCAACCAGGTGCCCAGCCAGCCACAAAGTAAAAAAGATATGCAAAGAGTAATACTGAACCACTTAGCACTCCCAAAGCCCATCAATTAATATCAACTTCCAAAAGCAGACCCCCAAGAACAGGTCCTGGCAAGCAATCAGGCTCACTGCCTTCCTCCTGACTAGTCCTCAGGGTGGTGTTGTTTCCCTTCATGCTGCAGCATGTTTCCTTTGCTGTAGCTGCCTAGACCAGAGACACCTCTATATTGGCTACGATGCACACTAATAATCAAAACAGGTCTTTACTAATTGACACCACTTCCTACAGTAAGATGGTCTTCCCTCAGCACTGGCAGGGACAACACCAAGTAATTTTAAGGTTCTGTATTTTTCACTTGAGATTTGTTTCCACCTAAATTAATCAAAATTGGGGCTTTCACTTCACTGTCTTGTAAGATCTGACTGGAAAGCAGGGTTATGTAAACTCCTCTCCTTGACTGGAACACGTCCTTAATCAAACCACAAAGTTCCTGGATGACTCAACTTACCCCTCAGAGGGCAAGAAAGAAAACTGCAATTCTGACAACATAAAGGCTGGTTTATAAGCTACAAAACCAAACCATCCTTTATTGAGAACAAGAAACTCACTGGCCTGTTCCTCTGCACCCGACACTGCTACAGGTCATGGAAGTGGTCTCTGCTAGGCATCTCCAACAACAAAAGGGGGACTAAGAGAAGTAAACGTATGGAAGACAAACATGCCTTTAAGGCAGAAAAATTCTTCAGGACCCAAGGCATGCAAACAGCAGGTAACAACAAAGACTGACAAAGAGCTATGAATACTTACTTAGAGGGGAACTTACATATATTCACGTTTCTTTTGTGAAAACTGTAGAACTTTGAAAAGCTTCCAAGAAAACGCTATAGTAAACTGCAGCAAAGTAGGTCTTCTGTGTGGCAGAAAGTACCAACAAAGACATGCCTTCTAAAGCACAAAATGGTGTCTGCACATCCTGAATGGGTTCAGAGCCAAATCTCTGCCAGAGACCAGTTTTAGGACAACAAATTAGCCAAGGCCACAGAACTTTCTTCCAAAACCTGCTCTCAAGTTCTGATTTGGAAGGGCATTTGTCCTGGCTCCTGCTGAGGGGAACTCTGACTGCTGATTTTGCCATCTGTGAAGAACAGCCTGGAGGGAGCCCAGAAGCAAACAAAAACCATAAGCACAAACTACCCCAGTGATCCCTTGAACAAAACATTGCAATGCCACACCCTGAGAGAATACTGACAAGTCCATCCCCCTCTACTGTTGCCACCAATAATTTAATGACGTGAAGGACAAGCACCATGACACTTACCAATGGTCTTCCCACTGCTCCTGCTGCTGATCCTCAGCCCATCAGATACAACTGGCAATACAGGTACCACCAAGTAGCTGCAACAACAGTCAGATGGCTACAGATGGAAGTGTCAATACGAGTCAATACTCTGAAGATCTTTTTGCTGTTGCATTCTTATCTTTGCCCTGATCTGAGACAAAGGCAAAATAAGGTGACCAAGTATAGCACAGTATGTAACAGCAAGAGTATCAAGGGGAAATGGTTAACCAAGGTACACGTTACAGCCACTGCTGCATGGGGGAAGAGAAGAAAATAGCATCTATAAATACATACCTACTACAACACCAGGAAACCAAAAGAACTTATTAAGGATATTAAGACAATAATGGAAATGAACCTCCCCATTAAATTTCATTTTGAGCTCAAGCATTTGTCTTAAGCAATTGCTAATCTCTCCTAACAGCACCTACTGCTGAATTAAAGCTTTCCAGGAAGAAAGAATGGCCCCACTCTTTAGGGAGCTCCTGACCTTCAAAAATAACAATAATTTAAAAAATTGTCTGAACCTTTTTACGCCAATCTGTTAAATGCAGAAAGCAACAGCAAAAAATATTTTATAAAAATATGCTCTTCTGCATAACAGTGCTGACGGGCATTAGTTGCACAGCCACTTGATCAATTATTGATCATATACCACATCATTTCTTCTCACAATTTTGCCTAAAAATTAATGACAGGCTAAATGAAGTCACAGATATCCAAACTCATGATTTATGGCTTCTAGCAATCCAAAAGTTCTTTTCTACATCTCTAAAGTGTCACTCATATTCAGAGGTGCACAAAGAACAAGTACCACCAGTCTACAGACAGTCCTCTTGATTTTCTTTGAAACAAATAATTCTGTCAAAGTTTTATTTATTTAACACTATTAACTGCCATTTTGAAACTCTTACCTAGATGTTGATGGAAGAGACATTTCAAATGGAAGAGAAAGACATCAACCAAACTGCTCTTTTCCTAATACACTGCAGCAATATTTATTAGTCATATTTACTCCATATTTTCTCCACATTTTCCCATCCTTACCTTATACTGACTCTATTGCTGCTTTGATTCCAGGACACAGAAAAAAGAACATTGAAGGATCTTTCTTGATTGTTGGCTCAGGATACCTCTCAGATAACTTAAATTCCTTTATCAATGTCCACATTTTCTAGCTATTAAGTTTTATTCATTACTATCATTTTCCCTATTTATTTCACATATCCTATAAACATTAATACTTGCTTGAACTGTGAGAAGATCCTTGTGGAACCCCAAGAAGACCCCAACTGCATTTCAAACCACATCTGACATAAAAGTCCAATGTTTAGCAACTTGCCCATGGCGTGACTCAGTGGCCTGGATTTCCAGGCAGACACACCTTCAGGCTTTCAGCTCCACAGGCTACAGCAGTCCCCCAAGCTGAAGGAAGTTGATTTTCTTTATATCAAATGCCAAAGTGAGGTGATACTTCTTTGGAAAACCTAAATATTTTAAAAACAACTTACTTGGAAACAGAATAGGTGAGGCACCATTAATTTGTATAGACTAATAAGTCGAGCTCATTGTGCCACTAGATCTAATCTAAAAACAACAACAAAAAAACACACCAAAAATCCACAGAATTATGACACAATTTGATTGATAAACAAAGCTAAGTCAACTCCTCCTCTGGAAGGAGAGGAAGATCAGCATGGAGCACAGGGCCACTCATGAGAAATGCCAGGAGGGAAGAAGACGGCTGTGCAGCAATGTCTGAGTGAGAACAACAGCCCCTGCACTATGCATCTACTAGAGAAAAAGCAATTGCTTATAATTCTGTGGTCCTCTCACATAACCATTTCTTCTCTGTACTGCCTCCTTTCCCTTTGCACCTTTGGTCAGCTTTTCTGCCCGTTCCTTTTCCTGTGGCCAAGCATCTCTCATACCATGCCAAATTACGCAGGATCCCATGCAGCAGCAAAAGGTTTGTGACTGCATCTGCAGCCCTCTGGGAAGAGACAAAGCTAGATGCAGACATTTCAAGGTTATTGCTCAATGTTGCATGAGAAGATAGAAGAAAACAAGTCCTATACTCAACTCCCCTTTCAGAAGAGGGAATAGTTCTTCCTGATGTCTGACTAGACAGCCCAGGTTTCACGTCTGTTTGGAAGCCTACCTTGCAGGAGGCAGGTAGGACACCTGACAGAGTGACAGGCATAGATCTGAAAGTGTAGGACTAGGGCTCTCCTGATTTGCCTGTAGGTAGATAAAATCACTCCAAGTGGGGGCCATGCCTGTGAAGCTGATACCAGCTTCACTCCCTGCCCTTCCCCCTCGCCCCCAACATACCTTGCTGTTATCCTAATTTCCACTTATGGCATAGTGAAACTGGAAAAAACAATGGATTTTTACAACCATAATCTCAAGGTGCATATTTCTGTTGCCTCATGAATTCATATGAATTCATAACCCAATAATTCATCTCGTGTAAACTGGAGAGCCCCAACTAGCTCTCTTGCACCAACTCACCCTCTCATTTTATACATGGGATATACTTTTCCCATTACCCAAGAAAGCCTTACTTTCAATGCACCACATATTTTATAGGCAAACTTTGCTGTTGGCATCTTTACATCGAACCAGCATAGTTAAAATTCACATATGACAGGAGTAGACAGTATGTTCCCCAGTCAGCTCGAATTGTACATCACTCCAACTTGAGTCAAATTCTTTTCATTTCTTCCTCTTCCTTTCCTTATCTAGATGGAAACGAAGTATCCTCAGACAACATCCACCAGCGAGGTCAAGGTTAATGACTTTTCTAGTTCTTCAACAGTGGTAGGTTCCCAAGGATAAAACTCAATCACTTTCTTCTTTTCAGTCATGAGGAAACCATTATCACTAAATCTGCCTTTTATATCCCCTACATCCAGAGAAACAAAAGGAGCAATTGCAGTGGTCTGCAGAACAAATATATAAATGTCATCTTGTTGGGATATAGAGGCCTGGAAGAGAAATAAATAAAAAAATACATGTTAAATAAGACTCCAGTTACACCCAAACTGTCAGTAAAATAGACTGAATAACCACATTTGATCAAAATTACTATTCTGTTATGGAAATGTCTTCTGGAACAAAAGGCCAAACCAACAAGATAAATATTTAAGAATCATGCAGAAACTACAAAAGTTATTGTAGCCTTCCTACAGAGTACTGCAGATTGTGGAAAAATGCCGTGAACTGTTATCACTTTACCATCTTCTTATGAAAATAACCAAATAAATGGTAATCTGACTTGTACCTAGTACTGGTATCATATACTTACTGCAGCGAAAGAGATTTGTCCTTTCATCAACACCCTTCACTCAACCTATAAATTCACAACTACTAAAGTAGCTGGCCTTTCCGATTACATCGGTAGTAGCAAAACACAGAAGCAAAAGCTGGTAAAAATCACAGTAACACAGGAGGTCATCTCATCTTAATGGAACATGGCAGTGAAGTCATTACATTACATTTAGAAGGCAGCTATGTTGTGAAATATCAGGACAAAGTATAAAGTTTTATATCAAGTTCTATCAGTAGCTCATCTCAGGGAGGCTTAAAAGCAACACCAGGATGTATTTTGATGCAGCACTCCCCATTCACCACCATGAAATATGCTACATCATTTTCAAATACCAATTAACTATATATAAAATGCAGACAAATTATGTAAAATGCAGAAATCACATCCCGCTCATGAGAAAAACACCACTACTAACTTTTAAGAAAAAGCACACATCCTTTACATTTTGTGTTTTCTGAAGAAACACTAAAGACTTCATGTTTTTTAAAAGCAACGTGATGAAGAGTAGCACTTGGATTAGCAATGTAATTGGAAGTCTAGTTAGTTTATTAGTAACTATGTATAGAAGCACCAGCTTCTCACAAAACAGAATAATTCTTTAGATCACAGCTGCATACTTTCTTAAAATAACCATTTTTGATGATGTCATCCCAAAAAAAAAAAAAAAAAAACAAAAAACAACCCAGCATGACTCAGACTCCAGATTGTGCCACCAGCTGAAAAAAAAATAAAAACAGGCTGATTTCTTTCCTTTGTATACTCAGCAGGAGGCAGGCCATGCTGCCATGAAAGAGATAAGAGGGGAAAATCTGGTCCATTTTCTTTTTGTAAAGCAATTATGCTGGTCCAGGTTCAAAGAGATTAAAGACCTCTATTCCCCCCTTGTTCAGTTTAGCCAAAGCTGCAGTTTAGAAGCCAAATGTGAGAATGCACAGGTCCCCATCCTGCCAATTTGCTGATTAAGAATTTTGCAGTAAGATTTACATGCTAAGAAGTGAGGCTTAACAAAATGTGTGTGTACACACACAGAGCAAGCATGCTTGCTCTCTATATAGAGCACGCTTGCTAGTGGAAGAAATCTAGGGAGAAGCAGCAAATTAACTAAATGACAGTGTTATACAACACATTCTCTCTGTGCCTGTTCAAGAAGACAGACACTTGCTAGATACTAAGAAATAATCACTACTGTGCAAATCCAGACCCTTAGCTGGAGGGTAGGGATTCACAGGAGGAGGAAAGGAGCATGCAATATTGCATGGTAGCAATGGTCCACTGCTCTGAGAGTCTGAGCACTTCAAGGGGAAATACCGCTGACAATAATGCACTCCACATTCAGCTGAACTAGCATCGCCTCGTACTGACATACAGTCTGCAAGCCAGAACACTTTCCATGATATTATTTGTTATATAGGTACAAAAAGAATGAAAGGAGCAATGCTGCAGCAGTCAGGTGAAAGACAGTCAAAAACAAATGAATTGGAGACTTCATTATCTAAAAGAAAACTAAACCCAAAGAAAAAAACCTACAAAGACCACACCACACAACCTCCACCAGTGTTATTTAGATATGCATATAACACAGAAAAAAAAACCTGATTTTGAACTCAACAAGGAAACTAGAGTTGCAACAGCTAAGGAGAAAGAACAGTCAGTGCAATCAGAAACTGCATAGCAGGCAAACAACTCAAAACAGTAAGAACAGCAAAACCAAAGAGAGTAATTAAACATGACTGATGCTTACACTAAGCTGGGTCTTTTCTAATCCTACAGCATCCTTTGGAGATGAAAGGAAGTGATGGTTCGTAGGACTCTGGAGCCCACCTTCTCCCACAAGACTGAAAGTAATAACACAGCTTTTCCTGGTACAATTTCTGCATCTTCCCAGCAAGTCATTTACAGACTCCTTGTAGATGGGAACAGCACTTTGGGCTTTAACAGTCACACCATCCTTGGCAAGGGTGCATACTGGATCCAAAGAACTCCAGGCGTGCACAACGACCTATCAAGCATGTTGAGAGAGCACAAAGCTTAGAAGAAAAGTTACACCGCTGAAGATAACACAGCATCCTTGGTTGCAAAAGATGTTCTCCTGACAGTGCCAACTGATTTCCACCTATAGCAAGAAACTCCACAAAGATTTAAACACTGGATGCAGCATAATAAATAGACAATTATATAAACTTAACCAGAAGTCAATTTCAAACAGTCTGGATCTGTTGCTCTTGATTTGCATAGACCTTTGTTTTCTCCAGGCTCTTTGAGAGGATGAGGTTGTCAATTGCTGTCAAGAGAGTGCTGGAAAATGGAAATAGTAAGTAACTAATTTGTTGACTCTTTTTGCTCCCCTCCCTGAATAAAAAAAGCCCAACAAAGGGTTATCTTGAGATTGCTCAGTGTTATCTGATGTAACCCATCTGGGTAATCTAGAGCTTCTGCACAATCACCGTTAAACAGAAGCAAGTTGCATCATCTTAAAAGAGATTACGGAAATTATATTAATACAGTGAAATCACATGCATTATCAATTCACCCTTATCTTAAATTAAAAAATAAAATAAAATAAAAAAGCAAATAAAAGATAGGCATTTAATGAGAATGACAGCATCCTCTCTCTTCATACATTTTAGATTATTTTTGATCTTAATAGGGGTCTGCAGTCAGGAACAGATCTTAACTCTTTTCAAAAGTTTGAATTTCCAAATTTTCTTGAAGTGCAAAATATTCATCAGTATTCATCAGAACTACCCTACGGCCAATGCCTCCCTGACATTATCAGAAAATATGAATTTAAACCTGTTACAGTAACTCAGACCAGAAATAAACAATTTCATTAAGCATAGCCCTACTCCAAGAAATGACTATACAGAAGTTGCAACCATTTTCTATACTATATATTATTATATATAAGTAACTTTACAAATCTGAAAATTCATGGCAGCCCGCCAGACAGAGTGGTGAACTAGGAATTGACATACTCCTACCACTAGTTCCAAAACTACTGGAGTGTCATTCCAGGCCTCTAGGTCTGTTTTTCCATCCTTCCCAGCCTTTTCACACAGGATATCCTTTATGTCAAGAATGGTATTTTGTAGTGCAAAATGGCCCCTAAATTCATTTGGGATCTAGTTACCATATGATTAACAGCAACAAAATGTCACAAATTGAAAAGCAAGACTCTGTTCTACAGAACTACTCCAAATGCTGCCTAAGAAATCCTATCAGTTTCTATAGCATTATCAGAAAACAGTTATGGCATCAATTGAGAAATGGTGACATTGCATAGGTGGCCTTGCAATTGAAGTATACCTACATATTCTGGCGATATTTCAGAAAATAATCTACGGGCAAGCAATGGTACAACCCCTCCCTTTCCTTCACCAGTTAATCTAGTTCTAACAACCAGGGAATAGTTTTGTTAAGTAGCGAGGTACCACTCTTCACACTGTTCTATTTAACCACATACCCCTTTAGGATTTCAATAGAATAGTTAATTTCAGGCCTATACCTACAGGCTACAAGCAAGGCAATTAATTCCTTGTTCTGTGAAGCAGTACACACTACTCTAATAAAGACACTATAGTGTTGCCCTAAGAAGATTAAAGACAAGACTTGCACCTCATTGTGTTTGAGCATGGACTTACTGAGGCTTGTCTATACAAAGATGCGCTCATTTCAGCTTCTCAAATTTTTGCAGGAGGGACACAAGAGTGGCGAGAGAGGTGTCACTTACCCTCAAAGTCAGCTTGTGGTCCACATGAAGATCTGAGACACCGTAAATGTACAATGCACCTTTGTCTTCATAGGCCACAGGCAGCAGTGGTGCAAAGAAGTTCTGGGCAAAATAATGAAGCAGCTTCCACTTACCACCATACTCTGAAAAGGGTTAAAAGAAAGAAAGATTCCAACCGAATCCAAGATTGCCTTGACACACAATCCCTTCCTGTGCTATCTGGCCCTGTTATGGCAATACAGTACCCCACTCCACCCTTTTCCACTTCTATCAGGTGCAGAGAATGACTGAAGTTGCTCTTGTTTTCTTCCAGGCAAGTCACTGCTCTGGAAGAGATATGATGCTCTTTTAAGCTTTTCTTTGAGCTTCACCAAAAGATCACATTCTGTAAGTGTTGGTCTTATTGTTGCTATGCTGTTATTCAGTTAAAGAAAGCCTTAAACACAAGTGACACCAACAAAACTGACTATACACATTAAGCAAGCAGCTAGAGCATCTCTGTTGCTGAGAATCCAGACAAACACACTGGCAATGGTGGCATTGCCACAAACTACCCATCACTATAAAGAGACAGCAGAGTCTGACTTTTGATTCTTACACAAAGCACTCTCTTCCCCTTTTTCAATCCTCCTCTTTCACTTCTTTCTTAGAGTAACATCAATAGCAACAAAGAAAAAAAAGTTCTCAAACCAGAGACAACCTTGAGTTAGGCAAAATGAATTTGCCAAGATCTAGAGACAATACTTACTTTATGGGAGTTCGTATACATGACATCGACATACACCAATCAGTTTTGCTTTGCCTCTTTAATGAAAAGCTGTACCTCATTACTTCTAATACTTTGAAAGTCTGCCATTAGCAAACTGGAAAAGTCACCATTGTGTCCTCTCCAAAAAAAACGATTTTGCCAGATGCCACACTGCCACACAACCATTTTGAAAAAGAAGCTGCTTTCATTTCTTTCTCCATTAATTTTCCACCTAGCACCCACTGTCAGGATTTTAACTCATTTGCTCAACCATTATCTAGTCATTGAAACAGAACTAAAAAGAAGTAGCAAGTCAGCTGCATCATCTCATAAGGAAAGAAAAGTTAGATACCAGTTTCATTCTTGTTTCTGGCTCTTTGTTTTATACAACAGGTTTAAAGCCCTTGGATGCTAAGAAATATTTCCAGTAATACATTTTTGTTGTAACTAACTACCTCTCTGTGTTCTGGTGCTTGTACAAAGCAAGCACCTCTTGACATTTTTAAACAAGTCATAATTCAGGACTTCAATCAGAGTGATGTAGTCTTTAAAGGGTGTGTTTGTGGCTTTCACAGGCAGACCTGAACATGCTCTTCCTGCACTCCACATAGACATGAATGAACTTTGTGAAGAGCAAAGTGCATTAGCTCCAGCTTAACACCTTGCACATCACCTTGTTTTCAGCAAGCTCACAACCAGCTAGCTTGGAGAACAGACAAGAAAAGCTTGGATCTGCCTGGAAAACCCATACAAGATTCAACTGTGCTATGAGATCAGACTGTTGCCAACAAAACACCACCAGCATTTAAGTTAAAAGCACTGAATCAAACTGAAGAGACAAAATCTGAAAGACAAATTCAGAAGAAGCTGCTGAGTTTCTTCAAAACAGACAGATTGTTGATAAACTGATGAACATACTCAGCATATTGGTGCTGTTCAGTAGATCAGTGAAGCCGCATTCTTGCATTCCAAGGACAATTCCTGGCAGAAAACATTGGTGGTCTAAAGGACAACTCCTCCAAAACCAGGGAGTGCTAGCAAGTTACTTTTCAGGGTCATGAAACTTGAGAGGATGAGAGGTTTGGATTTGGGATGGATTATCTGAAACAGAGCATACTGTGGGGCAGCATCTGATCTAAAAAATAAAAGCAATGGGCCTTGCATGAGAAATGGGCACTGTGCCTAACCTCAGGCTTTGGGAGGGGCTGAACACTCTGAAGCCCTCAGAACTGTCACAAGACTCTCAGGAATTTCAGTTGTCAGTGCAATAGATGCTGCTCACTGCAGGCTTCAGACAGAGGCCACCACGAGCTCAGACAAGTTACCCAGCATGGACTGAGGTTTCAGTGCCTGCCAACTTCAGTTTTTTCCTCAGCTTAATTTACATGATGAAAATCTAGGCTTCAACTGTCTTGAATATGAAAATGAATAATGCAATTGAAGTAGAATGAATGAAGTAGGAATGAATAATGTAGTTTCTGTTAGTGTAATATAAAATCCCATTTCTCTTCAAATGGGCCCTTCCCTCAGTTTCTGCTGTGCCTTGATTTCCAACTGCATTACATAACCACATTGCAGTGATTACTGAAGGGAAAGAGAGGAGGTTTGCCACTGAGGCAGCAGATACAGAGATCCTCAAGAAACCTGTACAGTAAACAACTAAGACTAACCTTGGCATCACACTTCCACAGGGAAAACCAAACACAAAAAAACCAACCCCAACCAACAAACGAAAGCAAACTAACCACACACTTAAAAGCTTGTACCATTTCAAAACTCATTCTAGCATTCAACTACTACAGCTATTGTTTTGGGATGTTTGCAAATATCACTGGTCTGCTTACCTCAGATCAGCTTTTTAAGGTTGATATTTTCCTTCCCAAAAAGCCTAGAGCCATTTTTAAGAATAAAGCTCAACTGCTGGAACAGTTTCACACAGGAAGGGTCTTCCAAACATAACATTTCCAGCAAGAGAAACTTGGTAATGCAATTGCCAAAGAAACTTCAGACAGCACGGAGAACAAGCTCATCTGTTGTATTGATTTCCTTAAGACCAGAGTCACATTTCTTGATTTAAAAAATAGGCAAGTTGCATATAAAATACTCCTCCTGTCCCAAAAACGGATTTAAGAAATCTGGAGATCAGGTAGCTAACAAGAGAAATCTCTGGTCTTAAAATTTCCTGTTACAGACACGCATGCCCAAAGGCGAGTCAAAAACTATTCAAAACAGCCCTGGGGTGGTTTTCTCCTCCTCCCCTGACATTTAAATGAATTCTTAAAGAAATCCAAGTTCCTCATTTTTTTCCTCATAATAAAATGGGGTCTGCACTCTCTGTGGTATCAAACTTCAGAACAGTAAACTGCAATGAGGTTTGTAATGAGACCCCAGTACCCTTTTTTTCTCACTGTTCCCTGAAGCATTCTACACAGATAGTGGGAGCAAGAGCAAACAGTTCTCCCTGGAATGGATTTGAAATTAATCACTTCACACCATTAAATGTGACCTGAGAAACATGCTGCTAGTTCTTTCCTCACCTCAGTCTCATGAACTCAGATCCATTATTCTCCATAACAGCTTGTGGTTTCAGCTCACATGGGGCTCTAAATATTAAACCTCCAATAACAGCCAGTTATCTGTTCAATGGAAGATCTTGACAACTGAGTTGGATACCTCAAGGTGACGCTTGTGTGACACGCTGCATAGATGCTAAAGCATTCAAAATGGCACAACTGGGTCCACAATTAGGCACTAACAGTGTTGGGGTAAAAGCTGTTTAGCTCCAAACTGAAGGCAGAAGTACTGAGATAGGAGTGATATGCTATGTTTTCATTCAATCCCAAACAAATACACACCTTAAAGGTAAGTTAAAAGGAGAAACATTTGCTACCTTCCTCCCACCCCACTTCATGAGGAAACACTTCCACTTTGTACAGGAAATGATGGAAGCCCCTCCGTGGCTCTCTGTGAAATAACAGATTGAAGTAAGAAGCACTCATTGGTGATACTACTGTGCCAGCTAATAAGATGCAGAAATGTGTTTTTGAAGTGCAAATAAAACTAATTTCTCTGAAGTTTTGCACAATTTCAGCCATTAGCATTTCAAAAAATCCTTCTACCACACTGCCTAATTAAATGAGTATTAAACCTTTCCTCATTCCACTGAGGGAGTAGAACAAAACAAAGGGACAGCTGTATCTCTGCTGAGCTTCTTTTCTGTAAGCTAACTTCAACAACATATGAATAATTCAAGTATTTGATATGTTTTCTACAATGACGTCAGTTCTGCACTTAAACATTTATGGTCTCTACAGTTACTTCATCTATTAGTACACATGTCTTTACAAAGAGACATTTTCCCAAGCATCTTTTTCTCTTGAGGCACTTAAAGCCTAAAAGCATCAGTCATTGCTAGAATCATAAAACTTATGACTGGGATATTCCATTTCTCAATACAAGTCTAGAAAGTCCGGAAAGATGAGCATCGTAGTTGGACTGCTGTCTTGACATTTAAATAAAATAGCCTGTTTCTTCTACTGGTTTGTTTTGCTTTGTTGGTTGCAGTTAATTTGCTTGGATGAATAAAAGGCGGGGGAGGGGGAAACAAAGACTAAAAGGGAGAGAGACAAACATCTCCCAGAGAAAAAAGAGGAGGGAAGGGTGGGCTAATTTTTTTTTTTTTTTTAAAGCAAGGCCAACTGGCATTTTGTTCTAAGGACAGACCAAGAACTTCACACTAATTCTTAGCTTTTTCTAGTTCACTCATATTTCTACACATTGCAATTCTTAAAGATTTTCAAAAAAAAGAATATGTGAGAATTAAAATTGAAATCTAACCAAGTCCTATATAGCTGCCATAGAACAGCTTCTCCATTTCAAAATGACTTCTAGACAAAATGTTCCGAACATGAAACACAGCCACTTCCCTCCACACATTCCTTCCCTATTTCTTACTGCCTATGTGACTTATCTCTTTGTCTAATGACTCCATTTTTGTATTCTAAAAGGAAAAAACAAATTATAAGGAGACATCATGTACATAAATAGCATATTAACAGAATAATTTAATCACGAAGAATGATTCACCTCACCTGACATCAAGTTAGACAACAAATCTCAGCTAGTCATCTTCTCCTATAAAGAGCTTCTCAGAAGCTATGCTGGACAATAGGTGTCATATGAAGTTCTATGGAATCAAATTCAGCATGGGGAACATAATTCATCCCACTTTATTAGACAGCTAAGGACAGAATGAATCACACTCTGGAGATAATCATCTTTCCCCCAACTGACTACAAAAGAAATCTAGATGTCTAGACTTTAAACACAAAATCCCACCCTGCTCAGAAGAAGATCACTAGGGTTTTTTGACAGTGTACTACTGCCTACTGAAGTGAGAGGTTTTGATCATTTACCATGGAAGGCAGGGGGAACAAAGTCAAATTTGTTAGGATTCTGAAAAGCATATTAATACACGGCTGCTCCTTCTTACCCTCCCATCCCACTAACACCCTCTCTGTCCATTCTCACCCATGGTGGCTGTGTACATACATGCATCTGTACATTTGAGCCAATAAATATAATTAGATATTTCTAGGACAGACCCTTTTGGAATCCGAATTTCTTAGAAGTTTCAAATCTTTCTAATTTTAAAAAAATTAAACTTGCATAAAATGCAAAATTTCTCTGGAAAAAAAACCTGGTTGACACATCACCCACAGTTTCAAGAAGATCCAGCTCTACATAAGAAAAGCAAGGGTAACAAAGTTCACCTCACAAGTGGGTTGTGCCCTCAGTCTTAACCATCACTGCTTCCCAATAGATATCTCTGTCTGGCTTCGATGATATCATTTCCTTGGGAAAAATGAGAATACTGCCTAAAGGAAAAAATGTATTTTTAAGAAATTAGGAGTTACATACTATTTTAACTTCTCTAAACTAAACCTTGCTAAAACAAGAGATGGTGGCTGCTAAATCTGAACTTAAACAGCAAAACTTCCATGGGAAAAGGATTGCCTTGTTCTTACCCTCTTCCACTTCCCACAGACTATTAGGATAATCCTGAAAAACAGTTTTCTGGAAAGCATTTCTAAAAGAAGGACAGAAACATGTTCAAAGTTTGCACAGTTGCCCAAGAAAGAGAGAGAGCAGAGCCTTACTTCTTATTCTGATACTTCCAGATAAGGAAAACAAAACAAGACTGATGGTGCTTTTTACCAGACTGTCACAAAACTTACCCAAGGAAGCCCATGAAGGTGCCTGCCAAATGTCATTGAGTTGCCAGTACAGAGCTCCCATTGTGTGTCCTTCTCCATTGATTATTTCACTTTGACTAAAACGATAGAATTCAGTTTCCATCTTTATACACTGAGCCTGCATCACCTTGGTCAACAAACAAAAAGAAAAATAATTTTTGTTGTATTGTATTTTGTATTTTACTTTACTTTCAAAGCACGTGTGCATATGTTAACATACAAAACAGTCTTCACAGCAATGGCACATAACTATAAACTCGAGCCTTCAAGAGTATACACCTGCAGTAGGCCTCTACTTGAATGAGATCTATTCCTAGAGGCTCCCAATAACTTCATGCGCAGTATCTTTAGAGAAACTCTGGAGGGGCAACCTCCCGCCTTCCATCCAGTGAAGAACACTGGGCAACAGGGTCTTTTTGAAAGGCAACTTTAAGACCAGGGAAAGAAAAATAAATTTATAATAATTTTTTTTTTTTATTAACGTAAATAAAAAACCCAAGAGTTGCAAAATGATGTTATGCTGTACTATCATCCAGTATACCTTACGACAATGACCGCATCCCTATACACTGAACACATTCCCAGAACACAGTCAAAAATATGCACTGAGACACCTTTTTCCACCTGCACTCCCGCTTCTCTACTTCCCCATCTTGTCTTTAAAAAAGATTTTTCAGAATTTTTCATTGACCAAGTTTCTCAATAAAAGCCAAAAAGCCTGTCATTTTCTCCATAAAATATATTACTAGGCTAGGGAGGTATTAAAAAAATGTCTCTAAAGGAAAAAGTTATTCTTTAGGACAGCTCAAAAAAGGTAAAAGATAACACTTCTAGTTAACTACTAGAGCCAAGTTTACTCTCCTTATCCTTCTTGCTATCCTTATTTGGGCACTTGTAAACTGTTTAACCTGTTAATAAGGCTCTGACAGACATAACCTTGCAGAAACTCTCAACTTTTTGAGTCAGGACCTCACTGCACCAGTTTTACCCCTGTTTTCAGTTTCACAGTATTATGTATCCTTGTTCTCATCATCAGTGCCTGAAGTTCTCTGGCTGTTTTGGTTTTACATAAAACCTGCTGACAGCAGCTCTCAAACATTAAAAACTTTGAATGTGCAGAGAGTGTTTCTAAAATTTTTGGAACGTAACAAAAAGCAATAGCATTTGAAACTTGCCTAATAGCATTAAAAAGGCACTTACCATAAATTAAGAGTCACACAGAAATCACAAAGAAAGAAACAAATTCGAGGTAAACTCCAACAGATGAAGAGCAAAATATAACCTACTGATTCGAAAAAAACCCAAACAAAATAGATTCTCTAAAATCTGAGTGCATAGTATCTGAGTAGTATCTAGTATCTGAGTGCATAACAAAATAAAAGCTATTAACTATCTCATTCATAGAGAACTGCATTCTCTAGGAAAAAAATCTTGTTTTAAAAGCTCATGTACTCCTCGTGGCAAAAATCAAAGTATACCCACCCTGGAACAGGGAGTAATAGTACAGCACTAGAAATAATTGTGTAACAAGGAAGGCCAACATGTTCCTGCATCCCCAGCCAACTTCATGAGTGTGCCCAGCTGGGGACAGGGACCACAGCAGCACACACAACTAGACTTTCTCCCAGTCCAGCCAATTTTTGGGAAATTCCCTGAGAAGTATTCCAGCTCTTCCGTGATGAAAATTGTAGTCTCTCTCCAATAAACAAGAGACAAGCTAGTTCCAAATTACACTGGACTCTTCAATGCAGGAACTTTCTGTATGACTAAACATTACCCAATAGAATAGGCCCAACTTTAACCGCTGACAATATCTAACAGAACAAGTATTGACAGATATTTATACTGAAGACATTGCTGTTACCTGAGTGAGGTAAATCATATCTTTGAAGTTCTTTATGGGATCTGTGCTATGGGGAAGCTTGAAATGATACCCAATCTGTTGAAGCATCTCATCATTGCCATTTTCGTGGTGTTGTCGATGGAGAGAAAAATTGCTTGTATAGGACCAGTCCTCAGTGGAGGAAACCTTTTAAAAACCACAAAAGAAGGATATCAAAATGAAAAGGCAAAATGTACATTTAACGACTGACAAGATATTCAGGAAAGGATATCCAATCCATTACAGCCTGCTGACATCATCTGAAACCTTTAAAATTGGTAGTATATTTCTGTAGAGTCTCATGCAGTCACGCAAGGATTTTGTATCAGTAGCATCTTGCTTGTACTCCTTGTACAAATAAATGATAACAGACATTGCTGTTGAAGGCAGAAGAGCAACTCTTAGCTCAATGGCATTTAACTTATTTGTACTAAGGTTCAGTTTGGCCAAGGGACCTCAGAGGTTTGCTTGCATTCATAGTAAATCAGAAACACCCTAGATTAAGACAGAAGAATGTACTCTAGTCAAACACGTTTAGGCATAAGTTACAGAAGTCAATAGGGCTACAAATTCTAATATGTACGTTTTCAAACTGCCTTTGAATACAAATAATCACAAAACATGGGTATTTTTCAACTAAGGACAACAATGCAGCACAGCTTATACAGTTGTTATTGCCAGCTTGCATTGTAATTATAATCTCTACAAAATCTTTTTATTTAGATTTGTTCCTTTTTAGGCTGGATTGAATAACTTTCATTATTAATATGGATGAATGTACCAATTATATCTCAGATAATATACTTTGCCTAGAAAATTGAAAGGAATATTCTAAACTCCTTTTAGTCACATGCATGAGTATCAACATGATACTCCTCTCTCTGAACAAATTGACAAAAAGCACTGTATGTCTCTGCTCCAACTGGAAAAGTAAGATAGAATATACAGTATCTAAATTTAACAGGAGACAAAACCAAATCCTCTTATATGCAATACATAAAGAAACAAATTACTTATGTAAAAGAAATTGGTAAAAAATACAAAAAAAAATCAATACATTTTAGAATCCGGCACCCTTCGGCATTTGTCAAGTTTCTTCTGTTTCTAAATACATATTCTTAGTCACAGCAAAAGGAAACATGTTAGGCAATCATTACTGTGCTATATTTAATAGAATTACTATTAAAATCATTAGTCTCATAACAGTTCCTCATCTAAACTTGGTTCCTCTTGCAACGTCAAGGTAAGTATATCAAACACTGAGAAGGGAAACAGCCCAGTTCCATCCCCTCCCTCCACACCAGCACACACCTCTGTCCCACCCGTGCCCTATCACAATGTATTATCCAAACTACAGATAGGATGCTGTAGTTTGTTGGGAAGAGACTCATTACCCTCACTAAACGAGAGCAGAGGGGACAGCAAGGTGTGGAAGCCCAGCCTTACCTTTTCAATCGTACTGAAGGAAGGCCAGGATTGAAATCCATATTCCGAAGCAAAACGAGTTTTCGGATACACTGTCCAGTTCCAGCAGTCACTGATGTAGTTGTAAAAGTGAGTGTCACCATAATGAGTATCATAAGGATTCTGGGAGAGCCAACCTTCTCTAACTGACTCTAAGCCATTTGTGGGACTGGATGCAACAAAAGGACGACTCTTATCTTCCTGGGATTCGAAAGAAAAAGAAAACAAAAACCAACTCCCTCACAAAGTGATTGGCTTTTATCATCTGAATACATAGATCACATTTTGCAAAGAGGGGGGGCGGGGTGAGGAGAACATGTCTTTTCCAAATTTCTGAGTCATCACCTAGGAAACATTCCCCTTTGTGTCCTGACATTCATCATCATTACTTGCTTAATTAGCTTCTTATTTATGTTCTTGGAGGACAGCTGGGCATGGTATTGCTTGCTCTGCTGTTCTAAGGGATTCTCTCCTCAAATCAAGAGATTTTCTATCTTTATATGCTCCTAAATTCTTAATGAAAGCTATTTAAAGTGTGCCTAGTGAAAAATAAACTCAAGGAACATTAATATTAGAGTACTGCGACTTCTTTATGGAAAATCATTACTTTTGCAGTGTTTTTGCAGGAACCAGGCCATGATTTTCCCCTTTCTTATTAAGTAGGCACCTAAATTTAGTCCTAACAAAGCCAACATATTCTGCTACTGATGCTTGCATGGCAGCATTGCAGGCTATTGTCATTTAGGCTGGCTCTGCATGTTAAGATAGATGAGACTATTAGAAGGGTAGCATTTCAAATTGTTCCAAGCTGCCTTTATTTATAGCCTCAGTAGACGTAGTATATTAAATCTTTTAGTAGTACCCTACAAAGTACTGAAGGAATCCTTTTGCAGGTATAATTCATTTAGCACCTTACTTGTAGGAAGACAGAGGCCTGAGTTACTTACCAGTCACAAGTTACAGCAATCAGCTCCAACATAGTAAAGCACTTAGACACGTACTTCATTTTAAGAAACAGTCCTGTTCCCCCATTATTTTTTTTTTTTTTTTATATGAGTAATTAATAATTAACTGAAACAATTTACCACAGGATATCCTTTAGCTCAAACTTAGAAATCTTTGTAAGTTATACAGTCCAGTACTGCTAGTAGTTACAGGTTTTCTCATCTGGCTTGTATTACACAGGACCTAAAATTATTTCACTGACTTTCACCTTCAGGCATTCATAATAGTTATTCTGTGGGTTTAAAATAAAAGAAAGTCCGTCTTGGACAGCAACGCTGAACAAGTGAACTGTAACTAAAAAACAGCATCAAGACAGAACACCTCACTTTGCTGCACACATATTGGCCATCCAACTTCTGTAGCTAACCACAGAAACACCACAGCATGCCTTTACAGACAACTCAGTTCCAAAAAACCTAACTGAAATACAGAAATCTAGAATCAAGATGTTAAGCAGGAATATAAGACACCATTACCATTTAGAATACATAATTGCCCTCAAGAGTAGGATCCTTTTCAGCAGGCTCTTTCAAACCTGACCTCATTTTTATTTTTTCCTCATGTCTCAACTTTTCCAGAGTACAACTACTCTGACAATGCCAGTAGCCTCCAACAGCAAGCAACAATATTGCTGCCACCTACATACTGAGTGCCTGTCTTGGAAAAGGGAAACTTAAGTCACTTATGTCATCCTGAAAAGAACAGAGGATTAGACTAGAATTATCACATCCTGAAGTCAATGAGATGATGCTGTACAAGGTATAACTCAGTAGGAAAAGGCCACTAGCATTTTTAGGTTAACATAAACATATACTCTTGTTGAAGAGGAAAGTTCTAACTGGACAAAATTCTTGCAACACTTTGTCTTTTAGCTAACAGCGTAGTTAAGAATACTCACCTGTGGTTGAGGCATTGTTAATCCCTATACAGTTATGCAACATCAATTTGGGACTTCTAAATCAATTTCTGTCTACATACACACATAAAAGTTAGTTAAAAGCAGATTCCATTAAATAACGAAGAACTGCAATACTTCTAGGAGGAGAAATAAAACTATGAAAGCTGCACAAAATGGGTAGTGCCAAACCACAGTAAACTTTGGACCACAGATTCCAGGTGCTTCTGGTCTGCATGCTCACAGTAGAAGTCTTATCTCAAATTATTTTATTTTGCCTTCATATACTGTAAAATACAATTAGTATGTTTTTCAAAAACATACAATATAATAACTACATAGCATGAGGACAATGTTTAGCATAGCTTTTGTCTAACCTGCTTAAGCCAAAAAAAATTTATATTAATTACTGGAAGAGCACAGTGAAGAAATAACATCTTTGTTAATTTCTTCAACTGCTATTGAAAGGCCTGAGGGTTGTTAAATCCTTCTTACAGTATCCTTCAATAAATTCTGGATAAAGGAAATCTGATCATCTAGACTAATTAATTAATGTGAAAAATTATTTTTCTCCACTGGAAGTGAAGGCATTTGTGGAGGTATTCAAAATAGGAAGGAAAAACGAAGCAAGATTCACTACATTTTCAGGTCTTCCTTTACATATCGTGAAGTGTTAGAAATATAAGTAATTTTCTGGTTTGTTTTACTTTGAGGAAAACCCTTGAGTTTAGAGAGTCGTTTACAACAGCTTGGAAAGTGCAATTCCTCAATAATGTGCTGGTTTTCATTGCTCAAAGTGATTTAAAAAAATAAACCAACCGAAAAAAAAACCCCACAAGTTGCTCAAATTGTAAACATTAAAACTTTTTGCCAAGCCATATTCCCATACAGTTTCTTGGGATCACTTACAGTAAGAACTATTTCTCGGATGTTCTTCACATAAAGCATCACGTAGTCTTTGATATAGACTTCTCTGTCAGCATAAGGTATGGAGAACCAGTTGCTTGCAATTGCTGCTTCATTTTCATTGTTACCACTCCACAGAATAATTGATGGATGGGATTTTAAACGCCTTACCTGAAATACAATTTACAGTTTCAGAAGTCACACAAAATTACTTCTCCTCAAAATAAAAAAAATCACTTTATTATTACTTGAATTACAGTATATACACATGTATATTAGATAGGTTGAGCCTATAACTCCTGGTTTTGTCCACACTGTTCACTATTCCTTCAGCCCTCCACCAGACTCAAACTTTTTTAAGATACACTTACAGAGGAGCAAACTTAAAATGCTGACATATATCCACCATATGCATATGTGCACCTCCGTCCCCACCTACTCAGCCACACTTGAAGGCTAAATTCTATGCTAAGGCATGTTTCAATCATTAGAGCTCACTTAGTGGATGCTCTTAACCACATCTGAGAAGAGGAAAGTTTGGACATGAGGAAGGCCTGTACCTCTGCTTGACTGACTGCTCCTGCAAGCAAGTCAAATAGGATTTGGCAAGGTTACATTTAGTGTCTGCTACATAAAGGTACACCAACACACACTTCGAAATAAGCATTTTTGGAAAGCTAACTTACACAGGCAGTCAATTAAAAATAGGTAATGAAAAATAGAGCTTCGACACACAGACAAAATACCTGATGAGAAACTTCTGCTCTTACGGATTCTAAATAATTCTGGTCAGTTGGATATAGTGCACATGCAAACATGAAATCCTGCCAAACCTATAGGGAAAAGGAAAGAAAATACAAAAAATAAAATCTGTTAGCAAATCGTTTTACATACTTGAAAAATGTATGGTAATTAGGATGCACAATCTTTTGTTCAGATAGAAGTTATTTATCTCAAAAAGAACTAAACTGAAATGTTCTATTTGTTATTCTTGGAAAGTACCACCAAAACAATCACCACGTCCATGGTGTTCAGTATGTGCATACTCCACTGTGGTTTTCCTCAACATCAGAGTTACAAAATATTTACCCTTACGAATCAGATCCTGACAGCCTTCACTGATGAGTGGAATATTGCTCAGTAGATGGAGTTAAGTAAGTTCCAATGGAATAATTAGAATTCATATACTGCTCAAACTTGAATGTGGGGCAACCTCTAGCTGAACAGAACCATTTTGTATTTAGTACTTTGCAGGTGTAACACCAAATTCCCGTTACTTACTAAAAAGAGACAGTAATTCTTCTGATGTGGTATTGAGAACACTTAACAGATGTTCAAGAGTACTCATCAGCAAAACACTTCCACACCAAATGTGCAAACTGATCTTAAAAAGAGCAAATCTCACCCAGAAAGAAGGGCAGAAACAAACTAGATCCTCTAAAACCTCAGTGACTTTCTCTTCAAAGAAAGATCAAGTAAACACCACTAGAGAACAGCAAGCCTTTCAACTCAACAACAAACTCTATTTGTACCTTGAAAGAGAAGAATTACAAAAAAGTGGAGAGGAAGAAGCCCAATGAGATGGGTAAGATTAAAAATAGAACAGGTAAAACAAGTAAACTGTTGTAACTTAGAGACTCCTGATAGTCCATCTCAAGTATCAACACAAAGATCTCTTGAAGAAGCACATTAACCCAAAGGAGTCTGTAGGAGACTACACTTTTCTGAATACCATATTACATACAAAATGGAGAGAGGTAGGCCAGCTCCTCATACCATTACATTTTCACTGCAGTGAGAACGTGCTTTTCCATGACTCTCTTCTGTGTACATTCCCTAAGAAAGCTGAAGATAGGGAACAGGACAGTGGGAGGTAATGTGTCCCTTAATAATTGTTACACTCCCAGCTCTGTACAAAAAAAGCAAAGCTATTGCTGAAGAATCACTCTGAATCCTTCAGTAACTGCAAAGAAACTCTCTATTGAAAGAAACTTTCTCTTGCTATTTCCCTCAGTGAGCTATCACTGTTTTTCCTTAAGCAGTTTGACTCTAATGCACTTTTAAGCCTTTGCAAGGCCACGAGAAGAAACAAAACCAAAAGCCTGCAGCACCACCCCCTCCAGAATAAGGGTCTGATTTTCTGCATCTACTTGCTATTTTGGCTGCTAAATAAGATCTAAATCTTGCATTGAGGACTGTACAGGCACAGATCTAAGTGGCCTACTTAGGTGTCTAGTGTCAAAAATGAAAGAACCGTAAGTGCTCAGAAGCCCTGAAAATCAGGGCACTCATTCAGATGACTAAAATAGATGTAACATTTTTTTTTTTCCCAAGCACACACAGCAGAAGGCAGCAAGGTATCAATTCTGTTTCCCTGCTTTTTATGCCATAGAATAAGACCAAACACACTTCTTTGGATTTTAATACCAGATGCAAGTTGGCCCTCAGTCATCTAGTCACTATTTCATCTAAACTTATTGACATGTTCCTCCAAGCTCATATAAATAAATGTACTCATCTAGGATTATCAGTATTTGCAGCAGGTGTTCCCCTTAAAGCTACATTTGTACTCAATTATAGCTTGTTCAAAATGACCCTTTGGATAAGGTCTTCCATGCCTGGCTTCAGGTCAAGTAAAAATATTATAGTTTAAAAAGTCTGAACTAAAAGAACCCCAAACCTTTTCAGCTATTGCTGTAAAGGAGAAAATACTTTTTAAAGAAATAAAACTTATTTCCACAGCAGAGAGAAGTATGACTGCCTTCTTTGGCATTTTGATAACTGAGAGGGGGCTGAAAGCACAAAACTCAAATAGAGCAAGCCTTAAATCCTCATTGAGGCCAGATTGCAAGGCCTTTGCCCTCAGTCTGAGGCACATACTCAAACACTCAGATTACTCAGCAGGGCTACTGTCACACCAGTAAACCCTAAACACAGTCACAGGGTCCCACAGTCTGGCTGCTACAGAAAAAAATCTCATTTGATCTTGTGAATAACCCCCCTCCCATGCACTACTTGTTTCACAACTATTTGACAGACTGTTGCAAGTCCCTGTTGGTACCTACAATCCACAGAAGTTCTTCTATCATGCTTATCATTACAGTGTTAACATCTTCTTGCATTAAGTGACATCACTAGTATCAATCCCTCAGATGTTCATTTCTTCTCATTTCTTCCCCCAAGAGAGTAAGAAATGTAAAACTGAGGGAGATGTAAAGTATATAAGGATGAGAGTTTTGGTCTGAAAAGCGATAGAAGACAGGAAGCCAAAGCCACAGTCCTGTTGCTCTGATTTTGGGAAATGTAAGAGAGATGTGGGGAAAAAAACACAGTAGTGAGAAAAGGACATGGAGAATCTGGGCTGGGAAGGGAGGTGGGGATGAGTGAGGAACAGAGTTGTAGCCTTAATTACAAGAGAAAATACAAGCTGGAGTTCTAATATAAAGTCTCCAAAATACCACTTGCAGTTTCAGACAGCCTCAGTAACCAGGAATCATTCAAACTAAAAAGACATTTTTAAAAAAAACAAGAAAAAAAATCAAGTTGATCTGACTTCTCAGGTTGGCACTCTACCATGTCCTTTGGAAAGATGGCTAGAATTTATGTATCATTTAGGGTGGATTTTTATTTACAAGTTCTTATCAGTTTTAAAATAAATGTTCTGTGTTTATTGTTTTTACCATTATTCCTAGTTCATCACAAATATCGTAAAACTCATCTCGTTCATATACTCCTCCTCCCCAAACCCGAAGTGCATTCATGTTAGCATCTGCTGAAGACTTTAACAGCAGCCATAACCTATCAAATACAAAAAAAAAGATTTACATTAAGTTTTGTGAAACTATATCACTTAGGAGTTTTTATGGTTATACAAAAAGAAAACTAAACCAAAACCCAAACACAAACATTCATCCTGAGCAGGCAATCTAAGACCTGCAACTCTGATAGAGGGTATCAAAATAGTCTGGTTTCTAAGCCTGCATGTCTGGACAGAGATCCCAAAAAGCAATTTTTTGTGCAGGAAATGTTACTTGGTCCTGTTAACACTTATGAAATAGATGGAGTGACACATGTGAGTAAGTGTTTTTACAGAAGTATTGGCAGGACCACATTTGGAAATACTATAATTTATTAATCAGGTTGCTCTTTCTCCTTAGATATTACTTGCTTTAAATATCAATCACTTGAATTTAAATCCTCTTTTAAACATATTCAGAAACCTATATTCCCTTCCTGACTTCCACGATGCATAGCAAGAAGAAAGGGAGTTAGAGGGGGAGAAGACAGACAGACTCTGAATCTCATTTTAAGGGATTCAGGCTCCATTAATTTTTCCTTAATCATGCTGGAAGCCTCTAAACTGCATCTGAACGCACACTGCACCGTGTTATCCCTGGTTTCCCAACTACCCAGAGCAAAGCTTAGTCAAAGTACGGCATGGCTCCCATCCCACCTGCATCTCTGGGGTGCTGCATCACTGAAATCCAAGAAGCCTGGACCAGAGCCAGAGGAGGGGGAAAAAAAAGGGAGAGAGGCTACTATGCACTTATGTCTCCCTTCAGGAGATGGGTCAGGACATGGCTGAAGTGCACTTCCTCTGAGTATCACTGAACATGTCCCACACAATAGGATCAAACAGCCTGAGGATCACTCCTAAAAATACCTGAAAGGCCAGTCACTTGTGGACAGTGCACAACGACCTTCTCATTAGTTATTGCACTTACATGCATTGAACATCACTCAAATCTATTAAAGTTAATGAAGCCCTAATTCTGAGGCCTTCAACCCACAACAATTAGTGTCCTACCTTGAAAGGAGTTCCACCCTCCAATGCCACCCTTTGACAGAAGGTGGATAGAGAATCAGGAAGAGGAAAACATAACCCTTTCTCCTTAGAGAATAAACAACATGGCTTACATGTCATAGGTCACTCTGTCCTGGAAAGAATCTGCTGGAATCCAGTTTGAGCCCTTCATGAAAATGGGTCGGCCATTGATTCTGAAGTAGAAACTCAGACCTGGTGAACCAGGAATAGGCTCCTGAACAAGTTGTACTGTCCGAAAATAGGCCTGTGAAGACATGAAACTTAGGTTTAAAGCAGACAAAGATAAATTAAAACCAAATAAATCAAGAAAACTATTACAAAAAGGATTCAACTGAACACTAACTTAGAATTTGTCAATAAGTCAAAAGACATGGTCTCAACTCTAAATTCCTGCTTGATTAAAACACACTGTAACAGGGCTAAAAAAAATACTTCTAATAAACTTCTTCAATTCTGAAAGTTGCTATCATAGTAAGAGACAGAGAAAGCACGTACAAACAAGCATGTGTGCACACACGTCTATATGTGTGCAAGAGACAAGTGCATGTTTGCTTGTGCAGAATTCAGTTGAAAGTTCCAGCGAGAGGAATGCAGTGCTTGCATTAGATCAGGCACACCATTTAATCTGCAATTTTCTCCTTACAGAAGGAGACTGCAGGAGCTCAGCTGTAAGTCTTGTCCCTGAATACCTAGCTTCAGGTTCATCCACTAAAAACAAAATCTTCTTCTTCTGCTGACCTTAAATGATACTTTTTTAATAGGTGTAGCAATTAAAGAGAAAAAGATACACATCACAGAATCACAGAATCACAGAATGTTAGGGATTGGAAGGGACCTCAAAAGATCATCTAGTCCAATGCAAACATGCAAACACATGCAAACAGAAATGCTGGTTCAGAAGTAAAAAGCCCCTCTAGCCATCACAGTTGTGTTTGAACAGCATGATCAGCCGTAAGGTTTCAGAGAGACCAGTTCAGCTAAATAACCACTAACACGGTGTAAGGTATTAAAGGTCATTCCAGACAAAAGCACATCTCAAACAGAAGCCAAACATCTACAGTTACCCTTTCAGCCTCATATCTGGTACTGTGTACTGCAGATGCTGAAAAAAAAAAGAAAACATACCTCCTTCCTGCTGCAGGTGGAAGAAAAGTTCTCAAGAAATTATTATGGACATTTTCTGTAACCTTATTTCAGTCAGAGCGACATTGCTGCTCTGAGGGGTATCCTGATGAACAGTCAATGCCACAGTCGTAAGAGAGCAGTTAGTTAATTGCAATAATACTTTGCACTGACCCCTTATTTGTAGAGGCATGTTCCCTACCTGCCATGGGGCAGATAGAGAACAGCTGCCACATTAGGCTCCTGCACAGCTGCAAAGTGTTACAGAAAACACTTCTTGCAGGGAGGCTTTAGACTTCTTTTTCTCCTGTATCCTTGCTCCAGTTCAACTTGTCTAGATCATAAAGAAGACTCTTTTTTCCTTCTGGTACCTGTTGTTGCTCATTGTCATAGGGAGATATTTGGGAAATCAAATAAAGTGGAGGAAAGCTAATAGAAGATTCCAGCCAGCTCACACCAAACAACAAGTTTGGGTCAGGAGGGCAGGAACCTTGTTTTACTCTAGAATACCCCTCAGATAGCAACCGCTCCTTCCTCAAATGACTATTTGCTGTTGACCTTTTGAAAAGATACCTGTAGAGTACAGCCTGTTCTCTCTCTGCCACAAGCTACAGTTGAGACAAGTATCTGTCAGTAAACTAGGTTAATTTTAGCCTGATTAAGTGCAACTGTCTTTAAGATTAAATGTAATTATTTCACACAGCAGACAAGGGTGAAGTTCAAGTGGGAAATGACTAATCTCACTGTAGGACTGTGTTTTTTAAACTTTCAGCTTATCAAAAATCATACAGATAGAAAATTAATTCTAGTGGTAGAGAAGACAAAGAAAATGACTGCTTTTTTTGCTTCATCTTCGGTACTTCTTAGTCAACTGGACAATTATTAAACACATGGACAGAGACAATGCACATGACAAACTAGATGCACATGCAGAGCCAGCAGATCACTGACCTCAAACCAAACCCCTCTGCATCATGGAAATGACCAAAATATTGACACAGAATGAATTTTAAAAAAGGGGCGACGCCGAAAAACACTGCAGGACTTGGGGCAAGTCCCAAGGGCAACAGCAGATTAGCAGCAAGTGAGGCTCAGCATCCATACCACTAAAGAAATTCCCTGTTAGAGAAAAACTGCAAAGTCAGACCACCAAGAAGACATTTCAGACAGCCTCTCCAATATCTCTGTGCACATACATGTGTTGAGGACAGAGTGTTCCCTGCCTTTTTTCTATTGTGATCCTGTTGCACACTCCATTGACTGAATATGGACCAGCATGATGAACTGAGTTTTAGGACAGGAGTCTTACAGGCATTCCTAGAATTCTGCACATTTAATTTCACATGAGAAGTTGAATTAAAATAATAACCAATATTTAGTACAACTTTCACAGTTACCCTAACTGCTGAAGGCTACAAAAGAAAAACTACATTATAAGTATTAGACTACTGAAAAAGTTCTGACATTCCTCCAGCGAATGCAATTACTTGAGGAAAAATTCCTCAGTCTCCAGTATAGCTCTTTGTTGTGGCACAAAATGGAATGGGATTTATAGACGGGGCTCCCAAAGCATTTGGGAGGTCCTCTAAATAGATGTCATCAGGCAGGGTGGGACTATCTCAGAGTGCATTTGTAATGGACTTCCTGTATTGGTAATAAAAGCAATGTGATGTTGCTTTATTCATGCTCAAATGGAACTTGCACAACTGGTCAAATCTGAGGCAACCTGGCTGAAACACCCAGCCAGGACCACCCATACAGCATGAGCAAGGGTAAAAGCTCCTCAGACCCAGCTCATGTTCCCAGGCCTCCAGGGTTCAGTACCTTTGTGCTCCCACCCAATTCCTCCCCAGGGGCTCACCCAGTAACACAGCACCTGTTCCTACAGCAGCTTCCTTCTGCCTCGTGGGGTAAAAGAAGGGCAAGGGGAGACAACTAGCATCTGGCATGCTTGGTTATGTGCTTTTCTCGCTGCCAAGACCTTGGCCACCTTGAAATCTGTCCGATAGACCTTGCTGCCTGAGGACTGAACATTTCTCCCAGTCTTGGAGCACACAAGAGAGGCTCTATAGCCACCACAGACCTATCAGCTGGTTCTGTGCACAATTAAGAAACAGATACCTGTCTTTTTGAGTCACATACAAAGGCTGTATACCCGATTAAGTGACCTGTGGATCACATTTGGCATTCCCAGATTTAGCAGTAGGAAAAATAGTAGGGATGAAGATGCCTAGAGCTGAAATAAGATCGCAAAACGCCCCAGTGACCTAACAAATTAGCACACAGCATGAAAGCGGTGTGAAAACTATAACATCAACAGAAAAGACTTCTGGAAGTCATACTACAAGGCCTGAGGAGGAAAGAGGGTGTAGAGGAAAGAAGGGAAAGATGGGTAGAGGTTAAGATCTTCCAAATCCTAAAATAGCCTGATGAAATAAAAAACTCTGATTAAAGTGTTGAAGAAATAAGCATACAGTCAGATGGGGAAACAGAATCGAAAAGCAAACAAATGCCTCATGAGATAACAAACGAGGCAATAAATTCCTTGATGAAGGCATGGCAAGAAAAAAAGCAACTTATCAATAGCAAACAGGACTGGATAGACCCTCCCTCAAGAAAAACAGTATCACTCCAAGATAATTTCTGGCTGTGACTTTTGTTTCACATTATCCTAAGAAACAATCTCTAAAACAAAGTATACAAATAGAAAACAAAACCAAACCAAAATCGACCCTGTCCTGGATATTGGCTCTGTTCTGTTTTTTCTGCTACTTTCAACAGGAGTGAGTAGGTACTTCCCTCAGCCAAAGAGGTTCACAGCACAGCTGGCTAGAACTCCATAGAGATCCTGCAAGTACCTCCTGGGAGACTACCCAGAAATTTTCCCAGAGGACTAGTTACTGTTTTAGAGACTACTCGAAAATGTCAGAAGCCAGAGAGTAGTTCAAGCTAAGGGCAGACGAATCTGACAATGGACCAAGCTGTGTTTTCACACATATACAGTTCTTGCCTGTCCAAAGTTATGGAGATAAAGCACTTGTGAAATGTCTCACCCCTATTTTTTTAACTTTTTAAAAAGAGGGGTGGGAGAGTACTTGGTGGACAATATAACAACAACTTTCAGGAACATTTATCCATAATTGCATCTCCTGAGCTACTCAAAGTTCTTATTAAGCCATATGAATGCTGCTATTCAATCAAGCTGACATGAGAGTAAATTGTGCTACAACATGAAAAAAACGCATATGGTGCCTTTTTCCACTCCTATGGCTCAGGGCAGGGTGGGGTGGTGGTGGGTGTGGGTGCGTCTGTCCGTATGCAAGGCAGAGCTTGACAGAACACATGAAGGAAGACTAGACGTTACACTGTGAATCTGTAAAGGCTTCATATGCTGATTAATTTATAACACCCACTATGTAGTGCATTTGCTCTTTTCTCCCCCTCTTTCCCCTTAGGGAGAAAAAAAGAAAAGGCTTCTGAGTATCTTTTGTAGACCATGAAGTCCCTATGACCATATGCCACAGGGCTCTATGAAATAACCTGCCGCAACTACCCAAGTGGAATCAATTAGTTTTTCTATCATTGTGAAGTTTTCACACAGTGACAACAGAATTTTCCTTTTTACAGGCTTTATAGCCATATTTCCTACAACCAGTTTTTCCAAGTATAACATACCATGTTTATTTGGTGTGGTTTTTTAATTGTTTCAAAATTAAAATACTCATAATAGTGAAGAACTTTTATTATTATTATGACTTTGTAATCAAACTAAGAGCTAGCCCTGTAATGACCAGGACTCCAGAAGCTATTGCTTTTCATAGGATTTTTCACATGAATAAATGTTACAGCAAATAGCAGTTTTAGATGCCTGGTGACCAGATTAGTTTTTAGTGAAGCAATACATCAGAACCACTTAATAAATGTGTAAATTTACTTGATTGTTTCCACATGTTGATGGCATAAGGAACCCAGTCTAATTTATATGTTGGGGTTTTTTTTCAATGAATAATTGAAAATTACCTCATCTAGGCTTCTTAGTAAGAACAAACATATATTTATACAGCTAGTGTGTTGCAGGAACCCTTATGCAAATATCCCTGAATATTACTTTCATGGTCATATTTAAGATGTTACCTCTTCTTAAACCTGAAGCACATCTATCATATTCTAATAAACGAATGTAGGTTAGCTTTTTAGGAATGTGTCTATATCACAATTTTTAAAAAAATGGTATTAACAGGGAAAATCTCATTAACAAGCCTTCACATAATCTATAGAAATCTAATAGGATTTTTCAGTGCTGGATACAAAAATATGACATATCAAGTTTAGAAGTGCCTTTTTTCATATGATAGAAAAGAAGTAAACCATCTTCCAGTCTGAATGCAACTAAACGCATCCAAACAAGCTAAGGCTACCAGAAAACAGATAAACATACATAGTGAAATTAAAAACCCTCTTGTTTCTCATTAGCATGTTTACATGCAAATATATTTTCACAGCAAAATATTTAAGACCTCTAGATACCTGTGATGCAGAGCGGATGTCCTAACAGTAGCAGTGCAATACCAGCTATAATCAAGCTGAAAGGCTCACCTTTGAAAATTTCTCAATCTGGTATCCTGTCTCCATGATGAAAGTTGTTGTCATGTTGTATCCAGTTTGCTTTCCATGTCCATTTGGCCACCAAGCCTCCACCACAGAGCTCTTGAACATACAAGACAGAAAGTCAGAGCAATGTGTTTAAAGAGAGACATAACATGCACCTAGGGACTCAGATACCTTTGAGTAAATTACCACAACTCTAATGAGTTTCTGTGCCTCAGCTGAGCCATGTTAACTGGGATCTCTCCAGATGCAGCTCTGAGGTGAAAACTATTTAAAGAGAGAAGTATGATTTCTTCCATTGAAGTCCAGGCTACCACTTCATCTTGTGTACACAAGAGGCCATGAGCATGCATACACGTGCATGCACACATCCAGCTGTTACCCCTCAGCTGAGGTACATTGGGCAGAATTTTTCTCCAAAACTCAAGTAACTATGTCAGGAGCAGACATTGTTCACTAGCCTCTGTATCATACCCCTCCTCACATTGATCCTTTTACCTATCACATACAACTATGCAGAGGTAACACTCTTCAATCGTGACTTCGGTAATATGTGACTATACTGACTGCTTCACTTATGTCAAGCTTATAAGCCAAATTATAAGTTTCATTCTTTCTTTTCAGTGTTTGCCGCTTGTTCCTCATGCCTCCTAATAATGTCATTAGTACTCCACAATTTTCACAAACAAAAAAATAATTCTAGGATTACAGAATGATTTAATTTTCGCGTTTTTCTAGTCACAGAGTAATATTTGTATCTTCATTCCAGCAGCCTACTTCTGCTGCTCAAGCCTATTGCCAGCATTTGCCAGTTGAGGGCACAACACAAAAATCATGGAAAGAAAGCAATAATGCATGCAATCAAACAATGGAGGGATCAGCACTGAATAGACGCATGTAAGGAGTGCCTCAATCTTTTCAAATAAAATGAGGCCAGAGAGCAGCCCAACACTATGTTTTGCTGTAGTCATACTTGGACACAATCATGAACGCATTTACTAACATTTCAGCTTCCCTGATACAGAATTATCATAACTGCTTGTGCAGAAGTACTAATCTCTGTGTCGCATGGATACAAATGGAAGCACAAAACCAGCGTGTGCCTCAACAACAAGGGAGCATTCGGAGCTGCCTGGCACGGCTGGAGTGTCTCATTGGCCACTAATGATGTCATCCCCATGCTCACCATTAGCTGATAAGCAAAATGCTGTCACGTTAGCAACACAGCACTTTGCGTGGCAATCGCAGGAAGACTGCTACGCATCTCTGGTGACACATGCCACTCAAACGCCTACTGCCTTCACAACATAATCTGCAATAAATTCTCAACTAGAAATAAATTTCTGGTGAGGCCTTGCTATTTAACATGCACCACACAAGTCTGTCGTACAGAGTAAGAGCTTCGTTAGGCTCATCAATACATGGAAACACATTGCAGGGCTTCTCATAAAATCAGCTGATGTGAATTCATGCAGCAAAGCCTTTTGTGTACAAAGAATAATAAAACACTGTCGCCTCTGCTCTGAAGGAAGTGCTTCCTCACAAACTTGGAGTCATGCTCCACTAACAGATTTCTTCTGAGGCTGGGGGTGGGGCAATTAAATAAACCAAAATAATGCATGAAGTTTCACATTGCAGTGCTTGCTTAATGTAATCCCCGAAAAGGCTAAGTGGAGACTAATGATTGTTTTAAATGAAACTGGGTAGACCTTTAAATGTTATTAACTGCCAGAACTGTCAGAAGCCCCAAATTCCTCATCACAGCACATCGCTCACCCACAAAACTAACTGTGCCCTGTGGCAGCGAAGCAGACAGCAGCTCCCCTTACGCTGTTGGCTCCAGTGGAGAACACCATCAGCTGCAGCTCCCACTGTGCCTGCCAGGGCTCCCACCCTGCCCACTGGCCCGGGCTTGCGGCTGTCAGGTTCAGATCTGCACAATCAGCTCTACTACAGCCCTGCTCTCTGAGCAAGAAGCCAAGACAAAGTTCATGCTCCTTTTTGCCATGCTGGGCTCACTGCCTAATTTAAGACACCTACCTATTTGTCAGCTAGAAGAGACACACTGATTTTCTTCATCTCTCAAGTCTATATATCTTTTCTTAATTACACCTGTATGATACAACTCAACAGTTTATAGAAAAACCACAAGCAAAACAAATTCTATAGAAGTGAAATAATGTTGGTGAATTAAGTCTGCCACAAGACAGTTTCCCAACGCCCTCTGAAGGTAAATAGACAGATTCTTTCCTCTTTTACCACTGGGGTGTATACCACATTCATCATTTTTCAACTGAGTTCTCTCCTCATTAGAGCATCCTGTACCTCTCTAAAATTCCTCCTGAGTTTTGTCTACCCAAGGGACTACAAGTCAACATAAGGAAGTACTACTACACAAAACTTCCACCAACCTTACTGCCAGTCAAGCTCTTGATGCTTTTTTTTGCTCTCTTTTGCTTTTGTTTACCTGAAAGAGTATCTACTGAGAGGCTTGAGGAATGTTTCCTCTCTTTCCTGGATACTGTAGTATATTCTAGTTCCAGTCAGACTAGTAAACAATAGCATGGGAGCCAAGATGCCTACTGCCAGTTAGTGAAGCGACACAGGGTATCCAAAGGTTATCTGCCAAAGTAGCTCATTTAACAGTGGCCAGTGAGGATGTGATCTTTTTGTTCTGCAGTAAGAGAAAGTCTTCATCATTTTTTTGACACTGAGCTACGTAGCCCCACAGACATCAATTTTTTAGAGAGGAAATCAACTGTTCTCCTATCCTGTAAGGGGTACGGAAGTGTTGTTAAAGTCAGGAACACAGAAGGGAAGGGGAGAGAGGCTTAAAACTGACATGGAGGCAGAAAGACACAGTGGAAACCAGGGGAAACATTTTGCAGTTGGCTAGGGTTCCACACACACCTCCTTACCTTGTTGATGTTTACAAGCAGCACTATGCTGCCTTCTCCAGGTTGAAGCTTCACATTGAATGTTTGCTGCGTTTTCAATTTGGGAATGTTCACAGTCACAAGACCTGCAATTGGCTTGGAGCTGACCACATCAAAAACAGACTCGATTTGAAGACTCCATTGCTGAGCACTCTTTTCTAAGTTATGGGGGAGAAAAAATGGCAATTTAGGAATTGTGTTTATATACCTATTAGTGAACATGATCTCTCATCAAAGAAACAACTCAAACATCTCAGATTAAATTTAACACTTTTCAGGCTGTTTAAACCAGACCTACAAGGTTAATCTTGATTAGTGCATTTGATATCTGTGTTTACATTTGCCGACTCAGAAGAGAACTATGCAACATGATTTATGCTTTATAACTCACTCTTTTTTTCATTTGAAAACCATCCAGGGCTTTTTCAGAGTTCTGAACAAAAGTCAGAGACCATGACACCAGTCACTTCATTAGGAAGGATTTTTTTCCCACCAACTCCCATAGACATTATATTTGCTTTTAGTCAGCACTCATATGAACATGGTACTCTTTGGGAAAGATTGTAATCACGAGGCAGTACAATCACTTTTGTCAATGAAACAAAACCAGTATTAACAGAAAACAAGCTGAATTCATCCCAGAGTCACTAGACAAAATGAATGGAGTTATACTGGGGATGAATTGGACCCATTGTGTCTAGACTTGACAGGCTGTATCTTTATGTCCTTTCTGCCACCAAAGCATGGTGGAGGAAAGAAGTTAATTACTTCCCTGAGATCTCTCTACAGTCACCTCAGACAGTCCTCTCCTTTACTGAATAAGGCAAGCCAGGCTCAAGGGTACTCAAGATTAATGTGTGAATTTCCCATTAACTTCAGCAATTAAATTACTTATCTACAAACATAGTCTGGCTAATCCTATACTTCAAATATTACAGATGAACATCTATCTAAGCAAAAGCAAATAAAACAGAAAATAAGGAAAACGACAACTAAGACACATTTTGTCTACACAAGCTACTAATCACTTACATTCTCTTTTCATGTATATTCTAGCTTTCCTTCCTCCCGGAGAGAAAGAGAGCTCCCTCTAAAAGCAAAGAATTACATTCAGCCCTGGTGTGATTTTCACTGTCTCTTGTAGAATGAAGAGCAATGAATCTGTTCCCAAGTTTATACTGTACCCAACATTATCCGGGGAAGACCAATTTTCAGAAATGTTGAAGGGCTTAAAAAAACACCCACCCTGCAAGAGTCAGCCATTACAGTGAGTTTTCCCTCCCCTTCAAAGGCATATAGAAATTCCAGCTATTAGAATTCTAAACTGCATGAACTGTGGAGTCTAGGCATAGAAATCAAGAACAATTAATCTTTTACAGACTCAGTGGTCAAAAAGCTATGACACCAAATCTGATGAGCAATATAACTGCGTAGGCAGCTTAAATTCAAATTGTTCGTTTACTCTTTATTTTTCAAATGTTATTATGTATGAATACTAATAAGCTCTGTCTCTGGTTCCAAACCACTCTCTGCTGAATGAAAGAGCTTTGCTCTCTCCGCTTATCCAGAGAGCAAGACTTTACCTACCAGAAGGTGGAGTTGTGGGAATGTGGGAGGGACCAGAAAATACTTTTACTGTAACTAAATTTTAGAGAGCACACAGAGTCTGTGCTGGGGCTTTCCATGGAAATACCAGTCACGTTAATTCTAGCTAAGACCTGCAGCTATTTCAGGAAGCTTTAAAAGCAGCCAGGGAGTGACGTCTTCCTCTTTTATTCATACACAACAACTCTATTCCCAAGGGCTGAAATTCAACCCCATGCAGAGGACTCACATGCTAGCCTTTGCTCCACTGAGGACTGGGCTCAACAGGCAGTGAAAGAAAGCATGCAGGTGGTCTACAATGGGACATATTACTGTTTACAGAAAGTTTCAACAGAAAATTAACTACTTCTTCTCAGCTGCAATGATCTTCAGGACAAAGGAGAGGAAAAAAACACCATGTCAAGGGAGGAAACTGGTTAGGTAAGTTAGGTAGCAGTAATGCAGGAGGCTGTTCTCTCAAATTGCAGCCTTAACAAATTATACTTGCATACCACGACTGCGCTTCTCTCTTAGACTTCATGTCGCATCCTGAAAACTCAGTGCTCTTGAAACTCTGTTCACTGTGCATTTGTCTTCCCAACACGAAATTAAATTCCTATAGCCGCTTTGCATTTGTTTTAAATGGAGTTGAGACAAAAGTGAGATGTATTTATTGGGAGTCTTGGTGAAAACACATGCCAAGAAAAAAGAAATTTTTCAAAACAGGCGAACAGGGGCTTACCTCAGCTGTACTACATATATTTCTGCAGTTATTTGGGAATCTTCAAGCCAAAAAAGATTCTGAATTCTTACATTTTTAATTACCATCATTTGTATTGAACTACTGTTTCAAGACCTAAAAGGGTGTGCTGTGGTAAGAACTATACACAAAGTTATAATAGAACAATAGAACCTTTCCTAAACTGACAGTTACTTGAGCTTAACAATAAAATGGTTTGTATTCCAAAGGTGAAGCAACAATAAAACATGACTTACCAAAGAAAGAAGTCAAGGAAAAGTAAATCAGGTGATAATGGTTATAGGCCTCAATCCTAACATCTTTCCAGATTCCTTGAGTTGGAAAAGAAGGGCCCCAGTCCCAACTAAATGAACACTGCTCCTGGGATACAGAATTATTATGTTACTATTGCCTATTTTTCACATCGACATTGATGCTGTGCCAGAAATAAAAATTATTTGCTATCTAGAAATAAAATATTGCCATGCACTGAAAGATTTTTTCAATTTCCATAAACCCAGAAGACCCTACAGTATTTTTTCCCTTACTTCTTGACCAGAACTCTGCTGCTACTACCTATATTAGATAAAAAATACAATTTTGTATTCAACATCCATGTATAGCAAAATTTTATATTAGTGAGAGAGTAAAACACCACTAATTAAAAAAGAGTAAAAATCAAAAATCCAAGCCAGCTCTGAATTATCTTAGTTTGTAACGTCAATATTTAATTGTATACCTAAAAGAGAAAGCAATCAGAAAACTGATGGTTACAAATGTTGAAGTATTCTAAAAGAACAATATCACATTAAAAATTGTAGGTATATCTGAAATACTTTATCCCCTGGTCTTAGTTGTAATATCACAGATTAGTACATGGAAAGAGATGCGTATGTCTGGTGCATTTGTGCAGTTCAGTCATGTTCACTGTTTCTCCCCTTTTTATGGTTCTCTTATACAAAAACAAAGGGAACAAAAACATGGTTGAGAGCTTAGTTCTGATTCAGAATAACTGTCAGAATTATAAAATGCTGGTCAGGCAGAGAAGTACCAACACTGCTTTCCACTTAGCTGTTTTCAAACCTGGGCAGACCTCTAGTTAACAAATCCCTTGAAGACATCTATTCAGCTGCCCTCCACAGCCCCAGCCCCCAAAGCAAATACAATAGATCTCAAAATCTTGTACAGTGACCTACAGTTCTAAATTTAGAGACTAACAACTTACAGCCGTGGCATACTAATTTTGGCAAACCACATTGCACAAGTCTGGCCTATCCCTTGCATTGCTGGAGTCAGCCTGCCTGCCTATCAAGTTGCAAAAGAGCCTTCCAGGAAGCAAGCACTGTACCTATTTCAAGAGTAAAAACAGGGACAACACATTCTTAGAAAACAAGTCAGACTGAAAGTAATTTTCCCTTTATAAAAAATAAATGAATCACTGACAGATTGTCAGGTTTCACTAATGATGTTGCAGAAACCGCTATCAGAAATAGTATGTCATAAGAACAATATGTTTGTATCACTGAACTACGTTACCAGTGAAAGGCTTGCATTTTGCCACAACTTCCTATTAAGATTTAGATACATTTACTACACTTAATTCTGAACCTTCAAACGTGTAAACAGCTCTCCATTACTTTAAGATGGTAGGCAGCCAGCTTACTTCAGCAATGTCCTAGTATGTTTGTTTACTTTTAAATGTAACATCGCTGCTATTGTTGCCATATACTTGGAACTAAAAATGTTTCTGGAGCAGCTTCCAAGCACAATCAAACTCCCTTGAGGAAAAGCACTAGGGTACTTTCTTACAAATGAAAAGGTATAGTTCAGTAAAGCATAAAATCATTCTTGGTCATTTTTGCTCTATAAATAAGACTACAGCTGTTTAAGTGTTTCTTTCTTCTGGACTCCTCCCTGCACTGACTTCTAAGAAGCACGGTGGACTCAGAAGAACTAACCAACCTTCTAAAATGTAGCAAAAACAAAAGTAGCAGCAAGAAGTAATATAGACAACATCTTGATCTTGAAGTATCTTCCCAGGACAACATGGAGTCCAGCTTTTCATTAACAAATTATAAAGGAAATCACATCCAAGTTTAGAATAACAGGATTCCAGCCGTTATTTTAGGAAGGCTCTAGAAGGACTTTATTGAAAAGATTAAAAATAATTAACAAGAAATGCAAAAGAATGCAAAAACACCCAAAAAGAGAAATTCCAAAATAAGATCACCTAGCCATTGTCTCTAGCTGCTGCGGAGCTATCAGAAATATATGAGATGCTACTCAAATGATAGTTTGCCTTGAGTAAGTTTTAATGGCAATGAAGCCATGTCTTAAATCAGAGTTTCTAAGCTTCATTCGTTGTATATTATACTGTTGTTTTCACTGCATATGTACTTATAAGTCACACTTCACAACATCGTAGCAAGATGAGAACAGGTCCTCTGTTAGACAACACTTCTCTGGACATGCCAGACCTGCCCAGTATAAATAGCATAACACATGATGAACAACAGCAAACACTCACAAAGCTGCTTGGCTGAGATTTTTACAGCCTTGGCAATCTACACAGGTATTTGCAAGTGTGAACTCTATTGTCAGCATACATTGCTAAACCCATCCTGTGGATCAAAATGTAACGATTACATGTTTCCCAATGCTATCCTGCTCTCTTAGCAGCAAGCCTCCTTGCTGACTCCTTGACGAAAACAGCCTTTTAAACATTCTTATCACCTAGATATGAAGCCTGGCCTTCCTATGCCTCTTGTATTATCGACATGCTAGATTACAGGTTTCTGGCAGGGACAGGAAAGGAAGCTTTAATGAAAAAAACGCCCTACTTATAAAATGACATTGCAGGTTTCAGAATACATCTGTAAGGACAGCACATGGTCCGTTCCTCTTTCCAAGACTGAAGCCAGAGACAAACAATTCCACCCCTACCTTTCTGATGAAATTAACATGGCACTCTCCTTTCTGCACAGGTGGAGGGCATGCCGGGGGGATGCTGTATGCTTTGTGACATCTGCTCTGCTCTGCTGCATATGAAATGGCTGATAAGAAACGGACTTCGAGAAAATTGACCTCCTTGATCACACTGGTAATATCAAAGCTCTAGGTCAAGAAAACAGAACAAAACCATTATAGTGCTGACATTTATTTATGAGATTTCTAATTGCTGTTACATTGGGATTTTAATACCATACATATACCATTCAAAGGCATTTGAATTACAGTCTCAACAGGCTCTGGCTTTGAAGGAAAAGGAAAACTGCTGCTTAAGCTGAAAAAAGAAAATACACAGTAACACTCCAGATACAAGATGTTTCTAGGCAAACCACTTTCCCCATACCGAGCCCCCAATGCAGGCTGCAGCACTCTACTTGCACAGAGAAGTGCTTGAAGGATAAGGACGGCAAGAGAATCTTCACTCAGAACTCAACTGCATCTTTAGAAAGAAACCTTGTTCCAACTCAGAACGCTAGTCTATACAGGAGTCCTTCCAACTCACAGTGTTCTGCCTGCTTACCTACCACAAAGCACTGAGCTGCCTTTTGCGTGAATGCTGCAAAGTTGTATTTCATGCTACCTGCACTCTCATCCCCAAAATGTAGAGATACACATTCTATGCCAGCACCAAATAAAGCATTTGGGAGCTTCCTCACTGGCTCACAAAATCCTCTTCAGTGTGGCTGGATAGAAGGATAAATGTCAGGTTTCAGAATTATCCTGTGCTATCAAGATAATACGGCTCCAATGGCTAATACCCATTTCTTCGTCACAGTGTTCATCTGTGACAATCTAAGCCTTGGCAATTTTTTCCAGCTTGTGAGCAGCCCAGTTAGTATCACTTATAACTGTGGCATACAGCAGAAAATTACACAGCAAATAGCATCCCTCTTACAGAGCCTTCGCAGAGTCCTTCCTGCAGATGTAGCTGTCATGTAGAGCAGGTGAAGCAGAAGTCTGGGTCACAGTACTCCTAGACTCAACGTAATACAGTTCACCCTGGATTTACAGTGAAGTAATGAACTGTTACAATCTGAGACAGAAACAAGTTACAGAAACAAGGGCAAAATAATATCACTTCCCAATTCTACTTTCCAAAAAGTAAATAATTACAATTTAATAAAAGCTCTATGAAATTTCTTATTTCACAGATGGTAAAATTAAGTCACAGAGAAACTAAGCGACTTGTCCCAGGTCACACAGACCCAGGTGGCAGAATCTAGCTCTCATGTCTCAGGCCAGTAGCTCTGCAATAAAACCTGCCAGAATGGTAAACGCTGAGAGATGAAGACACCAGATTTCCTTTGTAATTCAGTTATTCCACTAATATTCTTCCTTTAACTTTTCCTTTTCTGATTATTTTAAGAGAAAAGCAAGGGTTGCCCCTTATGCTAGTACCCAAAATAATTGTAAAGCTATAAAATTAGTTTGAACGTTTTTGCCACTCTTAAGATCATTCCATGATGAGTACTCTCATGCTGACACAGCCCAAAAATGCAAGACAATGTTATCAAAAGCCCAACATTAAAAATAAAAAAAAACTTATATTGAAAAAAAAGCATGGAAACACGAAGGCTTTGCAACTTGTGCATTTTCATTTCAGTATTCACATGTAAACCATTCTAATGCCAATTAGTAAGTAGATTTACAGCTAATATAACAGATTTAAGCTTACGTTTTCTTGGAGCTGTGACAGATCCCAAGAAGCAAGACTTATATTATTAGCTGAACTGATCCTCTTGCATGGGTCCACTCATTTAGAACGAGACACATTCGCCTCTAGATCTGACCCTGCTGCTACTGTGTGCTTCTCTTTCTGACAGTTACCTTTTTACACATGCAGTCCTCAGGTCAACACTTTCTGCGTTCAAGGACCTATTTTCATATGTAGCTAAAATGCACTAAAAGTGCCCTGTACAAAATGGCTTTGGAGAAAAAAACAGAAGCACCTTCAGTAGGAAACACATTACTTACATATCTGTTGAACATGTTGTCTGTTCTCCCAAGAGTTATATTGTTGATCAGAATCTCTGCTACTGTGTCTACTCCCTCGAAAACCAAATTCACTTTCTGCCACTTTCTACAAAAGATAATATACACATAAAAAACTGTTAGTTAATGGCTAGAGTTAAAAACACACAGGAGACAGATAGATAATATAAAAATGTATGTCACCATGACCTTTGGCAGCAGTTGTCTCAACTACCTCCAAAAATGTTTGACTTAGCATGGCTACATTGTATCTTTAAATAGTCAAATTAAGATGACAGCTGAAGTGGCTCAAGTCTGCAACACAGCATGTTCACATACCCACCAGGTATCAGATGGGCTGGCTTCCAATCAGCACAAGTATTATCCTTCCTTAGTCTGCAATTCGTAAGTAATTTTTGACAAGTAAAAAAAAAAAATAGGAAAAAGCAACTCCTGAAGTGTTCTTTAGCAACAGCTTTGCAGCATTATTGCATAATTTGTTTTATTAGATACAAAAGAATTAAGCAGATTTTGAGCTGATGGATTAAAGAGCAACTCTGCATGAAAGATGGCACAGAGCTATTTTAGACACGTCTTTACTGCGCACCTGATGTCAAAAGGAGTTTTGAATGTCCTGCTGTAAGTCCAGTTATCCAGTGAGATCCATCTGTACATCACGTCATTAAATCTATAGTACGGATCCTGACAACAGACCAACAAACTGAAAATTACAAGACATGTAATAATAGTGTTACCACATGAAATGCATCACAATATCCACTAGATGAACACTTCTTATTTGACACAGTTTGCAAATGCAAAATCCACCTTATTTAGCTAGTCCTGATATTCTTTTTTAACTTTGAAATAATATGTGAAAGCAAAACTTATGTAATAGTTGACTTTACTTATATAGGTCAAAACCTGTCTGATACAATCATTCATACTCAAACTAGAGGGCGCAGGATTTGTTTTTACGTAAGAAATGACTAGGCTGGAAATAAAAATTAAAAAAAATCAAAACAGCTTGTGACTTAATGAGAGGAACAGAAACATGATCACCCTCATAATGATGGAGAAAGTAAGACTAATGGGATTTTAAGAGGCAACGAAATAGCATTTTAGGCCTCTAGGGACAGCAGTGAACAAATCTCTACAGTTTAAAATAACTACAAATACTCCAGTTGTTTCTTGTCAACTAGTCTTGACGTGGTAATGCAAAATGAAATTGTTACATTTGGAGGGAGGGAGAAAGTGAAGAAGGAGAAGCAACACAATTTGGTGTTGTATAAAATTAAACAACTACTTTTGAGAATTAAGCTGCATTTATACCGAATGTGTTCTTTTCCCTTTAGTCACACTACCCTGGAAGAATAAAGGCACAGTTGGTTTCATCTATGTTCTCAACCTTTTTGGCTTCATGCTGTATTTATAACCTTATGGCAGGCCACAACATTCCTCCCCTAGGCTGAAGGAATCAGTTATGTAGACCTGACAACCCATCGCCTTGCACAAGGGCAGCAGAAAGGTACAGTGTTACACCCCCATGTCAGACAGTTCAGAGTGCAGGTATCCAGGTCAGTGACTGACAGCTCAGTGCAATCCTCCTCAGCAGCTGCACAGATTAACTGCTTTCCCAAAACAAAGACCAATCTCTTCTGGACTACATGACTCAAGCCCATCTAAGAGAGAGCGTAACTGCATTAAGGTTCCCTTTGATATGAGGCTTCTACAGTACCAGCACAGCTATCTGCCCTAAATATCCAGATTCACACCAAAGAAAATCCGCTCAGCGTTTTTTCTTGCTGAAGGTCAATTTTTCTCCCCATTTCAGGAGTCAGTATAGATACTAATGACACTTCTGGATTTGAAATCTTCTGAAAAATATTATTTCGTACCTCATATTTGTTTTACAACTAAGAGGGTCAGGCTCTGTAGTATAAACACAAACTTATTTACATAGCAGAGCAAAATCATAACATCTAAGTGACTGTCCTCAGCAGCATAATCTCTTTTGGAGATCCACAACAATACAAACATCATTCCTCTTCCTCACAGGCATCCACCTTTTTAGATGGAAAGCTCCTAGTTCTATCTACCTTTATATAAAACAACAGCTTACTGATAACATGGCTACATAACTAGTAAAACAGCTTATATCACACAGAAAAGCTGTTAAATGCTAATACTGGTTAGCCATTTCAAACATGACAAATGTTGCCTGTTGTAAAATCAGTCATGTGGAGAATGTTCAAGCAATGCTTTTAAGGCAATTCTCAAGATTCAGGAAAAATGCACGACCACAACGAAGTCCTGTAAGAAAGGAAAATTACTTTGCCAATACACTTGAGGGATTATTGCCTTTTTCTTATTAAATGCAACTGGTTTGAGCCCTGGAAGAGGTCAAATTGTTTGGATTTATCTGAAACAGAATTTAATCCCACACTAAATCAGCTCACATTAAAATTAAAGGTTTATATCAGAAAACTGGATGGAAAAAAGACAATTTTAAATCTCTTAAGGGCACTGGGAGAATTTAAAAGATGGTAGGAAATAGACTGCACATGTGTTAAGTACACTTCACATTCATTAGCTCAACATGTTCCTGGAAGCAAGTCATAGAGGGATGGAGTCAGCTATGCTATTTTTAGATCCCACCAAAGATGACAGCCTTGCATTTTCCTGCTCCCTGAGATTTGGGGAAAAAATCTGAGCAAGTCGAACTCCTGCCTGTTTGTTCTCAGCTCCCAGTTTCAATGCTGTAAGCAAGCAGCAAATCACCTGCTAAAATGGGTTAAAAAGCCCTGCTACAAGGCATCAAAAGGAAGTAATTTCCAGTTGGGATAACAGGACACCAGCAGGACTTCAAAAGCACTAGCAGCACTAAACTGAAGGCACTGCCAAACAGATAGATGGAAACTCCTCCTTGCAGTGATTTTAAAGGGATAGTGAAAAGCTACAGTCATATAAGCAAAGAGCTGTTAAGGAGGAAATGGACGAGACATGAACACATCAGAAGTGAGGCGCAAAGCCCAGGTGAGTTATGCCAGGCACACCCGGCCCCATGAAGGGCCAGTTTCAGGGCCCCACGAAACCAGGAGTGCAGGGGAGTGCCACACAAACATCTGAATGACACCTGACAGAGTCAGCTGGATCCAGCTGGATTATCAGCATGCAATAACATGAAATTTAATAACGGGAACAAAAACCAGATTTCTTTGCCTTACCCTACTTTTGTTATGATCTAATTTGAAACTGCCTTGCATGCTCTTCTCTCATAAATCAGCTCTGCTGATATTTTATAATGTACACCATAAGAAAATCCTGCTGATGCAACAGACTACCAAAATAAAACTTGCAAGTCATATTTCATTATTTACAGTTTAATGATTTTGCTGTTGCCAACTTCAGACTGGCAGCTAAACAGTTGAGACACGTATCTATATCCACGCACTCCTTGGTATCTCAAGCAATAGCGTTCAGGACATTTATACAATTTTTAGCAAGTCCAGCTTCACATATTTACAGCTTGAAGTCAAGCTGAACTAACAGTAGTGATGAACGGATCGTATTCTTGGAACACAAGTTTTGGAAGTTCATCCTAAAGTGATTAATTTTCAGTAGCTTCTCTAACAAAGCAGTAAACTGAACATCACCCTTACATGCAACTATTTCATCAACAAATGCCAACACCTTTTAGAACCACAAGACACCAAATGTGATTGGTACCTGGCTTGCTCCGAAAAACTCCTAAGTTATCATGAAGTGTCAGAAAATACACAACAACATATTTTACACGAATGCAGAACAAGCTACAAAAAATACACACTACTTTACAGAACTGCAGAAATATCATTTGAGATATATAAGTTTCTGTCTCTTCTAGTATATTTTAATATCCAAGTATGACCAAGACCACTGTAACCTTCTGTGTCAGGTGCACGCCATTATTGTATAATGGAGCAGAAACTACAGTGTTATCCAGTCCCTATATTAGCATCACAGTTGCAGACCCCCCCATAATAGTTCTTTATAAATCAAAGTGACAGCTAATAAGACAAAACAGCCTTTCTGTATGAACACAAACAGCTGGCAGATGAGAAAATCCAGCTACAATAGCCATATTCATCAGAACTGAAATTTTATAGGAGTCACCTACCAACAAAACTGACATCATGCAGTACTTAGTACATGCTAGAGGATGACTATTTCTAGCACAAAGATTTAATGCACAAATTACCTGCTGGTATGTCTTGTTTATCAGAACCGTGCCTTCAAGAAAATCCTACATTGACAGCACTTAAAAATTAGATGTGCAGACAAAATGGTTTCTGCAAATCTTCTTTTTCTAGAGATGTAAGGTTAGCAATAGATTTGCTGCAAGTTTGTAAAATGTCTGTGCTTATGCCCCAGCTTTGCAATAACTTTATTCAAGTGACTATTACCCTGTTTGTGAGCATTTCTCACATCTTTTTTAAATTTTACATGTAAATAGTAGTAAGAGCCATGGGGAAATGTTATTAAAACAACCCAGCTGAACACATACTCTGATACTATCTCCTGCTCTTAGAGCTTTTGTCATAATTAATCCAGAATTTGAACCGCTTGGGTTGAACACAGAAGAAACTCAAAAGTATCTTCCCCAAGAGCATTTTCCAAAACACATGCATTTGGTGCATTCAGAAAGATGTGTCCATCCAATGTACATTTTATAAGACAAAGAGTAAAGACATCTCTAGCATGAATACTAAGAGGATCCAGAGAGATGAGTAAAGGAACCCTCTGTGTCAGAGAGATGTCTTTCAACCCAAATGTATAGGTTGCTGACATGTGGGTCTCGCTATCCAGAAGAATTTAGCTCCCACCAACTTTGTTCTCCTGATTCCTGGTACAGCTTTTCAGACCAATCTTCACTTTTGATTACAAGCGGTAAGCTTTTGGATTGCTGGTCTAGTGACTATTTCAGTGGCATAAATAAAAATCCTACACTCTGCAGCAAAGAGCAAAAGGAGCAAATGAAAAAAGTACTCAAGACCAAAGCTTTTGTATTTAGTCAACTGTAATAAACTCCTAATTCTACACTTGACAAAACCCCAAAAAGGGCTGATATCCAGAGATAATGAGCACTAAAGAAACTGAGCAACAAGTGCTCTATGCCTCTAAAATTCAGGCTGTGCACGTGCTTTTGTATAAATAGGAATATGATTTCAGGCAGCCGCATTTGAAAACATTTGATCATAAGCATTTTCATTGCAATGAAGAAGCCCCAGGACAAACAGGTGAGCCACACTTTGCAGCATGAAGCCACACGTTGCAATAACAAATTATGTCACTGAGTCCCTCCAAACAACCCAGGTTTGCAGTTTTGCAGAATACCACAACTACGGTAGCAGGGACTGATTACATTTAACACTATCTGTGATAGATTTGAAATCTGATATAGCTGCTCCTGGGTTTTCGTATGCTCTCCATTCTATCTTTTAAACAAAACTGTTATTTTAAAACACCGTAGTTATCCTGGTGCAAGAGTCTGTGTGAACGCTTCTTTCTGTAAAGTGGGCTTTTCTAAACTGAGTAAGAATCGGTTAAAACTGATCTTAAGTTACCTGTACACACCTGTACATAAAAACAAGTTAGCTCATTCTGAGCTTGGAACTAGCCAGAGCTTGGAACTAGCCAGACACCAGCTGGGTCCAGTCCAGAGGTCAAGCAACCACACTAGTGAAGTATTTCAGTTAACTCAGCTCCTCGGCAGAGCGTACTAATTCTAACACCACCAATTTAGCAACAGTTTCCAGACCACAGCAGGTTCATACCCGGCCATATCAGCACGTGTTTGGAGCAAGTTCATACTTGCATTCACATAAACATGTTCTAAGTGCCCGCAACCGACCATCATGGATTTAATTAGCCAAGCACCCATCTACCTATTAGCAGACCTATGCTGTTGGCCAGCAGGCTCAGCTTTCACGCCTCTGTACAGGCTTGGGATTCTTCTGCCCAGGCACATGAGAGTTCATGATTGCAGCCTCATTTCTAAACATACTGCTGCTTAAAATGACTAAAACTACAGGTCAGTTCACAGCAATGCAGATAAATTAGTAATCACATTTTCTCACTTTGTAAGAGTACTTAACGTGAGTAGTTAAATGTGAGTCTTTCACTACGTCGTTAACTTGCGTGAGTCAGTGCATTGGTCACAGTTTCTCCGGAATGATTATTCACACTTCCTACAGCAACACCTCCCAGCACAGCCAAACATCTGAGATGTTCAGTTTATTTTATGCACTTTTGCATGGGAGAAACTGGCACAGTTCTCTTCACTCATCATCCCTATATAGCCTACCTGCCCACCGACTGCACTTTTAAAATCTTTAGAAAAGCCATGTGTATGTTCAAAACATCCTGTCACTTAGCACACAGATGTTGAAACAACAGACCATCACAGCTCAGTTTATCTCTTCTTTGTGTATTTACTTTTCCAATGTTGACTATTTCTTTTATGTGAATGACACTCTTTGGAATCTATTATTAGTACTGGGATTCCCAACCTATGCCAACGCAGAATAATGCTAAAATTATCCTGCCCAAAGAGGCGTCACTCTCTCCTTATACCCCTCTAACTTTAGTCAGAGCTGAGCAGAATAATAATATCAATAAAAATGAAACAAAATATAAAATGCATGCATCCAGAATGTATTTTTAAATAAGTGCTGTACACGAAATGCAACATCGGGCCAGAATAAATACTATGCATAGATATGTCTGATATACTCAGACAATGTATGACTGTGTCACATTTTTCAGTACAGAGGTGCACTTATCATTTTTGTAGATTATTTTAACTTCACAGTGTTTTATTTCTTTTCCTTGTTCCAGGTACACATTTTCACTTTCCACATATTTCCTTTTAAAAAGGCATCTTATTTTTAACCATGACCCAGTTAGTTTCTCGTCGGGTCTGCATGGCAAGCAGCTCATGCTGCTATCAGGGTACTTTGCTGCCAACCTACAACCCCAGCTTTGATCGCTTGTCCCGGAAGGTGGTCACTACGTTTTCACAAATCTAAAAATTAAACGAGGCAACAGTAAACTGAAGCAGTGAAGCTTCTTAAGAGTGTTAGGGCAGGAACTGGTCTTCTAAATACAAGTTTTACAGTCATGTTTCGGAATATAATTCTGTTAGGCAACATGGAAGTACAGAGTCTCAACTGTCCTGATGTGCTCTGCAAGTGTTAAAAGGGATTTTTAAGGGACTGACATGCCTGAAATCCTCAGACTCCTTGCATCAAGTGAAACTTAACAAGGGTCGGTTTCGCTTTCCACTCTTTGGAGGCAATACTGTCGGTAACCATGACTCACACGCCGTGATACTGCGGATACGCGGCCTCGGGACCTCGTTTCCGTGTCAGAACCACAGCTCCCCACACCCTGCACAGCACAGGTTTGCACTGATCCCTGGCCCAATTCGGGACGGCTCTGCCGCGGGGACACCGCAGCCCTTTGGCACTGGAGGGGAGCACACGGAGCCTGGCTGCTGCACCAGCAGTGCCAGCAGAGCCCGCCGCGGCTGCGGCAGCTTCCGGGGGCAGGGCGGCGCTCGGGGGTGGCGGTGCTGCCCCTGACCGTGCTGCCGGAGGTCTCACACGGAGGGTTTTTTTCCTTTGTGCAGACTGCCCACTTCGGGGCGGCTCGGCGGGGGCGAGGCCTCTTCTCGGGCGCCCCCATACCGCAGCGCCCGGCCTGCCCCTCCCCCGGACATGGTCCCACGGCCGGGCCGCCGCCCGGGATGGGGGGGTGCCGGGGCGGGGGTGCCTATCGTACCTGGATGAGGCCTCGGCGGTGCAGGGCGGTGTGCACGCAGCCCGGCACCTCCCCTCGAAGCACCACCGAGCCGTTCGCGTTGCCCAGCCGCCAGCTCCCCCGCAGGCTGTGCACCTCCGCGGCCCAGGCGCCGGCCCGCCGCGCAGCCGCCACCAGCAGCAGCACCAGCAGCGGCGCAGCGCGGTCCGTGGCGGCGCCCACCCCGCGCCCTGACAGCCGGCGGGAGCGAGCGGACGGCCCGGGTGGAGCGGCGGCCGAGCGCCGCGGCCGCCTGACTGCCATGGCCCGCGGAGACGCTGCTGCAGGCCGACGGCCGGGCGACAGACGGGGGACAAGTGGGGCCTGCGGCCGCCGGCCACGTCGTCAGAGAGCTGGGGCGGTGCTCCGGCCCGTCAGCGGCCGGCGGGGTGGGAGCGGGCCCGCACCTCCTCAGGGCCGCGAGGTCGCTCCCGGTGTCGCGACAGGGGGAGGAGAGATGGCGCTGCTGAGGGCGGGCAGCGCGGCTTCGGAGGGGATTCCCGGGCAGCTGGAGAGCGGCCGAGAGGCCCACAGCGCCCGCCTCCCGCCCCCTGCCCGGCCACGGCGGTGAAAAAAGAAAAAAAAAAAAAAAAGAAAATGGAAAAAAAGAGAGTAAGAAAGCAGTGTTTTTTCTCCCAAGAGGCGCAGTGGAACAGTGATAAGAGGAGCGGTGTAAGGTTATAAATCTTTGGGATGTAGCACGCTTATTTAGAGCTGTGGCACAGTGCAGTGGCGAGGGAGGAAGGAGGAGGAGCTGTGGCAGCACCAGAACAGGTCACAGCCTCGGCTCCCTCTGGCCATGAGATTTCGTATGGCCTCAGACTGCCACCTCCTCCTTCCCGTAAAATTAGAGGCACATAAACCCAGAACAAACGTCACGAACATCTCATTAAAAAGTACTCTGGTTTCTCATCAAGCAGTGCGAGCACTGGTGCTGTGGATTTCATGTACAGAAATTGAGTGTATTCATCTGCAAAGGAGCCAGAGGGTCAGCTCCAAAAAGCATCCTCACATATGGTTTCCAGACCACACTGTAGCCTTCCTGCACGCCCTCACTAGCTTAATCCTTCCTTCACAGCCCAAACCCAGGAATTAAACCAACCAGTTCTTAAATGGCTCAGTGGAAGGAGCAAAAGGCAACCAGTGGCCTAAGCTACTCCCTTAGGGGTAGCCAGCCACCCTACTCCATGCCCTGTAGAGGCCTACATCACCTCCATGATGCAACCATGACATGGTTGCACTCCATCTAGTTGTTCCTCTAACTGAAGATGTGCATCAGGTGGGAAACAGCCGTGCAATCCACTGAATCTCGTTTCACAATATAGGAAAGTGCTGAGACTTCAAAGACATCTTACAACTGCAAGCGTCTAGCCCATGGACCTTTCAAAGGTCGTGACAGCACAAACCAGAAGAATATCTAAGAACATCCCTGTGTATCTGCTCAGCTATGAGCAGATGAGAAAGCAGTTGGCTTGCTTTTCTTCAGATACAAATGACTTCATTCCCTCACACAGCTCAACATGAAATTGAAAATGCTCATTTCAGGAGCCACTCCATGACCTTAGCTTATGGCTTTTAGCATTTTTGTATGAAAGCAAACTACTAAGAGCATGTAGCTGCATACAGGTGATTCTGCATAGAAATGTTACCAACCAATAGTATTCAAAGAAACACCAATTAACTGCAGGACTTTACTCAGTTTTTCCATTTCTGTCCTTATGGGTTTTTTTTATTGCCTATAATTATGGACTGTAAAATTAGATGAGGAAAGAATATATAAATACCTTGGGACAGTAAAGGGTTAATTACTTTAACAACATATATATGATTCATACACCAAATTATATAAGAATAAAGTGTGATTGACACAAAAACATGCTGCTCCTCCTGGTATGGAGCATGGAGTACAAGGGTAAACTGCAGACAAAAACAGGGATACCAGAGTTTTGTTTAACCTCCTGGCTTTTACACACCTAATTCAGCACACCGTAAGAATCCACCCTAGATACGTCTTTAAAACAGTACTGAACACGGTCACTACGCCTTTGTATTTTTGATCCAAATCCTTTTGAGCTGGCAACCTTTTGTTTCAGCACAACATAAAAATGCCAGTCCTTCCATTCATCTACCATACAGAGCACACAATATAACCACAGGTGATTTTTTTTTCACCTGTGAGAGCACAGGGCGACATAGTTCTGAGAAATATTGGTCCAAGGAGAGAAACAGTAGCTGACATTCTTTTTGTCACTCTGAAAAAAATCTCTGCTACTGACTTCAAAAAGGGATGGCTGGGACCCATACTGTTTGGCAGCAGAAGCCTGTGCAGAAATTTAGCTGTTGGAACAGTTCCTCTGTGTGTGTATTTTTAAGACTGAGTAACCCACATTCAATATATTGACTAACTGAATTGCAGGTCCCACTTCAGTTCAACTCCCAGCCATCTTTTAGCAAGACTGGAAAAAAAAAGACTGTCATCGTAGAAGAGGGAGTTATCCCAACTGGCTTTGCATGTTGTAGAATTCGGTCAAAATTAGTATCTTCTCACCTTTAAAAGTTCAGACTATAAAATCATTACACATTAATAGTAGAAAGCCTTGTTCTGTTTCTGCCCTCATCTGTCAACGAGTAATGCATTCAGGACAATCAAACAGTTCAGTGTATTTTCCTTAAATTCACTCATACAACACTAAAAGCACTGCAGTGCTGCTTGAGAGTTCTTGTAGGATATTATTCCTCAAGAAGCAGATTTACAGAGAATTAAATTATAGTGCTACCAGAGAACAACTGCAAGCTGGCTTCTTTTTTTTTTTTTTTTTTTTAAATAACTTTTTCAGCAAGTCATGTGATAGCTTCCCAGTAAGAAGGAAACTGCATTTTAAGATGTTTACTGTACTTCCATGTTTTCTTTGCCTTTTATTCTTTCTGCTGAAGGCTGACTGGAGCAACACACACATACACACACGGAAAAAAACCAAAACACTCAACCTAAAAACAATGCTGTAATTAAGTATTCTGAGAACATGCTGTTTCCTTGTTCAAGGCTTATAATTAAGTTAAATCGTATCTCATTTTCATGTCCCAGTTTTAGGTTTGTTTTTTGTTTGTTTGAGGGTATTTTTAAACAAATGACATTTTTACTGTTTAAAGGTACTACTGTCTTAAAGGCTGTGGTTTTATCTTTTAAAATCTTAAGACACAAAGCAAGATCTTTTGTGTGGCTTTCTTTTACTGTGTACCATATCCAATTTCTTTCTGAAATGCCACAAGTTTAGGAGGTCACTACAATTCTTCCTTTACGATACTGCAAACGGATATTCTTTATCAACCAAGACAAAAAGCTGAAGGCAAACCCATGCCTTTGGCTCCATTAGAATAAATTCAGAGCAGTTCCAGTGAAGCTGCCCAAACTCTGCCATGTTAATCGAGAAGTTGTTTCCAATTGCTATGCAATCTCTATCATCACAACAGTCTGCTGCTGCTTTCTCTTTCAAATTCATGGTCAATGAGTTCATGCAAAGGTTTTAGACAAACAGGTTCTCACACATTTGGCTGCAGTACTTCAAGATATTACTGCCCCCACCTGTCCACCCTGTACCATTCTTCTGCTGAAGGTTACCACCTCTGAAACAAAACAGGACTTGTGTTCACAGTAGTCCATATCAGGGCTTGCCATCTCTTTTGGTAACCGTACACCACTGCGGATACCACCACCACAGACTATTTGTGAAAGATGCAAAAAACCCCTAAAGGATCATCTGCTTTTGGGAGTTTTGCACAGATAAAGCAATATTGATTCAGACATGTTGGATAAATACTGGTGTAAGACTGGACTGGTGTTTGCATGACTGTAAATACCTTCAATTTACAGTACAGCACATCTGTATGAAAGGCCTACAGCTCCCCAACATAATGCCTGTCCTCTGTTTCATGACTGCCTCTGCAAAACACAGAACTGCACAGATGCAAAATAATTACTCTCTGGGCTGGCAATAAAGGCAATATGGTGCAGGGAGCCCTCCAGCTATGGATTTGTAAAGGACAGACAGAAAGAACACATTTCAGGCATCATTCTGTATTTATCTTGAATTCCATCCAAAAAGGATGTTAAAAATAAAATGAGGAAATAAATTAACATTGCTTTTAGATGAGGACACTATTAATACATCACTAGAAGAGAACGATGTACTATGTTATCATGAGCAAAATACAAAATGACAATCTAAGCGGTAGGCCTAAAGTTTCCTTCATAATTATTGAAAAGTCTGTAGGTCATTGCAAGGGGATTTCCTTAGCAAACAAAATTACCCAACACTAACAATCATGAGTAATTAAAAATAAGTACATGGAAGGGAAGCCACTGCTCCAGGCAAATGCTATATGGAGGGGGAAAAGCAAAAAATAGATATTAATAATTTTTAAATTGCATGAGCAAAAAAGCAGGCAATACCTTGAGTATATCCTTAAACTTCATCAGGTATGCCAGGGCAAAAGCCTGTATTCATACCTCTACATAACATCTTGTTTTGAGATGGGCTCAAACTACAGGATTTACATTTCAGATCACCACCTTCCATAGCACAGACACAAAAAGCCTAAGGACCTTAAAAGCCAGCATGACCAGATTTCTACAGACAAGTTCTTTAAAAGGTGGAACTCCCATAGTTTTTATTATCTTTAATTTATGAACAATTTTGAAACAATCCTTATCTATTTATAAGATACTGCAACACTGACCATTGTCATTTACCCTTTGTCTTGTGAGCAGTGAAGTCACTGTCTTAAGACAAGGTATGATGCTGTTCAAGCTCCCCATAAACTCTCATTAAAACTTACTTAAAACCTATCTAGAATCAAAACTGATTCTCTGGCACTTACAGGAAATCAGTAGTACTTATGAGGATGTTATGAAACAGCTTGCTTGGCCTTTCCTAAAGGTTTAAAACCAGACAGTCATCTGTGACCACGATACAATGTATGACTCATCCTTAAACACCTAAAATTAAATCCCTCAAAATGTATCACAGGTAAACTGCTTCTCACATGACAGAAGTTTGAGAGGCTTCACCAAGTCTTACTAACGCTGTGTACGTCTCTTGGTGTTTTGCCAGCTGAGTGCAGGACATTCCAAACTGATTACGCTAAATATGAAACGTATATCCAGCCTACTGTTGTCATGAATGTTTTCTGTGCAGGTGAGTGTTATGAGAATGCCAACAAAAATTTATAACTGATAAATTGGATGAGTAAACTTAAATGGAGTTGGATTTGCCAAAACAGCTGGGAGATGCATTTCTTTTTCTACCTCAGTCACTCTGAACAAACCACTGGGGCAGGTCAGAACCTCCGTTTCTCAGACCTTTACTGGGGGGTAATGCACCTCGCTTCAGCACTAGGACAAACTCTGTCCATTCATTTCTGCAAAAGTGACCCTAATGCAAGCACCAGGGAATATTCAAAATTACTGAAAACTGTGTGTACTCAAGAGACACTTTTTTCCACCTCTTGAAAGATTATTTCAGCACCTACAAGAATTGCCAGAATTCTTAATAAATGAAGCCCCCACTGAATCAACTCAAGTCCCACTTATGCAACAATACAAGCCAAGAGCCTGCCTACGTATAAAAAAATCTTCACTTGTCTAAATGATTCTAGTACAAACCCCTTATAGAATGGAACTACGTCCTCATGCTGTCCAGGATGCTACATGCCACATACTCACTGCACTGGTACAAACATCTCAGGAGTAAGAGTTACAGGAATTGACTCCTGCATGTTCATTGAGCAGACATACTTGAACATGGGCTCTTTTTTCCCAAATGACTTAGTACATAAACAGCACTAAAAATACTATTTTATACATACTCATCTGTAAGAAAAGCATTATGTGTTCAATTTTCATTGTAACAAAAAGGAAAGACTGGTGCAGCAAGCAGAGAATTCAGAACTACTAGAAGGATCACAGAATATCTCAAGTTGGAAGGAACATCAAGCCAAACTCCCTGCTCACAGGACTACCTAAAACTAAACCATATGTCTAAGAGCAACATCCAGATGCTCCTTGAACTCAGACAGGCTTGGTGCCGTGAGCACTTCTCTGTGCTGTTCTCTGTTGCAGTGACTGACCACCCTCTCAGTGAAGAGCCTTTTCCCAGTGTCCAATCTGACACAGCTTCATTGCATTGCGTTGGGTCCTGTCGTACTCTCATACTGCCTTACTACAAATTTCCTGCTTTGGTACTAGTAAAACTTTCAGTATTTTGCAACTTGTACTGGAAGCAGGGAAGGCAGGCAGTAGTTTTTATGGCTAGAAACATAGTAAAGAGCCTTAAGAATGTGAAAAGAACCTTGTCTCCTCAGCTCAGTCCTTGGTAAGAAAAGGGCCCTAAACTCTTCAGGGAGTGGTGACATTAAGATACTACTCACACTCATTTTGTTTACACATAAATTCTCAGTGGATCCTTATAATCTGGTGCTCGGATTATTGCCTATGCCTTTGACAGCTGCTGTGAGTTACAGTTCCACGGCAGAGCTCTGTTTTCTCACCACTAGGACGGCAGATAGGCACAAAGGCAATGCCAGCCTCTAAGAAAGGATCTAAAAGACACCAGAAATCACTGCCTTGAATCCTCTAAAATTGTTTCAGCAAGTGCAAAGATCTTCAGCTGGTCTAAACTGGTACAGATCTTCTGAAAGGAGCAAAGCTACACTGTAAGTTCAATTAACGCTTTGTATATAAATGTGATGGGCATGCATTTTGATGTCTATAGATTATGGCCTCAAGTTACGTCAGGAGAAGTTCAGGTTGGATGTTAGTAAGAAGTTCTTTACTGAGAGGGTGGTTAGGCACTGGAACAGGCTGCCCAGGGAGGTGGTAGACTCGCTGTCCCTGAGCGTGTTCAAAAAACGGGTTGATGAGGCACCTGAGGCTATGGTCTACTGGTTTAATGGTTAGGAATATGATGGGATAAAGGTTGGACTTGATGACCCTGGAGGTCCCTTCCAACCATGATGATTCTATGATTCTATTTCACAGAAGTGCCACAATCGTATGAAGGTTTTTGAAGTTTTAATCATTAGTGAATTAAAGAGTGAACAGTCACGTAAGTTTTTGGCATTTTTTACATACTGGCAAAATAAACAGCATTCAGCAAACAATCATTTCCAAAGGTATGCCTCTCTGCTAAAAGGACTGCTTCACCACAGGAAGCTGTCCTGACTCCAAAAGGTTATTAAGCACTTACAAGGTTTAAGATGCAAAATCATCTTGAAAACTTATCTGTCAATAAAGGTTCCGTTATGTTGATTCTCTCAGCATTTTTTGAAGATGGTTCATCAGCAGTGGCAATGCTGACAAATACAGGTTTAAAGGCCTGGAACTACACCCTGAGGAATTTCAATCACACCAAAAAGATACTTTAAAATTATTAAAAAAAAATATTTAAGCAATTTAGTCTAATGTAGTTCAATACGCACAGCAAGTTTACAACTAACAGTTTTTCTTCAGTATTCACGCTGGGGTCACAGCCATGAACTGGTTACTTGGAGGACAGAAGGGTACAACTAAGCCTCCTTCTGCCATGTCCTCCTTTGACAGTAAACAGTGGACAGCTTAACGCTGACATGAGACAGCCACTGCACAACTGGAAAGAGTCACTCATTGTTTAGTGAACATCTTAGTGGCAATCTGAACTTGGAGATTTTTCAAGACCTCTTCTGTTTTGTTGTGTTGTCTTAATACCAAGGATGCTGATCTGCTGTTTATCCTTCCAGCTTCCCGGCAATGACCCATAATCTTGTAACCACAAACTACTATTACTGCTGCTTCCTCCTAGCACAACTCTTCTAGAAGAGCTTATCAGTTTGCTGCAGCTGGCCTAGAAGGTACAGCTGGCTGCCCTCTCCACTGTCCACACCCTAAATTATTCATGATCTATGTGTCAGCATATGCTACACAGTAACTTCTCTTTAAAAATTCAATGAGACTGGCAACAGGGAGCTCTTCCCCTTCACTCTTTGTCCGCACATATCTGCACTCTAGATTCCTAACCCTGATACATGGCAGTTGTTTAACCTATACACATCTAACCTAAAAACTTTAGGTTTCTTAACCCATTTTTTCAGTATTTTTACAAGCTCTCCTCCCAACCACAGCAATTAATAAAGAGATTCTTTCCCAAGTTACCCCTTCCCCCTTTCTTAATGCTTTGCACCTCAAGAGGCATTACTTGACCTAGCAATTGCATAAAATACTGGTTCAAAATTTAGAAGCACTCAGAGTCCCCAGGCACTACCTAGCTAAGTTACACGACAGAGATTCCCCATCAGATCAGGGAAGGCAGCAAAAAGAAGCCTTACCTAGCAGGTTAGGTGTATGTGTGAGAAACGGGCAAAAAGAAGTCAGGTCTCTAAAGGGCGGAGACAAATATTGCAGAGTGGCTGTGAGAAGAATAAGGTTAGGAGGGCCAATTGGTCAACTCCAGTCTATTTATGTATCAGGTCTATCCTGTGAACCAGAGACGCTCTAGCTTCAGTTAAGCAGCATATGGCAACTTCTCTTTTCAGCTTCCTTTTTTTTTTCTGTAAAGCACAGCAGTAAGATGCCACAACAGCCATGTTAAAAAACAACAACAAAAGCTGTTTCAAGGAAATAGTTCTACATACAAAAGTTTCAAGGTAACTGGTGGAAATGGTTTTCCACAAGCCTGGCTTTTCATGTTTTTGTTTTGGTAAGTTGGAATATTTTTCTACATCAGTCATATCAGTATCAGAAAGAATATTATGTGCAAAAATATGCTTCACAGTTCAAAGTTACCTGCATTTTCTCCTGTCATTTATGGTTAATTCAAACAGCATTAATGGTTAATCCAAACGCATTTTCACTTCTTTCCCAATTTATAAATAAAAAGGCTATGAAAATTCACATCCTTTGGATGGAAAGAGTACTTCTGAGGGCGAGGTGTAGCACATATGAAGCAGGAGCAGAAAAAAGCCTAGCTAAATTAAGTAACAGCCACCTACCTACCTCTGCTCTAATTCAATTGCTTGTGATTGTCTGATGATACCTTGAAGCGCAGCTTTCAATGAATTTGGAATGGATTCTCAGGAAACAAGACTTAAAGACAGACACACTTAAGGGATACAAGACTTTAAGGGACTTCTCACAGACTTCTCAAAAGATTGCACAACGCTCAGTCCCAAATACTAAATTCAATTCTCCAGCCAGCACTAATCCATTCTATAAAAGGATGTATCAGTGCTATGCTCCAGAAGTTGTCTTGTTCTCCACGAAGTTTGTTGCCTGAAAACTCCCTACAGTTGCTAAATGATACTTTCCTCAATGCACTTCTGAGTACAGACACGAAGTCTAGTGCCTTAGGAAGGTATCTGGACCTCTTACTCCAATATGAACATTCCAAACCTTGTAACAGGAAAAAGAATAAAATAATGGTTATCTTGAATAGATCCTTCAGTTCTAAGTTATCTGTGAATTAATTAAGCTTTCTGCATTCACTGTCAGAGTAGGATTAATACCATGGCAAAGAATCTCTAAACCTTGTTTTAGCAAAAGTATCCTCCCCCAAAGAATTAATAGCTTCATATTGAACATTTGCCAGAGCTATATCTTTGCTATTTACCTTCATAAATCTATCAGGAGGAAGGGCTTATAGACTCACTAATCTCTGTACGTAAATTTGCAAATTGCAGTTCCTCGCTTAGATGCCAAGAGGATCTGAGCTGCATGTTCAGTAAAAAGTTGTGTTCCAGAAAATTCCGTTTTTAAAAAAAAACAACCAAAACCCAAAAAACCAGCAGGACTAGACGAACACAGTTTCTTCTAGACTTGCATCAAATACTATGAGATAAGAAGTGCTGAGGCTTACCTGGCCAGAGGGAAAAAAAACAGGCTTGATATAGAAAACATGGGCTTCTCTTTTCCTCAGCATAGATGAAATGATCATATCCAATGTCTATCAACGTCTTCTAAGAACATCACAAGTGAGGCAGCTCTTCAAGAACACAGGAAACAGCTTAATGAATCATGACATCACATCTGGAAGACTAAACTTGAGTCCAAATTCCCATCCCAGATAAAGGGATTTCCAAATTCTATCTCCACAACCCTAGTATGCCAAGGCAGCTGCAGCAAACCCAGCTGCCCAGCTCTCCAGCTAGCATTCCTCTCGTGGGGACAAAGCTGTATCACCATCTTCTAAGCAACTGATCATACTCTCCACATGTTAAGTCTGCGATGGGACAAGGTACAGTTAAGACAAAGATGAACAAAGTTGAGGCAGAAGCCAGAATTACCTGTATGACCTGCAAAGCCCAGGATTCTTAAGTACAGAGCCTGAGTATTTCAGCTTGAAGCTCCTGAAGGAGAGCCAATCTCAACAGCAGTTAAAGAGCCTCTCCCACAGTCAGTCAGGTACAACCCCAGATCAAACATCAGCTAAAAACTGTTGAAAAACATGTTCTGATCAACATTGTACGTCTCCTGATGAAGCTTCCTCGCCTCACAAACTGAAAACCTTCACTGTTTGAAGAAGATACTGAATTCTCACCAACATTTCCAATGGACAGACAAAAAAAAAAAAAAAAAAAAGTGCTTTTCTGGGCAAACAGGGATGTTTACCAGACATCCTTAAAACAATTCTCAAGTCTTACTTCACACAGACCTGTCCCATCAAATTCACTGTTTCATTTCTGGCACCTATCACTGTAAAGATTACGCTTGTCATCTCTTCTAACTTAACCAAGATAGACAGCTGCTCTAGCAAAACTTACAGCAGTTACTGCTGCTCACCTGGAACCTACTAAACTCTTTCCTCCCCAACTGACACATTAAACAAACCACGTGTCACCTCACTGCTGTACAAAAATAGCTGACAACTTTGAACTGCCCCTGCAGAAGACTGTGTGTTTCTAAATGACACAGGAGACCAAAGTTACTGCAGCATTTTCCAAGGAGAACGGTAAGTCACAATTTATGGGCACTGGCTAAACAATCACAAACATCAACTCAGGAACTGTTCTGTACACACCATGTGCAAGAGCTAATCCGTCTAAACTCTTAACTACTCTTCCTAAGGCTACATCTGAACTGCTATTCTTTGACAGGCTAATCTGGACATTTAAATTTACAATTTATCAGTTATTGTATTCCAGATTATTTTGAAGCCAGCTGCTTTTACAAAGACTGCATGAACTGACAGCAATGCATTTTCATTCACAATAATACAGGCAGCCAGTCTTTACCTTCCGTACCTTACATTACACATTTACTCAGTTTCGTTTCCTGTGTTACTGTGCTTTCTCTGCATTGATCCTGTACTGTTGCCAATAAATAAGCCCTCAGCCTTATATTGAAAATATTTTAGCTGCAATTCCAGCTACCTTTTAGATACACAACAATTGCCTATTGAGATCTGAACCCAACAGTTCTCTAATTTATGACCATTTTTATTTATGTTGAAGGCACTGGAGTAAAATAGCATCCATTCAATGACACCGAGAACTGAACGGCATAAAGCAAGTTGTTCCTTTATGTAGCATTTTTTTGTTTTGTTTTTCAGGCTTGAAGTAATTAGTGTAGTCTGTTCTAATGAGATAACCTTTATACCTTAAGATTTTATACCTTTATTGATCATGGATGATTTATCTCATTCCATTGTTCTAGTGCTAATCTGTTTCATTTAACTTTCTAATGGAAACAGTTGTCTTGACCTAGTTTTCATGTACAAAACTACACACCAAGCAGAGAAAGCAGGTGAAATTAGATATTTTTAACACCTATAAACACAAGAAATCTTCAGCTGAATTCCAGCTTTACTATGCTTTAGGTTTATTAGGGACTTGCAGACTAGATTTCTTCTGAATCACTAGCCACATCTGATGAACCCTACGGTATCTGCTTTAGATGATGCCGCCTGTAAAATACTAATTTTCATAACAATGAAGGATCCAAATAAAATGGCTAGAGAGACCAACTGAGGGAAGGCTGCAGAAAAGAATACAATAAAAAAAAAAAGTTATTTAGAACATTACTGGTTGTGAATGTTCAAACCATTAGGTTACCTGTTAATTAATGCTAATTCCTTTTTGCATAAGCAATTATCAAATCTAACAGAACTGGTAGAGTATGTCTACACATATATACTAACTAGTCATCCTTCAATGAGTTGCTAAACTCTAGTTCCATGTCTCCACAGCAATCACACCTTTCTGTTGTGGTCTCGTGAAGCCAGACTTTTCAGTTACCCTCTATATTATTTGTATAAAAACTATGTACAGTGCATCTGAGTAAATGTTTTTGCACACATGTAAAAACGTGTTTATACTCATGTTTTTCAACCAATACAGAAAATGCTGTGTGCATCAGCAGACAGGGAAAGAAAAAAAAATAAATATCCCTAACCAATGGTACAGATCAAATTTTTACTGCATCCTGAAAAAACTCGAAAATGTGCTTAAAACCACTGAAAGTTTTTCAAGTGAAATTTCAGTTAAGTTGACTGGAACAGTACTGTCAAACTCAAACCCCATTTAAACTTAGCAATAAATCTTTAACAATATTCCAGAAACAACACTGAAGTGTTTCTTTCCTTGTCACATGTTTATTAAATCTAAGTGTCTTGGCTTGACACTTTGTTCTCCATTAAACACTCTCAAAAGCCATTTTAATAAAAAAAGTTCAATTTTGTCCCTGAACAGGACAACTCACTTCAGTGTTTTCCAAAACCTTCATTTTCACATGAAGGTCAAATAGAAGTCTTTTTTTTTCTTCCCAGATGTTTCATAGTAATCAAGATCTACTATGTACTTTTTAGACTATCTGTGATTTTGGTAGGTAGATTACTCACTGAAGTAATCACTAATTAAGATTTTTGATTTGGTAAAAGTTCTTAAATTCTTTCATAGTTTCCTTATTAGCTCATGTTAACCAGCTCCTCCCCTTGCCCTCTCCCCGCTTGAGCAGCGAGTCCAAATATAAGTTCCTCAGGAAGCCTGCATGAGACACTACAGAGGCTGCTTCAAGGACAAAACACCTGCCATTTCCCACTTCACAAAGGTATGACTTTAAGTCTCAGCATGACCTCTGGCATGCATATATAGCATCTACAATCCACCCATTATTCTTTCATCAAAATACATACTCTCCACTTACAGAAAATTATCACAGAAGGACCAGTACAGATGTGCAAGAGATATATATAGTGGTCCAAACAAAATTTCCATCTTCCATGTAATATTTCACTATCTTCTCTGTCTCTGACCTTCCCCCATCCACACCTCCAAGTTTTATAAAGCCTGGTGCCTTAAATCTCACAAAACATCTTTCCAATTGATCACGTGAGTGATTTCAGCAGCTATGACTCCAAGACAAAGTAATAAGCATCAGATAAACTCAATTATAAAAAAATGTGAGAACAATATGTTTGTAAGCTTAGAAATATAAACTTTTACCTCAGTTGTAATGCTACTGGCAGCTGTACTTTAAGTATATCCAATTTTCCAGCAAAATGGTGTAAGCAAAAATATTTGGTTAGCAAAGCAGAAATACTGCATGAACTGCAACTTCACCAACAAATTTCAGAATGTTGTTTCAGTGAGGCATGCGCTGTTGAAGAGAACCTAGGTTTATAAATTTCAAGCCAACTAAACTTTACAATAAGTTCACTTTCATAGTTTAGAACCAGAACAAATCATGTCCAAACTACATATTCAAATTTTTATAAAAATTAAGGTTTAACATTTATTTTACATCTAGCTTTCCACATCCATGTGGGGACAAGGAATCAGAATGTACATAACTATAAGCAGTGCAAAAGTGGTGCCAGTGCGAAGTCACAGATGCACAATAAAGTGATAGTACAAGACTAGAGAAAATGAAGCTATGGGTGTTAAAAACGGAGACCAAAAAAAAAAAAATCAAGCAAGGAAAAATATGAAGGAAGAGGGCAGGAAAGAGGAGAGCTGGATGTTTAATAATGCCCTTGCTGCTGGAAAGATAAACTAATGGCACAAGACAATGTTTCTTGTAGAACAAAAATCCAATAACAATGAGTCTTTATTCACGTTTAGTCACCTGATATGAGGAAAGTGTCTGTTGCATTAAAATAGTCATCAATGTAAATGGCAGCATGGCTGAACAAGTCCTTTTCAATGGTAACGAACATCCCACATAGTAAAGTCACTTCAACACAGCCTCGTGACAATTCCCACATCAAAACAGTACTTTATTTTATATTTTTTTGCCTCATCATTACTCCCACATTAAGATCTTTCAGCTGTCAAGTGTACAAGGTGAAGAAAAAGGTTCTCAGTCAGCAAACTCGGGTGCATCAGGAAGTATCTCCACAATACACCACTTCAGTTCTGCTGGGTCCCAAGTCCATCCTTGAACGCTGGGCTCCCAGCACCAAGTGTAGCACGCTACTAAGGCTACACTGCTATGTTAGCTTATTAATTCTGCATACATCAGGCCGAACAATGTGTCAACCTGCAACAGACTGAGCATTATAACTGAAAATGGCAAAAGATTCACTCTATTGAACTTTACATCATTATTTGATGTTAAACAATGAGGCAAATCCCAACAGTATATACAAAAACCAGCTTTGCTTTTACAAAAGATTTTGTTTCCCATATTGATTAATCCAGGCAGCTAACTCATTGGTTTATGCAACTTTATTGAAGAAAATAAATCAATTACTAGTAGAGCTATTAGTTGATCACTCATCCATTGACAACTTGCATCATTTATTCAGTGCTATATTAAACAGTGTTTTGGAAGACAGATTAACTAATAGCTCCAAGCCTCCTAACAAAATTTAAATGAATTACAAAAATGTTCTTAGACCCTATTTTGGAATACAAGGGATGTTTGACTTCCAATTTCCATTCTCTGTAAAACAAGAACTGGTCATTCCTTTATTGACATGCATAAGATACATCACATTTTCTGTTCTGCTGATGCTATAGATTCAGTACCAATTCTCCAGACACATCAGTTATGAGCAAAAGTATATAATAAAACCTCAGTTCTCTAACACTGGAAGATTTGGAACAAGATGGATGTTGCTACAGCAATGTTACTTCTTTGATGGGAGAAAACTGAACATCCATCTCCCCTCCCCCCTTCAGGTGATATCTTCAGTATCTGTTAGAGCAGTGAGGAATGTTTGTTTTTAATCTCATAACCAAGTTAGAATGAAGACATTGGCCACATAATACACATGCTCCATTAAAAAAAAATTCTGAATCTTGGGCAATTGTTCTTGTGTAACTACTTTACAGATTCTAAAAGCAGTTATTGTCCAAAGCTGGAAGAACTAAAAGTCTTCTCAGATGAGCATGTGCATGAATGGAAGGAGGTAAACAAAAAAATAAAAAAGATGAGGTCTGATAGGGGAGCAGCCGGATAAGAAAATCAAAAAAGGAACAGTAATTTAAAGTTTATTCCAGCTATAATGCAGGTTATTCTGACTTTAAGGTAGCATCACATGGCATACTTCTGAGTCCATTCCCGAGATATTCTGTTGTATCTGCAAACAAAACCAGGAATTGAATTAGTGTCAGCAAGAAAGTGACAATCTCCTAAACAGTTGATGATTAATTAACACTTTATCCCCATCTCCCTATTCCCTCCACACTAAGAGAAGTCCCTTTTCTATACCAAGATACACTTGAACTGAAAAAAAGAACAAATCCCTTCCAAGACTAACTAAGATATTTGCTAATTTATATGAAACAATTCAAGACAAGCAGATTTGCTAGAAGTCTGTTGTGAAAAACTACCGAAGGGGAAGGAAGAGAGACCACTCGGGGCGGGAGAGGCAAGGGGAACATTTTGTTTAAATATTGTCCTTACGTAAAGATTACAGAATATCACATGCCATAAGTAAAGATTACTTGGTTAATAATATCATTGGATATAGAATGCCAAATTTCCCACTTTAGAGTAAAAAAACACTAAGCATTTTTTTGCAATTAATATTCTCTTTCTACATGAATATACTGCTCAAACCATTTTTTAACAGGACGTTAAAAGAATATTTAAGTACACTACTTCCATAGGAATTCAGCTGGCAATTAGTTTATACTTAACTCCATGCTTGTCAGTAAGAAGTTAATTTTCAACTATACAAGCAGAACATAATCCCGATACATTTTCCTAGTTTATATATAGAAGACAGACACTGCTGAATAAAAAGCTGGAATTTGGATTGTCTAAATTCACCCATGTCTATGCATGAGGTCTTGCTACACAGCATCAATTTTTATGTCATTCTGACAAAATCTGGGTAAATACTTACCAGAACAGGTTAACAAGCTGGCTCAAAACTGTATAATTTTTTATTTTTGGCCATGCAAGAGCAGTATCTGTGAGAAATAGTGACTAGCCAATACATTTCACACTAACCACAGATCAAGCTGTTAAATATCCAAGTTCAGTAACTGGTGCATCCATTATCTGTTAGTTAATCCAGTGCCTTAGAGCATGCAGCACCCAAGTGCTGACAAGTTTCCATTTTGTTAAATGCACCATAATGTGCAGATATTCTTACCCTACAGCATAGCGTATTTCTCTGTCCACTCTCTTGCTAACCTATTGTACCTAATTGGACAAGTATATTTAGCATTAATATATACAAAAAACGTCTACTTTGCATAATTGTATTTGTGCAAAATGTTAAAAACACATAAGGGAAAAAAAAAAGTTGTTTCAACACAGATAGGAGAAAGGTTAAGCCTTTTCTCAAGGGGAGCACCAAAATTAAGAGGCTAAGCTGCTACTAAAAGCAAGCACCAAATTTTAAAAGCTGCCTTTTCCTCAATATGAAGATCTCACTATATTCTGTTTATGCATGGTAAGCAAAAAACCCAGGCAATACATACTTTAAAATACTGCCACGCATGTGAGAAAAAGTTAGTCTCCTTCACCTACAACTTCAAAGATACTAAGCCCCTTTGTTTTTAAATTATGCACTACTAAGAATAGGTACTACTTTGACACACAAGTTCTCTCCATCCCAGATTTTCACAATAGGCTCACTCAACACAATTGCTGTCTGACAATGCACTCTTACAAAGTTTGTTAAAATATGAGTTTTATGCAACTCTGTACTTACTTGTCTCTGTCTGTTTTATAGATACGTGCAATCTCTGGCACTAGTGGGTCATCTGGATTTGGATCACATAACAGTGAACAAATGGATAAGAGAACTGTTAAAAAAAAAAAAATTCTCAATAGCAAAACAGGAGCAACAATCTCAAGATCAGGAGAGCACAGATCTTTGCATTAGCACAATGTTGGCACAGGAGAGAACCTAAAAAGCCTTTTCCTGATATACAGCCAAGATAAGCCATTCTAAAGAAAAAGCCCAGAATGACTTAAAAGTTTGTAAAAACTATTTGTTTCCTATTTCCCAATACTTACAGCTGTCAGTAAGCACACATGAGAACAACACTGTTGTCCCCTGCTCTATGATGCAACGTAGCAGACAACAAAAGCATGTTATTATGTATTCTGATGACCAGCACATTCCATGGTTTCAATTACTAAAATTAGAACTTCAAATTATTTTTTTTTTTAAAAAATCAGACTGAATTCTATCTCTGTTGTAAGGTGGCAATACCCTAGTCTGCACTGATAAAACTATGTGTATGTTGCAAAGTAAAGGATTAACAGCCATGAGGACCTCATCCTGCACTCTCACAGCAGCTTTGAAACAAACAATAGTGACAGCATTAAAATGCAGGGAATCCACATTCAAATCACAAACCTCCTCCTTGGACAGACAGGAATTACAAGTCCTATAGACAAAGGAGCATTTTGATGGATCTTTTGAAGCCAGTGACCAGTGGCTTTGAGGCAAAACAAAATTTGATCATCTTGAAAATATTTGAGAATTAACTGTTATTTACTGTAGTAAAATGAGGAAAGCTACAAAGCTCCTATGGCAGCACAACATCAATTGATCCTGAAGTAGAATCAGTAAGCTTAGCTCATGAGGTAATGTTATACAATGCCAGTGCACAGTGGCAGAAAGCAATATGTATCAATAACAGTTTTCTTCTATTCACCTACCAGAGAGATATGCCAATATAACTCTGCATGTAATTCTAGACAGACTTAGCCAAAAAACTATGCAGATTTCATTACAAAAACCTGATTTTAAGTTAATCTTTAAATTAATATGCAAGCTTGTATCTACATGGACAGCTGCAAACAAGCAGATTCTCACCCTTAGCTCAAACAGACCACCACAGGCCTGTTTCAATCCAAATGCTGGCAGATTCCTCTGGAACCAAGCTAGTATAAGTAAGCTCTGCTAAGAATACTTAAGCAAGTAAGCAGCCAGACAAGGCTTTAAACAGCCAGGCAGCAGCAGGTGTTAGAAAAAAACCCCCACAAATATACTTCAAAAAGATATCATTATCAGATTGGCAAAACTTGGGCTAGCCTGAGTAAGGGAAATCAAGACACGGGTAAGAACTCAAGACAATAAAAGCGAAAAGCACAGTATTCAACACAAGATGGAAACATTTCTCCTTCACGCAAGTTACCTTTAGAAATAGTTAAAGCAGGAGACCACTGTGATCTTAGAATATCAAGACAAATGCTGCCATTACTGTTAATATTTGGATGATAGATTCTTGTTGTAAATGCAACCTGCAACAAAAACAAACAAACATGCAGTGTTTTCGTCTATGGCAACAATGATGCCACCCTTTCTTCTTAGTCAAGCTATTAGTCAACTCAATTTACTCTAAAAGAAAGGGATTAAGCAGTTAAACTCCATCAAGTTCACGAAAATGTACACAAGCTGCAACCTCTCAGTTTCCATTTACCAGGGACTCAATTTTAAACAGAGAGAGGGCAAGCATTAGGCTGTGTTTTAATTACAAGTGCCTGCATCACGATGGAAACACTCAACAGAAGTGCCTGAACCATGGTGACACTGCTATCACAGAGCTAAAGAATAATGTCAAACATTGCAATCACTCCAAGTGTGCACTTTCATATTGACTGAAAATTGGAAAACAATGCTGGTGGCTCAAAGTTAGAAAAAAGTATATTTCGCAATTACTGCCAAATTCTAACAGATACCATCTTCACTGATTTTAGGCTCTCAGCAAGCTAATCCCTATTCATACCGTCACATTCCTATAGACCAAACAAAACAGCCATGCTGTAATATTGACAGCCCCCTTAGCAAGAATTCTATCACAGTAACACAAAACTATGGCGTTTTCCTGTGAATTAAGAAAAACAGAAATAAACTGAAGCATCATTCTAAGACATTCAGAATTTACATGTATGGATTTGCTCCTAAAATACATGCTAACACACCCACCCTTGTGGCAGAGAGGGACCTAGCCACCTAATATACTGTAAGAATGCATGAAGTGAGAACATGACAATATTACATCACAGATGCTGACAATTTCTGTCCTGTAGTCAGTTCTTTGAAAAGCACAAATTTCACAAATGAGAAAGCAATACTTACCTTAGGTGGTTTGAAAGGGTAGTCTGTAGGAAAGTGAATTGTCAAGAAGAATACACCACCCTGATATGGACTGTCATTCTGTCAAAGCAAACAAATAATTCTCCTATTATCATCTTTAGTCCTAAACATCACTGAAGATGTTGTTTTTAAATAAATAAAAAGAAAGGAAATTTGTTTAAACAACTGTTTAATCCATCAGTACAAGAGAGATACAAATTCAATTACTAATTTCTAAGGTAACCAATACAGAACAGATACAGGTCACTTTCTGTATGGACCCCTCCAAGGTAATGCTTCACAGAAAACAGCTTCTCTGACAATCCAGTTGGGACAACTTGACAAAAGTCTCTCAATGCCTCTGAGACAGCTCCAAGAAGTAATGTTAACAGACTGGGGGTCCTGCCAGGATCAAACACCTCAAGTTCTGTGTTTGGAGCTTATTTGTTACCACTACCCAAGTTTACAGTGGCCATAGACAGCTCTGCAGACCTCCCATTCTGTCCTTGGCTTAGTCGTTGCTCAGCCTTGCAAAAATCCTATGAATACACAGCTAACTCCTTGTTCCTTGCAAAAAACCCCAAACCAAAATCACACACACCTCCCCCCAACAAAACACAAAACATTAAAATCAAAGTGAATTCTTTCTCTCTGTATTAGAAACCCACTGTTATCTAGTAGAAATTTTACAATTCAATGCTCCAAGGAAACAATTCTGGGGAGACAATTCATTCAGGTGTTAACTGTTAGCAGTAAAGCAACATATGGAAGTAAAAAAGCTGATAGCAAGCAGAAAATAAATTGAGTAAATAAATAGGGATCATGTAACTTACAAGATTAGTTACAAGAAGAAAGATGCAAGAAGTTTTAACATGAAACGACAACTAAATTTCTGAAATACAGCTAACAATTTAATTGTTTAACCTGGAGACTACAATGCTTTTAATTCTGGATTCGGGGCTAGGGAAAATTAGAGATGCACAGAGTACACTTCCAAATTATTTGTAAAGTGAATTTTCATATTAATTGCAAGAACATTTCATCAATGTAAGTAACTAACCACATCTTACTTGCTTAAATACCAGAAAATGAAATTCCACAACACAAGGGACTTGAACCTGAAAACATGTAGGTTATACTCTATCCAGTCTCTGCTGAAAACCTAACAATCAAGATATAACTTATTCTATTTGGTCAATATATACTATGTGAGGCCTTAAGGAACCAGAAAGCAAGTCTTCTACTGCACATATTCTGGGGATATATTTTAGCAATTACAGAAACCCCTCTTAGAATGTGCTACATCTAGGCGAGCTCTTACATCTATCTAAGAAAATCACAGTCTAATATCCTATTGCAGAGGTGGAAGGCCAGATGATTTGGTCTACAATTCTTTTATTAAAGGCACTTAGTAACACCACAGGAGCACTAGAACTACTAGCAACACACTTCAGGATACTGCCCAATCTTGAAATAGGCATGCAGACTTTTTGACACCACAAAAACCATATGGGGGAAAAAAAGGAGCTGTACATTTTTCAAGCAGAAGCAGAAGCTAAAAATAATAATCCCTATTTAAATTCAACTGATGTTTTAATACCTTATGACCATGCAGACACCAGCCACATAAAATCACACTCAGTATAGTGCAGAACATTTCTTGCCATCTAAGCATGAATATAGCTATGAAACAATTTCATCTTTTTGAGGCACCTAGTTACAATCAGTGAGGACCAGGGAGCCATTTTTCCAGTCAGATTAATCTCTCATGAGCACATTTTCCTCAGTGATCTCCTAAAACCACAGCTGTAGCTATATCAGGGCAATTTAGCATCATTGATACTTAACTCCTACTCTGTAGCCTCACCAGAACCATCACATTGTGGCTGCAGGTCTACTGGCATCCAGTATTTGCCTTCTCAAGTTACAGAAGGTTTTGTTTTCTAAACACAGATAACCAACCCTAAGAACTTCAGATGTCACATGTTTGCAGGTTATGTTTTCAGTAAAGGCAAACATTTGACTTCTTTAACAAGCAAAAAGCCATATTCAGGTTTCAGAAACTTAATGAACATTTTTACACAGACTTTTTTCCTCCAGTCATAACTGGAACCCCACGTGTCAGTAACTTGTTCCCTTATGTTCCTAAAATTATTCAAGATCTCAGTACACAACACCAAATGAGGATTCCCTGTTCTGTTCCAAGATCCACACAAAAGCATCTCAACTAATTCCTGCCACTGGGACCAGCTCCTAGTACAAAGTTCCTGCTTTAGAAAAAATTGAAAGCAAACAAGCAGTAAAATAATCAGACTGATTTTTCCCCCCCTCCTTCATTTTCTGTTACTGTAAAGAGTATCTCTAGAACTAAAGCCTAACAAGGAGAATTAAAAAAAGTAAAACAAAAAACCCCGCAGTTTCCTCCTGAATAAGAACTACTAATTTAATATTACATCACAAGAATTAGAATACTTACAGGTCCCATAATTGTGGCTTGCCAATGAAACACTACAAAAGAAAAACTCTGCATTATTATCTATTCATGATACACTTTGAGTTAGCAAAACATAAAACTTAAGGTTACTTACTGTCATCTCCAACGGGACCTGCTGAACACTGTGCTGGAGGATCACGGGCTAAGTCACTAAGTTCCTTTAGGAAAAACAAACAAACAAACAAAAAATATTCAGATAAGGAATGCCAATGAGTCATTTTCACTTCATATCCAGCAAAAACCTTTAACAGTTTTTCCATATATAAACACAGAAGAATGTGCAATAAGAACTATTAGAACCAGAACTATTAGATCAGTATCAAAACTGTATAAAAGACAACCACCATCAAAACCAGCTATGAAGGTAAACAGCTACAATGACTACACTTTTCCAAACAAATATCACTACTGTAAAGCCACCGCTGAACAGAAAGGAGAGCAGGACACGGAGCCTGAAGCAGACAAAGTCTAACCCCTTCCTGATCAAGATTTTCACAGATTCAGTCTTAGCTACAGAAGCCTGAAATGGGAACAGAAAGCTACTGATGAGCCTTCATGAAACAGAAAGTGCTACGTATGTTAGTATTAAAACTCAGAACAGAAAGAATAAAAAAAACCAACACACACTCAGTTTCGTTTTCCCTACTACCTCTAGCAGGGATATATCTTGGATAGATTAAAGTAGACAGAAAAAAAGGCTGACAAGTGTTGGAATCTGGCAAAATACCTGTAATTTTTATTTTAAACTTGCTGAAATTCTGCATAACTGAGCTGCAGGAACAGTTCCCTATTCCCCTCATTACAGAAGTGTCCTGGTTTGGCTAGGATGGGGTGAATTTTCCCCAGCAGTTGGGAGGGAGCTACAGCCGGGCTATTCCACACCATGCTGAGGTCATGTCCGGGTGCCCAGGCAGTGCGGGAGTGGCTTTTGCCCTGCTCTGTATCCTCGTGCTGTGTCCGTGCAGTATATCTCTTGCTCTGTACATTATCCCCACTGTTACTGTTATTCAGTTCAAGTTCCTTGTTTGGACAGAGTATTTTAAAATTAAGTTTATACTTTCAGTTGATGTATGTAATGGATACCTTCCCTCTTCCCTGCTCTCTTTTGAATCTAAAAATGGCTTCAGGAGCTTCTATAAATCTGCACTTGTCAAGGCATCTGGAAGTCATGAGAGAAGGGAAAACCTTGTCCCTCTCCCATATATTAACAGTTTCACACAAGTTATTTTGTTACAAGCCTATACAAGCCATTAAACCAAGAAATTTTCATTACTTTGTCAGACATTTAAGGAACCCAGGCATACCTATTATGCTGGAAGCACGTGTATTTGGACCAGACAGCTGTTTTGCCTGGGAAGATACTAATGTATATTCTTCAAGCTTCATAAATTACACACTTGATAAAAATTTAGTAAGTGTAAGCTAATACTAAATGAGAGGGAAAAAAATTATGTTCTCTGCAACCTAAACACCCTGTTCTTAGATGATAGCCCTGCAAACACAGAGAGAGTAATACTACTTCAACATGTAGAAGTCCATACATTCCAAAAAAAACTCCCAAACCCACACCAACCCCCTCCCAAACAAGAAAACAAGAAAACTTAGTCCCACATTTCCTCTCCCTACACATGCTAATGTTGATGAACTTTCCCATTAACCAGATTTCAGTTTTGCACTGGAATCAGACTGTTTTGTAAAATGGAATTGTATCAGTTTTGACAAGCAAGGGCACAATGAAGTGAATATTATGGTTCATTTCACTGCTGCTGTTATTTAGAAGCATGGGCAACAGCTCTTTCCAGATCATCACAGTAAATCTATTTAGAGTGCATTTCTCTGCGCTCCACGGTTATTATTCAGGGTGCCTGTGACAAACTTATTTCTGCCATGAAATATCACTTATTAGGTGCATATGTGGTTCAGCACCCTCCAGAAAAAACTTGCTAAGTTAGATTTATATTATCCATGTAAAGGCAAACAAGAAATGTAAAAGAACCTTCAGACAGAAAGCTTTTTTAATTTTCAGGGTGTTTTTTTTTTCCTCCATTTAACAAATACAGCAGGTTTTGTTAATCCGGCTTACTTCTCATCTAAATACATTATCCAGTTCTAAGAACAATGAATCATTTCCAAAATCTGAAAGAAAAAAGATATTTTGTCCCTTAAAATAAGTTGTACCAACAGAATAAGCAGAAAGACACAAATGTTACTATTTTAATGTAGTTGTACAGTTATTATTGCATTATTTGATTTAACTGGGGAAGAAACCAGATCCTACTTATTTTCAAATGGGGGACTAAGAACTATGAAGAGGCTCTTCATACAGTCTACGAAAATTATAAAAATGAGTAGCACGAAGACAATGACAAAAAAAAAGATCAGCATAAAGTGGACTGTCAGAGGTACATGCATTAGACAAGACAGTTCTTCAAAAGGAACCACTATCTTCAGGGAATCAAGAAATCAGTACTCAAGATAAAAAGATATTTTAACACAGCAGGAAAATAAGGATATATCAATAATTCCTCTAGAAAAAGTAAGTAAGCAAGATTGCAAATTGAATACAAATATTAAATTTAACAAGTTCCACTGAAAAAAAAATTGTGCAAAAACCCCTTCAGTAATATTAAGAATAATTTACAAGCTGAAACACATGAGTTTTAATATTCCAGTCTCCAGTCATTTCAAAATACATGTCCATACAGAGTTACTTGAATTGCTCTAGAGAACAAGCAAGCAGTGATTTTTGTAAGCTGAAGGACTAAAGTTTTGTCAGGCTCAAAACACTTCAGAGCAAAAAAACCCAAAACCCTAATTGTGCTAAACAAAGCAGTTCATAATACAGATAAGGTTAGGAACACATGATACACCACTTAGCATTTCAACCACAGAGCAAGTAATTTACCCACTAAATACAGAAAGAAAAAAGCTGAGGTAGCACACATTCTTCTACTTGCTTCTCTTAGGTACTACAATCGGCAGAGTAAAGTCTGTAGTAAAGCTGTTTGCTTCAGCAGAGTGTGCAGTGTTGTGGAAGAACTCCAGCAAACATGAACCCAACTCTGGCAAGTAACACCAAACCTATTTCACCTCCCTGTTAAGTGTGCGACACTTCACATCTACACAAAAGGAGGGTGGCTTCTTGCAACAAGAGAGAAAAGTTCTCTCTGTGTAACTTTAAAAAGTACCTCCTTCTGAACGCTGCAACTCTGCTGAATCCAACAGGCAAACTGGAATAACTGGAAACTAAACAAGCAGAGGCACATGCGCTGTGCTATTTGGAGCGCAGTTGAAGCATTTCATTCAAGGAAAGGGAGGAGATTTTTTTCTTTTTAAAGCTTCCCACTCAGCAGCAGAAACACAAACTGACCTTCCTTCTCAGCTTAGCAATCAAGAGCAATTATTCTATTACTGGAAAATATTAATCTGAAAAATATTTCTGACATCAAAACTAAGCTTCGTTTCCCTGAGCCGACTAAAAAATTTTTTTAAAAAAATCACCTCATAATTGTTCCCCTGCTTCCACCCATTTCCCATTCAGAAGGTAAAGACCATGTTAAGTTTCACTTTGCAAAGCAGAATTTAACTAGTATTTTAGAATTTAACTAGTATTTTAGAATTAATAAGCGTTCCCAAGCATTGTTCTGTAAAATTATTACATGTAAGGGCATTAAGCTTCTAATACTCCTGCTACACTATCTACTATCTCCAACTTTGTTTCTTTTTGTTTACTTTCAGTTACAGTATGCTTTCCTTTGTCAAGAGGTACAAAGTTACAACCCAAACTTTCTTAAAAATCCCCAAACTAGAACTCACATTTTCCTGGAGTCAGCAGCTATAGGTTTTTGCTTTACAGGTGGCTTAAGGAAAAAAAAAAAAAAAAAAAAAAAATCCCAAGAAGTAAATTCCAAAGACTTTACATAGAAACAATAAGCCAAATTTGGTTCAGAGTATGTGTCATATGCCTATCAGAAAGGATTAGTCTTGAATTACAACTGTGACTAGTAGTCTCTGGCACTGCCAGAGGTTTCCGGTAGAGCTCCAGCATATCACCATTTCTGTGTCCCAGTTTCCAAATATAAGTTGTCATAGCTCCTACCTCTCCACAAGGATGAGTAGTCACTTCACATTTTACAGATTTAAGTGCTGTTTAAGGAGTAAGCACCAATGCTGCTGTAGGAGGACAACAGCAATGTAGCATACACAAGAAATGATACATGTAGGATTTTGCAGCAGTTGTGGAAAACAGAGATAACTGCAAATCGAGCAACGGTACCCATCACTGCAACAGACAGCCCTGCTGTCTGTTCACGTTCAGCACCATGGTCTTCTGCCAGTTTCACATGAACTCTGTAGCAAGATGTAGTTTCATTGCTGAAACAGCCCTATTCTTAATCTTCTTTCTCTCTAAATTAATCAAAAAGCTACCAAAAAACCAAGCCAGTTATTTTAAAGAAAAAAATGCTCTTTATAATAATAATAATAACATGGAAAATACGGCTTATGCTTCAAGACCCAAAACACTGACATGCGAGTGTAAATGCATGACTATGATCCTATTACAAACCACAGAAGTGTGTCTTTTTTCTTCGAAAAGCTGCTAACAACACCTCAATCGACTCCCCTTTACCAGCTATTTAAAAGATTACAGAAGTCATTTAAAGGATAAAGAAAATTTAACGAATGACAAAGGACACTTCATCCAAATATGCACAAGCAAGACAGTGAAGGATAGTACTTAAGGGAATTAGTTGCTTTTCTCAGAGAAGTTTTCAGGTCTCCACAAATTCAGTAAGAAATGACAGCCTGATGCCCACCAAGCTGCCTTCTTGCAAGGTACCACGTTGAGCAGCATCGCGGTCAGGTCCTGCTCTTCCCATTTGTCAGAATTCATACTCCCTGTGGCACAACTGCTACTAGTTTAAGCTGGAAATAGCCAGGGCTTATTTTTAATGCTAGTAGCAGCTGACAGAGTGGCAGAAGATCACTCCCACCAGAGTGACAGAAGATCACACATTTCCTCCACAGGCATAAACTCAGTTAGATTTGTGATAGGTTGGCCCTGGCTTGACACCAGGTGCCCACCAAGCCACCTCTATCATTCCCCTCCTCAGTTGGACAGAGGAGGGAAAATATAACAAAAGGCTCACGAGTCAAAATAAGGACAGGGAGAGATCACTCAGCAATTACCATCACAGGCAAAACAACCTCCACTTGGGGAAAATATTTAATTTATTACCAATCAGACTAGGATAATGAGAAATAAAACCCAAAATCTTATAAACAGCTTCCTCCCAGCCCTCCCTTCTTCCTGGGCTTAACTTCACTCCAGATTTCTCTTCCTCCTCCCCTCTAGCAGCGCACGGCGATAAAGAATGGGGGGTGCGGTCAGTTCATCACACCGTCTCTGCTGCTCCTTCCTCCTCAGGGGAGGACTCCTCACACTCTCCCCCTGCTCCAGCATGGGGTCCCTCCCACAGGAGACAGTCCTCCATGAACCTCTCCAACATGAGTCCTTCCCATGGGCTGCAGTTCTTCACGAGCTGCTCCAGCACAGGTCCCTTCCACGGGGTTCAGTCCTTCAGGAACAGACTGCTCCAGTGTGGGTCCCCACAGGGTCACGAATCCTGCCAGCAAACCTGCTCCAGCATGGACTCTCCACAGCCTCCTTTGGGCATCCACCTGCTCCGGTGTGGGGTCCTCCATGGCCTGCAGGTGGATATCTGCTCTGCCATTAACCTCCATGGGCTGCGGGGGGACAGCATGCCTCACCATGATCTTTACCACAGGCTGCAGAGGAATCTACTCCAGTGCCTGAAGCACCTCCTCCTTCTTCACTGACCTTGGTGTCTGCAGAGTTGTCTCTCTCAGATATTCTCACTAGTCTCTCTGCTGCCGTTTCTGCATAGTTTTTGTTTTCTTTCTTCTCAAGTATGTTATCCCAGAGGTGTTACCACCACGGATGCACCAGGCCTTTGCCGGAGGCACGTCTGTCTTGGAGCAGTCTTGCATTGACTCTAATGGATGTAGGGGAAGCTTCTAGCAACTTCTCACAACAGCCACCCCCTGAGCCCCCCACTACCTTGCCACGCAAAACCAATACAGATTTAATATTGGTTTGTAACATAATTACTTGTTAAAATCATACATTGCAGCTTTCTGGTTAGTAGTCAATAAAGCATAATGGAAAAAATGGGGTTGATTTGCTTTAAGTTTCCAGACAATAACTTGTTCTACTGTGGAGGGCATGAAAGGTGATACGCAGTTACATCAGAAGTTCAAATAAAAAAAAGGAAGGAAAGAGAAAGAACACTTAACAAAAAAAAAAAAAAAAAAAAAAAAAAAAAAAAATCAACATTCATGAATTTGAGCCCTCGTCTAACACTGTTTGTGTCAAACAGGACATTTCAAACTAAGCATCCAAAAATTCATCACTGCTTTAGTCTTACTCATTAGCTCACAGCTGAAAACAGCTTTAAAAAAGAAGGAAGGATTGGAAGCAGCTATAAACGGAGGGGAAGAACATTTAAGCCTGTTTGAAGATTAAGAAGTGTCAACCAGCAAAGAACTCCTGCCTCATCCCACACACGTGCATTTGCAACATTTGTTTCAGCATGAAAATTAATTACCTCTGGAAGCAGAAAATAACAGTTCGAAAGAACACCGAATGTGGACTTCTAGGCTGAATAAAAAAACAATAGCACGATACACATCACAAGAGAGGTGTAACCAGCAGAAAATTATCAGTTTCAAACAAGCTGGCCTTTTGGCTAACACTTAATAAATAGATAGAAATGATGTATAATGACAGTGCATAACATAGAAAGATGTAGGTTCCTTTGTTGTTTAAACAAAGGCATCTGAGTAAATATGCAGAGAAATCACGTACACAGTCACAGGAAACGGTGAAGGCCAAAGAGCACAGAATGGTTCTTAAGAAACCCAAAACACGACAAGGAATTTAACAGTTGTGATTGTCCCTATCTTGATTATCCTGCTTGTTATGCTTTTCATGGTTCTCCTTTCTCAAGCCTTTAGTACTAAATTTTTCAGGCTACACACTGCATATTGTTTGTACAACATCTAGCAACAATATCATAATGGTATATTAAAAGGCAAACATGGAAATATTCATGTTTTAAGCCTTGCACTCAAGGAAGGAAATGCCAGACTGCTGTGCAACTGTAATTAAGTCACTTTGTGTGCTTGGACTATGATACAAACTACTCAGATGATTACATGCTATCTTTACAAAGAACCTACCTTTCAGTCCACAAGCTCTTTGTGAATGAGACTATTGTTTACAGCTCTTCTCATCTGTTCTGAAATTTGGAAGGCATACAATGTAGGTAATGGTTTTCAGCAAATTTCAAGAGTTACTGCAGCTAAAATGGCTCTCTATTGTATTCCAGCCTTTCACAGAGCTTACCTCTAGCTGTACAGATCCAACTGGAAAACAAGCTCAGTTACTGATTTGGCTTTCCTGGTCACTCACTAAAGGCACTCAGAACAAACTTAAAGAAAAAGGTGGCAACTGCACACCCACAGTTGTGCTTTACACTGAAAGGTATGGCTTGTTTCCCCCAAAGTAACCAAAACCCACAGCAGTTGTCTTAAGATGAAGAAAATCCGACTGCTTTACACACATCAATTCCAAGGTATTACAATTACCATTTCCTGAAAATAAGAGAGCCATTAAAACACATGCTCAGTGCAGGATGAGGGCTGTGCACATGGACTAAAGTACATCAAAGGCAGGAGTGTGAAGTGAAGCACTGGTTAACTGCCTATGCATTCAATGATAACCAGGTATTTTAATTCTGGCATTTCCAAGCTTTTGAATATTGGACCCTGAAACTTCACATGCTTTTCACTTGAAGGTTTCTCCTGCAAGAACCACACTCCTGTTTGGTTCTGTAACCCAGAACTACAATGCAGCCCTCAGAAGAAGGTAATTAGTGTAAACGGGTCACAAGAGAAGCAGCAAGATGGATCTAGCTAAATGAAACAGAATGACTGTGACACGAAGGGACATGTTAAATTCAATATAAACAAATGTGCTGTGATGCAGTTGAAAATAAATTTATATTCAAAGTAAGGCACTCTGGCCTGATGGCTACCACTCAGGAATGAGATTTTGGCATTGTAATAGACAATTTCACACAATGCTAGCTTACCACTCATTAGAGGCTGGGGTTTGGCAGCATAATGTGGGAGCCTTCCAACACACTGCCCCACAGCTTGTCAAGGACACGGTAATGTACAGCTGAATCTCAGCCACCAGTATTTGACGGATCAACCAGAAGCAGCATCTGTACTTGCACTACCCTGGACTGCACGTGACAGAGGCCTCCTAGAGTTTGCCAAGCCTACACAAACAACTTTGGGGACTGGCAGCATATGGAACAAGTTTTTGTAGAAATCACAAGCAGTCTTAATTGGGTACTTAAGCTCAGTAAGTCTGCAGTTTCTAAATAAAGGTACAAAAATTCTCCATATTCTCAAGGAAGTGCATGGAAAGGAGGATTGTGTAACAGAATGTAATCAAATTAATATTCTAACAAATAACACCACATCTGTAATAAACATGGTGAATTCATTGTTTATATGTAGTTTAATACATTATTCTGAAATTTAATTATTTAATATAATGAAATCTGAAAATTGGCTCTCCTTTTAAAAAGTTGCCTTGCCTTTTACCAGCCCATGTTTTGTCTGACTCCAAAGATGCAGGCGAGAGCTACTGCGATACACCATAGGGGTATACTCTATGCACACAACTATGTGGGGATAATTACACTAGCTTATCTACAGCTGTACAGTTACTCTATCGTAGTACGCTATTGAGTATAACTACCCTTCGTAACGCTTCTTGTAAACAGCTAGTGGTGGAGCTGCAAAACTTAAGGGCCTGTCTATAATATTAAATACAGTTATACACAAAATCAGCTCACATTGAGCCAATGGAGCGTAAAACAAAACAAAACACCTGCTTCTGGAGTGCAGCTACTCTTACAGTTGAGTTTCACCTCAGCTATCTAGAGAACACCAATGTCTGCACGTGTCTTAAACTCAAAAATAATAACAACAATAATAATATATTATGAAGGAAAAAGTGCTTAAAAGTATATTTATGAACTGACTGCAACATGAATTAGGGGAACAGAAGGAGGTCATTGCTGATCTGGTAAACTGTCATTCAGGAGATTCTCCTCTTTTATTCAAGGCAAGAAGAAATTAAAACTAAGGCTAAAAGGAAAAATCAAATTTGCAGTCACCTGACTTAGAGAATTATCTGGCATTATTACTTAAAAAGACCAGCAAAGGCTGGGATATAGTGCCTTAGAGTAGGTCACTCATTTACCAGAAACCTAAAAGAGCTCTTGGAAGAGTTTACTGAAGTGATGAGGACCTGGCCAACCTAACTCCAGGTTACAGAGAAAGCTCACTATAAAGTTAACTGAGCACTTAACACAATCCTCATGCCCTCCATCAGGAAGACCTAAAGCACCTCAGCATCTGCACTCAGTTCAGCTTGAAACTCTGGTGTCCAGATGCTTGTGGAAAGGATTAAACATTTGCCTCCTCCTTTTCGTTACTGGGCCCTAACACTCACAAAGCACTCTGCAATTCTCCTATCTTGCTTTCTTAAAACCAGAATTTAAAAAAAAATAAAAATCACTATTACACTGGAAAAAACTGTTGCAGATCTTGAACATGTCTAGCATATCAAACCCCTCGAAGGGGTGAGTTACAGAACAAAGGCTTCCTTTACATGAAATTTTAATACTGAAGTTTGCTATTGGTAAGAAGACTTTGAGCAATGTTTAAAGAAAATTTTTTTTAAAACCCCAAACCCTCTATGTATTTAGCTTTCAGTCCCGATTCCTGCAAAGCTCCATTTGGCTCATTTTTCAGCATTAAACCTTGTCTACATCTAAGTGTTCTATGAAGAGTTGCCAAAGGCATAAATACCAATTTAAACTTGTGAACATAATTATAACTCATTTTTTTTTTTGCAAGCCTTCCCCAATACAACCTACTACATATAATGTATCAGAGCAGTGCCCCATGAAAAGTCCACTGAAGAGAGTTTTTTCAAAAAAAGTTCCTGCACTTTCCATTTAGAGTTCAAGGCATTAAATTCGAAGAAGTTTACAAAGCTGTTCAGCACGTCCACCATAAAGCCAACTTGACAAAAAGCAACTGCATACAAAAATGCACTACTGACTGCAATCACATACATATTCTCAGTGCTGCTTTCTTTTCTTACCCTCATTTATTTTTTTCTGCATATTATACCAGCAGGTTTCTACATCACATCAGTCACGGGAGGAAATGCATGCCTGTAAGTCGGCCTTTTCAATGTAAGCTACAGCATCTTAGCCTAAACTGTCAACAGAAGTCATCTTATGCTGAGATATCAGACCTAATGCTGAAGTGCAGACCACACGTTCCCATCTGCCAGCTCCGACGTAGAGGGGAGGGACCTATACAAGAACACAGGGCAGACAGTTGAAGTGGCAAAACCTTAATATTTGCAACAGAAAGATTTATTGGAGATCACGTATCAATGCCCTAATCTCAATTACACAAAAGCTCTACCCTTTTCCACTCCTCCTTACCAGCTGTCACTTGACGTCTCAGACAAGGTTAAGAACCTCCATCCTCTCTCTCCTTCAACAGTTAACCCAGTGGATGCAAAGAGAACATCTGCGGGTAGGGATGATGCCAGGCTAGAGGTGGCCTCCACAAGGAACAGAGATGCCTTTGGCAAGAGGCAGTTTACTGCTCTGTATTCAACAGCTGCTACTTACAGCTGTTTACATCCTTCCCCCCTCCTTTACCCATTAATGTGTGAGAGAAAAGAAAGGCACTAGCGCTTCAGAGGTGCTTACAGATTGGGGAGGCAGTTGAAAGGAGCTCATTCTGTGGAGTTCCACATTAGCTCTCCTGTAGAAGAAACTCACGCAGGGAGTAATAGCGAAAGCGCTGGCTTACTTTCAAAACCAGATCTTTAAAAGCTGGAATGTCTGTAAAGAAAATGCTGGCCGGACAATCTTTTTATCCTGTACATTATCCCACCCAAACCCTTAACATACTGGAGAACTCTGTTTATAAGGTATGCAAGAAGTACCCATCTAATGGAATATTGATCTCTGAAGTTGTGTAAATTACTTAAGTGATATCATGATCCCCTTCTCCCCGCATTGCAATGCACACATTTAAAGACCTGTGCTGACTGAGAACTTGTTTCACAAGCACAGTGCCCAATTAACAGGAGAAATCTTTAAGATACTGCTGTCCAAAGGAAGCATCAGTTTTCCTCTCTCATAAAAAACGACCAGTTCTTAAAACACGTCCAAGGCCTTAAAAGTAAATGCTGGACTTGTATATGGGTATCAAACCTACCCAATTAAGCAGCATTACTTCCATTTTAATGATATCTATTTCATAGTTTAAATGTCACTTCTATTTGGATAGGCTACATCTTGAACAGAATTTAGTGATGACAGCTTTTATCTGATGCTGAATAATTTTATTCCGACTTTTAAAAAACACTTAAGTTCTTTGATACTAGTGCTTCCCAGACTCCATTACTGAAGTCTCATGATTTAAAATCAACCACTGCCTTCTGGCTCAACATGACCCTTCTAACCGCCATGTGCCACAGTTGCACTGTATTATCTACTTGTGGCACGACTTGGTCTACCTCTGGATACTCAAAATAGTTAAAGTGAATTAAGTAAAGTAAAAAAGGTAATTCAATACATACAGAGAATGTTCACAAAGGTTTAAAGCATTTTAACTAAGCTTACATCAACTGCATTTTGCTAGCGAGCCAATCTTAACTTTCTGAGCCCCTAAACAGACAAATCCTGACTTATTTCTAGACGTTCATTCAAAGCATAAGATCAGTCTCATAACTTCAGGTTATTTAATTATTTTGAATAAGTCCAGCAAACTAAACGCAAGACTGTCTGCAAAAATAAGCTATTGTAGGTTTCATCCAGAGAAGAAAGCTTAATTCCAAACAGCTTTTTCTAGTTAAGCTAATTTTTAAAAATTTCATACTAAGTTCAAAAGAAAAGAATAGCAGTTTAAAACGAAAGTAATAAGTTATAAGGCTTTATAACTCTTTAACTGAATCACCTCTGCAAAAGCTACACCTCTGGTTAAACTAATGCAAAGTTCCTTGCTGCCTTCATTGCTGCATATTACATCCATTCTCTGAAAAATATTAATATCTCCATGGTTGGTAGCATTTCTTACTATGAGCATCTGGAGGAGAGGGGTTAAAGTTGCAATTAATTATACATCTAGGAAAACTGCTGGAGGCTATTCCTATAGCCTTGAGGAAAATAGTTATTTCGCCTCCACTCCACCAATGGAAGCCTTTTATCTGTACTTAAGTAGTGATAAATGGTTTTGCCATCGTCAGCCTTTAAATTCCAGGATGCCAGCTCCACTTAAGATTTTCTAATAAAATACCCCAACATAATGGTGCTGGCTTGTGCTATGCTTAACCAAATGGACATAGAACACAGAAGGCATAAGTTTTCTTAAGGATTTCACAGATGAGACATTTCGTGCATACATCTCCATTCTATTTTTAGACTATTAAGATCACCACTTAGGCCTTTTATAATGCCTTATTCTAATGGATGTGTATAGCAGTGATAAAATGGGTGTATGTCAATGATATAACATTCCCAAGTTTTCTCAATTTTACACATTTCCAATTCCCTATTCCTACATAAATGTTTTCCTGCTACTGGATCATCATAATTTGAACTGGAAGCACCAACACGCTGCAGCAATTACAGGATATGTGTTGAACAGGTACCACTTGACACTTCAGACCAAGACAATGTGCCAGAAGCACGTATCAAACACCAAGATTGATATCAAGCATACAGATTCATAAATCAACATGTATTTGTTCAAAATTGGGGGGGGGGGGGGGGGGGGGGGGAGGGGGGGGAACTCAGGAAAAATTTCATCCACAGGAAAGGAAACAGTTAAAATTAAGAGGTAGGTTCACATTTTTCCATGGCAAAAGCACTTGCCTGTTATAATAAACCAACTGCCACTCTTGTGCAAAGTAAGCCATTATCAATAAAAACAGAGTTTCACCAATCAAACGCAGGTTACCCTCAGGGCAGATGGCACAGATGAGATGATGATGAGCTCCAGCATAGCATAATCTTTCTGGGGCTGGCTATGTACCTGATGAGTGCTTCAGTTTGGAAAGCGCTTTATAAAGGGCATTCCAGAAGTAGGTAACCCAACACATCACACAAAAGTACTCATGTGTCTTCATTTCCAAGCAAAAAGTAGAATTTGCCAGTCATGTTTTAAGCAGGGGTTGTTGTATTCTGAATGCGTAACATACTTTAGATTAAATTTACAGACACAGCCTTAAAGTCTGATTTACTGCATACAATAAAGAATTTTATTTTCCTTGATACGTCAAGTCCACAAAGAGGGAGTCAGCCAAATAGACTGAAAGTACCTTTGCTGGTGCATTTGGGATGTCATCTGTTGCTGAAGGCAATGAATTCTAGTCCTGACAGGTAACACCACGAGTCAGACTAAATCAGCTATGTGCGATTACAATGTTCTGAGGTCCTGGTCTCTCTTTAGCCTGGTTCTGATCTAGCGCCAGGAACACACTACAAGGAAGCAGAGAGTTTCAAGGTCTGATCTGTGACCTTACGACTGGAAGACTGGATTCCAGCTTCACCGGCGAGAGTACTTCTCTGGCTTTACCAGCCGGCAAGATTAAAATCCACATTCACAACCACCTTGTTACAAAATTGGCACTACTGTATTTGGATTTCAGCCTCAATCCCAGTAAACATTCATATTGTAAACCATGCTTGGAAAGAAAGGAACTTGGAAGCAATGGTTTCAGTCTAGCAAGACATCACTTTCCAGGTTGGCAAATACAAAAATCAAAACTATAAACCCTATGTGAATTTGGAAGTGTATCTTGTAATGGTGTGATTAAAAATAGCACCTTCAAAAAAAACCCACAACCACCCAACAGCCCCCCTCCCCCCCCCCCAAAGAACACCTCCACAACTGTCTAACCAATCCTAAACTCTAGCACTGGGTGAAGGAAGAAGCTTGCTACTCCACAGTGCCCAAGAGCAATACAGAGCAAGTGACTGCACACAACAGGCCAAAGCCTTGAAGTCAACGAGATGACTTACTGATTCAAGAGTCACGCTGAATCGTTTTAAGGTTTTGACCATCGGATTACTATGTAAGTGGGAGCTTCCTTGGTTTATATTTGACAATAAATTCCTACCTGCAGCACCTGAATGTGTTTCATAAGCACGAGCTGATGACAAAGCATACCAGGGAGTATCCTAGCTGCGTTTCAGCTCAAGTGATATCACCCACTAATACAGGGGAACAAGTTCCAAAGGCAGATTCAAAAGGAACTGTTTTGAAACCCTTGTGAAAGCACAGCCGTAATTCAAAGACAATTCACCTAGCGAGCGCTAATCCATAACAAATTTAAAATTTTCAGAGATAACAGAACTACACTCGCACTAGTAAGCTGTAAATAACCTCATTTTGACTGCCGAAGAGGTGTGAAATTACAGTCGGGCTAATAGGTGGCAAACTTTACACACCATCTGTAAAAGGCGTGCCGAGCAGTGAAGTTCCGTTCGGCGATTTCAGGACACTTTCTGCCATCTTGGCAGGCCGTGCGATGACCAAGGAACTCCCCTCAGCTCCCGAAACACGTAAGTGCTCCACGTCGCTCGCGTAGGAGCACAGATCAACAGCGACTTCCCGGTAACGCCACTGCGCTCCCACCGCCCCTGCGATCACACCTCCGCACCTCCCACACCCCAAACGCCGCCGAGAAACCTCGAAGCTGCCCAGGCACAACCTCACCTCGGAAGCCTTCTCCCCTGGGAAGGGTTTAACAAACAAACAAACAAACAGCGCAAAAAACCCCTTTCATCACCTCGGCATTTTTTCCGAGTTCGCCGCGAAGTTGCTCCGCCCGGCTCCGATTGTGCAACGGGGCGGCGGCAGTGGCGGCGCGGTGCGCGCTCCCGCCCGGCGCGGGGGCCGAGGCCAGGCGATCCCCGGGCGGCGGGAGGGCCGAGCCGGCCCCAGGGCCAAGAGGGGGGGACGCGGGGAGAGGATGGCACGGCGGCAGCTGCTCCGGAGCCGCCGGGAGCGCGGACGTGCGTGTGTGTGTGTGTCATGGTATCGCAGAAAGCGAGAGATCCCGGAAAGAGCCCGAACTGGGCGAACCCGCCGCCATTTTACAATGCGGGAAAGAAGTTGCACGCCGGAGGGGAGAGCGCGGCCCGAAAGGCCGGCTGCCTGCCCGGTGGGGCCGCGATCGGACCCGCAGCCCCTCCGGCACACACGTACCCGGCACCATCCGGGCCGGCCGGCGGCGGAGGGGCAGCGGCGGCCACCCGAGTTACGCTGACACTCGGGCGTCCCCGGGAACCACTGCCGCTCGGCCGCGGCCCGCGCCCCGACACCAGCCGTGCCCACCCCCCTGCCCCCGCGGCCCCGGCCGACCTCCGCGGTTCCAGGCCCAGGCCCGAGGAAGGCGGCCTCGCCGGAAGGAGCCGACCGCTGCCCGGCCTCGCTACGCCGCCCTCCCGCCTCCGCCGGCCGGCGCACCCCCGAAGCCGTGCCCCTCTCCTCCCGCGGCGGGGGAGGGAAAACCAAGAATAAAATTAAAAAATAAAATAAACCCCAACAGATGGCGGAGGGAGGGGAGCGGGGGCCGGCGGAGGAGGGGCCGCGGCGCTCACCTTGTTGATGCGTTTCAGCGCCATTGTGTGCGAGTGCCGCCGCCGGGCCCGTCTGTGCGCCGCGGTGACTCCGCGCTCCGCTCGCGCCGAGGGGGGGCCGGGAGGGAGGGAGCAAGCGAGGAGGAGGGGGAGGAAGGCGGAGAGGGGGGAGGGGGCAGCTGCGCTTCTCCTTCCTCCGGAAACAGCCGAGGGGGGCGCCCGACCGGAGCGCGGCGGCTGCCCGGAGTCCTGCCTGCAGGCCGTGCGCCGGGGAGGCTGCCGGGGGAGCGCTCCGCCCGCCGCGCTGCGCTGCGCCGCTTCCCGTCACCGCCGGGAGGAGGAAGGGTGTGCGGGGTGGCGAGGGGTGGAATGCCGAGAGGCGCCGCCCGCCCGAGAGAGAGGGCGAGAGCGCCCGGCACAGCCACCGCCGCTGGCCCGGCCCAGGCGCCGCGGTAGGCGGAGCCGGCGGGGCGGGGGCGGGGCGAGCGGCGCGTTGTGCGCTGGGCCCAGCCCCGCCGAGGGAGGGGTCTGATCTCGCGAGCGGCGGGCGCTAGTGCCGCGCCGGCGCGCATGGAGGGGCAGGGACAGGGACCGGGGGGTTCTGGGGCTGCCGCAGGCGCCCGGGTGAGGGCAGCGGCTCTGCGGTGCTGCCGTGCTGCTTTCTGCCCGCCGGCCGAGCAGGACTGCCCGGAGGTTCCGCTGCGGCGCGCCGGGCGAGGGCCTGCGGCACCACCTGGGCGCGGCGGCGCGCAGCGCTGACGACAAACGCCCGCCTCGCCGCCGCCCTCCCGCGAAATGGCGGCGGCCGGATCTAGATACGCGCGCTGACGCGGCGGCACGGTATCCCTTCGCGTGTTAACCGCCCTGCGGCCCAGCTGCCTGTCAGCGCCTGTCATCGGCAGGGAGGGGAAGCTGGCTCGCCCGCGGCCTGGACCCCGTCATGCCGCGCTGGGGCCGGGGGCGGTCTGCCCTCGTGCTCCGCGGCCGAGCCGCTTCCCGCTCCTCGCGGTTCGTGTGCCCTCGCCCTTCCTGCAGTCTGTGTGGCTGCGCGGCGGGAGGCTGGGAAGGGACTAGCTGGAGCGGCGACGAGGCAAGGAGCGCGGCTCAGGCCTCGGAAGGAGTGACCAGCGCCTGCACACGGGGGGACGCGGGGCGCCTGGAAGCGGAGCAAGGAGGGCGCCAGGGCGGGTCCCGAAAGCACTGGGGTTGGCACCTGTCGCTGTGGCGGTGGTGACAGAGCTAAAGGCCCGCTCCTGCCCGGGAGAGGAGCACGGTCCGCGGGGAGTGCAGGCGCGGTGTGAGGGTGACGGGCACGGAGACTCGGTGTTAGCCGTGTACGGGCACGTGCGACTGAACCGAGCCTGGCTTTGTGCGCGGGGGAAACGCCACCAACGGGAAATACCATACGAGGGACAGGGGCATCACGGAGTGAACCTGCAGTGATACCTTCTGTGATGCCTCCAGCTTCTTGGAGACCTTTTGTGCAGCACAGGTCAACACATCACTGTCAGCTAGGTGCTTTCTCCCTCACAGTAATAAATGGTGTAGGTTTGTGCCTAGCTGTGTACGTGGGAAAGGACTCCTGTTCCACGTGTGTGAAGTAATGAGCAGGCAGAGATTGCCAGACTGCCCTTTGCTGTAATGAGGGGATATATTGTATTAATAAACACGGCAGTTGCTGTCCTGGCAGTATGGATACATAATTAGCTAAATCCCTTGCTCTGAACCGAGTTTGCATTCCTCATAGTGTCTTTACTGCACTACTGTTAGTTTTCTTGCTGTCTAGGATGCTAATTATTACTTGTCTGTAGAAGGCAGCGGATTCAGGAAACCTGATCATGTAACTGTCATGGTTTGGGAAAACAATCCAGGGCAGGAAGAAGGGCCAGGGGCAAGAGAAGCAGCAAGCCAAGGGCAAGCAGGCCTTGTCCCCTGTGATCCCTCAGCTCTATACTGAGCTTGACATGTATGGGTGATCACCTAAAGCACTCCTAGCAACTTCCCGTGCAGTCTTCATTTTCTGCTTATTTTAATTGTACTGAACAGCATATTCAGGAAGTTTAGCCCCAAACTATTTCATTAACATTCTTATCATCTTAATCAAGAATATTGCTGAAAAACCTTGCTGTTCCTTGCCTGCATTGGCTTACACATACTATTAAACTGCTTCAGATCACCAGCACATCTCTCTGTCACAGACACCTTCCTGTGCCTTGTGTAAGTTTCTCACAAGCTTCCTGAACTTCTGCATTATTGTGTGTCACCTTGGGAGATTTATTCCAGTTGTAGATTTGTAATTATTATTTGAGATAAATGACCTCTCATATCACTCTGTATGAAGAGTTTTGATCTGGCTTGCGATTTGCATTTTACTGTATAACAAAAGGAATGAAGAACAGCACAAACATACTGCTGTGTAATTTTCCCTGCTAACTTAAGACAGCAGGAATTGTTAATCTAGTAGATCAAGTTTTGTTTGTGTGTCTTTCAACAGTTTCGTGCAAAAATCAGTATCTCTGTTAGCATTTGACCCCAAATAGAATTTAAAGTGTATTGGATAGCTGTTGTTTATAGCCATTGCTCAGAAACAGGTTTCCATATTTTGTTTCAGTGTACTTGTTTAGACAAATGATTTATTATGCTCACTTGTCCTTTTTTTTTTTTTCCAAAAATACATCAATTTAAATACACTTGAGGAAAAGGATAAAAAATAATAACTTGTGTAGGAACGAAAACCAAGATGCGTTGTCACAGTTCTGTGGCCATTTCTGCAAGTCACAGCACACAGTCTTACTTGGAGAACATTACACTTCTCACCCTCATCTCTTTTTCCTCGAATTGTGAGGTAAAAATCATGTATTTTCCCCTCAGTGTTTGGAAATAAAGAAACTCAGATTTTTTTACTTCAGTAGGAATACTTAGGCAAGTAAGGCCTCGTAACCTCAGTGTACTGATACGCTATACACAAAGGGTTTCTCACCTTCACCACATGCAGCAAGTGTAACGCTGCTTGCACAGATACCTCATATAGTCACATAAAACGCAAGAGGCACAGATGATGGTTACTGAATATGGGCGTTGCAACTCACTGTGGAACTACCCTGTCAGTTTGGGTTTGCTTCATTTTAATTTGATTTTTGAAGCTAATCCTCAGAAGTGGCTCAAGAGAGGTATTACCATGTCTAATCCTCATATGGTAGTGGAGTTGGGTTAGATTTTCAGAGGTTAATTATGCAAAATAGCTCAGTAGATGTGGCACGGTACTAAATAGTTTGCACAAAAATACTGAAAACAGACGAGCTTGCTTGAATTGCATCTTTGAATTTTCTTTGCTTTTTCACGTATGGCGTTACAGAGCCCTGTGCAGGCAAGTGGTCGGTAACCTCTGAAGGTTGAATTTGCCAGTCCAGTTCAGCTGCTTTGTGATGGACTAGCAGAGCAAGCCTGAGTGGAGATTGCCTTGATATATTGTTATAGCACTTCCCCTCAGCAGAACGGGGACTTGAGGGAAAAGCAGCTCAGCCTTAGTTTAAAGGTAAGTGTAACTTGCTTGCACTTCGGTGTCAGTTTTTCACTTCTGCTTGCCTGAGACCAGCCTTTTTTACACTTTGAGCATGCTATTCTACCTGTCTTCAAAACAGGTGGAGCAACCAAGCACCCTGGACTCCCAAGCAGCATTCCATACAGGATGCTTCATATAGCTCAGAGGAAAGGGGGAAACAAGATGCAAAATGTTTAAAAAAACCAAACAAACAAAAATCTTCCTTTTTAGGAAAGAAAAAAAGTTACTTCAACAAAAGGAAGACATCTTTCTTATTAGCCCATCCAGTAGATCATTATTAGAGGAGACAAAACACAACAGCTTCTGCTGCTGGAAAACAAAGCACAAAGATGATCAACAACAGCTTCTCCCTATTTGCATGTATTACCAGGCCTCAATTTTCTCTGCAGCATCCTGTCCAACTTGTTTTTCCTTTAATTATCATAAATCAAGCTTGCAGCCAAATCCCTCTAATCTGAGCAAAACTCACCTTATTGGGGACCCTTTTGATTCAGTGGAGACTACAAAGAATAAGATCACAGAAGAAAGCTGATAAAATAAGATTGTTCTGTTGGCTTTTTTTAACACAACAAACAAAAAAGGCTGAATTTGCCAACCCAAGTGCCATTACACATCGGAAGAAAAACAGGTTTGGGGATGTCATTGTTTTCCACCTTGTTTTAAATACCAAAGACCAGCAGCCCTTCCTGTGTGGCTGGGGGTTTCTCCCCCTCAAGAAGGATGGCAAGGTCATAGCTACAGCCTTTGTACCAAGTGCTCAGTTCCCTGGTTGGTACACCTGGGACCATTACTTCTCCTGCTAGGAAGAAGAGGTAGCAAAACCCTTTCACCTCTGGAGTCCAGCTCAGTGTCAATGTGTTAGGCAGCAGTTAGCTTTCTAAGGAATACTAGATAAAAGGTAACTTTTTGCCTTCTATTCCAACTTGGCCATTCTTCATCTCCCATTGTTTCTTCGACAGCTTCTCTGACATTCTCACTGAAACAATTTCCAAACTATCCCACATGTTTCCTTTGTACAGTCATGCTTTTTGTCTCACTGCGAGGTCATGGGGCAAAACACGGAGTCCCTACATTAATCCTTTTTTAAATTGTTGCTGCTCTGTGCGGGAGTTGTAAGATCTAACGTTTAAGTCCCCGTATGAGTCCCAGTGAAAAGCTTGAGTGTTTTGTTGAGTACTGGCATGCTAAGGTTTTCATGGCTTGCACGAGGTCATGTGGGATTCACAAGAGTATAAAATACTTCAGTAACTTACACTGAGATCAACAGACCAAATTTCTCCACAAAATCTTCTGGTCTTTGTGATTTTGTTTAGCACGTCATTGTTCAGCACTTTCTTAGATTCACAGTGACAGCACAGTTTTCTTTCAGTTGAAGATTTTTCTCGTCTCTTGAAATTCTTACAGAAAATAAGAGCTATTTTACAAGAAGAAAGTTTTGGCAATATAAAATTTGTTATGTTACTTTCACAGTGAAACAACAAAATCTCTGAAAATTGCTACAGGATATTTATTAGTATTCATAGAGAGTATTCATTTTTCCCAGCAAAACTAGCAGTTGATCTAAATGAAAAAGGTACTCTTTTCAAGTCAGTAGCAGTTGGTGTCAACAAGAATGTTCATGTTCTGTGCCGATGCAGCCCTATGGATATTGGAGCATGAAACTTAGATGAGCATGTGCATGGCGTAACTATGATGCCAATTTTGAAAAATGAAAAATTCCATTGTCATGCAGTTACTAACTACCTCTGTTTTCCTCTTTTGTATGAATTCTTTACATTCCTGAATAAACATCGATAATGTATACATACATGGCAAAGTAGCATCTTAAGATAGGGGTGTGAAGGGCTGAGCAATTGGTCACGGTTGCTAAAATAAGGTAACATGGGCTGAATTCAGCAGGCGAAACCTCTCTCTGGAGCAAATCAGAGTTTTATCAATTTCAGTAGACCAGGGTACATCAGTTTGATATCTCTTCAAAAAGGTGATTTGTGATGATCTACTTTACCCTGTCCCTTTGGAGGTGGTTGCTTTTCCTTGTTATACTTGTTTTTTGACCCCCTCAGGCTACCTTCAGACTGCATGCTAAGTCTGTAGGAGTTACACTTACTGAAAATGACCAAGCTCTTGTGGCAGTTTTCAGCCATACTTTATTTGGCCTATTGTGTTTACTAAAAGAGACATCAAAGGACTCTCTGAAGCACTTTCGAGCTATGTCTATTTTTATTACTTTGATGTAATTGATTACTAGTCAGATTAGGACTATCTTAATGCAGTTGCTCCTCCACTGCTTGTTCCAGGATACAAGTGTACTAAGCGAACCACAACCTTTGAGGAGTGTTTGGGTTTAACAAATGATTTGACCAGTGTACCTAATATACTATGAAAGTTGCTAATCCAGATAAAATGTTAAGGATTGAAGTCGATTGTTCAAACAGGCTAGCTAACATGGCACAGGCTCCCTAGTATAGGTAAGGCTGTTCAGACTTCACAACATGCTGCACTGACTGACTTGAAGTGTAGGCTTCCATTCACCTGGCTTACTACGTGCTAAGTACAATTGTAATTGTTTGATTAGAGTTACAGGGAATTAGTTAGCCTGAGCTAATCAGGATTACTGATGGTGTACTTTATACTGAAATATAAACTGCCTTTTATCTTAGGAGGTTTCCTCACAGAGATCAGTCAGTGTTTCCAGAAGACCTTCTCTGAGTTAGGAGCCCTAGTACCACTGACTTCCCAAATGGGCCACAGCAGGCGACCTTTCTTGGTCATTCCCCCTTCTCCTGAGGCAGTCCTGCTGGTGAATTGTTCACATGTTTGTAGCTAAATAAACATTACACTTCAGCAGAGGTAACAGGTTGACCTTCTATCACTCTTCATTTAGAGGCTTTTTTTATTTTGTAGAACATTCTCTCTACCCCCCCTCCCACCCCACTTCTGTTTTATACGAAATAATGCTATGTTTCCTGGGGGAAATTATTGCATGGTCTTACAGATTGCAGTGTTTTAATTGTTTGATGTTGTATTGAATTAATTTAAAATAATGATTCAAATAAATAAGAAAGTCCACAGAAATACTTCTGGTTTTGTTTGTTTGTTCTGCTTGTCACTGAACTGATAGGAGTATATGTTGTCTATTTAGACAATGGATTTAACTAGCCAACTATCATGTGGTACTAGGAGTCATTTCACTTTTATTTTTGTCCTTTTGAGCAACCCATCTTTAAAGATTTGGCTGATCTTTGCAGTTTTTATAATGCCCTAGTTAACCATAAAATGTCCAAGATCTTGGTTAGGCCTCATATATATCCAGGTAATTACAGCCAAATATATCTCTTAGAAGGAAGGAATATTTTTCTTGTTTGCTGTCATATTGTAATTCAGGAAATACTGTTGATGACTTAAAATCACCAATACTGAAATTAGCCAGTTATTACACTGTTCATCATTATGGTTAGGAGGATGGATCAGGGCAGTATTTCTGAGAGGGTGGGTTGTGACACACACAGTAGTAATGAAACGTGGTCAGGTGTTGGCAAGTTGTTGAAAATTTTGCAAATTATAAAGCAAAAGCAACCTAGCTTCTGCACTCCTGGCAACTTGTTCTTCAAGGTCAAGCATACTTTTCAGCCTTTCAAGAAATATTACATAGATCTGTCATTTTTACAAGCAATAGATGTTAATTTGTTTTTATAAAGACAATGAGGGCTGCATTTATTTTTTTTTTTTCTTTGGATAATGGATCATCATCTTAAAAAATCGTCTCAGTCATAGTGATTTAAATTCAAGTTAACAGGGAAAAAGATAATTTCTTAGTCCTTCCTGACTATTTGGTGGCCTATGTTAAATCATTTTATGATCTCTGTTCAGCTTCCATATAGAAAAACAAACACTGCTGCAATTAGGCATGAAGGACTCAGGTACTTGGAGACTAAATGATAATGCTTAACCTTACATCATTCAGGATATTTCACATTATCAAATCATATTGGACAGGCAATTTGAGGGACTATGTGCAGCATCCATTTCTATTGTACCCATTTTCTGAATAATTATAACATTTCTCTCCCTTAAGCTGTCAAAATAACTCACATAAAAATGTAAAAAAAAAAGGAATAAAAATAATTTAATTCCTCTTGGGGAAGCAGTTTAAAACATTCTCAAGCATCTTAATAAATTAACTATAGACACCTATGACAAGACTAATTTTCAATGAAAGACTTTCTGCTCTAAAAAAACAGAGGCACGAAGATCTTTTCCTAGTTTCCAAAAGCACTCTCCTAGAATGTTGTTCAAGCTGAATGCCTCTTAATAACCATGCACTTATTTTTCATTATGCTTACATTTCCTGTAAAGTAAGTTCTGTAAGCTTTGAGGTGATATGTTTATATCCTACTTGTTGTGTTGGTTGCTTTCTCTGCTGACTCAAAGGGAAAAAAGCAACTTGATTTTTTTTTAAAATGTATTTACAGACCTTACAGCTCCCTTTACTGGGGTGAAGTACAGAATTTACAGCAAATTCTGGCAATATCTGGAAAAGTAAATGAGGAAGTAACTTACAAATCTTGTAGGGAATAGCCAGCTACCTAGATCTGGAAGTACACTGTGCTGTAGCTGACCTGCAGTCCAGAGGACAGGGAGTGCCTGAAAAAAATTAGAAAAGAAAAAGCATTACTAAGATAAGCATAAAAGAGGCTATATTAATCTTATTAACCTGCTGTAGTACTATTCCATGTCATTGCTGTGGAATCAAGATAGCCACTTTTTCCCTGCTTTTATCTCCATCCATTACACATGTATTTGTTGTTTGAAATTGAAGCAGCATGGTGTTTTGGGGTGGTTTGTTGGGTTCTCTTTTTTGCTACTCTTCATTCTTGTGAGATGACAGAGGAGTATTGGTTACTGTCAATGTCAGACCTGACTAACCTTGAAAAGGAGAGACAGGCTCAGAAATCTCCACAGCACTGTTGTTATACAGCAGCCTGAGAAGGAATGACAAACTGCTGTTTTACTGCAGTGTCAGTGGGCACCGTGACACAGGAAGAACTTAAGAGCAGAGTGCAGTCATATTGCAGAGATCGTGTACTTTGTCCTCGGCAGGGGAAGCTGGTAGTTTTTCTGTGCTATAATTAGCCACTGCCAACAAATGCACATTGCGTCACAGGAATTAGTCTTGTGCCATTCTCACCTTTGCCTTCCAAAATGAAGGAAGCAGCTTTCAGTGACAAGGGAGTAAACTACTTCGGGGAGAAATAAATGCCTAGTTGCTTGGTCAAGGATATACAGTCTTTACTGACAGCAAAGAACAATGCAGTTTAAAAGGGAATGGTGAGTGGTCCCCTCCTGAGAATATATTGACATATATATATAGCTTCTTTTCCCTGGAATTTCCATCAGAAGAGAGTGGCTTGTGGTGGTTTGATAGCAGTTTTACTTCACGTCTGTTCATTTAGCGGCGTGTACTTCCCAGATTATGTAGTCTTTGTCCTCTGTAGGTCCTTTAGCATAGGAGAGGATATATTGTTTTCCATCATTGCAGCTTCCTCCCAGGGGACAATCCTGGGATTTTGCAGCCTGGTTTATTGCAACAAACCAGGCAAAACCTGCCACAAATCAGTAATGTATCTGGTCTTTTATGAACGTATTAGTGAATCCTAAAGATACTTGTTCTGATTTGAATAAAACTGTTGCTGATTAGCAACTCCCTGGAAGCCAATAAAGTTCCAAATCTGTGCAAGTCTGTATGCGACCAGTGATCAGATCAGTCTGGATCCTCACGAGCAGTACGTATCGGATCACCTACTTCACGTGGATAGAAAGACTGAAAGATACATGTAATGGGACAAAATTTAAAATTATATTTACCGCGTACTTTCTTCTGCATCATCAGCGTTACTTGACTGATGTTACTTACAATAGTTTCATGTCATTCAACGTCTTACTTTCTGTGCTTTAAATAAAGACAGTTGAAATCTGTAACTTAGTGTAACTGAGTGGATATTCATAGTTTCACCTTGTGCTATTTCTGCAAATATGATAGTAGCTGTAAAAACCACTACTGTGGACCAGTGCTAGCCTTTGCATAAAGACAGTTCCAGCTTGGAAAAAACATACAATGTAAGTAGAGAGTAACTGAACTTAACTGGGGATATCTAGGGAGTTAGCACTCAACACACCTATTTTTTTTTGACTTGGGGTTCTCTTCAATTTTGTTTCATACCCAGCTCATGGGTAACGTTTCCCACTCCCCAGCAGTAGTAGTCATAAGAAATTAAAATGTTAAAGCTGTGGCCAAGAGATCAAAGCACGGTATTTTTCCTGAATAAATAAATCCAGTGTCTACTGCACTTTCTCTCATGCACAAAGTTGCCATGTTGGAACTTGGTCCAATTCTTAGGAATCTTGCCATTTTTCTTTACATTCCTGTTTTCATTCTTTTCACAAATTATTTTGCTACAATCTGTGACAATAAATAGCATTCTAAGCCACAGAGAAATTTAAAATTCAACAATAATACCTGCTATTAGTAGGACACTGCAGTTACTTAGGCAATTACAATAGCACCTGCTTTCAAAACATAATAGTTTACATTGTAAAATTCTTGGACATTAGTTATATTAGTAATATCATGCTAATTTAGTAGTAATTTTATAACATGAAAATTATGCTATCACAAAATTACCCTTTCAATTCTATTATAAATGTGATTTGTTTCCTTAACTCATTTTTCTCTCAAACACTTTGTCCACCACAGAACTAGATATTTTCAATAAACACCAGCAGAAGCTGCTTAAGGTGCCAGGTCTCAGAGCCAAGTGAAGGCAAGACAATCTCACCTTTCTTCTAAAGGCAATTAAGCCTCTGGATGTAAAAATAAGAAATGAAAATCTAACCTGCATGCAATCAAATTGCAACTTGCTTGCCATGTTCAGAAGCATAAAATAGAGGACAGTAACCTTATATATATATATATATATATATATAACCTTATATATATATATATATATGGTCTTAAGGTTTACGTTTTTAAGGCAATCTCCTTATTTTTTGAGATTCAATTATTTAATAGTTGGGTGCTGACAGTGCTGCATAACTAACTGATGGAGACATGGCGTTACATGAATCAGTTCCTACAGCCCTTCTAGAGTGTAATGATTTTGCTCACTTTTGGGGAAGTGGAAGAGAGAGATATCTTTACATACAGCATGAACAGCAGCTAATCAAACCCCATTGTGAAACGATTTGAATACAAAGGGAGAGATCTAGCTTCCTCCTAGACAGAGGCTTGTGTTTGCTGATCACAGAAACCAGCCCTTTGGTGACAGTATAGTTTTCAGTTGACAGCAGTACTTTTGCTCACTGCAGAGATTATTCTAGGTGCTCAGTATGGAAAATGGCAATGCCAATTCCAAGAAAACGGTTTTAACAACAGGAGACATGCTGTTGATAGAAAAGTTCATTACCATGAAAGAGTGCAGAGCAAATTACTATACTACTTAGGCTTGTTTTAGAGATGGAAGGACTGTGTATCTGCTACCTCAGAACCTTTCATCTTTTATCTTTACTGGTGTGTACTTGGTAAAAGACAGTAAATACATATAATTTATAAATTTTCTGTGCAAATCTGAGTGTTCTAGACAGACTGGTAAGTATTATCTCATTTTACAGCTGAATTAAAGGCATGGGGAAATTAAGCAATTTTTTAAGGGTAACAAGAGGAGGAACGCAACCAGCTTCTTTTTACCTATGCTCAGTCTGTTGGACCAGGACCAACCAGCATGTGGATGCTGAAGGAAACTCTTATTTCTACTGCAAGACCAATGCAGCTATGTTGTAGTGACATTATGCTTGGCAGAATAAATCCTGCCAAACATGATCTGCATCACGAACTTTTCTACCATTCTCATCAAAGCATGCATAGTAGTAAGTTAATTGGGCTGGTTCTCTTCTGGGCTGTGTTTTGGGAATTCCATGTAGAACACCTAAACTAGCACCAACTATATAGCTCTTTTCATGTGGGCTCTGTGCTCCATCTTATCTGTAATGTTCTTGCTAGATGAAAAATCCCAGTGAAAGAGGACACCTACTGCTGAAAGCAATGACCATATTTCAGTATCAGTGACCTAGTTTCTGGTCAAGTATCTATGCTCGGGCTTTTTTTGCTGTTACTTTTATTACAGTGACTCCGATAAATCCTACCCAATACCAGAGCTCCAGTGACCAAATTCAGTATGAAACACATAAGCAGAGGCTATCTCTACTTTTTATCAGTTCACAAACTGAAGCCAAATATGCACGAATGAATTGTTCCATACTACTCTCCCCCAAAAAAGCTAGAAAATTTTCCAGATACCAAACAGCACTGAGATTTGAGGCAAGGTTGAAAAGGATGCTGATAAAATCCTGAAGAAGTGATCTGCCTGCAGAATAAGAACATCCACAGAGAGTGTTAAATGTGTGTAACAGAAGGAAGATGTCACACCTGCCTGGTAAACCTCCTGGTGTTGACTGATCTTAAGTTCTGACCCATTAATGTGGTCCCTGAAGAAGGACTACTGCGTAAACCCCTGTTCTCTTTCGCAGGATTGAGCAAGCCTGCAGCTTACATTTTCCCCTTAGGTAAAACAGGAAGTCTGTGGCCAAGTTGGAGAGTGAACATGCATCTCCTGAGCCCCAGTTCAAACTGGATTTCTAAAGACCACCTTTTGCCTCCCCTTCAGTTAAGAATTTGATTCAGGTCTCATTTTCTTTATAGTTTTTCCACAATCTATTACTTCAGCCTTTCATGTACAAAAACTGTTGGTGACTCATGTCAAACCATACCTACGCAGACAGGCGAGGCACAGTGAGAACAGTTCCTCTCCGCAACACGTGCAGATTGTCTAGCAGTGTGCTGAGTGGAGCGCTGATCAAAGGCAGCACAGCAGGGCTCAGAAGCTTCAGTGAAATGTCAGCTGTGCTCCCAGTATCACAGCTAGCATCCAGAGAAGGCTGGAAGAGCAGAAGAAAGGGAGGAGGAGGGAAGGACAGAGGCTCTCAACTTCAAATGTGAAGCTGTTTGATTCAGAGCTGGAGGATTTACCTTGCCTATCTTCAGCCTCATGTAGTCTTTGCTCCGAAAGTTTCACAAACAAGGTTACATCATGACATGTGATGTGTAATCTTTACAGAATAACAAAGCATTTCACTCTTTCATTATCATGTCTAATAGCAGGCATTTGCCTAAACAAGAAGGAATCATCTTAGGACATCAGACATAGTCATTACAAGGATAAACTTAGGTGAGGTAGGGAACTAAGATACTCTTGAGATCACAGGAATATTCTCACTAGCTAAAGATGATTCATCAGGAAATCTTCATGTAGGGTCACAGGCAGAAAAGTAACATTCAGGCCAGAAGCACAAACAAACTGGATTTGTTTGTCTTAAAACTAGCTTCCAGTATTTGGCTTTTTGTCTTAGTTCTTTATGGTGATTTCAGCTTTTGGTTAAGATTGTCCTGAATCGATCGTTAAAGCAAACTAGTGAAAGAGATCTAGCACTGGGCTTGTATATCCTAGGCAATACAAGGCAAACATGACTGCTGCGTAGATTCAGCCACAGACAGACCAGGGGGTTCATCTGACTCAAAAACCTATATTGTTTCATTGCTTTTCTCAACCCTATTAGCTTACCCTAAAACTTCTTAATTACCAATGGAAAAGTGCACAGTTGATATCGGCAGATACAGTGTGGTTTCTGTACAGTGAGGGAGGAGAGCGAACTACGCTCCAGTCAAGATCACGTAAGGAAGGAGATACATCTTCTAGAAGGATTGTGCTGCTGCAGCTTTCCTGAAGATGCTCGTGCTCTGTGCTGTATGCTATTAGCACTTGATGGATTCATTCACATTAGCAAAGCATCTTGAATCAAGTGGTGTTGGACTCACGACCAAGGGACTAATGCCAGAGTTTTCAGGTCTGGCTGCATTGTCTAAATGGACCCAGAATGGCTGCATACTTCACCTGGCAATACAGGGGCAATTTTCTACGCCAAAATGACTGGTCTCCTTGACATAAAATTAAATAACATGCTCAGAGACAGAGCTTGTTCCGTGCAAACTACTGCCAAACATGAGGCGGATGGGCCTCTCCCTGTAGTATTAAACCTCTCAGCACTTACATTATCCTACCTCAGAAGAGTTAGGATACCATGTGAAAAACAACATTCCTAGGACGTTCATTCAGTCTTCAGTCTTTTTAAGTCTGTCGACATGAAATGCAACCTTATCACCACAGGGTGATGACGGGTAATATATAGCCTGTAAATCATAAGCCACACCTCCCGAGCTGTGCCTTCCAGTGAGGCCTGCCCAGGCCCAACTGACAGCCCCACAGACCTGCAGGCCAGCCGCTGCCCCGCCTCGCCTCAGGAAAGCGCCTGACTCAAGAGGCGCCCCGCCCGGCCCCGCCCGGCCCCGCCCGGCCCCGCCTCGGCCCCGCTGCCCACCGGGCTCCGCTCCTGCCGCCGCTCCCTCCTGGCTGGAACGGCCGGCGCCGCCCGCGCGCCGCCTCGCGGCGGCAACGCTCCTCACCTCGGCACGGCAGCGCCCCCTCGCGCCGCCCGCAGGAAGGGCGGCCCGAGCGCAGGGGAACCGGCTGTGTCTCTGAGCGCATGCGCAGGCGGGGCCGGCACCCGCGTGGCCCCGCCCCGCCCGGCGGCGCATGCGCGGCGGGAGTAGCTGGAGGAAGCGCGCGGGCCGCTGCGGCGGGGGGCTGTCGGCCGCCGAGTGCTCCCCTCGCCTCCCTCGCGGCTGCCGCCATGGTGTTGGAGAGCCTGGCCCGCATCGTCAAGGTCCAGCTGCCCGCGTACCTCAAGCGCCTGCCGCTGCCCGAGAGCGTCGGCGGCTTCATCCGCCTCACAGGTAGGTGGGGGGGGAGCGGAGGGGCCTCTCGGCCTGGACCTCCTGGACCTCCTTCACCCCTCCGGCGCCCGCTGCTTGCGCTCCTGCGCATCCCCCGGGCCTGCCCCGTGGCGGGCTGCGACTCCCGCTCCTCGCTCCAGGCATCGCGCGCCTTCTCCCGGCCGTGCTCCACGAGTTACCCGTTACAGAAGGGAGAATCCCACACGTTAAATCGCCGTTTAACTGTTCCAGCAGGAAAGTTATCCGACAAGGAGTTTAAATTGCCCTGTGAGGTGAAAGAGATCAATGAGCAGTAGTGTATAACGTACCAGGCTCCTGGGCCCGAGCTCGTTTGCACTGTGCTTAAAATTCCTCTCTGTGCAAGTACCAGCAAGTCAGGCCGTGCACGTAAAGAAAATGGGACTTCAGCTGAAGGCCTCAAACACTGCCTCTTCATTTGCTGAAAAGGTTAAAGAGGGCATCTGTGCTGACTGAAAAACCACAAACCTGTTTCTCGGAGCCTGCTACACACACAAAGTTAGGTTGTTTTTTTTTTAATTTAATCATTTTTATAAGTGTTTTCTGTGTGAGGGAGTGGAAATACTTGTTCATTAATTGTAGCCCTATCACAGAGCAAACAAAAAAGAAGACTAAATACTAACAAATTCTTTAGGTGTTCAGTGCATTTCAGTGCTTTGCAAGTGAACTACTTGAGCTCAGGCTCAACTGTGACAATACAGGCACAACCTTAAGTAGTGTCAAATGACAAGATTAGTTTGGTGATAATTTTATAAAATAAGTAAGAGGAGTGCTCTAGCAGAAACTCTGTGGAAACAGAAAAGTCTTCAAAGTGTAGAATCAACCTTATATGTTTATTTTGCAGCACTAAGTTATATGACTTTAATAGTGCTGGAAAATTATTTAATTTCAAACAGGCATCATTTATTTAAAACTAGATTTGAGTACTTTTTCCCCAGCATTTTTATGCTGCTTGTAAACTTGAAGTCCCATTCTCTCATGACCAGGAAACCCATTTTAAATGAACTGTTCTTCTGTCCCCACAACTACCCTCATCTGAAAATGCTGTTAATTATATTTACCAAATAGAGAAATTCAGCTGCTACAAAGTTGGAAGGAAGGGGATACAATGAGATACAGAATAATGCAGGTTCTTATATTCCTGGTGTTTGGCAATTTCCTACTTAAGTCGTCGCCCTTTTAACCAGAAGTTGTACTTAAAATTTGTTAAGCTTAGTAATGCTTGAGTTTAATCTCTTCTTGCTTCCTTTGTCCAAACATGCATTTCAGGATTATTTGTGCAGTCTCTATTTACTCACATGACATAGAGTAATATAATTTATTCTGAAAACCTCTGGTCAGAACTTTTTTTTTTTTTAATAGAATGATCAATGGGGAAGACCTGGTTTGCTGTGATGTTATTTGCCCCATTGACAGGTACTTCCTTGAATTTGGAGGCAGGGCAAGAAGTAGACAACTGAAACCTTAAGTGGAAACCAAACATGTGAAATGTCAGTCCCAAAAATGTTAAACAAAGGTAAAGAAGGAACCGAGTCAGAAATTGCTTTCAGACCTGGTAGGATTTAATGAGCGTACCTGAAAAAAATCCACTGCCTCTAGTTCTTAGTGATGTATTTGACTGGTCTTGTACTAAACACTCTAAAAAGGGGAAACAGAAGTATGATTAAAAATGCATAGCTATAGAGACAGGATTTTTTCCACTTTTTTCATTTATTTTTTTTTCAACAGTCAGCTAGACTAGGCGAATATCTGCTGTCATGCTTATATATCTTCCTCTTAGGGTGGATATGAATGAAAAATGGAGGAAAAAGCCAGCAAAACTGTACAAGGTACTTAAGGCATAGGGTAAATGCAACATGGTGAGGCTTTTCAAAAGGAAATCCTAGGATGCCACATCCTAGGCACTGAAATTAAAAAATGAGTGCTCTTAGTGCCTAAAAGTTACTGAAAGTAATTGAAACCTCATTGCTTATTAGAGTCTTATACTTATCGGCAGTCAGAGCTGCTGTCAGTCTAAAGTTTCATCTGAGAAAACCGGCTTGCTTCAGCAAGTGCCGCCTCTTCTAGGTTGTTGTGGTCTTAGTCTGTCCTGTCTTAAAGTCATAAGCCTCTAAAAGCAGAGGATTCCCAATTCTGGGAGTTATTTTGCAGCAGCAACTTACAGGATCATCTCTATTGAATTAACGTTGGGGAAAGACAACAAAGAAGAGTAGATTAGTATTCTCTTTTGTGTTTACTGCAGCTACAAGTTACAGAGGAGCATATTCCTTAGCAAATGACGTATCAAACATGTCAAGCATTTTTCTGTTTCTTTTTGGAAAGAGAAATAATACTGATTTTAAAACATGTAAAATTCATTAATATTTGTCCTTTGTTGGCATCTACTGAACTTAGGGACCAGCACTATAGAACACTAATGTAGGCCTTGTGCACAAAGGTAGGCCAGAACCCAAATCTGGAACAGTGCAGTCCTTCGCTTGTTAGCTCTTTTAATTGCTACTATAAAGCTTCATTAGCTTCCAGAGATGCAGCTTCAGTTCCTGTAGTGCCTCAGCTGTAGAAACAACAGACCCAAAGCATAGGGGGATCCTTTTGTACAGGGTACTGTATAGTGTGATGATTAAAAATCTTGAGGCACCTGCTGTCTGTCATGACCTCACCAAATCACAATGGAAAACTGCTTGTTTAGAGAGGGGAAGACTGTTAACATCCAGTGCAAAACTCCTGAAAGTAAGAACAATGAGGGAGGAAGGAAAGGATGTTTGACCTCGGGTTTGAAAGGGGATATCTAAATTGTCACACTGCTACTGAGTCCTTTTTCAGTTTCTTGTCATAGCTGCTTTACCCTTCTCAAGTTTGCTGAAATGTCTCATGCTAGTGTTGCTTTTTATCCTGGTGCATGTCATTAAAACAGCATAGATATTGACCTCAAAATAGCATGTGGTCTGAATTTCAAGGTTTATGTAAGAATCTAGGTGCTAGGCTTCTTTCCATTAATATGACACAGTCCTGTGTGGGTTGTCTTACACTTGGCCTTCATGTTAAGAGGGACTTTAATGTAACAAGCTGCCAGGCAAGAAGAGGACTGGTTTGTGGATCACCTTTTATGGTGCTAAGGGAAAGAAGGGTGATGTCGTGATAACAGTCTTCAGAACCCATTTGAACTATGAATTTGTCATTTGTAGAGTAGCTTTCTAACCTACCCATAGCTTTGGCTGTTAATTTATTTAAAATGTGCTTATGTCACTAAAAAGGACTGTTACTGCTCTGCCTTCATAAGCTAAGACGTATTAAAGTGGTCTGTGGAGTCCTTTGTGTTTAGTTTGTGTAGCCATGAGAACACCCTTAGGAGACCCAAGCAAACAACAGAAATCAGTTAGGATATAACTGCTTATTAGTTCTGAAGAGAATGTAATTAAGTAATTTGAATTTGCATGAGAAATTTATTTTAGAGAATCACAGTTCCAATCTTCATTTTGACTCCTAGCTAATACTTGTTAACTTTTTGTCTTGCATTTAAACTGTTACTGTAAGAAGATGCACTTGGGTCTGCATAGGGTCATTTTCATAGAAATTAGCTAAAACATAAAGTGAAAGATAGCAAACAAATAGTTGGTGAAAGACAAGCAGGGACCGCTTGCTTTGATTTGATGCTCAATGGCTGGCCAGTTCCTTCCTGTTCTCAGTGTATGTGTTTCTGATTTTTTTGGACTTGTTATTGTTAGAATAAAAGTTAAGACAACCTCTCCTCAAAAATATAACTGTGGCTGACGGTCCGTGGCCTCAGCTTCTTGGAATTCTCTAAGCATTCCTGTTTCAGTGGTGTTCCTGATACTTTCCAGGACTTATCTTTGGGATTGGTCTCTGTGTAACACAAGTCAAGTTTGAAGACTAACCTCTTCGATACTCTACTCTCCATTTCTGGCTCCAAAGACTGCCTCTTCCCATGCAGCAGAACTGATAAAGAATCTCCAGAATCAATGTAATTGCTGATTTCTGAGATATCAGCTGTGAAAATAAAGAGTCTTGTGAATTGCCTTACATCTGCTTCAGAAAGGTATGAATGGCTTCAAAAACACAGAGCAGTTTACAGTTGTAAGGAAGATACCATTGCATTAGTTTGGGTAAAGCTTTTTTCCCATCCCTGCCCACCAGGTCCAAAGACCTGTGACTTCTTTACTTTGTGACAGTACTTTGTCTCTCATACCCTAGGAGCATGGTCATGTGGATTTTTCAATCTAAAAGTAGGAGCTTCTGGCAGGCAGGCTTTGGGCAGTAAGAAGTTAGTTTATGATTAGTGTACGCATTGGTGTAATTCAGGGCTTTCCAGAGACTCCCAGATTAGAAATATGCAAATAAATCATTGGCTAGTGAGGACAAAATTGTATCAGCAGTTAGCATGGTACAAATATTAAATAACAACCATGGAAAAATAATATCCTTGTACTTCCTATTCTTGTTTGTTTCTAATTTCCTTTCTCAGAGGTTACAGCTATCACGGTCCTGTTTCATTTGGATGAACCCCACTGGTTATGAGTCCCCCATAGACATGACTACTGTTCTGATTTTGATGTCTTATCAGGGAGTTTCAAGCTGCGTTGAGATGCCACTTTTTGTTTAGTTGCCTGTCTTTTAACGACGTTTAATTCTGATATGAGACGTTTCCTTTTTGTGTGTCAGTCTTAGCCCAGTTGTCTTCATCACACACTTCCTAGGTGCCCTGCTTATGGTTTTGCTGCACCTCTTGGAATGTCTATTCTGTCTTGCAGGTCAGAGTAGCTTTGTAGACGTGCACCTCTGTGCCAACAGTCAGGTTAGATACGCAATTTGGAATTTTTTTCAGCAACCAAATATTTTTCGTCTCTTCTAAAGTATGTTTCAAGTCAGTCCTTCACATAAGTTCAGAAGGTGTGTTTGGATTTCTATTGATGGGGTGTTCTGCAACAGTAAGTACAGAAAAGATAAACAGGCACTGCTGTCCAGGAGACTCAGCATTTTGTGTAACTGAAAACGTTGAAGTATCTCACTGTTAATTGTTATTACATATGGCTTGCAGCTTGTTGGAACTGAGAAAAAAGCAACAGAGATTAGTCTGTTGCAGTGACTCTTAGCAAATTTTATCAGTTGTGCTTAGGGACCACTGCAAGTGCAGGTTTGGAAAGACTACTGAAAGTTATTGCAGTGCCTTTCGCGTTTATACAGTTGTGGTGCATTCTCAGCTAAATGCACTAAGTGTGGTTTTCACTTCAAAGGCTATAGAAAGCTCAAAGAACATAAAACTAGTCCCACAAAGTATTTTCTTTACGTGGTGTTCTTCCAGAAAATTCAGCTCATTAAGAAAAAGCCACTGTGTTCTAACTGGAAAAGTATTAGCATGAACATGTGCTCTATTACAAATAAAATTCAGCTATACAGAATGTCATTTTAGAGCTATAATCTACCTAGCATCCTTAGCCTGCTCTATTCCATCTCCTTTCTTGTACATCTAAATCTCAGAAAACAAACTGTAGAACAAAATGTTGCTATGTTCTGATCCTAAATTATTTAAAAGAGGAATTTGATTACAGTGTCTTGTCTCACAAAGTGCTTGTGCAGCTATGTCTGGAGGATATATAATGATGTAGCAAGGCAGTTAAGTCTGCAGAGGATACTTGAATCTCTTACCTGTAGTTAAAAAGTTCCTCAGCTTGGTAAAAACCAATTTTCTGTGGCTTGACTTGCCTGATCTTAAGACTTTTTCTTTCTCTGTGTGTTGTATATATATATGCAGATTCCCGAGCAAACAGAGCTCTGAAAAATAAAACCTAAAAGACTGGTGAAGGTTTTGCTAGTGCTTATCTAATAATCTATCTGTATCATTTTTACCAGAAGTTTCAAAAAACCCACTTGGAACAAATAAAATAAGGAAAACTTCAAGAAGCTGAAAATCTGAAATAAGCAATTAAAAATTGAATTATAAAACTGAATTACTGAACAGTTCTTCATATACAGAATGTTCAGATACAAGCAGTGAATATCCTTATTGCATGTAATCGTGCACACTTTGCTAGTGCACAGTGCTGGCTTACTTTAGGTAAGCAGAACCTCTGTAATTTTAGGGTTCCTCATTTCAGTATGTCTTTTATTTGTTTTGGATTTACTCTTTTCCAGCGAGTCATCTTCTAGAGTGTTAAAACTAAACTTCAGATTAAATTCTGAGTCACATTTTTACCTTGGCTACAGTAAACCCCAGGTTTTAATATGGGTCTCCTTTCTTAAGACTTATCCACAGAGTCTTGTTTGCCCTCAGAGCCTTGCTGACAGAGCAACCCCATTCCCTAGACTAAGTCATTTGAGAGTAGCTGATGCTGCACTGTACTGAAGTAGTGTCAAGGGTCAGTCTAAATTCCACCTGTCTTTAGTTTCAGAATGGCTGCGGTTACTGCCTTTCCTGGGCGTGCTGGCCTTGCTCGGTTACCTTGCTGTTCGTCCATTCCTCCCCAAGAAGAAGCAGCAAAAGGATAGCTTGATTAACATCAAGATCCAGAAGGAAAATCCAAAAGTAGTGAATGAAATAAACATTGAAGATCTGTGCCTCACTAAAGCTTACTGCAGGTGTTGGCGTTCTAAGACGGTAAGTGGTGTGGTTTGAGGCTGGGCCAGCCACTAAGCGGACAACAGATGCTCTCTGTTAACCCCTCTCCCTTCCCTGACACTTTGTACTACTGTAGGATTAGAGATTGAAACTTGCATATTTTTCAGTGCTTTGGTGGTGAATTGCAACATGCTGACCTGTTGCCTTTCCCTGGAGGTGGAACATGTTCCCGTTTTTTGAGAATGGCAATTCTACTTTTCTCCACTCCAAACCCACTTACATGCAGAAAGAAACTGTAGAAACTTACAAGAAACACAGCAGGGCTTTTCTAGAAGAGCTTACAGAGTGGCCACCCAGTGAGGCCTCATCTGGAGTGCTTCGTCCAGTTCTGGGCTCCCCAGTTCAAGAGGGACAAGGAACTACTGGAAAGAGTCCAGCGCAGGGCCACTAAGATGATGGGGGGACTGGAGCATCTCCCATATGAGGAGAGGCTGAGGGAACTGGGTCTGTTTAGCTTGGAGAAGAGGAGGCTGAGGGGGGATCTCATTAATGCTTATAAATATCTTAAGGGCAGGTATCCGGAAGACAGGGCCAGACTCTTCTCAGTGGCGTCCAGTGATAGGACAAGGGGCAGTGGGCACAAACTGGAACACAGGAGGTTCAGTCTTAACATAAGGAAACACTGCTTTACTGTGAGGGTGACAGAGCACTGGCACAGGCTGCCCAGAGAGGCTGTGGAGTCTCCATCTCTGGAGACATTTCAAACCCATCTGGACATGTTCCTGTGTGATCTACTCTAGGATCCTGCTCTAGCAGGAGGGTTGGAGTAGATGATCTTTGGAGGTCCCTTCTGGACCCCTACCACTCTGATTCTTAGAGCAGATAAAACCAAGCGAGCCTTGTTTAATATTTGGAAATACATTGCAACTAATTAGAAGATAAGTATCCTATTTTGCAAAAACCAATGCTTATAAAGTTGTTCATGTTAGAATGAAAGTAAGGCTGGACCTGTGTTGGTGAAGGAGAGCGTATCCCCATCTGGTCCAGAGCAGCCAATAGATGACTGGTTTGGATAGTCCATATCCCCAAATCAACTAGACATACATTGGTAATTTTCATCTACCCTCAATTTCTTTTGAATGTCCTGACTGCACTCTGGTTTTGTCCTTTCTGGACCAAATGCTTGCTTGTTTTAACAGAAAATCAGCCCTGCACTATTCTCCCTTCAGACTAATAATTCAGCTCAGTATTTCAGCTTTCCTTAAAACAGTACTTTCTGGTTGCAAATGATTAAATCTATTAAGAGCAGTTTTACTAGTTCCACAATAAACCTTAAACTGTTTGTGGCTGCGGTGGTTACAGTGTTTGCTGTTTGTTCACGGAAGAGGCTTTGTCCCTAACTTTGCATCTAAGAACAGCTATTTTGGGACCTCATAAACTTAGTTACCTGTTAGCAGTGGGTTTTTTTCCCTTAGTTATATGTGTCCTGTGTCTGATGGGAGACTGGGAGTTTGATGTTGAAATGGGAGGAACTAGGTAAATTATCGAAGTGCTCTTGGCATAGGAAGAAGTATAAAAATCACCATGGAATTGCTGTATAGAGTTATACTAATTCCTTATGTATGTTTTGTTCCAGTTCCCTGTCTGTGATGGCTCCCACAACAAGCACAATGAACTAACAGGAGATAATGTAGGTCCACTAATACTCAAGAAGAAAGAAGTATAGCAGATGCTTAATCCACTAGATCATGACTGATAATGTCTTTTTATACTGTTGTAGTTGCAAGGGACAGCATTTTATTATGTGATTGGTATGATTTAGTCTAATGATTACTGTAGATTTCTTTTTGGAATAAACTGCATTTAGACAGTGTCTATGTCACTGTTCTGATACTCTGTTCTGAGAAGAGTTGCGTCTGCTTTGTAAAACTGTAAAGTAACTATCTGTAAATAAGTCGTTTATTTCAACAATAAAATAACTTCCTATAATTAAGCCTTTTTTTGTATAAAGCTGTCACTATTTCCAAGTGATAGAAGCGCACCTTTATGTTGATTTTTGTTCTGCTGAGAAGCCATGCTTTATTCTGCTTTTCAGGAACAAATGTAAGCGCACTTCAGTGAGGGGAGAAGATAGTAAATTAATCCTTTGTGGATATACCTAAGTGTACCAGTGAGGGCAGGCAGCAGAGTGGTGTTCAGTTACGCTAGGTGAAGGTCTGGCCTGTGCAGTGCCTCAGCAGACAGTTTGTTAGTCTTATGCAAAGCAGCCTGGCTCAGACAAATCCATGCAGCTGGAAAGTCTCATACAGCATCTCGGTGGAAGTGCTGCAGTTCCAGACTATAGAAACTAAACTATTGAGCAGGTCAGCCACTAACATTATTTCTTTATTTCAGGCCCCTGTGTTGATGGTTCATGAGCTTTTTGTAAGGAAACACAGATTGCTTCTTCTGAGTTCACTTGCACTGTAGCTGCTACTTTTTGTAGTGGGGTTTTTCATGGGAGGAATCAGTTAAATGACAGAACCAAGAAAGCAGACCTGAGCTGTATTCTTGGCTTGTTACCCATTCGGAATGATAATTTGGGCAAGTTGGATCTTTGCTGTGGTATGGCTTAATTTCAGATGCAGGTAAATAATTGCTACTTATCTAACTGCTAGACTTCTAATTAATTCTTCCAAAGGGCTTTATTCTCCAATGAAAGACCATATCCATCAGTTTAAACATAAAAATTTGATCCACGCTACAATTTTAGACTATTGTACGAAGGCAGATTTCAGCTGTTCCTTAACAGCATTTCATTTGACCCATTGTTTGGCAGGTGGGAAGCAGAGCTGTGGGCCCTTGCCAGAGCTGATCACCACACTGCTGAAACAAAGTGAGTCAGAAAGCAGTTCTCACATAATGGCTCTCACAGCAGCAGTAGGACTAGGGTTAGATCATTCCTCCTGCATCTGTAACTGTTGTAGTTCCAGGTACCTAAACCTTTTGCCTTGCAGCAAAAGACTGCAAATTAGGATGCGATTGTTAAGTGTCCACTTTCAGAAAGCATGTGATAGAACCATAGTACAATCTTCAAAAGCTTCATGGTCTTACCTTAATGGATGAGCAAGCCGTAAACACTATATTAGGATAAAACATTTATAATAGCAGAAAATCCATAATGTTACTGTTTTATACTCAGTCTTCACTTATAAATGTGGTATATTGAACAAGCCCAATTCTTGGGTTTGATGAAGAAATTACTACATGAAATGCGAAAGCCTGTCTTTAAATTTTATTTTTTTTTTTCCCCCAGGCTTTAAAAACCACAGCCTCTTGTAGCAGGCTGTCATTATATACAGGTCTGTGCTTCTAGCTTTTATTGGGATACTTCTGCATTCTAACAGTTTGATTTCCTCCAAGGTCTGAGAAGTAAACTACATAGATCAATCATGTTCTCGCTGCCATTGCTCTACTCAGACAAACCTTGTTAGAGCCAGTAATACAGCAAAATTGGCTTTGTTTCTCCCACAAAGCTCCTTTAAAAGGAGAACAACAGTGTAAGGTTTTAAGATTTTATTGGCTTGAATTTATGTATTATTCATGAATGATTTCATGGCATTTTGTTAAAAGGGAGGTGGTCTTAAATGTCATAACTTCACCCACACAAACTGATAAAAAGTGAAATTGTATCTCTCAAAGTTAACTGCTATTTAAATTCAGCTGAAATTGTCATGGTACATATTAAAAAACCCCAGTCTCTTAGGTTCTTAGCCCCAGTATAACATCTCTTCTCATGAAAAGATGCAAGCATTTTGTTCCTTTCTGGAAGGCAAGGAGAGGAGCATTGTTAACCATTAATGCTTTTCGGTTTAGATCTGTAGGTCTATGTAAAAGCTTCAACCTGATTCTTTCTGAAAATTTAATAAAAGTTGGGGGAAAGGGCCCTTGTGAGAAAAGGCCACATATGGTGGCGAGGAAAGGAAAATTGATTCAATTTAGTTTAGATCAACGAACAAGATGACATTTTTCATTGGTATGGCTATTCAAGCACTCAGAATGGTGGGAGTGATCTAATGAATAAATTGAGAGTGCAGTGAGGTTAAGGGAACATGATAAATCCAATTTATGAGATGCTGTTATGATGGTGAGCAAACATTAGAGGCTATTGTGAACAGAGGCTGTTTCAGAGGTTTGCTTGCATTGGTCGTGTTCCAATTTAAAGGGCTATAATCCTTACACGTCACATTTCTGTTATTGAAGAGACCCCAGATTTGGCATAGTGATCCCTCTCTGCAGGACGATTCTACTTTTATAAAACTATGAAAAAGTGAACTATATAAAGCTTCTACTTCTGTAAGTTTTACTCAATGTAGAACTATTTTATAGACAGTCACTGATGAAGTGAACGCTATATTCCCTCATCAATTAGGTTTACAGACATTACAAATATTTCCAAGTACAATAACCTCCTATTCAAACTACCCCTATTTAAGTAACGGAGTGCCATGCAGAGTAGGCAGAAGAGGCACGAAGTCAATGGCTGACACAATAACCATGAAGCACAGCACCCTAACCATTCAACAGTGCACAGTGGGAAAGCATCTTGCTTTCTGGTCAGGGGACAAACAGGGACTGAACTACAGACTGTACATTCCCCAAGGATGTGGAGAGAACAGCAGTTGTGTATAGTAAAAAAAAAAAAAAGGTCAATGCACTTGACAACTGTTCAGGGAAAACTTACCAAAGAATTTCCTGGTATTTTTAGTACTGTGCTGGAATTGCAGGCTACGAATCTTAAATATATCTCAGGAAGCTTTCTTTTTGGCTTGGAGACAAAGGCATACACACAGGCACACATACTGAGCTGAAATTAATCTGTATACAGAGCCATACACGGACACTCTGCAAATAACAGAGTTTCAGATAGTTTTAAAAGTGTTTTTGTGTTGCATATTAAAAGTGTAAAAGCTAAAATAGAATTGATGAGTTTGTACTTACTAATGCCAAAAATATCTAGACACATCAAATATGTTCTGTACAGTATCCTGTAAAATGAATTCACAATCTAACATCCTTACTAAATAAATAACAGAATAAAACTGAGTTTCTGAGGGATGCTGTGCTTAGAACGGAGCTGGGAATAACCTACTTGGAGCTAGTTACTTGTACAAAATGCAGCAGAGTAAGAAAGATTTGCTGGTGTCTGTCAATACTAAACCTTAACTGATGCCTAAGCTAAAGGCAAGAGCAGGATTTTGATCAACAGAGGATTACTCCTGGCTTTAGGACAACCAAGGAGAAGAGAAAGGAAACTCCTCTGAGAATGGGAAAATCAAGTGTGAACTATATTGCAGCTTACTGTGGAGAATGCATCTATATTAAAATGAAGAAAACCACATTTGAGCTTTCTGCTCCCCCTGGTGAAATGGTTTGACAAGATTAGTGACATGAGTGTTGCCAGTCACTACTGTGATCCACAGCTGCACACAACTTGTGTTTCTAGAAAGACACACAGGATCTGTGGGTACGTGCTGAGGGTGCTAGTGCTGTGTCCTAAACACTGCTTCCTGGTGACATCTGCCTTCTTCACACAGCAGCCTTTCTGAAGGTAGGTGAGAATGAGGCTCCTTTTGCTTTGTACCATCTCTCTCAGCACTGCATTTTCAAGGCTGTTCATTTAAAGTGTGTTAGTTTTCTGCATCAATCAGAGGTAAAAAAATGCCCTGGCAAATCTGAAAGGCCTCTGCTCTCCACAGTCTATCCAGCCAGTCACATCTTGTAAAAATAAGCACTGGCTATTTTTTTTAGCAAATACCTAGTTTTCTTTGCTGCAGTTACCCAAATGCAGGTGTGAAAGGCACCTGATCATGGCATTTCTCAGACAGATGGGTATTAACTTAGGATAAAGCAACAGGAGATCCCACCTGACCCATGAATCTTGATTTGAAGTCTGCTGCTACTGCAGTGTTCCCCAAAAGGAGCTGAGGAAGAAAGGGACAACTCATTGCCAACTTGGCCTTGCTCTGTCGGCAAACCCCACCTGAGAAGAGCTCTCTCCTCTGTCCTACAGTGGCCAGCACCAGAGAACATCCACTCTCAGTGGCAGAAGAGCTGGCTTTCCCTCCCTTGACACCATGTTGTGCAAAGGCTGAGGTACACAGGTAAAAAAGCAGCCATCCCAATCCCAAACCCTCTGCTAGTCCTTACAGCCTCCCCACAACCCCGATCCCATTCTCAAGCTCAGTCTTTTTTTCTGCCAGCACTAGCAACACCTGTATTACCACAGCCCACGATGGACCCAAAGGTCTCTTTCAGCACAGAAGTACCACTTGATGTTTTTTGCTACGACCAGAGCTGACAGTCCCTTGAAGGCACAAAGGAGTGCATGAGCTGTGAGGAAGAACAAGTGACAGGAAAAGGCAAGTTTGGGAGCCTGAATGAGGAAGGAGAGGGAATCACCATCTTGTGGCAGGACTTGTTCACTGTGTGTCAGCAGTCTTATTCAGAAGTTGTATTCTTTGAGCTGTTGAACTTATCTCATGGCCCAGTTTCAATCATCAAGAAGTTAGTCACATTAGTCTCCATTTTCTTCTGTTTATATTCCACCTCATGACTCTACTCCATGCCTGAACTATTCTGGTCCTCTCCCTGGCCTCACACCCACGTGTTTCAAGTAACCATTTGACTGCTAACTTCTGAGTGATTCGCTGCCTGGCCAGCCTATTCGCTGTATGTTCAGCTATTTCAACTCTTAAGGCACCATCAACACATTAAAATATTTTATAGAACTCCACCAGGGCTGCTTTTAAAATAGCAGACATAACTGATACTTGTTTTGGTTTCCTCCAGAAAGATTAGACATGCTGTGTTTACTCAACAGAAGAGTAAAGGCTGAAGGACCATATTCCTGTAGATGTCTGTCTTATGCAGGTTCACAGGCCTCTGCCTCTTCTCCAGCCTCAGCACCTTCCTCATCCTCCTTGCTATTTGTCTGAGCCTTCTGTAAAAGTCTGGGCCCTGCCAAGCCAATAACCAGGGCTCCAATTGGAGCAGTGATCAAGATAGCCAAGAAAGCTACTGTCAGTACATCCATTCCATACTTTTCCAGTTGCTCATCCTGATGGCTTCTTGCTGTATCCAGGGCAAGGGAACCTATTGCAGCCTGCAGGAAAGAAAACATTGCTGAGATGGAGCAAGTAACCTTTAGAACTGAAAGAGGAAAAAAAGGGACAGATCATCAAATTTTTATTACATTCAACCCATTTGTTTCTAGGAAATACATAGAAAAATAAATGTTTAATGACACCTACGAGAGCGATTTTCACTTTGCTATGCTTCAAATTTCCTAAGCTAATGAGTTTATCTGGGTGGTTCCCTCCTGTGAAGAGCACCGCTTAGCTGCCATCTTACCCACATTTCTGGAAGATGTGTGATTAATGAAATGGGCCACTAGATTGCGTATTGCAGCTGTTAAAATGCCACACTGAGAATGCATCCTGACAGCAGTCAATTAGTATCAGCTTCTGAAAATTTAGTTCACAAACCATGCAATAATCCTTGCTTATTTTGATTAACAACTTGTGTTTGCAAGTAATCATGCAATTGAGGTGAAGTCTGAGCGACTTAATGATCACTGTGATAAAAGGAGCAGGAATGCAGCCAGCCTGAGGCTTCTTTAGCAGTCTGACTGTCAGACTACCCCTTACCAAAATGACCACAAACTGAAAACCCATTCTGAGCCTCTGGTGTGACTGTCCCCGCAGACACTTCATGTATAAGAGAGAAATGCTTTTACCTTTGTTTTGAGAGTTCTCAGAATGTGTATGTAAAGGCACAAAAATCTGCAATAGCTGAGAAATGGTTAATGGTTGGACTCTATGATCTTAAAGGTTTTTTTCAACCAGAACAATTCTATGATTCTAAACAGTTAAAGTTCCTATGATACATGTACAATTAGCTGTCATTATTAAGAGTACAACCCAGGATGCAAACAAAACACCTTCACATCGAAGGCTTTCCATGGATGTTTCAAGCAGAGTTAGGGCAGTTTATAATATGAACTGTCCATATACTACACTGCTGTTACCGAGCCTGATCCTCTCCCTGTTTACTGCTGTGCTAGTTAGGAGGAGCTTTGCTAAGGGCAATAGATTTAGCCTGGAACGAAAGAGATGTTGGACTGTTTACCTGGACAGTGGCTTTGGGCATCCATGCCAATGAGACAAATATTTTCTCCTTGAAATTAAACCCAGCAAAACACACCATCAGGAACGTTACTATGATTCGCACAACTAGGGCAATGCATAAGGTAGCAACACAGAACCCTGCAACAAAGACAAACGCTTCTCAGTACTTCAGTGCATGGGTGCCTGAGGGGAATAAACCTCCTAAAACTGTAGCTTTACAGTGGGGTTGTTTTTTGATTTTGGGGCTTTTTTTGGGTCAACTGTAGTTTGCTTTGCTTTAGATTTCTTTATAGAGATTCTTTGGAAGACGGTAAGGAGAGCTGGGTAATTCATGAATGATCTTACCAACAGTTTCAGGCCTAAGAGACGTAACAGATACTTCTGCTCCAATTAAACCAAAAAGAAAAGGTTGAAAGATATTCCACGCAACTGCGACAATTTTTTCTACTTCCCTCTGCAATGAAAACAAAAATAATCTGTAAATTCACAAAAATAAGGCCAAGTAGACACAACAATTAATCCAAGGACAAATTGAAAATGTATCATAAAGATAGGTCAAAGAAGGAGGAGCAATTCTGCACTGATACTAAAAGAATCAAAATCAGTTGCATACCTTTTGAAGGTCAGACTGTGTCTAGCTCTCTCTGTTTGAACAGTAACAGAGGAGTTTACCGACAATAGGAGGAAAATAAAGCATAGCTGATTTTCAGTATTTAGGAAGATGCAATTTGAACAGCTTTGCCATGAAGTTTCTGAGCTTTCAGGAACTGCATGCTTAAACATGTTCTCCCATCTGTATCTAAGCAAAGTCAGACCCTCAAAAGTTTCAGTCATGACCTAACTCTGCTTGTGCTGCACACACTCAGAGGCTTGTCTCCATGTGAGCAGGAGCTAAGTTAAGACTGAGCAAATCTCAAATCCCATAGTAGTAAAACCTGTTGAACTTTCTAGTGCCATGTACTGCATAAGGGCAAAGCCATCTTTTCCTCTTGCCTTTGAACTTTACACCTAACAATTCTCCTAAAACAACTGCTGTCAGGATAAACAGGAATCTTCCACTTACGTGAAAAAGGTACACATAGCATATCTAATAGCACTTCTTTTTTAATTAAGTGGGTTCTACAATAGCAAATAAACCTTCAGGCTGGAGTGTGTGGAAAATATAAGTGCAGTGCTCTGTCACTTAATAATCAATCCACAGCCTAGACATGTCCTGTGCTTGGTGTTCTCTCTGGGACCAGTGCTGTAACATCTCTTGCTCTTTAGTCAATGGAATGGTAGATGACTGTAATAGAAAAACTTCTGTAATTTAGAGAGAATGAGGTGGAAATATACAGACTTCTAAAGGTTTTTCTTTATTTGCCTCATTTCTCCTTGTTATCTCATCCTTTTTTGGGAAAAAAAAAAAATCCTCAAAAGAGATGTTGGCCTTATTTCAATCTGTTTACTGCCCATTTAAGTGTTCCAGCAGTAGGGACAATGTGCCTTCTCTGTGGACAGTATTTTCCAAGTGACTTCCACCAGGGACAGTAGGAGGCAGTGGCCTTTAAGAAGCTCGGCAGGAAAACCTTGGTAATATCTTGAGTATACAGCATGCAGACATCTCTGACTGTGTATGATAAAAAAGAGCTAAGGCACTTGAAATCAGCATCCTTAAGGCCAAGAAGCTTCACTTACTGATCAACAGAATTTAAACTAAGCATTTATAGACCACATATACTCTCTTTTTTAATGTCCTTCCTTATGAAATGGTTTAAAAACTTTTCAATAGAGAGCTTTATCAGTTGTAATGTGCTTAAGTCCCCAAGATGAGTTTTTCTTCTTTTGAAATTGGACAACAATATAATACTTTAAATAGAAACCATGGTTTCTTTTTCATTGCTTTAACAAACCTTAAGATCTTACTGAAGTCAGGGTCTAGATGGGGAGAATAATGTGGACACTGCTATATCTGATCCTCTTTCCTTTCTGTTCTGCTCCCCTTCTATGGCATGTCCCATGGCTACAGCTGTGGAGAGAAAGATGCCCTCAAAGCATTAAGCGTAGATGGTATTAGGCAAAAGAAGCAGTGAGTCATGCCAAGGTACAGAAATGCAGCGGGGCAGCAACAGGAAGAGGAAGCAGGCTTAGCGGCTAAGAGAAAGTGACTAAAAAGCAGCTTTTTGTACGTTATTTGTATGGCCTTATATCACCATTTATTGTGGGCACCCTGCTGTCTAATTTATCCAGAATACACTGGCTGGGATTTGGGAAAGACAGAGGATGGTTAATAACTGTTTTCCATTTCACCCCCCAAAACCACAGGGAACAAAACCTCAGGGTATTCAAGACGTGCACAGCTGTATTTTGGGCATCTGTTTGCAAATCTTACCATTAAGTGACTGTGTAAGGTTACAGACACTTACAGAGCTGGGACATAAAGCTTTGGGTTCCTAGTCAAGTGCCTTGGCAAGTAAATCTCCTTTACATGGCTTAAGATGTCTGAGAAAAGCTTGTGAGCACCTCTCTGTCAGTATGTTAGGCTCTATTGATATATATTCACAGGTACTGTAACTTTCTGTCATGCTAAATGTTAAAGACTTCCAAAATAAACATGGATTTTTTTTTTTTTTTAAATCTGTACACCCCCTAAAGGTTCATAAATGCATCATTACCACTCTCAGCAGAAATTCAGACTCCTGTCAGGCTGTACATTCAAAGGAGTTTTGGTATGGTATGCTTGTTTATGTAAACATTCACCTTTTCATCAGACCATCCCACACCTGCAACAAAAGCTAGGACTAACGTGCAGAGCCCTCCTGATCCAGGGAAGCCAAAGTGGATGCTGCCAAAAACAGCAAACATGGACAGCCCAAGTACAAAATATGTTCTCTTCCATGCCAGAGATGCCTGTAGCCAAGGAAAGAGACAAATAAAAAAGTCAATTTCTTTTAGAAAAGGAGGAAAAAGGTTACTTTTGATAATTTTGAAAATAATTTGAAAATAACAATTGCCATTAACCATTGTGAAAGAATCAAAGTTTTCAAGTGAGACTTGAACTGCTCAGTTGAGTTCAGGGGGTGTGTGTGACATTAATTCCTAAGAAATTTAAATTTTGGAAATTTAATGTTTTCTTTCCTCTGCCCATCCAAAATCTTATTGCCAGTAGGCTTTTTGTAACACAGGAACATGATGCACTGTTCTAACAGCCCTGCTTCAATGCTGTGATAACAGGTTTTTCTACCTGTGCAGTCAAGTACTAGAACAGTTTATGCAAGGAAAGGTGAAATCCTTGCCACTAGTTGTTTTTAAGGACAACTCAAACAAATGTTTGCCAAGGATAGTCTAGTTTTATTTGGTCCAGTCTCACAGCAGACAGTTATATCTCTGCCATTGTCCCCCCTTTCTATTTATCTGTTTAGTTCCTGTATCACATTCCTATTTAATAAGAAAAAAAACTTGGTCCCACTGAGGGCAACAGATGCTTCGCAAATTGACTTCAGTAGTCCAGAACTTTCTCCTACAATATTCTGTTCACTTAATTGCCCCTTGACAGTAAATTCATCTACCACTTTATTTAAGCTTAATTTTTATTGAAAGTAACACATTCTAATTAGCACTAATTATATGCCCAATCGCTTAAAGCCTACAATCTGTCCGCTTTACTTGTTTTTAGTCTTAGGCCTACTGGAAACATCTTATAGCAGTGTGTCACACATCAATCTAACTGATGATTATTTCGCTGTCTGAAATGGGAATCAGACCCTTTCTTCTTTAAGTGAGGACATTTCCTCCATCTCCAATGAGAGCAGGATAGTGAGCTGAGCTCCAAACTCTGCATCAGGAAGGACTATGAGAACATACATTGTTATTGTTGCAGTAAACAAGCAATCACCCAGAAAACACATCCTCACTGGATAGGATTTGCAACCTGGAAGCTGTTAGCACCATACATAGTTTTCCCCCAAACCAGCTTCACATGAAGCTTGGAAATGAATAACTTAAGAACAACCCTCAGCAAAGAATCTCTGTTTTATAAAAGTTTTTTTTCACTGAGTTTTTACCTGATCATGGCTTGGGAAATATCGAACAAACATTCCCAGAATCCCCCCAGCTGCTATGCCAACAGCAACCTCCAGGACCCCACGAAGCACATTGTACAGAGTAGAACCTATTTGGAAAAAGAAAAACAGGTTCAGTAAGCCATAGACAGACCTTTCATGCACAAACCACACTGTAGACCTACAAGGGTGATTCCAGGACAGTGTCTGCTTTAAATTATTTGGGGGCAAAGGTGTTCAGGAGGGAACCTATGGGCCTGAAGGAACTGGATAGTGCAACTTTCTCTCTGAAGGCTCATGCCAAAAAAGTGTTCCAGAGAGACCCACTACGAGAACACTGCCAAACCCAGGGAAATCTGAAAGTATTATGCTGGGCATGCAGGGACCAGACTTGGCAGCTAAGGGAACAGACAGGGAAAAATGTTCTCTGAAAACTGTTGCGACCCACAACTCAAAGCAGACAATGTTACACCAAAACTTTTGATCATGGGTAATTCTGTTAATATTCAAGTCCATACCTGAACTTTATAAGGAGGTGTAATTAAGTTACAAACCAGTCAGTCATAATAGAGCACACATTCTTCAAAATATCACTGTTTGTTCTGGATTTCCTCACATACAGATTAACCAGCGTACCAGAAGAGAAAGCCATCCCAAGGCAAGTGTTAAAGCCTGTGATAGCCAGAATGTCATCAATGCTGCCAGCTGCCATTAGCAAAGTTGGGACACCTTTCTCCACCCCATATCCTCCAGCTTGTAAAATCAGCATTGAGGGAACCACCACAGCAGGGGAGACTGCACCTAGAACAAAACTGAAAACACACAGGTTCAGCCTCTCTTAAAAAGAAAGCACTGAACTAAAAACCTTCAAAACATTCTGACCCCAATTCTTTAAAAGTATAAACAAACAGACCTTTACATAAGGTATTTTCCTTACCTTTCCCCACTAATTACAAGCAGAGATATTTCTATGCTGATTTGCCATCAGCTTTTTCTTCCTGCCCAACTCAATTGTATTAAAAGTAAAGGGCTTCACAGACTTGAGTCTACACTACAGGCCAGTTAGGGTCCTTGATATATGCCTTGATTGTCCAATTAAGGAACCTGGTCTAGACATACTTATGACTCAGTAGCTCAGTTGCTTCTCATAAAAATCAGTGTGTGGCAGAGGAGAAGTTCATCCATCTTGCTCCAGTATATGGGTCTGGACCAAGTCCACCAGTTTACATAGAACTAGATGGAAAAGGTTTCCTCTTCAAGAATATTACTCCAGAATGTAACATGCCATATCCTTATCCTTGACTTGTGACAGGAAGACTGTTCTATGTGCATCTCTCTACAGGGAAATTCTGAATTCCAGCATGAAGATTCTCCAAATTGTGGTATCATTTTCTGTCCCTAAAAGCCCCCTGTGCTGTGGTTAACGACTCAGGGATTGCACCACCCTTCTTCCTTCTTCAAGTGTCCAGATCACAAACACAGAAGAGCAATGATGCAAATACTCCTCCGCAGCCTGGAAATGTGACCTTTAAATTAGCCACACAGTCAGACATAAATGGTAAGCAAACAACCACGGGGGCTAAGCACAGCTCCCTAACTGGCATTAAACTGAGGTCTCTGCTTGACGCAGTGAACTAAGTGCACCTGGATCCTTTAAATATAGCATGAAAACAGGCACCTTCGTCATGCAGGAGAAAAGAGAGTACCTTACCCCAATATAAATCCCCATTGCCATGGCAAATGCATGAACAAGTAGGCAAGAACAGCAGCTGTGCATGTTTCTGAGATGCATGGTCCAAAAGAAAGCCGTAAACAGACTGCTTTAAGTTTCTTAAGAGCCTGCAATATAAAAGCACGTTCAGACATTAGTATCAGTACCCTTGGCTTTATAGAGAGGAAATACATTTATGATCTGATACGGTTTATTAAAAGAATCCCCTCTGACTTACAGTACAGGGTACGACTGCTTTACATGGCCTAAACCAGACACAGGCTTAAGCACAACTGGATTTGAATATAAAATTCCAAGTGTGGCAGCAAAACCCACTGAATCTAGGTTTGACAAGGTTCCTGCAAATCACAGGAAGAAGTGGCAGAGAAATCTGTTTGGCTTCTTGTGCAGAGTAAACTAAATGTGAGTGGCTGGACTAGGTGGGATCCATTTGAAAAGTGCACCCTCAACACAGCTGATTTACCCACAGTTACTTGAGGTAATTTGCTCCATCCACAAAAGATTTTGCTATAATCCCACAATTTGCACGAGTACCCCCAAAAAATTATCCCCAAATCCATGAACAAATCATGAAAAGTTGTAGAACTACACAAACTTGGCACAAGGAGCCAAGAATCTCTTTCAGCTTTCCCACTTGATATCAGTTTCCCACTTGATGGCAGATTAAGTTCCATTTGTTTTAGCAACTTCTATTAAAAAATTTCTCTAGAACAGAGTATTTACTTCTAACAGCTGCCTTTAATAGTTAGTCACAAATTGACAAGTTCCTAATTTTCACAGTAAAAAAATAATAATAAAAAATTCAGTGAGCTGCGCTTTTTTATCCCAGTTTGCACAGTTTATCCCAGCATAATTAGGCTGAGAATAACCAAAGCAACTGACATCTTTGTCTTCACAGCTTCAATTACATGAGGAACAATTGTAACTGCATCAAAGCATTGCAACATACAGAGTCCAAATGACAGTTTCGATTGCCACATGGGAGAAAAAAGAGTGAAAGATGAAGTTCCTTTGGCAAAAAAAAAATTGTTAGGGAGTAGAAAGAAAAGCAATTTCACAGAACTGGGCACCCAGGCTGTGTATAGTAACACACACTCCATGTTCATACAAGCTTCAATGTCTTAGAAAAATAGATGATAGTCATCTAGGAAACCAGACATTTTTCAAGAGTGACAGAACCTGATTTTCCTAAATATCTGAAGCACTGGCAACTCCCTAGTTTTCATCTTGGTTAAGAAAAAACAGTTTAATTGTTCTGAACTAGCTATACTTGACCTAAGTTTTATATAAACTTTACACAGTCCCTTAAACATGAATAGATAGGGGCCAACATGGTACAGCTTTATTTCAGCCAGCTGATTTTGATCAAGCAAAACCTTGCCTTCATTAACGTACAGAATGTCGCATTTCATAGTGTACAGAGGAAGAATATTTTTTGTTAAAAAGGAGTGTTATGGGCTCCATTGTGATGGGAAGTATTGTTTCTGTACTGCAGCAGGACTCATCTGTGCAATCAATTTGTGTTAAAATGGCAATAATTCAAAAAAAAAAAAAAGTAAAAGACAGGTTTGGATTTTTTGGTTGATTGGGTTTTTTTTTTTTTTGATTTGTGTCAACACAAGCAACATTCTCTTTCAAGGACTGGGGATCCCTTCCACTACTTGTTTTAGTTTGTCAGTGTAAGCTGGCAAGGAGTTTGTCAGGCAGTGTAAACTCTTCCTGTCAGACCTTGATGGAGCACGTGTCCTCAAGATGTTCTGCTCACAAAAACCAGGAAATTTCTTTAAGGCAAGGGGAAAAATAGTCATAAAATCAGTTTTCTTCAGGTGTTTTTTGGATTGCTTGCCTACTCTACAAATCCAACTGCCCATACTAACACACAAATGACTATACAATAGAAACTATGCTTTCTGTAATGATGTACTTTGCAGATCCTCTAAGGCTGAACAGTTCAATATTTTTAACAGAACCCATTATTCAATTTTTTTTTGAGGGCTGTTGTATACTTTGCCTCACACAAATGGCTGGTGCCATACCTTTGGGTCCAGACCAAGTCCTGCTCGGGTCAAGATAATTGAAAGAGCGACATTCCTCAGTGCTGCAGACCAGCGTAGGTTTATCTGGACAATGTCACTAACGAACGGAGTATTTCGAATTAGGAAACCAGCAAGTAGCATCCCTTAAGTGAAAGCAAATAAGCTCCTGTCAAATTATTTGTTTTCATTGCACGAGAAAAGCTTGCATAGCATTCTTAAAAATAGACACCATAGTATGTATTTATGAGAGACAAAGAAACAATTAATGTTCTGAATTATTAGCCATGTTTTAACAATGAGCACTGAGGCATGGAAAGAGAGAGACATGTTTAAAGCAATGAAAGTGGCCTAAGAGCATACCAGGTCACCAATAAATAATTCCCCAGGATGCTTACACAAAGCTTTACTGCAAGTCAACAGAATTCAGCTTTGTTCACCAGGTGCAGGTCATACTTCCCTTAAGCAAAGACACCTCAGCATCCTTAAAGATGTTTTTTTGTTAGCTTGTTTTAACATGAAAATAGGAAGATCATCTAATACTGCATATTTTTCTCAGAAGCTGGGAATTGTTAAAATTGTCCTCTTAGCTTTAAGAAATGCAGGTACCACAGGAACCATAATGCTGAGTTCATTGGGAAATATAATCTAAAACAGCTAGTCATGGACTGAGACATTTTAAAATGCTCTGGCAACATGACTCTTATGCAAAGAGGGGAAAAAAAGTGGGGAAAAATCAGGAACATGGTCTTATCCTCTATTTAAGATATGTGCAAGATCCAACCTTTTGCAAATAGTAGCAAAACTGTCTAGTAAGAGACTTCCTGCAAAGCTATCGGAACTGTAGTTCTGGATGGATACAGAAAAGTATGGGAAATACTGACTTTAAATATAGATCTGCAGAGATTCATTGTAGGTCCTGATGATTCAAAGGTCACTTTTTGTGGCATAATATTATATTAGCCACATTAAGAAACAGGAAACAAAAAAAAGACAAAAAGTAAACAAATGCTGTGCTCAGGTTAGTCCCAGCTTGGTGTAAGCCTTGGCCAGGGACTTGATTTGTCTTGGAGCACACTGAACTTTCAGACATTGTTCTTCCCACCACCTCGTGGAAAAAAAGCCGTGGCATAATTAATCTGCAGTACCTCATGACAATTATGGCAGCCTAGCATAATGATCACATGCTCTTTGCAGTGTTTGTGTGAGGCCAACTCACTGGAGCTACCCTGATCTAGAAATCCACTTAAAGCAAAAAACCTCCACCTTAACGGATATTTTCACTGTTCTGCTCCATGTTGCCTGCTGCAGAAACCTTTCTGCAAGGTATACCTAGAGTATACTATGGGACTGTTTCAGTAGCAATTTTACTCCTTTTTTCCCCCAAAAACAGAGGCTCACTATAAGGTACAAGAGTAAGAGTACAAGATTTGTATTTTTAGTGTAAAAAAGACTATTCCAAGACATTGTCTGTCTCTTCTTCTATGTCATAGATCTCTCCAGTTTTCCTCAAAGACCAGGGATCTGAACAATGAACTCTCACCTAAGCAACTCAGCAGACATGTGCTGTCATGCTTAAGTTTCTCTTGTTCAGCATTACCTGTCTGACAAGCAGTTTCATGCTCAACTCATAGCTTTTAGATACAGATATAGTTAAAAAAAAGCAGAATCCATGGTCATAAAATAGGATTTGTTTTGTTTTGTTTTTTTAATGGGGTGGTATTTACTTCAAAAAGGCTGACTCTGTGTGTTAGATTCCGTATTCCTATTATTGCAGGCATGCGTGCTATACGCAAAACTTCCCTCCCTTTCATTTGATTTTTTTCTCACTCCTGAAACTAAGTGGTGCAAGGACATGCTTGCTGCCTGGACAGAGCAGTGTATGAACCCATTTTGCTCTTCTGTAAGCAGTGCTACTGTGTGAGGCACAACATGAGCTGTGCAGGTTACAAAATCACATCCATGCACTACAGGCAGGTACTTGTAGCCCACTCTGCCATGAGGTGTTACTGTCAGTCAACAGCTTTACTCATTTACACACTAAGCATAGTAAAGGGGCAGTAATACAGCTGGTGAGGAGAAACTGGAGCATCATTTTTCAGCTTTGTTGACATCACAGGTCTCCACAATATTGTACTGATCTAACCAAAGCCTCCTCTAGGAAAGAAGTCTGAAAAGGTTCTGATGACGTCAGAATCAACATTATTTTAATCTTCCATTTCTATTTTGCATTTTAATTTAAACCAGAATAAGATGTTTATATGAAAAGAAATATTATGATTGATTCAAAATAACTCTCTTCAGAAGAATTACTCCTTGTGGTGAATTTATTTTCTCAGGTTTTGATTATCTTGAGATAAAGGAAGGAGAAGAAAGAAATTGCTTTGGATGATCAGTAGTAGGGAATTCCTCTAGTGTTTTCTTTGGAAAACATTTTCATTGTGCGAGATACATATGAAAAAATTCAGCAATAATTTCCTGACGAATTAATTATTCTACTGTAACAGGAGGTCTAGATTAAGACTCCTGTTCGGCGATATTAAACCCAAATTTTAAGTAACTGTAACGGAGTGGACTGAAGGACAATAACCTTTGAATCTGTAGGTATACTCTTCTCTGGCCCCCAAAGAATTAAAAGGAGAGCCTTTGTAACACACAGGCAGTTTCACTTAAGCTGGTTTGGGGAAATTTGCACCTTCTCGGAGAGGACCAGATATGTCACTTGGAAAAGCTACAGATTTTGAGTGTGATGCAGTTTGTTTGTTCCAAATCCAAACATACCTAGCATGCAGATACTACTTGACAATTTAAACAACACAAATATGCAGGAAGAAAAGAATAAAGGATGTCTTACCCAAAAGAGCAGGGAGAGGGGGTAGCGTTCCTATTTTAATGAATCCAAAAATTTTACCTCCAATGACAGCAAAAAAATAAAGAAACAGAATTCCAAATAGATTTCCACCTGGGAGACACTCAGTCCCAGTGATGGACCAAACCACAGCCCAAACCAGGACCACAACTGCGACTGGAACAAAATAAGAAATATTCACATTTAAACATCTCTCAGGGATGACTTTGTTTACTATTAGATCATATTTGTTTTTCTACTAATGAAAAAGGTACCATGACTTTCAGAAATAAAATCACTTACCTTAGTTTAATCAGAACAATGTGTTTAATCTTTGATGCTCCCTAAACTGATGTTCTGATTTTATAGATGCTAAGATACTTTAAAAAATGGTAACAAGATCATCATTAGGGACCAAAAAGCACTGAGTGAACCTTGAGCTGCAGTGGAAAGCACTTAACAGGTCCAAAACTTAAAGCAAAGACTTTCACTAACTTGCATTTGCTTATCTTCCTTCAGCTACTTCAGAACTGCAGCAAGAACCTGCTGCTGTACAGCCTGGCATATCTTCAAGCTAATGACAGCAGCTCCAGTTTAACTTTAAAAAGAATTTAAGTATCTTTTTTGGCTGGATGTGCTTGTGCAATACATTGCTGTCCTTGGGAAAAAAAAATCTGAAGAAGGTCATATGTTTGGACAACCTGAAAGTAGTACAGGTACTTCCCTTGATACAGCAATCAAAGAGGGATAACACACAGGGGAAAAAAAAATCCTGAAAAATATTATGAGAACATTAAGTGAAAATATTACAAAATATGTGAGAATATTATGCTTTTTCCAGGTTCCCAAATCTGCTCCTACAGTTACTCAAGAACAGGCATGCACAGATATAAAAGCAGAAGACTGAATGAGAGGAAAAACACATGTTGAATAAATTATTCTTCTCATAATCATAAGAAAATATATTGCATTTTCAGACTCATTTTTTTTTAAATTTAATTTGAGGGTCACAGGTGGCAAAGGGAAGACCAGCAGATTTTCAAACATAAAATCCCAAGTGAGAGAGAACAGAGGCTGTGGAAGCAGTCAAAGCCATAGAAAGTGTCTTTTGGTAGGAAAAGTCTGAAATAACTGGTTACCCAGGCACTCTCTTCTGTGAGTCTTCAGTGTAGGGCAAATCTTAAAGAGAATGGGTCAGTTTGCCTTGTAGTTGGGATTCCTGGCTTTGCAAGGAACAAAAGAAGGTATCACTGCAAAGTCTGGTATTTGTTGCCTTAATTCAACAAAAAGCCATCTGGTGTGCCAAAAACACCACTGTGTTTATAATCATTTTAGTGCTCTCACACCAAAATCAACTATAGTGATGAGAATTGGGAGGTCTTTCTTCTGGAGAAAACAATTTGCAATGCAAAAACATACATACCATGTTAAACACATAAGAGAGGATAGAGGAACAAAAACTTTACATTCAAATATTTGTTTCACCTCTTTTTTTTTCTGCTAAAACATTGAAATAAAATCAGGATACTGAAAACATAGCTATTTCCCTTCATTCTCTTAATTTTCAAGGACAATGGACAGATATCACCACATCGAGGGAAACGAGGACTTCATTTGTCATTTCTCATTTTAATTAAACTCTGTCTTTCTTACATACCATTTGTCACAGTTTGAGCCAGTAAACCCTGAGGAGGACAAGTAAATATTTGCCTCCATGTTCTTGCAGGTATTGGAGACCCTGCTATCGGTTCCGGAGGTTGCTGAGCACAGTGATTCAAGAGAGCAGTTTCTTCTGTTTGTATATTCCCGTCAGTACTTTTGGCATCTACTGTTGGTCTCTCCTGAATGAAAACAACAAGACTCTCTCAGAAGTGGCGCTGTTTACATTTGAAATAGTGCACAAGAGCTGGAATCCCCTACGATACACTAGATCCGCACTGTCTACAGATGACTATGTTAACTAAGCAATTGCTGGAGAAATGGTCCAGTTTTGTAGTATATTGGGGATTTTTGGTTATGTGCTTGTTTTTGCATGACACAAAGAACTACATATGAAAGACTGTGGGACATTTGCCTTATCTGCAACTGACAGGACTCCTGGCCCAATACAAATAGTACCTGTTCAGCAATAATATCAGCATATACAGTGAAGAAACAATATTAACAGGCCAGGTTCAGCTTGTCTTGTATACAAGCTAAATATTCATTAACATTTTCTACAATTTGATAATGTTCTGCTTTCAGACTGGATTTCATAATACAGTTAACAATTAGCATCATTCCACTGAGACAGTGTCTTTAATATAACTCCTAAATAACTTCTGTTGCAAAACCTTTTTAACCAAAAATAACAAAACCCACTTATGATTAGACAAAGATGAGGTACCCAACAGCTGGCCAGTGCAAGCATTACTCACATGATCCATTGCTGGATGGCTCAAGCTAGTAAGTCAAGGCAGAGATGGAGAAACACTGCCCTGGGAGTTATTTCCTTGAAGAATGGTTCCTTGAAGCTGTTGCCTTATACTGATTCATCTACTTATCCATATTCATAGCCAAAGCACTTTTTGACCATTTTTGGATGTGTGTCTCACTTCATTTTAGGGTCCTTATTTTTGACAAGTTAATCATCTATCTTTCCTTATGATTATTCACCTTCATGTCAGCTCATTGTCATAGCATGGACATGGAATTCTTGCCTATACTGTGGTTTGGCCCTCTTCCAGTAATAGTTCCGCTTTTCCAATTATTTTTCTGTCTCATATCTTTCTTTCTCTCTCTCTCTCTATATATATATATCCCTTACTCAGAGTCACAATTGGAACACAAATCTTGTGAGCTTTCAGCATGGAGTTGGTTATCTACCCTGTGATCACCAGCTACCTGTGTGTATAAAGATACACCACATCATACTTCTCTTTACAGTCCATACTATGTTTACTCTAAAGTGTCTTTTATGTTAAGAATTTCATTCTTACTTCCATTTACTGTAAATCTTTTTTAAAGCCACAAAAGTTTCCAAGAACACTGGAAAGTGGAAGTATGCCTATAGAAGTTTAAAACTATGTTTTTTAAAATTTTTGTTAGATAAGAAAATGAAGACATGCACGAACAACTTCCAGCAAATGGACTGACAGCTACAGTTTAAAAGCAAAGAAGCAATATTAAGTCCCCATATTTCTCTTCCATAGGTGACTGTAAAACGTACGCTGATGCATTTTCCACTTCAAGGTGAAATTGCAACCACTGATTTCCAGCAGTCCAACACACCACAGACTTTTAAATACTGAACATTTGTTAACTGCAGGAAATTCCCACTGAGGAGATTTCTCTTTGTATTCCCTTCAGATGCAAGGATTTCAACAGATGTAGGAAAAAAAAGAAAAAGAAGGGTTCTTCCTAACTAAAATTGTAATTTGAGATCCTAATTAATTACCTCACTTTGCTCATGCATGGGAATCATCCCATTTCTCTCACATACTGATGGCTCATAATCTTCATTGTCATTTACAATATCCTCCTTTACCATTGTTGGAAACCTAAGGAAAGCAATAAAGATAGAAAAGTTAGAAAGAATTAAATAATACTGTTTTCCAGATAGAATACTTCTCAGTGATGTTGTCTCCTTCCCCATAGATGAGGTAAAAAAAAACCCTCACAGCCCAATTCAGGAACGTAATGTTTTTTGCATGCCTGCGTATGCTGTATATAAGAACAAGAGACAGAAACTAACAGAAGAATAGTATAAAGCTTTCAAAATCAAGCACTAAAAAAAAAGTTGAACTAAAAAAAATAAATCTGAGTTTTAGAATCATGGTGATCTGTGCTAACCTGTTACTTCTTCCTTAAAAGTCTGGCTGTAATACATATAGATCTCTCTACCTATTTGTGCCTCCTATGAGCACAAGATAAAGGTTATTTGCTGTCAAACCACTTACCAGGACCATTAGTTCTGAAAGCGTCACAGGCTCTGTGTGCTGGGCAGTGCAAGCGACCATTTCCTAAAGCTGAGAACAACTACTATAGTTTCTAAAGTACACACACGAGGGGACACTTTTTCTCTAACTTTAACCTGACCAGATTTAGTGTGATTTTCAGGGGAATTTTCAAGAACAGGGTTAGACATTGCTGTTCACAAGCATGTTGACTGAATATCTAAGCAACAGAAGATGCCTGTTTGAATAAAGATCAGGACTACGCACACCTTGCACTCCATATTCAGGTGAGGCTGACAAAACATGGCTCTTCTTTACTGCTTATATCCCATGGAGATACTTCTCAGAGTGGGAAATAAGGTCCCATTTGTTTGTGGGTAACTGTTGTTGCATTTACTCAGTCTAAATGGTCCACTTCTTGTCCCCTAGATGCTAACATGAGATATGGCAGTGTACTGTTCTGTCAGATTTTTTTTTGTGTGGATATTTACTGCAGTTCCACAAACCTGAGCCAGCAAGAGTCACCTGCACATATCTGAAGACAAGGCTTGCTAGTGTTCTCTGTTACAGCAAAGGTGTGCATATATTCTCCACCAGCATTTCAGTGCTAACAGCATTTTCTTGAAGTCTTTTACATTGCTCTGGCCCTATAAAACACTGCTCAAGCTAGAACTTTTGAGCCCTGAAATTCCTTCCTTGCTAAACTGCTAGAAGCAAGTCAAAGGTGATTCTCACAATTATCAAGCCTTCAGTTTATAATATGTTTGGTATTTGGGAATGATTGATGCCATGAACAAAGACCAAGGCTATTTTAACACCTGGGTGGTTTTGTTTGAGCTGTTCTGATATGAAACTGGCTTGAGACATGGCCAGAGGCATAGAGGAAGAATACAGAGCCATAGGCAAACACTTTCAGTGTGTTTTAAGGTAATAGTTTTATATTTAAAAAGGAAAGAAAGCAAAGTATTAATTTACTCAAATCCCAGTACTTCCCTTGATTTTTGATTACTACTTGTGGAACCAAATAGTTGTGGCCTCAATAACACAAGTGATACTTATGGGGTTTTTTTCATAGGATTGTTCATCCTTCTGTACACAAATGCCAGGCTACTAACTGGAAGAGAAAATATCAGCAACCTACCAGTGCCTCCCCTCCTTCCCTTCACCAACCACTTCACCAGGGTAGATGTACTTAATTGTGTAACTCTCAAAGGGGTGCATGTAAGTAAGGGACAGAAGGATATTGCTCTCCATCCAGCTTTGCACAGGCAGCATCTCAGTTTTTGGGGTCATGTAGCTATTGACATGAAATATATTAATACTGCCGAGAAACCCCAGTCCACCTTGCAATAGCTTCCTGAATGCACTGTTCGCAGTAGAGTACAAGAAAGAAAAGACTGACTAAGCAAGGAGAATGGGAGTTCTGCTTAGCAGGAATGGTTCCAAGGGGTGAATGAGGAGTCTGATAACAGACATGCTGTCCTTATTTGTTTTGTAACAGGTCTTCACTCTTTTAGGTTCATGGTACCTGCTGCTTTCTAGCAACAGCTAGTTGGATTAATGAGACCAAAGTGAGTAGTGAGTTTATTCACATGAGGGACAGGGTTCTTAGGGGTTCATGGTATGTAGTTGGGTTTTTTGTTTGTTTGGGGTTTTTTTGGTGGATTTGTTCAGTTGGTTTTTTTTTTAAGCTTCACCCCCTGTACAAACAAAATCAGTGATAGAGAAATCATGGAGCAGAATTCATACCACAGGGTTAAGGCTTGTACCATGGAAACCAGCCAGTAACAGACTTATTTTAGTACCTCCCTGTAAAACACCCTGTACTTATTTTGAAACAAGAAAGGTTTTTGTTACAGGTTTTCAGTAGATCCTCTCCTTTTACTTGTTTTTAATAGGTGGGGAGGAAGAAAGAGGGAGAGCTGAACTGACGGGATGACTGACAGGGGCAGCATGTGCATGCCTGTATTATTAGCTCTATTGCCCTGGTGACTGTCAACGTTTTGCTTTGCACATACACAGTACAGGAAGGAACACAAATAAAATACCACAACCACAGCAAATAACAGTCACAATAAATTAACGAAAAAAAAAGACATCCCAAACCGCACATCGTCATCCACAAGAAGACCTCAGTGCACCCTGGTGCAGCCTCCTTCCCCGCCTCCCCCAGCAGCTCCCTGCCGGCGAAGCCACCCACCAGTCCCCGTTACCTCCTCTCCTCCCGCCGCAGGGGATGGAGGTGGAGCAGAAAACTAACCTGGGGAACGGCAGGGATCGGAGAAGGCACGGCTGGTCCCTGGGGCATGGAGACGGTGGGTGGACCAACCCCCCCGCCAGCAGCAGGGCTCTGTGCCGGCTGTGGCTCCTCCCCTCCCGCTCGGCGCTGTGCCACTGTCCCTCCGCCAGAGCCGCAGCCACGCGACGCCAGCAGCGAGAGGCTCCCTCTGGAGCTCGGGAACACCGAAAGGGCTTCCCTGTTCCCTTCGTGCAATTCGAGAGATATTTCTGGTGTTCGCTGTGAGAGCTAACGTGTGTTTTTGCAAAGGGTCGAGAGAATCATGTTTTTCTCGGTTCTACAAAAACACCGAGGCCTTGTACATCCAGGTGGCAGGAGGATGTGGGAACGGACTGATGTTTTTGTGCAGCACTACAGAGCAAAAACCCAAGGCTTTGTACAGAGGTACCAAACTAGAAAGGAGCCTCGTATAAAGAGCGTCTTGTTCAGTATGTCCTGGTACCAGAGAATGTAGAAGGACAAGAGCTACACAGAACCTGTCTCTCACATGAATCAGGAGATAGGGTGCACCCCAGAAAATACTGCCCTCCAGCCTGAACAGATTCCACAGCTCTGCATAGACAGCCGGCTGGTGAAAGACAGACCTGTTATGGGAACGGGAAAAACCTCTGATGGAGACTTACTGTAATAAAATGCGGCGGATGGGCTGTGAGCTGGAGTATCCAACCCATGGAGCAACAGGAGAGAACAGAGCGCGTCGGGATAAAATACCATAGAAATGCTTTTTCTTTGTTCAGGCGCGCGTCTCCACTTCGGCCAGGGGGGGGCGCGCCCGCCACTGCGATGGCGAATAAACGGAGCTTCGTTTCTCACATCACAAAGATATTTCTGCTTCTTGAAGAATCAAGTGTTCCCCCCTCACCTGTAAGTGCACGAGGGAATGAGACGGACCTTTTCGCTCAGCCTTATTTTACAAGCTGCACAGGGGGTGTGTGAAAGATTCAATGCAACGTGTTGCTCGCAGTAGCATTACACAGAATTAAGCTGACTACAAATCCGAGAGACAAAAAAGCACTGCTTTTTGATCAGATTAAATTTTCCAGAAGGACTCTGAATGAGGAAAGTGGCTTCCCCTCTCCCTCACAAGAGAAAAGTCTGACTTAAAATCTGAAAAGTCAAAAAAACCCTCTGTGTATTATCACAGGGGTGGAATGAAAACAGAATTACCCAGTTCCATTAAAAACAGACCAGGGAACTGAGAGGTCACAAGAGCATTACAAAGCATTCTCCTTTAATAATTCCTGTAAGTCTGCTGGAAAAGCCCTAGAGGTCAGAACACAGTTCAGAGCTGTAGCTGTTCACACATCCACGAAAAGCATTGCTGGCAAGGCAAGAGACAGCAATCTCTGCTGATTTTTTTTTTTTTTTGGGTCCACCAGCTTCTTGGATTATTACTGAAAAATCTGTATCTCTGCTTCTAGTGAAATGTAAAAAGCAGATGGTATACCGTCTTCTTGCCAAAGAGGAAGCCTGAGGAAGTCAACATCCACAATAATTTCTCATTTGTCAAAGTTACATTTACTTACAATTTTTGAAATGAGCCCGATTTTAAGGAGGCATTTTCCATTACCTTTTAAATCAAATAATTGATATTAATGCTTCAGCTAATATTGAAAAGCTTAAGCAATAATTTTAAAAACATGGCAGTTTTTACAGAAACACACAAAATATTGTACATTTTTCCTTGTGCTTTTTGTTTACTGATCATACTCAGTAGCATTTATTCTTTCATTCCTCCCCCCACATGTATATGTATTTAATATATCTGAACATATACGAAATTACGTAAAGCTTCATTCAAAAATTAGATAAATTGAGCTGTATGCAATTTTTTAAGGTGCCCACATTTATAGGCAGTCAGCCCATGTTATTCACGTAAGTTTCAACAGCATGTTAGCAAAACAAATAGTTTTGAAATTCGGGTTATTCATTGCTTTAGATCTCTGGGTCAGAATCTATGGGTTTTTTTTGTTTGCTTGTTTGTTTTTGTTCTCCAGAGTATGAGACTTTACAATAATAGGTTTCTGATTCCTAAATCAAAGCTACCATGTGCTATCACAATAAAAGCATCAACACAATCTCTTGTAGAGACAGTCCTTTACCGAGAAACTCAGCCTTGTGTTTTAGCATGAACTGTACTGGTATTTGAGAATCAACCAATAGAATACAAGGGTATGTAGTGACAGAATGAGGGGTAACAGTTTTAAACTGAAAGAGGGTGGATTTAGATCAGACATTAGTAAGAAATTCTTGACCATGAGGGTGGTGAGACACTGGCACAGGTTGCCCAGAGAAGCTGTGGCTGCCCCCTCCCTGGCAGTGTTCAAGGCCAGGTTGGATGGGGCTTTGAGCAACCTGGTCTAGTGGGAGGTGTCCCTGCCATGGCAGGGGGGTTGGAACTGGATGATCTTTAAGGTCCTTTCCAACCCAAGCCATGCTGTGATTCTGTAATAGCAAAGCCTAGCACCTAGCATGCAGGTTTAACAATACTTGTCCAATATTAGTGCATCCTTTGAAGAGGAATACATTGGCTTTATCTAGAGTGGTAAAAACCACTCCCTTTGCTTGTGTCCCAGAAGTCAAGCGTATTCACGAAGATACACTTGTATATTCATAGAATCAGAATGGTTTGAGTTGGAAGGGACCTCAAAGTTCCAACCTCCCTACCATGGGCAGGGACACCTCCCACTAGATCAGGTTGCTGAAGGCTCCATCCAACCTGGCTTTGAATACTTCCAGGGATGGAGCATCCACAACTTCCTTGGGCAGCCTGTGCCAGTGCCTCACCACCCTCAGGGCAGAGAACTTCTTCCTCATATCTAGTGTAAACCTACCCTTTCTCAGCTTCCACCCATTCAAGAATACTTCTCCCACATACACCTCCCCATCCATGCCTACCAGAGTGATGTCCTTGCACAATACTTTCTGTATGTGGAAGGAAAAAAAAAATATATATAGTAATGATAATTCCAAGACCATTTTAGGAGTGATCTATACCATTAATGAAACAAATGAAACAGTTCTGGCCTCTATTTCTCCCACAAGGACCTCTTTCTACTAGTTAATGTATTAATTTTCTAACTGATTGTAAAAGTACCTGTGATTCTCTATGCCCTCTACGTGCTATCAGCTTTAGTCTTAACCATTAGAGCAAGCACCTCTCCATCATTTCTGCTTTATGAACATGATGTCTGTAATAATTACGTGCTTAAACAAAAACACCTCCAAAACTCCACAAAGTGGCCAATGTACTGCTTCCAATGGTAATCTGTTGCCTTGCCTCCTGTGCTATGACCTACTGCTTTTCCACATTCTAAGAGGCTAACTTGCCCAAGATCTGAAAAATGGACATTGCAGTTGCACAAGCCAGCTGTGCATGTACACTAGGTCTTTACTATACATGCAGGAAGTTTCATGTGCCCATGCACCATGTAGCTACATTGTGTTTGACTGTGTTGTGCTGCCCACTTCAGATCCACAAGTGTTGTCAGGCTTGGGACAGTCTTTCAACAATACAGACTGTTTTTCTACAGCTATTACAGTTCTAAAACATTTTGCTAATGATAGTAGAGAGCAGAAAAAACTTAATGTAATTTGCAAAGCAGAACATGCTTTCAAGTACAGTTTGCAGCTAGTATGTTCTCTAATATGGAAACATCTATTAGCAGTAAGAAAATGATTCAAACATTCAAGTGTTCAAATTTGCTATTATTTCTGCATTCTTCTGTTTAAACCACACTTAGTTCAGGATCCAGTTGGGTGATTTAATAGCAGTCACTCGATTTTCTCTAGCTAGTCTGTCGATGCTAGTAGGAAATGTAATTGTCCATGTCTATTCTTCAAAGTATTTTGAAGTTAAAAATAAAGCTAGTATTTATAATACCTTTCATTCAGATTTTGTAGCTTAAATCATATTCTTTTCCCTCTGAAATTTTAAATGTTAAATTGCTATTCTTTCATGTTGTTGGAGTTACTGAAAAATGAAGCCATATGAAGTATACTTTAGTAAAGTGTTTCACTATTTAGGGAAAAGTGAATCAGTAAGATCAATATAGAAAGATTGAGTAGCAGTAAAAACGCACCAAATTTGTTTTGAAAGACATCATGTCAGTGATCTAAACCTTTGCAAGCTGTCTTAACTGAGAAACATGATCCTCACTTTTTGCCTTTCATAGTATGAATTTCCATTAGCAGGTAGCGTCAATCACAAGCTCCATCCTCCATCGATGATTATTTCATTACCGGTCATGTAGGCAGACTGGAATGACATTAAAAGTAATAGCCATGAAAAATTAGTTTAAATTGTTAAGTACAGGGAAGGACTTTTTCTTAAAATTCAAGAAACTGCTTGCTTTTTATGAACTTTTTTTTTTTACAAAGATATCATAATTAATAGAACATAAACAAACTTAGAAATTAAAGCCTTTCAGCTAACTCAGGGGAATGTAGCAAAAGTATTGTTAGAAGTATTGAGATGAGAATGCATCCTGAGCATACAAATTCACATAAGCTAGACTTCAGGTATCTCACCTGCAGGAATAATACTTCACACTTTGATGTTATTAGCTCTGTTCAGCTGAGCAGGATCTGACCAGGTCAGCCAATAATTATAAGGGGACCCAAATGAAAATTTAGATGGTGCAGAAGACTGAGGTAAACAACTGAGCTGCTGACATTCTCTGCATGCCAGTACTGAAGCATACTGGAATATATTGGAAAACTGGAATTCTGTCTACACATGGTTGAAAACCCTATGACCAGACTAGGAAAAAAAACTCAGCAACTTTACAGAAGCACTAAAACAAAGATGAAAATGAGAAACAGATTACTGATAGACCACAACATGAAGACTGAATTAACTCCATTAAAGTATTGTGTTATGCTCAGTAGGACTGCTGGACAAGTCCAGAGGAATCCAGTCCAGTTTTAGATTCATAGTAAATTTATGACATCTGAAATAACCTTGATGTGTGCTCATTAGTGTTGGTGGTATCTACGATGGTCACTAAGTGTTAGTAACCTCAGTGGGTCTATTGTTTTTGTTATGCTAAAAGGGTAGATCCACTCTGAGCATTAGCCCTTTTAGCTAAAATCTCCAGCCGTTCTACACAAATATTTGCTCTTGAGCTATAAAGGTCAGTGATATTAATTCTAGCTCCTTAAAACATGATCTAGCTATGGTGCAAACTTGGAAAAGCAGACAAACCTACTTCTATAATTCAGGATCATCTGGAGATAATCAATTTGTTCAGATGATGTGAAACCATCAGGCTATGGTACCAAACACATAATGCCTCAACAGTCACTGTCAATGTTCAGAGTACCTTTTGTATCGTAGGCTGAACTTCGTAAAAGATAATCCAGCTCAAAGACAATAGAAATCCTCCTAAAACAAATTCTTTCTCTTGTCACAGAGCAAAGTAGCATGGGATTCTGTGACAGGAAATTTTGTCATTTGATACTTACTTCATCAGAAGCCAAGTACACAAAGAGATGGGCCACTTCTTCAGCAGTTGCCATCCTACCAGTCTTCTGTCTGGCTAGAAAGTCTTTCAATGCCTAGAGCATTTGGTATATAGAAATAAAACCATTATTTTAAACTAGTCTGACACATACAAAGTAATGCTGGAAACAGACCATAAATCGTAACTGTCTTTAGTACACTGGGTAGGAAATTCATGCTAGAAAAAGAAATAGGAAGATTAACAGTGGTATGAATTTCAGACTGAAAAACAGTAGGAGACTGGACCTAAATCTCTGGTTCGAGAAAAAAGCCAGCATAAGTTGTTCTTCCTTTGGTGGTAGATATTCCCAGGTCCTTCAAATGAGGGCTCACAGTTACTTAGTCAGTGTAGTTAAAGATCTGAAATAATTTTGAAACACATAGGCCAGAATGCCCTTCCTATTATGGTTTTGCACTAGTTTGTGGCTGCTCGATGCCCAATTAGTAAGTGTCTTCTACTGTAACCAATGGTTGCAAATACTTCCACAGATGACAGACCACCTGTATTCACTGAGAAATAGTATCCTTCTGAGGCATTTTAAGACTTTCGTCCTGATCAAACTATCAAAGGAGACACTACTCTTATCATTGGTACTCTGAAATAGGGGACATGATTGAATCTGTGCAGAAATGCTGCTCTTTTTTTTTTTTTTTTTTTTAAAAGGGAGTTAAATATACATACACACATGATCAAACTAGTAAATTGCTTTCTCACCTGTTCTGGGTTAGGCTGGGCTTGGATTCTTTCCTGTAAAGATGGTGTGTCAACAGTTCCTAAGCAAAATTTTAAATTCTATGTTAAAAATCAACTGATGAACAATCATGAAAAAGAAAAAAAAAAAGCAGTTTATTGGTTCTATTTGTATGTCTTAACACTTATATCTAACTTCATAATATGATTCAGGAGAAGTAACTATAAACATATAAAGAACTATAAGCATCGCATAGGACTAAGTTTCAATAAAAGGCAAGACTTCTGAGAATTAGATGCAATACTCTTCAGGTGGTCAAACAATGACTAGCCTGTTAGCTAGCTCTTGCCCATTTCTCACTTCCAGACTATGGCTTAGGAAATAAACATCGAAATACTGTGTAATGCATATATTATGTGTGTGTACTGGGTTAACAGACTAAATATGCAGCTTTACAAGTAACAACTTTTCTACTTTAAATCTCAGAAGCATTTCAAGCATGTCTTCTATTTGATCACTGGTAACTTCAGTTGCCACTTACAAGTCTGTCCTTTGTTAATAATGTCAAACTCAATCGGGCCTTCTAGCATCTGCTCCTGGTTTGCAAAATACTGTAAGAGTACTTACCAGGACATATGCAGTTGCATCTGATGCCTTGCTCAATGAAATCAGCAGCCACAGACTTTGTTAGACCGATAACTGCTGCCTTTGAAGTACTATATACACATCTGTTCACAACTCCTAACACGTGGTCAGTGTGAAAGCAGCGTAGAAACAAAAAAACAGAACAGACAAGTTTGTTCAAAATAGGCACCTGCTTCTGGACTCCAGCATTTCCTGTAGCACCTGTAGTCTTTCTATAAGGGCAGGCTAACTAGAATGCTGACTGCCTGAATTCTACTCAGGCATACACCAGAGCAAAGCAGTCTTTCAATAGTATAAGCTTGGGGAGTAGACTAGAAAAGTTAAAACAAATATTTTGGAACAGTAGAGACTCATCTGCTAGTCACCACCAGGTTTCCTTGGGAAGCATTGCTACAGTGCTTATGCGATTGTCATTTATTCATTGTTTCTCTGAAGAGCATACGAAGCAAGATATCACTGCAAGTAATTCCTTTTCAGTTAATACAAACTGGTAAAAAGGATGCTACAAAACATTCAGGACACAGATTCAAAGGCAAGAATCTTAGTGTTTCTGCAACTTTGCATCTGTGTTCTTGCATGTATGTATGAGCCGATATGTTAGCTTTTTTTGTTTTAACTGCATCCTTCCACAGCACTGGTGGTGTCCTCTAAATTCAAAGTTTTGCAATATTTATTTTATATTCCCGTCATTTTATAGATCTACATAAGGAACACTCTAGCAAGCTACTGACCTTTAATGCTGGATGCCACAGAAGACATATTTATAATATTTCCAGATTTCTGCTTAAGCATCTGCAAAAGAAGACTTATGTCATTCAAATGCATACTATTTTGTCATCTGCCAGTCCATCAGAGTAGCCTGTAACAACGTGCAGAACAGCCCTATGTGCAATTGGTACACAGGGTCACAAAGATTCATTGGCACAGACAGGTGCTTATCTCTTTTTGATCTATTGACTGTAGCAGTAAAGCAGAATCTGAAATCTTCACTAAGTTCTCTTAAGTCATCTCAGAGGTAAAGACTGGAGATGACTTAAGTAATTTTTTTTCCTGACAGGAAAGGATTTTTTTCCTAGATAGCCACCTTTGAATCATTGCCCTCTTGTCACCACTCTAAGTTACCTACATAGACATCTGCTCACGCCATCTACCAATGCAGTAATTCACTGATCCCACTCAAACCCTTCTTGCTTTGGAGAAGACTAAAATACAACACTCTAGCATCTTTGAATTGTAGCTAGATTTCTTTAAGTTGTAGCATTTTTATGCATCCCAAGATCTGAGATGCCTAAAGTTGTTATAAAAAAACCTCTGAAAATGTAGATCAGCTACGAAAAAACCTGAAAAACCAACCCAATCCAACCAACAAAAAACAAACAAACAGGACTGGAACAACACAGAAATGAGTAGTCATCAGCCAGCCAGCTTCTGCTTCTGGCCTTTGCATTTACAGGAGCAGGATCCCTATAATTTAAGGGCCTCCCCTGTACAAAGCAGCATACTTGTCTTTTTATCTCAAGACCCATGCTGTCACAGTGGCAACAACTTAGACCTCTCACTTTAAACACAATGTAGTAGAGACTAAAAATCATGGGCAACCAAGCCTTACCTTAGGAAGAAATGTCTTGATCATTAGATACATGCTGTGAACATTGAGGTTCATAGTGAAGTTCCAGTCTTGCTCTTCACACTCCAGAATGGTTCCATGATGAACAAACCTAGAGTAAGTGCATGAAGTGGGTTACTGACAGTGGATTTCTATGGCTTCTATGGCATGCTTTTCCATTACTATTTTGCAGTAGGTAACTCTTCCAACCTTGAAAAGGAGGAACAAGAGCACTTTTGAAGAAAGCAGGCAACAGTATATTTCTTCTGATGAGTATCAGGGACACAAGGCAAGCTCAATGTGTGCAAAGAAATGCTTGGCAATAGGGAAATTAAAAAAATAAGTAAAGCACTAGCAGACCATCAACATTGCTTGCTGTTGTGTGAGGAGAGCCAAAGCCATCAGTTTAAGGTACCCATAAAGTAAGGAAAACATAACAAATTCCAGAGACATTCTATCTTGGTGTGGGTAACAGCTGCACACAAAAAATTCAGTTTTGATAAACACATGAAAGTTCGTATTAAAGGTATAAATGCATTAAAACAAATGAAATAAAATGCATTTAAGTAAAAAAGTACTTCTGGAGGACATGGAAAACTGGAAAAATAGTAATATCAAATAGAAGCTGGTTACCCTGCAATGTTACAGAGGACGTCAATCTTTTCAATCTCCTTGGCCAGACTTTCAATCTGCTCCTTTTTGGTGACATTCAGAACCCGTATTTGAATGCCTAGAAAAACACGGTATTTGCTTCACTGTATTTGGCTAAGGATCAGCAGTTTACTTTTCTGAAGTGCTGAGGACTGCACCTGCAATTCAAGTCAGTGACTTACCATGAACAGTCTCCCTCTCAGTGGTACACCAAGACATGGAGACTCACTGAGGGAGAGCTACGCTTAGTCATTAAGTTAGTGCAATGGTTAAACTAGGACAGCAATGGACAGCACGTCATGCTATTTAAAATTTCAGAAGGGAATTAAAAAAACATCCACTGATTTGATTATAATACAGCTTCACACAAGCAGATGAGCTAACATCATTTACCATAAAAACATTTCTAGTAAATTTGAATTCCACTGTACTCTCAAACTGAAGAATTAGAGATCCTGTATAATCATAATGAGATTTCAAGCCCATTATTATAGAATAATAATTACTTGGAACTAGTTACATGTATCACATACACTTACAGTCACATTGCATGCCATCTATCCATGTGTAGTTGAGGATATTACAAATCAGCTTTATATCATTTAATAAATTAGAAAGTGATTTTGCATAAGCCAGTAACTTATACTACCTAGAGTGATGCCATAGCAATTATTTAATTGCAAAAACATAAGTATTTTATTTGCAAACTTGTTTATAAGCAAACCAAACAAGTGTTGGAATCTCATTGCTTTTCACTATAACTGTCTACTTATTTCAGCTTCTTACAGCTGTCATTCGCAGTGCGTGTAGCACTGGCTGTGCCTGTGCCGTACCTTCAAGAAAGACACTGATAAAACACAAAAGAATAATCCTTCTCTTCAGAGAAGTTACCTCAGAAAGACCAAGACACATAATTACTGGAAAACAGGGACAGGTGCAACTCTTCCAAACATTTTTCAATAGAATCAGCCTCTCTAACAGAACTGCTTTAGGGCTAAACACAGCTGTGCCACCCTCTGGTCAGATATCAAAAGAGTGAAGCAGAAGAGCTACACTTCCAGATGAGCTGTAATATATTATTATATAATTTACATGTTACTTTACCTCATTTTACTTAAGCAGCTTCCAGAAATCTAACAACTAGCTTCTCTCACCCACATCAAGGCTGACTCCTTCCTATGGAATAGGCATACTTCATGATGCACTTCACTTGCACCCTCACTTCTTATTGCACGTAAGGATTCAGCTGTGCACCCTTCTCAAATACATGAACTTTTCATCCAAAGGAAATCTGGAAAAGTGGAAAAGGAGGAGTCCAGGTGTACTCCAGTAATTCCCTTAGTGGATATAATTAGGGTCCCAGGGCACTAAGACTTGCTGCTGATCACCCTTTTGCCACAGGCTGATCACAGCATATCCACATCTAGGATGAAGGGACATCTAACACATAACAGGTTTTCTTCACAAGTGCAACAAGTGACAGTTTAATAAACATCTCTACCTACTGAGAGACTGGAGAGGAGATAGAGACAGGCTTCGCAGAGGCCTACAGTGGAAGGATGACCAGCAACAGAAAAGTTGGAACATGGGAAAGTCTGACTGAATACAGTGTGTTTGGGTTTTGTGAGGTTTTGTGGTTGGGTTTTTTTTTTTGTTGCTGTTCCATTGGGTGTTTTTTTGGTTGCTTTTAAAATATCATTATTATTTGAAAACCATGAGGGCAGTTGTGCTGGAACAGGGACCTACAGAGGTTGTTGAGGAAATTCCATCCTTGGAGATGTTCAGAACTTGACTCAACACAGCCCTGAGCAATCTGCCCTAACCAGAGCCACTGTGAGCAGTAGGCAGGACCAAATAGTCTCCATAGGTCTTACCTAGCACACATGATTCTATGAAATGCTGTAAAAAGCTGTCCATAAAGCATTTGAGCAATGTCTAAATTATGGGAGAATTTGAAGTATATAAAAATTTGTTTGTTTTGCAGCCAAACTGCCAAGTCCGTGAACAGGCTTTATATATGCCTTAGTTAAATGATACAGACACTTTTGAAGAGATTTGTGTATAATGATGCAATTAAACTACAGGCTGGTGATTAACATCAGCACTGGAATTACCTCTCCTGGATAAAATTCAAAGACGACAATGTGCCAAGCCTTGATGAATTACAGCTTAGCTAATCATCTGTCAAAAGGATGGAAATGACTCCAAGTACATGGAAAATTACCTCTTACCTTGTGAACACACTAGCAGTGGGAAAAGAAAAGCACAGTTCAAAAAGTAACGCTTCCTTAAACACCCTCAGAATGAACCTAGAAAGTCCTGAAGTTCCTAAAGAATTACAAAGGGATTGCTTGTGGTGAATTCCAGTCAGTTAAGACAGATGTTCACTCTAAAAGCTGTGACAAAGTAGTTTTGTGTATGACCGTCACCCTGTAATAGGAATTCATTAAATCTATTTCTGTCAAATTAAGTTGGATATATTTTACAACTGAAAATGCTTCTAAGTCTTACTATTTCAAAATTGAAAAAGTAATTTTTATTATAATGTCCCACACTTGTGTCATTTATGATTAAGAAACACAGGTATGCAAAACCTGCTCCCTGAAGTATGTTCCTGTGATATCGGTAGGAAAGCAACCTACAGGCCTGAGCATTTGTACAAACAGAATACACTTATCTAGTGCTGGTGGAATTAGTTTCCAAAGATGTAAGACTTCTACTAGACAGCTATCCTTTTAATGCATTCCTTAGTTAGTATGGACCATGGAAATGCAAGACACAAAATCTACTTTTTGTATAGCTGGATGTTAGTTCCTGTGATCAGAGAACAGCATTCCATGCCTTTTAGAGGGTATGTTTGACAGATAGCCTAGTGATCTCAAAAGGTAACTGAAATGGGTGCCATTCTGGGAAGCAGAAATCAACTGCTTCTGTGACGCAAGAAAAACAAAGTTATTCCACATGCTTGGAATAATACTCTGTCAGATATGCTGATGTTGCATGCAGTATTTTACATGCTAAGTCTCTGCCATTCTACACTACAGAACAAAGCAATGCCAATATCTAAAGAATTAGTCTGGATATTTTCCATTTTTTCTGGCCTTCTGAGGTTTGCCCTGTCCTCAAATTATATTTCAGCCAGTCTATAATAAAACTTGCAAAAGCTGAGCTAATGCCTACTGTAGGTCACTTACCTGGGTATTTTGTCAGTTCTTGCAGCTTAGCCTCATTGATGTCTGTAGCAATGACATTGGCTCCTTCTTTAGCAAAAGCCTGAAGAATACAAGTAAGAAATATTTTATATTTGGATATTCTAGACTTTACCAGAAATAAAATCTGTTTTCTTCTCATTTCCTTGTTGGCTTGAAATAAAAGCTGGCTGAAGGCAGCTGATCTCTCACTTATTCTGAGCATGTCACGGAGTAATGGACATCAATTACCACACAACCTGGGGACAACTAAGTAACTATATGACAGATTTAAGATATTTTCCTTAAGGTAAATTAAGTATAAATAAAGTATAAGAACAATAACCAGACTAAGGCCACTGGTATTATGATAGCCCTTATTAGCTGGACATACATTAATAAACACATCATATACAGGTAGGGCTAGAATTGTCTGTATTACAGAATCACAGAATGTTAGGGATTAGAAGGGACCTCAAAAGATCATCTAGTCCAATCCCCCTGCCAGAGGAGGAACACCTAGATCAGGTCACACAGGAGCATGTCCAGGAGGGTTTTGAGTCTCCAGAGAAGGAGACTCCACAGCCTCTCTGGGCAGCCTGTTCCAGTGTTCTGTTACCCTCACTGTGAAGAAATTCTTCCTCACATTTATGTGGAACCTCATATGTTCCAACTTACACCCACTGCCCCTTGTCCTATCATTGGATGTCACTGAGAAGAGCCTGGCTCCATCCTCATGACACTCACCCTTTACCTATTTATAAACATTAATAAGGTATTGTTGGATTTAAATGAAGTTATGGGATTTGACAGATAAATGCACAAGTTGTAAAAAAGGAATAGTAGTATATAAACTTCATGAAATTCCTTTGCATCCTAATCATTTGAATAGAGCAATATTAAAAGGACAACTTTTCTTTGATACTTAACCAGAGATATTCCTTCATTGTTGATGCTCCCCTCAAAACCTGCTTTCCTCTGCATTGTGATTACTGATAAATCAACAGCTATGCTAACAAAGTAACTTCAATGTCAAGAGTATTCTGACATCTCAGGCTGTTGTAGCTCTTAATCTTCAAAATAAGTGTCTCAAGTGCATCTTAAGAGGACAGTGGCATTAAACATGCCAATCTTCAGTGACTTCTTGGGTATTTACACAGTGAAATCATCAGGAAAATTACCTATTCCTTGGACTGAGTGTTTTAATCTAAGTGCCAAGATGCTTAGCTGCATGCATGAGAAACTAGTCTGGCAAAGATCCTACTTACAGGAGCTTTTCCTGGCTTGTTGATTACATTACAAAGATACTGAGATAACTCTACTACTAGTTTCTCTGTTATGAAAAAAGGAAGTAGCAGTGAAAAAACTGGTGAAAAGGAATTAAAAAGTAATAAGAATGTTGAATTCAGCTTAACTGTAATTAAATGAAATTTGTAAAGGAGTTCTCACAGTTGCTTATTGTAAACTACACTGTAGCTGTGCTGTTAGTATCACATAGACTTGATTATGTCAATTATTAATGTACATGGAATATCTTGGCTTTCCTGTAGGGAATCTTTGCAGTATCCAGCCTTGTAACAAGAAATAGTCCCTCTAACCTTATCTTCTCCCAGAAGAAAGCAGCAGAGATACTGGATGAAATGTATAGACAGTACCAACCATATATTGTTAGAAAAGCAGTTGCAGCTGTTCTCAAATCTTGCCCTTATCCTTGCCGAAGGTCACCACTCAGCACTGAAGACTCTCAGAAATTCAAACAGCACAAAGCATGCATGATACAGTATAGTGTACAGATATATTATTCCCAGGCTTTTTCAATGGGTAGGTTCTGGCTTCATCTATGGTGTATTTATTCAAGAACTTGTTTGGTCCAGGTGTCACTGGACAATTAGAGACCTAGCTGAGCTACAGGCGAACAAACATTTCCCAACTTACTAGGGCAGCTGCTCGTCCAATCCCCTGCGCTGCTGCAGACAGCAGTATGGTCTTCCCATCAAGCCGACCCATGCTGCTGACCTGTGCAGACAGAAGATGCCACAGTATCTTTAACAAAATGATGAGCTAAACACACTCCTTGGGAATCAGGGAATCCAAACGCATTCCAAAAACCAGACATGATTCAGAGTACCTCTACTATCAAATCATGTCGCACATTGTCCTGTTTGGCTGCAGTGTGACCCTGAGTCATCCAGGGTTCTGCAGGGGTGTCTGCCTCAATTTACTTTTTTAAGTAAGGACCTCAAAAAGATCAAAAAGTATTTGAGCTTAGATGCCAAGCTTTATTATAACAGAAACCAGACTTTTTTTCTGTATAAGGAAAAATAATAGTAAAGATTAAAGAGAATAGAAGCACAATAGCTTGTAATGTACTACTTCCACTGGTTACTGTGTTCTTCGAAAGCAGGTCTTCTACTCCTCTCAGGCTACAAACTCATCAACTTCCTAGACTGCAATAAATTTCGGATGATACCCTGGCCTTAGTGTCTACTCTGAATTGTCTTGGGAATCTTCCAGCGCAGCAGATTCTCAGCTCTAACAATGCAGAAGGGTGGGGGCGGCAATGAAGCTCTGTCCTGTCTCCCCTCACCTTGCAGCAAGCAGTAGAGAACCTTTAGGACATCCTGCCTTACTCAATGTGTAATAGCCCAAAGGCAAAACATAGCCCTCTTCTGCCCAAGCACACACTTTCTAATGCTGCATTATGTTTAAAGAAATACAGCACAAGCTTGCAGAAAAACAAGTAAAAGCAAATACCATCCTCTTGTTCCTATGGTTCCTATGTTCTTTGTTCCTATGGATTCAAGTTCCCAGCAGGATTTTTTAATTTAAGGAGTAAACTACTTAATAGGATGTTTCAAAGAACCGCCTAAAAAGTCAGGTCTCTGTGTTCCAGAGTGCAATATCTGGCATTTATTAACTGGGTTCCCAACAAGCAAAACTCTGCACTCCTACAATCCAGAGAGCAAGATTTGTTTATGTAGCTATGGGTGTAGAAAGGCATCCCAAACACCTGAAAGTCTTTAAATATATACATGAATCCAACAGTACAGAGTACTATGCTGAGAAGTTAAGATAAAGGTGCCATAATCTCCCCTAGGTTAGCAGCCAATGCCGTCATCTACAGATGCTCAAAATCCACGCTGTGCCTCAGATTAGAGTCAAATTTAGTGTCCTACCTCTTAAACTGTATTATTAATTTCTCTGATTTCAACCAGAAATTCTGTTTTCTCAGCAGCACTGAGTCACAGACCACGTTTCAAGACATTAAAATGTTTCACTGTACGTTTTCCCCCCCATAACTGGGACACACATGTGCGCACACACACAGAGGAAGAAACAAAGCACACACCAGAAGAACAGTCTCCTAAGCAATTAGTAACTGAGATGCACCTTTCTAATTAGGGGAAAGCACAATCTAACAATCAGTTTTTATGAGCATTTGCCATACCGATTCTATGAAGCATTCAAAAATAAATAGTAATATAGACACTCACCAAGAGATCTCAAACAGCTCGTTGTGTTTTCTGACCTTTGTACCAAAGGAAGTCTTATACTTTTTTTTGCTGTGCTTGTTGGGATTTGTAGTCTAACTGGTAATTTTCTCTGTATGAACGCAATTTCCTGTTGAAACATTGAGATGCTGCCATCTAGTGAAACTTACAGTTTCAAAAGTGTGATTTTCTCATGCATAGACAAGGACAAAAAAGCACCAGCAGCATTAGCTGCTCATTCTCCCTAATGTATTCAATAAATCAACAGGATTTGTAGCCAAAAAAGGCTACAAGCAGGTTTTTCCCAAGCCATGTCTCTTTAGCAATATAAGCTATCAAATTCCAAACTAGGACAATATTTGGGTTTTTTTATTTTTTTAATTTTTTTTTTAAAAACCCTGGTTATTTACCAACTTACCCTTTCACCTTTTCTTTTAGTATCTAGCAGTTTAACTTACATTGGCAAAGGCAGAGTTAATATCATCAGACGGGAAACTTCTAGGACAAACTAATTTAGTCAGAAGCTCACACTGGACCTCAAGCTGCCATGATAGCATTCTTAAAGCATTTGGAATCCTGCCTGAACTTCCTCAGAAAAGCCATTTCTGTGGGTAAACTGGGATACACATACACGAAGTTCAGTACTGTTAAATTTATCTTGTCTTTCTGCTAAACTATGATAGCTGTCTAAGGCTTTGTAAATCTGCTCCTCAGTAAACAAAATCTTTAATGACTAGGTTTTCTAAAAGCATTTATCCTTCTGTCCCTAACACCTTTTGCCTACAGAACTCAGACACAGACCTGTTGCAATATGTTCCTGTTTTTCATCTCAGTTACCAGAAATCTCCAAATCTAGAAATGTTACAAGCAAGCAATAATTAACAAAAAAATCCCTTGAAATTGTATATAGAAGAAATAGATGTATATATATCTTGCTTCCCCCTTCTGGAAGGAAAAAGTCAGTTTAATTCATTTATTAGAACACCAAAATGGAGGTAATGAATTAAAAAGGTGGTAACCAAAGGAAATATTGTTCAACCTCAGTGGGAAATTGAAAAAACAAAACAAAACACCACCACCAAGCCTACTCAAACCCCCCAAAAATCACAAAAAAAGCCCCAAAACACAAAACATACCCCCAAGCAAGCTAAAACAAACAGAAAACCCCCCACCATACAAATGCCAGCACTTTGGACTTACCACTGTCAGGAGATAAATTGCTCCTACGTACCTATGGCTGTGGTAGGAAAGGAGACATTGCAGTGCTAGACTCAGTAATGGTATTTAGAACCTATGTATTTTTGGCTAGTAGTATCTTTAAAAGGTTCCCAAAACACATTCCAGGCCAGAGATTTAGAGATAAATACTTGCAATTACTTAGTAGTTACAGTAGTTGGCAGTTTTCAGCTATTCAAGGAAAATAGAGAGTTGGTTCTTTAATAAAGATCTCCATCAGGTACCTCCATCAGATAAATAATCCTTGTATGACTCTTCCAGTAACTGCTGAATGCTCAGGAACATGTAACCATTTGCTTACCAGTTTGGGTAACCCAAAATTGAGTACTTGAGAGACCTAGCATCATTTAGAGCTTTATTCCTTCAAAATAACAATTCTTTTGATGTGGGTATCTTGTTAGGTATGACTTTCTCATTTCATGATGACAATTTCATTCTTAACAGATTTGATCTCAGGTTTTGAGTGCCAAATTCCTATTTAGTTAGCAGTGGAAGGGGTGTGGGGAAGAAAGGAAGGAGGATCTATCTTTTAGGCTTCAAACATTTCCTGACAGAAAGACTTGGTTAAAAAGAATAAAACAAAACACCAGTGATGCAGACTTGTACGAAAGTTAACTGCACAAAGTAATTATTTCAGAAAGTTACAGAGGACACACACAAGAAGCATGATGATGGAAGTGATGAGGTTACTATAAAAACTAGTCTTCAGACATAGGATATTGTCATCAATATCCTTAGATCATTACACAAGTGACCAGCAAAAATATTTTTAAATGCCTAACACATGAAAGTTTATTGTCAAAACAAACCTTCGTATATAAAACATACAAAAAAAGTAGGTCTCACAATGCACATCACCAGGCTAGTAAAATGGCCTGCCTTGCAGCCCCCATCATCCAGTTTATCTTCCTTTCACTAGCTCAGCAGAAAAGTGTCAGGTCCATTGCATACTATTAAAAAAAATCCAATATCCAACTTCAGGCAAGAACTAGAAGCATATTGAAAGATAATGCAAAATACAAAGTTACTCTTGGCACCGCAATTGGCTGAGTTGCAGTACTGTAAGACATTTAAGAGGAACCCTTGATTGTGCACTCTATAAACAGCAAATTAGTAAATTTAGTGGCAATGTGCAGACAGAGGGGTTAAAATTGTGGTGAAAATGCAGTTTCTGTGGACTTAGAGAAAGCATGGTATAAAAACCATGTGCTGAGCAACAAAAACTACATAGTTCTTTCCAACTCAACAGCACTCTGAAAATAGAAATATCGACCACCCAGAAGAGGGCTGTTTGCAGAATAACAGAAGAAAAAGTTTAAGATTGAGAAGTTTCACAGTATATTAGTTTGTGACCCATTCCTGTTTCTATTTTTTTTCTTCAGTATATTGGCTTTTCTTTTTTTTCTTTGCCATCCAAAACACCCCAACAAAAAACCCAACAAAAACAAAAGCCAAAGTAGAATATCGTCAGATTAGCAGGCTGTGGGCAGCATGACTGCTTTTCCATTTTTGTTCTTGTATTCCAGCTTTTCCAATTGTGGGAAGTAGCAACTCCAAGACAGCAAGGGATCTGCATGCCACCAGAGCTCTTCCCAAGATTTGTAGAAGAGGCTGATGGCTTCTCATCTGAAGCCATCTTATCTTTCATATATGGAGATTCTGGCTGTAGCCACTGCAAAGGCAGCTTGCAACAGAGCACCTTTATTGGGTGGTGCAGTCAGGTGCTTTATCTTTCTCTGAAGTTCCAAACCAGTGCTCCAGTTGTTCTGTGTGCTCTGTTCCCACAGGTTGAGTATCTATACAGAAGACAAGAACATAAGAGTAACATGTAAACTTCCCTAGTTAGACAAACACTATGAATACAGCAATTGAATCTCAACTAGTGTTTTAAAGGTCAACTACCAAACCTTGCCTTTGAAGAGCTTTGTGTTGTGAGGAAGGCTGTACTATTACCAAGTTGGCCATCACAAGAAACAGCAATGAGTCATATTCTTTCTGGAAGTCTGTCATTAATACCTTGAAAACTGGTTAACGCTTCAACACATCTGCTGAGGCATTCTGCAAGTTTTTAGAAGCAAGTGTAATGACGAAGGCTGTAGCATTAATATGCTAGCACAGATCACTAGGAGACTTCCCCAGAAGTCACCAGATATAAGAAATCTGAAGTAGGGCCGAGGAACAGAAGTTATCAAAACTGCAGACTAGCAGATTCAACATCAAAGACTAAAGTCTACCATCTTAATAAAGAAGTTTAGGAAAACCAGCAGTTAACTTGGAATAGTTTTGCCAGAAGGCTGTGCTTAACCCACGTGAAGCTCTAAAATGTTTTGCCTTTTAACATCAGCAATCTATTAATGATATTCTGCTAATTCAGTTTAAAAAGTCAGTCATCAACACTTCCACTGCAGCAAAAGGAAAAAAAAAAAAAATGTATAATCTTCAGGGGGTGAAGGACTCCTTTAAGTTCTGTATAGCATATATAAGCTTCACAGCTCCAGCTGGTCAGCCCTTCAACAGTCAGCTGACTAACCATTCAAGAATACTGTGTTACCATGCAAGTTTCAGGTTTAAATACAGAAAGTATAGGGCATTTACCCTCAACTCACAGACCACCCCTTGTATTATGCCCCTCCAAGTCTTTATAGGACAACACTGCTGTGTTACATACCCGTTAGTGTACACAAGCTGGAATTATCAAAGAAATTCGTGGGACAAGTCAGTGGCAGAGGCTTTGATACATCCTGAGTGACAATTTCGCAAGAAACAGGTTCTTTGGCAGGTGAAGGCATTTGTTCTTTAAGGGAGTATGACACTGCCTTCCTTGGAGACCTTGGTACTGTCTCCCGAGTGGTTTCTCTGGAGGATCGTTCTTTCCATTTCAGTGCTCTTTCTTTCCATTTTACAAGCTCCTCTTTCAGTTGAAGTTCATTACTGAAAAGAAAAAAAAAAACCACACCAATAACCCAGCATCTAGTTAAGAAAATTTGAAGTAGTTCCTATAAGGAAAAATTCCTGACAGACAGTTCCTCTATCTTCAGATGGCATGCCACAGAAATGGCAATGCAAGACCGTATCTCTGTATATTGCTTTCAGAGGCACAATTTTTTTTTCTTAATTTTGAAGCTAAAATTCCTTCCAACATACAATTTAAGTATATCTTCTAAGAGGTTCTTATGAAAGAAAGCAATTTAAAATTCAAAAGCTATAAAGATACATATAAACAATGAATAAAAGCTTTAAAAGTTTATGATCTGAAAGATCCTAGAAAATCTAAGATCCATAATAATTACTCACTTCTGTAGTATTTCTTTCCAGGAGACCTAATGACATGCATAGTTAAATAGTAACAAATGATTTGGCGTGTTGCTGATGAGCTTTATACTTACCTTAGTAGAAGATCATTTTGCTTCTTCAGGTGCAAGTTCTCTTTCTGTAGCTTTGCTTGTTCGGATTTTAGAACAAGTATCTGTGTGCTCTGCACAATGCCACTGCCACCACCACAAGTAAGGGGTATTTGAGATTGCTGAGGAGCTTTTTCCAGCACCACTAGAAAAATTTTATACAGATGTGTGCGTTATTTGGACAGTGCTTAAAACCAAGCCACTGTATTTTTAGCCTATTTCTTCCTATGGTCTTATATGCAAAGCCTCACTAGGTTACAAATGCCACTACAACAGCTATTCTTTTTTCTACGCAAACACATATCCCCATATTTACACTGCAAGGGAGATATTACAAAACTTAAACTCTTTACTGGGCCATTTAGAGTTAAAATAGTTGTAGTTTCAGGTGTGTTATAATGATTAGAACTAGCTATTCATATGTGAAATCAGTCAAGGAAAAAATGGCAACTCGAGCTACTACAACTCGAGCTTACCCCACCAGAAGTGCAAAGATGGCTGGAGAAACAAACACAAGAACTGCTGTGAATCTAATGCAGTGTACATGCAGCTAACATGTTTTACTTTCCATCTCATCTTCCAAAGCATCCAATCCTCCTTATAACCTTTGAGGTAAAAGGCCTGCACCTCAGTCTGGACTTTAACCATACAACCTTACATTAAATATATATCTTATATGTTAAAGACTTAGTTTTAAGTCCCTTATATTTATCTCAAATTTACCAGTAGAACTTTGCTCCTGCTGTGCTCTTTCAAGTTCTTCTTTTATCTTTCTTATCTGTTGTTCTTGGTGTTCTGCAAGAGCTTTATAATTAGCAAGCCTATATGGGGCAGGAAAGGGGAAAGAAAAAAAGAAAATTCTCAGTTTAATAATTACAGCTGCAGGAGAACTAGTCTGATTTCCAAATGAGCTATCAAGTACAAACCATACCCAAATTATATAGGGAAAACTATATAAACCTGGTTGCCAGGTTTTAGGTAAAGTGCAGGTAACCAAAAGTTAGACTAGAATTATTCCCTGTGTATCCCTTCTCTCCAGGGAACTAGAGAATGGTTTCAATTACTGCTTTCCCCTCACCTTCTTTTATCCTAAGTTATTTAATTTATGGCTGAACGTGAGTTGGTTCAGAAAATTTGGTGGCTGTGTAGGGAAGGAGTTTCATAATCAACCCGAGATGTGTATGGTTTTTACTTCTCTGGAATCGAGCTACAATAAAAACCTAGGACACCTAAAGCTGAACACTCGCTTCTTATCCTGTCCGAAAAAATAAACAGTAAAGTAGAAGCTAAGAACTAAAGTAGTGAGAATTGTAACAAGGTAAAATTTCAACTTACTTTGTATCAAAAGACTTGGACTGTTTCATTCTTTCCATATCATATTTTACCAATTCTGTTTTCAGATTATCAATTTCCTCTTTGTACAACTCGGCACCTTTATCTAATTTTGCCTGAAAATAAAAGAGAAGACTTAGTATGAAAAAAAGCTTGTTGCTTAGCAATGAATTTACAGGTTACTTGCTTTGTACCTTTACTATGATCTGCTAGATTTTGCAGGGCAAGACTGGGAGCAGGAAGTTATTTTGGAGTAAGAATGCCCACATTACCAACCAGCACTACAGTGTTAGTTGGTATCCTAACTCTGGTGTATTACATGCAATCATATTTTAGCAAGTTTTACTGACTTGTTTGCAGATAATACAAGTCTGGGAGTTTTGAACTACCATGAAAATATTAGATAGAAAAAAAAAAAACAGCTTATGCTTCAGATTCAAATTTCAGAAATGTGTCACATACCAGTGATAAATTTAGCTTCTAATATCATAACATGGGTTCTAAATTTTGTCTCTGAAGACTGCATTGGTAAAATGTGAAACTGCATGCTAAACAGGCGAGTAGAGTGTTTTACTCTAAGAATGCCATACCATAGAACAATAAATTGACTTTAGAGATCTACATTTCATCTACAGCTGCTCTCAAGCATGTGTGCTCTCTCTGAGATCAGAGGAAGATGAGAGTGAAGTATTTTGCTCGTACCTGGAGACACTGATTCTCTGTTAAGGCAGTTCTGAGGCACTTCTCTGTCTCATTCAGTTTGTCTTGCAGTTGGGTGAGCTCACTTGTAGCTGTTTTTATTCTTATCTGTGCTTCTAACTTGTTTATCTTGTCATCTCTCTCTTTGACATCTTTTCCTACTTCATTTATTACATTCTCCAGCTTCTGAATTTTTACTTCCATAGCCTATTGAGATATATCAATCACTTATGAGTAGCCGTGCCAAGAGATACAACAGTAACAGCACATGGTCGTGTTCCTAATAAAAACAAAGAAAACCCCAAAACACATAAAAAAATCCAACACTACAGGCTGTATGGTAACTCCTGGTGTCCACCTCACTGTTTAGTGTCACCTTTTAGTATTCTGGAACACTTGAGTCTAAGAAAAAAGAGGTCTTTGAACAAGCATAACTGCAACAAAAAAATACGATGGAAAGAGTGAGTCCTCAGTTTCTAGGACTCTAGACAGAATTCTTCTCCAGCTTCCAGTTTGACATAGTGAATACTGTATCAGGAGTATCAGACTTAAAATCAGTACTTCAAAAACCAATGGGAACATTTCACATGGATTTCTAAACTGACATCCATTTGTGTAGAGAAAACAGGCAGTTGAAGTAATCACATTACAGCATTACAGGCAAGAGATCAAACTTTTACTTTGGGAATAAAAAAAGCCACAAAAATCAAGTGCACTCTGTGCCAAAGTATCATGTGGCACAGATTTACAGTTGTCAACAATCTCTATTTTCTTTTCTGAAGTACTCACACTTAGAAAACAAGAATTAAAGAAGTTTTCCTTAGGAACAAATATCGGTACCTTCATATTTTGTTCTGCAGCCTTTAATTTGTCATGAAGCCTGTAGTTTTCTTCTTCTAATGCAAAACTGGCAGAGCCACCAGGAGCCAGTTCTTTAAGAGTGTTCAGTTCCTGAAGCAACTCTTCACTTCTCTCTTTTGTCTGTTTCAATTCAACATCAGCATTTTTACAATAATTGTCAGTTCTGACATTCAGCTCTGAAGAAAGTTGAAGGAGTATCTGAAAATAAGTGGTGTTACACAAATAAATTTTAAATAATTTTTGAATTGGCTAGAAATAAGTGAAGAAACAGGAAGTATCTTGCTTGGCCTGTATTAATTTCATATTCTTATTGCAGTGTCCCTATCAGGAATCACTAACACACGGAAGTCTTGTTTCATTTCCAAAAGAGGGGGAGGCAGGAAGGGGCACAGGAGAAGATAATGCACTGCAAGTCTACCAATATTTCTTCATTAATTCAAATAAATGTGAACATTACAGAAGTAAAGGAACTATATTGGAAAGACTTCTTGAATGTCAGTAACAAAGAAATACAATTCACAAAAGTTTTTCCTTGAATATTCATTGACTAAAGTAAGTGAACCCATTTGAGAGAAAACATACACCTTGGCCTATTCTAGAAACCCATATGCTTAACATGTCAGATAAAGAAAAACACATTTGTCAGGAAATGACAAAGTTACACTAGGTTTTGTTTGACTGGTAAAGCTTTGATCCACATAGTATGCCGGTCAGGGAACTCTTCCAAAAAGCCTGCCAATATTGGGAAATCCCAAAGAAGTCAAGACTGACTATTGAATCTACAAAAGGAATTTTTTAAAATAGGCTAAACTTAAGAGGACAGAACTGGGTCACAATATTGGGGGAAGGAAGATGATGAGCTCTTCATACCAATACTAGTAGAAGGAATAATAGTATGAACAGACCAAGAACTTCCAGGATACACTTGTTAGGAACACTGTTTCTAATAATTAATGAGAAGGTAGCAGATTCCCTCCCATAACCTGTTTTTTGTGAAATGCTCAATACATTTAATGAGAGAGATGAAATCTCAAGAAATCCTGTTCATGATGCACTTAAACCTGTAAAACACTTGGTCTTTTTTCCCAAAGGGGGCAAGAGTAAGAAGAGAAAAAGAAAGGCTGAACCACCTCTAGGATAACTTGACTTCTGAAATTAGAACAGGTGTCAGAATATAAATTACAATGGAGTTTTAAAAGTGGCTGAAGTAGTTTTGATAAAACTGGCTTGAAGAGAACAGAAAATCTTGTGGGCATAAAGCCTGGAGACAGTGATTGTATCAGGCTGCCAAGTTCTGCAAGCAAAGCTACATAACAATTTGGAACTTAGTTTCCAGAATTCAGCCGAATAAAAATGCAAACAAACCACCCCCCCAATTTATCACCTTGAGAGTCTTTTACAAAGTAAGTTTCCAAGTTTGGATACATGAGGAAAGTCTTTAAAAGTCTTCTAAGTACTCCTACATCTTACAGTTAAGTATGAATGTAGTAAATACTGAGTCTTTTTTTGTATTTTGTTTTCAACCAGATTAGAGGCATTTACAGAGTGCTTTACCTTTACTTTAGGAGTCCAGAAGTTAACGACTTGCCAAAGTCTTTCATTATCTTTCTCTAGCTCTTCTTTAAGTTCTTCTGCATCACAGTGTGTTCCTGAGAAAGTTTCCCAGAACTGTGCTGTTTCTTTTCTAGCACTTTCTTCCTTCTTTAACTCTGACTCTATGCTGAGAAGTTCACTTTCCATTTCCGATACATCTTTCAGAATGCTCTTTATAAAAGAAGGGATTCAAGTTTAAATACTTGGATAACTACATGTCTAAATATACGTTTTGCCATCTTCACTATCAGTATTTGCAGGAAGCCTATTTTAGCATCTAATTATTACATAAAAGGAATTTTACTATAGTTAGATTACACCCTACTGGGACAATGAGAAGAACTTACATTCCTGGGGCAGGTAGGAAAGGGGAAAAAAATGCACGTTTTACTAAAAGTTTCTCTTTGTGTTAAAAGACATCTTGGTATCAGGCAAATGAGTAAATAACATGCCCATACTTGATAATCTAATAATTTCACTTTAAGCCCCTTTATGAAACAGAATCTTCGTATTATAGAATAGCATTAAAAAAATACAAATTCTATTCCCCCTCCTTTAAGTGAAGTCTTAACTTAGATTAGCACCACCACATTACTCCATGCCTTGAAATATGCAAGTCTGTCTGAAAACCATTTCAAATGCTACCTCTGCGTCCAAGTGCAAACTCTGCATTGCTTCACTGACAATTAATTCTTGAGAAGATATTTCATTCTGGTTTGAATAAGTCTTCCTGAGACACTGAATCTGAGCTCGTAGCTGGTCTTGTTTTCTCTTTTCCTCAAGCAATTCCATTTTGTACTTGTTAACCGTAGTATAATAGTCTCTCTTCTTCGAGCAAACACGACTGAACAGAAACTGTTGTAGAAGCACAGGATGTATCAGTGAGTATGCTAAAGTAGTACCCTACATCCAGCTAAAATTCTGTATCTTATAATTCGGTCTATTTACTCTCCTAGTCCATAAAGTGTTCAGGAAAACTAAAATATGACTAAGAAAATTTAAGTCACACATACTGTATAGCAGTGACCTAAGACTTCTAACTGGGTCAGCATTTCTGAAGTATGGTATTTTTCATAGATATGATATTTTCCCAAAAGGGCCAAAAAGTTTAAAAGGCTCTAAAGACAGCCTTCCATGAATCTAGACTTTGGAAAGCAAACTAAAGTATTCTTTGTTGTATTTATTTTCTCTTAGATTTGTGAAAGGTGCTGATGATCTACAAGAATAATACCACCATGCTGATTTAAGCTTTATGCTAGTCAAGATCACTACTTAAATCTTTAACATCTTTAACCATAACAGTTGAAAAGCATCTATGGAAAAAAAGATCAAAACCTAAAAACCCAGCATGAAGTTATAAAATAAGGCTCATTGGAATAGTTTAAAATTTTTGGCTAATGGATATTTATACAGAGAACTGACTCTCAAGATAATGTCCAGTATTTTTTTTATACTGGACATGAACATAACCCTCACCCCAGGCCTGCCCCCCCACCCCCTCCCCACCAACAGAAAAAACCCATAATATTTCATGGTAAATAAAGAAACAGAAGATAATAACTTGCCCTACTTTTGCAAATGATAACAGGAATTCTTTCCCAATTCCCCTCAACCTTTTTTCATGATAATTTGAATCAGTGTTCCCATTGAACTACAAATTGTTAACTTTTATAGTCTTGCAGACTTTCCCCAAACTACTTGGATAGTTTTCAGGAATAAACGTGCATCTCCAATGCATCTTGCATGTCTCTTTCCCCCACAATAAACTACCTACTCAGGGTAGTCTGATTTATGGAACACAGAAAGAAAGCTTATTTTCCCAATTCAAATGGATTAATATTAAGGAAATAGTACTGCGCAAAGCAGCTGAACTACAGTCAAGAACTAGGGTTGATTAACTTAAATAGTAAATGCTTTACAATCCTGGAAAACTAACTATCAATTTCTTTTTCACAAAATATTGATGCACGAAAGCCAAAGCTATAGTATATAAAACCCTAGCTCTTAAGAGCTTATAAACCCCTGCCCTGCCAAACCAAAGCAAAGCAAAACGTATTCAGCATTTTAAGTTTGTACCTTCAGTTTGTTCAATAAACTCTGGAGACGACGGTTTATTTTCTCATTTATAGTTTGCAGTCTTTTGACTTGTTTACTCTGTTCTGATGGAAGCTGAGGCAGTATCACAGCTATCAGTGCATTCTGACTATCCAGTTCATTCTTTAGATTCAGAGACACTGTAGAGAGACATTCATACCTCTTCCCCATATCTGGGAATTTCTCAAGAAGCTCCTAAGTAGAAGTGAAACAAATTCATTCAGTCACAATAAGGAAGAGTAATTAGCTCTAAACAAAGGCTTTGAAGAAACCATCAGACTCCAGGACTAACCCCTACAGTATGTATTGGTTTTACAACATCAAAGTTAATAGGACTAATACTTCAGTTTTGACTTGCCACCGTGTCTACAGTTCACCAGTACTCAGGGCTAAACTGTAGCAGTTTGTGTATTACCCAAGACTCCCTCCCCAGATGGGAAGGAGAATTGGGGAAAAAGGAAAAGGCCTGTGAGGTCAAGTATAGACAAATTTATTAGAATGACAACACAGAAAACAATCATCAACACAAAACATAAAGGGTTCTACTCAGCCTGGTTCAATGCTGATGGCAGGAACAGAGCATCACCAACAAGGAGCCTCAGGTAGAGGAGGAGGAACCCCACCCTCACTGAGCTCCCTCCTTTTATAATGAGCATGACCAGGTGGTATGGGATACATCTGTGAGTCAGCTGCCCTGATTGGATCTCCCAGCTGACTCGGGGCTACTCATGGCCTGCCTGCACGGCTGGCCCACAGATCTGTGCCTGGGGAACCAGGACACACTGGAATATGGCAAAACCACTAAGCAAGGCACAAAAGCAGAGAATTCTTTAGTTTTCTAGAAAATCATATTTCACAAACTCAGTTTTTATTATTTACATTGCCTGGCCACAAGATGACCTGTAGATCAGGCCTGAAATGAAACTGTTGCCTGTTCACATATTTGCCAGCTGGGCCGCCCTCCGGATAGGTTCCAAAGTTGATCTATTTGGTCCTTTGTTGAAAGAAAGGGATCATGAAATTGTTTCTAACACTCTGCCATAAAAAGGGAGATGTGATCAAGCAGTGAGCAGCTGAGAAATGAATAGGCTTCCAGGCATTCCCAGTAAACTGAAACTCAAGGATCACATATTAAGCTAGGTTATACCTTTTAAAGCAATTACAGCACTTCCTAGGCATACCGCCTCCATCTTTGGTTCTTAGTTGAAAGGAGGATTCACCAGTTTAACTCTTCACCTCACAGCAAAAATATTGGAATTAACATATGCCCTGCGTCCAACAGGAGCAAGTACAAGGTACTTAAGAAAATTGCACAAGAAACTGAGGCAGACAAGATCTTACCCATTACAACAGTCAGAAGGAGAGAGTGCCATTAAAAGGCATCGATTGACATGGTTTACTTCCATTATTAGCTCCCTACTGCTGATTTAGGATAGAAAGACCACGTGAATGGAGAAAGCTACACAACTCATTTTTGCAGTTTGGTTGTTTACTGCTTTTGGTGTTAACCGAAGCAGCACTCAGGGCTTCTCTAGCACGTACAGAATGCTGCCCAAATCTGCTGCACAGATGTACAAACTGCAGTACCATGATACTCTTTGAAGTGTTCCACACATTCATAAATCCTGGTTTATTTAGGCTTTCAGTAGGTTAGTAGTACTTCTCACATCTGTGAGAAGGCATACTCAGGATAATCAATTAACAAAAGCTCTGAGGAATTACAGGAGCTTCCTACTTTAAGGAGAGAAGCTACTTAATGAAACTGATTTATTGGAAACCAATTTCTGATGCAAGTAAGGGGAGGATTGGGGGGGATTTTGAAAAAAAATAAATGATGAAATGCTTCTACATGGCTAGTTATTTTCATTGGAGTGGCTTGACAGTAATGAAATCAAGTGAGAAGTCTCAGCTGAGTTCAATTTAACATTCTCAGACCCTGATGCACTGCCACTGAACAGCAACAGCAAATCAACTGATTCCATGGTTTGCAGCATCTTAACAAGATACACAAACAATTTCATGTATCATACACAAAAGCAACATTTATGCTCCAGAACAAAGGGTATTAAGGCTTAACAAGCATCTTTAAAATAAGGAATGAAGCAAGGCTACCTTAATTTTCAAGGTTTTTTCCTTCAGGATGTCATCAACCATCTGCTCTGCATTATCCAGCAGGTTCACCTGAACAGATATATCATTCAAGTTTCTCTGCTTCACTTGATCTAGAACACATTCCAGTTTTGCATTTGTTTCAAGACACTAAAACAAAAGCATACATAGTTAAGTACCAGCCAAGAAGAGAAGTTATTCATAACTTAGGTATGCAACTTGCAATACCAACCATCTCAGAATTTTTCTGCAATTCTGTCTTGAGCTGGTCCCGCTCAGACCTGACATCCTGGAGAAGTTTTTGTAGCTCGTCTTTTTCTTGATTAACTGATGAGATTTGTTCTTGAAGTTGGCAAGACTGACTAGTTATTTCAGCCAATAACTGGTCTTTTTCACATGATACGCTATTTAGCATCTCAGTTAACTGTTGAATCTGTAATAAATAGTGGAGAAAAACAAGAATTATGAGTTAGTTCTGGTCTATATACTCCCCTGTGAAGTACTTAAATCAGTTTCCAAGAACACTAAAGTTCACACTAACAGCAAGGGAAGGTTAAATATAATTTCAGTGTTGTAATCACTCCAAAAAAGAAATTAAACCAAAGTGGAATAGCAATACACCCACAACACTCTACTTCAGTCAGCTTTGGTCTTCAGTAAAGCAAGAGGAAGCAAACAAAAAGGTGGTTAACATGTCTACATCTAAGACAATGAAAAGAAAGAGAAGATTAGCATAAGAGAAGGGCAATGGAACTGTCTTTATATCTGCTTTAATGAACAGAACAGTAATGGATTTGCTAATCTGAAGCAATCCTTAATTATACTCTTTGATCTACAGACAAAGGAAGAGTTTGACAGGTGAAAAGTGAAGCAGTGAAAACTGCAAAAAGACTCAGTTGGCAAGAGTTAAGTGCAAGACTTTATGAATAACAGATATAGTTTGAAAATGTGCAAAGCACCAAGGATTCCAAACCCACTTAGGTGCATACTATCTAAGCAATACCTTTTAAAGTACGAATAAATACATGTACAATTACTGACTATTACATTAACTCTGCACATATTGAATAAATTGGTGTCCATTCTAATAGTGACCAAGCCAGCTGGTTAAAAGGCTCAGACAAACTGAGGATGCTACTTTTAAACATCACTAAAGGAACTTGTACAAAATCCTTTGCCCATATTCATGCTTGTTTAGCCCCCATAAAAGCATGATACACTGAATTGGAAGTTAAATAAACATTGGTTACGAGCAGAAGTTTAGCATGTCAGTGGTAAAACATCAGAAGACAAAACTGTAGAATAGCTACTAAAAACAAAACTCTTCACCTTGTTTGTTAGGCTATCCTCCACAATCTCTGACCGCCTCTGAGCCTTTAACAAATGCTCTTCCCTTTCTTCAGCTTTGATCTTCTCATTGCTGAGGAGTTCTTGTTGCCACTTCAATTCCTTTTCAGTTTCAAGAACCTGGAGTAAAAGTAGAGCAACAAATAGAAAATAGAACATGAATTTACCTCTTGCACACCAGGCCATTCAGAATTGCACAGGAGTCAAAATACTTGGCACAAAAAGAACCTGCTTTAGTTTGAGTACAAGAAATTTCAAATTTGTCTTTAAAAGTTTTGCCTTTCACTAAGCAAAACCTGCCACCTTGTGTATTGATAAATCCTTAATAATGTGAAGAATTAGACAAAGTATGCTCAAACATATTTGGATGAATTTTCTGCAACCCGTTTGCACAGATGAGTAACACAAAGCATATGTTACTTGAGTAGGATCCATGTTAAGAATAACCTAAAAATTATTTAACACAATAATGACTTGCACTGTTATTAGAGTGCTGTTAAATCATCAAAGATAATTTATTATAGAACTAGCATTCCTTTTACTAAACCTCTGAATTTCCAGTGAAGTTGAAATATTACAGCTGGACAACTGATGTCACTACCAATATCTTCCAATCCACCTGGTTTTGATAGTAAGAAGATTCTCCTCCCACCACAGATTTGAATTAACTACAGATATTTGAAGCCATTACTCAATATCCAAACAAGGACTGCTGGTTGATGGATACCACCCAATTCACTTATCTTCACTGTTGTGAAGATATGACTCATCCAGAAGAAAAAGGAAAGTGTCAGAATTTGTCAGCTTTAGTTTCAAAACTTTGGAGCTCAGTTATGAAACATACCCTTTCATTAAATTCATTAAGAAAAAAAGCCTGTGAAAGTATTTTGGTAATGAAAAAAAAAAGTATTTTTTGGTTCCTCATTTATTCCTAAATAAAGCCACTTCAGATAACATTTCTGAAATAATTCACATACATCTTTTAATATCATTCCACAAGACAGAAGTTAGAGCATGCCAATATTCTTCAGTCTGGGTATGTAACATTAATACTTGTAAGATACTTTTGAAGACAGCTTCAAGAATTCACCATGTTCCTCTGCCAAGTGTTTATAGTTATTACACTTTTATCAAGAATAAAGCACCTTATCAATGCTCTCCTGTAGGTTCATCTCCAGTTTATTCTTCTCTGCTTGAATACCTCCCAGCATTTCCTTAAGTTGATCTCTCTCCTCTGCTAACAAATCACACTGTTTCTCCAGCTGTTTAAGTTTACTGCTTTCACTCTCAGTATTCTCTTTCAGTTCTTCCAACAGCTGGTGCCTTTCCTTAGTTACCAAATATAAGTCCTCATTCAACTTGACTACCTATTAAAAAATATTTTAAAAGGATATGAAAATCAACACAACTATTAGCAAAACCTCTTCTTCTGTTGCAAAATTTTATTACCATGACATCACCTACTGGACCAATAAAACAGCACAAGCTATCATAGGTTAATACCTATTATTCTAATGAGTCCTTGAGAGGACATCTTCTGAATTATTTCTAAGTGTCTCTCATTACTGTACTTGCCTTTTCTTTCAGTTTGTTTATTTCTTCATTCAGTTTTTCTTCAGTGTTTTGCAATTTTTTTTCTTCATTTGTTAGCATGTTCTTCTGGATATCAGCTTGCTCTTTCTGATGCTTTAGTTCTTCCTGTAGATTCTCCATTTCTGTCAGGACTTTTAAGGACTGCAGAACAAGGTATTATATGAATGTTCACTCAATAAGATTAAGTTTTGCTTATCAGGAGGCAAGAATGCTAAGTCAAAGCATTTGAATTACTAATAGAGAACTATCAGAAGAAACAGTCTTTTACTTTAGAAGAAAACCTCAGCTGTCATTCTCACATGCCTAGTTTAAGAACTCCAAAGGAAGACAGTCTTTAGAAATACATTCTTTTTCAGTTTAAAACAAACTACAAAAAAAGAAAAAAAAGAATAGGCAGAACTAAAGAGGAAAGGGAAAAAGGTTGTGGGGGGAAGGGAGCATGAGGGGAACACATGTACATGGCTATTTAAAAAAACCACAACACAACCCCACCCCATCATGCAAGATACACTTATTCTTGTGGCAACTGCCACCAGTTACATGAACAATTTGTCCAGTTTAGTAGCAAGATGTAAATCTAAAATTAACAGTTTGATGATTCTAATTTGCTGATTTTAGTTTTTTAAATTAGTTGTTCTATACATAAGAGATCAGTGGTTCTACCTGAGGTTTGCTAAAAATTCATATGAAAGCTTTTACTTCTTAAGATACTTTACAGAGCTTCTCTTAGGAAAAAAACCCAAACTTATCAGACTTTATTTTATCTTTAGAATTTAACAACTTGATTTTGTTAACTACTTAAGAATGAATTTATCTAAAATAGTGTGTCAACATACGCAGACTCTTCATGCAAATACTTAGAATATTGAAGTCACTGATCTGCCAAGAAGACATGGGGAAGGATAAAAAGGATAGCTAATCAGTTTCTTTTCTGGATTTACCTTTCTTCTCATCAATCCAGAATGAACTGAAGTGGTAGGAGAATTAAGCCCTTAGATATCAGTAAACCTCGATAACTTCTATTGTTCAGTGCTAAATGGAAAGGCACTGCAGAGGAAAGATATGACAACAACTTGCTGACTATTTGTCCAGCAGGTGGCCAACAAAACCAGAGCAGCACAATGACCAAAAGGGCAGGGGGAAAAAAAAAATAAAATATTCAAAAACCTAGATTGGGTTAGTAAACTAAATTTTTTAGTTTACTGCTGCTGTGAACAAGTGACAGGAGAGGAAGAGATACTGAATAGCAGAAGGCTTCATGATCAACACAGAGTGGTACAATCGGCCTTTAAAACAATTAAGAGATTTTATACATACCCTTTCCTTGCTTTCCCGACAGTCAGCCTCTAGTTGGTCTCTTTCTGCTTTACAAGTCTCTACCATTTGCTGTAGCTCATCTTTCTCCTGATTAAGTAAAGTGATTTTCTCAAGCTGCTGACAGATACGCTCATTCATTGTTTCTTCAATTTTTTCTTTTTCTGCCAGTAGCTTGCCATATTCAGAAGAGACACGAGCCAAGTTTTCAGTTACTCCAGTGAACTGAAAGAACAAATAAGAACCAGTATTAATATTTCAAATCATCTCTAAAATGGCTAGAAGTAATTCGATTATTAATTTGGGAAAAAACAGTAACATTCTAGTCCATTAAGTTTTGTTGTCCCAGTAATCAGATTTTGATTTAAAAAGAGCATTATTGGATCATATTTTACAAGCACTACCTGTACATATGGGTTTTAATAATTGGATTATTTTATAGAATACACCTCCATTAGTTTACTGCTATAGTAAGAAAAGATACAACAATTTTGCCTAAAAGTCAAATTTCAGTGTTTCTGTCTCATTGCTAGACAAAAATGTATAAAAACCTACAGGCCATTATAATTCCATAAAAGTGACTCCATTGCAGTATACACAGCAGATAGGCTTGATTCAAGAGTGTTAATGTCTTTTAAAAGCCACAATAGCTTCAGACATTAAAATAAAAAGTAGGTAAGAAATTTATACTAGTGCAGCAAGTTAAAGAATGAGCTAAAATGTGCTTTAGTTGCTCAAGTATCTTCAGTTACATAGCTAAAAGACATGTTATTAGAATTTAAAAAAAGACTTGGAAGATACATTGAGATCAGAGAGCAGTATTGATGTCGTAATACTTCATCATTCAACACTAAGGCATGTTTAGTTATAAGTAAGGGTTGTAAGCTTGCAGGTCAAGTTGCATTTGATCATCTTTTTACTGCCTCTGTTCCTATGGAATTCTTTCCATAAGCAGTACAGGGGAAAAAAAAAAAAGAAGGAAAAAAACAGTTAATATTTATTACGTTTACTAAACCCTGAAAAACTGAAGTCTGCAGAGGACATGGGTTGCCAGTCCTGATACAATTTTTAGTTTACTTGACAATACTACATCTGACCTTCTGCTGCAGTTCATCAGTTACTTCCTTCAATGCCTCTTGCGCTTTCCAGAGTTGATTTTCTTTCTCTGAAATACTTCCTTTCAGCTCCATAATAGTCTCCTGATGTTGTCTGAGAGAGTTATGAGCACATCTCAGCTCTTCCTGCATCTCTGAATTCTTAGGACACAATACAGTTGAAGTAAATTAAAGCATGAACAACACTTCCAAAATTTAAGACAGAAGTTGATTAAAGCTATTATCCTAAAGAAATAGGACTATTTTTCTTACCATGCAAATTTTCTCCTGTATAGTTTCTCTTAGCTGGTCTCTCTCATATTGGAGATCCTCCAGTTGCATTTCAAGATTGTCCCCTCCTTCTGTCATAGTGCTCACTTCCTGACAGTCATGCAGTTTTGGAATAAGAACTGTTCTCCCTGTTTCTACAGATTCTCTTTGACATTCATTGGCCTTCACTTCCTCAATTTCATGCAGTTTCCTTTGTGCCTGGCTCAGCTCTTCTCTCAGAAGAAATAATTCTTGTTCAATAGTTTTTTCTTGATTCTGTGGTATCTATTTTATAGAGACAGAAATCAACACATTTGGGGAAGCAGCTTTAAGAGAAACATATCTGACTTTTCCCAGAAGCAGTGTTCTAGAGATTTGTATTTTTTTCACAATACTAAGATTTGACTGAACCCAGTATGCAATTCAAGTTTCTTGAAAAGGAAGACACGTAAAAGTAAAATTTGAAGTGAGGACTTCTGAAGGAAGTTATCAGAAATAGAACTTCATGACCATAGTTTAAGTCAAAGGAAAAAAAAGAAAATAAAACAAACAAAGCAGACAAAACACCCCCACAAACCAAACCACAGGGAATTTATCCATATTTCTGGTCTTAACACTATATAATAATGGTGTCAAGACTATTTCCTCAGAAGTTTTCTACAACCCCATAATTGTTAAGATATAGGCAATACTTTACTTTTTTCAAAGTGTATATATATATATACACACTTCGTATATATACATAAAACACGTGTAATCAGCACATCTAATTATGGAAAACATTATGGAAATGTGTATTAACATACATTGCCATGAAAAAAGTCAGTTCCATGTACACTTTGAAAGTGGAACCACCTGTTCCAGATGAGCAAATTTTAGCTTCAAGTACCTATAGAACCTATAGATCTCTGTGCATATCAACTCAAAACATCCAGTATCAAGTTAAAGGTCTATTTACAGAAAAAAAAAAGTTTGTCATGTCCTGCTACTAGTTGTCCATATATAACAACATGGGTGGAATATATTTCAAGTAAACAATAATAATCCTGGTGTTCAACCATCTGCAGTCAAGTAGCAGGATCCTTTTCTCCAGTTTGTTTTGCAAATTATGTTCACTCAAGTGAAAGTTTAAATAAGCATGCTTTCCATTACAGCCTTATCATAATTACCAAAGTTCCTTCTTCGTGCTCTTCTTTCAAAGGTAAACTGTCCAGCTTATCCTGCAATGAATTGTTCTCTTGTGTAAGGAAGATTTGTTCCTTCAGTGCCTGAAGCTGATCAGATTCTCTACAGTTATTTTCTGATTTTTCTTCAGCAAGCTGGTCTCTCTCTGATGAGATGATTTTTATTTCTTCTGTCATTTGTGATATCTGTAAAAAATGTGGAAGGACAGTATTTCCAGCAATTCAAAGCCAAAATGAAATCACAGAATATTAGTATAGCTTAGGTTGGAAGAGACCTTTAAAGCTCATCTAGTCCAACACTCCCCCTGCCCTGCAATGAGCAGGGACATCTCCAACTGGATCAGATTATTCAGAGGAAAGTTGTTTGATTTACTCTGCTACAGTATTTTTAACATCAAACCACTGAAACCAAACTAGAAAAACTCCAGAACTGAGTCTTTGGCCTTTGCCACCTTTTCTGTTTTAAATGCTGACCTTTTAGTAGTCTGTTCTGCAATATTGGCCAGTTTATCTAGATAAAGTCCAAGAAGAAGCAGCCAAATAAAAGACACCTTTGGTTTTACACCTCTTCCAAAAATATGCAAATGCTGAACAGACAGCCATCAGCTTACTGGGTCTGGCAGCTGATATACTTCAAGAAAAATCCAGTCACACATGCTTGGAGTCTCCCTCCAAAGAAACTGTGCCACCAAAGCAAGCATGTAACATACAATATTCTCAGCACCCTCTTTTGTCCGTTGTTGAACAAACAGGCACAAAACTCAGTGGATCAGCCTTATGCTGTATGTTGGGAACTGAACTACCACTTACAACCATGTGCCACACTTCTCATTAGGACTGAGTGTTATAAACCATTACATTAGCCTCATTCCTACTCTGACGTAATCCATATCTCTTTTTCCCATTGCCACCAGTCAAATTACCAACCATGGGGCAGACTAGTTAAGGAAAGGCTTATGAGAGTGTACATTACAGCTTGAAGCTCTACAGAAATAGATCAGCAACTGGTAAAAACTTGGATCAGGCAGTACTACTTTCTTGCCCACTTTCTACTGAAGGCCTAGAAGTTTTCTAGGAACAAGCAGAAGAAACAATAAGCAGACTAACTAGGCTTGTTTCCATAGTGTTGGGAAACACCTTAGAAGCATTTTTATTTTGAATTATTACATAAACCAAAATATTACCCATATTATTATCTATGATTATTACCTGTATTTCAAGTTCTTTAATGGTTTTCCCTAGTGCCTCTTCAACACTCAGAATCTGAGTTTCTTTTTCAGAAATATTTTTCTTCAACTTCTTCACAGTGTCCTGGGACTGCTTGAGAGAATCCTGTGCATTTCTCAGTTCATCTTGTGCCAAAATGTTCTTTGGAATAAAATGAAGGAAATTCACAAAAGAAAAATCAAATATTTTGCAAGGTTAGTAAGCACCCCTTGATTAAAAAACAACCAACAACACACCACAAAAACCCCACTCCCCTATATATTTCGATGTAGTCTATGAATGTTCTTACACTCTTCCCCTTAACCTGTATGGTCCATTTCTATGAAAACAGAACTCCTACCATTGAAACAGTGTCCTTTATATCCTCTTTGAGTTGGTCTGTCTCAGCTTGGAGAGACTCCTCTTTTTGCTTCAGGTAATCTCTTTCCTGGGTTACAGTTTTTATTTCTTCCTGACATTCAGTAAGCTGCTGAAGAACTGACTGCATCTCCAAATCCTTGGCCTCTAGTTTCAACTCCATAATCTTTTCTTGCTCTTGTAACTGCTCCATTTCATGTAACTTCTGCTGAGTTCGAATAAAATCATCTTTTACCTCAATAAGTTGTTTTTGCTCTGCAGTCTTTTCTTCCAGTTCTTTCATTTTGCTAGAGAGCTGTAGTTCGTAAAGGAAAAGACCAGACACATTCATTATAATGCAAAGCTGCATGATGAGTACATGTTCTCACAGAATCTATATTAGCTTCGAAAAGGTGAAAGATGATAGCTTTCAACAACAGAATAGGAACTTCATCATTTCACTTCAAGCCACTGCTTTTACTCTTGCCCACATTAAATAAGCATTTGTTTCCAGAACCTTTCTGTGGTTTCTCTTTAGCAGCAAGAGTCTTGATTCTCTTTGGTTTGAAAGATCTTCTGTTTTCAACAGACTCCAGTTCCCCATGAGGAAACTGTTTCTATGACTTTAGATAGAGTAGGTCATAGCAACATATTAAAAAAAACTATTAGCATAATAAAGATATAACTTAAGAATAGGAAAAAAAGAATTAAAATGTCAAGTACAGAAGGAGAACATCTAACCTGGAGCAACATATAAATTTCTTTGTCTAAGAAAAAGACCACTGAGCTGCAAAAATCCTGCAGCCTTATATACTTAGTCTGTGCCAGGTAATGTTCACTCATGAGAGAGATTTCAATGATAGTGTTATTTATACCTTTAAGAATACTTCTCCAAAAAAGCCTTCCCCCCCCACTTTCTTTTAATACTCTCTCTATATCTAATAGCATCTATGCTATTTATATATGTAAATAAGGAACAAGCTGACACTGACCTCCAATTTTACTTCATCTAAAGTTGTTTTAGACTCTTGTGCTTCTTTAGACAGAATATCTATTTGGAGCTTCATTTGTTCATTGTTTTCTGACACAGCTACATATTTTTGCTCTAGTTCTTCATGAAGCTGTTTAAGTGCTACATATTCCTGATCAGACTTCTCATATTTAAGTTGCACATCTGCTAGATCATCTTTTGATTTTCCGATTTCTTCAGTCATATGTTTCAATCTAATTTCATTATCAGATACTTCAGAAAGCAGCTTTTCTCTTTCCAATTTTAATAAGCGTAGCTCCTCACATTTTTCAAGAACCTGCCAACAGAAAAGCAATATTCATAGCATTTTCTAACTCGGTATTTGTCATAGTTGCATAATAAAAAAGTTCATATGTGGATATATGAAATAAAGTACAGGCAAACACACAGTAGAGTATATTGGGTTTTGCTTTGTTGGGAGGGAGTTGTCTAGCTAGCAGTCCTTCAAAGAGAAGCAAGACAGACAAGCCTATTCCTAAAACCTTGAAACCTCTCCTCTAACTCTTTAGATGTTCTTTAAATATTTCCTTTTTCCTGTTTTTGAGCTAGGACTGGATTGATACATCAATACTCTCTGTATTGTATATAAACAGAGTTTATAAAGTTAACATCTAATTAAGTTTTGCTTATTAGTGGAGGTATACCACTGGAAGGGTTTGGAACTTTTTGTAAAGCATTCTTGAGTTTGTGAGATTACTTGCCCTAGATAATTTTCACTGCACATACTCAGTAGCAGGTATTTAAGGATAAAGAAACCTAGAAAGTGTTTTACAACAGAGCCTTTAAGATACATTTATAGCAAACTTGGTCTACTAAGCCCTGACCTGCCAGGATAAAGAAGAGTTTCCTTGCAAGTTTTCCAGAATTTTTGCAAGTTCAATCTTTCATTTCTCAAGCAGCATTTCTGCTAAGAGGTCTTGAAATGTTCTTTGCCCAATTAGACAAAAATACAGCTTTAGAATGAGGATCAAACACCTTTATATATGCACACACAGAGTCATCAATGGTGACTATGGCAAATAGGCAGGCAAATGTTGGACTAGACATAACTCAGGTTATTTGATTCAAGACAACCTGTGACTTAAAAATTTCATATCTAATAGGCCTCCATTGATATGTGACCAGTCAAGTACAATACAAAATCAAGGAAAAAGTTGTTTGTTTGTTTTTAATTTACCTCTCTCTGCTGTATCTCAACAGTACTTTGCAGGGACTGAAATTCTGATAGCTCATTTACTTGTTTTTGTAGAGCTGCGTTCTCTTCCAATGTTTTTTCTAGTTGTCCTTTTAAGTCAGCTGCTTTTTTTTCCAGCTCCACAAGAGAGAGCAGATCTAGAAAATTAACCAGTTTAGATTAACAAGAGAGTGTGCAAGAAAAAAAGCATGTTTTAAATTAAGCATTAGATTTACAATGCTTTTTGGATGCCATATTGGTATAGCTATAGAAAAGTATATTTTAAAACGGCCAACAATTAAAAGATGAAACTAGTGGTCTTAATTCAGTCATCACTTGTTAGGCTGACATTCAGTTTATATTAGATTCTCACCGACAGTCTTTATCATCTTGACTGTCTTTATGCAAAACACAAATAATTCTGTAAGCTGCAGTTTTCCAAATAGTTAAAGAACACGCTAAGGCTGTTACTATGTGCCAGCAGTGCCAGATAGTCTAATATTTTATATTGACAGAAGCTCTAAGTATTTCAGAAAACAAGAGTCAGCACTCCCAATCTCCCCACCATTATGGGGAAAAGGAAAGAGAGGGGGAAGGGAAAAAAGCACCATCTGAAACAGTACCTTTTGGAACTTTACCCTCCATCAGTGAAGTTAGCCTTGTGTTTTCCTGAAATACAGACTGCAACTCTTTCTGCATATCAGTTTGCATTTTTTTGTATCTGGCTTTTTCTGCTTCTATTTGGCTTTGATAGAGTTCAACATCCTTTTGCATTTGCTTGTAATTATTTAAGAGTTCATTCTTCAGAAAAACAGAATGACATGCAATTAATACACAAAGTAAAAGACTACTTAATATTTAAATATTGCATCTGTCACATTTCTTGTTGTCACTCTGAACAACTTTGCCCTTGATAAATATGACAGGATAAGCCACAAGTTAACAACTGCATTCCTGTCAGAGTCCTATAACAAAACATACCTTACCGTGGAGGTCAGGGCCATAACTGCTTCTACTATTTTGTCTTTACTCCTTCAAAGCTCAAAATAAGCTCCATCCCATTCCTCTGAGTTCACATCTCTCATTCTCTTTTGTTCTCTGGTAAAATTACGTTTGGAGTCTTATGTCCTAGTAACTCCCTAGGCTGTTCATTTGCTTGCCCTTGCTCTCTACTGGTAAACCTAAAACTAGCCACCTACTCCTGTGGAAGAAGCCTCTATTTCCTTTTTATCTTTCTCCTGAAGACCCATTTTCCAAAAACTCCATAATAAAAACATTACTTGGAGCCCAAGTCTAGTTTTTTCCAAATACTCTACCACGTCTCTTCTTTATTGATTGCCACCTTCACTAGCCTGGGAACAGATAGGCCCTTAACAGCATTTTGTACAGCTACAAAGACGGTTTAAAAAGTACTTGCCATCTTCTCCTTCAGCTCCAAATTTTCAGTCCTGAGAAAAGCAGATTCTTTTTTGGCATCCAAGGCTATGGTTTCACTATCTAAGATGGATTTATTCAGCTGCTGAATTTCCTCAATTAGCTTATCAGAATCTCCCTGAAAAAGACAGGTAAGTACGCAAAGAAATCCCAAAATATATAGTCATAATAAGCAAATATGTTCATTATAATGTGGTTAAGATGTAAATACATGCTCAGGAAACTTGGTAAGTGTACTCTAAAAAGAGCAGTAGCAGGCTTGTTTGAGAGACAGGATGAAGAGCAGCATTTCCCATAGCTTTACTTTAGCGTACTGCTGTATGATAATGTAATAATCACCATTTTAAGCTTTGTAAAAAAGTTTTCCTAACATCTATAAGGAAGCAGGTTTCAATTATACCAAGGTTATACCTGTATTTAACCCACCTCCAACCAACCAAAGCCATCTCTCAACCCAGGAGAAAACTCAAATTTACCACTGAAAAAGATGTGTCCTTTTTTTCTGCTCCTGCTTTCTGTAATTCTTCCACATGATTCTGTAATATCTTTATTTGGTTCTCTTTCTCTTTCAGCTGTTCCAATTTGGAGTTTATTTCCGACTAAAAGTTGGAGATAAAAAAGGAAGAGGGAATATTCTAGTGCTCAGTCTAGTTTTTTAGGTAAGAATTTAACAAAAACCTGCTTTGTACATAGTAAGCATTCATGGGGTTTAGACATATCCTCCTTATAGCTGGTAAGAATAACCAGAGCCCAATGATGTCTAGGTTGTACTCAACAGATACAGCATTTCAAGATAAGCAAACCAAGCACATCTCATACAAGTCTTATTGTACGTAAATCCATGGACAGGCTCACCTCGAGTTCCTCCGTGTACACTTCAGCATTTGAAACTAGATTCTTTAAGTTGGTAATTTCATGCATTAGTTGCGTCTGTGGAGCAAATTGAAGCAAAATTGCAGAGGCTGTTAGAAAGCACCCACACCAGTAGTTTTAGTTGCCTACACCATGAAAATAAGCAAAGTCTATCTTGTGTTTTCTTTTTTATTAGTGAGAAAACCATATATACATACGCACATCTATTTAAACAGCTACAAAGCAAGCTGAGACTTGTTCTTTCAAAATGCATAGATGAGATGCAAAGCTCTGTTTTAGCTTTCTAGTAATTCGAAAGGATTCAAGTACAATTTCATCTGCAACAGCTCAAGAAGCAAGAGCAATGTGATTAAAGCAATGGATGCAGAAATACAGATATGACACTTGAAATTCTAGTTGTGTTAAGCAGCTTTTTATGACTTAATCTATTCACTAACATGAATGAGAAGGTGTCAAAATTGAGGTAAAGCAAGTCATGAACACATTCAGTGGCATCCTCTGAAAGGAGGCACAAGTAGAAGACTAGAGAGAAAAGCACTTCTAAAATTGAAGAACTCTTCTTCTAATCTTTGTTAGAAACGCTTTACAACAAGCACTCATCTGCAAGTACTTCTGTATAGTCACAAGCACAGGTATGGAGAAAATTCAATCTAAGTTTAAGATGAGTGAAAAGCTTTAGAACAAGCATTCCTCCTGTGAGTATTTCTATAGTTAGGAGCATACAGAAGAAAATCCAACCTGTAATCTTAAAATCAGAGGATGGCTGTAGAAGATATGGTACAATACTACTGTCAGAAGTCATTTAATTTCACTGGAATATTGTGGCCCCCCAGTTCAAAAAGGACAGGGAACTGCTTGAAAGAGTCCAGCACAGAGCCACAAAGATGATTAAGGGAGTGGAACATCTCCCTTATGAGGAAAGGCTGAGGGAGCTGGGTCTCTTTAGCTTGGAGAAGAGGAGACTGAGGGGTGACCTTATTAATGTTTATAAATATGTAAAGGGTGAGTGTCATAAGGATGGAGCCAGGCTCTTCTCAGTGACATCCAATGACAGGACAAGGGGCAACGGGTGCAAGCTGGAACATAGGAGGTTCCACATAAATGTGAGGAAGAATTTCTTCACAGTGAGGGTAACAGAACACTGGAACAGGCTGCCCAGAGAGGTTGTGGAGTCTCCTTCTCTGGAGACATTCAAAGCCTGCCTGGATGTGTTCCTGTGTGATGTGATCTAGGTGTTCCTGTTCTGGCAGGGGGATTGGACTAGATGATCTTTTGAGGTCCCTTCCAATCCCTAACATTCTGTGATTATTCAGAATAGTTTACCTGTATACATCTGTGATTTAAATTGATGGTTTTCCAATAAAGCATTTAGTGAAGTATGTGATCATTCAGTATTGCTGTAATTAATCTGCTACATGTCTATCAATACACACATTTTACAGACTGTCTTCAGATATATATCTGACAAAATTAATAATTCAAAAAGCAATTCTAACAGAATCTACTTTAGAACACTGCATCTGTTCTTAGGCACACAAAAGTTTTGTGGGTAAAACGGTACCTGAGGATTTGTTAAATGTTGGCTCATAAAAACTGCATGATTAGTCTAGCATACAAAGTATCTTCCTACAAGCATTTAAATACAAGCTAAATCATAATCTATTATGGATCCATTTTGTTTAAGATCTGTAAAGCTTTGTAGGAAACAGAATGGAAGTGAGAGGTGATCTTGTTAAATTGTAACCTGAAACAACAACGCAAGAGGAAGTAACTTCAGCTTCAGCTTAGTTTCATGGTCAGAAGATACTAAACAGACTAGCGGGTACAAGTAATCTGCAGAGAAGGTACCAGGAAAGAAATGGAATAATACATCCATGTCTCAATACCTTTAGTTGTTGATTTTGGCGTTTTGTTTGTTTGGTTATAGATTTGTTTGGGTTTTTTTTTGTTCCTGTTTGGTTTTTTTCCCACTTTTACTTTTTTCACAGTCTAGCCCTTGGGCCGCTAGAACTTTATACAAGTAATGCATTGAAGCAGAAAACATTTGCACATCTCCACTAGTAGCATAAGGAAGCTTAGAGAACCAAAAGTCAGCATTTCCTGTATCATAAGTTATCCAGTAGGTAGGCTTACCTTTTCTGACTTCCTGGCACAAAACACAATGTTTCAATTTTCCACAGACATTACTAATCACACTATTACTTTAAATATTGTATTAGTGAGTTAAAATAATATGTTAAAAGTTAATGTTCATGTAGTTCAATGGATTACTAAAGGCCAGAGCTATCCTGGGTCATAAACCAAGATTCTCTCTATTTATACACATCTTGCCAGAGAATCTCTCTGTATTTATTTCAATGCATCTTACCTCATTATCTTTTTGTATTTGTTTTTCCAGTGCTTCAAATTCATCCAGTTCTATTTTTTCCTTCAGTTTCTCCTTCATTTCAAGTATTTCTAATTTCAGCTGCTCATTTTCCAATACTAGGTTATTAAAGTTTGCTTGCAGGACATTGACCTCATTTACAGCAATATCCTGAATACAAAACACAAGAAACTTTAGAAGTTGTTATAGGAATGTCAGGCTTATTACTAGAAAACATATACCAGACTTACCTTTTCTAGTGCTAATGCTTCACAGAGTTGCACAGATTCTTCAAAGTCTCTCTGAGTCTAAAAAAAGAATTCCTCTCGGTTAACTGATCTACAAAGTCAAGCAAGTTTAGCATTATATTCCTTGTTGCTTGGTATTTTTCATGGCTAGTCCTGTTTAAATACCAAAGCTTACCAGATCATTTGCCACAAAACCATTAGAATTATAAAACCATCCCACAACTTCAGAGATAACCGTACTTTCTAACCAGTTCTAATAGTTCTTCAGACATATATTACAATGGTGTTCTACAGAAGAGTTAGGCTGATCTTACTGAGAAGCATGTAATGTATATGCACTGTATTAGACAACCAAAATAGATTACAATGTTACCCAATTCATGTTAGGTCCAGCAGTCCATTCTACATCTGAAATTTGATCTGGAACCGTCAGGCATTGGTTTTCGTGTTCAGAATTCTCAAATATAGCTGAAAAGAAAGGCATATTAAAAACAGAGTAGCAGTAGTTTTTAAACTGGACATCAAGAACTAATCTCCTATCAAAGTATTTATTTACAGAAGAAATCATTCCATGGTAAAGGTACAGCACACTGAGTAAGAATTCTGAATCTCATTATTTTCTTTTATGAAGGGTGTCCTGGTTTCCCAGGAACAGCCCCACAGCCCAGCCATGGCAGGCAGACCATGGGTAGCCCTGAGTCAGCTGGGAGATACAGTGAGAGCAGCTGCCCCAACCTGACTTTCAGGTGCATCCCATACCACTGACATCAAGCTCATTTTGAAAGCAGGGATTTTACTGAGAGTGGGGAGTTCTTCTTCCCTGGGGCTCCTTCCTCTTGGTTCCCTGCTTCCCAAGGACTAGGCTGAGTATAAGCTTGTTGTACACTTTTTGTTGTTTTTTTTATTAACTTTGTTATTTCATTAAATCCATTTAAATTTCAACCTACAAGATTTCTCCCTTTTCTCCCTGATTCCCCTTCTCAGCTGGTGAAGGGACATCAGGCAATAGAGCAGCAGCTGCAGTTTAGTCCTGGATACAGGCTAAACATAGAAAAAAGGGAAAAACACTGAAGTCCAGCCTCTACAGTTATGCTGACCACCTTATCACAAGTTAATGAATACTAAACCAAATCCAGAATACATACTTAATTACAGACTAGGAAAAGCATTTAAGTATCAAAGAAAAAACTACTCAACAGTATCCTGCAAGATATAGTAATAAGCCTGCAAGAAGATGCAATTCAGCAACAACAGTTGTCCAATTATTCCTGTCTTCAGTTCAGCTTTCTCTGTCCCTTGCTCCTCTAATAAGTCCTTGAATTTCTCTGTATCTATATCTGATCATGGAGTAATGACTTCTCTATTCTCATTAAGAATTTGGGAATTGCACACACTCCCTTTTCCCCCCCTCCTATTTGCGGGGAGAACACAGAATAAGTTTCTGTCAAAGAATGACTTTGGCTACTTTTACAAAACACTGGGGAGCTCAGGGTAGGCTACATGGCAGGAGTATTTGTAGACCCTGCCTTTTACCTCATAGCTCTTACCTTTCGTTTTAACAAATTAATATCCAGAAGCAAAAAAAAAGTCATTGCCTTGTACGCAACAGCAATTTGCTACACATTATTTCACCTGGGATAGAAAGGCCTATGCACCCCCTTTTAAAATAAAATGAACCTTATTTCCAGCACAAGAACTACCAGTATTACCATGCTAAAATCACTTCCCTTCCAGGCAGCTTATTTTGCTGGCAGACAAATGTAATTTCCTCATGGGCTACACGTAACTCTTTCAAAACTGGCTTCATGGAACATAATTTGAGTAGTGTAGTGCCAGCTAAGTGTAGCTTTTCAATTGCTAGCAAATTAATTTGCTTTTTAACTTAGATTAAGAAAGGATTATTTTTCATTTCAAAGCTGCTTTGCAGAGTTTCCTTACTTTTTTTTCCCCTGAAGATACTTACAATCCTCTGTGTCTGTTAGTGCTGACAGAGAAATTTTCTTTTTTTTTGTTTCAGTCAGTTTTGGTTCAAAGTCTTCAAAATAGTTTACATTCGCCCGGTTTATTTTACCAGGAGCCCAAGTAACTCTTCTTCTTCTCTTTGCCTTTAAAAAAAATATTTACAGAAAAAGTGATACAACCAAAGCACTAAGTAGAGAGCAGATGTTGCATTATTCTAGTTCCGTAACAGTAAAAGCAGCTACCTAAACAGTGTTTTGCAATTTCTTCAAAATTAAACTACAGCATAACAGTTTGAAAGCAAGTCTCTGCAGTCTGTTCACTGCAGGGCAACATTTAAAATAACATCTGAGTATTGATTCAGAGTTACCCCTTAAGAGTAAGAACTGTATGAAAATTGCCTATCAAACTTATTCTTCATTGTCCATATAACCCTATGTACTTAACATTGCCTTTTGCAAAGTATTTCAGTTAACAAATAAGATCTAGGGCAGATGCTTACTTTAGCACTCTGCTTTGAGGAAAAGGAGGCAGAAGTCACCAGCATCTCAGTTAAGTTTCGTATCCGATCTTCCTGTACTTTTTGAAGAGAATTTTTTTCTTCCAGCAGCTGGGCCAGTTGGTCTTTTTCCATTGCATGAATTTGAGTCTTTGAAGACACCTTCCGTGAAAAAGATTATCAATCAAACTGACATTTTAAGAGGACAAGTTACTCCTACAGGATATATACAATTACTAATATTTAAAACCAGCTACACACATATATTCTTTTAAGTCTGGAAGAGCTGTCTTTACTCTTCAACAACGAAACTGACAATTTAGTCTACAATCTACTTATAGAATTAGTATTTAAAGGGGTCAAAACAATACAGCCTCAGATTTTTCTAGGGACAACCCCCCCCACATTCTTTCAAGTATTACATAGTTTAAGGTGACCTTCCCATGGTGTCAGAGGCCTGAAGCTCTTTGAGAACTACCATTCAATTGTCAAATTACAGCAAGCAACTCAAATGCATGTGGTCTCTTAAAATTTGAAGTACAGAAAATTTATACTGTTGTAAAGCAACTGTGTTACAGTAGCTAGTTTTTGACAACTTTATCATAAGCTTACAATCGAGTAATTTGAAGTTCACATGATATTTTCCAACAAACTCTTCTGTTCTTAGTTAAGCACTTTCCTCACTACCTACTACCTCAGAAGATAGCAAACACTTCTAGGTGCAGGTTTTTACTGCAAATTAATCGTCTTGAAAAATAAGAGGTTAGTTACTTTTCCTTAAACTTTTCCTATGACTGTTTTTTCATTTGAAAAAAAGAAACAAACATCTTTTGAAGATTTAATTCACCAAAACAGTATGTTCAGAGTTGTGATCTTCCTGTGCTTTATCTTTTATGATCTATGCTCTAACAAGACTTGCAAGATTGTTCTCCAACTCCATAGATTTTTGGAGAAAGATGAACACATGAGAGACTACACTGTTTGGTGGGAAGTTACTATCGTTTATTTTCCAAATGTATCTTCTGTCTATACATGACACAAGTTTTGCCACTGATCTTATGCACTTGCAGCTTCTTGCAACTCACAATTAAGAAACATCAGTAAGGGGGAACAATATGAATTAAGTTGGAATCTTTAATTGCAGCATAAGAAGTTAATGAATGTCAGTTAATTATTCCTTTTGATCTGTGGCAATATTGAAGTGTGCTATAAGGCATGACACATTTCTTAAATACGTTCATCTAGAGAAAGCAATTCAGTCAGTTGATCTCAGTGTTACCTGCTTGAAAGCTATGTAAATTATCAGTTGTTCTAAAGTTCAAATCACCTTTTCAATTTATATTCTCTCAATAGAAATGACATATATCACTTTAAACAGTTTACCTAGCCCTCCAGATTTAACTGTTTTTTGGTTTAAAATGGAATATTTGCAAATAGCTATCAGTACTAAGGATAGAGCAATAACTTTATTACATACTTCCTCCAGCTGCTTTTTCAAATCCAGAATTTCTTTGCGATATCTCTTCAGGAGGGCATCATCATCAAGTACTTCATTGACTTTTGGAGTATTCTTCATTCTTTTGGCTGTATTGGCAAACTGAAAGAATATTCTCTCATGAGCAATAGTTAGAAAACAAATATATCAAAAGACTTATTCTGTCTCTCATTTCCCAAGAGAATTAAAGGGACAGTTTATTCAACAGAGAGCAACATATAATAAAGGACACAAATATTTACATTTGCTTGTTTTTAATTCTAAGAACATTTTACGTTCTAAGCTTTCTGATTTTACTTTGCTTGATATTAATACCTAAAGAGTGAAGCCTAACTTTTAAGAAAACACATACCAAGTTATTTTTTATTTAATAAAAAGCTCAAGAGATGACTGAAAAGGAAGATAATCCTACCTAAAAAATATACTTCATGAATAGTGCAGTTACCCTCCTTTCCTGTAGGACCTGCCTAACATCTTTTGTTACCAAAGACTTGTAGTTCTAACTGTGCTTGGAGAAGTCAAATAAGAAAACAGATGTTATCTACTGCCTGCAAGGTAAGAGGAGCTTTGTTTCAACAACCAAAAAGCTCTAGTTAGACAATCTAGTACAAGATGACAACTAGGAAAAGATGCTGAGTATAAAACAAATATTTCAAGTTCCAGATCCTCAGAGGACCTTTAGAAGATTCTAGTGGCTACAGATCAGCAGACTACATTTTCCACTTCTCCAGCCTGTCTACAATGAAGGGTTGAGTCCGAGTAACACTTGACAACAGGCAAGAAGGTTTACCTGAAGAGTACTGAGCGTTTCATCAAAAGAAACAGGAGTAATTGTACAAATAATAACCGTCTTCGCATTTCCTCCAAGGGAGTTCTGCAGAATCCGAGTCAGCTTGCTGTCTCTATAATTTATGAAGCTGATGAAAAAGAGGGAAAAGAAAAAAAAGGTTTTATAGTTTTGTATAGAAAAAACACACTAAGTATTTTCTAGAGGTAATAGGTTATTTAAAATAACTACCTACATAAAATCAGATTATACATAAAGAATTTAAATTTCTTAGTTTATTAGTGACTTCTCTTAAAACAGGTATACAAACACAAGTACTTACCCAGAAGGGTCGTCACAAAGTTTTTTGATAACTTGACCCAGAATGAACAAGCTCCGGTTTATATTGCAGCCTTCTTTCAGTCGGACACCTAGGTATCACAGTATTTTAATGTTATTATTTATTTTTTAAAATTTAAAACAAGATACATTTTCAATCTGTCAAGCTTTTGTACTATGTTATGCTCAGAGGGATTACCCAAGAGTTAAGCCAAGTGCCACAATGCACTATGACCCATCAGCAGCCAGTATCAAATCATTTATAATAGCTGAAATGAATCAAAATAAGATAGTAACCTATCACAAATAAACACAGTAAGTAGCTGGAGCCATAAAAACTTTAATTTAATTTCCTGTTTAAATTTTGCAAATGCTCATATTTATATTTGTAAATATACCAAACCAGCCTTAAGTACAATTTTTGGGTTAGTTACTCCTTGTGAGAGAGATGATTTGTGTTTCTCTCAGGTCACTTTTTTTCCTGATAAGGGTATTTATGTGCAGCTTCATGCTGTCATTGTTAATAATCAAGCTTCCTCGTAGCTAAAGAGCAAGCCACTTATTCACTCTTCACCAGTACATACTAGTCCTTACAAGCTTCTGATGACTTCTTTACTACTGCTGAATCTGTTAAGATTCATCTCCATTCTACTAGTTCAGTGCACAACTGTTGCTAGACCTGCTATTCTAGAGAAGCCATATTACTACCTAATTGTTTGCACTTCACAGCATTTTCAGTATTCTCCCAAGCAGATCCTACCCTACCAAAGGGAAGAGAGATTATTTATAAACAGTAAGTAACACAACAGCACATAGATCAAGTAATTCCCTTTTTATCATAGTCTCTCATAAAGGTTAATTAATGGAAGTGGTCATCAGGAGCTTAATTTAACACTCACCTTCAGATCCTGTTTGACTAGCTCGCTCACTGCCTGCCAGATCTACCAAGTTCTGCAAATTCATTAAATATTTCATAGGTTAATTCTGAGCCAGTTTAGTTTTAGATCCTCTAAATATCATAAACTAAAGTTGCACTTAGAAAAAAGCAAGAGGCCTGTTGTTATTGAAAGTAATCCATTGGTACTACACACATACCAACCAATTCTTTCAAGGTACATAAGGACATGGAATAAGTTTGTATGAACTCTATTAATACCACCATGAACAGTATTTCATACTTCCAGTGCAATCCCCCCTGCTCTCAGTAACAAAAAAAATAAATAAATGTAGTTTCTCAATGCAGAATTACAGGACACCCAGTCTCACCTCTGTGCCTCACAGGATCATGTAGCAAAGGCTGCTGAAAACTATGCTAAGGTGCATGGAAAATAAGGATGGGATTGGTGACAGCCAACAAGGCTTTTCTAAGGGCAAGTCATGCCTGACAAATTTGTTGGCCTTCTATAACAGGGTCACAGCATTAGAGGATAAGAGAAGAGCAACTCATGTCATCTACCTGGACTTGTGCAAAGCATTTGACGCTGTCCTGCAGGACATCCCAGTCTCTAAATTGGAGAATAATTGTAGAGGAAGCCGTGTTCAACAAAATGCAAGAGCACTCTGACAATAGCCCTATATACTCCTGGGAAGGGCACAGCACTCCCCAATCCAGCATGGACTGTCTGGGAACAATTCCCACATCAGAATTCCCTTTAGTGGGAAGATATCCTCTGGATAGCACCCCAGGAATCTCCCTCTATACAGACTATGAGAAACAGTATTTCTGCTTAAGAAATGTCTGATAAAAGTTAGTAACAAAGCATGCTTGTAATGTCATTATAAAGTAACATTCCTCTCTCAAACAAGCAGCAGTTGTAAATTCTCTACATAAATGCCTATTTAATAACTTCTTGGAGTACAGCTTACCAAGTGGGATACCATCACAGCTCCATCACAATTTGCATTTGCAGGGTCACTTCGTTCTCTGCTTTCAATGATCTGGAAGAGGGTGCAGTAATGTTTTTACCACTTCAAACATAATAAAACCCCTCCTAATAGTGAAACAGTTTTTACCATTCTGAAGATAGCGTGAGAACGGCTGCTGTGTTCGTTCATTTTTGTTTCTCCATAATGGCGATTTCCTGTCAAAAAACAGTATTGGAATACTTCTGCTTATATTCTGATAAGCTGGACATAAGCGACAGAAAGCCAAATTTTAAAACTACCTGAAAAACACTGATTTCTGAATATAATCTCAAAGAGATACCCCACTATTCTAGAAATATCATCAATGCTTTTCTAAGATATCAGCTGACATTGGCTAAACAACTTACTTTCTCCTTTTCTGATCCATTCCATAACTTGTTCTGGGGCAACCACCACCTCTTCAATCAGATCTTCTACATATGTATTCCTCTTAAGAACAAAAACAGTAATAAATTTTACTGAACTTTAAAATTCACTTCAATACTTTAAGTTAATATTACCAGCAATTATTATAGTATTTATTCCAGTTTGCTTCCTTCTTAAAAGGAAGGAACATTAGTTCAATGTCTTTTAACTCTGAACACAAGGAACAGTGAAAGTTTAGACCTTTATCAGAACTGTAACCTAGTGGCACAAGAATCGAACAACAGAGATCTAGAAAAAGTTTCCTAAAAATAAAACTGGTAAGGGAAATATCCTTCTGGACATTTTCGGAAGGAATCCTTGAGTATATTTCTCAGTAAATGTTACAAGGCCATAATCATATAACTGGTAAATCTCCCCACTTCCCAAGTTCCAAAAGCATTGATCATTTAGGGCACTGAAAGAAACGAAAAAACAAACCACCAATTTTTACCATTTGCTACAAAACTCAGAATAAAGAAACTGAAGGTGGCATTAATATAGGTTTATTTTTCCCTCCTGATCATGCTACTGAATAGTTCTAGTCTGACAGTTATTCTGTGATTACAGTAGAAAAGTGTATTTACTTTGTAGATGATATGAAGATGGTTTTAAACTCCCTATATAGCTGTTGAAGACTTCCAACACATTGAGCTTAAGGCTTAATATCATGTTTGTACAAGTTTTATTAGCTAGACAACTCCAGAGCATTCACTGTCAAAGTTAATGAAAATATACTATCCGAGAAAACTTAAGGGATTAAGTCTACATTTACAAACATTTATAAAGAAAAACCAGGAACAGCAAGTCCAGCTTCACTGTTATTTGATTATAAGTGTCCTTCTGCTAATTCTGAAGATAATGACACAATTGGACGCAAAAAAGTTTTCAACTAGATGCCTCTGAAGGCGCTTTTTTTTTTTTTAACAGCTTCTTTTACTCCAAGCAGATACAATACTTACACTACATAAGATCCACTTACATTAACATCCTCACGAATTCCCAGAGGCTTCTTTTTCCTGATATCGCAAAGCAAATCTGTAATGGTTTCATTGTAGATTTCCATGTAAGAAACCCTTAGCAAGAATTCTCTGTCTGGAATCTAATGTTCAAAGATAAAAGGCAAAAACAAAACACAAACCAAAACAGACTGATCAATGAACACCTTTAATGAAAAGTATTTTGAACTCAAAGATATATGTTTGGCTATTGTTTCACAGTTTTCTTTCCCCCCGCCCTCTTTTCACATAAGTGTTACCAATACAGAATCTTTCTTCTATCCGACCTCTTTCCAGCTGCATTAACAGAATATCACTTTTAGTAGGTTATGAAAGTAAGATAACTGCCCTACAGAAGTGTGACAGCCATCCTCCCTCTTGAATGACCTTTCCATATCTAATTTCATCCTGCTTAGGCTCTTTCCTCTGTGTTTTTCCTCTCTAGTTTTTTTTCTCTGCTTGCTTAGATTTACTTTGCTGCTGCTGCTTCTTCCTCTGCCTCTCTGGTAGAGAATACTGGGGTAAGGAAAAGCTGCATAATGGACTCAAGCACTACAGCACCATGGAAAGTTTTCTTGGCTGTAGTTACTTTTATAGACCCCCTAAGGTACTCTGCACCTCCTCAAAGGAGCAGTGACCACTTCACATAACTAGTAACAATTACCTGAAATCCTCAAGGCAGAAGCAAATGTTCTGCAGATGATGTTTTAGAAATGACTGTTTTAACTTACACCTTCTCCTTACTTCCTATTAGCACTGAGCAATTAGCCTATAACTTATTTCAGGCTTTCAAAAGAATAATTTTAGTGTCCTAGTCTTCCCACTAAAAAGTCTTTAATACTCTTAATTTTTTAAAGTTTTAAAATAGCAGAATAAAGAACACAAAGCTTCACATTACCTTCTCTATCACATTAAGTGAGCATCTATTTATACTTGGAATCAAGGTATGGTATACTTGCTAATTTAACAACTGCCCCTCAGTTTAGTTCCAATTTGATTCCAACTAATGAAGTCCCATTATCTTTTTTTAAACAAATACTCATCTTCGCAAGGCTAGCAAAGCAACTGCAACATATGGTCCAATATAAATTAATTCCCTTCATAAGCTCCTTGATAGTAAAATTAATTTTTCTGTATCAATCGCAAATATTACTAGCCCTTTCAGCCACTTCAGTGGAATTGCTCACCTCACAAATAACTTTGAACACATGATGAATTGCCTTAGGAATAATGCCCACAGACTCTTCATTTCCCATCATTGTGTATGTCTTCCCTGAAGCAGTCTGTCCATAAGCAAAAATTGTGCCTAGAAAGATGGTTAGATTTTACTAATTACTTACAACATACATTACAAACAAGATTTAAGCACAATTTTAAAACTTACCATTATAGCCTTGCACAGCTGACTGTATAATTGGAACAGCTACACCTTCATATAATTGCTGAGTGTTGTCACTTGAGTGAAAAACACGATCTTAAAAAAATTAAAATAAAGCATGTAAATCCATTGTATTGGAAGTCAAAAGTAAGCTGTCATATTATCCAGTATTGATGACTTCTAATCCAATGAATGGGCATCAGATTGTAGGATAATTCAAACATAAACCCTTTTGCACCCTCACACTAAGGGGGGCCCCAAGGCTGCACTGAGAGAATTCAGCAGTGACCTTGGTTTCTGTAAGATTAAGTATAAGCAAGAGCCTTTCTACAAACCATTGTACTGTGAGCTCGGTACTAACTATAAACATCGAGTGTTATCACTTCTGGGAGCAAACAGTGCCTGAAAAAACAGGTTGTTGACTTCAGAAAGTGCAGTCTTAGAAGAGACTTAACTGAAAAGTAAGATCACCTAAAGGAAAATCGTTTCTATTCTAGCCAAACCAGGACAAATAATCACTAAACCCGAAACCCTGTGTGCCCCAAAGGCATTCCCTCAAAATTATGAAGGTGGGAAAAAAGTTCAGGAACGTTGCAAAACGTTAAGGTCACCAGTGTTAGCATACATTCAAGTAGTACAGTAACTAAGGCCCACGTAAGCATCAAGATAAAGTAACCGCTTTCATATTCTTACCATAACTGAATACTTTTGTACCATTCACTTCGGAAACAGTATTATTATCACTTTTCCAGTAGACTGATGCTTTATCTTCAAGAGCATTTTCTCTAAGAGAAAAGATATTCTGTTAGCTTCATTAGGTTCAGACTCTGGCTGAGGGAGCCAGGGTTATTTAGTCTGGAGGAGTGATGAGGTCTCCCCTCAGTCCCTCTACAACTACCTGAAAGGAGGTTGTAGCGAGGCAGGGCTTGGTCTCTTCTCCCAGGTAACAGTGATAGGACAAGGAGTAATGGCCTTAAGGTGTGCCAGGGGAGGTTTAGATTGGATATTAGGAAAAATTTCTTCACTGAAAGGGGTTATCAGGCACTGGCTGCCCAGGGTGGTGGTGGAGTCCCCATCCCTGGAGGTATTTAAGAGATGTGTAGATGAGGTGCTGAGGGACATGGTGTAGCAGGGAATTGGCGGTGTTCAGTTAAAGGTTGGACTTGATGATCTTTTCCAACCTAGGCTATTCTGTGCTTCTATGACTTATAACGCGAGCCCGCCCCCTTACCGTGAGCATCTCTCTCCCAAGCACTCGCCAGCCTTGTCTGCTCCAGCTCTCCCCTTCCTCCACAGGGCACGGACGCCGCATTTATGCCCCTGCCTCCCCCCCTTCTCAGTGCGGTAGCGGCGCGCGCGAGGGCCCAGGGAAAGGTGAGGGGGGCACAACCACACCCCGGGGAGCCAAGGGATCCCCAGGCCGCGGGCGGCACTTCACCTTCCCCTCAGGCTGGGAACTCGGCTGCGGCCCTCCTGCCTGGACGGAGCCTCACCTGTCGATGAGCGGCCGCACCCGCACGCAGACGGTCACGGCACCCTCGTCCGCCATCCCCGCGGCCGGTGGGCACGAGACACGCGCCGCCCGTCGCAAGGAAACCGCTCACTGCCGGCCCGCCCGCACCCAGGCACAACGCAGCGCCTCCGGAGTTTGAACTGCTCCGGAGCCGCTTCCTATTGGCCCGCGCAGGGCAGGCGCCGCTGCGGAGCGTACCACTCTCTAACGGCCGGCGGGGGTGAACAGGGAGGTTAGTGAGGGACAGACGGATGAACGGCCCCGAGGCTGTCCACGATTCCCCCCCGTCTGTGGCGAGTCCTGCGATGGTACCGGCCAGCTCTGACGCCTTTGCGGCCGGCCGCGGGGACAGGGGGCGTTGGTACCGTCACGGGGCAGTCGGCCGGTAGCTTAACGAGTTATCTACGGAGTGTGGCTAGTATGCTTTCACACGTAAAAGTGGCACTGTTAGGTAATTAAGTTGTTTTTTTTTTTTTTGTAAAGTAAAATTTATAGCGGTTTGAAGTGCGGGCTATAAAAACAACGCAGGGGAGGGGGGGCAGCACCTGCAAAGTAGAGCCTATGGAAATCAAAACAACGCATGCTCCAGTTGCGTTTCTTTTAAGATCAACTAATTAATGAGTAATTTATGAAAATACTATTCACGTTTAAACTTTTAAAATAAAAACGTTTTCTCCCGCCCCATGTTTTAATCATCCTCGTCCTCCTCTTCATCATCCTCGACATCGTCCTCATCTTCCTTATCTTCCTCATCTTCCTCTTCCCCTTCGTCAGGTGCAGCTAAGGCTTCTTCCTGCGCAGCCTTGAAAGCTAGTTCCTCTTCCAGGCTGGGGTCTTTTGCCTCAGTGATTTCTGCCCCGATGGCCAAGTATTCTTCTTGCACTGGCGGCGGCAGTGCAGGAGTGTGGTTCTCTGGGCTGTATTTGTGACCCCAGCCAAAGTAAATGTTATCAAATTTCCTGGGAAAGAAAAGCGAAACATCACACATTCTCCTCCTGACATAGTAGCAGTGGAGAAATCATCAGGCTTTCTTACTCTGCTGTGGTGCAGATAGCCCATAACAGAAGTACTTAAAAGAGCACACCTCTTTTTAACTGCTATAACTGTTGATTAACACATCTTCCACTTAAAAAGCTCCACATGCTAAAACGATGAAGTCTGTCCTCTGTCACTGCACTATGTTGCAATGTGACTCCAACCTCACATTGGTAACAGAGTGCAGTCTCTGACACCAACTCCAGTGTCCATTTAAAAGCACGCAGAGGTAATGACTGTACCATGTGCAGTGGCAAGGAATAAACATCAGAAGCACAGAATATAGCTATTTTTGTAAAAAAGTTCTACAGACTCGAGCATATAGGTTTAAAATCGAGGGCTCTGCCCAAATATTAACTGGACATTTACATCCATTAACTTTATACTAGCTTTTCCAATGATTATTCATTTTCAGTCTTAAATAGGTATTTACTATTACTGTGCACATTTAAGTAGCCTTCTCCATCAGTCTCTGGAAAAGTTAGAATTAATGAATTAATAATAAAGCAACTTTGACTTCATTAGACAGGTATCTGTGTTCAGCATATGCAGTCTGTGTTGTAACCATGTCAGCTAGCTACTCACTTGCCAGATGCAAAGGCATATGCTCCGGGCCATCGGTTAGACTGGAGAATTGCAACAGCGTATTGTGGGATCAGGTTTGTAGAAGGCTGAGCTGTCCAAGCGGGGATGTTTTGAATTCCTGGAGGGAGCCACACACACACAGTAAATTAATTTATGAGCCTCTACAAAATATTTAAGACAGAGCTACACGACTTACATAGAATTCAAGCAATGGTTGTAAGCTGTGTGTGAGAAGAGCCAGAAGTCAGAAACAATAAATGTAGGTGCTGTATTCAAGTGGGTGGTTTGGATGTAAGGAGAGCCTTATGGATAGATCATATAGTTATATTTCACCTTGATTAGAGTAGAAAAATAATTTACTATTGATGTAATCTAATATTTACGTTCCCATATTCCTATGCAGTAATATGCTACAGGATCAAAATTCTTATTTGTGTATCTGTGCATGTGTGTACATATACATTTATTTATTTACACATGCACACACTTTTTTTTTTTGTCTAAAAAGGTGATGGAAAAATACTGAAAGTATTTCAGTAGTGAGCTGCCTTGAACTTGCAGTAGTCTGACAGGTCTGAGGTATTTTTTCCCTTTATTCTCAACAAGATTGTTAACTAGTAAACCCAATTATTTCAGATTTAATGTCAATACTGTTAACTATTTTGCTCTTGATCAATTTTGTAAAAGAATGTGCTTACCCTACAGGGACAAAGTATATTGCTCCATGAAGCATGAGAGTCCTGTAACTTCAAATATTTGGAATCAGAATCATTTTGGTTGGAAAAGACCTTTAAGATCATCAAGCCCAACCCTTAACTCAGCACTGCTGATTCACCACTACACCATGTCCCTCAGCACCACATCTACACGTCTCTTAAATACCTCCAGGGATGGGGACTCTACCACTGCCCTGGGCAGCCTGTTCCAATGCTTGATAACCCTTTCAGTGAAGAAATTTTTCTTACTATCTAATCTAAACCTCTCCTGATACAACTTGAGGCCAAAATTCCTAGTGGCTCTCTATCAAAAACTTCATTTTCCATGAAGAATACCTTCATCTTCAGAGACTGGAGTGAGAAGAGGAAGTCCTGTTTCTTGCTGTAGTGCATCTGGCTCCTCCGCATTCTCCTCTTCATCTTCTTCTTCTTCTTCTTCTTCTTCTTCTGATTTTTTAAAAGGATTAAACCAAACACAGCGACCCTATAATTGATATGGAAAAATAATACATACATGTAACAAGCACTGAAAGAATGCACGCCAGTTAAAATAACTGGCTCAGTCATTTGCAGACACAGTGACAGAGGGCAGGGGAGGGAGAAAGGAAAAATATGTGTTCCATAATTGGTATATTGTTGGCAGAATATTGTATCCTGTTGGTAGAGTGTCCCCTATATCCCTGATTCCTCCCTCATCCCTGCTTACTGTTTTAGAGTAACCTCATACCTCCCTCATCAGCTCTTTGTTATATTTTAGACTGCAGTTCTTCGCCAGTGAGGTTTTTTGTCCTGCCTAGATTACCATTTTAAGTGGCTACCACTTATGGACTTCGCCCCTTCCTTTTAAATTCTGCCTTGTTACTTAGCTACCAGTCAGAGGAACATAACAAAACGTTCTTAAGATTCTAATGCATATAGATTTTATTTTTACAACTATTATTTTGCTGGTAACAATTTTAAACTTTATTTCCTACCATTTGCTGTTATTTTACACTAGCATTCTTGAATTGGTAGATGGGCCAGCAAGTCATCCAGCAATGATCATCAAATTAGTAATACCTCTTTCCAGCACTAGCCTGATATCACTAATATTTTGTGCAACAATTTTATTTACAATAGTTTGGTTTTAATCTTTTTCATTTGCGTGTTTTACAGAAGAAAGTGAGCAACAAAAAATAAACCAGAAGAAAACATTAGAAAACATTAAAAAAGTTCCACTTAGCATACAGTCATAAGCTATCTGCACTTTAGCATCCTACCAAAGAAAAGAGAATTTAAAACATTTTTGTCAAGTAAGGACTTCAAAAGAGAAAACCTAATATAGAAGATTACCAGGAATTACCATTATCTATCAAGGCCTAACTCAATATCGTTATCGAAAGATAGGTTTCAATCACAAGAACACACCAATGAAAAAAGTATTAAACCGAGAAGGATCCAAAATATATGTGTATATATATGCTATATGTAAATATGTTCAACATATTTATATATTATATATTATATACTATATCAAATATATTTTCCATAGAAAAAGTATTTCAGTACAGTACTATTTCTGGTGAATGGTTCAAATGTGCAGGTGAGGCGTTTCATTTACATTCTGAAACTCTACGAGTACTACAGTGTGAATGGTATTTGAGGTCCACGTGGGCTATTCCAGAACCTACCTGCTCAAGAATACTCTGTCCATGGTGCACCCATGTGGAGAGAGAATCCACCATTTCAGTCACAGAAAGAGGGTTAAAATCGGCATTTTCTTCATATCTACCTTCTCCTCCCTCCTCCTCTTCTATTTCTTCCTCTGACAACTGGTAGAATCCAATGGGAGAGATATGGGATCCCGCTGAGATCCGAGCTATCTGTGCACGCAGATAATTGGCCTCATTTCCAGGGAAAGGAGGAAAGCTCACAACAGGAGCATCCAGCCTACCAGTGAAGAACTTCTTGATTTTCCTGGCACAGACAATCTGGGCTGGTGTCACTGGAGGCAACTTCACCCAGGGTTTGCCTGGCTCATTACAAACAAAGTAGACATATTTATTTGTCCCAGTCCCATTTTCTTCTTTTGGGATAACAGGTGGAGACTTATAGGTGGACTTTGGTGGTTCATCTTCTTTTTCTTTCTCCTCATCTTCATCCTCATCCATCTCTTTCCCTTCTTCCGCAATAACTTCTTCCTCTTCTGCTTCCTCCTCCTCTTCCTCTTCCGTGTACTGTACTTCAGCTATAATATAGTTCATCTCCAGGCCCAAAATTTTGCCCCAGAAGCGACAGGTCTGGATTGGGTGAACACTAATTAGATTTTTAAGGGCAAGAAATATGAGATAGGTTTCATCTTTGCTCAAGCCAATTCCAGCCTGTTCAAAATAAAAGGCTGTTTCCATCACGTTAGGTAGAGGGTTCTCTCCCTAGGAAAGAAGATCCAGAATTAGAGATGAAGAATAGTATGATTATCTGTTTGTAAACTTAAGCATGTTATCCACTGAATATTATCGTTCACTTTCCTGTAGTGCCACTCTTTCTCTCAAAGTGCTTTGCAGACATTAATTCACTATGTATTTCTCTATTATTTAGAAAAAAATGCCATTTTAAGGGTAAAGAAGAGAACACAGATGAAATGCAGCTTTTACAACACAGGATTTCAAAATTCAAACTCCTAATTACTACAAAATAAGGAAAGTCAGAATTCTTACACAGGATCTACAAAGGACTTCAGTGCTAGGACATGTCAGCTATGTAAGAGGCATTGATGCCTGCAAACAGTGTCACTGTGTTTCCTTGTGTTTGTGGCAGATGCATTTGGGGAAAATATAATACATATTTGGACACCAGATCAGCAATATTTCTCTGGAGTGAATGTTGTTCTTTTGAAAACCTTGGCATAAAGCTCCCTGCATTTTTTAAAATACTGGCCCCTGCTCTTACTGAGGTCCATAATAAGACTCCAGCTGGCTTCAGTAGAAGCAGAACTAGGCCAATAATGAAGATTTCATTAAGTATTTCCATTCACTTTATCACCCTTCTCTCATTTCATGAGGTAGGTGATTATATCACACAAAGATATTAGAAGTTGTACACGGCAGGGTAGGGAATTTGTAAGAAGTAGTGCTAGTTTCATACAGAATTTCTTTGGCCCTTCCAGGTTTCTTATATCTAAGCAAGATAGATTGGAGTTACGAAAAATTCAAAATTTCTTTCTAAAATACCATACTTTTTTCCATTTTTACCATTGTGTACTGTTACGGTAAAATAAGTAATAGGCTATGCAAAAGACGAAAGACTCTTTCTTCTGTTGTTAGTATTTGTATTCTGCAATTGCAGTTCACTTGAATATATACTGGTAACTTCATATGAAAATCAACATCTTGTTGATTAGTTTCCTTTGATTGTTATAAGAATTGTCTTAATTTTTCATTGGCTACAACTGCTTCTGCATATAAGCAACTGAATACTGAAAAATCCCATCTTAAGAAGTGGCTTTTCAATTCTAGTAGTTCTTCATTATAATATTTTATTTTTTTTTTTTTTTTTTTTTCGGTTGGAGAAGGACAGACTGGAACCACAGCTGGAACTTGAAGTCTCACAAAATTTTCCATTCTCTATTTTACAGTAGCAGCTGTGCACAATATTCTTGAACTGGTGTCCAGAATTATGGTCATTTTAGGTAAAGAAATGTCACTTTTAGATAAAGAAAAGAAATCTGGATGCAGTATTCCATGCTGAACTGGCATATGGGAGATACTGTAGACTTTACTTTCTGTTTATCATCTCTAGAACATCTGTGATTTTAAAGGTGCAGGATACTAGATTTACTACAGGAAAAAAGTCCCAACTGAGTAACCAGATGGGTTTTCTTCTTCACAACAAGACATGGGACCAACTCAGCTATGAAGAGGGTACATGGTACTGTGGTTGCAATTATTTATATCATCCTCAGAGGCAATAGTACAAATGAGACCCCAGCTTCCTCCCTTACTCCTTTCCTTTCCCACCATCCTCCCACCCATTCCCTAGTATATATGGTATCTATGTTTCTCTGATAATAACTCACTACCTCTTCTTCTAGTTCTTCAGCTCCTTCTCCATCTGTCTTGATGAACAAAGCTTTACGCATTTCTGCAGCTTCAAATGTTGGAAGAATCTCATATTCATCTCGAAGAGTGTCCACTTTTTTCTGAAACTGAGCCCACTTCACATCCTTGCTGATATTCTCAATTATGTCTACTGCATTTGTGGGCTTTTCATCCAGGATCTTTGTTAGCATATTAGCAAGATGATCGTATCTGTCACATAAATGTAAATATTATTGGCATACTATACAGAAGTCTTAGAATATGATGTTTTTAATATCAAAAGTAGGAGCTAATTGCCTGGACCTTTGGAGAAATTGTTGAAACAGTTAGATTAAAGGGGATCATGGAGGATTATGGGAAAATAAGCCTTGAAACTAGCCTGATTATACTATACTGTCCTGGTTCCCCAGGCACAGACCCATGGGCCAGCCATGCAGGCAGGCCATGAGTAGCCCTGAGTCAGCTGAGAGTTCCAATCAGGTCAGCTGACTCACAGGTGTAACCCATACCACCTAGTCATGCTCATTATAAAAGGAGGGAGCTCAGTGAGCTCCTTGAAGGCAGTGTTCTGTTTGTGCCATCAGCATTGAACCAGGTGGAGCAGAACCCTTTATGTTTTGTGTTGATTGTTGTTTTCTGTTTTGTTGTTCTATTAAATCTGTCTATACTTCAACTCATGGGCCTTTTCCTTCCCTCCCCCCCCCCCCAATTCTGCTTCTCATCTGGGGAGGGAGTCTTGGGTGATAGACTAACTGCTATGGTTTAGCCCTGAGTACTGGTTAACTGTAGACATATACTTAGGAGTGGTTCCATCTTCCATTTTTGATACATACTGCACCTGCCTGAGGAGCTGAAGCTGAACTTAAATGTGCTCTTAATCAAATCAATTTCCCTTTGAACTCTATAAATTCCCTTAGGAATTTTGATTCTGAAAGATCTTGGACACACACAAGTATCACACAGGGATGAACTATTGCATTTATAACATATTCTTCCCTTCTATATATACCCCCCTGGTATCCCTCCCTTTCGTAACATAACCCTTTGCCCTTTTACCAACACTACTTTTCTCTCCACTCATACTTCCTAGCCCTTTCAATTGTGTCCTTTTTGAGACTTACAAGTTCAGGCCAGATGCTGTGCTGCTCTTCAGTAAATAGGCTTTTGCATTCTGGATTGCCAGCATCTGGGATTTGAGATCGTGTGTCTGATCATTGTTTGGACTGTATCCTGGCTGATAAAGACCATAACCTGGTTCATGTGGCTGATAGAGGCCATGGCCACGTTCATAGGCTTCATAGGGATCTTGTCCTATTGCATATGTCTGATAGGCACTGTTTGGTTCCTGTGTTTGGTAAGGGTTTAATCCTAGTGCGTCTGATGGATAGATCCTTTGCCTTGCCTCCTCTGCCTGATGAGAGTCTTGTCCTAGGGCGTGTCCCTGGCTGATGTTTATCCATTGTGCCTGTGCCTCGTAAGAGGCTTGTCCTGCTTCCCCTGGATCATGGAGGTCTTGACTTGGGACCTGTAGCTGATCTAGTGCTTGTCCTGGTGCGTGGGTCTGGCCCACACTTCCTCTTTGGCCTTGTGCTGGGTTGGGGTCTTGGTCAGGTGCTTGTGGCTGATCAGACCCGCGCCTTGCCCCCTGGTATCCATAGGCAGCTGGTCCCGGTTCTGACTGCTGAAGCTGATCAGGGTCTCCTTCAGGCTCAAAGCCCTCCAAAGGCGGCTGCGGCGACTGGGAAGTGTATGGCTCGGGCTGGTCCAGGCTGTCTCCGGGCCGCAAGTGCTCCCTGAGGCCTGGCTCCTGCCCTTCAGCCTGGGGCGAGGGCTCCTCGGGAGGCTCGTCCATGGTCCGGCCCGGGAGGTGGGAGCCGGGTCAGAGCAGCCGGCTGTCCCTCCGCGCCGTCGGCTTCTCTCGTTGCGCAGCAACAGCTGCCTCCGGCGGGGCGGAGCGTCGCTGAGGTAAAGCGGCCGCCGTTGCTAGGGGCGTGCGGCCAGCCAGTGCCGGAAGGGGCGGGCCCGTGCCGGCTTCTCTGTCGGGCTTGGCGCTGTTGTCTCGTTTCTCCCCGCGCTGGGCAAGGGGTGGCAGCATTTTTTGGCGTGCTGACCGCGTCCGCCCGGGCACTTTGGGGAGCGGCGGCACAGCGGGGCTGAGGGGTGCCGCTGCGCCCAGGTGCCTCCCGTCGGCAGAGCGGTGTCCCGTTCGCGTCGCCGCACGCGGAGGGGCAGCAGCCGGCTGGGAGAACGACCTGTCTTGTGAGGGAGCCGCCGTCCCCCTCAGCCTTCCTCGGCGCCGGCGGGAGAGGCGGCGGCTCCCTGAGGGGGCTGTGACCGCCTTCGGCGGGCTGGGGGCGATCCTGCGACGTTCGCTTGTCCCAGGTGTGGGGCGTTTGCTAGGTGGGAAGCCCCAGCAAACTGTCCGAGATGTTACTGCTTCTTCTAGAGAGGTTTTCAAGCCCTGCTTGTTTCCTTTCGTCATCCCCCACAAACCATGAAGTACTCTTAGGCTTCAACGTTTGTGGTACAAGAATCTTTCAGCTGTCTGCTGAGAGCAGAGAATGGATCTTTAAAAGCTTAATTTTGATTTAAAACCAAATGTGTCGTTCATTTGACTTCATTGCTTTCATTGCGCACAGTAGAAAATGCGGTTTAATCTTCTGCATTGTAGTGGAGATATATCGTGCTGTTGCCATAAGGTACAAAGTTTTTACTTTTGGGAGGATAAAAAAAAAAGTAAGATCTGATAATTACTTACAAAACCTATATTAGCAGGAAGGAAAAAAGCAGGTGTGAACTAAGTTGGAAAGAAGGTGTTCTGGCAGAAAACAGTTTTGTCGTGTGGTGCTGTCGGTGTTAAGGAGACAACTGGCCATAACGTGCCTAACTCCTGTTTGCAGCAGTGTTCAGACACTAAAACGTGAAGGACAGATGTCACATTACCGAGGAAGAACCTGGTAACTTCTATAAAATTAGTTGCTCAGGATTTATTTTACAGAAATATAGTAGTGTAATGCTGTATGCTTTCGGAGTCCCATCAGGTGTTATGTGCTACAGTGCTATCTACTAGAACAGATATTTGAAGTTCTGTTAATATCTAGAGCCCTCATTGTGTATCTGAGATTTATTCACATGAATTGTCTCTTTAATTGCTCATAATTAAGTCAGTGGAGAGCTTTTACTGTTTGAGTGAAGTTAAATGCATACTTAGTTTTTAACAAGGAGGTTATGAAAAAATATGTAGAGCAGGTGAGACTTTTTTTTTAAATAGGCCTTTTAAGGAGTTACATTTTCATAAATATCTACAGCTGGCCCAAGGATAACTGTCAAGGGTTCTCCAAGAACTCAACAGGGGAAATAATACTGTCTTAGAGTATCCATGTGAAGAAGCTGGTGCTGTACAAATCTTGGCAAAATGCCCTATTAAGGTTATAAGTTGTGTTAAATAAAGTAGTGCAAATACCTAAACTGTAAAACATATTTCTGTCATCAATGGATCAGTAAATGTAACTTCTGAAATAAACTGTAGTTTTGGTTTTCTATGTTTATTAGAATTAACCAGAAAAAATTCTCAGGTGGAGCACTGCAACTTTCTGTCAAGTTCCAAGAGTGCCAGAAGTGTAATTGAGGAATCTGACCCATTCTGAAACTGCAGCAAAATATGCATTTTCACATTCTTTATTAGGCAGAGTATTTATGTGAAGAATTAAAAAGTTTCTGTGTTGTGTTTCTGTGATTCCAACAGGTAAGACAATATCATAAAAATGTGAATTCTGCTGGGTTTCAACTTGTGGAGGTTTTGCTATTGGCCTACTGATCTTTGCAAGGAATGTGCACATTTTGCAGATGTGTTTGCAGAGCTTACACGTTGACAGCAGAGGGCGGTACAGTACTTGCAAATTACTCGTGAATTTCTTTTCATTTGATATTCATATTTCATATTTGGAGGTAAAACTTGGTTTGTTTAGTAATTTGCTTCTATAAAAATTGCATGGAGTTCAGTTATTTTTCTGCCTGTGATGTTCTGTGAAGCAGCTGCTCAAGAAAAGGCAACTGCTTTATCTTTTCAGTTTTTTTCAGCAAAGAAAGGGAAAACTAGGGGTACTTACATTGCCATTATGTAAGTTAAGACGCATGTAAAATGTATAATGGCTCAGGGAAAAGAGTACCTTGATGCAGAAGAATGTTTCAGCAAGGTGCTGTGATGATCTCTTGTTGATATGGAAAAGCAGGAAATGGATATATGCAATATTGCTGCAGAATCTTATTCTGATGTACACTGTCAGTAGCATGGGTTAATTAACTGAACAGTAATTAAAGTATTAATGTTTTTTCTTTCCAAAAAAGGTATGTTAATGGTTTGTATTGTCTCTGTTGTGGCCAGGTAGCAATGGTCTCTTATGCTATGGATTCAAGTCTGTTTTTCAGTAGCCCTTTCTTTTTAAAAAACTGAACTATTGCCTATTACTGATTTCCAAGTGGAGATCCAAAGATGGTATAAAATGTTGCATGTAGAACTGGACATCTGTTAAATTTCTATAGTTTCATTGGTGAATTTTGAACATGCTTGCACTTGGAAGGGAATGACAGGCAATCTGAACAGAGCTTCCCATTTGAAGTGGTAATCCTTCTGTGCTTTGATTTCTGTGCAAACAACTACTGAATTAGAAAGCCTGGATTCAGGTCCTATGTGTGTCTTCCTAGAAGAATGCCTTCATAACCAGACCATTAAGTAGTACCTGTAACTACTGAGGTGAAGCTGCTCTGTACTATGTAGCAGGCAAGTCAACTTTAACTGGATTCCAGCCTGGTGTCCTGGTTCCCCAGGCACAGACCCATGGGCCAGCCATGGCAGGTGGACCATGAGTAAGCCCTGAGTCAGCTGGGAGATCCAATCAAGGCAGCTGACTCACAGGTGTATCCCATACCATTTCATCATGCTCCTTATAAAAGGAGGGAGCTCACTGAAGGTGGAGTTCCTCTTCCTGGGGCTCCTCCCTCCTGGCCTTCTGCTCCTGCTGTTGACCTCAAGGACCAGGCTGAGCAGAACTTTGCATACTTTATGTTGGTGATTGTATCAGTTTTATTTCATTAAATTTGTTTCTGCTTCAACCCATGGGGCTTCTCTCTTTTTTTCTCTGATTCTCCTTCTCAGCTGGGGAGGGGTCATTGGGTGGTAGAACAACTGCTACAGTTTAGCCCCAGGTACTGGCTAAAAGTAGACACCTGTGTATCAGGAATCAGGTGCTATTGCTTTCTGTGTGAAGCTTGTTCTGGCAAGCAGCTGTGAGTGTGGTGTCAGCTTGCTTGAGAGGAAGGAAAAACAGCTACTTTTAAATCTCTTCTGCTCAGAAGTCAGTGATACGCATTTTTCCTGCAGTGCCAAAGAAGCCACATGTACTTTTTATGCTTAGATAAACATACCACAAGAGGTTTTAATTGCATGTTTTCTTTTTTAGTCTCTTTTTTTAACCCAGAGAGGATCAAAATGTATTTATGTCACTTTGAGAATAAATTTTTCCATTTGATTGGAATTCTTCTTTTTATGTCACTTTTAATATCAATTCTCTGCTAAATATCTGAGTAAATGCTTGTATATATAAAAGCAAATACTTTGTGCATCTTACGTGTTTATTGCACAGAGAGGAATAGATGCTCATACAAGATCTTCTTAAAATATGGAAGTGACTTTTTTTGTTAGTTACAAGGTTATCAGTGAGTCATTCCTACTGATATGCCTCTTTTTTCTTCTATAGGTCTTGATTCTTTTCTCTTCTTCAAGTTATATGCTGAAGTCAAACCGTGTTTCTCAGGTGGTCATAGTTGTTAGATTAGTGCTGGCAGTCAGAGGTGTTTTTCTGTGAGGCAATATTATTGGAAAGCTGAGAGACCATCATCCTTCTGCAGGGGGCTGATAGGAAATGCATATGGTGCTCTGAAGAGAATAATAATCATTTTTGGATATCGAGTGCTGGCTTTTGCTCTTATTGAAGTCAGTGGGAGTTCTGTTACTGACTTCAGTGAAAGTAAGATCAGGTTCTTTGTCATTTCATTATCAATTTTTGACATAGACCAGGGTATATGCTAGGAAAAAAACTGATTTTAGTTCTGATTTATAGTGGAGAGTTGCTGTGGTTAAGGCCAAGTGTGAATTTGCATCCTGAGGTGTGAATTCCATATTTTACATCCTCTGAGTTCAGAATATTACTGAGTTACAGGATAATGTTCAGTAGACATGTAACTATGACTGTGCAGTGGCAGCAATGTTGGTGTGGACCAGCAAAATTTCAAGGGGATAGATAACTTTTGTATAGTCTGGTAATGAGTGCTAAAAATCTATGTTGTGAACAAAACTTTTGTTTGATCTATGTTATTACGGTGATGTGGTGTGGATTTTTGTTAGGAGAAATGCAGGCAATTGAAGTTGATAGTTTTTCAGATACTGGACTGTAAAGTCTGTGTTTATGATTTGTTATTGAAGGTGATGGTAGTTCTGTTATTGGGCACTGTGTGACTGAAAATTGCAGTGGACACCATGATTAGTGATTTCTGGGTGATGTATCTCTATTTTATTATAATTTTCATGCATGTTGGTGTACCATTTCTTGTCTGTCAGTACCACTGGAGCATCGTGTATTTTGGCTGCTATTTATGAGGAGAAACCTTAGTTTTCTGGCAAGGAGGGTGTGACAATTGTTCATCTTTTAAATACAGCCAAGGTACTTTGTGCTGGTGCTCAGAACTGTCCATTTCCTACAAGTCTGTTAGATCATTCACATCTGCAGATTTTGGAGACTGTGTGGTGTGATACTTGCTAGGGTGAGATGAAATGCAGTGGTGATTATTGTTAGCACACTATAGCTGTGATACAGAGTCCAAGTGGTTCTGTTGTCGATCTGCATAGGGCTGGCTTGGCTTCCATTTTGTGTTTTTGTCGGCTGTTACGCAGACAAATCTGAATGTGTGTGGGATAGTGCCTTCTCTTTTAAAGGTCTAACCATGCATAATTGTGTGTTTCTGTACTGTTCGCATCAATTGAATTTGTTTCAGTGGTTCATGTTGAAGATATCCAAACTTGTTTCTCAGAGCTGTATGGTTCCTGATGACTGTGGTGTTGCAACAGTGGACAAATGGGCTGTTGGAGTTGAGGATTTTTGATTGTTGCATTACCAGGTGGCAGTAGTGTGGTGGAATGACCTTCAAATACCCTCCTCTGTTCTGGTTTGTTGCAGGCTTGTGAAATCTTAAGAGTGTTGTTTCTTCTTGCTGTGCATCTAAAGATCTCTGTTCTTGGGGAGCAGGAGGGTGAAAGGGAGGCAAGGTTTTGTTCAATGTAGAAATTCCTGGGAATTTTGTTTCTCTTCATATTCAAGTGACAGTTAAAATGGAGCAATGATTTATTGTCATTGATAAAACAAAGGTTCAGTTTTCACTTTGCAGATCTGTAACCTTTACTGTATTTCTGAGAGTGATAAACCAAACTTTTATATTAGATACTGCATTCAATTCACAATGATTATATGTAATTGTTTTATTCTTATGTGAAGCTGAGCAAGTACAATCACTTCAAGAGGATTATAAATTTCAGTCAATTCCTATTTTGCTTTTTGCTAGCTGTATACATGATAGCTCTTCTCATTGTAGAGCGAAGGGATTTGATAATTTTTTTCCCCTGCTGTGGTAAGCCCTCTAGTCTGTAGCAGCAGTGTAAAATGGGGTATAATGATTCAGCAGTATTTTAAAAAAACTGTATGAAACATGAGTAAATAGAGGACCAGGCCGGATGTTTTGTCCTTCCAAATGATTAGGACTATCTGAGCATATTCTCTGCTATTTATAAAATACTTAGAAAATAAAGGATTTTGATTTTAGAATATTTAGGAGTGAAGATGGCGTTGTTTTCATTAGGGACTCTGGAAATTACTAAGAGGTTTTGTGGGACTTAGGGATATAGAGAAGAAGTTGTAGTATTTCAGGAGGATTAGTCATACATGTAACTTTGCACTTAAATTCTTTACAGGAGAGTCTTGCCATGTTACACTCAATAGATATGAAATTCTGCTAAAAAATCCATCTTTATACTGCAGACCTGTCAGAAAATCCATGCTACTGAGTATCACTTCGAAAAACCACAACTTCTCAGGCCATGTTTTTGCGACTATGTCCAAGCAAGTTGTCCTATATTATGCTATTTTGACTGTGTGATATGTCATAATTGATTTGTTCGAGGATAGCAGTATGCTCAAAACAGTACATGTAACTTCTGTCTGAGTTAACAGTGTAACTGCATTCTTCATTTGAAATAATACTCGAAGTGTAATGGGGAAGCAAGGCTATGAAGTTCACTTTGAGAAATCAATCTCTATCATTGTTATTTCATGTAATACTGTTAGATCAGCCATTTTCTCTTGAAGTTATTTCTATAAGTTCAAATACTGTTTAATTGTAAATTGGATGCCTAGGTTCAGTTTCCATTGTTGCAAGTAACTTTACCCCATTTTCTTTTTCCAGAGATGTAGAACTTCATGTAAACAACCTTATTCTAGGAACAAACAGGTTCACTTATAAACTAAGTTTTTCTTCTTTGTCTTCATCTTTATCATTTTGGATAGTTACTTAGTCTTCATGTCTTTTTTCTGTCAAAAGCATGACAAAAACAAGGCAAAAATGTGCATCAACAATCAAAAGACTATTATGGGGAAGTAAACAGGAGTACCTATAAAGTGTGTCTGGGATATATTTTCCCCCTTTTTTATTTTTTTTTATAGTAGTAACTTTGCAATATCACTAGATTTTTGATGCAACAATTTCCATCCTATTTTGCATATAAATAAGTTCTCCATATAAAATATACTATGAATTGAGATAGCAGAATAGTTTCTATTAGTTTGTTATTCTTGCAAAATATTTGTATAACCATTGTAAACAATGTCTTGCTCACCTGCATTTGAAGCTTGCTTCCTTCTATATTTTGTTGATGAATAAGTGGGTAAAAGTGAGAAAACTGCAGGTTGAGATAAAGACAGTTTAATAGGTAAAGCAAAAGCTGTGCATGCAAGCAAAACAAGGAATTCATTCACTACTTCCCATTGGCAGCAGTTGAGTTGTCTCCAGGAAAGCAGAGCTCCATCATGTGTAAACTTGGGAAGGCAAATGCCATCACTCTGAATGTCCCCCCCTTCTTCCTCCAGCTTTATGTGCATATGTCATAGGGTGTGTGATGTCCCTTTGTTCAGTTAGTCAGCTGTCCCAGCTGTGTCCCCTCCCAACTTCTTGTGCACCCCCAGACTACTCGCTGGTGGGGTAGTGTGAGAAGCAGAAAAGGTCTGGACTCTGTGCAATCACTGCTCAGCAATAACAAAAACAACTTTGGGTTATCAGCACTGTTTCCAGCACAAATCCAGAACACATCCCCATACCAGCTACTGTGAAAAAAATTAACTCTATACCAGCCAAAACCAGCACATCACCCTACTCAGAATTGAGAGGGGTCATGATTATCTATTTCGGACTCCAATTTATAGTTCTTCTACTGAAGGAGGAAGCAACTTGCCCTTTTTGCCTTCACTGTCCAAAGAAATAAGTGAGATTTGTTTTCTAAAGAGCAGCTGCATACACCCTTTATACCAGTTTAGCTAGAGCTCAGGAGGGGAGAGACCTGAATTCAACTCCCTTCAGGCTAAGATTCAAATCATATACCCATATTCCCCACACCTTGAATAAGGGAACCGAGTCTTTCTGAGTGGACTTGGGTACACTGAGCAATTTTATCCTTTTCCTAGCTTTTATATTCAAAGTTGGGGTTTTGTTTTTCATTTTTTATAAAGCAAATTGCATACAATTTGGCTTTGGATTTTCTTCTCCTGAGCATGAAGATACATCTTGTTAACATTCTTCTTTCTATGCACATTAAAATAGCATCCAATTGGTTTCATTACCAGGTCTGTGAATGCTGTACCTGTTAGAAAAGAGACTCTTCCTCAGCCTGAGATCTTAGAGTAGCTCTGGCTCAAAACTTCTTTTAATACATAATCCAGAGTTTGAACTTTATTTAAAAGACATATAGAGCTTGTATTGGTCTCTCTATGGTGATTAATTCAACAGTTATTGCTATGTTTTCTTAAGCAGTGTTTCACTCTACGTGTTTATTCAATAATTTTGTGATCAGAAGGTTAACTTGGAATAATTAAAGCTGGTAATAAAACTACTGTATTATTGTGAGATTGCTCTTAAAAAAAATCAGGTCCAGTTTTAAATTTTAGTTTGTTGCCTTTCTCTTCATTTGCTTAATACTGAAGCACAACAAATATGGGGAAAAAAATTTTCAAGTAGAAGTATTAATTCTTTGAGTTTTAAATCTCTTAGTCTTAAAATTCTTACAGGGTTTCGATCTGTATTATGAAAGCACAGAAATTCAAATATAATAGGACTCAAGAAACAGTAATGGTAAAACTGATGGAGTAACTAAAACATGTAGATGTTTGAGTTACTTTTTGGGAACAGAGTAGCTTCTGAAATTCCGGATCTCTTCCAGAACTTGCATTTCTTCCTTAAGTGTTGTCGGTTCCCTTTTCAGTTGGGGTGGTGGTGTGTGGTTTTTTTTTTTTCTTCCAAAGCTGTTACTGTAGACATAGATGTATCCGTATATGCAGCTGATACTCTCTTCATTTCCTCTAAGCACATGCTATAAATTCACTTACCTCCCATCTATCTTCCAGTCCAGTTCTTCCTCCTTAGTGTGTGATGTACCCTTCAGTGAGACTGAACCCAGAGTTCATAACTTAGGGTCTATGAGCTCTGAATAGATTAAAACATTCACCTGTGGTGGGTGGGGAGAGGAATGAAAGATTATTAATGAATTTCCTGCTAGAGAGAACTCAGTTACTGAGTCTCTCCTCTCTCTTCCCGCACATCCCAGGCCCTGCAACAAAGTCAATAAGGTCACAAATTAGCTTTTGCTCTGATCTGAGTTCTTTAATGTTTTGGTCCAGTGTTAACAGAGAAGTCATTCTGATAGCTTGACAGTTCTTGTTCTATATTAATTATATGTAAGTTACTGCCTGAATTACAGGACAAAGGGAAGTGGGCTTTTTAGCAAAAAAACATTTCTAAATGTGTTACTGTTGTGTGTTTAAGGTATTGTGTTTAAGTGAACACTGTCTGTAATTGTGAAGAATTTTTATTATGTTGGACAAAGATGGTGAGAGGAGAAATAGTCATAATACTGACTTTCTACATGGATACAATTGTAATTATAATGCTATTCTCAATTGGTTTTAATCAGAACAGTTCTATTGCAATCTATGAAACTTCATGTTTTTGCTAGCTGAAAATCTCTCTTGTGATGTCTGTCTCTTGACATTTCTTGAGGCTATTTTGCTATCTTCTTCCCTTCCAACTTCTTCTACCTGTTTTAGTTCCAAGGTGAAGGAACAAGTGTGTTTTGAGATGAGCAGATAAGATTAAAGTGTGGACCTTTTACTAATCAACAAGTTGATTAACTCTCAGGAAAGGCAAACACATTTAGCTAATAATATGCCAGAAAACAGGAAAACACCATGCCTAAAACTCAACAGTTCATTTCACTTGTGGAGCTACCACTCTTGAAAAGGCTTAGAGTTGCAGTAACAATAGCTGTCTTCCTAAAATGAATTTCCTGAATCGAAGCTTTCTGGATAAACAACAATTGCAAGAGAGGAAGCTGAGATTTTCCTGGAAGGCTTCTGAGGTCTAGCCCAGAAAGCTGTACATTCATTTAACAGGCAAAATCATGTTAAGTTTAAAAAAAATGGTAAGAAAAGACCTGATGTGACTCTATCATTTCAGGTTTACAGTCTTTCAGTTTCAGATGGCTAGATTTCTTCTGGCTCTGACATTCAAAAGAAGGGCGATGTATGCAGGAGGTAGAATTTGTAGAACACATTTCTTTGGCTAGATGCAATGTACTTTCGGCAGCATGAGTTTCGTCTAGTAATACATTAGTTTCTGTAAACAGGCAGTAAAGAGAAGTAATAGGATTTGGAAACAGTCATTGCTCAATGATGGAAGAATATGATTTATCTGTTGTCAGAAATAATAAAGGGTCCACCATGCCAGATTTATATTATTCAGGCACTGAAATCTGTTAAATTGGTAGGCACAGAAGGGTAAAAAATGAAAGGGAAACATTAGTGTTCTTACAGTTATTTCATGTGTTTCATCTGAAATGTATAAACTTTGCTCTTCAAACAGTACTTCAACCTCTCTTTAAATGTCACAGCTGCTTTTCTCCATCATTTTATATGTCCTAATATAAACAACAGTTAACCTCCCTCCTGTCTCATTTAATTATATTTAACAAGTAATCAATCTGAATTAACAGCAGGAGTATTCATGCCATTTGTATATTTTTAACAGATGTGTTCATATAATTTTGTTAATATATTTGGCAATTAAGGGAATCTGCTGTGAATCACCAGTTTCCTGGGAGAAGACTTGGGGCACACATCTTAATTAAGCGTTGTTGTTTTAGACCTCTGGCACTTGTGATGAAGTTAATAATAGTTCATTAGTTTCTGTTTATCAAATACTTGTGCTGATGGAGCTTTTTCGCTTCATCTGTAAGAAGGACCCTTTAAATTCTTTCTTGAAAGATTCTTCTGCTAATACCTTTGGGGGACAGAATGAAAAATACTTTAACAAGTGAATAGTAAATAAATCATATGACTCCCAAAATTCAAACATGACAAATCAGCTTGTCTGACTTATTCAATTCTCAGTTAATATACTTATAAATAAATATAGCATGGATTAGTTACATGAGAGAATATTTGGCTTGTTATGGATTGTATAGCAGCCTTTGTTTTAGTTTTTATATACTGTTTTAAATAAGTCTGGAGTTTTAGCCAACTGGAATGTTTCCCCATACTGTCCACTCATGACTTAATTTTATTCATTATTTTGTGTTTCTCTAAAATCAGGCATTGCCCATTTGCTTTATGTGAAAGAGTTGTATCTAGGGTAGCAAATCTTGTGTCTTATTTACATGGAAGAGTTGAATCCCTAAACATGGTGGAGTGCTGTAGATTAGTTCTAGATTTAAAAAAGTGGGCTGATTCTACTATGGCTGAAGGAGTTTTGTAACTTGAAAACAAATCTAAGTGAACCTTGTAAGCTCTATCCTTCAACTTGTAAATACTGTACACCTGTGGCAGCATTTGTGCACTAGCTGATTGGATGTCACAAATGTTGATGCTATAAAAGCCTCACCAGTGGACAATGGAATCAACCTCCTAGAAAGAGTAGATAAGATTTTCTCAAACAACTTGACAGTTACATATTTATGGCATATAATCTATATGCCATCTGATAAGGCACAGATGAGAAATGAAATGAGGATAGAAACATTTGGAGAGTGTGTGTGTGTAATGAAAGAATTCACTATTTAAATTTTTTGTCTGTTTTCCAGCAAGTTGAATTGCAATAAGTTCTTTAAAGATGTACTTATGAACTTCATATAGAGAACCATTTGGAAAACTCTGTAGCTCTTGGGGAGCTACAAGAACAAACATTATTTGTCAGATGTCTCTGCTTGCAAAATCAAGGAGCTCTTTCCCTTCTGTCATTAGGTAGTTGTCTTGTGATTGCAGGTATATTTTCTGTATTTTTTGATCTAATGTGCCAGCAAATGGGAATACCAGCCCGTGTTTTACTTGTAGAGGGTAGGATTTCATTCTTGCAACAGCTGCTGTGGTGACTGGCATCTAGTGTGGGGGGTTTTCTTGCACCACCGTGTGTAATTATGGAAGGAACAGTTTTAGTATGGCTTAGAGCATAAATATACTAATAAACTCCTACTGCAGAAGAGGTTTTCTGTTTGAGATATATAATCTGTCACTTGTCTGAGTATTTTAACTGAAATGACTTTAATCTTGGGAGCCGAACATTATCACAATGGAAGCAAGAATTGACTCATAGGTTAGATGGTCAATATTTCAGGTGTCTTCAAGTCTAATTGTTGAGAAATACTGTAGCCTAATGTGAAGAATAGATTGCTACCTGACCGTTAGGTGCAAATTTCCATTCATTGACATGCTGAACTTCTGAAATGAAAACATTTAAAATATTTATTTTTTTAATTTTATGAAAACAAGCTGTATTATAACTCCCATTGAACTGGAACAAAGATTACAAAAGCTAATATTGCACTGAATGCAGTTCCACTGGCTCCAGTGACTGGTCTTTTAGGAGGGGCTCAGGAAGGAGGAGGAGTGCAACTCCCACTCTCTTTTTACATGGTAAAAAAGAGCATAGACCATATGCTGGACTCTCACAGGTGAAGGAGGTGTCCTTTGGTTGTCAAATCCTGGATTTTTAGTCTTTGAGCTGAGGATGTAATAGCAACATTCCCTACCAGTGTCCAAGCATCTTCCCTGACTCTTCTTTTTTTTAAGGGAAAGAATCAAGACTTTGCTTTCCAGCTTTAAAACTCTTTTTTTTTTTTTTGCCTTTTAAAACTCACACAGTAAGCATGAAATCTTACTCATGGCAATCATCCAAGAGATCATAAAACTGAATCATTGACTTCCAATGCTAGGAGCTATTTTGGATCAGCAGAACTATTTTGATAAACAATTAAGCAGTTATCTACACAGCTATACTAGTGCAAAGCTACATAGATGTATTAAAACAGTGATGTGGCGATGCTGTGTAGGGTCATGACAGTATATGCAGTTTAACTCGAGGGGGACATTAATGGGGTGAAACGAAGTGCAACAGTATTTGGAGGCCTCTTTGATCTTTGTATTTATATTAGCATTGACCATTTGGAAAGGACAACTGGACTGGACTCTGCTCTCTGCTAACTGTTTTTCCCATACCATATGAATTTGCTTAAATGAAGAAGTAAAAAGACAAACCACGGCACTGCTTCAGGCAGATGGGCCAAGCAATAATACAGTTTTATTAGTAAAAACTGTTTTTGAGAACTATTTCATATGTGTAGAAAAGCTTGCATAAATATCAGGCAAGAGCTACACTGATTCCTGTAGCAGTGCACTCATGCCCATGAAGAAAAGCTGTTGCCTGAAACTTTCCAGTTTCCTTGGTATGATGAGATGTTTTGTTTTCTGCTACAAGCCGTGAATCACTGTGGCTGTTAGGTATGTAAGTGGCTGGTCATCATTGTTACAAGTTTGGCTATGATCTTTAGACAAAACAATCCCAAATTTGATACTAGCCGCTTGGCATGGGAAGCAGGTAGATTCCCGTTCATTAGGTTTTTAAGGCATATAGCATGGCAAGTAGCTTTCACCATTTACAACTTCTGAAAGAAGCTGGTATGAAGAGCACACTTGGGAGTACGGAGTATCCAAAAGGCCTTGCTAAAGCCAGAGTACCTGTGTACCAGCTCCAAGGTTTCTAGGTGCTCAGAGCTAATGGTAAATTAATTGTGTATGCAGTAATTCTTTAAAGCAGACATTAACCCACATTACATATTGAGGGTGGTAATTTATCAAACCGAGCTGCTTTTAAATAGAAATGATTCTGTGCAGTTTGTGATGAACGTGTTGTTGTTGTTATCGATATGCTGATCTGACATGGTTATGAGTAATCCAGCTTAATTAGAAGATTTTTTTTTTTTTTTTTTTCCCTAATTCAAAATGGAAGTGCTTTCAAAATCAGCATTTTGGGCTTCTTTTCTTCCTGAGTTTTTACTCAAGTTGCCAGATCTCACTTCTAAAGGATATGCCTGCTTTCTTAAAAATAATCAAAAAAAGCCAAACAAAAACAAAACCCCCAAACACTCTAGTGTTTTCCTCCTTGAGGAAAAGCAATATTTTTTTAAAAAAATGAATCCATTTTTGTAATATGTTTGCCTTTGTCTTGGAAAACACATCATATTCCTTCATTCTGAGAAGAGGGTTGACCCTATGCTCTTTCTAAATGGTAAAAATGTAGAAAATTCTGGAATGTGGTTGTGCTGAGTCAATACATTTCTTTCCCGTCTTGAAAAGGCAGTGCTGTCAGTTAAACCTAATTATGTTACAGAAAAAAGAATTGAATTAATGTGTAACTCCAAAATAAGATGTTCAGCCTGCTGTGTGAGTACAAGTTGTCCTTTACGTGCAGTGGTTATTCTTGAAGTCTTCATTGATCTTCTTGAGTGAAGAGATGACTGCTGTTTCAGTTCCTGGGAAAGTTTCAGGTTATGGGAAAGGTTACTCCAGTTTGCCAGAAGCAAATGTTCGAATAGTTCTCCCTGACAGAGGCAGCCATTTGATGTCTTATTTTCAGGAATAGGTAAATGCTGCAAAATATGAACCAACTCCAAACTTAAGTGAAACTAAAATTTAGGATTTAATTTCAGTTCTGTTAAAAAAGGCATTTTGGCTACAACACCCAAATATCAAATTATGTTCCAAAGTCTCTCAAAATTAAGACTTATTCTAATGTACTGTTAGAATGCTCTTTGGTATTGAAATATACAATTGAGTTTAATGTGCTTAAGTCCTCGGCTTACAGTGTTTTTGCTTTTGCTTTTTTAGAAAAAGATTAAATTTCCATTTCATTCCTACTTTTCCTATACGTAAGCTTTTTGCAGGTGTTTTGGTAGCTCTGCTTTGCTTATGGTACTAATCCTTTCTCATAGGTTTGACAGTCAAGCCTCGCTATGTTCATCACACTGAATTTCTTTTTCTCAGCATCAGCTAAATGTAATCACTCCCCTGAGCAGAGATGGAAATTGAACTTGCCTCCAGCACACTTCAACTCAGTAAATACTGGTGTGATAGGAGTGAGAAAATGAAAAAGGCTGCAAAACCCACTGAATGTAATCCCTTAATCCAATATTAAGGATCCTGAGTTTGTCTGTATGGACATTGAGTACTATCCAAGAACATAAAAGAAGCAGTTCACCATTAAAAGGGATATGAGCATTGTAGTTTCTGGGGAGAGTATTGGGAAAGAAAATATTTTTTTCCATAAAAATTAGAGGTGTAGGTGGCCAGATGGTATTGATTTGTATCATTATGATCCGAAGATTTATTTGATGGTTCCATCCTAGTCTTGCTTTCTTTGGCCTGCAGCTGTCCTCTGGTTAGATAACATCTACCTTCTAGCATTAACAATTGGTTTGAGTTTTGAGTTTGAGTGATCTGATTATTTCCTGTTCTTACCCATGCTGATTATAGTCTCTCAGCATAATGTAGAGCCCTAATTCTGCAGAGGAGCTGAGGCTAAGAGAGGAGATAAGAGGGACAAAGAGTTATGTTGTTGAAAGATCAACTTGTAGGCAGATACTTCACTTTTTTTATCCTAATGCAAACTGAGCTTCTCTCTTCTGCTTATGTTAGAAGAAATAAAGAGAATGTGACGGTTTGTTAGGTAAAATTATGAAATGAAAACAAAACTGCTAAATGGATTCAGTAAACCAACCAAGTAATTCTGAAATTACTGAGGCCCCCCACCTAATTTCATAACTGAACATTCATGTACATGAGGATGAGTTGGGAGTAGCTTTTGTCAGCCATATGATGATCCTAAAATATTAAAGTCCAATTCTACACTTGTCTGCCCAGACATTAATCTGGAGTAATTCTGATGAATAAAGTCTTGTCACTGTAGTGGCATGAATATGAAAGTGACGCAACAAAGAAGCAGCTATGTGTTAAAGATCCTACTATCCCTCCTCTTACATCAATGCACCTATAGACGAGGGAAGCTGTTTACCCTGAGAGTGGTCTAGGAATGCAAGATATGTTTCCATTGCGAAGTTAATGTGTGTAAATGGCTGGGGATCTATCTTGTAATTCTTTCTCTGGGAATGTCACCTGTGTCTGGGAGCAGGCTGAAGTCTAAACCTGTCCTGGAGCCTTTGTACTTGAAGAGATTTGCCTTTTGTTTTGCTTTTAAAATGTCAAACTCCATCTCATCCTATGAATTTCAGTAATGAGTTTAATATAACTTCATTATAATCAACTCTGGCATAGCTAAGAACAGATTCTGATTCTAAATTGGTGTAGAATACAATAACACTGACAGAAGATCAATATAGAAGGAAGCATCCTCTTTATGCAATGGATATAAACACATATATGTTCTTTTTTCTTTCATGGTTTTCCTAGTAAGACCTCCTAGAGGACTTCAGTGATGGGGAAAAAGTGCAGTTATTGATTGGGCTTGGTATAAGGTACATTTTTACTATTCTGCTCAGTTCTCTGCGTGTGCAAGACAATAACCTGAAAGTCACACTGAGAAATGGCACTAGCTGTGTTAGGTGTCTGCTGTGATTTTTTTCACCTACAGTTTAAATTCTTTCTATGCCCACTTTAGTTCTGAGCCCTTTTTTTATATATGTTCCTTTGGTTTTTATGGATCCTGACATCCTTCAAAAACAAAAATAATTTGTTAGAATGCTGACTGAAAGAAACCTGAATTTTAAGGCTAAAGAAACCTTATATTCTTAAATTTGCCTGAGATTCACTAATGCAATCTTTCTAGTTTCTAATTATTTTGATTTACTTGTTGCACGAATTCAAAAAGGTTTTGATAATTTAAACCTTTTGATTTTTTTTTTTTTTTTTAATGCTGAAATTTTGCTTTGTGTCCACTATGTTGTCTCCTTAATTTAGGGAAATTGTTGTAGTAATGGATTTTGTCCATAGCTCAAATTTACCCTTAACTACGCAAGCAGGTTTTTAGTGATGGTAGATCATGGTGACTCTTTCGATGAACACCTCATCCTTCTGGATGCTCTCCTTGAATATGAGAGATATACTGTTTTAATGCTCCTCAGAGGGCAGTGCAGAATGGAATTTCTAATAGCATAGAAAAGCATTGAATGTTTCTTGAGAGGCAGCAATTTCAAAATTGTAGTTTGCAGCCAAATTAATGATTAGTGCTCCTAACAAGAAAGCTAAGAGCATTATGAAGTCTGTTTTAGGAGTGACAGATATAAAACTCTTCAAGACTTTTAAGGAAGGCTTTGTATCTTTAAGGTCTAGATGTATGTACAGTTCTGGCTGTAGAGCAAGATGTATGAAAGCTAGAGTTTAGATCGGCAAGATGGTAAATGCTCTGTTTTTAATCTAATACTATGTTCATGGTATCATTTGCCTTGAGATATTATCTCACCCCACATGCACTTCAAGCTGTCCAAAACAGTATACTTCAATGAGTGTGGCTCTGAGCCTGAGCCAATAACCCTTGTTCAGGAGTATACTGCCTATGGTTAAAAGCTGCACCAACACAGCTATATATATTACAATTGACTGCATGTAAGCAGAACTGCCCAGAGAGCAGGTAGAATGTCAGCCTGTGAGAGATCAGTTAGACACCCACTCACTCAAATTTAAGCATAACAGTAATTCCACTGAAGCAGCATACTGCAATGAATGTGTAATGTACCACCAGGAATATAGGCTTCCAGTGATTTGCTAGAGTGGTCATAAAGAAACTGAACCCAACAGGGTCATTCTCCAGTGACTACCTCATTTTGTTTGTGTGGGTTTTACTCTCTCCTTCCTTCCCTTTTGTAAATAAATCAGGCAGCCTTTTTGCAGAAAATAGTTATTCATCAAAAGGACAAGCGAGGTAAAAATTTTATCAATAATTGGTTGCTAGCCTACCTATCCAAATAAAGCCCCATATTTCCTGTGTTACCAGGAATCTTACTCAGTCCTCAGTCATTTTTGTTATTTCTTATGTTGAGATAGAAATGTTGTAGCCAAGATGTACTGGTTATCCATTATACGCTGTACATTATACTTCATCTTTTCCTACAGAGCAGGGAAGATAAGTCACCTTACTGCTCTTGAGTTGTGTACAATGTGTGTGCAGTTTACTTGGCACAGAATAGCCACTTAGTTGGAGAGTTGGAAGCATGAGGAAAATTAGCCACATAGCATCCTGGGGAGGCGGAAGGGAAGAAAAAAGTATCTTTGATTAGCTAATCACTAGCAACTTGGGATCTGGTTTTGGATGATCCTTAGGCAGAAGTATAAAAAAAAAAAATATTGATAAGTAACATGCCTGTCATCCAGACTCTTTCTGATACTCTGAAAAAGAATGTTTTGTTTTTCAAGATGAGTCTCCTGAAGAGAGCTGATGGGTTTTGATAGTTTGCAGTCATAGAATAAAATGGGATGTTACTGAGAGGCAAGAAAGATACAAAATGAGTTTTCTCAGTGAAGTGGTAAAATGCCGCTAATAATGTTAATGTGCTTTTATCTGCTGTCAGCTTTCAGGTTCTGTACTTGACCAATCACCTTGTGTAAAGCTGGCAGGATGTTTGATCAAATCTGAAAATTTAGATATACGCTTTATCAAAAGCAAACATACAAACCTAAAGGTCTTTTTTGTCTGTAGAGTCTTTTTCATTTGTTAGTACTTTGTGCTACTCATATTCATCCATATAGGTGAGTAAAAAATTGTATTGAGTTGCTTGCTACTTTTACATAGCTGTGTGGTTTTGGACTCCGCATAAGGTAAGAAGTGTTCCTAAGTTGTATGAGGGGTGTCAGGTCAGCTAGAGACATGGTAGTGCTGCTGAGTACATACTAGCTGCTTTCTTGTCCCTCCATGAATGAATTCATGTCCAGTGATGGTGTTAAGCATATGGATCTTAATGAGAGCTTCAAGTAGAGCTTGTAGCTATGATGAGTCTTTAGAATAACAGTAAGCAAGCTGGGAAGCATAATATAAGAGTCTTTGAGAAAGGCTCTCAAAACCTTGGGCGAAGTCTGTAAGGAAAAATGCTATGAACACCTGATGCCAAAATCTGATTGGTATGACAGTGTTTTGCCATCATCTCTAGCTCTGGTCCTTACAAATGTCAGTAGGGGGATGTCCGTAGCTGTGTTAAACTGGCTTGGGTGTTTCTCCTCACCCATGAAGCCTGGCTTACTGCTTTCTCCATTACTCCAGCACTGATGTGCTTGACTAGGAGGAGGGACTTAAGGAAACTATTTTATTGCTGTTTTTTGGCTTTCTAGAGACATTTCTGTGGAGTCTGTACCCAGGTATTATGTGAGTTTTGTTAGCTTTGATCCAGACTCATGAAAAGTTAGGAATCTTTTACTGCACGTTGTCTTTGTGGAGTTCCCTGGGGTACAGAGGGATAGGAGAGCAGGACATTCTTTTTCCAGCAGCTGAAATGCCACATGAAACTAAATTATTAGGAGCAGGCAGGTATCTAACACATTTTGAAAAATCAGTATACTGATTTACCATTCTGTGCTCCCCTTGACATACTAAAAGTATGTCAGATAAGTACTGTGAACTTCAGATTATATTATGCTTTGAAGCATGAACATAAAATTAATGCACAAATTTGGCTTCTGATTTTTCCAGTTAAGTTTTACTTTGTTGTAGCCATGGAAATTGCATCATGTATTTATCAGACTTACCAGGCTTTGAACTAAATAAAAGCAAAATATATTCCTTGGCAAGATGCCTCCTAAACCAGACAGCTGCTTGACTCTTGGCATGTCAAAGCAGAGTGCACCTACTCTGCTGCTCAGGTTTTTTTGCTTATTTCATTTCCACGTTTGAGTGACTACCTAGTATGTCTTGACTTTCATAAATATGCAAAGAAACTGAAGTGTTAGAAAACTAGCAATTAGATTTTTCCCCTTACTTTTCCAAGCCCCAATTCAGTTTGATCAATGGCAGTAAGATTATGCCAGATACTTGGTTGGAAATTTGTGTTGATTGCTCCAGAGTATATGTTGAATGTTGTGCATAGTGGTATATCGGTGACTATAAGGTACAAATAGGTGGCTATATGACTACGTATTTGGTGTGTCTGTTTGTACCTGTCCATGGACAAAACAATGTGAATGTTATATGTAGGTTTTGGTCAGTGAATTAATTAGCAATGTTAGTACTGAAGTATCTTTCAGTTACAGTCTTTGTGGCTTTGTATAATCTCTTTCTCACTAGGTCAGTGAGCACTGATAGAATTCTAAATGTTTCTTTATGCTCACACTAGGAGAGGTCGCATAGCAGGCAAAAATTGGAGCTGGCTGTGTGGTTTGATTTTACTGGTGGGTAAGGGGTTTTAAGGTGAGTTGCAAGGAGTTAATTTTAAGTGCAGTGAGATATAACTTTATTATAATAAAATTAGCAGTGAACCATAACTAATTACTGCAGCTCTTGCTTTTCTGTCTGCCTGGTGGTGGAGCATGTCTTCAGGATTTAACATTTCCAGAAAATGTGCATCTTTCTGAGATTTTTGGATGGAATAATTTCTAGGAGTAGAAACAACTTTCTGTTTCATACTAGAAAGCTCACAAATCTGATAAAGATTGCGAAATAAATTTGAGATTCCTTTAGCTGTTGTTGGTAAAACTTTACTCTGTGGTATACACATACAGCTTTTTTTTATCAGTCAGGATAAAGGAGGAGTTTCAGGATAAAGGAGGAGTTTGCCTTGGTAGATGAGGATTGGGTTAGGGATCAGTTGAGCAATCTGGATATCCATAAATCAATGGGACCAGATGGAATGCACCCAAGGGTGCTGAGGGAGCTGGCAGAGGTCATTGCTAGGCCACTCTCCATCATCTTTGGTAAGTCATGGAGAACAGGAGAGGTGCCTGAGGACTGGAGGATAGCAAATGTCACTCCAATCTATAAGAAGGGCAAGAAGGAGGACCCGGGTAACTATAGACCGGTCAGCCTCACCTCCATCCCTGGAAAGGTGATGGAACAGCTTGTTCTTGGCACGATCTCGAGGCACATCAAGGATGAGGGGGTCATTAAGAGCAGTCAACATGGTTTTACCAAGGGTAAGTCATGTTTGACCAACCTTATTGCCTTCTATGAGGAAATAACTAGGTGGATAGATGATGGTAGAGCGGTAGATGTGGTTTATCTTGATTTCAGTAAAGCATTTGACACTGTCTCCCACAGCATCCTTGTAGATAAGCTGATAAAGTATGGGTTTAGTGATCAGGTAGTGAGGTGGATTATGAACTGGCTGAAGGGAAGAAGCCAGAGAGTTGTGGTTAATGGGACGGAGTCTAGTTGGAGGCCTGTGACTAGTGGAGTCCCTCAGGGGTCGGTACTGGGACCGGTGTTGTTTAATATCTTCATCAACGACTTGGATGAGGGTACAGAATGTATCCTCAGCAAGTTTGCTGATGACACCAAACTAGGAGGAATGGCTGACACACCAGAGGGTTGTGCTGCCATTCAACGAGACCTTGATAGGCTGGAGAGTTGGGCGGGAAAAAACTTAATGAAATTCAACAAGGGCAAGTGTAGAGTCCTGCATCTGGGGAAGAACAACCCCATGTACCAGTACAGGTTGGGGGCTGACCTGCTGGAGAGCAGTGTAGGGGAAAGGGACCTGGGGGTCCTGGTGGACAGCAGGATGACCATGAGCCAGCAATGTGCCCTTGTGGCCAAGAAGGCCAATGGCATCCTGGGGTGTATTAGAAAGGGAGTGGTTAGTAGGTCGAGAGAGGTTCTCCTTCCCCTCTATTCTGCCTTGGTGAGGCCACACCTGGAGTATTGTGTCCAGTTCTGGGCCCCCCAGTTCAAGAAGGACAGGGAACTGCTCGAGAGAGTCCAGCGTAGAGCCACAAAGATGATTAAGGGAGTGGAACATCTCCCTTATGAGGAAAGGCTGAGGGAGCTGGGTCTCTTTAGCTTGGAGAAGAGGAGACTGAGGGGTGACCTCATTAATGTTTATAAATATGTAAAGGGTGCGTGTCATGAGGATGGAGCCAGGCTCTTCTCAGTGACATCCAATGATAGGACAAGGGGCAATGGGTGTAAGCTGGAACATAGGAGGTTCCACATAAATGTGAGGAAGAATTTCTTCACAGTGAGGGTGACAGAACACTGGAACAGGCTGCCCAGAGAGGTTGTGGAGTCTCCTTCTCTGGAGACATTCAAAACCCGCCTGGACATGTTCCTGTGTGACCTGATCTAGGTATTCCTGCTCTGGCAGGGGGGTTGGACTAGATGATCTTTTAAGGTCCCTTCCAATCCCTAACATTCTGTGATTCTGTGATACTTTGCTAGTCTTTTAGAACCCTTTGCTCTGTTTTGCTTTCTGACACATCTTTTCTGTAAACATATTTAATTCATAAAGCTTTCAAGAATATTCTTTGGAAAAACTAATGCGGTGGTAAACTTAATGTGTTAAAATTTTGCTGTATTATCAAAAGACTGTACTTTTGATGCTTTTGAGCGTAACTATTTTAACATACTACATATTCAGTTTTTTCTTTCTCCTCAGTGTATTTTGACATGTTTTTATACCTTGAGATGAAGATGTTGCTACTTAAATGCACAAAGACCTTTTAACTTGAGGTTGGAAAGTGTAGGAGAACGGTTTCTTTGTGACTTTCTAGTCTTCTATCAACAGATCCTTAGTCAACTACAGTTTTCCACACTACAAATTTCTTTCAGATCTATAGAGGCCAGTTCCCAACTACACTCTCTTTGCTAGACTGAGTGCCCTGAAATTCCCTGCTCTGTATGTGGCAACCTTTTCCTCAGTGCAATGGGAACCGGTGTGCTGCTAGTAAATCTGAGGGCTGTTAGCCACAGGTACTCAAAGGTCTCAGCCCTGTGTCTGAGGTCTGTAAGAAAATGAGACTGTCAGTCCCAGCAAGGATTGCATAAGCACAGAATTGTGCTTGATTGGCTTCTCAGTAATGCATAGATTAGATTCACTCAGCTGTAGATCATGGTGCAGGAGAGAAGCCATGAGAAGGGACGAAGCTCCCTGGAGTTCAGAAGCATCTTAAGAGTCATGAAATGAAGTCATGGCTCTGGGATCCTCTTTACTGACTTCAGCAGCCACTGCAGTGTTTTTTTTCAATGAATTAGGATAAAATCATAGCAAAGTGACTTGCACAGTTGAGGATCCTGACTTGGAAGGGAGAGCAAGGAAGTACCTGAAAGTGATATGTTGAGTTAGGGTCTTGGTATTAACCAATATGTAGGGCAGAAGTAAGCATGCACTTTTTGTATATTGAGGTTACCGGACAACTGTGTACCATAGAATTTCTTGAGCTGTCTCTGATGCATCGAACACAGAACTAATCCACTAATACAATTTGCCATGACAAGTGCTAAAGCATGTATGCATTTAAAAAGTTATGAAAATTGTCTGACCATAGTTTATATGATGTGAACATACATCTGCTCTGGCAGGGGGATTGGACTAGATGATCTTTTGAGGTCCCTTCCAACCCCTAACATACTGTGATTCTGTGTGATTTGTTAAAATGGTCTTACTAAAAAAGCCTGCTCTGGAAATTAGTGATTACATCATTTTTTGATTGACTATAAATAGAGCAATAAATAGTCTTATTAATGAACCTCCTTGTTGAATTCTCTGAAGTCCAACAGCTGCAGAAGCTATTTGCATTGACACAAATCTTATGTCATTGCTGAGGCTGGAATTTCATAACGGAAATCACTACAGAAAAGGAGAATTTAAGTGGTTCATTTAACCAAGAGAGATCACACAAGGAATACTTCTATGCTTCCTGACAAGAACTTGTGCTAGTGAGTTAATTGTTGTGTTATCATGGACACCTGGCCAAAAAAGTTTGCATCTTCGAGAATACATAAAAAAATGCAATATAAAAAGATTACCTCTGGAAAGCCTCTTTCTTCATTATGAGATTTTATAGGCTTTGCCATCAGAACATCAGTTGTGGAGCGTAAAGGTTATAGTAATGGAAAGACTTGACTGGTGTCAATGAAGTGTCATCAGACAAATCCACATGAAGCATCATGTCCTGAAGGGCAGAGCTTTGGATGAGTAACTGGAGGTGTTCTGGTTCTCCTTTCATATTCATTGATATAAGAAATCTTCTTTGTTCCTTTATTGCCTGTGTGTGCAGACAGGTTCCAGTGAAATATGAATTAAGCAGAACTTCTTTTGACTAGCAGTAGCATGACTAAGAGTCACAATTAGCAATATTTTGGATCATTAGCTTCCACTATGCTAGAGAATTCTGTGATTGCATTTGGAAGAGTGCTAGCAAGTAGAATCCTTTTAAATCAAAATCTGAGTCCGTAAATACTCTGTAGTCACTTGGGAAATAATCATGAAAGTGTTTTGAAGAGGATTTTATTAAAATGCTTCAGTTCAGAAATGATTCAGAAATTATTTTTCCCTCTCTGGGGGTACATCCACTTGTCTGTCATCAAATAATTTTAGTTTGATTGTAGAAACATTTGTTGGAATCTTAATTCAGTCAGTGGACTACTTATGTTCTTAGAGTTATGGCTGTGCATAAGTAATTGTAGGATCAGCACCTAGCATTGTGAATTCTTTAGTGCAGAACCATGTTGTTGTTTGTCTGACTACAGTTTTGCATGGTGAAGTGCTGGGGTCTGAACCCCAAGCCCTGAATTAAGGTTGACATAAGGTGGTCCCCATGGTCCTTTAAAAGGAGGGGATGAGTTTGCCTTTTGGCTTTCCTCCAAGGTGTGGCCAGCCTTGTAGGGAAAGCCCTTGGGTAAACAAGCCCCAGGTGCCCTGCATTGGGTAAATGAGTGCCAGGTGTCCTGCTTTGGGCATAAAAGCTAGGACCACTTGCAGGAAGGGTGCAGTGTCTATTTGTGAGGTGGATGCACTTTGCAGAGTTTCCTGTTGGGGAAGGACCTCCTGGCTCCTCATGCAACTGGACCCCAGTCAGGTTTGGCACTTACAAACATGGGCTTTGTGGGGAGGCAACATGGGGCTACTTCTATCGTATGTGATCAGCCTATTGACTTGGTTGTCTCCCATTTTTTCTATGGGTTACCTTGTATCTTTGTTTATTCCATCTATTATGGATCGTGCTATGTCATTCTTGGGGTCGCTGGGCTTGATGTCTATTATTTGTGATCTGACTTGTTTGTACCCCCAGCGATCCCCTATATACTGACTCCTTTACGCGCAATAGAATCTACTTACTGGATTGTTTTTCTGCTGGCTGTGTCCTTTGTACTAGGCCTAGTAATTGGCAAAACACATGGTAAGGCTCCAATCTCTATTTCCTGTGTTTGCATTGGAATGCAAATAAGACTCCGAATTCTATATATCTGTATTATGTGTATTAGATTATATAAAATAAAATTTTCTTCTCAGTTTATACAGTAACAATGATAGGAACACTTTTCACTACCTGATATATTTATTCTCTCCCAGCACTGGTGGTGTAGGAGAATGCTTGTATGACAGACAAGGAACTGAGGAAATCATAGAATCCATGTGACAATGTTCAGGTTCTGTATGGAATGATTTCTATTTATCTCAGCTTTCTTTAGTCCTCTGAAACATTTATCTTTTATGGTTGAATTTTAGCTTTTAAAAATTGCAGTGAATCCTGGGTAAAATCTGAAGTGACTTGCTCAAGTTTAAATCTGAGACTTGGGTCCCGTCTAGCCAAGGGATTCACTTTTCTTTCTCAAGATCCTGTTTGCTTCTGGGTACATTGCAGCCTGTCTTGGTATAGAGTCCACTAAATTATTGAAAACTGAAGCTAAGTGCTTATTAGATAAAGATCAGAATCTTCTGAGGCTTTTGGTTTTTCTTCCTTGGTTGGATCTAAATGAAATAATCTGATCTATATTCACTTCATGTCTTTGCTTCTTTTAACTGTTAGCAAATGCAAGTTCTCCGCAAAGAGTATATAGAAGCTGGCCAGTAGGCTGCAGGAGATTAAGTAAGCAAAAGAAGAATTAATCTTTTTTCCTCACTTCCCTTTCAGCCCTTGACTATTTGTTGGCGAGATAAAGGGGTAGACTGGTTACCACAAGCCCAGCTTCCTCTGAATGAAACCATTTTGATCCCCTGCCTTTGTGCAGTAGGCCGAGTGCCTGTTTCCAGATTCTGTTGCTAAAGATCGTGTGTATCATCTTAGACATAAAGTAGGATGTCTGGCTTTAGAGTAGAAGGCTTCCTGCTTCTTCAGCACTCAGTGTTCTCAGCTCCTTATATATGCCTCATAAATTATTAGGATGAAAACGTTCTTTTGAAAACCAGCCACTGAAGATGAATAGTCAAAGTCCAACTGAGAAGTATAGGAGAAACCTTTAAATCCCAGTTCAGGTAATTAGTTTTTGTTCTTCACTGGCCGACACACTGGAAGTGATAAACTTGAATTTATGCAAAATCTTGTCAGTTGGTTGCAAGAGTGAAAAAATACCTGACAGATGATAGCTCCATTGCAGTTGTCTGAGCCTGCATTTCAGGGAATGGATACTTGATGTCAATATATGTAAAGCTTTGTATAGGGAGAAGGTTCAAAAGCATCAGTTCCTGGAGCGCCAACATGTTCATGTTCTTCAAAGGCTTCCCAAATGGTTATGAGATGTGATTCTGAAGCATGGTGGGCTGCTGCTGCTGCACAGTAACTATATAACTGTTGTAAATGCTGATGGATATGTTATGTGACTTCATTTGAGTGAAGAAGGTATATATTTTTCTGTCTCTAGCTTATGCTTTATGGACAGGCCAACTGAAAAAGCAGATAGCAATTTAACCCCATGAACTAGTAATTAAAGGCAAAGAACAGTTCTCTTCTGCATTGCAGAATATTATTTTGTAGGAAATGTTACAAGACTATTTACTAACCCTAGTCCCATCTATGTTAATAAACTTACTTGCTACAGATTTTGTTGATACAGTGTAAACTAATTTCCCCTGTAGAAGTAGAGCAATAAATATTGGCCGAATTAAGTTATGGACACAGAAATGTAGTGAAAAGGAACTTTTAGCCTAAAGCTATGAGGTCTGTGAACTAAACTGATGACTGGAGCAATCATTCTGTCAATTATATGTTCTAGCAGCTTGGCCTACATTTATTTCCACGTGTTGAGTATAAGTGAATATCTCAATGGGAGTAATGTTGTAATGAAACACAACCAAGCAATATCTACTATATTTTGGTATAATCTTTTAGCAGAGACATTGTGTTTGGGCTAATTGCAGGTTTGTTAGTGGACAGCGTATTGTGTTTTGTGAATTTTTTTCTAACAGAAAAGTCAGAACACAGGTTTTGCATATAAAATCAGCATGAACATTGCTCTGGAGAAGAAAGTGGATAAAAGACTTTAGTGCAACTTATGTTCTGTGTGAACTTTAGTTTGAAGACTCAAACAGTGTGATACTGTAATTTGACCTGGTCCTTAAGGTCTGGAATCCCTTTTTTTGGGGGGGGAATGGAGAATTTTTCCAGGCTGAGTAGCCCCAACTCTCTCAGCCTGTCTTTATAGCAGAGGTGCTCCAGCCCCTTGATCATCTTTGTGGCTCTCCTCTGGACTTGCTCCAACAGGTCCATGTCCTTTTTACGTTCCCCAGAGCTGAACACAGTATACCAGGTGGGGTCTCATGAGAGCAGAGCAGAGTAGAGGGGGAGAATCACCTCTCTTGACCTGCTGGCCATGCTTCTTTTGATGCAGCCCAGGATATGATTGGCTATCTGGGCTGCAAGTGCACGTTGCTGGCTCATGTTAAGCTTTTCATCAACCAACACCCCCAAGTCTTCTCCTCAGGGCTGCTCTCAATCCATTCTCCGCCCAGCCTGTATTTGTGCTTGGGATTGGCATGATCCAGGTGCAGGACCTCAGTTCCCTGAGTCTTCCTTTCTCCCCTTTTTAAAAATGGGTGTTACGCTTCCCCTTTTCCAGTCAGTGGGAACTTCACTGCACTGACACAGCTTCTCAAATATGATGGATAGTGGCTTGACAACTTCATTTGCCAGTTCTCTCAGGACACACAGATGTGTCTCATCAGGTCCTGTGGACTTGTGTGCCTTTAGGTTCCTTAGATGGTCGTGAACCCAATTTTCTCCTACAGTGGATGGTTCTTCATTTTCTGAGTCCCTGCCTGTACCTTGTGCGACTTGGCTGGTGTGGCTTGAGCACTTGCCAGTGAAGACTGAGGCAAAAGGGTCATTGAGTACCTCAGCCTTCCCTGTATCCTCAGTAACCAGGTCTCCTGTTTCCTTCCAGAAAGTGCCCACATTTTCCCTAGTCTTCCTTTTATCACAGTCATACCTATAGAAGCTTTTCTTGTTGCCCTTGACATCTATTCTGTCAGGGCTTTAGCTTTTCCAACCTGATCCCTGGCTGCTTGGACAATTTGTCTCAATTCCTCCCAGGCCACCTGTCCTTGTTTCCACCCTCTGTAGGCTTCCTTGTTATGTTTGAGTTTGTCCAGAAGCTCCCTGTTCATTCATGAAGGCCTCCTAGGTTTTTTGCCTGACTTCCTCTTCGTTGATGTGCATTGTTCCTGAGCTTGGAGGGGTGATCCCTGAGTATCCCTGAGTATTATTGAGGATTGAAGACCCTGAAGTCTGATCTACCTATCTATCTTATTTTTTTTTCCCCCAAGATTTTTGAGCACTCTTAAATTTTTTTTTCTTTGTTTCTGCTGTCTTAAGAAAGGTTACATTTCCTTCTCATATTTGTTGACACTGTGGGCATAAATTATTTCCTGCCAGGAACTGCTCTTAAAGGAAGCAAGTAGTTCTTGCAACAGAGTATTTTTAGACAGTGGGGTGCTTTTCAGATATTTTACACTAATGAATACGAGTGACACCTCTCAAATATTTTCAGTTTAGAAGAGTAAATAGAGTGAGGACCTGATGGAGATCAGATGTTCATCTTAGCAATTCTGTTTTATCACATAGCTATTCAAAGGTTTTGCGGGGACAAAAGCAGAAGCTGAATCCCAATCTTAATTTCCTGTGATTTGTTGATATCTGTGTAAGAATACCACTGTGATGCTACACATTTCCCAGATGTAGAACATGTATATACTAACCCGGCCTTATTTACTTTTTAAGCTTCTGGTTCTCTTGATCTTCAGTATCCTATAAGTGCTATGACAACTTTGAGATTTGCTTGTCATCAATCTTTCACTGTAGGTGAATGAACACTGAGGCAGTTTCAAAGCTCAGGCATGTCTGTAGCTGTGACAGCTATGAAATTCAAAATAAACACTTTAAAAATACTTCTATTCAATCTTCAGTTTCCAATAAAATCAATTAGCATTGAGAATGCTCTGCTTCTTACAGAAATACTGTGAGAACAGCAAGCACATTATCAGGAAATGTCCTGTGTGGATTACATGCATGACTAGTTTAATATCTGCTGTTTTCAGATGGACAGGAATGAATTTTGAAAAATCCCAAAAGCTAGAATGAAGACCTGAGGTATTGCTTAATAAAAGAAGAAGAATAATGTTGCCCTTATGGTTCAGTTTTGCATTTTTTTCTAATAAATGCCTCCTTGGAGCAAGGGAGGCAGATGAGCTTGTAAGGGAGGAGGTAGAGGGTACCATGCTTCTTCCAGGTCTCTTTTACGCTGCAAGGTGGTACCTCTGGAAGAAGAGGAGAGGAAGTGCCAGCAGAAGGTATTTAATGTCAGGCTCAATGTTTCAGGCAGGGAAATAACTATTTAGAACAATGCGAGTTTGTTGTTTTCTGGCTCACAGAAATAAATAAAACTTTATGCTAAATTTTGGATGCATTAGTACATTTGATCACTTCCAGTTAAAGGCAGGTTAATTCCTTTGTATGGTTTCAAGGGGAAGATAAGCCTCAGAAAAAGATCTGTTGAAATTCTTTACACCTGATTTGTTCATCTTCTGTGATTCTGAGGGTAACTTTCTTCAGAGGTGTCTATTGTTATTTTTCATTGTACACTGAATGAATTAGGAAGCTGACCAAATGTAGAGAACCCAGTTCCTGTTTCATTCAGTCGGATGAACTCATTTTAGGTGTGACACAATAAGTAAGGATAAAAGTAAGTTTGGATGTGTGAAAGGCAAAGCTAGTTTCTTTTAGTACTTTTAATAATCTAAAAATAAATAGAGGAGTGTTTTTCTCATTTCTCAATTCAAAGTGCCTTGCATTGCACGTTCCTTCACCAAACATCTGTGAGTGAGAGGCAGTCTATAGATTCTCTGTACAGAATTTTCTGGTGAGGAGAACTATGGCTCAGGCAGAATAACCTACCTGGTCTTCCCTTTGGTCTAGCCTTTACTTATTTTTATCACTACACACAGTTGTAAAACAGGTGTCAGAAGATGGTCTTTTAGATTGCAAATCATGAATTTTATTAGCTAAGCCAAGGGAAAAACCTTGTCTTCCTCTTTTAACCTTGAATTCCTCTAAACATGTAATGGGATAAGATACTGTGTTTGTGAATCTTTCCATTCAAGCCTATAGTGAAGAAATTCGTGGTGTGATGCCATTCTGGAGATCAGTTGCTTCCTCAGCCATTCTTCATGCAGAAAAACGTCCCCTGGAGAGCTCCTATGAGGTTCATCTGGTAACAGTGTTCTGGTACTGTGACACGTACTGAATGAATGCCATGACTGAGGTTCCTAAGCACTAGAATATATGGAGAAATTATTATTTTTTTTAAAAAAAATAGGTCACAGTGTTCAGGTATGAAATGAAAAAATGGACAATAGAGACATTATTTTCTTTCTAAAAGGGAATTTGCTGTTACTAATATTGCAACATTTGATTTTACTGTAATGGACACCTGTTGGAACTCATAAATTTGTTACGAGAGCCAAAAATCAGATGATGTTACAGCAAAATATGCTGTACTTACAGACATTTTCCATGTCATTTTGATAAGTGACCTGTTTTGGCATTTTAGTATTAAAAATTAAGTAGACATCAGCACAATGTAGCAAAGTATTTCATGTTAGAAGAATTACATTTTGGGGGATAGAAATTATCCCTGATTTCTAAATCTAGCACTTAACACTTATGTAGTAGACCCGGAAGCTCATTACTTCCTATGCACTATGAAGAACTTTCAGTGTAGTCTTTTTTTAACCCATTTTTCTGGAAAAGATGTCATGGCTTATATTCCTGAATCCCTGTCATTTGTCTAATGTGTGAAATATTTTAAAGTTCTATGCCTGTGGCCACTCTAAAAAATACTTTTTCTTGACTAGATAGCTGCCTTAGATATCCTTTTCATTGCAACTTCTGCACAACCTTACTTGTCTGTAGAAATAGAAACCCTTTCTGGCTTTCCACCATAAAGCCAACTGTCAGGCTACAGATATCTTTATAATACTCTCTGACTATACTTGATTGTCATCCTTTATTCTAGGTTTCATAAACACCTCAAACAAGACCATGTAAAGCTGCAGTATGATATCTATAGACAGTGTTGGAGTTAACATAATTGGATGCAGTGTTACCAGTCAGAAGTTTTAAAGGACAGTTCCGTATTCCTTTTTCAGAACTATTATAACACAATTCTGACTGAAAGTGCCTGGATTTATCATCAGTCTGTCTGTAAGATAAATTCTACGGAGTGATTTTTAGTTGCATAACTTATGCAGAGGTCAGATGATAGGTAATTTTGTGAAGACAGAAGAGATTTAAGGTAATACTGGTCACTGTTTTCAAGAGGTAGACTGCCATTCAGCTGACATTGCTTATGTCTACATTTGCAAGTGATCTGTAGAGACGCATTACTGGTCCTGAGCACCTGATATTGATGCTTTGTTTTTAAGGGGCAAGGGGCTACTTTGGAGTAGGTTTAATCTAGTCTTGTTGATGGAATGTCTGCTGGTCTTTGAAATGTGCCTTTCAGTTCATCTCCTCTGGAAAATAAAACTCAGACCATTTGGAGGTGTGATCCAAAGTGCTGGCTGATAGGAGTGGAATGACTGAAAGATTTGTTTCAAAAGCACAGTCCCGATTCAAGTGAAAACGCTTGTGTATCATGCATCTATGCATCAATTCAAGCACCCATGAGTAAAAAGCTCCTACAGTAGTGTAAGATGCAAATGTTCTGGGCATTGTGGTATTAGAGAAGAGCGAAGGAGAGCAGTGGACCTAGCAGCTGGAGTCTTTGGTCCGTAAATAGGAATAATTACCATTCCTAACATCAAGACTGTCCTAATGGCCTTCAGTGAAGGTATCAAATCTCAGTTGTTTCTGGTGGGAAACAAAGAAGGTACATCAAACATAAGGGAATGTATTGGTTTATAATTCAAACAAGAAATGAATGAGAAAAGGGCTTCAGGCATAGACTCCGGTCTTTACTGAAGCTATTGGGATGAATAAAGTAGAATTCATTAGGTTTTCTCTTCTGAAAACTACTAGGACATTGTACAGTAGAATGCTTTTTATCTTCGCATTTAAAATATGTTGCAGGGATCACCTACAGTGTGCTCTAGCATTTTTTCATTGTAGGAGAATCTAAATTATTTTACTGTGTGCTAAATAGATGCACAGCGGCAGATAAATTCTAGATGAATCATCTGACACATGGCAAGTTTTTATCTCATGATAACTTGTTCATGTGTCTTAGTACTTAAATTAGCCTATCAGGGTATAATTTATATATTTTCAAGTTGTGTTACTAATTATGATATAAATGTTAATGATAGGTTTAAAAAAGTCTTTAGGCTAACTCAGGGGTTTTAAAATGTTTTCATGGAATTCACTTAGAATTCAAACACTTTAAATAACCAGTTTTATCTTGCTTCAAAATAAGAAGAGAAAGAACAAATTTGTGAAAGTAATTCTGATCAGAAAGTCCATTCAATAATATCCCTCTCAAAGTTTATCTTAACTCTGTTATGCTCAATTAAAAAAAAGGCACACAACGAAACAGATATGTCAAGTTTCATGTTGTGAAAGAAATTGATGCTAAGAGGCAAACTTGGACATGAAGGGAAGTAACAGTCAATGTACTATCACACTTTTTTTTTTGAGTGTAACAATTGCGTGCTATGTGACTTTCTTCTGATTATTAGACTTTTTTTGTTGCAGGGCAATATATATTTCAGAATTTATCAAACCCTTTAGGAATTAGATTTTTATTGGTTGTGCTTCTGTCTTCATGTTCATTTTCAAGCTAGTCCTTATCTCTATCTCAGTATTTTCAATATTTCAGACAAATTCATTTTTCTAGTTTTTAGCCATTGTGCATATTTTGTCCCTTCTTCCTCAGCTGTGTATAGCTTTGACTAAGACATAGGGCTATTCAGCTTTTTCCCAGAAAAGTATGCTTAGCTGTTTTGTTTAAATACATGTCTTGGCAATTACGTTTCTGAAGCTTAAGAGGTGGAACAAAATAGATTTTGCTGTACGTGTGCATAACAGTTTTGCAGACTGTTTTTGATGAAGGTGACGATAATGCCTTTGCCTGCTACATGATGTCAAATACCTTAAATATGATACTGGAAAAATTGAAGGTAAAAATCGAAATATTTCAAGCTCCTAATTTAGCAGTAGTATCTATATGTGTGTACGACACCTGTAAATGATGACCTGCTACTATAACCAAGTATATCTGCCAGCACATCTGAAACTGTCCTATTTACCCATCTGTTTCATTTCTAATTAAACAGATGCTGGATGTCTGTACTGTGGAATTTTGTTCCAAACATGCCAGCAGCTGGCAGCATATTTTGCAGTAAGGCTGAGGCAGATGGAGAAAGCAGGGTCTTGCACTCATGGGTGGTATTAGAGAATGCTTGGAGAAAAGGCTGTGGGCCAGGGAACAGCTGATGGAAGCTAAGTCGTGTTCTGCTGCAGTCACTGAAACGGGAAGAGGGAGAGCTGATAGAAAGACTTTCTGTAACTCTTTAACTGTCTCTGTTTCCAGACTTTGGACAGTACTTTAATATTGTTCAAAGCGAAAAGGCTAAAATCATTCTTACTTGCTCTGATTATTTAAATTGTTTTGCTTTAAAGGCCTTATTGGAAAAGTTGTTTCCTATCTGACATTTTGTCACACTTTCAAATCTGATGATGAGAGCCTGGCAAATATATTGATCATATAGACTAGATATTTTTTTTTTTACTCTTGATATCTTTAACCTTTTTGATCTGCTGATGAAAAGATGAAAAGTGGACAGCATGTTAAAAGCATCACTCACAGGAGGACTTAAGAAGGCCAAGTTAATTTATTTGTTCCATCTTTTTAGGCTGTTACTTGCCTGGGAATTCTGGAACAAGAGCAAGAAAGAACTTGCTACTCTTCTAGACACTGAAAAAAATTTTTTTTTTCTCCTAGAAATCCGGTGTTCAAGTTATGGAAATAATTTATTCTTATGGAGATGCTTTATAACATTTTCTCTTGTGCATTATGCAGGAGACATATAAAGGAATGTCTTTGCCATTTTTCTTAGAATCTTTTTCCAGACAAATTGCTGAACAGCTGTCTTTGCTATAAGTATCTGTATGCATTCGGAATATTAATGTACCAGTAGCAACTCCTTCAGCATGCATTATTCTGCAGTGTAATTACTTTTATCAGGTTACAGGAGGTAAGAGAACTTTGTGGTTCTCTAGAGACTCTAATCCAGAAACTAAGATGTGAAGCAGAGAGGAAAAATATAGGCAGAATGTGCTATGATGTGGAACAGGCCTAGTACAGTACTTAGTGAAATTTGTTAGAGCAAAAAAAAGCCTAAGACAAGGTCACAGGCCCAGTTCAGTGCTCAAATGTGTCAAATATATTTGTTCAAAGGAAGTCAGAAATGTCACCAGCTTTTAAACTGCTTTTTGAGCAAAAGTAAATAGGATAGAATTTGAGAAGCCGAGTGACATGTGAAGATGCTGTGTATATTTAAGTGATGTTATAGTTTTTAATCTGTCCACCACTATTGTATCAGTGCAGTGCTGATCAGGAGCTGTGATGTCAGCCTCATTTGATGCCAGAAGGGAACAGTCATATATCTATTTCATGAGTTTCATGATGACAGAAGTGGATTACCACATTAACTCAAGGCAGTGCAAAGCCTCAGTGCTTGTCAGCATAAACTTTATCTTTCATTGATGAGTTTTAGAGCTCAAAGAACTTTTGCCCTACATGTCTTAACAGTGCTCAACTATTCTACTGTCCCTGCCAACTCCTCCTGCAGTTTTGAGCATGTATTATTTCTGAAACACTGCATCAATGTGTTACCATTCATGAGCAGTCTACATTCCAGTCTCATTTCCCAATCTCTTTTACCCATTTCTGCTCTGCCAGCTCCTGGTCTGTAGTTTTTGAGCTTGATGTAGTCCTGCCTGTAGTCTAAACCCTGGTAGCTTTTGTTCATACTGTATTCTTTCAGCTGTATAAGCCCTGTGGAAGCTAGGGGCTGAACTGAGAGTTTGTAGTTGCACCTGGTAAAAAAAACAGGGCTTTTCATATGCACGGTTATCTTTAAGGCTGACAAACCAACAGGATTTTCTAGCAGAAAACAAATTGGTTTTAAAAACTAGCTAGCTCTTGGTTTCTAAAAGGAAGCAGCTTATCGATAAGCATGTAGCCAGTGAGAGAATGACACAGCAGTGGTAGCTACTCATTCAATTAATTAATTGACTCATCAGTATTCTTTTCTTCTTTGTAATCTTTTTCACTGATTAGTGTTTAAAAGCCTGCCAAACTGAACATGAAGAGAGTAACCTCTGAAGTAGGAAGCCATATTTAAAGAAGGTACAAGAAATATACAGGAGGGACAGTTTCAATAATTTAACTATGCAGGGAAAAAAGTGGACTCAACTGACTGACTACAGCAAACATCAGATTTAGTTTTAAAAGTTTGCTTTTTCTGTTCCTCATATCTCAAAGAAGAACATTTTACCTGGAGAAAAATCTAGAGGAAGACAATCCTTGGGATTTAGTGGGAGCATAATATGTAACTATGAGAAGATTCAGACAGCAGCTATCCCACATTGACTGCTAGGAACATTGACTTGGGGATTGTGATTTGAGCTTTGACAACAGTGCTACTTGACCTATCTCAACCCTGCATCTGCTTATCCATGGCTTTTGTACTTGCTGCTGTTTCATTGCCTGCTCATTAATGGAACTAATCTTTCCTCAATGACTCAATCTTTTCTTTAGGGAAAAAATTCTGCTAAGAAGTGTTGTGGGTGTTTGTTTTTTTTTGCTTTCCAATCCAGTCAGTTCTCTCGTACTGCTTGTTTGGAAGATGCCTGTGGAAATACCCCTGCCAGCAGAAGGGATATCTAGAGGCAGGAGCCACTTTTTTTTGGCAATAGTGGTAGCTCAAATTCAAGTCAAGCATTTAGTGTGGATAGAAGTTATTTCTTGGTTGAGACTTGACCTTTGACTCAGTGGAATAGAAGGATGATCAGGTTTTTCCATAGCTAGACATTGGAAATATAATCCGTTTTCTCTTACATTTTAGTTTTACCTCACACTAGACAATGAAACAAAATAAATGTAGGGTACCACTAATTGTGACCATGTAATCATAGAAGCATAATTGCAACAGTAAATTAATTACTTTAATTCAAAGTTACAATCTAGGAGGAAACAATAAAAAAGTTGTCATTTCTTGATTTGAACTAGGATTTAGAGATTGAAGCTTTTGAATGCCTGCAAGATTTCTGTCAGTGTAGGCTGGATATCAGTCACTATCAGATGTCAGAGTCCAAGTTTACTATGGTCTTGGTGAGTTGCCTTGTAGAATGCAGTATGTAGCAAACTTCATTAAGTTTCTGTGAGGGAAATAATTGTAATAATTTATAAATAATGTAAGCATTTATAGCGAATTCATTTGTTCTTTGTATAAAATGCCCTGTCTGCTAAAACCCGGACTTTGAAAACAGTGTGTCCAGAGGTGTATGAAATTAAAGACAACACCTTAAAGAAAGAAATGTTACAGGTTTACTTCTATTTATTGGCACTGGTGAGTTACATGGATAACCCTCACTGTTCTGAGGAACTGCACTGATTTCAATTTATGCTTGTTAATTGAAACAGCTTGTGAGACTGACTGGGCCCTTAGGTGCATCCTTAAGGCTATATTAGCATGGTTTTACTATTAATTTTAGATGTCACCTAGGCTCAGCAATGACATTATAATATAAAGAATTATTATAAGAAAGATTGCTTTTACAGATTGCAAAGAAAAAAAAGCTCTAACATAGTAGAATATTGGTTTTCTATATAATGAAGTTCTATGGACTTTAGGAACTTTTTCCTTGTAACTCTTCTTAAGTGTTGTTTTTCACTAGTAAAACTACTTTCTAGAGAAGTTTGCCAGGCACACTTCACAGAATCACAGAATGTGAGGGATTGGAAGGGACCTCAAAAGATCATCTAGTCCAATCCCCCGGCGAGAGCAGGAATACCTAGATCAGGTCACACAGGAACACATCCAGGCAGGCTTTGAATGTCTCCAGAGAAGGAGACTCCACAACCTCTCTGGGCAGCCTGCTCCAGTGCTCTGTCACCCTCACAGTAAAGAAGTTCTTCCTCATATTTATGCGGAACCTCCTATGTTCCAGCTTGTACCCATTGCCCCTTGTCCTATCATTGGAAGTCACTGAGAAGAGCCTGGCTCCATCCTCATGACACTCACCCTTTACATATTTATAAACATTAATGAGGTCACCCCTCAGTCTCCTCTCCTCCAAGCTAAAGAGACCCAGCTCCCTCAGCCTTTCCTCATAAGGGAGATGTTCCACTCCCTTCATCATCTTTGTGGCTCTGTGCTGGACTCTCTCAAGCAGTTCCCTGTCCTTCTTGAACTGGGGGGCCCAGAACTGGACACGATATTCCAGATGCGGCCTCACCAGGGCAGAATAGAGGGGAAGGAGAACCTCTCTTGACCTACTAACCACTCCCTTTCTAATACACCCCAGGATGCCATTGGCCTTCTTGGCCACAAGGGCACATTGCTGGCTCATGGTCAACCTCCTGTCCACCAGGACCCCAAGGTCCCTTTCCCCTACGCTGCTCTCCAACAGGTCAGTCCCCAACTTATACTGGCACATGGGGTTTTTCTTACCCAGATGCAGGACTCTACACTTGCCCTTGTTATATTTCATTAAATTTCTCCCCGCCCAACTCTCCAGCCTGTCCAGGTCTCTCTGAATGGCAGCACAACCTTCTGGTGTGTCAGCCACTCCTCCCAGTTTTGTGTCATCAGCCAACTTGCTGACGGAGTACTCTATTCCCTCATCCAAATCATTGATGAATATATTAAATAGTACTGGTCCCAGTACCAACCCCTGAGGGTCTCCACTAGATACAGGCCTCCAACTAGACTCTGTCCCATTGACCACAACTCTCTGCCTTCTTTCTTTCAACCAGTTCACAATCCACCTCACTATCCAATCATCCAGACCATACTTCCTCAGTTTAGCTGTGGGGATGCTGTGGGAGACTGTGTCAAATGCTTTACTGAAATCAAGATAGACCACATCCACTGCTTTACCATCATCTATCCACCGGGTTATGTCCTCATAAAAGGCTATCAGGTTGGTCAAGCATGACTTACTCTTGGTGAAGCCATGCTGACTGCCCCTAATGGCCCTCTTATCCTTGACATGCCTGGAGTCAGCACCCAGGATAAGTTGTTCCATCACCTTTCCAGGGATGGAGGTGAGGCTGACCGGTCTATAGTTACCCAGGTCTTCCTTCTTGCCTTTTTTGAAGACGGGAGTGACATTTGCTTTCCTCCAGTCCTCAGGCACCTCTCCCGTTCCCCACGACTTAACAAAGATGATGGAGAGTGGCCTAGCAATGACATCTGCCAGCTCCCTCAGTGACTGCATGTGCATCCCATCAGGACCCATGGATTTATGGATGTTCAGGTTGCTTAACTGATCCCTAACCCAGTCCTCATCAGCCAGGACAAACTCCTCTATCCTGACTTCCTCTGGAGCCTCAGGGATCCTGGGCTCCTCAGGACAGCCTCCAGCAGTATAGACAGAGGCAAAGTAGGCAGTATTTGCATAGTTTTCTTTCAGTTTCTTTGGAAAATACATTATCTGGATCTTCTAGGACACCTTCCACTGCATCCTACTCATTGGGATCATCTTTAATCAGCATACAAAAATATTCTGTGGCGCAAGTCTGGAAATGGGAACCAGAAATCATTACTATCCACTCCGTAAAGAACTTGTTGAAACTTGATTAGCTTAAAGATTTTCCCTGGCTTACTTTATTGCAAAGGCTTCCTTACTTTGAATTCTGATAAGGGCTTGATTTCTTCCTATGTTTTTCTTATTTACTATTTTTGTAAATGTTGGTCCTCTTTCCAGTTACTCCCAAGTGGGGCAAGCTTCTGTTACAGCTTTTAATTTTACATTGAAAATTAAATCCTGGCTGCATATTCAATAAGATGCTGTTACTTATATTCTGTTTCACAAATGAGAGTTTGAGTTCTCTGTAACACTTTTAGAGGAGGAGACTTCCAAGTGCTTTATATAGTTGTGGTCACAAAGCCTGGCCCCTGATGCTTCATAGATAACGAGTGGGCCTGCTCTGAGTGTCAACAGGAAATTAGATATGTCATTTATGAGAAGTCACAAAGCTCTGAATGATTATATATTTCCCAGACACCTGAAGGAGAAGCATTTGCTGAATGGTCATGCCTGTGATTGCTCTTAAACAGGAAATAAAGCAAGCTTCGGGCCATTAGAAGGTGGGGAGCAGTTGAATTATGAACTGCTACTTCTTTCCAAACCATTAATTCCTGCACTACTAAGTAACCAGAATGTCTAATATAACAACCATGGATTACAAGTTTATTGAGGAAAATGGGATATGCCTGCAGACTTACAGGCTTTTTTTTTTCCTGCCATGAGCATTGCAAAGCTCATCTTTGTATCCTGATAGGGACTAACACTGCTCAAAATGCATGTGGTGTGCTCCCAGACTACTGAAATTTAGGAACCATACAGATGACTGGCAACTAGTCAACTGGTAGCAGTAAGCAGAAGGCTGGGAAAAGAAAAGATATGCTGACTTTAGTCAGTTGTAATACGTGGAAAGCACCCTTCATTTTCTTGAGCAGAAACAAGTCTGAATGTATTTATTATGCAGGACATAGAAAAACTCTGCTTTAATACTACAGTTTCAGGTGCCCCAATAAAAGCAGAATGTAAATCATATCTTAGGAAGTGTTTAATGCAAGTCATTTTCTCTACTGAAGGAAGATATCATGTACAGTAACTGATCGGGACAGTCACAGGGGGTGATTGGTATTTCAGGTAGGAGCAGTGGGCAAACATAAGAATTAATCAAGCTTTACATGTGAGTTTGATTCAGTTTGATTGTGTAGAAATAATATTCAACTTGAATGCTGACTATCAAAAATCTGTGGTTTTGAGATCATCTTACAGAAGAAAACCTTAAGTTATGAGACTGGGAGACAGTAAATTCAGAGTGCCTACTTTAGCAAGAACCAGTATTTTTATATAGGTGTATATATAATATTTTTATGAATACAGCAGCATGAAGATGTTCACATGAGATAAAATATTCTGTCTCTCTAGTCTCACACTGCTTTTTGGAAGCAGGCAGAGCCAAGTATGGATGCCAAAAAGAAAAATAAATTTGTATAGTTATGTGAAAATGTATAAGTAAAAAATTCTGTATCTTTAATGCATAGGCATTAAAGGTAATAATTTTATGTCCTGAGGATCAAAGATTTTATTAGAACAACATGGTCTGTACTTATTTGAACTATATACCCATTCCATAACATTCAAAATTTGCCTTTACTTCATGGTTTTAATCATTGTCGCAAACTCTACAGTGTTAACTTAGCACTGCTGACAGTTTTGCCTTACTTGTCGTGTCCATGTTTGGTTCTTATTAAATGACTAAAAACAATCTTAAAAACCAACTTTCAGATGTAAAATTAACTTAATCAGGAGTGAGAGCTTGAGCACAGACTTGTGCCTATATCACAAAGAATGTAAGAGAAGAGTTATTCTGAAGTGAAACTGAGTGAAGTCAGCTCATGGGAACTCTTTCAAAGCCCAGAAATTTAATGTTTGAGAGGTTGACTGGTTCTTGCCATCACTGAGCCCTTGCACAGTTCTCCCCTCTTCCCAGCACTTTGCAAAACTTGACAAAATTATCCTGACAACCATCTCCACACATGCACACACCTCCTTTGGTGATACAGGGAAATACTAATTTTTTCACAGAAACACAGTAAGTTGTTTGCTGAAATTGTCCCTCAAGCTGAGAATTGAATAGAAATCCCTTTGTATCTTCCACAGCCTCTCTTATCCTGGATGCTATGCATTCAGTAGGACTCGGCTTCTCTTTTTTGGTAAGTCAAGGTATTTTCTCCTCCTTCAACATAGTTACAATTTCACAGATCTGCTCTGTGACTGCTGCTGTTTTTATTTATTCTGAATTCAATTCCACATTCAGAGTCAAAACTGACAGATACTGCTCTCATATCAGTCTTACACCTCTTCCTATTGGCACAGCTGTACTTTGAACTCTTTCTTATTCCACTAATCTATTAACAGTATTTAAGATAGCTTATAGGAAAGATTTAAAGATGATACATGGTGGCAATGACATAGACTTGTCTTAATGTCTAGGTAAAGTTTTTTTTTCAATGCAAGTGAGCCAGAATCAAGTGAAAAGATACATGAATAGTCAGGGAAAGGCCTGTGAAGAAAAGGTAATGAGATGGTGTTGAATGAGGATTAATGACTTCAGATTCCTTTGGAAAGGCTTGCATTGCAGAATAATAAAATGGATTTTTCTGTTCATTATTGTTCTGGGGATAGATTCTTCAGTCTCTGAAGTACTGCACAAAATATAACTGAAGATATGTCAACACAATGCAATCCACTGCTTTGCAGAGATATCCTGATTTAGCTCTGAATGTGTTACTTAGTTCTTGGCAGCATTACAATTGCATGTTTTGCTATTTAGAATAAAGCCCCTGCCCAGCAGCCAGGGTGGAATATCACTCTGCAATTATATCAACTAAACAGAAAAACTTTAGTGCATTCAAGCTGGTTTGGGAGTATTTGCTTAGCACTGCAGATTCTACTTGAAGGAATTTATGGAACTTTTGTTTGAAGAAAACAAAAGAAAAACAGGTGAGGTATGGGAGCACAAAGATATTTATTGAGTGTAAGCAAATTATCATGTATTTAGACACCTGCACTTTGTAGGCATTGTGACAGAGTGGAAGGAAGTGTTCAAGGGACATTATACAAATGTAAGGCAATGTAATGCATAAGGGAAACATGGAAGAAATCACAAGATTAAAAAAATATTTTGGTGGTGCCCAGTGACAGGACAAGGGGCAATGGGCACAAACTGGAACACAGGAAGTTCCACCTGAACATGAGGAGGAACTTCTTTACTTTGAGGATGACAGAGCACTGGAACAGGCTGCCCAGAGAGGTGGTGGAGTCTCCTTCTCTGAAGACATTCAAAACCCACCTGAACGCAATCCTGTGTGACCTGCTCGATGTGAACCTGCCCTGGCAGAGGGGTTGGACTAGATGATCTCCAGAGGTCCCTTCCAACCCCTAATATTCTGTGATCCCTCTTGGAGAGGGAAAAAAGAAGGGAAGCATTTTCACAGCAACGGTGAGCTCCAATTTCATGTTTGAAAAGTAGACAGTACATTTTGTAGATGAGGTAGCTAGGTAGAGAAGCCAGTAGGCAGACGTTTGGATCAGCCATAAACTGAAACTGTTAGAAAAACTGATGTTTGGAACAGCGATGTGAAGGAGTCTCTGTTGACATATGGGGAAAAAAATGGAGTAAAATTCCAACATGAGAGATAGGACTTGAAATCTGATAGATTGATTTTGTAGAAGAATCATTGGTACTATTGAATATGCCTCATATAAATTATCCTAGTTAGCTGTTCTGTTTGTATTTTTTAGATAATACTATGTAGGTGGTCTTGGTGTGATCGCAATAGCAAAAGGACCTTTATAAAACTAAACTTCCAAAATATGTTTTGGTTGGTTAGTAGCTTTGACAAAGCCAGTGGCTTTACTTCTGCTGGCCCAGGACCTACATTAGATTTAAGCAGAAGAATTCCTCAGTGAATGGAGGGGAGAGAAAACCCTCAACACAAATTAATATTTGCCTGTATTTAGGAATTTTTAGTGTTTGAATTTTTGTGGACTAGCTAATGCTTGTTTTTCTGCGATAGAACATTTTGGTAGTATAATATGTTGCCATTTAAAAATGTTTTTTAAATGATTTAACAAATATTCTTTCCTTGTTCTAGTAGCTGAAAGCTAAGTAAGCAAAGCCTATGCAAGAGTAAATAGCTTCTTGTTAACAACTTGCTTGGATAAAAATAGTCTTCTTTTGCAAACTGGACTGTTTATTTCTCCAGGCAAGGAGATGGCTGAAAATCTTCATATGAATCTTTAAGAAAAAAATATATTAAAAAAAACCCTGTATAAACTACATTTATTTTTTTTTTCCCCCAATAGCTGGAAATAGAATTGATTTCTTTTGCCCCTCTTGTAACTTTTGGGCATGAATGGTCTTTTTTTGTTATGAACAAACAAAGAAATTTCTATTACAGAGAGGCAACCTGTTGATACAAGTGGAAAACATTTGCATTGGGTTAAAAATTTTTACTCTCATCTTCCAGTTCTACTCCAGAACTGTTTCTGATGTTTTCTCAGTATTAGAAGGTAGTCTGAGAATCTGCAGGCAGCTGATTTTTCTAAGACCTCTCTAGTGATGCTTATGTTCTTGTAATTTGCCTATTTTCTAATGCAGATGTTAATTGATTTTCATGTAGAAAGACATCCCAAGTGCATATGTTGCATACATAACTAAGTACAAAGCTTGATATTGGCATGGGAAAGGCTGAAAGCTGGATATAATGGGCAGTTTCATTCTGTGATGCATAGCATTTTATTTTTAGTGTCCTTATTGAGTAATATTGAGGTATGCATTAACACATGACTTGGCAGAGGTGTCTATGCCTCAACAAGGTAGAGTTTTCCTAGCTTCACTGCAGGAGCAAGTATAGACACATCTTTGTAAGAGTAAGATTCCTTACCTATACAATTTCTTTCCATTTATAGCATGTCTGACTGAAGCCTTCTTGAAATCATTATCACCTATGAAGTGAGCTAGCTGTTTTGCAAGAGTGAATTGGCTTAGTAGTTGAATAGCAGTTAGAATTAACTCCTGTATCTACTGGAGACCTGGTCTGCTATCTTCTTACGGATACATTCATTGTGTCTTTAATTGGTCTTTCTATTCAGACTCAGTTCCTGCTCTACCTCACAGATACACACCTTGAATTCAGTTGAAAAGAAATTTCTTGTTACACTTAATCAGTTTTCATGTGTCTTCTGGTTCACATTAAACAAAACTAAAGTGCATACTGATGAAAGCATTAAAGAGACAATGTAGTGTATTAGTTTCATTCTTTGACAGTCTTAGTGTAATTACCTAAATAGGTTAAAATAGGTACAACTTAGAGCACTAATAGAAAACACCAGACTGATGGCCCTTAGAAATCTGCCTGAGAAAAACTATTGCCTGCTGTACACACCAATCGTTCCTATGTCCCTCAGACTGTTCACTTCAGCTAGTTCAACTAGTTCAACTATTCTTTTCCTGACCATCTTTCCTTCTCATATGTGTTTTAGGAAGGCCTATTGCTGTAAAACCCTGTGAATATCTGTATAAATATGAGGTGTAATGAAACAGAACAGCTGCAAAAGCCAAGGGAGATCTCTGCTTTCCTCACAAGTGTCATATGATAGAACAAAGAAATAACTGTCTCTTCTTCCTGTGCAAATTTCACCTTGGCTTACAACCACATGTTTAATTCCAGACATCTTGTAACTGGAGACAGAAAGTGGTAGTAGAGGTAGGCAGGAAAAAACTCAACAGTACTAAGTTTAAAAAGAAATCAAATATAAAAACTTGGTAGAAATTATTTTAGGAAGAGGTAAATACATATTGGAGTAGGATTAGTCACTGAAAGGTCTTCTGTAAATGAAATAGAATAGGTTATAACTAAGGTTAATTTTATTCAGTTCAAGAAAAGGCAACTTTTTGACTAACTTTTTGAAAAGATCTTCTGACAATTCACTGGGCATGGAAAATGTCCAAAGATAAAGACAACAAACTGTTGATTCTAATTTTTTAAAGGATGGTATGAAAAATATTAGAAAAGAAGTTGTAAGAAATAACTTTTTTTTTTCCTAGCAAAACTATCAGCTGAGAGATTTAGGGGCTCTATAATTAATATATATTCATAAGTCAGTAACTCTTCATCATAATATTAATTCTACTTATTCTTGTTTTGATATAGTGTGTATGAAAAGTCCTCACTACCTTTTGATTTTGTTTGTAGCTTACACATAAAAAAAGCACGAACCAATCCAACCAGGTTGGATAAAACTGAATCTAAAAAGAGATTATTAGGGATTTTTTTTTTTTTTCTGACTGTTACCTCATTCAGATACGTTTCTGTGTTAAAAAACTAGCAGTGGTCATCTGAAATGCAGTGCAGCTAAAATGACAGTACTTGCTATTGCTAGGGAGCCAGCCAAGTGTTCTTGGCTATGGAGTATGACAGTATTAATTTGACAGGGGGGACAAATGAAATGCAGAGGGTGAACAAGTAGCTGAGAATAGTAGTATATGGCATTCCACCTCACCTCCAAGCTTTGTATTTCATTTTGCTCTGTGAATCAGTGTGTGTCAGATTTTTTTGTCTTTTATCTTGTATGCCTAAACTTACAGATGTCTCTGAAAGTAATGTACATTTCAGAAGAATTCTCTGAGTCCTGATGTTACCTGTACTAGTTTAATCAAATGCTGTGGGAAAGTAATTTACTTGCTCCTACAAAACTTTGAACAAAACTTTCAATGGGCGCCACTGAAGTTTCTGGTTCAAAGCCTGTGAAACTTTTGCATTTGCCTGATGTGGGTAATTTTAATTAAAAACATTAGTTTAAAGATTCAATATGTTGCACCAACTCCTAAGGGGAAAGTAATCTACTTTTATAAAGTGTTCTTTTCTCCCCAATTTACTGAGGCCAAAAGATTTTGGTTGCAATGGGAAGGAGGAGGATGTTCTAGTTAGGTGTCTAGCTACTTGGTTGTGTCTCAGAGAACCCAGCTATGTGCCCTACACAGGCACATGCATTTACCTGGTAGATGAGTTAAAGTTTTCTTAAACACATGGAAAAGTCTGTGTCTCAGATTCCTTGAGGATGTTTTGTGCTTCTCTGAGCCGGTTTGTGATTTGATCCTTATGTTTATTCACGTTCTTTTAGTTGCATTGTAATTATAAGGTGTTCTGCTACATAATATTCTGTAACGATGATTTCTTTGGCTTTTGTTTAGTTGTGAAACGATGTCCTGGCCCAAATAGTGAACACTAGCAACCACAGGGGAATAGCTGAGACTGGGTAAGTGCTTTCTCTGATGCTCTTTAGAGAAGTATGTTCCAGACATACAGATGTTAACTAACAGCTCTTGGTATATAAGGGAAGTGAGTGATTTCTGTACTTATTGTTCTTGTAATGATGGTCTGTGTGCATTTTGTAAGATACCTGCCCAAGAATAATTTTCAGTGATACAATTGTTAGAGAGCTTTTTACTTTTGTGCCTGTGAGTCATCTGTTTAAGTACCTGAGTTGCTCAGAGAATGTGCGTTATACTGTTCAGTTTCTCTAAGTTTCACATTTAAATTAAGACAGCTTTCTGTCTTTTCTTGGGCGATATAATGATTTCCATTACATGTACTTATAAGTTTCTGATTTTTAAAGGTAGCATTGTTTGGTGAGCTGCTCAAGGACCTACAGGCCATAGGCATGGGACATCTTGTTTTACTCTTTTCTGTCTGTGGTCTTGTGAGCAAAAGCTGGGATGAAGTATTGATTAAAATAAAACTAAAATGCAGATTAGGAATCTATTCTTACACTGTATTGGGCAGGTTTATATCTGATGGAAATATTCATCTGTTAAGTTACTCGTAAGCATTGTCTGGTCTAAGGGTTAGAACTGTTAAAACTTCCTGAAAGCTATATAAGCTACATTTCCAATAGCTCAAGATTTCTCTACAAACACCCACTGTTGCACATCAGGAAAAGCCTTTCCTCTTACATTCAGTAAATTAATTCACTTGAATAGCTTAGTGGAAATACCTAAACTCTCATTAATGATTGGATGCTAGCAGTGCTTTCTTCTTTCATCTCTTTCAAAAAATTTTGTCATTTATAGCTCTATAATTTCAACAAATTCTCAATTTCTGTGTAAATGGATGCCTTAGGAGTAAAACTAAGAAAAATAACGCCTTGTATTTTCTTCTTTCTACCTGAATGAATACTAACGAAACTCTATAATGAAAATATCTAAGTAGATTTTGCTCACTTAGAGCAAGATTTAATTAACTTTACATGCAATTGAAAGGAATATGATTTTTGGTCCCTGATAGTCTCTCACAGATCATCTTGTGAATTTGAAGTTAACCTTGCAAGGGGAAGGGAAGCATTGTATCCTTCCACTGAGAGAACCAGGAGAAATTTTGAAAGCTATTCAAGTTGACTAGTGTTATTAGGAAACCTATTTTCATCTGCCGGTCATTTCTTGTGTTATGTTTAAATTGTAAACCCATTGAAGCAGCAGTTTTGTTGTGTGGGGTATGCAGCGCGGTGGGTCTTGCTCCATGGCAAGATGATGAACAGATAGTTATCCCCTTCCCATTTACAGAGTTTGAGACATGCATTTTTCACAAAAGAGGAAGAGCTATAGACTAATGTTTCTCAGTTATAGTGGCCTAACTGTAACAGACTCTTCTTATGGAGGTCACAGTAATTCTGTAGAACCACTTTCAAGCTGCCCTACAAATACAGTCTACAGATAACAGCCAACTAGAGGAGCAAGATAAGAGGTGGAATTTACATATACAGGCAGAAACATGAAACTGCTCTAAAACTATTTAGTCTATCAGAGAAAGACACAAAACTTCAGATATTTGTAAGGGATTGAATTTCATGTGTTTCTTACACTGCAGTAACGTGATTTTGTGAAGCACTCAGCCAAGCTGTGGAAGGAGAAGAGAGCAAAGTACACTTCTGATTATTCATGTCATGGTAAAGTTCAACCCTATGCATCAATAATTTGTGATAACAAGTTAATTGCATATGCTAATTTAATTTGGGTTTTTAAAAAGCACCCAGCTGGTGCTTAGCTGTTACAAGTGTCAGGTGCTCTGAGGGTAGTTATGCTGCTTGTTTGGAGATTGGCTGGCTCCTAAGAGCTGATCCCAGCGTAGACAACAAAATTCTGTACTTTCCTCTTCAGTCTGATTACCCCATGAAGAGGTAGCAGATGAAGTTTCCTGTTAGTGTGGGTAGAATCTATATCACATGAAAAAAAAAACAAAACGAGAAAAGGCATTATACAAACTAGGAGAATGTCTTGAAGATCAGTAGCACTACTACAGCTGAGAGCATCAGCTAGAGTAGTGTGATTGCTGGGTCTCTGCCCAGGGAGGCACAAGTAGCTCTAGGTGAGGTTCCTCATGGTTTGGCACTCTGCAGTACGTCAGTGTGGTGACGACTCATTCTGTGGCCTGAGCAGTGTCATGCCACCTTCGGTGTTCCCCAACACCAGTGTACATCTCTCCAGAGACAATGTTTTCTGAAATTTCAAATTCATGTCTGGCAGGCAAAAGATCGTTTCATATTCCGATCTATTCTACTCTGTTTTTCTCTACCCTCACCTTCAGTCAGAAGCTGTGGGCCTTGCAGAGTTAACAGCCCAGCAAAGTTAATTTAGTGTTTGACCTTAATTTCCAGTGGCTCTGGCAGTGATTGGAAAGACAGAAGTTATGTTAACAGTGCTTTGTCAATTAAAACATCAAGGCCTGTGTAAGAGGAATTTAATTTTGTTTCTGTTTTCAATTATCCCTAAAGCCAAGGGCTCCTGGGTGTTTTGGTACATGACCTGCAAACTCCTTTATTCCCTCCTCAGAGGCCTCAAAAGAGTTAAGGCCCTTCTGCAGTTATTAGTCCCCAAGCCAATTTATTCAGTAGAAGAGGAACATGCATTTTGGGCTAACGATCATACTACAGTGATTAGAAAAATGGTGACCTAGGGCCCTTCAAAGCTGTACATCAAAATGATAGGATTAGCGCACTTTCCTCTATCATATCAACCTCTGAGACATCCCCATAGGTTTTTTCGAAATACTTGTCTGCCAGTGGGTGGGAGGGATTTTTTTAGCATCCAACTATTTGGTTGTCCCAACATCTCATTTCTGAACTCCTGTTGGGTGTTTATTGTATCACTTAAATTCTTTTATGGATCTGAGCTCTGTGAATGGGCCCTAGAGTCACCACTGAGAGGCCAAGATGCATTGTGAAATTGCATAGTTCTTTTCCATGGATGAAACTTGTAGATTTCATTCAAGGTCTTTCTCCTTCTCTGGAACTTTTGTGTGTATGCAAACATTATTTTTTCTATTTCAAAGAATTTTTGTGTAACACCCACCTTGGCATGTCACTTTGGCAGGCAAGGCAAATGGCAATTGCTTGGTAGAAAGTGGTTAAGAGTTAGGACCTATTGCTCCTGCCTCATTCTGGTCTCTAGGTCTACATGAGATGAGTTGTAGAGCAATCTGTGTTGGAGCTTGCAGAAGCACAGCCATGCTGGGAAACCTGTTAGGTTGCATTGCAGCTCCCTCATGGCTTCGGTGTCAGGCTGCTCTTGAGTTGAAACAAGGAGAGGTTGCCCAAACGGTTATGGTAATCTGGCCCCCTGGTTACAAACACAAACCAAATGAATGAACACTGTGAACATATTAGAACACACTTCCTAATACAAAGCTTCTTTTGTAAGTAAGGCCCTACTGAGTTAGAGCTTCAGGCCAAGGAAAAGCAGTTCCTTTGATCTTTGAGGTATTGCTGGCTGCCTTAAGTTTGTCTGTTAACAACCCAGAGGTAGGTCTCAGTATTGCAGACAGGAAAGAGCTGCTGGCTGGGCTGTTCTCTGAAGTCCTTTGATGCTGGAACCTTTCCCTGTCCTTGACTTGTTAGACCTCATCTGGCAGAACCTCTGCCAATTTGGAGATGCTCTGCAGGAAGTTTTCCCTTGCATTCAGGAAGGAGCTTGCCTGAAGTCTTGATGTGTATCTACAGACTCGATCTGTTGTCACTCTCATTTGCATGTGAATTTGTGGGCAATATTATAGAAGAGCTGCTGAGTATTTCAAGTGTTAACCGATTTGTAGTGTTCAGTTGGTGAATGCCTATTGATTAAATGATTAGGTTTTTTAATAATCTAAAGCATGTAAATCCAAGCAGGCTGGGCAACATGAATTTTCAGAGTGAGTGTGCTTTGGAAAAACAATTCATGTGACTGGTGCTGACATCCCTTTTTGTTTGTATCACAAATATTGCAGAGAAAAACTTACTGCTGGGAAACTTCTAAGTAATGATTCCAGAGGCTGTGTTACAGGATACTCATAACAGGCAAGTTTGGTATTCATAAATGTAACCATTTGCTTTGGGAAATCTGATTCCAGTTGTAATCCAATATGCATGTTTCAGTTTTATAGATAGGAGGCAGTCCAATTAGGCAATAATGATATATTATGTGATCTATAAACCAATCTGAAACAATTTGAATTTAAATACCCACAGCAACTGCTCATGGATGGATAAAGAATTCTCTTTGACTGCACTCAACAAATCATTTTGAATTATGAACATAGAACCACTGAAGACTTAAATTGAACTGAATGCATTATTTAATACAAGGAACTCGCACAACATTTGTAAACAGTGGTGTATCCTAAGCAGTATCCTGCATCTTTTGTTGCAATATGTGGAGGTATTAATTAACAAACAGCACATAGTAATTAGGACTCTAAATTTAAACTTTAACTAGAGGGAACAGTACAGCAGATTTAAATTTCTACCTCAACTGGGGCAGCTTCAAAATGTATTAAAATAAATTCAACAGGAACAAGTGTTCTTGTAATCTCTGTAGTTCCTGGAGAGAACATCCTAAAAGGTTTTGAAATTTATATCAGAGAAATAGGATGTTCTTGTTTACTGCCATGGAAAAAATTCACTGGTGTTAAAGAAGAAACATCCACGTCCAAAATACCTGAATGTTTTTATCTAGATTTAAAAAATGGCAACTTCTAAAGCTTGTATTTTGCTCTCCTTTTCTATACTAGTTCCTTTTGTATGTTATTTTTGAAAATGTATGCTAGTATTGGTCAATGACCTTCCTCAATGGACACATTTAGTTACCAGATGTATATGTGCTGTAAACAGCTCATGTTGTGCAGTTCTGCCAATGCCTCCTAACCTTGGCAATAAGAGTGAAGTGGACTGGAAGGGAGGCTGCCAAACAGCTACAGGCTGCAATCTACTGAATGCATCTTCTATGAGTACCCTGAGCGTACTCAAAGTTCATTTTTTCCTCTCAATATCATACTTTTATATGGAAGACTTGAGACAAAGGTATTCTGAATCTCCATTCATGAAATGAGTTTTGAAGCTCTGTATTTAAATGTAGTCAGGTGTAGTTTTTTATCACTCTTTTTTCCAAAAAAAATTGTTTTTTACAAGGTTAGCCAATGTCAAGGGAATGACAGAGAAAACTGATGCTGAACATACTGCCTCTGGAGATGTGAAAGTTAAATCTGTCCTATAGCAAGGGAACCTCACTGCAAAATGGTGGTTCAGAGAGCAATGAAGTCTTTTCATCAGATAAACATTTTACAGGCCAGCTCCAGTAGGAGTATGGGCTGAAGTAGTAGGAACTCTTATACATGAGAAGGACTCATGTCTCTGAAGATGTTTCCTGATGCTGTTGAATTGCAGCTGGTTTAGAGTATTATTATGCCCCTCTCAGGAGGAAGCTAGCTTGGTATCTGTCTGCTTTCCTTAGCTCCCTTCTCAGCAAAAGTAAAGCATGTGGACTGAAGGTTGCAGTGTGGATGTGAGAGTGCTACAGCACTGCACCAGCAATCACACAGAAGCATGTGCATTGCCTGCAGGCTACTACTTTGAGCAAAAACTGAGGATGACCTGATTTCCTCTACCTTCAGTGAGGACTGTCAGCAGGCCTGTAGTGAGCTTCATAGTGACCAGGACACTTACTGAAAATGTTTGTTCAAAATAGTCATTCAAATGTAATCTGCTGTCAGTCACAGCTTTTGCTGTGGTACTTGTTTAACTGTGTAACTCTTTGCAGTTTTTGAGAATGAGACAGAGATGGATTTGCACCATGTATCATTGTAATGTTTTTTTAAAGCACTGATGTAATTAAGAGCACAGATTTCTTCATTTGTTGTATTTGTATAGTGAGATTATCAATGGATTACTTGTCAGGAATGTAATTTCCTAAAACATTTAGTAAAGTGAAATCGTTTTACTAATTGGACACATGGTTATGAGGAAGCCACCAGTGCTTCCTCCATATTTATTAACTAGGGATCATAAAAGTTACATGAGGATGATGTTTTGTACATTTGTGATGCTGTCTTTTTACATACAGCTTTTTAGGATTTATGCTCTACATTAAAAAACAATAAATTAATCTCACTACAACTATGTTGTTCAAACTTACATTAGTGTATTCATGTTTATCAACACTAATTTTGTAACAGCCATAGTTAGAAAAGACAGTTTATTTAACAACTAGACATTTTCTGTATGTCTGTTTCTCAAACGTTTCAGGTGAGCAGACGGAGGACTTTACAGCATGTGTTCTTAATATATCACCATCAGGTTAATAAGCTTAGGTTCACTTTTCTTTCTGTGTGCAGGTATCCTGAAACTTCTCAGCAGAATTGTTAAACACCTATGAAGTTTTAAAATTCTTAAAACTCTATATTTCAGGGGAAAAAATAGAAAAATATTTTTATAGACTTTGCATAACACTTCCTAGATTACTATATAAATTTTTTTTTTAAAAAAACAACAACTATGGCATGATGGAAAATAGAGCTTTTTTTTTTCAGAAATGCAGACTGTTGAAAAGCATGAACTGGTATTTAAAAATAAAGCCATTAATGAACAGAGGTCTTTACTTCAGTGGATTTAAAATCAGGCCTTGGATAGAAGTGTGAGTCTGGAATTGCGATACATTTTTGTCAGTGTACAATACTTTACGACCAGGTTCTTCAGTTATTCCACACGAGGAGGGTTTAATGTTAAATACCAGATTTACTCATTTGAGGATATTTGACCTTGCGTAGGATTTTGACTTAGCAGAGTGACACAGCAATGCACTGAAATCACAGTATGAATACAAATTACATTTAGCAGATTATAGCAATTGACTATACAGATGAATCACAATACAAACATGATTCTCATTCCCAGTCTCTTATGATATGCTCTCACAATGCTGGGCATTCCCAGTTGCTCGGAAGGAATGTGAACTAAAGCCAACTCACGACTTTCCCTTTTCACACTTCTCTTTGTTAATTGCTCAGCTTTGGTATCATGTTGAGCTGTGTATACACTCCCTTGTGCTGATCTGCTTAACTCAGGAAGACATTCAATCTCTTGCTTAAGTTTTGATTAACTGTTTGAGAATGGACATTCACACAACCAGTTAATCCACGCACCTGAGGTAGCCATTAATTTAAAGCAAAGGCTGCCCCCTCAGTCCTTTTTGTATTAAGTTCAGCTTTCTTTGCAGCAAATGATAGCCAGTGGGTTTTGACTGAATTGGGTGGGGTAAGTGTCTGTGTAATAGTGTTTAACATGTTTTTGGATACAGACAGAGGAGTATTTTTCGATGCATCTAGCTATGGAAAATTTGGGAAAATAGCCCAATTGATTTATTTTTTTTTTTTTTTTTAATTTTTTTTATCCCCCCCGGTGAAGGTGTTTCATAGCAAAACACGTTACTGTATCTTCTGCAGGGCAGAGTACATTGCCACATTGGTATTTTTACCACAGTGGTATTTTTCTTATATGTGAATCTCTGGTTTAAAATCTTTTGACCTTTCTAAAGTCAATCACAAAGCTCCTGTTAGTGTCACTGGAGGAAGACCTTACCCTTAGCACTAAGGGCATGCATCTAAGCAAAACATCCTCCTCAAAGTAAACATTCCACTGGAGTCCAATATTCACTAATATAGAAACTTCTGTAGAATTTGACTTAGTCTCTTAAAGATCTTCTCCTTTTTAAAAAAACATTTTTCATATATATTTGAAAAATTGTACTGTTGCAGACAGAGCTGAACTTCATTCAGGTGAACTTCATTTTGTATGTTTGCCTGGGAATAAATTGTAAAACAATTGAATAGACTCATTAAGTCTTCATTATAAAGAATCTTTTTATCAGATCTTACGTAATTTTGTTATTGTAGAATTAATACACTCATAAGATGTTTTCTATTATATTTCAGCTTCAATAAGTAAAGGAGCGTGTTACATTTCAGTAAGTGAAACATAAATGCCACAGGTCAAATACAGCTGAAACAGTGTTTTTCATGCCATTGGTTTATTTTAGATACTCCGTGTAAATGTTGCTCTGGATAAGGTGCAACTGTGCTTTTGGACTGATGCATACGTGTGTCTTCAAATTCCTCTTTCTCTCCAAAGCAGAAAAGTAAGTGATGCCCAAAAGTCTCATGATATTTATAGCTAGGGTTCATCAGTGAAATTGTTTGCTTTCCTATTGTATGAATATCTAGTCCCAAAGTAGGAGAACATTGTCCTGCTGCCCTTCCAGCAACTGTCACCATGGAATGCTTAGGAATAATCCTCTAGTGATGTGTGCAGTGAACTGATGAGACTTGAGGCTGTGGTGATGGTTTTGGAATTCCTCCGTGAACAGTCGTTGACACTCATGTCCCTCGGAGCTGCCCTTTTCTTACGGCTGGTGTAGGTGTTGTCTCCATCATTAGTGTCGAACACCACTGTCATGCTGGAGTCCATTCTGGACACAGCGTATAGGCTACTTTGCCGGGTGGGATGAAACCTGGCTGCCTTCAGCTCTAGCTCATCATAGCTGGACACCTCAATGAAGGGGCACCAGCGGAAAGCTCTCTTGAAGCCAGCTCGGAACCTGGGAGGAAAGATGCTTGGTGAAAGCCCATGATTGCAAGATCCAGCCACAGACCTTCGTCTCAAAACATATACCATGCTGACAGGAAACCGATTCAGCTAATTATCTGTTTGTGGTGAAGTTAGTGGGAAAACCACACCAGCTTTCATAGCACTGTCTTCACAGAAATTGTTTTAACCTGTGATGAAATCTGCATCTACGTTTTTGTCCTCTTGGCAAGAAAATTTGTAGCATTCTTTTCTCCAGAATACCATCCCAGCTTCCAGATTCCAATATCCCTTCTGTGTTTCCCTCTCTATCAGAGATGCTTAAACAGGAACAGTGTAATGACTAATAATTGTTTATACAAAATATTTGGAAAATCATTTGTGATAATTAAGATCCTAGAATGTTAAACCCTGAATGTGAACACTGTATCAACAGGCATTTTGAGGCTGTAGCATATTAGTGCATGCTATATTCATATAGGGTTACTTTTTATTTCAATTTAGAGGCAGAGATTTACTATAATGACTATTATTACTTTTTGTGTATGTGCATTTCCAGAATAGAAATTAAATATCTTAGAAAAATAATATGCTGTATATTTTTGTGTAACCTAAAAAGAAACACCTTTTCACCTAGACCTAGAACTTATGAGACTTTCTCCCTTGTCTTTCTCGACTTGTTTTCATTTCAACAGTCAGCTGTGTTGTTTGTTGTGTTTGTAAGCTTTTTGGAGCAATGGTTCAGCTGCCTTTGTGATGACTACAGATAAAAATTTAGATTAAGTTTTCAGTAAAAGTTGACTGTCACAGAAATAACTTTCTTTCCTCCTCATTTTTTTTAAGTTTGCCACAGAGCTGTCACATGATGACAAATGAGCAGGTAGGTTGCTATTCAGCATTATGAAAAAAATAGAAAGAACCTCTGATGAAAATCGTTTTAGTGAAGGAAGATGTAAAACCTAAAGATCTTTAGACTCTGTTATTTTCTGTCTCAGCTTCTATCCTTTTTCTCATTCAGAGCATAGTTTTTCTTCATCTTGAAATAATGCTCTCTTTATCTAGACACATAAGTAATATCCTAATTAGCCTGGAAGATGAGGCTGGGAATGGCGGTATAGCTCTGATATTAGATCCAGCAGAGAGAACAATACTGGATGAACTGATCTGACTCCCAGCAACAGGCTGTATTTTCCTACTGCATGAAAAGGAAGCAGATGTTCAGGCTTCTTGATTTCAATATGGAACTTAATTATAGGAAAAGTTTCATCAATATTTCATTCTTGCATTAAATTCTGAGCAAGGTGACCTTTAGTGTGTCTCAAAATTATGATTTTTTTGTCGATTTGTGTTCTTTAATCCAGATGTTTAATTTTGCAGTGTACGAGTGTCAACATAAACCACATCAGAGAGATTAATTTTTTATGAATAACTTCTTTTGTAACTCTGCCATAAAAAGTTTTTGAAGAAAATGACAATGTTTTAGAGGATTTATGGCAGTAATTGAGAAAATACGAGGCCTGGTTCTTCCTCTCCTTTGATTTTGCAGACACTGGGCATGCAGTGAAATCTGGTTTCTGTTGAAATAATAGGGAAGTTTGCCATTTGAGTTAGGATTTTGTTCTGGCATGCTAAAACTTTACCTCTTCTTGAAACATTTTTAAATTATCAAAAGGGGCAGAAGGCTGTGTGAAGTCAGGCATTACCTTGGCATTTTAAAAGATTATGAATGTTAAGCATCATAAGCTATCCTCATCAAGGAGGCAGACTTCAGTGTATAAACACCAATAAAAATTCAGCAGGATTTGGTCACTTCATTTTTTACTAGACTCCATTTGACAGGTATTGCATAATGTTTACTGAAGTTTTATAAATATGTAACAAAATTGATGTAAAGCTTGTCAGCACTTAAACTGGACACTGGCTGCTCATTCAACAGATTTCAAATAATATTTAAGATTACTTATTCAATACTGATTCATATGGACTGGGTTTGTGAACTAGTTTGTTGTTCCTGGTGTTCTTTATCCAGTAGTACTAGAATAAATAATGGAAAATAGGATAGCCGGGGTGATGTTTATTTAGATCCTGGTCCTACAAGCTGAAATTAAGAACATGAGTTCATTCTGCAATTCAGTAGTCTTAAAATGCCAAATATTCTTAAAATCTCATAAACTCAACAAGTGCAGTGCCTTTGAAATTCAGAGCATAACACATTGCTATCAAACAGTACTGTAACTTACTGTTGAGTAGTGAGAATATAAATATTTGTTTTATTAGCCTGTTACAGGCCTCAGAGCTCAGTGGAAATCTAATGGTGGGGTATAAAATACATAGTAAATCACATTTTGTATTATACCCTTTCGGCAGTACGAAACAAATTTGTGGCTACAATTAGTGAACATACAGATTGCACTGTATATCACTAATGACTGTCTAGTTCTTTTAATGTTTTGCAAGCCAAACAATATTAAACTGCTATAGATTTTGAATTTTTCATGTGGAAACAGGGAAGGTTGGTTTCTGAATACTGAATTTTGCTTTGAAATTTTAAGTAGACCAACGTGTGCATTTGTTTTTTTGGGATTCATTTCAAGTGCAAACCTAAAGGAAGGGGTTTTCTTGTGTTTTGTTTTCTTTCCCACTAACTGAAAATTATTCAAATGAAAATTCTTTTTCTTTTATCCCATTTAAACCATTTATATTCTCATTTCCATTTATACTACTAAAGTTATGCATACCAACTGTTTCATAACCAGCTCTTACCTCTTATTAAGACAGCAGTAGATAATGGGATTGTACATTGTAGAGCTCATGGCAAGCCAAAAACTGGCCAAATAGATTTGCTGAATGTATTTCCATCGGTTTAATTGTTGATAGATCCCAGTAACTATGAAGTAAACGTGGTAGGGCAGCCAGCAGATGGCAAACGTCAGCACAACCACAATCATCATTTTTACCACCTGAAAGAAGGAAGTAATAACGCTATTTTGTAATATACGTGAGCCTTTTTTATTTAGACTAGCATTTCAAGATCCATTAATAATTTTCTTGCATTTGATTATTTAAAACTGTAAAGTTATTTTCCTCTTAGATATGGCTGTGTCGGTCTGAGTTTCACTGAAGTGAATAGTAATATACTGATATATGCATGTTTAGGGGGAGACATGCAATGGGGTTTCCTCATTAATGTGTTAAAGTATTTTTTCCTGGAACAAAAAGGTGCTAATTTTTGCAGCAAAAAGGGGCATTTAAGAAAAGTCAAGTCTGTTTTGTTATTCTTTTGAGTATTGATACAGCACAATGCACTCATTGACATATTATCTAAGGAGAAGACAAGTGACATGTTGCAGGTCTGTGTGGCATAAAATTGTTGTAAACACAGGGTGGTTACAGTTGAATTTGAAGTCAAGCAGAGAAATTATGAGACGAATCAAAAAGCACTGTTCTGTCCTTTTTTCAGCAGCTAAGCATGAGTATGTGTTGGCAGAAATGGAAGAAAAGAAGAATGAGAGGAAGGTGAAAAGGAGGGAGATTATTCCCAATTTCCTGTCCCTTTTCAGAAACAGGCGCTTACAGTGTGCAAGGCCATGCCTTACAGTTTATGGCTGCGGTTCTTGTCCATCCCCTTGGTCTTTCTGGTGCTAAGTTTCATTTCTTGATGGTGTCAATAACTATGAACAGAAACTGCCTTCAAGGTCTATAAACCCAAGGCACCTTGATTTTTCTTGGTATAAACTCTGATGAATTAGTGCCAGTAAAATGTTAAGCTCAATTAGGGTACAGGAAAAATAAGTGAAAAAGGCCATGTGTGAATTTGCCTCAAAAGCCTGATTGTGTCTTCCCAGTACACTGATGTTTCACTGAAAAATCCCCAATGACACTGCAGGTTCAACTGCAGGGTATAAAAGAGAGGCTCAGTGTTTGTTTATTATTGTTGTTTTTCCTTTCCCTTTTGTTTGGAGTACTTAGACCTGTGGCTCTGACAATAGAAAGTTATTTGTTTCTTTTTAATATGCCTGTTCTGCTTTATTTTTTTGAGATATAGTAACATTTTCAATTGCTTTCCCCTCTGTCCCATGTTGCATAGAATTCATTAATAAGAGTTTGGTCTTGTACATAAGGAACATTTCTGAAGCAAGCAATCCAGAAAATAACTGAATTCAGTTGTACTTAATGTCTAGCCCTGTTCCTGCCGCCATTTCACCATGGAGCTTTCTAAAAGGTGCAATTGCAGTGAACATCACCAGCGTGTGTCCTAGTGGCACTGTTTTCCCCTGGTGCTCTGTTCAGTCCCTCTTTGTGTATTGTGGGCAGCATGGCTGGAGGAAAAGTTTCTTTTTTTCTGTGCCAGGACTTCTGTTAAAATGAGTTGTACTGAGCTTCTCAGTTGTGCAACCTTTAGGCAAGTCTTGAGGCTAGATTTGGAATATGATGATAAATCAATGGATTTTATGTTTTGATTCTTTTGATACTGATGTACTTCTGCCTATGCCTAAGAAAACAATATGTTTATAAAAAAAGTTAATTGATGTGCTTTGTAGTCTTGCCTGTTCCTTTAAATTCTTCGTCTCTGAGTAAGAAATGTTCTTTCATTAACAAAACACATGTAATGAGAAGAAAAAAAAATGTATTTAAAATAACAGAACAGGTATAAGTTCATTGGAATTGCAGTTTGCAGGTTTGCTTTTGTTGTGCAACATTTGAAGCAGTGAAAGTGAAAAGGAGCTAACAGAGTCTGCTACACTCACAGAGAGTAGCAAGTATGTTTTGGTTTGGTTTTGGTTTTGGTTTTTTTTTTTCCCCTGATAGGATGCAGTCAGTAAATCTACTTCCCAGTCCTGTGGACTTATGTGGCACTTGTACACTAAGTACCAGAGAAGGGAACACCATTCTGTCTTTTTCTTCTCTGCAATGCTTAGTTGGAGTAAACTACCTTTTGCAAGAAAATTAGGATTCAAAGGTAACTCTGCTGTCATCAGTACAGAGATAGGACTGTTTTCTGAGATACCAAGTGCTGTGGATTTTCGTACAATTTTGACAACTCAGGGATTTTTATGCTCTTTTAGCCCATAGAAAGGATAGACTTTTAACAGCTGAAGAATATTTAGAAGGAGAAATAATCAGAGAGCTTGGAAATCTTTCAGGTAAGGTATTTGTCAATTCCAGTGCTTGACAAATGATTTTATTCTTCTGACTATATGTTCCATCCATTTTTTCTCAGTTACTTGAAATAAAGGAACTACTTTTCATTTCAGTTTGCATAAGCCATTGCTGCAGATAGAATTCACAATCACATTATTTACACTGCAAAGTTGAAAAATATATTCTGTTCTCACATGAAGTAGCTTTGAATCAGATTACTGTCTTACAAATGCTGAAATATTCCCCCCTCCCCCAGTTCAAAGCAATTCTGACATTTTTCTTGAATGGTCTTAGCTACTGTCATTTTTAAATGATACTTTCCTAATGTTGCATTAAAACCAGCTTTGACAGTGACTTTGATTCTCTCAACATATCAAGAAGTCTCTCTTCCACTGAAGAAAAAGGGTAAGTCGTTTGCCCAGGCTTTTTTCCCATGAGAAGACATGATTTTACAAGCACCTGATTCGGGGCAGGGAGGAAAAGTTGCCACAGTGTTACTTTACCAAGAAGAGATGTCTTAATTTATCGCAAGAGAGTGCTAGATACTGGACAACACTAAGATTTTTTTTCTATAACTTAAATGACAAGTGAAGGTGGGTGGCCTTGTATCATTGCCTTGGTCTTCAGCATGGAGTAGCATAAGAAGTTTATGCTCTTTAGAAAGTGACTCTGGCTGTTGTGGGATTGGCATTACTGGATATGGATATCCACCTGAGATCTAGTGCTGAAAAAAAGGTGAAATTTGTACTTAAAATTCACACCATAACTGATTTTACAATAGTTTCCTTCTGTAGCTATGACTTAGAATGAATGGTGGGGCACACTTCACTTCTGTGCTTCCAACCAGGAATCAGAATTGGTGTGGGGGAAACAAAATAATTATAACTTCTTTTGTATTCCTGATGGGAGTAGTTGGTTCTTAAGTCTACTTTTTGCCACAATTCTGAAAATGTTCTGGGACCTTTAATCCTTATTGAAGGCTGTCCTAGAACCTTGACAATGTTTTAATTACTCACTTGAATTTTCCATATAAGACTTCAGAAGAATTGACATGTGATTTTTTTCTCTTGGAAACTAGACCTTATCTTGTGCAGTGCAATAAACAAATGAGGCTATACTGAATTATGCCAATGAAGTATGCAAAAGTCTCCCTAAACATGGTCTGCTTTCTGTGGACTTCTATCAATGGGAGCTGCCTTCTTGAACCTAAAATGAGATGGGTATCTTTGGTTATCTTCAAAACAGGAGCATAGGCTCCTATTTGATATGGAAAGCATACAGTCTTTTGGATTGTTTTATTTTCAGTTTATTCACTTAGCGGGATTAAATAAGTGATTTATCTAACTAGAAACCATTTAAATGTTTACCATATTTCTCTTTAATTTTGACACAAAACCATAATGGGAAATAATGTAGATTATTTAACATATAGCTTGAAAAACCTTTTTCTCTTTTCTGTTGATAGCCTGAAGATGAAATGAACTGGACTGTACTTGTTTAAAATTCATGGCAAAATTTGGTTCAGGAAAAACACCACCATTAAAGCTGTTCTTTTATTGCCATCATAATGATGCATTTGCAATGGTAGTGACATCTTTCCTTTTAAAGGTCAAAGCAACCCTGTTTATTACCACCTAAGAAAAAAAAAAAAAAAAAAAGAAAAAGTCATGTCTCCCAGTCCTATTTCAGTTTAAATTGTGTTTAAAGGAAACTGTTAACGTCAGTGGAGCCTGAGGCATATTTTGTGTTTGATGTGTTTAGTTTATTTTTATTATTCCACAAATGACTGTACAGGTTATGAATTTATTAGAAGTAAACTTGTAACTCGCAGAACACTTTGGAAATGTTTGGTCAGTAACAAGGTGGTATGTGCTCTGGTCAATTATTCTGGCTAAAAAAATATCAAGAGTGTCATTGTCCTGACAGCATCACCTGTTTCTGCTTTTGTACAGACATTTTAGCATTGAATAGCAAGCAACATGTAATGAATGCGAAAGTGTGTAAGTGCAATACTGGAACTGCAGTTGTGCTCTGCTGAATATACAGCTCTTGGCACTGCAGTCCTCCAAAATAACTGATCAGTGTCAGGTTTCCTGGGCCTTTCACTACAGAGGTGCTTGGCACCATTCCAGAAAGGCCGAGAGACTCAAAACTCATGCTAAAATTTTGTTCATGGCTTGCCTACAGGGACTCAATGAGGAGGGGGTTCCTTGGAGAAATGTATGTATGTGTATATATATATGTATATACAGACAGGGCTATACATGGGGTCACAATTTAGTATATGAAATAGGATAAATTTGTAGATTAGATGAGACACAATCAGAGACAACGAAAGACCTTTTGAGGTTTTCAAGGTTTGTTTGTATGCTGGTGGAAGAATTTGCTTAGAACTTAAAGGACATACTTTGTCCAGAACATGGGATATTATGGTTATCTGTCTGGAAGGTCAGGTCCCAAACTTGAACCTGGGGAGAACTACACAGAGGAAAAGAGGACTATCTTAAAAAAACACCCAACTCCATAGTTTTAAACATGGAGATCACAATCTCCATGCTTAAAGTTTAAATTTTGAAGAAGAGACAGATTTGGTTTTGATTTGTCTTTCTGGTAGATATCAGGTCTTATTATTAAGAAACATGCATAGTTCAATTCAGGAATTCATTTAAAAACACACTGAGTTTACTAATAAGGAGTGGTTTGTTGAAATTTTTGGTCTTTTCAGTTCAGTGTTACTTCCATTCTGAAAAATAATGAGGCATTAGTAAACAGAAATTAGTATTTCACATGAATTTTCTGCCAAAAGTGATCAGAAATATAAAATAAGGAGGAGAAACATCACAGAAATTCTAAGTGCACAATCCTGAGCCTATTCACTCACCACACAGAACCAGTCTGTTAACTCTGCCCCTGACCTGGAATTGTTGCCAGCTGTTCTAAAAGAAAGTTTTAACCAGAAATCTTCCATGAGTCTGTCAGTAAATACTCACACTATGCCAGGTTTATGCAGAGTATAAAGCCATTTTTAGAATTTACTGCTCTTTTACTCCCCTGTGCTTCCTGCACAAAAAAAAGCCCTGAAAAGGAGAAAGGATGAACCCTATTTTTCTGAAGTTCTGAGCCCATATAACAGCTCTGTAAAAAACATTTTGGTTTTAAGACGCAATGAAAATAATTCCCCAGTACCTCATGTCCCAGTCATTCCCTAGGCAATTGCTAAGCCTGTGAAGAGTGAAATTATGAAATGAAAATTATGATACACAACATCAAGAATCACTTTGCTCTTTCCCTATGTTTTTCAGTAGTTATTCAGTCCATATACTCTGAAGTTTAACAGACTTTTTTAAAAATTAAAAGTTTTCTCAGAGTATTTGTTATGATGCCTCATACTGCTGCTAAAAGTGCCTCTTTGTGTGTAAGTGTTTAGGGAGGGGTTCATACATTATCATTAATGTGTTGATTGTGCAAGAATTTAAGAATTTAATTAATGGTAAATAAAATTACCCAAATCAAGTTTTTCCATCAATACTCTGTATTCTTACTGAGATTTTTGATAGCAATGGGAATGTACTACTGATCAAAATAGGAAAAGATACCTTTTGCTAGTATTTTCACCAGACAGATATTCATATAATATTCTGGCTCTTATTATCCTTTAGAAGTTTTTCTTAAGTTTATGAGAAAATAATGTAAAAAAAACCCAAATCAAACTATTCTGCAAGCTTTTAACTGTAATAACAATTAATTACTTGCAAATAGTGATTTTTTTACTATTGTGATTTTTATTATTGCAATCTGGTGAGTCTGGCCGGTTATCTGTCTTTATGGGTATGGGACAACTGATCAAAATGTTAGTGGATGCTAACATTTGCAGTCTGGTCCAACGATCTACTTCATGACTAGTGCTGACTCAGCCATGTAGAGCCTTAGGGAAGAACAACAGGCAGAACTACCATCAGCACTTTATAGGAAGCATGCTAAGAAGCATGCTACATCCCTTTGTGCAACTTCATCTACAGTGTTACAAAACCAGTTTTAGGCATGTGTAACAGTTTGTGAAGCTGGGCTCTAGCTTTATTAGGATAGTTTGCATTTACTGTGTTAACAAGGATATTTCATACTTCCCATCAATTGTCAGAGTTAAGGATGTCATAGTAAGAGGTGCTCTGAAGCAGAGTCAGAGGAAACCTATCTTTAGTTATTAATTTTTGCAAGTAACTTTTACCTGTTGTATCTCACTACTGAGCATGTTTTGGGAAACGCTTTCCACTGGAAAGGTAGTGGAGAGAAACATTTTTTATTAGAAAGTATTTAATATTAGCTTCCCTTCAAACAAGGATATATATATTCTGTGTCAGTCTTGAGACTGGCCTCATTTAATTTATTTACTGGGGAGTTTAGTACAGAAGATTAAGACCATGCCAGATAGGTTTGATGAAAACGCACTTTTGTGCAGTTTTGCTGCTACAGAGGCATAGCAGAGGAAGAACTTGGATGTTGCAGAACTGTGACTTCAAAGTGCTAATCACATACTTAGTGTGGTACTTGTAGTGATTGTGTCTTTAAGTGGGGTTGAGGCTGTGACAGATATCGCAGAGTAGACAAACAGCTGAATTGTTACTGTGCTAGTTTTGCGATTGTTTTACACTGTTCATCCATAAGTAGGATCATACTTGGAAAAATTCTGGGATTTGCTGAGTTAAGGACTAAAAAAATTTTCTGCTGTGAGTTGTGGAATGAACTGTTGTGAACAAATGAGGAGGAGACAGATGTATTGATTCATAACAGCACGACCAGGTCATCAGTCTAATAAAAGGAATAAATAAGTCATTAGGATGTTCCAGGTAAGGCGTTTTCAGTGGATATTGAAAAGTGTTATTACCACTGTGCATGGCGAGACTGCATTGCTGACATTCCTTGCCTGGTTTTGGTCACTTGTTGCATACAGATCTTGTAATATAAAAGAAGACCGTAAGCACTCATTTAATTTATCTAATCAATGTAAATAAAGGCTGTGAGAGGATATGACTATAAAAGCATCTGTAGATGTTACACCAGTGAGGGATAATAGGTAATTAATTAAGCTAACAGAAAATAATGGCATAAATAGAGCTGTCCATAAATAAGTTTAACCTGGAAACTGGAACTCTAGAAGTGGTGAGACTTTTAGAACATTTTCCATTAGATGTAGTGATCCAGAAGGCAAAATGGTTTTAAGATGGAGATTTAAGATGATATCAGAGGAGTTCTGTAAGGGGTTGCCTGTGATGACAGGTCTTGGACCTGGAGGCTGGTTCCTGTCCTGTTTTCATTTAACATTTTAATATTGAAAGAGACAAACTGACGTTCAAGTAGTAAGTGGAGAAAGCTCTGGACACTGTTCAGTGTCTTCCAGTGTCTATCAAACAAGGGATTAGTTTGCTTTTGGAGGAGTCTTTAAAAGCTTCTGAGAATTCCTTCTTCCTGGGCTGGTTTTCTTCTCAGGCAAGAAATGTGATAGTGTCAAACACAAATCAGATGTTTAAAACTTGCCGTGTCTCATTGATGTGAAAAACTTCAAATGGATTTAATTTCTAGAGTAGTTTTCAAATTCCAAGATATATGACTGGGTGAGTCTAATCTCAGAGGATACTGACTTAAAAGTATGAAATTATAAAGTTAGACTAGTTTTATGATAGGGGGAAAAAAAAAGAGAGATTCAGAGCTGGACACATCAGAAACTTTTAGTTCAATGCTTTGTATTTCATGTACAGGAAAGACATTGTATGAGCATAACAAGCTGCCACTTAGGGTGGTATTTTTGCCACACCTTCAGCTGCCTAAGGAATAAATCAGTGGACATTTCAATTTAAGGACTGGAATCATTAAAAAGCATCTCTGGGTTTTTTTTGGTTGTTGACTGACAATAAAGCAGTAGAATGGACAGAACTGGTGCTAGCTTCAGTAAATTGTCCTTCAACAGGATATTACTTAGTGTTTTTGAGTGTGTTGAACAATACTTGCTAAATTTATGAATGGCTGCACTGAAGTACAGCTTTGGTTTTCCACTATGATAAAGCTTTGGCCTACAAGGCACTTATAATGTATTAGCATTTTGGATAAATGATAATTTAACTGTAGCTGTATGAAATTTCAGATAGGCAATATACCCATCCACAAAATATAAGCCATAGCGCTATGTCTGTTAGACCAGTGACACTACCTGTTCTTAAAATAGGGTTTAATTCTCCAGCTGCTTCATCTCTGTTGTTTCTTCTAGAGTACCCCTATTTTTTTTTTTCTCCATTTTATTTTCATTGGCAATCTCTGTGAAGTCAAGGAGTAGACCCATTTACTAAAGAGGACTACCGATGGACCAAAAAATTCCACAGATACCTGTTTTTGTCCAGAGGTAGGTATTACTCATAACAAATTGAATTTCTGCACCTCATTACCCCACGATAGAATGGGTAGTTTGTTTGACTTATCACTCTCAGAAAAGTAAAATCAACAAAAGGGAAGGAGAGCTTTCCCAGGGGGAAGTGCATGTGCCCCTTTGTTTATGTTTGCACAGTTCTGGAGTGGGCACCTTGCCAGAATGTAACCAAAGTGTTCCTACATCACCATGACAGTCATTTCTGTCCATGAAGCACAAGCACAAATGAATCTACAAGGTGGAAACATTCATGCCTCATGAATAAATACACGTTGGGAAAGGCACGATGGCAGTATAAGTCTCTTCCACAATCTGCTGTTAAATGGCCAATTTGAAAGAGCTGTAACACAGACGCCTCCCCCCTATATCTGTGTGCTCCAGGATTTAGTTCTTTTTGCATACATGATGTGGAGAAGTGAATATTTAGACACACATGCAGCCTTGGCAGACCATTACCTGAATAAAGGCAAAAAAATTCTGTCGTTATTACTGACTTTTAAAATGCTTTCATAGACGATGATTCAGTATAGACTAGGGTGTGAAGATTTGGCTATCCCTTGGATTCTGTAGTACAAAGCTGTGTAGAGTAGTTGATTGCAGCTGGTGTTTTTAATGGAATTTAGGATGATCAAGTTATATTGACTTTCTGTTATATTAAACTGTGTGACATTTTGAAAATGAAATACAACATGTAAGTTATTGGAGATTGGAATGCTGGTCCTCATTCTGGGAAAAGCTAGGAGAAGATGGATTGCTTAAGTAACTGGGAAGAAATTAAACTTACCATGTTTTTGTGCAGTCCCCTGGGTTAGCAATTATTTTCCGACCTTGAAGAAGTCTGAACAAATGTCTAGGATAAAAGTGGAGTTCCAAGATGGTGTTGGCAGGAAATAGGAAGTCACATGCAAGAGAAATCCTCAGACCCAGAGTGTCAAAACATTTTTGCTTATGGCTGGATGCAAACTTTCACATGAGGTTTTATGAATGAGGCAGTATCTAACTTGTCTGTCTGTCTAGACTTTAGTGGTTTCCTGTTAATAGTAAGGATCTTTGATTTCAGAATTACTTACCATGTGACATCATTTGAGTTAATAGTGTAATACTGTCATCATCTGTTTTCAATGAATAAGCTTTATTTTATGAGTATGGTCTTCTTTTTCCAAATCTGTGTCAGCCTTTGTGAGTGCTCATAATTAATTCACTGTTCCACAAATTTTGATGCTACACTGTAATGTTTTGGGCTTTGATTCTCTTCCTTTTTTTTTTTTCCCCTTTAATTTAACAAAATCTGCCCCTTTAAACATAGTCATAGAATCATTTTGATTGTAAAAGACCTTTAAAATCATCAAGTCCAACCATTAACCTAACACTGCCAATTCACCACTACACCATGTCCCTCAGCATCTCATCTACATGTCTCTTAGATACCTCCAGGGATGGGGACTCCACCACTGCCCTGGGCAGCCTATGCCAGTGCCTGACAGTGAAGAACTTTTTCCTAATATCCAGTCTAAACCTTCCCTGGCACAACTTGAGTCCATTTCCTCTCATTCTATTGCTTGTTACTTTCAAACAATCCTAATCAAGCATCCTTTGCCCTGTATCATTGCACAATATGAAACATGCAGTCTGCTATTTATATTTCTCCTTCATTATAAGTGCAGCCAGTACAGACTTTCCATATGTCTAGATATCTGCATGCTTAATAGCAAGAAAAACAGATGATTTCTTTGTTTGAATAAAGGAAAAGCAATAGCTCTGTTGTCAGAGGCAGGCTGAGTGATAGCTTTATTTGGATTCCAGTCTATTAATTCTTCTCCGTGAATGACCAATTGTGATTCATCTTTACAAATACCAGTTATTTCATAAATTCTGCTGGAGAGCACAGCAGTGAAACTGAAGAGCTGTCATGGAGCTCTGCCAATAAAGTCACGGATGCATTTACAGTATATCTGCACGTAATTTAATTCCTTTGTTGCATGTGTTGAAAGCATGCATTCCAGTACTCTCACATTTTAAGTCCTTTAATTAAGGATGCTACTGTTTGTCTCTTGCATATATTTCTAGTTCTAAAGAAGTGCTGTTTTTAAAGTATTCAAGGGATTTAATTGGACCCTTCATAGCATACAGCAAAAGCCAGCTTTTCTCTTCGGAAACCTTTAGTTTTTGTGATGTATTTATTTTGCTTAGTCATTATGATGTGGTGGTGGGATCTCCTGGTTCTCCAAGTTAGTTTTTAATCATTTTCTTCTCACTGTTGTTTTTACAAACTGTGTCTGTAACAGAAAGTGTTTCCTCGCTTTGTCTTTGCAGTCAGACCCTGGGCATCTTCCACTGAATATTTGCTTCCTTTTCTTCACTGTCTGAAAGGGCAGTATTTTTAATAGAACAGTTAACTGACCAATGAAATATTTTTTTGCTTATGTTCTGTAGGAAAGGTGATTTCATAACTTTGAAAATATACATTTGGGTAAGTGACAACATGTATAGCAAAGACTGTAATGGTAATGTTGGACTTTTATGGATAATGTTGAAGAATGAAATGCTGACCTTTTTGAAATGCTTTCAGCATTTCTGGAAATTAGTCCAATAATTTCACTTTGGGGCAAATATGAAAAGCATACTGGTTAGTTTTCCATGATGATTTTTCATTATTTTCTCTCTGTTCACATTCCAAATAATCTTTGAACTGTTACAAGGCAATAGTATCACAGAATCACAGAATCACAGAATGTTAGGGATTGGAAGGGACCTTAAAAGATCATCTAGTCCAACCCCCCTGCCAGAGCAGTAGTGACAATACTAGTCAAACCACATTTTCCTTCCTTAAGAGAGGCTAGCATTTTTCCCTTCTTAATAAAAGCTATGTAAAAGTGAAAATAACACCTTTGGTTTCCTAGGAGGCATTGCACATCATAGTGTAAAGCTGTCTAGGCATGTCTACCATTCTGATAACTGAAACTTGTCATAGAGAGTTTTGCTCTTGTCTCTTATGAGTCTGGAGATGTATGAATGAGAAAACAATCCTGATCTTTCCTTTCATATGTCTTCTGCCATAACAGCTTTTTCTATGTAGCATGTGGGAAAAAACACTTTCATATTCCTGGTAGTGTCCTGAAAGAAACAGAAACATCAGTGTTCTCCAGTATTTGCAGAAGATCTCCTATTGTCTCAGGACCCAATATGCTGCACTCTGCTATTGCTAAAGCATGGTAGCGTGTACCACTGTTCCAACATATTCACAGTATCAGGAAGCAAACCAGTTGAAAATGTGCTGATCATTGTGAGTTAGAAGTCCATGTTTGGGTACCATTTTTTCAAATCGGAAAGGTTAAATGCATTTTAATATGAAAAAAAAGTGTCAGAAATAAAAAGCAGAAGGACTTCCTTATTAAAGAAGAAAAGTTAGGTTAAGAAAAAGAAAAGTCTTCATGGCACTACAACATCATGAAAACTGAACTGGAAATAGTCAAATAATCAGTTCATAAGCAGTCCATAATCTTGTTAGAGTAGGCAATATTTACAGTGAATGAGATTGAAAGGAAGTACCTGGGAAAAAATAATTTGTGTTTCTTACCAAGTTATTGATTTAAAGCCTAAATTATTCAATGTGAACAAGCCGATCGGTGCTTATCTCAAAGATGCATGGGCCTTAATCTACTGAAAATGGCAACAAGATTCACTTTTCTCTCAGTAGGATGAGAATCTGGCCTAAGAGGAACTAATGGTTAGCTAGTCCATTGTTCAAAACTCAGTATTTTGTCTCTGTAAAGGCTAACATTTGGGCTTAGTTTCCAAATATCAGACACAGTATGTGCCACTACATGTGGAATAAGAACTTAAAATCCAAATGTTACCTTCATTTAATGACGAACAGTGAAGTTACAAAAAGAACAGCTAGAGAATGTAAAAGACAACTTATAAAACTTAATCAAATTTTTTATTGAAGTAGATATCCCATTACTGTTATTTCAAGTGACTTGGTGTTTCTGAAGGAATATACTGCGATACTTTGCAACACAATTGCAAATGATGTTATCAGGATTCACTTAGATTTAATGGAACAGTACCTTTCTCTTAGCTTTGAGCTGCTCGTGATATTTGTCAGATGTGTCGCCTGGTATTTCTCCTCCCCAGAGGGTAATGCCCACTATGGAATAAGTGATGCCCATGACAAGCAGTGGAAAGCAGTAGACCAGCACAATCACAATGACATGATACCTGCAATAAAAAAGCATTAAGCTTTCAGAGGAGCTATACCAATGCAATGGGCTGCTAGATGCCAAGAATGCTACTTTAGCATAAAGCATGTTTTATATTGACCAGATAGTCCTTGGTGTCTTTTTGAAAGTCTTGAATTGCACTGCAAATTTATTTACTTTTTAATGCTTTATGGGGTTTCTAGTTCTGCTTCTGAACTTGCACTAGCATAAATTAAGAATGAATCTATGGTTACCATGATTAGTGGCTGCAGAATAAGTTAAGTTTGTCCATAACTAGCTGAATTGATTTAATTCTTGTACAGCTAAGTATCCTAAGGGCAAGCTAGGTGTTCTGAGCTCTAGTCTGGACTATAAATGAAAGAGGAAAATAAGTATTTAAATAGTATGTTTGTATACAAAGGCTCTGATAAGTATCCTGTGTTATCTGACGTACTTCATACAGCAGATCTGTTGCCTATGTGCAACATAGTCATCACTGCTGATGTAAGCACTGGGGAAAAAAAAAAGATAACTTCTTTTGCTTCCGGATAGTTCCTGGTTAAATGCCACCTTCAGAGAAAATTCCAGTGAATAAGCGGTAAAGAATCCTTAGCCATCACTCAGAATGACCTTACTGCCCTGAAGAGCACTATCTGTGCATGGCTCCCAAAGTGATAAAAATTATATGTGACCAGGGCCTCTTTCACCTGCCTGAAAGAGAGCAAAAGGTCAAATTTGATGTTGGATGGTTACACAGGCTTTCAGCCTTGAACACAGAGTTCACCTTAAATGCCAATAAAGATATGAACAGTTAATGTTACTATGGCTATGTAACTATTTATTCCTAATTCTTCCAGAGGGACAAATTGGATACATGCAATTTAATTGACCGTTATTCTAAACTTTCAGAAACTGGAACCAGGTTTTACAGTTTTCTTATTTGGACTGATATCTGAGATAAGTAATTTTGATAGTGTAACAGAATGAAGTGGGAAAATCCAATCCTCTCATAAAGGGATCTGGAGAAAAATTTCTGATTAGGATAAGGGGGGGGTGGGGCTGGAAGTACTTGTTTTCCTGGTTAGGATGCAAAGGAAGCTTGCTTTAATTTCATGTTCTGTCCCTATTTCTGACCATATTTGTCTGTATAGAAGTAGCCATCTTGAGTGCAGCAATGATGGTAAACATGCAGCGTGGAATGGGGAACACTCATAGAAGTGGAAGAGAATAAGTGTGTTCCACTTATCACTTAAATGCTCTATCTTCCTAGCTTAGAAAATTTGCTTTACATTTCTCGGTGATCAATGCTGTTAGTTATTCTGTGTGTAGAGTATCTGCACGATACAGCTTTTGCAAAGTCTATTACAAGTAGACATCACCATGCAAAAGTTTAAAAGAACAAAAGCTTACGTAAAATGCTGTTTTGGACCACCTGGCCATGCTACGTAGCAGAGAGTTCTCCTAGGCATCACCTTGGTTATGGAGTATAGGCACTGGGGAAAGGCCAACAGGAAAGCCAAAATCCATATGCTCCCAATGACCACCTTGGTAGCAGTTGCAGAGAGCCTAGGTTTCAAGGGATCAATAATGGCCATGTATCTGTAAAAGAAAGCAAAAACCTGTGTGTGAGAGACCTTCAGAGATCAGGATGTACCTAGAATCAACCAAAGTTGAGGGTTGGGAGAAGGGATATTTGTCTTCCTGAAGTTCTGATGGCATTATGCTCTTTGGGTGATTCAGCCCCCGTGAAGGCAGTGCTGGAAGAAAGATGATTCATTGAATGTTATTTAAAAGCTGTGGGACACCCAGTTAAGCGTATGTATACCAGTAGAGCAACTATTTCTCAAAGAGTTACTGCACAACCTGGTTGAAAAGCAACAGTACAGCTGGATCCTCTGTTACTCTGCTACATGATGCAGGGTTTATCTCCAATAAAAAATAAACAGCCAAGCTGTCAGGTTTATTAGTCATCTGTCCAAAAGCTACAGGAACCTGATAAGTCTGCATGCATTTATTTCAGAGGGCGTAGACTGACTTCAGATTGTCTGCCAAAGAGCACCAGGCTGCAAGTGGTTTGTACAGAGATTGAGAGAGGAGCCATATGAGCGTTTCCTCAGGCAATGTAGAAGTGATAAAAGCACCAAGAGAAATAGAAGCATAAAGCATGAAAGCACCTCATTTGCTTTCTCAGTTCCTGTGTCCTCAGGTGGGATAGCGTTCTTCTTGCTGCACTATTGTATTGTCAATCCATGTATGCTGATAACTTTAGAAGAACATGCAAAAAGTAATTTAAAATTTTAAGTAATTACAATTTAAAAGCTTAGGAAAAAAGAGCAACAGGAAGGCATCAAGACAGACAGTAACAGAAAACAGATCTTTTTTTTTTTTTGTCTTTTGATCTCTGTTATAGATGCAAGAAACAAGGGAGACAAATTTTGTATTTGACATACTCCATATCACATACTACTTGTGTTTTTCACATTTTTATTATCATGACTACTGCTTTGATTATTGGGCTAAACCATGAATAAAGTTGTCTTCCACCAACTTCCCTGATCACACTATTTTGTGTCATTTAACAATGACCAAATAATGGCTTGCAAAATCATTGATCATACTAATTAAATAGGAACACTATTTAAAATTTTGTCTGCTATTAGGGGGAATGCTGATAAGTATTAGCCAGAATCACTTTTAAAGAAATGCTTGTACTTCCGTAAAACCAGGGAGATACTGGCTATATGTGTGTCCATATTGTGTTACTGATATAGCATACTGAATAACTAACGACATGTTTTTTTAATCTGACACCCTAATGTTTTCCAAAAAAACACAAGGAAATGGTTTTTACATTAATATTTTGCTTCAGATCCAGAGGGTTCCCAAAGTACATTAAAAAAATCCTTTTATTCATGATTGAAACACAATGCTGTTTGTGAGTTAATGTAGGAGTTGTCAGATCAGCAGTTTAAATCAAGAAAGTTCCATGGATGTATTCAATGTATCTCTGCTTATTCAGAAAACTGGAGATCTGCCCTTCTGCAGTCATTGGTAACATTGACATTCTACACTTTCTCAAACCGTTGCTTTTCTAAAATCAGAATTAGAATAGAAATGATTTAGAACCTCCTCAGGAATAACCAGGGCAAGTCAAAAGGAAATGAAAAATAAAAGAATATTCTTTTCTGTGTTTCCTTGTGTGTTTTTACTTTTCATATTATATGAAAACACCTGAAAGCAGATAGAAAACTGGGATGAATATGAGAACCAGCTTGAATGTTTTACTAATGAGTTTTCAAAATTTCTAGAATATCTGGTTCACTTTCAGCAGTTTGCCATCATGAATTATTTTGTATGTAAGCAAACATAAATTAGTAGTTCCCATTCCAAAGTGACATTAATATGCAATTATTGTTATTTTTCTTGTCTATGTTTGTCCTTCTCATACTCATGGAGAAAAATATTTTCAAAGCCATCCATGATATTTACTTTTTGTGTTCTCATTTTCTGCCTTGGCTTTAGATCATGAGAACCTGTCTTATACTGTTAGGTGACTGCTTGGGTCTATGCTTCCAAATCCAGGCAGGATTTGAATTGAAATAAATTGAAACCAATAGATAAGCTGCCATTGATTTTAATCCTTTTTTTGGATGAATAAGTTCTGTTCTGCTGCAATTAGAAGAGTAGCACTAATTTAAAATGAAGGTGTGACATGTGTTACAGTACACATCTAGGTTCTAGGCAGACTTGCCCAAGTTATTTAGGTACAGGCATTAGCTACAAGACAATAATAATATTCGCAAGATAATGCTCCTGATAAGAATTTATGCAAGTGATCTGTGTTTGTATTTACTGCTGTGGCAAACAAGTTATACTCAAGATATTCCTACTTCTTGGAAATGTCATACTTGACAGATGGGTAATTCTAGAACAGATATTTGTTTTTGCAAAAATAACTCAGTTTATAGTTAACCATCAAATATGTGATAAATCCAACATCCGCCATCATAGTGGTACTCAGCCTGTAGAAGACTCTGCTAAATGGAGTCTCCTTCTCTGGAGACATTCAAAACCCGCCTGGACATGTTCCTGTGTGACCTGACCTAGGTGTTCCTGCTCTGGCAGGGGGATTGGACTAGATGATCTTTTGAGGTCCCTTCCAATCCCTGACATTCTGTGATTCTGTGAAATGTGATTACTGTGCTAATACATTAAAGCATCTAAAATGCTGTCAGAAACAGTGATCTAAAACCCCTTCAGTTCTGAATTATCAATGCCCATATCTAGAATTTCAAGCCTATTAATTTTGCATTGTTTTTACTGCACTTAGATATTTTTTCCTACAGAGTAATTAGTTCCCCTCTCCTTTACTCATTTTTTGCTAGGGTTTTTTTAGTGTTTTAGTTTTGTTTAGTTTGTTGGTTTTTTTCAGCTATAGTGGTGCTTTTGGTATTACATACTAACTATGAAATAGCTTTATTCAATGCTGGGTGTCTTGTCCTGAGCAGCAAATCTCATGAAAATACAACTCAGTTGGGTTGTTGCTCTCTACCCTCAAGTTTTTCTCTTCCAGAGAGTAAGCACAACTTGGTAATGAAGACAACTTTGTAGTCATGGGTCTTGCCTTTTAAATTGAGCTAGCTTGAGCTTGGGCTACCAGATACTGTCCAAAATGTTTAATTAGTGTAGTAGATGATAACCCATAAGCTACCATTTTCATATGCTTGTGGGACTTTTGAGGCATCTCCTCCTAGAGTGGAATCATTCCTTTCAAATTTTAGTTTTCTTCAGATTACACATTGACATTATTTTACGTGCTATTGCCAGATTTCTATTATATTCACATTATTCTTATTCCCAGTTATATTATTCTTATTCCCAATAGGTACCTGCAATAATTCTCTTTGGCTAAGATAAAGTTCTCCTGTCTGATGACTGCCCTTTTGGATGTGGATTGTTCGTATGAAATGACTCATACAGCTGTGCTGATGGAAATTTTAGCTCATGGCTGTCTGAGTGAGGTAAGTCAAAGGACAAGGATGAGATGAAAAGCAGGGTACTTGTCTTTCCTGTTGAAATTTGAGTGATAAGCTAACAGCCTGGCTTTTGCATGAGATAGATTACAAGAACATAGCAGGCAGTCGTTCTAACAAACAAGATGAGGAGGAGGTGAAGGAGCCCTGACCATTCCCTCAGTACTGGCTCTGTGCAGGAAGGACTTAGCTGACCAGAGAGTATAGATAGCTCTCTATTACTGAGCCTTTGATAACAAATCTAATTCATTCTAATTTGTCAGTACACTAACAATTACAATGAAGTATCTGACTTGTTCCCTAAGTAGATTTTCTTAGAAACAAAGTTGCTTAATTAACATAGTAAGATATTGCTTTACAGCTGCAGTTGTTACAGGTCACAGAAAGGTCAGGGTTGGAAGGAACTTCTGGAGATCATCTAGTCCCCTCTGTGAGAGCAGGGTCACATAGAGCAGGTCACACAGGATTGCATCTAGGCAGGTTTTGAGTATCTCCAGTGAAGGAGACTCCGCAGTCTCTCTGGGCAGCCTGCTTCAGTGCTCCGTCACCCTCAAAGTAAAGAAGTTTTTCCACACATTCAGATGGAACTTCCTGGGTTCCAATGTGTGCCTGTTGCTCCTTGTCCTGTCTCTGGGCACCACTGAAAAGAATCTGGCCTTATCCTCTTGGTAGTTGCCCTTCAGATATTTGATAAGATCCCCTCTAAGTCTTCTCTTCTCCATGCTAAGCAGACCCAGGTCTCTCAGTCTTTCCTTGTAAGAGAGATACTCCAGTTTTGTCAAAAGTTTGCTCGAATTTGTCATATAAGTTTGGTAGCATTTTCCTAGAGAAGCTATCATTGCCATAATTAAGGATAGTGGAAAATGTGGAATGACTCTCAGTTTCAGGTTAAAAACCACCTGTGTAGTTGAGCTGTCTCTGGATGTGTATCTCTGTAGCCAAAAGAAGCCCAGAAGAGCACTGAGTCCTCTCTGCACTGCTAGCTGTCATCTGCCATGGAGGCTTAGCCACTTCTGCTTATAGTTTTGTTTGCTGGAAATGTTATCTTGCCATTACTGATACCTAAGGGTGGTAAATTGTTTGTCTCTTCAGCCTCAATCTGAAAGAGCAGTAGCTAGTTTTTCAGTTGGCCCTTGCATTTGATCTCTGTCCATTTTGGCCAGGGTGTTTCTATCAGGAATAAAAGCTCCTGCTAGCACAGGCTAGAGGTTCCATGCTTAGGTGTTGCTCAGAAAATTAGTGAGATGAGGAGGCTAAGTATGGGGCTATGTGTGTGTGTGTATGATGCAGGATATTGCCCTTCTATATTCCAATTACCCACGGCTGACTTACCACCAGCTGACAACTGTCTGTCATCTTTCATGGTGTAGCTCTGTCATTAGGGCAAATTTCCTTACTCTGATATCCTTACGTATATTTTGTGTGGCAAAGTGTCAGTTACAAGAGGAGCAGCTGACATGCTGTCTGAATTTTGCACTGAATGGTGCTGAACATAGTGTAGGAAGAAGAGGATTGTGTGAGTACGCCAGGAATGAAAGGAAGAATGCTGAGATAGAGGATCTGGAGCAAAAAGCAAAAGAAGTGAGGCTGGGGAACAGTTTGCTGAATGCAAAAATAGGAATAGAAGTGAAACAAGAATAATGAGAAACTAAATTAAAATCAGCCCTAGTGATTTCAAGGTAAGTAGAACTGGTAGAAAAGCACAGTGTTTTGACAGTGGATCCCTGTGGTGGCAAGCCCTTTTTTCTCTGCAGGTTATGGGAGAGAATTCCCAGAGTTGTTCTCTCTGATCAGCCAACCATAAACTGCATGCAAGGGGAACAGATAGACTTCTCTGATGCTCCCATGGCATGTCTTAATGGCTGTCCTGCATCTCCACTGTTCTTTCAAGTGGCCTGAACTTATGCAGTCCTTTTGAAGTCAGTAACAGTGGCAAGTGCTGAGGCCCTCATGGGTCTACTGTATTCTGTGTTATTTATACACAGACCTTGGAGCTCCCCATGCCTCTGTCTCTAAGAACACTAAAAGGTGGTAGGCATTTGAGCTGAAGGAGAATTTTTAATGGATACAAGCCACTGAAGACTTGTTACATGGCTGAAAAGCATTCTGCAGCCACACAAACATTATTCAGTGGGGTACTGTGCCAATTTACTTTGCAATCTTTGGACATTTACTGTTCTGTCAGTCACCAGGCTGGAGCAATGGGACTCCCTGCCAAACGATGGGCTCTGAACTCTCACTGAGGTGGTTTGATTTCAGGATCAGACTTCTAATGCTTTCTCACTCCAATGGAAGCTGCTGATAATGCCACAGATAGCTTGTTCCACTCAGTACAGCAGGGCTACTGAATCTAAAGTACATACTGGATGAAAAGAAGTAACTCATTATGCTCGTTTATCACAACAAGCAGAAACCATTATTATCCTATCCAACATTAACACTTGGAAGATAATTATAAGATGGAATGTGTACATTTAGAAATTTAGGGGTGTAAATATGTGTAGGTAGAGACTCAAGCCACCACTTGCAATAATGTGGATTATTCAACATCTGTACCATATTTTATATATTACTCTCAAACATCTTTAGGTAGTACTTTAGTTTCATCACTAGAATCATTAGCACATGATTTTGTTTGCTGTGATCATGCTATATCCCACTGTCATTGTTTTTCTTCCAGCTTTGTCTTGTGCTTGTCTTTTTCCCTAGCTAATCACTACTGAAGTCAGCAAGAGTCTTTCCATTGAACTAAATGAAAAATCTATCAGGCTGCAATATATAATATCTGGTGCATCCTGGTGTGCTTGCTCTTGTCCTTCAAGACTGTTTTCCTATCTGTTGGGGTCAGAATAGTTTCCTTCAGAACTGCTTGGTTTGGCTGGAGTCCACAGTTTACTGTTTGGTACTTGTTTCTTGGGTTCATCAAATCAAGAAAATCAGTTTTCTCTGAAACTGTAATAGAGACAGTCCTCATTTGAATAACATTGATAAACTCTTCAAGCAACTGGTTATAATGACAGCATAATCATGTAGCTCTGTTACAGTTTGCAAATAATATAAGAGACAAATAGCTGGTAAGTACTATAAAAGCTTCTGAAGTATGTGTATTGTGGTCCTGACAGTAGAAAAGGTTAAAAAAAATAAATCCTAGTTTACCTTTTTGCAAAACAGCATACACTGGCTAATACAGGCAGGAAAATCTTCCCTCTTTAACACATTACTTAGAAAATTGTAGCACAAATTCATAAGACCCTTTTAAAACAAAAAGATTTTCAAGATTGGATCCTACAAATGCCCATCTGGAGACACAGTTGGAACCCTTTTGTCATCCTAAGTGACTTGTTTCACCTGTTTACAATGCGTATATAAACTCAAATGGGGAGAAAAAAGTAATTGGCTCAGCCTCAGATTGTAAAGGGAAATTGGGACTTCACAAAGGAAGAGACTGAGAGAAAATCATAGTGCATGCACGTAAGTAGCTCGTCAATGGCCACTACCTACTAGTGTAGGGTTCAGTCTTTTCTTATGGGAGCAGTCTGTATTCACTCATTTAGATTAACTTTCTCTGCAGGAAGGGTAGCTACAGGCATTTTTGTAGGACTGTGCCTAACTGTTGAGTAAGACTGGTTTTGGTGGCCAGAAGGATCTACAGTGAACAGTGTTACTGTTACACAGTGATCACCATAAAGCTAACAGAATAAAGAAAGAGTTTATGATGGCATGATAGATAAACACATTGTATGTTTGTATTCCCAGAGGGTTAACTTGGCCTTAATTTACTCAGAGGCATGTGTGCTGCACTTGCTTTGAGCAGAGGGAAACACTGCCATTTTTCTGAAGCTGGGACTAGCGTCCAATGCCTTGCTTTTGGGTGCCTCTTATCAGAAACCTTAAAACAGCAATATTGAAATACTTCATTATTGCTGAGTTCTCATAAACAATGCAATGCTTTCTATTTGAAGAACTTTTTGGTAGCTGGAAATGGTATAGATTTTTTATGTGTATGTACTTGATTTTACACAATGTATTCTATACCTGTGCATATTGATAGAAAAGGGATAACACTTTTCCTTGGTCTGCCTCATAAAATAATGGGCTGACTGACTTCCTCTGACAGAAGGGCTTCTGCTTCTCCTATTCTTCTAATACAATCTACCTGGGCTATCAAGGACCAATATCAATGCAAAGTCTGCAAAACCAGCTCCATTTGCACAGACTACAACCCACTCCGTTATTGCTTACATTTCTGACGCTGTTGTCTGAATGGCTTCCTTCTTGTTTCTGCAGTTATTTTGAAATAATGCTATTTTAGGTATACACAAATATATGAATGATAGAAATTTCTCTCCTGGTTGGTAAATCAGTCAGAAATACATGCATATAGGCAATAATATTCAAGAAAAATCCCAAACCAAACAAACCCAAACCAAACAACCCTTGACTATCTTTGAAAAGTACTGCAGGCTACCTTACATAGTAAACCACAGATTCTGTCTTTTTGCCTGATCATTATGAGTTTGTACCATAGCAAGAAATGGATTATTTTTCCTGTCTCTGATAGTCTGAATCTTGTAGCCATTGCATCAGGATGTTCTGCAGAAACTATTTCAACTGTTTTCTCAGAAAGAGAATTGTCAAATTCAGAAAATCATTTTAGGCCCTCAAGTCATAAAGAGTCCTGTGTGTCACCTCTTTATTTTTGAACCCTTGAATTTTGATCTCTTGTTCAGCTTTTCAGTTCTGAGAACTAGTATTTTTCAGAGGGCAGCCTAGATACTGGAATCCAGAAACATTATGTGCTTCATCTTAAAATGCAAATTGGGAAACACAGAGAAACATGGGAAGATATTTCCTATTTCAGTTCTATAGTTTGACTGGCAAATAGCAGTAATAATTTAGAAGCACATCTTGCTTTTTTCCCTTCATGATATGCAGTGACCAAAGCTGATTAATGACGTCATGATTATGAAGTCATCCTTTAGTTTGGACAAAAAGCTGTACTGAACTTTAGTTTGGGGGTAAGGCAGGTAGTGTTTTGTGTAGTTATGTCACTCCAGAGGCAGGTAAAGGCAACTAACAATAAAATGGCATCTTGGGGAAAAAACAGCACAGTGAGTTTACAGAAATTCCCTTCATCCATTTCTTTGGATAAAAATGTTCTCAGATGTGAGGGGGAGATGTCTCTGGGGAAAATAGCTTGTAAACCACAAGAAACCTGAAAAGGAGTCCATCTAGCTTATTGTTTTTCTTGTTGCAGTATTCATATCTCTCTCCCCCCTCTTCTTTTACACACAAATCACTTACTTTGAGACAACAGAGTTTGAGGGAAGGAGAGCAAGAGGAGGTCCAGATACTGCAGTTCTGTTTGGGCTGAGCTGTGTGCAGGGAAAGGCAGAGGGATGGGCAATGTGGGTTTCCTTCCTGCCACTGCTTCAACCTCCTCTTCTCACCGGTGAGCCAAGCACAAAATACTTGGTACCAAGCACACATAGAAGAATGCCAGTACCAGTACATCTTCTTGGTGTGCATCTTTTGCTGATGCCACTACCATATGACCACAACACAGGGTCATGCCCTGTGCACTCTGTATCCTGACCTGTTAGACATATTTGATCCTTTTTTCACATATGTATTTCCCTATACTTCAGCGTTTCTGAGCACAGAGGACAGGTAATGGATTCTTAACTCTCAATTCAGATAATGTCGCATATAGTTTGGCAGTAGTATAAGTTTAAAATGTTTATGGCACATGAAGTCCTTGAGCAATTTGTCACAGGAGCTCATATTAAGACAGATACCAAAATGTATTCTACTGGAAAGATGATATATTTTTCAGTGTGCCAACTGCCTACTTCAGAATTTCAGTAACAGATTCATTTACAGGTCTTGTGGTACTACTTTGTGACAATAACAACTGCTCTTACAGCATACACTTGAAGAGAATGAAGAGCCTAAATGATATTTTGAGGATCTGAGTTTGTATATATGATGAATTTAGGTTTGAGTTGAAAAATTGAATTCTGTTTATGCCTCGTATCTGTCTTCTGTTACAAGCTTTTATCCTATTACTTACTCTGGAGTCTAACAAATGTATAGAGGGATTATTAACAGCCATCAGTAACTGAACAATGTCACAGAAAAATAGAAAACTGACCCAGTATATGTATGCTCCTGTAAACATATTGGAAGTCTAAGAAATAAGGTGGGAAACTAGAATGACAAGTTTTGAATAAGGATATTGGTGTAATAACCATACTAGAAACCAGGTAGGAGAAACATAACACTGTAATACTGAGGTTCATGAAAAACAGAGGAGATTGTGTAAGAGGAGGAGTAAAACTGAATGTTACATATAGTTTAAGTAAAACAAATATATTAATGAATAATAGAATTTTATGGTTTGAAACTCCAAGCATGACTGAAGAAATAAACTTCAGGATTATACACTCAGCTAATTCACAGTAATAATGGTAACACACAAAAAGAAACTAGAAAGGCTGTGATAGCAGGTAATGCAATAATAATAGAAAATATCAGTGACTTCTGTGCAGACATAAACTATATTCTTGGTCAACATTAATGACTGCTCCATGGATTATCTACAAAAAGAAGCCCAAAGTAAACAAGGAGTACTTCAGTTGGTCCTGAACACTGTCTATGGTTCAGGCTTAGATGTTGTTATTCTTCGAATAGCATCTAGAGTATAGGTGGTTTAAACTTCTCTGCAGAAGCGATAAAAGCCCAAAGAAGCTTCTATAGTAGTGTTTCATTTAAAAAGGGGGAACTATAAAAACTTGAGGAAGCTTATTAAAAAGAAATGAAAAGGGTAACAAAAAGGAAACAGAGATTGCTGATAACAAGAATCAATCATATTCTGAAACATGGAGATTTTCTAATATTTTGTTAGTGAAGGTTAGTTTGATTTTTGTCTGGTGTTCAACAAAGTAAGTATAGGTGTGTTGGGAAAGAAAAGCTGGACCTGTGGTTCTTGGATTCCGATTCTCATTCTGCTGCAAATTGTTTGATTATTTGATTTTTTTCAATCAAATTTTTAAAAACATCCATCCTGATGTCAACATGTTATCCATGTCAACAACATGATGCTGTGTAGTCATACTTAAGTGAGTTGTCTGGGGTACCAGAGTTAAGAGTGCTAGTATACCTGTCTTTTAGCTCTAATTTTAATTGCCTTATTCCTTCTAAAAATAGAGTTGCAGTCACCGTTCTGTGGAATAAATACAAATAGGAAATTTCATAACAGCTCTGTTGGACTAGACAAATATAGAATAAAGTTCTGTATCTGCCTTTAGGTCAAAAAAAAAGAGCATTTCATTCTATCAGAAGGACCAAAAAAGGGGGGAAAGATGAAATTATTACTGAAATCATAATGGGACTTTGGGGCACGATCAAGTTTAAAAAATGGTGATTTACTTTGATAATCTCCTGATTTGAAGTTAATTATTGGACTTTAATTATTAATGTCTCACTGAGGCAGCAAATTGTAACAGCTCCAGGGTTTACATCAACACAATGCGTGAGGAAAGTTTTGTGATTAAAAAAAAGTGTATGACAGTGGAATTTTCTTTAACACTGAACTTTATTTTGTCATTCTTCTATTGCAATACCTTTGATTATGCAAGTAGCAGAACTGAAAAATGGGCTGAGATTTTTGCAGGGTGTAGGCCTAGGATAGATGGATAACATTTGGTAGAATCTGATCTTTTGAAAGGATTAGGTCAAATCCATTGGTTTTCTCTTTCCTAATATTTTGTTAAGTAAAAGCTATGTTGGACTTTTTGATGCTAGTATGTTGACCCATGTTGAGCAGCAATAAGGTTTGTAGGCTGTTTTGCAGGAACACAGAACACTGGTGTATTGTAAATATAATCTTATTTACATTTGTATGAAATATTGGCATATATGTTATTCTTTTCGATTACTTTTGCATATAAAGAAATCTAATATGCATGTAATAGGTCTTCAAAGACCAAAAGTTTGCTTGCATACTAGGAAGAAAAGAAATTTCAAGATGTGAATAAGATCACTTGCTACTCACTGTGGAATACCTTGTTTAATTCCAGAGCAGTTGATTTTACAGAGACATAAACTTGTTGAAACGTGGAAATCATTAGGAAATTACTGAGAACAATAACTGAGAAAGTTATACTCTCGATGTGCTAATAACAGGAAAAAATACATAAAAATATCCTAAGTGCTCTACTGAAGGCATGTTATTTTATGCTATATTGCTACATCTCCAAACTTCCACTTTAACTATCAGGTATCTGCACAGAATTTCTAGACCTACACACAGAACTAGTTGTATAATGAGGCAATCATGGGAATGGAAATTAATTGCCAGAGTAGATGAACTACCACTTTAGCACACTAAGAACTAGTAGGAAGGAACAGTAGGTCTTCAATGGCCAGGGCCACATGGCTTAAATTCTGCCTAAGTTACTGTCTTTATATGTCCAAGAACTGTACCACAGCCAGTAGTCACAGATGGAGTTAAGAAACATAACCCTTTAGGATCGTGCAGTGGCCACTGGCAAGGGCATATTGGCTCCAGAACTATCCCCTATTCAGTTTATCTTAGGCAATGTTAAAAGTTTATCCCCATAAGGTAGCTGAAGGAACTATTGCCCTGGAAGCAATGTAACTGCGGTACTGTTCAGTCTGAACTACAGAAGAATGAATGAACAAACGAATGAGTTAATGAATGCCTATGAAGCAGTGCAGTGTGAAATCTGTGCTGCTCCTGATGCTTGAGCTGGCTTGGTTAAAGCTCCCTGTAGCATCTCTGCAGTAGATGGCAAACAGCCTGTTGGAAAAGAGGCAGAAGGCAGGGGAAAAGACCACCAGGAAGGGGTGGTCAGAAGTGTGAATAAACCCACATAAATTTGAGTCTATGTTCAATGATCAGATGGTCATACAGCAGTCTTGGAAACTCATTCTCAGCTCCAGATGCAGCATACCCACTGCAGGAACTGCCTATGCCATAGAAGTCTCTGTCCATCCAGTAATTTCACAGTGCGCACAACTTGGACAACATGGCCTACAGAATCATAGAATAGCTTTGGTTGGAAGAGTGATTCTGTGATTTATCTTTGGGGGCAGGTGCGCTTGGAAGAATTGTGATTTCTTCAGAGGATTTTCAGACAGTAAGTGGATCAGAGTGAAAAACAGTAGCAAGTGACTCACCTCTGAGCACCAGTGAGTGTGTCACATTGCTAAACCAAGGAAAACATTTCAAAAATATTTATCTGACCATTGCACCAGTCAGCATGAAGCAGAGCTATTCTTTACTCACTCTGGAAATGCACCCTTTGGATTCCCAAGTGTCTACAGTTAGCCAGTACTCAGGGCTAAACCGTAGCAGTTATTCTATCACCCAATGCTCCCTCTCCAGCTGAGAAGGAGAATGGGGGAAAAAAGGGAGAAGGCTCGTGTGTTGAAGTATAAACAGATTTAATAGAATAACAAAACTGAAACAACAATCAACATATAGAGGGTTCTACTCAGCCCAGTCCTTGATGTTGACAACAGGAACAGGAGACCACAAAGGAGGAGCCTCAGGGAACTCCACCCTCACTGAGCTCCCTCCTTTTATAATGAGCATGATTAAGTGGTATGGGATATACCTGTGAGTCAGCTGCATTGATTGGATCTCTCACCTGACTCAGGGCTACTCATGGCCTGTGTTCATGGCTGTTCCATGGGTCTGTGCCTGGGGAACTAGGACAGCAAGCTACTGTATTTACCTTCATTTCCAGTTTCCTAGCACAAATTTAGGAATTTTCAAGGTAGTAAGTACTACATCTCTGTGGATGTTTTTGTCAGGAAAATGAAAAAAATCTTACTCAGAGCATCCTAGTAACTGCTCGGCTAATGACATGATCAGCTGCAGCAACAACAGTAAAATCCTCAGCATCAACCAAAACCCTTTTATCTTTCTGAAAACCTCAAGCTAGATGAGAATCTTAAGCTAAACCCAAATTGACAATGGAAGAAATATTTGCATGGTTAAAGATAGCATTACTGGCTTTACACTACCTCCTTCATTATTAATGAGAAGTAACAGTTGGGAACAAGATACATCACTGGCAGGAGGAAAGTGTACTGATTTCCTCCTGTCTTCACCCATCCCTGGAGCAGAGAGGTAGAAGAGTTGCTAAGAATCTCATTTTCTCTCATTTTTAGCTTTATGGAACAGAAATGCAGCTGGCTGAGAATGCCACCTAAAATTTGCAATTAGTAGGGCCAACAGAAAAGCATTATTATGAACTAGTCCACAGCACAGACAAAAGGTACAACAACAAGTTTCCCAGACTTTGCACCTGGAAATGAGAAATAGTGTTCCAGAAAATGGATTGAACTATATAAAATCTTAACTACCAACACTGGAAAGTGCTGCAGTTCTGCCAAGTCGATTCAGACAAGATCCATGGTGTGATTTGAATATGTAGAAAGGAGTTTTGTGAGTAATTTCAATGCATTGCTAAAAGGAATAAAAGATCTGAAGTACCAAGTGATATCTTTTTTTCTGAAAAAAAATTCAGGAATATATTGGATTTCTAAAGCCATGGGGTAAGTTACCTCTTGGGTACAGCAAATGTGAAAATGATCATAAAGAAAAGAAGATTTCCTAGGGGAGGCTCACAGCACCTTCTGAGAAAAATGGTCCATCAAAGCATCTCTGTTGGAAATCTCACAACTACATGTCCCCTTTACTCTATGGAGATTATAACTGTCCCATTCCATTACTGTCAAGAGAACAAAGGTAGAGTTTTTCCCTGTCCTGTTTTCTTTCACAGTCACAAAGGCTTGTTTTGCTGCAAGTAATCAGAAAAAAAATCAAGCACTTTGAAACCACATTGTTACCAGACCTCTGGGTATACACAAGTGGCAATGTAAATAGTCTCATTACTTAAAATCAGGAGGAACCAAGTAGCTTGGAGTGGTCTGTGAGAAGAACTATTAAAAACAGCCTGAAGTGATTTCTGAGGAGGAGGCAAATGTCTCTGCCAGCTGCAGAAATACAAAAAGGAGGGAAATTTGAAATCCTCTCCCTTCACACAATCTCTACAACTTCTCATCAGTATGAATTACATAACACTGACTGAGGAACAGATAGTGTTTTCACAGGTTGGGAAGCAAAACCTAAGCAATGACTGCCGTTACAGAATTAGTGTTAAAAGATGGAGCACTGAGAGCAGCTGAAGTCAAACAGTGAGAGGAAGTGTTTGTTGTAAAAGAAAGCAAGAGAGTAAAACCAATGAACAGCTGAAGGAGAAAGACCAAAGACAGGGAGAGAAACAGTATGTTAGGGAGACATGTTAAAGAAGTACAGTCTATGAACTATTGAGGGCTCTGCGTCTCATCACTTAAGGATTGTTATCTCTATACTTTTATTTGGGCAGAGAATCTGATCTCAGTCTCTCACCCTTAAACTTTTCCTCTCTTTTCTCACCTGTCCACAGCTATCGCTGTCATGGAGTAGATGCTGGCAAAGACAGCTGTGATTGGGAAGAAGTTGTGGAAGCGGCAGTAAGCCTCTCCAAAGTACCACTCACTGTGCAGTGCGTAGATGAAGTTGATCAGAGTATTGAAAGCGGCCATGGAGGCATCGGAGAAGGCCAGGTTCACCAGGAAGTAATTGGTCACTGTCCTCATGCGCTTGTGAGCCAGGATAATCCAGATAACAATGAGATTTCCAAAAACAGCCACTGCCACCACACCACCATAAGCCAGAGACCACAGGGCAATGCGCCAAGAGGGTTGCACGAACTGGTTGGAGAAGTTGGCCGCTGAGGATGTTACAGGGAGAGAAACGTTTCCAGCTGGTGCTCCCAGCACATGTCCCCAGGGACTGCCTGCCGCAGCAAGGCTCATGTTCCACCTGCTGCTCATGCTCACGTTCCAGTTGGCTGTAGGGACAGTAGTCATCTTGAATGTTCCTCTCCTCTCTTCCAGGAATGATGTGCCTCACCTCCCTCTCCCAACCCTCCAAAATCGTCACTAACAGGTAAGAAGAGGAAAGGAAAAAAAAAAAAAAAAGGAAGTACGGCAGCACAGCAGGTACTGGGAAGGAGAGATCTGTCAGAAAAAGCTTTGGCTACAGTGTTCAAACTGTTAGAAATCCTGTTCCAGCTGAGACAGGAGAGCTACCTCTGGGTAGAACAGCATCCCACTCCTCTGTGTGACCACCTCTTGCTTTTGGTTTTGCTGAAGAAGGGGACTGGGAGCCAAGGCACATTTTATAGGCTTGTGAGCTCCCAGCGTCATGAAGGGAGTGGAGTGATAAGCTCCGTCGGCTGGTAAGATCACACCTCTTTCTCTGTCTCCCTCCTCCCCTTTTATTTCATTCACTGCCAGCAGCAGGCACTTTCAGGAGCTGTGGAGAGCTCCACACAGAAAATGAATTCTTGTCTCGTTCATGTTGAGAGATTTGTTTTATATTGCCTTTCTTTAAGTTTCATTGTTATGCTTCCTTTTTAAATAGTCTTTTTGCCCTGTCTTTGCAGGGTTAATTAGCTGGCTTAGTTGTACATCCCAGGATCGAGGCTGCTTTTTATTACAGCTGTTTCCAGATGAATTTATTCCAGATGAATTCAGATCTGCTTTTTTGCTGATGTCTTTTAATTTAGTACACACTTTCCTTTTAACCCTTCTGGTAACTGCAAATTTGGAATAGTGACCTATTTCAGATAAATACATCCTGCTGCTCCTTAATTTCATTTTTCAACCTGTAATATGTAAAAATAAAATGTGACTTTTTCTTACAGCACTAACTTTGGTGACTGTAGAGCTATTTGTATGTTCAGCAGATACTGTTTTTTGTTGAAACACTATGCATCCCTGAATATAGATGTCCTTAAATATGGGTAAAATGGTAGGGGTTTGTTTTCTTTGTATCTGTGAAAAAAAAATTTCTTTTTAGTTCTTTTTACTTATTTGCATTTATAACACACTTAGTACTGTTACTATTTTGAGCAAAGAGTATTTTCATATGCAGTGATTTTTATACTGGTAGAAAAGGGTAAACGAGGAAATTTACCACCTGATGTTTTCACATCCAAGAAACCAGTGTTAATATGTTCATGTTAATATGTTCATGTTAACATGTTAAAAAGAGCTGGCATTGGGAATGCATGCTTTGTGCAAGGATTGATTGCAAGGGACTTCAACTAACAAACCTTTGTTATTCAATAGGCTGTGGTCTTTAGGGAGAAAACGTGTTTTAGTGCTGATCTGCTCCATGCTTCAACAATTTAGAGCTACTACTTGTCATAAGCAGAGATTTCAACTGTATCACAGCAGTGGGAGCTATTCAATACCCCTATCATCAATGACACATTTTACATTTTTTTAAACAAAAGCTTCATACAAAAATCAGATGTTCCTGTGTTCCACCTCTTCCCTGTTGTATTTACCCAGTGGAAGTAGTGTCTGCACTTTAATTGTTAGGTCTTCACTGCAGTTTTAATTCGAATTGTGTGCAATTTTGGCCATTTCTATGTGCTTCTCAGGTTTTACCAGTTTACACAGTCCCAAGCAGCAGCCCACTCCAGGCTTAGAAGCTCTGCTGAAAACCACCCTTTGCTACAGTGTGTCTAAAACCTACCCATACGCTGTAAGTCCTCATCACAGGAAAACCACTGGAGTTATTCCCACAGTTCCATTTCAAGTTCCACATCTTCTACCCACATTCTCCTCTGCACCCTGGAGGTGAGTCTGAAGAAGGGAATAGTAGTTCACACACTATTTTCCCAATAGGCTTTGTGCCGTGTTCTCATCCCATAGGAAGAAGCAGAGGGTCAGCAGAGACTGTAGTAGTGCTGAGCAGCTTGAACCATTTTTTAAGTTAGCTTAAACTACAGTGAACTGTAGGATATATTTCTCTGCTTTTGGGCATGTATAGAGGGGACTTTGGGAAGGTAGTGAAGACTAAGCACTCGAGTAATTCAGGTGCAGTCTCCTGGTAAAACCAGTGAGGTGCTGGCCAGAGAGTTAGTAGCTAGGGCTCCTTGTTGTATTGTATTGTCCAAAATAGACCAGTGGGATAGACTGAGAGAATCCCATACCTGGGCAAAGAAACCTGACCTGTAATAAATTATCTAAGTCACAGGGAAAATCCAAGTAAGAAATCAAATTCACTATGGTAAAGAAAATCTCTCTGAGTCTGAGTGTTGAAAGAATTCACATGGTGGTTCCAGTGAGTGAAGAATACTGGACTGACTAGTTATAGCAGGGACTTGGACACTCACACCTTGGGTCTAGAAGCTTCACTCAAGGTTTTCATATAGCTGTGAGGCAGAAAGTACAAACTCAGCCCTGAGCCCTATACCTTTCCACCTTTATGCCCAAACTAGGAACTCCAGACTGTATCCTTTTACTAAGCTAATACATCTTCCACTTTCTCACCAGCTGCCCAAGTCCTTGTGTCCCATGTGTTTTTGTTGCTTCCACCCAGCTCTCCCAGCCTCAGCTCTATTACTCCTTTTCCTTGGTTTCAGCAGAGACTCAGGGACCTTACTTCTTGCACATAGTACTGCTAGGCAAACAGCAGAGTGCAAACCAACAGGAACAGCACACAATATAGCACTTGTGGTAACTTCCCCTGTATAGAAACATAAAGGATCTGTGTTTGAGCTATTTACTCTGCATAGTTCATGGAACTGCATTCTGGTCTTGTGTACAAATTCTGTCTCAGTGGTGAATTCCCCTAAAAAAATGTGCAATGTGCAGTAGTTCTGCATCAATGCTATAAAAACTTGCTAGAATAAATTCCTCTGTGCTCTAGCTTTCCTTTTTATTGAAACCGTAGAGGAGCAGTCTGGTACAATCAATTGAAGCAAAACCAGGTCCTTCTATATCCAAAAGACTACAGCAGAGAAATAGGTTGACCTGCCCTTTAGCACCTGTCTTGCTAGCATTTTATTTAACTAATTAAGGAATGAGATTAGGGAACCAGTAATTGGCTCTTGCCTAGAGAGGAAATTTACTTGGGCAGTGACGTCAGCTATGCTTCTCCATCAAACTCATGCTGATTATCCATGTACTGATCAAAATTTGATTAGGCAAAGGTCATCAGTATTCAGTTTCTCAAATAAGTTCCACAGCAACTTTGATGAAAACATCTGTATTAATAACTTCTGTGTGGTGAAGCCTGTCTGACTGTGGTGAAAATTATGCAAATGAGGACTAAAAAAATCAAAGGTCTGTGTTTTTTCTCAGTCTTTTGTAGAAAAACAAGTTAGTTGTAGAAGGTAACCATTCTCACATTTTCTTCCAAAACTGTTACAGGTACACGAATTCTTTTGTTAACTTTTGTCCATTCCAGTTTATGGATGTTCACAGCAGTAATGTTAATTTTCCTCTAGGTAAGACTGTACTCGATTTTAGAGTGACTGCTTTCTGGTCATCTGCTATTTGCTGTTCTCTTCTGCTGATACCTGCTTTGTGCTTGTGTAGTTAACTGTGGTTGAACTTGTGGCTATTAGCAGTTCCCCACTCCCATCTTCACAAAAATACTTAGAAATGTGAAAGAGCTACCCAGTGATCAGGAAAGCAGTTGTGATTGTTTGTAGTTCTTCCTTTGTGTTACGTAGCTTGAAGCTATTTTTTCACAATTCAGCAAAATCATTCCTACTGAGCCCAGAGTGGAAGATCCTGACTTAGCATCTTGACTACAGGGTAGATTTAGACAGTATTCTATACTTTGCTATTTATGAGACTGATTTAATCTTCTATAGGTCTTCTGGTGTACTTGAAGTTTTCATCTGAAGTCACTCTTCCACTAAATTCATCTGTACTCTATTGGAAAGACAGCCAGAGAATGTCAGCAGTCTGCATAAGCAGGGATTTGTAGCAAAATAGCAGCCTGCACAGCATATCTATTTAGCATGAGTGCTAACTACATCATTGTTACAGCAGTTCTGTTTCACAAGGCCTGTCCTCTGTGATTCCTTTCTTTTGTATATATGTTTTTGGATTTGCTTGCTTGATTAGGTTTTGTGTAATGACCTAATTTCCTGCCTCCTTCCTCCAGCCCCCAGCTGGAAGAGATGATCCTTCAGCAGCAGCCTTGGTAGTCCAGATTTTTTCTTCAGCTTTGGTGTCTCCTGTTCATCAGTCATGCAAAGCTTTAGCTATGGCAGGAGAATTTTTGCAATTTAAGGATGCTCAACACTGTCTTATTTATTATGGCTGCTTGTTAGCATTGTGCTGCTGTCATGACAATGTCAGCCTACCTGGATTTTGAACAGTTTGCTTTTATTTGTGTAGCTTACAACACAGCTGGAAAACTCAGCTTGAACTTGGTTTCTGATTATTGCTTATGAATGCAGAAGTCTTCTTCTTGGCACCAACTGAAAATGACTCAGTAGGGTATCAGACAACTTCACAAGCATGCGAGTAAGGATGTTTCAGCAAATGGGCAGGCCAAACCCAGAAGTATTGTATGTGGCTCTTCATTGTAGCTAGAGCGGGGCGGAAGGGTGGGGAGAATCATAGCCAAAAAACTGATTGGAGATGAGTTTTCTTCTGGAATATGATGCTGAGGTACAACTTCACTGAAACTACTTTCAGAATAAAGTAAAATTCAGCAGGTCTAAGGATGAATTATGGAAAATTAACTAACACTGAGAAGAAATTAATACTATTCTGAATTATAGATAATATTCACAAATTATTATATATGAGAAAACTTCTCTTCTTTGATGAAGAAAGAAACAGCAGGATTTCTTCAGCTATTGAGTCTGATCTGATCCTCCTGAAAGGCTAAATACACTTGGTTTCCATTGTCACCAGCCTAGCTTAGCTCTCTCTTATTTTAGCTGCTGCACACAGGACATGACTGAAAGGGCTGAATGGCTGGTACAGTGAGATGCCTGTGTCAAAATGTAATTTGTAGGGCACAGCTGTTCTGTGAAAAACAATTCTTATTCATTTGCTTTCCTGGTCAACTAGGGCTTTGAGAGGGAAGTATATTATACAAAGTGTGATACTAGCAATTTTTTGTAAAAAATTAAGTGGATTGATTTAAGTGATTCTTCTACCTGACAGCAGTATATCTGGAGAGGAGGGAAAGGCAGAATGAAATGGGAAGTGGTTTAATAAACATTTTCTTGGGCTACTGTGGTTAGTCTTCTTTCCTGATATTATCCTTCTCCTATTTACATTCTTTGTTGCAGTCCCTGACACAAATTACTCTGAAATCTTCACTGAATTAAAATGTTTTTCTTCTAACCGCTGTACATTCTTTATTTTCTCCCGTGGGAGACAAATTATTTGCAATTGTCATTCCAGGAACCTCGGCCTTTTCATCTTTCTACATCTCTTCAAGTGCTTGTCTAATGTTATAGGTGTGATGAGCTAGCAGCTTACATATATGTGTGCACTCATACATGTTTTCCCATATTCTTATTTTCTTTTAAATTGCTTTAATAATAATTAATTTTTTAAAAGTTACTTTTAACAACGGAATTATAAGGTCACATAAATCAGAGATGAAAATAATGTGTTTTATTAGGTCTTGCAGGTTCTGAACTTACTCTTGAAACTAATGGGCAGCTGCTGTTGCCACCTGAAATTCCTGCATGCCTGTTTGTGGGTCCACTAAAGTGAATAGAAAAGACACCTACTGGCAACTCAGTTTCCTCTGTCTCCTGCAGGCCTCTTTCCAGCTATTTGTTTCCTTCCAAACATCCAAATTAAGCGGGATTTTATTGGTGACTTTTCTGTCTCCTGGAGTTGCTGAATATATGTTATATATAATAAAATGTACATACATATTAGTACATAATTAAATGCATATTTTAAGGTCTTGATCAAGATGAGGAGGTGTGAATGGAATCATAGTAACTCAGTGCTGAGTGAAATTGGGAAATAAGATTTTCAGGTAGCTTTATTTGTGTTATTCATAGAGCATTGATGGCACATCTGTGTTTCACTGTTACCTGAAAAGTAAAACAAAGAGGTTTCTTGACTTTGCTCTTTAATAACAGAAGATGCTCCTGAGCTATTATCATAGGTCCATAGAGGCGTTCACACCAACAGGAAAATCTGAAAGTTCACTATAGCATGAGAAAATGTAAAGATCATTTCTTTCTATATGTAAAGAATGAAATTGCATGAATCTGCTGAATCACAGAGTATTTGGCATCAAGTGTTATTTTTATTTCACTTGTCTAGCTGTGGTGCTCTGAGCACAGTTGCAACAGGGATGTATTTATGTAAGTGTCTCTAAAGTTGCCTTTTCATTCTTGAATTTTGGTAAAGCATAAATCAATTACATTATGAAATAATATTTTGAAAAAAACAAGAGATAAATAGAAATTTCATGAGACTTAGATACAGCTACTTAGTTTTATAATACTGGTGTTAGAATGTCCTCTGAATGAATCAGTTTGTCTTTAGTAGGTATTACTGGTGTTCATTTTAAAGAATGAACAAAAATTTCAGACTTGGTTTGACAAGCCATTTCCTTGTTATCTTGCTATCACTGTTGTATCAAGAGAATATTCAGTATTACTTGCTTCCTTCATTAAAAAAGAATTTTTATAGGTTGTTCTTCATAAAGCAATGCAGGCAATTCACAGATTTAGATTACTATCCACAAACTATTTCTAAAAAAATTTTATTATCTCATCCATTTTAGAAGACTGTCTAATCGCAATGCATATGTGAGACCATATTCTGGCAATTTGTTACTCTTGTCTTTGTTGTACAGGGAAAAAAGATTGGAAAAACAAAGGTGTAAGTTTACACATGATACTACTACATTCTTATGACTTTTGTCCAAAAATTATTTTAAATTCTAAGTGCTAGAGCGGGCTCAGAGTCAAGTGAATTTTGTAATTGCTTATGGGGGAAGCATATAATAACTTAGTAGAAAAGCTGTATTTGCTGACTGTGTAGCAAATATAGGAGGGAACCTTTTGGCAGCATAGCAATTTTTTTGGTCTTGAAATGTATCTTTTTGCATTGGAAGTAAAGGATAAAAAGAAAATATTCTCAGCTACTGTCTCAAATGTAAGAAAACATTTTCTTTCTCCTGTTCTGCATTTTGGAATCTAAGATTTGCCCTGCCTGCTTCAGAATCCAGTTTTTCATCCCAGATGCTTCAGGTGCAGGTGGAGAGAGGATCAGAACTTGGCTTTTCTGTATCCTAAACCACTGTTGTGGCCTACATGCTGACAATGTCTTGTTACATTTCGTGCATTTGCTTATGTGTCTGTCAATGGAAAAGAAACAACTGAGTGAATTGGCTGATGTAGTCACTAAGCCACTCTCTGTGATATTTGAAAAGTCATGGCAGTCAGGTGAAGCCCCTTGTGACTGAAAGAAGGGAAATATTGCACCCATTTTTAAAAAGGGTAGAAAGTAGGACTCTGGAAACTACTGACATGAACCAACAATGTGCACTTGCAGCTCAGAAGACCAACTGTATCCTGGGCTGCATCAAAAGAATTGTGACCAGCAGGGTGAGGGAGGTGATTCTACTGCTCTACTCTGTTATGGTGAGACCTCACCTCGAGTATTACGTCCAGCTCAACACAAGAAGAATGTAGAACTTTTGGAGTGAGTCCAGAGGAGGGCAGCAAAAATGATCCAGGGCCTGGAGCACCTCTCCTGTGAGGGCAGGCTGAGAGAGTTGGGGTTGTTCAGCCTGGAGAAGAGAAGGCTCTGGTGCAACCTTATAGCACCTTCCAGTACCTGAAAGGGGCCTACAAGAAAGCTGGAGAGGGGCTTTTTACTAGGGCATGTAGTGACAGGATGTGGGATAATGATTTTAAACTGGAAGAGAGGGGATTTAGATTAGATATTAGGAAGAAATTCTTTACTGTGAGGGTGGAGAGACACTGGCACAGGTTGCCCAGGGAAGTTGTGGGTGCCCCCTCCCTGGAAGTGTTCAAGGTCAGGTTGGATGGGGCTCTGAGCAACCTGATGTAGTTGAAGATGTCTCTACTCACTGCAGCGGGGTTGGACTAGATGTACTCTAAAGGTCCCTTCCAACCCAAAGCATTCTATGATTAGGAAAAGTTCTTCACTGAGAGGGTGGTCAGTCACTGGAGCAGGCTCCCCAGGGAAGTGTTCACTTTCAGAGTTTGAGATGATGCTCTTCATCCTATGGTTTAGGTTTTGGGTAGCCCTATGAGGAGCAGGGAGTTGGACTTGAGTCTCTTCCAACTTGAGATATTCTATGATTCTAACCATCAAAACCAATGCATAACGATCATTGTATTCTTATGACATTTTATCACAAATATGCTATTTCTAAACTACAGAGCATCTTAAGCCAAAAGGTGTACAAGTTAGTTCTTAAGTTGAAAGTTTGGAAAAAGAAATTTATTTATTATTTATGCTGAAAACCAACTATTATTTTTCAGTGAAAGTTAACTACTGTTTCTGAGCGTAATTTTTTTTCTTCTCCTGTCTGTTCTCCCTAATGCTCAGTTTCTGTTTTTCTGCTGTGTGATCTTTCTCCTTTCTTTGGAATCAGAATGAAATGAAAAACAACTATGACTATATCAGTGCAATTCAATTTGTACCTTCAAGAAGTCAGTCAATCTTTTGCATTTTTTCTGCAGCCATCTTGTTTCTGCTATGTCATATTTACAAAAGAGTTCTTACTAATTTGATTTCCCATATTCCTGTTGAAAGAAGATTCTTTATGTAAGAATAAGAGTACTTGGCATTTGCTTTTAATTATTCCGAATTAGAATTTTTCAGCGTGAGAAGACTCATTCCTGCAGCCAGACCAAGGAATGATACTGAAGTTGACTGGCCAGTTGTTTATTGGCTGCTGAAGATCATGTACTTGCAAGCTGCATTACAGTCTAAAAAATGTGAGAAAATAGGACTGATTACAAATTGACTTGAAGATTTTTTGGTCATTATCACCCCCCAAAAGCTGTGACAGTAAAAGGAAAAAAAAGGATGAGCAACGAAGAGGGTAATTTTGCTAGTTTTTCTAATGGAAGGTTTTTTAGAAATATACTAACTGCAATTTCCTTCCTCCAAGCCTTTTCCCACAAGTTTGCTGCAAATGGCTCTATAAATTGCTACTCTGTTTCTGCCTGCGTAGTTAACTGGTTTTTTTAACATTCTAGCTTTATTCACAAGGCCAAAGATGCTTCCCACTACACTCATTTTTCTATATTGCTTAGAGTTTAAGGAAAAACAGAATTATTGCATTTTGAGGAGTTTAGAAAAAGTAAGTCATCACATTTAATATCCATAACCTCTGTGAAACAGATTAACCAGAGCAGATTAAGGCATCAGGAGGAATTGAACATTACAAATTGTAGTAATAATAAAAGTAATAAGTACTATAGCACAATGAATGACTACAGAAAATGTATTTACTTAAAAGAGGGGTACAGACTAAACTCTTCACAGAAGTCACTGTAAGGAAGAATGACAGGACATGTTGATGCAAGGTTAGGTATTCATGACAGTTTCTCACTTACACCAATGTTGATCCAGAGTTACTCTGATTTCAGGGCAGCTGCTCTAAATTTCTGCCTTTCTAACTAAAGAGCAAAGTCAGCTTTTAACTCTGCATCCAAAAGTAAGGTGTCAGGTTTTTTTCCCCACATTAGTTTATCTTTTTATCTTGACCATAATTTAAAATGTTTAAAAGTTCCCCACCAAAATGAGTTATAGTGGAGAAAATCCAGGATAAGCAGATATAATTTAGATACAAATCAGGCCACAGTTTCTGTGTTCATCATAATTCTAGGAATAAATTGTACTGCTGAATATATTTCCTTTGCTTTGGTCATCTTATATATTAGGATGTGTTAGCTCCCTTATAGGGGTAGGATCCATCAAACTCTTATTCTCAGTGATTCCTCGTCCTGTGTGCTAGGGAAAAGTATTTTCTGGGCTACGTTATTCTCTCATTTATGAAGTATTACTAGAGAATTAGCAGTGTTCAAGAAAGTGTTTTCTTACTAGCTTCTGTGCTTTTAACATGGCAACTAATCAGTAGAAGACTGACTAAAAGTAACCTCTAATTGGAAATTATTTTCAAAACTATTTCCTGAGTTTTTTGGTTTGGGCTTTTGGTGAAAATATTTAAATTTTCAGTTTTGTTTAAGCCTTAGTTGTGCTGTGGAGAGGAGGAGAGGGAAGAGTACTCACTTTTTGCTTCTTTTAGCACACAGTATTTTAAGTATGCTGGTACTGCTTAGTCTGTGGCTGATCTGCAGTGCCACAGATTCTTCAGGTGGTATATTCTGTAAATTCTAGAAAAGGAAGCGAAGTTGTACTAGTTTTGCCTTAGCATGAAATACTGTTCCTACTGCCTTTTCATTTACTCGAGCTGACCTATTAGTTCACCTGGCTGCTACATATTTTTGTGCTACGTCAGCCCTGTTCTGTATTCTTGACAATGCTTAAACCCAGCAGTTTTTGATTTTGAACATGTGGAATGAGCTATATTTACTTGAAAAAATAAGTAAGGAGAAGTATATTAGTTAATCTTATGCTTTTTTCCTGGAGCAGTGGCAGGCAAAAGATGATTGGTTGCTGAGTGTTAAGATCACTGAACTGGGTTTGTGGAGATCTGTCTTCTAGTTGGGCTGTGGCACAACCCAGCTTGGAGAAATCGGTTCCTCTCTCAACTTCAAACTTCCCATCATTCTAATCTGCTTTGTAAAGTGCTCTGAGATTACCAGTTACACCAACAAAGTGTTGCTGTTAAGGTTGGAAAGCAAATGTCAGTAATTTTGTCCCAAGATTTTCTGTGTATGCCACTCCTTGCAAAAAATTGGATTGCTTTTTTATGTACTAAATCACAAACCCTTTCTCCTATTTCTAGTGTCAGACAGGCTCATTTGGCAGAAAAAGAATCTTGTTGCAAATGAGCTGACCTTTCTCAATAATTCGTCATGTTCCAGAGGTATTGTGAAGACAACAGAGAGAAAGGCAATTAATTTTCTGAGGTGAAATGATTTAGACTAATTTATTTTTCATGGATACAATATTTATCACCAGATGAGTTTTGAACAAGCAGTAGCAAAGAGGGAGGAAGAGGCATGAAAGCAAAAGGTAGTAACTAAATACAGTTTGTAAAGAATGCATCTTATTTCTTTAGACAAGCTCTGAACATTAGCATTCACATTTAGCAACTAATTATTTTGGAACTTTGTAGAAGGTACTTAGAATTGTATCTTTTTTTTTTTTTTAAATTAATTCTCAAGTAACAATGTGGCATATATTTTTTTCTGATTTAGACTCAGTCTCTCAGTTTATTTCATGTGAAGACAGATCTCATGTGCTCTTTAGCTGTGTTGTGCAGTACTATACTAGACTAAACTATGCTGTACTATACAGCACTATACTATAAATAATACTGATGAGAGTTGATGGCAAAATTACTTTTCTTGTATACTATTTCTAAAGGGATGATAATCTTTCATTTATGAGAGGTGTAATTACCATATTGTTTAATCACTCGTTTATTTCTCCATTTGCCCTGTTCAGCTTACTGATTGATGTTCAGTGACTGAGCTTGTAGTCATAAATCACAGTGCAAAGTAGAAACTGTGCATGGCAAATGCTTTCATAAGCGTGAGCATGATTTGATCAGACAACTTTTCTTAATTTCTGTAGTAATAGGAAGATTTTTTTTTTCTGTGGAAAACTTACCTCTATGCAATTTTTTTAAATGTCTTTACTCTTCATTTCCTTAAAAAACCCAACACCTTGAAAACTGAAAATTTTCTTAACAAAAAGCTGAAATTGTCAGTGTAAATTTCCCACCAAAACATGTAAGTTGTTCACTTAGAATGTCTATTTCTGTCAAAAACTGTCTCAAACTAATATTTTGACTGATGTCTTATAGCAACAGATTTTCTATTGCTTATTAATTCAGCTAAGCTTTTTAAATGCATAATTGTTTGATTGTTTATGTGTACTTTTCAACGAGTGGGCTCACACACTTCATAGGTGGGCTCTGACCTACTGTCCTGTCAAAGAAGGTTTCTCTTCTTAAATCTTTAAGGAGCTTGAATAGTGATGCTCATAGCTGATGGATTAACTCAACTAACTAATGTACCAGACCAGGACCTAGAGATTCTTACTTTAAAGATTTCACTTGCTTTAGACTATTAGCAAGAATTCAAGGAAGGACTTTCAGGTACCAAGCTGGATCCCCTCAGAATATCAACTTTTCTGTTGCTCTTGGGACAGTAAAGGGTGCTAAGTTGCCTTAAAATACTTGTTTGCTCTTCTGTTTCAGATAGAACTCCCTACAAGGATTAAAGATACATAGTCAACTCTCCCTTGCTCCTAGTTTCTCACTTCTGAAGTGCCTGGCTTTAAAGCATAACAGAAAAGTGTTTTGCCTTAAATCTTGTGTGTTCATGTATGTGTGTAATAAATGTCATACACATACACAAAATACACAGACACACATAGAGCATTAATTGAATATACTATTGGTAGGAAAGTTGTTTGATGTGTTTAAGTGAAGGGTACATCTGTGGAAGGACTGTGGCGATTGGTTACTAATGTACCTTCTGCTGGGTATCACATTCCCGTCTGGAAAGATGCCTGTGCCTTGCCACTTCTGGCACATTACATGAGTAGCAATGTCTCAATTCTCTCATTTGTCTCTTATTTGTTGTCCATCAGCAGAGAGAGATTTTCATGCTTGCCTTTTCATTTTTGTTGGCATCAATTCCTGGAAAAGATGAATTGCAATTTTTATGAGGATGCTGGGCATTTATTCTTTTCTTTAGGCTACCTGATCCTTATAAGCATCCCATTATGAGCTTGTCGTGGTTTAACCTCCATAGGCAGCTAAGCATTACACAGCTGCTCGCTCACTTTCCCCCGGTGGGATAGGGGAGAGAACTGGAAGGAAAAACGTGAGAAAACTCATGGATTGAAATAAAGACAGTTCAACAGGTAAAGCAAAAGCTGTGTGTGTAAGCAAAGAAAATAAGGAATTCATTCACTGTTTCTCATTGGCAGGCAGGTCTTCAGCCATCTCCAGGAAAGCAGGGTTCCATCATGACAATGGTTACTTGGAAAAACAAATTCCATAACTCTGCATGTGTAGATGCCATCCATTTGATGCTATGATATAAAGATGCAAGCTTCTCTAAATTGTTCACTTTATTTCTCTTATTTCTCTTCAAGATGGCTTAGAAACAGCTGGGTAGCAAGTGATCCAGGCAACTGGGTAGAATTTGAATACCAAGATAGATGGTCAACACCCTGAAAATTTTCATTGTTGCATTTCTGTACATTCCCAAAATGTTTTACCAAAATATAATTCAATTACTGATTATTGGTTTTGTCACTGATTCTTTAAACTAAGCAAGCAGGAGATTAGGCAAACTCTAGATAGCCAATGAAGTGGGAAATCCGAATCTGGAGAATTTCCTCATTATACTTTATGATATGAGGATTTTCTTTTTTGCTGATTTGACAAACCCTTCATTCCTGCTTATCTGAAAAAAAATTACAAATAATTCAGCAGTGACCTGAGTTTTATGCACTTTAAATGTATTTAGTCAGAAAAATTTAATTTTCAATAAAGAGATACAGTTTTTAGTAAGGGTGTTCAGGTTTCAGTAAAAGTATCTTGGTACACCCAAGGATATTACTTTTACTGCTTTCCGTGAACTGTTCCATTTAATCTCTGGAATTGTGGTATGAGTAGTTACCTTGGTTTCTATACCAAGAAGTTATTCTAACCACTGGCAATAGCTGTCTGTGTTAAAAAGGCTAGAATATTAGATGATACATTTTAAGAAAGATGGGAAGGTGTTGCCTTTCTTTTAAAATAAAGTATTTGAAGATAAAATTATATGTTCTTTCATTAGCTGATGATGATGGGGTTAGCAATTTTAAAAAACTTGTTCTTGGCAAGAAAAGAACCCTGCTGCTACTTTCTTGACCACAAGAAATTGTGAGTTGCAAAAAAGTAGAGTATAAGTCCCTCTCTTCCAACACAGACCTGTGTATGTGCCTGGCTTCTTGTGTCTTTCTAGCATGAGTGATGCCGCTCCCCCAGAAAACAGCTTGTGAAAAGTAATGTCACTATCTTTTTTTTTTTGTTTTTCAAATGTTTTGAATATTGCTATGAAAGTGTTTGGTTTTGTTATTGTGTTTTTTTTTTCCTTCATAAGGAACAAGTATATATAATTTCTCTTCTTAAAAGAAACTCTTATCCAGCAAGTAGGTTTTCAAATAAATGTTTAAAATATTCCTATTCCGTACAGTAGAAATAAGTAGTAAAGAAAGACTATATTTTTGAAAATGCAAAAAAAAATAAGCCCCATATTTTAATATGGTTTAATATTCTATTGCCAAGAGAAGGACGTTTCAGTGAAGAGATTTTTTTCGTATGAGGGCTCTCTCTGCTCCAAGACTGATGTTGAGAACAGAGATGATATCCTAAAATCCCAGTCATCTTCAGGAATTTACAGTTAATTGGGAGTTTAACAAGTTTAGTAATCAGTGAATTGATGCAAGATCTTTTTTTTTTTTTCCCTGACCCAGGCTTAGAGGTGTTTCCCCTCATTTGCAAATTGCAATAATTTAAATTCCCTTAACTAATTGACTTCAACTTTTGTAGACTGAAGTTGGCCTTATGACCAAACTATTTGTTGGATAACTTGTTTTTCCTAGGAGAGAGGAGAGCTGTTTTTAAACAAGTTTTTAAACTGTGGCAAGTTTAATGATGAAGGGGCTATGACAGCTCCATAATTTGCAGCTAATAAACCACTTCTGGTCCTTGATGCTGTTTTTGGAACAAGAAAACAATTTTTATGTGGAAATGATAAAGAAGTTAGTGGATAGCACTGCTACTCACTTTCCTGATCACAGACTCAAGGTGGGTGGATGGACCCTGTATCCATGTGTTCTTGCATCCACAATGCTGATAGTTGGTCATCTGGCAATTTATCCATAATAATCTGTCAACAACATTGTTCTCTTTGAAGGCTACTGTTCATTTAGGGTTAGCACCAGGTAGCAATCTCATGCTAAAAATGCCTTCTAGTTTTACTGGACTTTTTACAAATAAAGGTGAAAAACCTTTCCTGTCTATGTAAACAACAAAGGAAATGGCTCACAGCCTGAATCTTTTAACACACACACACACACACACACACACACACACACACACACACACACACATATATAGCCTGGTTCAAAGACATAAACAAACATGCATGTCCTACAGTCAATTTTTGTACCTTGCAGTTGAAGCATTACTCCAATAAATGACAAATAAAAATGAGTTCTATGGCATTATGAACTTACAAACTAAGTCTAACTATGAAAAAAACATAGGCAACTACCCTTCCCCCAATGCAATGTTTTTTATAAAAGAGTAGCTACAAAAAGAACTATAAAAAGTGTTCAGAGATCTGGAGTTTTTTAAACTAAAATGTGAGTCTTTCTAAGCTTTCCTGAGGCAGGCAGGGGAAAAAAAAATAAATCTTTTGATTAAATCTTTGATATTCCCTTCAGGCTATTGTCTGAAAATAATTGTTCTCATATATGCAGCAAGCACTTGGGATTGAAGCTGTTTTATAAATCTTTTGCACTTTTAAAACCAATACAGATGGTGGGTGTTGATAAAATGTTTGTTGTCTCATTGAATTGTTCAGATAATTTAATTTTGTCAAGTAGGATTTGTAGTGGTAGGCATATGTGTAGAGGTAGGCTAGAGAAACTAATTTCTTGTGCCTGTCTTGATGTGTTCAGGGTGTTATCTAATGGATTTGTTTCCAGATTAACGTGGCGGAGAAAGGGCCCTTCAGCACACATTTTCTTTTATGGGTGATAGATATAGGGAAATCCTGGACTGGCATTTGGACTTGAGGGGAATTCTAGCATTGCCCTAATGAAACATCATTTCATCCCAGACAGATGACCTAGTGTTCCCTGCTGCTGAGCAGTGTTTTCGCCTCGTGGTCTTCTGTCTTGCTGAGGTAGCGTGTGGGATGCCCAAGAAGGCAAAACAAAGGGTGATTGATGTCTGGAGCTGGGAGAGTGGACAACAGCTGTTTAAAGGCAACTTCCATTCAGAATAAAAAGACAGAAGACGGAAGAGAAGAAACGCAAAGGAGGGGCAAATGTGAAAAAGACAAATCAATACGTAGCAAGGAAAGAGGAGACTGGAAAGAGAGCGTTAAAAATAATTGGAAGTTGAACCAAGTTGTTTGGGAAGCGGGGAGGAAGAACTGAAAAGCACACTGTTTGTGTCTGTAGTTATATCAATGCTTGTATAATGATACATTTTGTCAGGTGTCCATTATGAAACCTAAAAATATTGCAATTTTATCTGTCAACACAGAGCAGCTTTGTTTAGACTCCTGTCTTTCATTGGCAGGATTTTATCCAGCCTAGATGCTGGTCTTTATCCACAGTCTAGATGCTACTCAGTTCTCCAAACCTGAAATGGAAGTGTTTGACTTGCAGGCTGTTCCAATGATTTCTTCTGTGAAGTAGGGCACAGCATTTTGTTTTTTCTTGTGTGTGTTTGTTTTGTTGTTTTTGTTTTGGTTTGGTTTTTACATGTAAATTTTTGAGAATTTCCACTTGGAAAAAATTAATCTCAAGTTCTATGTTGATTTTTTTGGTCTTGATTCAGGACTGAAATACATATTGAAATTTCTCATGGCTGTACACTGGAAACTGTCTCTTTTGCATACTCTCCAGCTCCTGCCATCTCTTTAAAGGCAGCCCAAAACTTTAGGTCAGAAAATACTGGTTTGATACTGTGGACAGAAAATACTTCGTTTCACTTAAAGATTTTCTTTATCCAATTGCATCTCCCTTACCCCAACTGCCATCAATCTGAAGCAATCAATCAACTGTGTTTTCCACTGCTGTCACTTCTTATTTGAGAAGAGCAAACTCATCTTTTTTAAAGTGAAGTGCAACCTGGCGTTCCAGGTTTATATGACTGACAAATTCATATTGATATGCTAATCAATGCATGTTGTCACCTTTGTGCTGAGCTCTTTCCTGTCAGAATGTTCTGCATCCCACAGGTTTTGTTTTTTGCAAGACTCTTTGCTAATGCAATTAATCAGCTAACCCAGGAATCATGTCCCATCACAGAAAACTGAAATAATATTTCCTGCTATATGTACTCTACATCTTTTGTGTATGGTGGAATCATACACTGTTAGCTAGATCTAGAACGCATTATATCATTATAAATCCTTATCAGCACTAGCTCCAAATCCCATGGAAAGGTGCCACTATATACATATATTTTTTAAAGCCTGTCTATCTTTATCTTTGACTTCACTGAGCAACTGGTCCAGTAGAAATTCCTCCTTCAGTCCTATGATGTTGAGCCTTGAAAGCACACAGATCCAAAAACTCTAACTCTGAGTTCTCTACAGAGCATTTCCTGGTTAGCACAGAATCTGTGAACTAGATTTAGAGATATAAATCTTCAACTTTTAAGAGAGAGGAAGCTCAGTGAAGTAAATTATTCTTCTGAATTCACGCTGCAATGAAAATGTTTTTCAACAACCACTGAGTTTCACATAAAGGGTGATGCCCCTGCTATTTTTTTCATGCAATAAAAGAGGCCCCAGTAGTTCCAGGTAAGTACAGGATGACTCTGTAAAGATGAGCTTTAAAGATGCCCAGGTGAAGACCTAGGCACTGGGTCTTTTCCAGTACAGAGAGAGATAAAGCTGAACACTCTGTGTGACTATGATCAGCTGCAGCTTTCTATGACAGAAACATAAAGAACTGGAGAAGTCTTTCCCCCGGTGTGCCATCCAGCTTTTTTTTAATGTGGTGTTCTGGGAACTTACTGAGGAGATAAGATTTGGGGTACCATGTTTAACGGCCATGCTGAGACCTAGCAAAAGTGATTTAAAATATTCTGTCTCTTAAATTTGTGGCCTGATAATTTCTTTGGACTTTCTCTGATATTTTTATTTCTAAAACTCAAGAAATAACCATTCTCTATTCATTTTCTCCAGATTAGTTATGAAGGGCAACGAGGCTGGTAAGAGGTCTGGAAAACAGGCCTTATGAAGACCGGCTGAGGGAACTGGGGTTGTTTAGTCTGGAGAAGAGGAGACTGAGAAGAGACCTCATTGCCCTCTACAACTACCTAAAAGGAGGTTGTAGTGAGGCTGGTGTTGGTCTCTTCTCCCAAATTAGTAATGATAGGATGAGAGAAAATGGCCTTAAGTTGCATCAGGGGAAGTTTAGACTGGATATTAGGAAGAAGTTCTTTACTGAGAGGATGGTTAGGCACTGGAACAGGCTGCCCAGGGAGGCGGTGGAGTCGCCGTCCCTGGAGGTGTTTAAAAAATGAGTGGATGGAGCACCTGAGGCCATGGTCTAGTGGTTAGGGAGATGATGGGATAAAGGTAGGACTTGGTGATCCTGGAGGTCCTTTCCAACCATAGTGATTCTATGATTCTATGATGTATTAGGTGTGTTTCTTTTGCAAGCAGAGGATATTTAAACTGTCTCACGTGTAAACTACACCATATCGTTTATTTCCATTAAATATTGAATATTGTTGCCTTTCTCTGCAAATCTTCTAGTTACCTGTTTTTTTGTGTGTGGTGTTTTTTGTTTGTTTTTTTTTTTTTTCCTGAATGATTGTAGTTACATCATAAATTCATACAGTGGTATAATTGTGTTTTGTTCTTTATACCCTTTCTAGCAGTTCAAACATACATTTGAATTTTGACTGCTACTGACCCAGAGCTTTCTGAGAATATTTACATTGATTCTGCCATGTTTTCTCTGAGTGAAGACAGCCAGTTCAAATCTAACATGATGGGCCCACAGCTACAGAGGTATGTGTTAAAAGCTCTTTATTCCATGAGAGTCAATACTGACTCATTTGGTAGTAAAAGATCTTCATATATATGCACTGTTGTTATTACAGGATTTTAAGTTTCTTAATTAAAAAAATATCTAATCCTTAATTGCAGAAGGGAATTTGAAAAATTACATACCCTGAGAAACCAGAAGGCAAATGAGAAGACCCTGAAGACTTTTAGACTTCCTCCCCTGGGCTGAGGATTTTCAGTGGACTGCTTTGCCTTTTAAGATTAGAATCCTAATTTTTGGATCCTTTAGATGGTTGTTATTGTGTCAAAGAATTGGAAAGGATGGGTGGCCAGAAAGAGCGAGGATAGGACACGCTTGCTGTAAAAATCTTTGAAGCAGCTACCCCTTGGGGAAAGGCATAGATTAGAATAAATGAGACACGGGAATTGCTCTGGTGGAAGAAAGCTGGGGCTTCTGTCAGTGAATTTCTTTTAGAATTGTTTTTGTGTCTGCTAATGAAATATGCAGAAGAAGGTTTTTGTTGTACAAGGAGTTAATAGTTTATATCTGATGCAGTAATATGACTTTACCTGTTTATATTTTCCTGGAGAATTAAGAGAAAATATAAGCATTCCTACAGGGCTTTGAAAAAATTATAAATTGGAACAGCAATAGATTGTCAAGACATGTAGAAAAAGACTATTCCTTATTACATGCTACCTGGTTTTTACATCATTTAAAAATCAGTTAATTTCTTCTAAATCCTGTATGATTTTTCTGGTTGGGATGATATTCTGAATTTTTAAATGAAATTCTTTGTAGGCTTTAGCTAGAGTTTTTAGCAGTGCCTTTCAGAATTATAAAAACCGCAAAATGTAGAAGAGAACTATTAATTAATGTTAGTAGGTTTAAAGTTTCCAGAGAGAAATGATCTTCATGTGTAAAATGCATAGATTCTTTCTATAAGGAATATGCAGTATGGTAGAAACACCACCTTTAAGTAATAAATCTCCGAACAGGTAGGACTATGGATTAGGAGTGGATAAATGTATCTTTTATCTGACAAATTTAGCATTATAAAAGAGACAGAACATATACCTAATCCCTCATTAGGCATAATCAAGCTTGTTGACTAATTTGATCTTCTAATCTGCCTTCTATCTGAAAAACAAAGTCTGTGCCAGAAACACCTTGATTGCATAACTGAATGTCATTCTCTTGTGATAAACCATCTGAGAATTACACTGACATAAGAGAAAACTGAAGACAGCCTAAATGACATGGGAGAAAACTAGCATTTGCTACAGGAAGGCAGAAGGCTGTTTACATTTGTGTCTGTCATATCTAATTCTTAAAGGTCAATACAGTTTCTTTTTTTAGAAAACAATAAATTAAATAGTATAACAATAAGACATCAAACACTGTAACAAAATACATGCTGTCACTGAAGACAAACGCTGACATTTTGCAAGAGGTTGTGAGAGTCAATGGAAGACACTGAAGAAGGGAAATTACATACTTGCAAACAATAAGAGTCAGTAGTAATTTTTTAGCTAAGTGCTTACACATTAAGGAGAATAAAAGTATTTTCAGTTCAATGATGGCATTCATTTAAGACATTTGGGTCTGAATTTTAATTTAGAGTGGCTGATGTAGAACCATGAGCCCTTTGTCAGTCCAGCAAGTCCAGTGGAAGCTAACAAGACTGTGTAAGGAACTGCTTAGGAGATGGTGTTCACATCTGAGCCCGGAGTAAAGCAAAATTATTAGTAGTTACTTGACCACAGTCATTCAGATAATCTCAAAAAACATCTAAATTGAGGTACAGAATTGTACTTCTGTAAGAGAATGCTGCATTTTTGCTGATTAAATGTTTTGATTTTGTTAGTCTGTTTTTCTACATTGGGGAAATACACCCCAGTCCTTCCCTCTTGGACTCCCTCTGATATGGAAGTCCATGAATAATTTGTGCAATCTGAGAGGGTTCACCATTGCTCTTATAATGACTTGTGTGCGGTGCCTCCTTGCTGAAGGAGGCACCTTCAGCACCTTGCAGAAACCTGAGACTGGTGCTAATTAGAGGGAAAGAGGAGAGCTGAGAAAATGTAAAGGCACTTGGCTTGGGGAAGAAGCAGCTGGTGGATATATAAGAGCACAAATAACAGAGCTCACTGCATAGCTACTGTGCATTAAATCAAGACTCTGTAAAAGTAGCAGAATTAAGTCCAAAGAAGGACTCGCCCCATGCCCGCCCCCCTCCCCCCGAACAAGCTCTTATTAACATTAGTCAAACTAAGCTTTTGTTAAATGTTAGTCAAGATGGTTATTCCCTTTTGAAAATGTATTTTTCCCCAAATACAAAGATATTTAGCTGGCTGCGAGCAGAGAGAAACATCGAGCAGAAAGAGCTCATTTTGCCGTTAATAAGGTCTAGCATGGTGTCTAATTGGCTGTGCTCAGAAAAGTACAGACCAGCTAGGACAGCAACAGCATTCAGAATGAAGAATAGCCACTGTTCACAAGGCTGCCCATTGCTTGTCCTTTGATGCTGTTTGAATGCAAACACCTTAGTTTATAGGGAGATCTTTTCAAACAGGGTAAGACACACTGTCTTTTAAATGGTTCACTTCTGCAGCCGAAGTAGAAAAATAAACTCACAAACAATAATTCATAGTAATTACCCAAATGATTTTCCAGTAGAGATTTATGTTAGAAGTATGTGGAAGTCAAAGCCTGAGACAAGGTTAAAGAAAATATCTCCGGGTCATGTTCTTTAGGCATTTACCTGATAATCACTCCCTTTGAATAGTTGTTTTGTGACTTAAATAACTGATGTTTACAAAGCTTTTTGGAAAGTGTAAGTAGAAACACTGTGGAAATGCTCACTATTATTATGACACATGTATCATTGTACTAAGAACAACAATCACCTGTGTTTTAGACCTAATCCAGCTCCCAATGATTTGACAGGATGGACTTCCTCTAGGTAATGAGTAGGTCAAAGTAGTTGACTTTTTCATGTCATTTAGGGAGAAAAAACATTTTATTTCCCAATATTATATTATATATATAGACTCTAATGGGAGTGCAATGTTTTTTTTTCTTTATGTATAATAGCTGGTCCTATAGGTATTATTTGCTCAAATGGTCAAAAAATAATGTTGGCTTGGAAATAAAGCTGAAAGCCCAGTCTTTCTAGTAGAAAAATAGCTTAAGGGTGACATGTCCTGCCTGAACTCAAAGGTAAATTCTTCAGCTAGTTCACGTTGTTGATTCGGAGTACCAAAATAACAGCTTTGACTGCCATCTCTTCTTGGTGGAGTCTGTGAATAGGAATCCCTGCAATTTGCAAATTTGGGTTACAATTGCTTACCTTTCTACATTTCCCATTCTATGTCAAGGATAGCACATGGAGGCTGTATAATCCCATTTCTCAGCTGTTCCTGTTGTGAGAAATATTCACTACCTTGGAAGTTTACTCTAACGGAGCTTTTTTTTCTTGGCTCTTCTGCCAGTTGTAATAGTACAGAACAGGCTGTAACACAGAACCATCTTAAGCATCGTGGCTTCAGAAGACTTTAAGATGTGCTGGAATTAAAACACTAATACTCCAAAACTCTTCTCAGTGCAGGAAGTGAGTGCATAAAAATGAACAAGGAGGGAGAAGTATCTGAGGAAACTGACTTTAGCAAACAGGAAAATATGAAGTTCTCAAATCATCCATTTTATTCATACTGCCTGAAGCAGATATTGATAGTACCCACTTGGGCATTACTTGTATATGTATTTCTCTGTATCACCCTACATCCACAGTGTTTGAGAATCTTAAATAAGCATTGCAATTACAGTTTTGGATAATATTTCATAGGTTTTTTAATGTGCTGCTTCCTGATGGATGTCACCAGCAAGTGCAAAACTGCTGTGTTGACATCTCCTGTATTTGTTCCACTAAAAGCTCGCAGAGTGCTTCTCTGACTTTTCCAGCCAGTTATGTATGGCAACTTTGTATTGATGTTTGCTATATATCACTGCACTATGTAATTAGTTTCTCTTTTCTTAGCAGACATGTTTCTTTTCCTTCATAAATGTGCCAGCAATCAGATGCCTCTTAGCTCCAGCATTTTTTAGCATCCATAAACAGGAAAGCTAAGTGGCATTAATTAAGCCCTGTAGCAAAACCGTGCAAAATGTTTGTGATTTAGGATTGTGTTTCAAGAGCACTAGCTGTCTTTTCCCTTCATGGTGTTAGCACAGAAGAGTATTAAGGATGCTCAGCTGCATATTTTCACTCGAGTGAAATATCGACTCAACAATATGAATGAGTACTCAGAGCATTGCTGTTAGGCTTGCAGGACTGAACAGAAGATACAGGTGTGTGGCACAGGGAGCTGTGGGGAGAGGGAAGACTCTTTGTGTGCACATGCTAACAGCTGCTGTGCTTGTCTGGAGTTACTCATCTGACTTGGTTTCTCTGGCACACTTTGTTATATTGGCAGTTGCTGCCTGTGAGTCAGAGGTTGAATTCATACTCTGCTTTCTGTGGTAAGTCCAAGCCTGAGCCTAAATATCTTTTTAGCTCCATTTTCTAAATATGTCTTGATACAACCTTTGAAGCCATTTTCTGACTTATTCGTACTCAGCTCAACCAGCAACATAGACTTTTGTTTTGACAGTTTGAAAGAGTTGACTTCCCCTTGGCCACCTTTCCTGTGCCATTGCTGTCTGGAACAGCCCCGTGTTAGAATACATTTATCTGGGAGGCTAGATGAAAAGCCCTGTGTTTTCCAGGTTGATGTAAGTTGGTGGCAATGCTGTTGGAAAATTTATTTGAACTGATCCTTGCACAATTCGTTTATCTCTCCTCAGCCCTCTCTCCACTTCTCCATATGCTGATATGAAAGGCATAAAATACCAAGGATGAGGTCTGTGCAGTATTTGAATCAATTTCTATCTCTATTGCTTTACAAAATCTAGTTTTTTACTTCCGTTTGCTCTAAACAAAGACCATGAAAGAAAATTAAACCTCCTTAATTTCTGGACAGTAAGAAGCTTCACACTGAATTTGTAGGGCTTTAAGATATTCTTGATTTAATCCACAGAAAATGGCAGGAAATTAAAATAAAAACACTTTTTTTAGGTGTAAAATTTTTAAATGTATAGTGAATTAAAATAATTTTATTTGATAAGAAGTTATGATTATTTTTAAAGGACTTGTATTAGAACATAAAATCCTTCAAAATTTCTGAAAAAAAAAATGCTTGGCTGGTTTAGCACCTATCCATTTATATGTCCAGACAAGATAACAGGACCTTGGACTTTTAGTGGTCATTGATTGCTTTGGCCATGGTTTTGGCCCCTATCATGTTCCAGATACAAGATTTCAGAAGATATATTTGTATTTAAAAAGAAGGTTTTGTGTCTTGCATTTGAAGCCACACATTGCAGGCTAAATGCAGAATAACACAAGATCAAATGAGAGCTGCATTTCTGATGTCTGTTTCCACAGATACATAATTGAGGAGGAATAGAGGGCAGTGAAGAGGAGCAGTGAGTCAAAGTACAGAGCACGAAAAATAATATTTAGTTTTTGATAACAAATGTAAATGAAGTCACGCTAACCTGTCGACTATGGCAACCATACACAGGTGTATAAATTATTGATAAAATTTCCTGGTTTGAAGATAGGAGTTGAAGAATGCTTTTATGAAGCTCTTTTCCTTCGAGGTGATGAAATGATGGTAGCTGCTCATCCCATTTCTGCCAGACCGTGGTTACAATTTATGAAATTCATTGTTAGAATTGGCCTTTATTTCAACAGCAAGGTGATCACTTGTGTTTAGTTTGTGGGGTGGAGTTCTGTGCAAACACAACTACCTGTGGAAATTTGGTGTGTACGATTTGTTTAGAGAAGCACAACTAACAACAAATATCGAAGGCAGGGCTTTGAAACTTTGAATGAAAGTGGAAGCAACAATAAAATACCTTTTTATAGTTTAAGAAATAAGCCAAATTTAAATTCATTTCCATCCTTGTCATTGGCCAATGGGAAGAAATAGCACAGTATGCTGCTGTTACAGCTGAAGTGACATGCTTCTCACAGCTTTCATTCCTTGAGGTGATTGACTGAAAAGTTGTCTGTAAATGTGGACTTGAAACATAGGAGCTTGAAGCAGCATACAAAGGCAGCTGTGAGTGCTGCTAAGGAGTTAATAAAGCACAGCCTGGAGGTGATTTGGAGGTGCTACCTTATATGTCCTGCTTAATCCTTGGCACCAATTCACATTCTACATGACAGCCTCCTGAACAACTATAAGGATAAATAATGTCTGTCAGGGATAAGAGAAAAGCAAAATAGCTGCAATTGGTTGTCTTCTGATTCCTGAGTGCCTTACTATGCTTTTGAAAGTACAGGGGTATTATAAGACCTAATTTCTTTTCTGTTCAGTACCAATTTTTATGTAGTTCCTTTGGGATGAACTATAGCAGAAGAATAACTGTCCATTAATTTGCATCCCTCTGCTATTCTGGCAAAGATCTGGATGGGTTTTGCTTCTTGTTTCAGTTGAAGCCATGCTAAGTCCTTAGCTCTGCTCTGGAGGCAAGGAGTGACAAATGAGTCCAATGGCAAAGTGTGAGCAACATGGGAACTGCAGGGAAAGTAAATGGATGTCAGCTGAACAGCTTGGTGGTTGAGAAGAGGAGCAAGAAAAGAAATTACCTACAACAAGCAAGTATGTAAGGAGGGTAGAGTGCCCCAAATTTTGATTAGGTGGAGCTAGGAGCCCAGGGCTGTACTGAAAGCTTTGCCATTTGATTGCTTACTGACCTGGGGCAGTTTTTCTCTTTGATGCTTTTCTTTGAATAATTCTTTGCAGTCTATGCTGAGCATCAAAGCTGGATTACCAAGAATAATACATTAGCACTATTCCTGGTGTATTCTGTTAAAAGAGCTACATGGGTACCATCTCTTTATGCATCTTTATTTCCTTTCAAAGGAGACCATGAAGGATATATTGTAGTAGATCCTAGAATAGGAATGTGATGTGCACCTTACTGCCATGCCTGCTGCAGCTGAAGTTCTCGTTCTCTGTATGAACTCTAGGTGCTCATGTACACAAGCTGGTTTTCTCAGATGGCTACACAGTGGTTGCATTTTTGCATCTTTGTGAAGGGAAAAACTAAATGAAATATAATTCATTAACTGAATTCTTTCCTACACTAGGGATTTTTCTGCAAATATTGCATCAAAAGTGTCTCCCCTTTGGTGTTGAGATCTTCCCGTTCAGTTTAGTTTAGAATATCTTGTTATTCTATTTATTATGATGCTTAACTTTTATTATTAAAAAATACTGAATGCAGATATCCCCTGAATGAGGACATTTCTTTTTTTTTTCCATTCAGAGGAAAATATCTGAATTCAATTTACTGCTTCTCTCTTTTTAATGCTGTGAAAGTTTAGTGTCATTGGTCTCTTGAATTTCTGTCTGCATCTGTGGTTGAATTTTATTTACTTATTTTTGAAGGGTCAAATGCAATAGATTGTGGCCTTTTTAAAGTGAGTGTGTGCTTACTATCTGGCAAGTTTTACAATGCGTTCAATTATATTACTTTGATATTAAATTGGCTAGATTTAGAAGTACTCGCAGTGCCAAAAGGTACTGCAATTCTAGTGCTTTTTATACTAGTTATGATAAGGTTATTATTTCATCTATTACAGTTAGGAAGACTATGAGATTCCTATTATGACTCATCCAAAATTACTGCCAGTGGGTTTTTGAAGACTTCATGTGCATTTCCATGATGCTATTGCAGAGGGCCGACAAAAGCAGTTATATTATATAAATGTGATTTGCATCAGATGGAAATGTGATTTGTGGTTAGAAATAGATATATTTCTGCAGGGAATCAAATCTGTCTCCAACTTTGTAAAGGTCTGGACCACGAGGCTGCTCTGGACTTGATGCCCTTCTGTTGCAATTGAGCCAGTGTCCACTAAAGGGTTGAAGAAGAAGCAAAATTGGAAGATGGGCTTGTCATCCAGAGATGAGAGCATTTGCCTGAATCATCTGTGTTCAGATGCTTATCTCAGTGCTCATCTCTGTATTTTATTCAATGACTGATTAAACATATATCGCATAAACAAGTGTTGCCTGGGATGGAAGAAGTTGAAAATGCAATGGGTGAGTGACTCTAACTTGTGTTCAGGATCATGAAAGAGAATGGTTTGCCTTAGATGTGAAGAGTATTATATTTTGGTAGTTGGGCAATACACCTTTTGAAATGTTTATTGTATAGGACTAGAACATAACTGACTGGCCAGAAAGAAAAACAGCTGATAAGATTTGATGAAACAACTTGTAGCATACGTATTTCTGTGCAAACTAAAGACAGCACTGTCATGAGAAGTTGTGGTGATGTGGGTCTGAAGAAAGTTATGCGAAGTCCATAAAAGGTGTACTTTGTTTCTTCGGGTGTTGCACCTTATGCTTATTCTCAACCAATTACTGTGTATGATAGCTAACTTGAAGACATAAGGGTTTTAAAGAATGGCTTTGGGGGTCCTGTTCATAAAATTACAGTGTTCACCTTGTGTCTGCCATGCTGCCTATGTGTGAGAGAACTAGCTTGTTAGAAATTACTTTCTTTTAACTCAAGAAAGTTAACTTTTGTTTTGTTTTGTTTTTTTCTGTGCAAATCCAACTGTGGATAATAATTCTTTATATGACCATTGAGAGGGATAAATTTGAAAAAAAATAATAAAAAAATCTCAATCTCCCCTTGCTGAAACCCCACCTTAGGACTTTTAATTAAATAGTTACATTGTTCTAGGTAATAATGTCTTTGTTAGGGTCACAGAGGATTAAACTGCAGCACTATTCAGTGGGAAAATACTCAGTGTCTGTCTCTCGTTAGAGCAGAGTTTCTTCTTTGGAGGGTGAAAAATGACCCCAAACCCAAAACTTAGCAAAATTCCAGTAAAGAGTCTGAATCTTCATTGGGTCTTTAATTGCCTCAAGAACTCTGTACCTCATTCTTAGGGCATCAAGATTTTCTCTGACCACCATACCTGGCAACAGATGGGGAGTTTGGATTGCTCTGATTGTTGTAATTTGGAATAATTTGGTTCTTTTCTTCCTCACAGCATATTTGCTGCCTTGTACCATCTGACAAGGAATATATGCATCCAAGACACCTATGAGCCTGGGAGAGGGATGGAGTGTTTTCAACAGCCACAAACTGACAGGCTCACTTCTGTTACCCAGTCAGAGGTTCTGATGATGCCTGCTGCTGGAGGATCCATCGCTCAATTGTCCCAAGTAAGTCTGGGATCTTGCTTCTGTTAAGGTGCATTCAGAGACAATTTGACAAGTAAAACTGCAGTTTTTGTATCTGATATCAAATATATCTCCATGGTAGATGTTTTGTTTTCAGAAAACAAAACATGTTTGTTTGTTTCATCATGGTAAATTGTACTTGGCGAAAAAGCCACTTGCTCTGACAACCTGTAGAAGACCAGCAGCAGTTTCTGACATTTCATGCATTTCTTGCTACTAAGGCTTGACTTTAGATTTCAAACCGAAGAAATAAAAAATGATTCTTTTAAGAAATGACTTAGTGTTAGAAGGGGAAGGAAAAAACCCACTAGTGCCATTACTCAGTAATCCTATTTTGTCTGTTTCTATCCTGGTCTCCAGCAGCAATAGGGATTATTTTTTTTTCATTTAGGTAGGCATACAAGTGAACCTTAACAAGTGTTAAGGCTGAAATATTTCAAGTACACAATAATTCCTCTAAAGGTGTCACTTGCTGAAGAGTTTAAAATGTATTTACATGGTTGTTCCTGAAGTAAACTAACACCATCAGCACCAGCAAAGTGAGAAAAAGGTTTCTTACCAAAATATTTTGGCCTTAGTTGGAGTTCAGATAAATTACAGTTTCAGTTCAAACATGTTTATCAGTTCTCAAAACTAATATTAACTACATCTTTATGCCTTTAAGATGACAAGAAACAAAACTATTTTGGATCTAAAGCCAACCTGATATAAGGTAGGAAAATGACAGAGAGTAGCTGACAGCTGACCCTGAGGGACTGTGAAATAATGAAATTTCAGTGTTTGTAGTTTCTTTGAATATTAGAATCATAGAATGCTTTGGGTTGGAAAGGACTTTAGAGGTCATCTAGTTCAAACCCCCTGGAGTGCACAGGGACATCTTCAACTAGATCAGGTTGCTCAGAGCCTCATCCAACCTGGTTGATCTTGCCATGTCATTGATGAAAATATTAAACAGCACTGATCCCAGTACAGACCCCTGAGGGACACCATTTGTCACCAGTCTCCATTTGGACATTGAGCTGTTGACCACTAGCCTCTGGATGTGACCATCCAACCAATTCCTTATCCACCAAACACTCCACCCATCAAATCCGTATCGCTCCAATTTAGAGAGAATAATGTTGTGGGGGACTCTGTCAAAGACTTTACAGAAGTCCAGATAGGTGACATCCATTGCTTTTCCTTTGTCCACTGATGCAGTCACTCCATCATAGAAGGCCACTAGGTTGGTCAGGCAGGACTTGCCCTTGGTAAAGCCATGCTGGCTGTCTTGAATCACCTCCCTGTCCTTCATGTGCTTTAGCACAGCTTCAAGGGGATCTGTTCCATGATCTTCCCAGCCACAGAGGTGAGGCTGACAGGACGGTGGTTCTTTCTACCCTTTTTAAAAATGGGCACAATGTTTCCCTTCTTCCAGTCACCAGGGATTTCACCTGACTGCCATGGCTTTTCAAATATCATGGAGAGTGGCTTGGTGACTACATCGGCCAATTCCCTCAGAAATCTGAGATGTATCTCATCAGGTTCCATAGATTTATGTATGTTCAAGTTCCTCAGGTGGTCACGAACCTGGTCTTCCCTTACAGTTGGAGGGACTTTATCCCCCTGGTCCCCATCCTGTGGTCCATCAACTCAGGTGGGGGGAGAGAGGTTGCCAGTGAGGCAAAAAAGCTCATGAGTACCTCAGGCTTCTCCTCGTCTGTTGATACTAGCTCACCATTCTTGCTCATCAGAGGGGGTACTCTTTCTTTAACCTTCCTTTTCTGGTTGATGTACCTGTAGAAGACCTTTTCGTTATTCTTTGCATCCCTTGCCAAGTTCAGCTCCAGCCATGCCATGGCCTTCCTGATGACATCCCTACACAACTGGGCAGCATCCCTATACTCATCCCAGGATACCTGTCTCTCTGCTTCAACTGCCTGTGCAGTTCCCTCTCACTCCTTGGTTTGACCAGCAGATCTTGACTCAGCCATGCCAGTCTCTTCCCTTCCTTTCATGATTTCTTACACCTGGGGACTGAGAGCTCTTGCGCTCTATGGAGAACATCCTCAAAGATCTGCCAGCTCTCTTCTGTTGCCCTGTCTCTGAGGGTCATCTCACAGGAGATCCTACTGACTATCTCATTGAAGAGCTGGAAGTTTGCTTTCCTAAAATTTGGGTCCTAACTATACTCCTGACCTGACCCATTGTCATGGTTTGATGCTGGGCCGGCCACTAAACGGATGGCAGATGCTCTCTGTTAACCCCTCTCCCTTCCCAGACTGGAGAAGGGAAAGAAGAAAAGGGAGAGAGACTTATGAGTTGGAAATAAAACTAAAACAGCTTTAATGAAACTGTAACAATAAAAAGAGAAACATAATAATGAGAAGAAAAATAACAAACTATTTACAAATATATAAAAAAACACTATCAAGCTTCTCTCCCCCAATCAGACACTCCCCCTGATAATGCTCACATCACCACTGGTGCTGCGGAGCAGCTCTGGGAGGATCACAGGCTGGGCTCCTGAACACAGCGGCAGACGGGAGTTGGACACAAGAATGCGCAGATCACAGACAGAATCTTCTCAGGACACCAGCCATAGATGATGAGTGAGAGCCAGAGAAGGAGGAAGTGGCAAAGGGCAAGAGAAGAGAGCCTTGCTCCCCGTGATCCCTCAGCTTTATACTGAGCTTGACGTGTATAGGGTGGAATACTTTGTTGGTCAGTTTGGGTCACCTGTCCTGTCCGCTCCTCCCTGCAGGTGCAACCCTTTTACACCCTTACACTAAGGGGCGTTCCAAGGTGGCACTGAGAGAATTCAGCAGTGGCCTTGGTTTCTGTAAGATTAAGTATAAGCAAGAGCCTTTCTGCACACCATTGTACCGAGAGCTCAGCACTAACTATAGACATCAAGCATTTTCACTTCTAGGAGCAGACAGTGTCTGAATAACATGTTGTTGACTTCAGAAAGTGCAGTCTTCGAAGGGACTTAACTGAAAAGTAAAATCACTGAAAGGAAAATTCGTTCTGTTTTAGCCAACCCAGGACACCCACCTACCTCAGGACCATGAACTCCACCGATGTGTAATCACTGCAGCCCAGGCTGCCTCCGTCTTGACATCAACAAAGAGCTCGCTTGCAGTGGTGACCATCAGATCCAGTATTGCATCCCCTCGGGTAGGGATGTCTAGTACCTGGTTTAGGAAGTTATACTCAGTGCACTCCTGGAGTCTCACTCCCCCCACTTTCTATCTTTAGTACTCTGTAGCTGCATGCATTGCTGATCTGAGATTTAACAAACAAAACAAGCAGACAATCAAAAAAAAAGTAATGATAATATGGCATTAATTTGTGGAAATAAACAACAATTTAAAATTGAAGTTTAAAGAGAAGGATAAATGCATTAAGATAAATTAAGATGCTGACACTTACTAGTGTCTGAAGCAAATGAAATTAAGTAAAAAATACTTTGATGTTTTAGCTGGGAGGAAGTAGCACTAATGGTCTTTACTTGCGTAATTATGGCAAATGAAAATTCCTGCTGTGAACAGTATTTATTAGATGTTAATGTTTTGGTAATACTCCATATCGCTGTTAAAATCCAAGTAATTGGTGGTACTTTTATAAATACAGCCAGAAGCATATTTAAAGGCAGTGTTAATTGATATTTCCTAATGAACCATTTACAAGATTTTTTGCATTCTGAGTATGCTTCAGCCCTTTGATGGTCCTTCTAATGCTCTGAAAAAATCCCTAAATTTCTACTGGCACTGGTCGCTCCATTTTGTTGATTTTTTTTTTTTTTAATCACCAGGAGGCCAGGAAGAAGTTATGATTAGCTTGTCTGTCCTTCTGGGTATCTCAAGCTACTGAGTTCTACCCAGGAATTCCTCTGGGAAAGGAGATGAGCTCCCTCCAGAGCTGACAGGACTTCCTCTTTCAGAAAAATATTCTGTTTCAGTTCAACAACTCCAAGTTCAACTACACCCTCTGGTAACCTACTACAAATATTTATTCGCTTGACCACTTCTATTGGTGTTAGCTAGGTGTACCCTTTCAAAAATATCTGTTCCTGTCTTTCAGTCAGGATTGCAATTATGCGAAACTGTAGTATCCTCTACCAACACTCACCTGTGGGATCGTTAAATCGACAGCACTTCTCTTAATGGACTAGATGATCTTTTGAGGTCCCTTCCAATCCCTAACATTCTGTAATTCTGTGATGTTTCTCCTTCTGTCTTTGCTTCTGTTTGCTGCATGATCAAACTGTTCCCTCTTTTATCACCATTCTCCAAGCCGATGCACAGTTTTTCAGACATTTTAGTGACTTCTAGTCCTTTTAAACCAGTTTAAGCTGAAATCCTCGATTCTTCTGTGACTTGTAGGCTTATTTCTATCTGTACAATTGCCTCTTTACTTACTTGTATGGCTCATTTCCTCTGCATTTGCATTAGATTGTTTCCTATATGAGGGATGAGAGCTTTCTTCTCAGGTCTTTTATTATCAGTCTTGGTGACTTGATGCAGCCAGGAGTAACACCTGAACAGTCCTGGTACAATCTTTGGATACATTTGCTGTGAAATTCTATCAAGTGTCTAAGGAGCATGTGGGACCTGTGACCCTAAAGAGCTGTAGCAAGCCACAAATGCTGCTGAATTTCAAGGCTTTGTTCTGTAACAGGAGATGCTAAAGTGAACATCTTAGGCAAAATTACATATTTTCTCAAGCCATCTTCTGTGAAACATCTGAAACTTCGCCCAGCAACCCCCACACCTCTCTAAAGATCCACAGTTGAGACTAATCACTGTATACTATGAAAGTAACCTAATTTCACTAGTGAGGACATGATCCTATGAACAAATGTAAACAAGCATAGTCTTTTTTATTCATGCCTCATTGAAGCTAGCAGACACATATAGCTGAGTGTTTGTGGGATTAGGCCTAAAGTTGATGTATTATTTAGAATGTGGGGTATTTCTGGAGAGGGATCAGTCTTTGAATGGGACTGGGTGTAGGAAACTGAAGTGTTATTATGGCAGAAATAGTGCTGGTCTGCTGCAGTTTTCTCTTTAGGACTCTTCCCTCATTAACAGGAGGATTTGGTGGAATTTCTGAGTAGGATGAAATGATGCACGTATCAAAAATGTGTGCCAGGGGGCAGGAGGGGAGGACACATTTACAACTCATTAGTTTAACTAATTTATTGCAGTAATTATTTGGTGTCTTAGTCCTCTAGAGATTGCAATGATTTGGTTTTCTTCTGCAGAACCATCCGGTTGTCATACAGCCCTAATTATTAATTTTACCTCTGGCTCTTGCAACATGAATACGATGTCTTGAGAATGTAACTTATTTATCTCTATATTTATTACTCCTTTAAGATAAGTATCTTGCTAAAGTGTCTTTTTGAGGCTAATCTTCAGAGAAAAAAAGGAATTTTGTGACATACTCCTGGGAGAAATCTGGAAATTTGTGACTTCTTTCCTTTTTTTTTTTTTTTTTAAATGAGATCCTTGGGTATTTTAAATCAAAGCATTTCCAGTACTACCAATGACATATCTGTAATTTACATCCAGTCTGTATCTATAAATTGTGAAAAAAAATATGAATAAGTTCCTATTCTTATTCTTCTGAACCATGAAGAAGATACTATTTCTGAAGCATACATAGAAACTATGTGGTTATTGAATGTTGGCTGTCTTTTATATTGCATGCTTTGACATATTGCAAAGGCTGTCTGAACTTTTTTGATTAAATAGGCCAAGTCACTGGTCACTGTCTAGATCACATTGTGTCTTGAGACAAAGCGTATTTTCAGGTAACTTTTACATGTTTTAAAAAATTCTTGCTTTCTACAAGTATGCTGCCTATATAGCATTTTATCTACATGACAGTCGTTGCTAATTTTTTTTCAATAATTTTATGAGCTAGCTCTCATTTGCAAATGGTCTTCCATATATCTGATTGTTAACTGACTTATCCAAAATCACAGAGTAAATCTACAGCTTTAGCCAGGATTTTCTACCTTGGACTCCTAACATTAAATCTTCCTTAAGCCTCTTTACAACTCAGACATATATGTCCTAAAAGTCTTTTCAGACTTTTCTTGTCTTTTAGTGTTGTAGCCACTGGAAGAACAGATACTTAGAATTACAAAAACAGTATCAGAAATTCTGCTTATATTAGTGATCCAAGGGCTTTTTTAAGACAAAGTGAAGAAGAGCTTGCATATTACTTTAAATAACAAGAGTATTAGTGACCATTGAGAAGGACTCTCAATGAGCTGTTCTGTTGGCAGATCTCTCATGACTGGGCTACTTCTCCACTTAGGTAGCTCAGCATGTTAAGATAAGACCATTGTCCATTAACTCAGTTATATTTTTAAATTAGACTTCGAAGTCCCTTTCAAGGCAGAAGGTTTGGAGAGAACAACTAGTGCTTTATAACCATTTCACATCACAAGTCAGATCATTTATAACCTAAATACAGATTTTTAAAAAATCCTGTATGAATTTAATGTGTAAAATTATTGTATAGACCACTTCATCCACACCCATCTATGTTAATCCCTGACTGCAAACTGCATATGTCTCATGGGATTAGCAGCTATTTCCCGAACATATCATTTTTTCTGCAATCACTGAAGCAATTCCGAACTCAGTCATGCCTTCTTTTCCATCAACATTGAATAAGTGGAGAAAATGTAATCATATGTGACAGAAGGAAAGCTAAGGGAACTGGACACATTCATTTCATTTTGAGAGATTAAGTGCTGGGATCGCACTCTCACTGCAATGTAAGAAAAGTCTTTCACTGACATTGGGAAGATGTAGCCTGAACCCTACGCCATGTTTGTTTGCACATTCAAAAACAATAAGGCTATTTTGCATAAAAATGGTATGCCCTGTTGCTGGGAATTAATTTGGGCAGCAGGGATTTCTCCTTTGCACCACCAACTCAGATGGGTAAACATCAGATAGCTTGTGTGTGAGTGGAAGAATAAGATGATTGATCCTAAGATAGGAAGGGAAAGCCTAGATATTTAATTATGCACTACAGAGATGAAAAAGGAGAAAGAGTAGCTGATAACTTTATTACAACTGCAACTGAATTTTAAAGTACTGTAATGAAATGGGTTCAAAGCCATATGAGACATCTACCGTGGTTCAAATCTGTTCTGTATCAGTTTGCTTGTTGGGAGCAATTTACTTACAATTGATACTTAAGGCTGTTTGCAGTTAACATATATAATTCAACTAAATCAGTTGAATTGGTTAAGTTGGTCTGACCTTTAGGGTCAGGCAAGACTTTTCAAAGTCTAGACAGGAATGACAGGAATGATGTATTAGCTTCTGAAAAACTTTTCAGCTATACTGATTTTCACTGTGTTTGAGCATGTGAAAAACAGTAATGGGTCTAATAGTGTCTCTGTAAATTAGAAAATAAGCATTGTTATGCATCTTCTTTTTATAAATAGAATCATATCTTGCCAATCAAAATTTGATTGTTTCTTGATGGAAATATAAAAGGGAGAGAGAAGGTAGTGAAACAAAAATATAAACTGCTTGGCATTTGATTGACTTTCCTATAAAATCTTAGCTGAAAGTGAGTATGAACTAGCTTGAATAGGGTTACAGTAATATGTCTTAAGCTATCCAGAACAGTGAATGTAATAGGCAATGCATAAAAGCAATCTGTCTGGAAATCGGTATTAGGAACAGTTTTATTAAATGTCTCCTTGTTTAAGCACTCAGAAAGGGTATTGATAATAATTTAATGAAATATGAAGGTAGCATGGAAATGAGAGAGATGCTCATGGTAGCTGAAGCAGATAACAAAAAGATAATTTTAAGAAAATATGAAGTTGCAATATGAGAAAATAACAAGGTAAATATTGGCAGAGAAAAAAAGAAGAGGTAAATTATATAATGCCAAAGGATCTCAGCAATGCCTTATAAAAACTCACATATGCTGGTGAGAAGAGACACACATGAAAAGAAGTTATAATGAAGGAGATCAAGGGTGACAGAAATATTGTAGAAAACAATGTGTTGATGATGTGGCCTCAAAGAGAACCCAATCAAAGTTGACGTGCCATGCAAAAGCATCTAAGGAAAGCAAATGTCACTCCAGTCTTCAAAAACGGCAAGAAGGAAGACCCGGGTAACTACAGACCAATCAGCCTCCCCTCCATCCCTGGAAAGGTGATGGAACAATTTATCCTGGGTGCTGTCTCTAGGCATATCAAGGATAAGAGGGCCATTAGGGGCAGTCAGCATGGCTTCACCAAGAGGAAGTCATGCTTGACCAACCTGATAGCCTTTTATGAGGACATAACCCGGTGGATAGATGATGGTAAAGCAGTGGATGTGGTCTATCTTGATTTCAGTAAAGCATTTGACACAGTCTCCCACAGCATCCTCACAGCTAAACTGAGGAAGTGTGGTCTGGATGATTGGATAGTGAGGTGGATTGTGAACTGGCTGAAGGAAAGAAGGCAGAGAGTTGTGGTCAATGGGACAGAGTCTAGTTGGAGGCCTGTATCTAGTGGAGTCCCGCAGAGCTTGGTACTGGGACCAGTACTACTCAGTATATTCATCAATGATGTGGATGAGGGAATAGAGTGCTCTGTCAGCAAGTGGGCTGATGACACAAAACTGGGAGGAGTGGCTGACACACCAGAAGGCTGTGCTGCCATTCAGAGAGACCTGGACAGGCTGGGGAGTTGGGCGGGGAGAAATTTAATGAAATATAACAAGGGCAAGTGTAGAGCCTTGCATCTGGGGAAGAACAGCTCCATGTGCCAGTATAAGTTGGGGACTGACCTGTTGGAGAGCAGCTTAGGGGAAAGGGACCTGGGGGTCCTGGTGGCCAGCAGGATGACCATGAGCCAGCAATGTGCCCTTGTGGCCAAGAAGGCCAATGGCATCCTGGGGTGTATTAGAAGGGGTGTGGTTAGTAGGTCGAGAGAGGTTCTCCTCCCCCTCTATTCTGCCTTGGTGAGGCCGCATCTGGAATATCGTGTCCAGTTCTGGGCCCCCCAGTTCAAGAAGGACAGGGAACTACTTGAGAGAGTCCAGTGCAGAGCCACAAAGATGATTAAGGGTGTGGAACATCTCCCTTATGAGGAAAGGCTGAGGGAGCTGGGTCTCTTTAGCTTGGAGAAGAGGAGACTGAGGGGTGACCTCATTAATGTTTATAAATATGTCAAGGGTGAGTGTCATGAGGATGGAGCCAGGCTCTTCTCAGTGACATCCAATGATAGGACTAGAGGCAATGGGTACAAGCTGGAACATAGGAGGTTCCGCATAAATATGAGGAAGAACTTCTTTACTGTGAGGGTGACAGAGCACTGGAGCAGGCTGCCCAGAGAGGTTGTGGAGTCTCCTTCTCTGGAGACATTCAAAACCCACGTGGATGCATTCCTGTGTGACCTGATCTAGGTATTCCTGCTCTGGCAGGGGGATTGGACTAGATGATCTTTTGAGGTCCCTTCCAATCCCTAACATTCTGTGATTCTGTGATCTAAGGTAGGCAACCCTTCTTTATATGGCACTGATTGTGCAGAGCAATTTATTACCAGAAAAATAGCAAGGTTTAGGAATTTCAAAGACTCTGGCATTAGAAACACGTAGATGAATTTATAATTTAGATGTATCACTGTTATGGAGTCAAATGCTCCTTCATCTCCTTTTTAGGCCTTCTTGCATGTACCATTTTCAGGTACTGCATTTCTTGTTATGTGCTTTCAGCTGGAATGCTGTTTTTCTCCTCTGTGCCAACATTTAGAACTATGCAGGACACCAAATAACAGTGCTTTTGACCTTGCACTTAGTCATCTGCAGATCTTTCCTTCAAGAACAGAGACCAGTGAGACTGCAGTGATACAGAAACTTCCTCCAGCAGAGTACAGCTTTAATTTTAACTGCAGTAGAAAAACCTGCCAAAAGGCCTGTATTATTGATTTTTTGCATAACCAATATTACAATCATTTATTTAAGACTGAGAGTTTTTTCCTCAAAGGTTTGGGCAGGCCAAGATGCATTAGGCCTAACTCACTAGTCTTGAATGCATCCGTCTGCCACCTACTCTAATCAGTAGTCCCTGAAAATGTCTTGTCTGGTTCTTCTGGGACAGTTTTTATTTTCCTGAAGTCTTTATTCCAATTTCCTACTGTGATTCCCCTCCTTCCTCAAACCAAAGTGCTGATTCCAGCATGCACAGTTTGTACCTGTATCGTGTGCTGTATATTAGTAACTGGTACTAAGATAAGATTTGCAGGGAGAGGTGTATTTTATGTTAAAAATACAGTCTTGCCTCACTTACCTCTATATTATCAAGGCAGAAATACTACTATATGAATCACCTTAATGTGTTTCCTGAGATCCTGAAACATGGTGATAGACTAAATAACCAGCATAGTCTTTCACAGCTTATAGGCAAATTTGAAATGAAAGGAAAACAACTCACTGGGAGGTATGTAAAGGAACAAATTTTCCCAGAAAAGTTTAGAAGTTGAATGTAGATTTAGGAGAAAAAGGAGAAGAGCCAAATAGTATCAATGCAAATAATTAGCGGACTTTCTCTATTCTTCCGGGAAAGAATTGTCAAAAGTCAATATGGCTAGATATTGGGAAAGGTTTAATAGTGATAAAGATCACAACCAAAGAGGACTGCTCTAATTGCTCCAACCAATCTTGTTAGAGCAACAACTAATTACACTTGAACTTCAATTATATAGATGTAATGGGGGTTACTGAATAGTTTCAGATAATTAAAGTTTTGCACAAATGACAGAAATTTCAAAATAATTAATCTATTGAGAGGATTTTTCTTGACTGAGGAAACAGATTATCTCAATATCTGTTACATAAGATAACTTCGGTTCAAAAACTCTAAAATAATCTGTTCAGTGAATTCAAGAGTGCATAAAAAAGTAGTGAAGTTTAAGAATTTGGTAAGCTGTCAGGACTGTTCTCCATAGCTTCTGTAATACTGATGTGCATGTATTGAAATTTCTTATGGCAGGCTGAAAATAAACAAAGTAAAAACCAAACCAAAACAAAATACAGAGCCAAACTCTGTAATTCCTTGCCACAGGCTGTTCCAGATGCTGAAAGTTTGCTGGTGTTCAAAGCTGATTGGATACATTAACAGGAGAAAAAAATATCTCAAGCTATTAAATAAAAAGATGCTAACTGTGGTTCAGGAAATTTCAGCCCAAAGAGCTGAAACCTAGGAAGCAATTCTTGGGAAATATGTTTCTCTCATTTTCTTTAATACTCTCCCCTAGTAATCCTCTATTAGCTGTTCCGGAGTACAGCACACTGAACTAGACAGATCTTTCATCTGACATTTTATGGTTGGTCCCATTTTCTCACTGAATCGTTTTAAACCTTAGCTCTTATTTTATTTAAAGATGGTAAGTGATCCTCACCATTGCAAATCTTCCCCTCTACCTCCCAAGAAATGTCAGCAGGGCTCATAGATGTGGTCACTGAGTCCATCTGTCCGTAAGACAATGAAAGACTTGTTTTTCACTAAACGGTCTCATTTAAAAGGAAGGCATTTTCTGGGAAGAATGAGACTGTAAATAAACAAAGATAACTTTGCTTTAATAGCCACTTTTGGTCAATAAAATATCTATAATATTGTCACCCATCCGTTCCTTCTACGTTTCCATTTGCCCGTGTTCCTGACCTCTTAAAAACTGACAGAGTTATGTACAGGAACTAGCTCTAGAAATTGTTGTACTTAGGAAAAAGCTGCTGGTCTATATGGCCTTGATATTGCTTGAGGAATAGTGTGCTTTATTTTGAACAAAATAGCATAGCTCTGATGAATGCCTATGAAATCTCATCAACTTTCTGCATCTGATGTAGGCAGTTTCCTAGGAAATTAATTTCTTTTTAGTCTTACAGTAGAGCACAATTGTCCTTTAATCTTTGGCAGAATTATTTCACAGACAATCCTTACTTTGTTGTACTTCATAGGTTTATTTTTCATCAATTCAATCTGTATTGCTACAGTGAGAAGAGCTTGTGGCATTATGTTCCCACGACTTTCAGGAAAGAAAATAAAGTTGGTAAACTTTTGGATTCACACTCGTGGTCCTTCCTGAAATGTTGTGACATACAAAATCAGATTTGTAATCTTACCAGCAACTTATTCTCTTGGTTTCTTAATAGAATATGATATTCATTTACAAAAATGAACTGAGATAAAGTGAGCTCAACTAAACAGTTAGTGGGGACTTGTTTAATAGAAATGGGACACTCAGTGGGTCAGATGGGTAGACTAAATTCTAGACTAAAATTTCATGCCTGTGTGTGTTCTCAAATTCCTTAGCCTGTTATATGCTTGCAAAGCTTCTGTTTCTTTTTGAAATGGAAAGAATGGAAAGTTTTTATTTGGGTGGTCAAACAGAACTGAATGTGGTCTGCTGTATTTTCAATGATAAATAATCAGACTGAATTTCCTGAATAGAAACATGTTGCTGAAACAGTGATTACCTCAGTGTACCTTTGGTTTGAGAAAAATTTTACTGCTTCTTACTATGAGGTTAGCGTTTGTTTGAATAGGAGATTCACTCGTTTTTAACAGCTTAGTGGTGGGATTACTTAAACAATCCTCAGAAAAACCTGTATTCTCTTTTTATATAATACTCTTCAATTAAATTTAATCAAAATCGAGAGTACAGAGTGTGTATCGAAAATGAAGATGTGTACATCAAGTTCCAGTTTTGGAAAATTGGAGAAATTTCAAGGAAACCCTGAATTCTGGTGTATGGTATGCTAAAAACATAGTCTACCCCAAATCTGCCTCTAGAATAGTACTGCCAAACATACAAAAATATGTATTTAAAAATTAGTGCAGTAGTGGAAAAAAGGTCTAAAAGAATTCAGGGTGAAATTATTCTTTGTATACTGTTGGTAGCATTTGATTATGGTATACATCACTTTCTAGTTAGTGGATAAATAAAGAACTTTCTCTGCAGGCAGGGAAGTTTTCACACAGAAGAGTAAAAATCTGTTGTTAATCAGAAAAAGGACAGTGGTTAAGAGCAGTTACTAGTCTGATCTGGCATTCCAGACTCCCACCATCTCCTTACTGCTGTGTACTGGAGTAGAGATTGTGATATTCTCATCCTCTGAAACACTAAAAATAAACCTCTCCAGTCAAATGGAAACAAAGACTGAGGGGTAGTGGAGAGGAGGAGAAAATTTTCTCTAATGGTGTCCTAAAGAGCTCTCAAGTGTCCATTAAAGATCCATGGGGAGATTGGAACAAAACCCCTACAGACCCAATTGATTTTTCAAGCCCAAACCACTCTGCTCAGACAACCAAGGGATCCACCTGAATGTAGTGGGTACATTCTGTCTGCAGCTTTTCAATCTAGTCAGTAGTAAAGAATATTCACTCTGAGTTGTATTTTTCATAGAAAATTGCTAATGGTAGGAAAACACACTTAGGCTGGCAAAAGCTGAACTGTTAGTGGAAGTGATTATTTCCATTAGCAGCCAGACTCTTTCCTCTCTCACTGCTAGGGTAGCTGCTTCTGAATGCCCCCTTTGAATGACCTAGGAGGTAGGTCCTGCTAAGTACATGAGAGTGGATACTGTGCATTCTCTGCTTCTGCAGGAAAGCTTGTGCACTGCTTTGCAAAAGGGTGGAGCAAAGGGAAGAGGGAAAATATGCAAGAGGGCAAATAAAGACCGATGGGTTCCTTTGTACTTAGGAGCAAGCATCATCGCAAGCAATTTCCTTCATCACTTGTCTCGGAGGATAACTCTACAAAACGAACAATCACAAAAGTTAACAAGCAGCATTGTCACTAGATGATCATCTGATGCTCATAAATGTTAGTTCTGTCTGTGCTGAAAAGTTACAATTTACACTGTATGGCAGGTAAAGATTCTGTCAAGCCCTGAAACTGCCTGCAGGCCTAGTGTTTGATTAATCAGAAAACAGTTCTTTGACCAAGCCATCAATGATTACACATCTTCGTATGCTTCCAACAAAAGGAAATAGGGCGCTAGTGAAGTTGTGCCTGATTTTCTCTGAGATCACCACCTAAAATAAGGATCCTATGCTGGAATGTAGATAGGACCTCCTTATGTTGCTGGGATACAAAGACCATTCAAGTACCGAGGGAGTGAAAGGAAGATGGAAAGGCTAAAAATTTTCCAGCTGGAAAAGGGAAGACAGAAAGGAAAGGTGATAGGAATGCATGGAAAAAGATGAAGAGGGAATGATTTTTTTATGGTTTGTCTTTCAAGAAATCGGAGTGGTAAAATGAAATTATAAAAAGTAGATTAAAAAAAACAACAGAGATTTTTCTTCGTGCCTTGTATAGTGAAACTGGGGAGCTCTGCCACAGTGTGTTGCAAAGACCAATGTTTACATGGATGCAAAAAAGCAACTAGAAAGCATCACAGGTGAAAAAGAGCTGTTAATTTGTTATCAAGAGCAGTTAATCACAAAGATGTTACCTCAACCCCCCAGCACAGGCTTATGAAAGGCAAGTCCTTCTTGACTAACTTGATCTCCTTCTATGACAAGGTGATCTGCCTAGTGGATGAGGGAAAGGCTGTGGATTTTGTCTACCTAGACTTTAGTGAAGCCCTTGACACCATTTCCCACAGCATTCTCTTGGCAAAACTGACTGCTCATGGCTTGGATGGGCGTAATCTTTGCTGGGTAAAAAACTGGCTGGATGGCCGGGCCCAAAGAGGTATGGTGAATGGAGTTAAATTCAGTTGGTGGCTGGTCACAAGTGGTGTTCCCCAGGACTCAACGAGGGGATTGAGTGCACCCTCAGTAAGTTTGTAAACAACACCAAGTTGGGTGGGACTGTTGATCTGCCTGAGGGTAGGAAGGCTCTGCAGAGGGATCTGGACAGGCTGGATCGATGGCCTGAGCCCAATAGTATGAGCTTCAATAAGGCCAAGTGCCGGATCCTGCACTTGGGTCACAACAACTCCATGCAACACTACAGGCTTGGGGAGGAGTGGCTGGAAAGCTGCTCAGTGGAAAAGAACCTGGGAGTGTTGGTTGACAGCTGAATATGAGCCAGCAGTGTGCCCAGGTGGCCAAGAAGGCCAACAGCATCCTGGCTTGTATCAGAAACAGTGTGGCCAGCAGGACTAGAGAGCTGATTGTCCCCCTGTACTCGGCACTGGTGAGGTCTCACCTTGAATACTGTGTTCAGTTTTGGGTCCCTCACTACAGGAAGGACATTGAGCTGCTGGAGCGTGTCCAAAAAAGGGCAACGAAGCTGGTGAAGGGTCTGGAGCACAAGTTTTATGAGGAATGGCTGAGGGAACTGGAGGTGTTTAGCCTGGAGAAGAGGAGGCTGAAGGGAGACCTCATTGCTCTCTACAACTGCGTGGAAGGAGGTTGTAGTGAGGCAGGGGTTGGACTCTTTTCCCAAGTTAGAAGTGATAGAACAAGAGCAAACGGCATCAAGTTGTGCCAGGGGAGGTTTAGATTGAATATTAGGAAAAATTTCCTCACTGAAAGGGTTATCAGGCACTGGCACAGGCTACCCAGGGCAGCGGTGGAGTCCCCATCCCTGGAGGTATTTAAAAAGCATGTAGATGTGGAGCTTAGGGACATGGGTGGCCCACAGCTGGTGTCTCCAGACATGTTTACACAGGGTGTCTGCTTGGTCCTGCCTCTCTCAGTGTGCTTCTCTTCACAGCTTGAAGAGGTTAGACAGGGCTTTGAGCAACCTGGTCTAGTGGGAGGTGTCCCTGCCATGGCAGGGGGGTTGGAACTGCATGATCTTTGAGGTCCCTTCCAACTCAAACCATTCTATGATTCTGTGGTTGTAGTGGTGGACTTGGAAGTGCCAGGTTAACAGTTGGACTTGATCTTAAAGGTCTTTTCCAACCAATTCAATGATTCTACTCTAATTTCTTGCACTGCAGTTCACTTGTGACCAGATGACCATACGGGGAAGAATAAATACGTTTGCTTTTCTATAATCTTTCTTAGGCATTTGCTGTTGCCCGCTGTCAGAGTAGTTGGAGGTTGGGTGAGGCTATCACTGTACAAGCTCAGTCCTTCCCCTGATATGGATTTCTAGTGGGGTGGATGCAGAGTTCTAAACTGTAACAAATGCAATGAGAATATTCACTGTGATCTTTGACACAGCTATTGGTGTACTTATATTCTGGCATGTCTATGACTGTAGCCCCTTAGATCAGGGCTGTGGGGTCCTGAGAGAGCATTAAGAGAGGAGACACCAAGCAGATGTGAACTTTAGCGAGGGAGGAGTTAAAACAGAATTATGGGACTGCTAGCACATGAAGTCATCTCTGCTCTTACTGACATTTTGCAAGGTTATATTCAATGATGAATCATTGAACTGCTCTTTCTTGGAAACACTAGCAGTATAAAGCTCAGCTGTTGCTTTTTTCCTTTGGTTTGACTTTATTCATATGTGTCAAGATTCTGGAAAGCTGCCAGTAAACTTTCTGTCTAAAGCCACCAAGGGTTGGCATCTTCTATAATACAGAAAAATTCTTTTACGGACTCTTAATTCAGTATGTTTATTAGACATCCAATGTCCTAAGTAGCAAAGCAATAAACCAAATACACACACCAACCAGCTTTCCAGCTAATTTTTGAAGAAATCTGTTTTTGATTTCTGCTGTATTGATTTCT